>CAKJTW010000090.1:0-1467500 GCA_917880005.1 Nanger dama
TTTTCTCAGATTCTTTGCCCATTTTTAACTGGGTTATTTTCTTTTGAGTTGTCAGAGGTCTTTATATATTCTGGACACAAGTCCTTCATTAAATACATGCTTTGCAAATATTTCTGCCTCTTTTTGATGGTGTCCATCAAAGCGTTTTTATTAAATTTTTTTGGTTACATTTTTAATTGATCATTATAGTAATTGACTATAGTTGCTCTTATAGTCAACAACTTTGCTGAATTCTTATTCTCTCATTTTATTGTTTTGGGCCCGTTCTTTATTCAGCTGCATCTAATCTATCTTTTAGCCCACTTGCATGGCTATTTCTCATTAACTGGATCTTCCAGTTGGTTCTGTTGCTAATCTGTTCATTCTCTTTCCCTAGGGTCCTACTCTTTCAGAACTCTTTCATTTCAGTCGTTTTCAACAAACATGACATGGTCTTTTTCAGACCGTTCTATGATCTTCAGTTGCTGGGATACCTTTCTCCTGTCTCACCTGCTTACTTTCCCTTATGGTGATTGGTTTCTTCAAAGGCAAAATCTCCCTGCCAACTAGGTCTCCCTTCCACGCAATCTCTGCAGGCTTGCAATAACTTATGAAGTTATGCATTTCATGTCCAACAGAACCAAAGTCCAAATGGTTCCTAAAATGTACAGAAATAAACCTGAACAAACTAAAAATTTCCATGAGGGAACTTATAGTTAGGAAGGAGTTAAAGCAAATACTTTAAGGAGATCGTTTCATAGGTTGTAGCTCAAGTCCCAGAAGATAAGCAAAGCAATGACTCACACTTCCACTGGCATTTCAGTGCTAACGGAACTGAGAACTGTCCTTTTTCACAGAGCTGACAGGACAACTGGATCCACTGTCCTGATGTCAAATATAAAAGAGGGATTATTTAAAAGTTTACTTACCATTGGCAAAACTCTCTCCAATATAGTACTGCAATTCTTTTACATTTGTTTTCGTCTGGTTTGTAGTAGGGTCAACATAATCTTCAGTTGCTGTAACGTTCAGAAACTGACTTTGTCGAGGGCTACATGTCAGCTCACAAAACAGGTTTACTAGGTTATAAAAACAGGATGGACATCTAAAGAAAAAGCAAACTATTTTGAATGATCTCGTGGATAACAGGGCCAGCAAAAAGATGATTTTAAAATACACAAAGACTATTTTAAATTCATAAATTGGCAAATGGATTACCATAAAGACATATTAAACTCAGCAATTCCAAACCTAAAACCTCGTGTTAAAATAAAGACACGTCTTTAAAAACCACCCTAAGTACTAACATTTGTGCTGCCTAGATGTAATTTCAAGAAACAAATGCTCTCTGAATCCTGCACTTTATAATTCGGTCCTGTTCCCTGTATCTTGAAGCCAAAAGGACTTAGGACTACCATGGTGACATTCTGATTGAAAATAAAAAAGGGGAAAAATGAGATTTACACATTAGTGCTTTCATCTCGGAACCTACTGAAGGGCTCTCTTTCAAGCCCCAGATAACCTTAGGCTGTCTCTAAACACAAGAGGATTCCCCATGATTAGAGAAGATAAAAGAACAGCAGTGGTGTTCTCCAGCTACAGCCACTGGTTTTCATAAGAACCACAAGCTGCCTGCTGTTAAGCTTCTAATGTTGACCAGTTATGTGGCAGAAGACCTCTGTCTTCCCCTTTAGTTCCCTGTTATCTGCAAAAGCTGTTCCTTCATCAGGCTTGCATTCTTGCAACACAACCAATCCAGACTGCCCCCTATTCTGCTCCCATCCAGATGACCACACATGACACAGAACAAGGACGGTCTGGTCTCGGCCTTCAAAGCTGCCTAGTCTCGTGGAATATTCCTGGCGGTCTGGTGGTTGACTCCTGGCTTTCAATGTTAAGAGGCATGGGTTCCATCCCTGTTCAGGGAACTAAACTAAGATCCCACACGCTGCACGGCGCGGCCAAAAACAAAAGCCTCCAGTGTAGTGAAGGAGCATACACACACACTGACTTGCTTTCAGGAGTCCCACGCTTTACTGTGACAGACAGGAATGACCATATACCACCTGAACAGAAATCACTCCTGGGGAGCAATGCTTCCTACCACTTTCCGTAAGTTACAAACTTCTCTCCATGTTACTCCATTTAACTCCATTTAACACCATTTAACTCCAGTTATCAGTTTGGACACCTGCACGATATTCCGTATTAGCATCTCATTGCTATTATAAATAAAGCTTTGCTACCTCTGATGACACGGGAAATACTTGGCTATCTTTTTGATGCTGATGCCCATAATGCCTCACGTAGAGTAGATGCTAAATAGATGCATTTGGCCGAATGGCAGCTTCAGTCTGGCTCCAGCAAGAACCATGAGATTTCCTTCCATAAGATACACTGGCCTGATTAGAGTCTCAACTCTAACGCTCTAATTAGATCTATTACTACACTGTATGTTGTCCTGACAGAGCATACAGAGGGATGGTTTTCCGCTCCGCACCGCCAACTGGAAATCTGGAAAGAAACAAGGATGCCCACCTGAGCCCTGTCACCTGCAGTGAGACCTGCATAGAGAAGCACGTGGCCTTCTATCCACCTGCATCGGGGGCTCACAACGTGCTGCTCGGAAGGCCACCACCAGCTCACTCTTCTCACATTTGAAAACTGCTGGGTAAGCTTGGAGAACATCTACTGCATGGCCCTTTTCACTGCCCCGGTCACAGAGAACACAGTGGACAGCAAACTAACTTTGACAAAACCAGACGACTCTGAAGATCAGGCTTGTGAACAGTCCCCAAAGGCAGGCTCCAATGAGGAAGAGAGAACCACCCACAAAACAGGGGAGGGAGGCGAGGCAGAGGACTGTGTGGAGGAGGGTCTGGGGTCAGAGACCCAGGCAGGATCCCCAGAACCTCTCCTCTCCACCGTGCGAAGGGGCTCAAGTCTGAAAGGACCCAGACCCCAGTGCAGGTCCCCTTTGGGGTGAAGACATCTCAGAAGCAAACCAAGGAGCAACTCTGAATGTAATGAGAGCGAGAACAAAGTCTGATCACTACTACCTTATCAGAAGTTCTTCTTTATCTCTGAGAAGTCCTAAGATAGCATTCTTAAAATGAAACAAGAACTAACTTTTAAACCCATTTTTTCTGCATGCCTGGCGGTCAACCCACCTTGACAGAAACTGCAGAGGCAGCTGCAGGTTGTCTTTCAGTGTGTGAAGCTGCTGGACATCACAGCAAAGACTGACATTGCCAAAGAAGAACCCTGGACAGAGCTCCTTTCGGGAGAGAAAACGTTAACATCAGAGGAGCCAAGTTAAATAAACACAAACGCTCCTCAAAGAGGAGACCACTTTATGCACATCATCCTTTTTAGGCACACAAGGGTGACACCTATTTGCAAAGTTCTTGCAGAATTCTTTTCAAAGGTGATCAAATTTCCTCGAGATAACCAGCGATTCACAAAAACAGAGGCAGTACAGGCATTTCAATTTTTTTTTCTTATTGGGAAGCTCACTTTCTTTCCTTGACAATCATTTTACCTCTTTTTAGGTTACTTGGTAATGTTTAACCAGAATGCTATTTTCTGTGAGTCACTCCAGGAAAAGTCAAATGCCTTTAAAAATTGTGATGAAAGAAGCAAATACGTCCAGAAGACCTGCTACTGTGTCAGCTGGATTTTAGGTAACTGCAGCCTCTACAGCCAGCCTTTTAACCTGGATTTTTCCAGATCTTTTCTAATATCCCTGTGTATCAGGGATGGTAAAAGAGACAAGAAACAGATTCCTGGTGGCAGTCAAAGGTCACAGGCTCTCGGTGGAAACTGGAGGAACCTCTAAAGTGAAGAGAGGACAAGAGAGTCACAGCCCCTCAGCAGCCTCGTCTAGGAACAAAAGGGGCTAACTCTGAGTAACTCTGAGTGTATTTTGAAGAAGCTGCAAAGAGCAACATGGGAGGTACCAAGACCCTGTTCCTCAGTAGTAACCTGCTACTGGGAAACTTTATGAGCAAGGCATAGTCAACCCCTGAAAAATGACGCCTGCAGAGTTAGTATGTTATGTTCTCTGTGCTACAGGTCAGAGTCTGGGACAAGAAAAGCCCGTTCATTCCACCTCTACCCCCACCCCACGGGGAATGTTTACGGTGTAACTGCAGAGGGTCTCTGATTAGTGTTTTCTGTTCCCAGCGCCCAAGACTACTCACTCACCTGCACTAGGTCATAGCCGGCCTCTGGCAATGGCTTTGGTGGCCCAGAATATCCGCAGTTGTATCTCTTATCCCCAGATGCGATTCCACACTCTCCATACCAAATGCAGGATTGTGAAAATACCTGCAAAAGTCAACAGAAAATGGTTCATTAGGGGCTCAGGGATAACACAAATTTCAACAGCAAAAAAATGCCCTAATTCACAGAAGTGTCCAACAGTACCTGCCGACCGAAGTAAAAGCCAGAGGCATCAGTTAGTTGAATATTTTGAAGCATTAATTAGACCCAAAGCTCAATGCTGGAGAAGACTCTTGAGAGTCCCTTGGACAGAAAGGCGATCAAACCAGTCAATCCTAAAGGAAATCAACCCTGAATATTCACTGGAAGGACTGGTACTGAAGATGAAGCCCCAAAACTTTGGCCACCTGATATGAAGAGCTGACTTCATACTGGAAAAGACCCTGAGGCTGGGAAACAGTGAGGGCAGGAGGAGAAGCGGGAGGCAGAGGATGAGATGGTTGAATGGCATCATCAACTCAATGGACAAGAGTCTGAACAAACTACAGGAGACAGTGAAGGACAGGGAAGCCGAGCATGCCACAGTCCATGGGGGCGCAGAAGAGTTGGACACGACTTAGCGAATGAACAATAACAATGTCCAAAACGGACTTGTGAAATCAGTCAGCAAAGGAAGTAATAGAAATTACTTACATGATTTCTACTTCCTGCTAGATTATTTATTAAGAGGAAGCGACAGTTCCATACAAGAATCACTATCAATCATTGTAGAAGAAAGCAAGATAGTACGTCAGTCTATGATTACTAAGGCTCTATTTTTACACATCAGGATAAGGAACTGAGTCAGGTGTAAATAATGAAAGAAAAGTTCCTTATCTGCTAAGGTTAATTAATATCAGCACATGAGTAATGTGGAGGAAAAAAAAACCCATAAGGAGGAGGAACAAGAACGAGTATCTTGTCCTTGAGTTTAAGTAAAACACAAGAAATGTGCATACTTTAAGGAAAATCACCTCAGAATCTTGAAAGAATGTAAAACCTCTTGCATAAAGATTTCTCAAGGGTCATTCCTATTCCCCATGTGAGAGTCACATGGCATCAGACAGTCAGGGGGTGCTCGAGTGTGACTCATCTCATCAGCAAGGCCACCAAGCTCCGCCAAGCTGGCCAGGGTCACGGCTGGCATGACTGTGCAGTCAGCTATCCTGCAGGGAAACATCAGCTTTTGAGAAGTAACCATGGCTTCCGAGATGCCTGATGGAAAAGCCATTTTTGAAAAATGGGCACAGATGCAAGACAGTGAACTGTCTCCAAGGACAAGGGCACGTGACCCACACACCCTGCAAGGAGCTGAGCAGCGCTGGTCCCTGATGAAAAGACACAAACCTCACAACAGGCCCTGAAAACATGGGAGGGAAAGCAGGCAGGAGATGGAGGGGTGCTGGGGGGAAATCTAAGGGCCCACAAGACTTGTCTCTGAATTCATTCTTTCGATATTTTAAACCAGCAATTATGACTTAGCTCAGCTTGATTCATTAAGTCATAGGTTTAGGCCACGAGGGAGGGAACTTATACAAATGAGGAAGCGACAAGCATTCAGCAATGCCACATCTCAAACCTTTGGTAAGAACTTACAAAATTCCACCATTCCTATATAAAAGAATCATACTTTTGTCTGTAAACCCAGTGGTTCTAGGAAAAGCACTGCTCTTTCCGATTCTGGGTTTCCCACTAAAAGGCCATCATCCATCTACTGAAGTGTAGACGTGTACCATCTACTGATGTTGACGTGTACCTTGATTACTATGGACCCACCCCTTGGAATTCTCACCCCACCCCACCCCTCTCGCACAGAATTCTCAGCAGACCAACAGGGCAAGCAGGTACTGGCCAAGGGGCACTCTGGCTCATCACCCACAGGAGTGATAGGAATCCAGTCAAAAAAAAACCGCACAGCTCTCGCATGACTAACAGACGGGCATCTGGAGTCTATGTCCCCTTCCTCAGCACTTGGCTCTCTACGGGACAATAAAGATGACTCAATGCTCTCTTGGTCCTACTTACAAGATCATCCTTCATAATCTACACCATCTGTTTCAAAGCAAAGGTGTTTCTATCCACCAGGCAGAAGAGATGGGGGTGGAGAACGAGCTTGAGGGGCAGGAGGTCAGGAGTCCTGGGCCCTGATCCTTAATAAATGCTGAGACCAGCTGCACCCGGAGCGGGTCACCCAGCTGTGCCGAGTAGGAGTCTCCCACTTCCTACTCACTCCTGACCACCCCGAACCCGGTTATGTCACAGTTCAGGTGGGAAGACTGAATTCAGGAATAAATGAGAAAGCACTTAGAAAGTCAGAAAGCACCACTCATCAAATGTAAGGAATCATTCTCCAGGTTTTCCAAGAAGTTTATGGGACTTCACCAAAGAGGTTCAAAGATCTGAACAAAATAAACAAGCTGAAGCTTCTTCCCGGCCAGGAAAAACTGGGCTTGAGTCACTGCTCTTAGGTGTGCTTTCCCAAGTCATCTGCTTGAAGAGGCTGAACCAGAGGGGCCCAAAGGTGCTCACAGGCCACCTGCTGGGTGTCAGGCACTGCTTTAACTGCTCTCACCTCATGAACCCAACACAACCTTACAGCATGAGCGAGTGGGCAGTGTTTTTTGTTTTGTTTCTTTTTTGGTTGCACCATGCCAGGTGGGATTAGCTCCTAGACCAAGAATAGAACCCCTGCCCCCTGCAGTGGAAGCCTGGAGTCTTAACCATTGGACCACCACTGAAGTCCCCAAAAGGTGCTATTATTATGCCCAATTTACAGATGAACAAACAGAAGCAGCGAATTTCAATCCAAGAGCAGCAGAGGCAGGACTCAAACCAGAACATTCTAGTTCCAGAATCAGACTCTCCACAAGATACAATTAACCCTTTAATGAAGGTCCTTGCTCTGGCATCAGCCTCCCTGACCCTGTGTGCAGGCATGCAACCCTCTGAGCTCACCTGCACGGCTGCACCAGCGGGGGAGGCCTCGTGCCCACCTCCAGGCTGTCTCTCCGCCTCCCCTGGGCTCAACTACAGCTGAAACCCAAGCGCCTCCTTCCGCCCCAGGCCCGGCTGCTGCCGTGGTCCCAAGCCTCTCCGGGGACTCCACCACCTGGCCCCTCTCTCGTCCACATGTTCAACCTCATCTCCATGTTGGTCCTTTCACTTGCTCCTCCCATAAAGGCGGCCCCATTTCCTTCCCCCGCTCAAAACTCCCCTCCAGCTGCACTTCCAACCACAGCAGCTGAGATGCTCCACAAGGAAACCGATCCTTC
This sequence comes from Nanger dama, assembly GCA_917880005.1. Lineage (NCBI taxonomy): Eukaryota > Metazoa > Chordata > Mammalia > Artiodactyla > Bovidae > Nanger > Nanger dama. Next base: position 7,515 of record CAKJTW010000090.1, read on the forward strand.
TTCCATCACCAGGCCCTCTTCAGCAGGGTTTAAAGCCCCGGATCCTCTCCCACCAGCCTCAGGGAAGCCTCCCTGGTGCAGTCTCCCCCACCCTTGCCTACCCTGAACCCTCCCCTGGGAGCCCACAGGCCTCCTCTGTCCACCTCATCACCTCCCTCCAGTTGGTCTGTTCCCACGGACGCCACCTCTACCACCCCCACCCCACGGCACCCAGCAGCCAGCCACTGGCTAAGGGTGGCCCTGTCAGCTCAACCCCACAACAGGTCTGTGAATCTGGTAGTAAAATGACACCATTTCACAGATGAGGAAACCGAGGGTTACACAGGCGGGTAAAGTGACTCCTCTGAGGCCGCATCTGAGAAATGGGAGAGCCAGGCCTGGCTGGTTGGAAGCTGGAGCGCTTACTCCTTACGCTGTACTCGGATCACTCCTCCGTGGACCACTGACTGGGCCGTGCTCTGCAGCTAGTCTAGAACCTAGCTGCAGTCCCAATGACCGGAATTTCCAGTCTCCCTATGGCCACAGCACTGTGTCGGCCAGGATTTTATTAACAAAGACGAGGGCTGCACCTTGGGATCCCTGGAAGATTCCCTGGAATGTGAGGGCGAAGGAGCTGACACCCAGACCAAGGGCTTGGGCACAGGCTACACACTTGTCTTCCCAGGGAACCACGTGATTTCCAAAGGCAAGGTGACTGGATGAGAGCTGCCTTTACTGATACAAGAACACCTGTTGCTGCTTCATACCCATACCCCCCCTGGAAGGGGAGATCCTGCTGATACTGAAAGTCACCAAGGTTTGAGGTCTGCCAGGACTCCAAGGGGGGCTTCCCTGGTGGCTCAGTGGTAAAGAATCCGCATGCAATGCAGGAGATTCAAGTTCTATTCCCAGGTTGGGAAGATCACCTGGTGAAGGGCATGGCAACCCACTCCAGTATTCTTGCCTGGGGAATCCCATGGACAGAGGAACCTGGTGGGCTTCAGTCCAAGAGGCTGCAAAGAGTCGGATACAACTGAGCGACTACACACACACATACAGCTCCAAGGGCACCAGACCACATGTGAGCTCAGTGTTGAAGATGGTTGGTGGTGGCTGCACGACACGTGATACACCTAATGTCCCTGGCTATATTTTAAAACTGTGATCTTTATTTTGACATAAAACATGAGCTCAGATGTCCTTCACCACTTAAGAGAGAAGTCCAGTGGCAAGGACTGCAGAGAGCATGTTCTTGGTTATACTGAGATTAAACAGAGTAGAGTGACCATCAGTTGAAACACCATGGAGCTGAATGTCACTAACATACCCAGCATCTCTAGTAATAAGTGTTGCAAAAGCTCCACTGAGCAGGGCAGTGGGGTAGGGTGCGGGGGACAAGCCCAAAGAAGGATAATTCTTCCCAGTTCATCTCATGGGCACTGACCAGGCTCTTACAGGGTGACTTGTGACCACAAGAACTTGGTCTTCCAGGTTTTCAATTTCCCCCAATAGGTAAACCTATGTAGCCCCTACGCAAACACAAGTGAATTAACTTTTAAACACATATTCTCAAACAAATCTCGATTACCCTCCATGACTGGCTCTACTTGAACTAACTGTATTTATCCAGGTCCCCAAGTTCAGACTCTAGCCCTTGTCTGTTGTCCCTTGTTTTCTCCGAAGATTTCAGTCTCCCCCTCGCCCTCACATCTTGGGACAGCCTCCCTTTTACAAGCGTCACCCAAGACTCACTTGCCAACAATGAATTTAACTCTGACTCTTTTCACCTGGTCTGGGTGAGCTGTCCTGGGGAGAGGGAGGAGGTGCTATTATTATGTCCAACTTACAGATGAGCAAACCTCAGATGTGGCCTCAGAGGTGCTCATGGGCATCCCTCCTCAATGCTCAAGCCACCAGGCATCCTGCACCCAGAGCTCTGTACACTCCCGTTCCATAAGCTCCCCTGTGGATCCACCAGGACTAGGTGGATAAACTTTTCCTTTTTCTTTTTAATATTTATTTATTTGGGCTTTCCTGGTGGCTCAGACTGAAGAATCTGCCTGCAATGTGGTGGAACTGCACTTGATCTCTGGGTTGGGAAGATCCCACTGGAGTGGCAACCCATGCCAGTATTCTTGCCTGGACAATCCCATGGACAGAGGAGCCTGGCGGGCTACAGTCTATGGAGTCAAAATGAGTTGGACACGACTGAGCGACTAACACACACACATACGTGTTTATTTGGCTGAACTGGGTCTTAGTTTTGGCTCATGGGATCTTTGTTGCAGCATTTGGACTCTCTACTTGCAGTACTTGGGATTTCCTTCCCTGACCAGGGATGGAACCCAGGCCCCCTGCTTTGGGAGCACAGACCACCCAGGGAAATTCCTAAACTTTTCCTAAGAGAGCCAGATACCGTATTAAATATGGTAGGCTTGTGAGCCCAAAGGTGTCTGTGGTACATACTCAATCTTGTCTGCTGAAACTCAAAAGTAACCACAAACAACAGGTAAAACATGTGCATGGGTGTGTCCCAAGAAAACCATCCACAACTAATTTGCAGGCTCCTTATCCAGGATGAAACAGAATTCATATATTTATGAGAATGGAGAAGTTGTGTATGTGGGCAGAGGTTGCAAGAGTATTTTCTTGCTGGTGTCTTGACTCCTCTGTAAGACTGTAGAATCCTAAAGGGCAGAGGTTGGGGGTTATACTTCCTCTGAAATCTTAATATCTCATTCAGTGCTCCTTGATTCAGAAAACATCCAAATATATATAATGAGTTAAAGGAGCTTGACTGGATTATGTAAGAAGTGATTTTGGCTTTAACACAGAATTTAGTAAAAGGCTAGGATGTCTCTTGGAGAAGGCAATGGCACCCCCACTCTAGTACTCTTGCCTGGAAAATCCCATGGACGGAGGAGCCTGGTAAGCTGCAGTCCATGGGGTCACTAGGAGTTGGACACAGCTGAGCAACTTCACGTTCACTTTGCACTTTCATGCATTGGAGAAGGAAATAGCAGCGCACTCCAGTGTTCTTGCCTGGAGCATCCCAGGGACAGAGGAGCCTAGTGGGCTGCCATCTACGGGGTAGCACAGAGTCGAACACGACTGAAGCGACTTAGCAGCAGCAGGATATCTCTACTTTTAAAGGTTAGGCTATATGGCTATTTCACAACATGCTGTAAAATTTAATTAATGGATATGTGACTCCATAGGGAAGTATCTTTCAATAATAATAGGAATAGCTCAGAACAGTTTAAAAAAAAAAAATGCCCCTGTTGCTATATGTCAGCAACTCTGGCAGACTCTAATGGGGAGCTCCATGAAAGCACATCTCATCACACGGAGAAGCTCTGATCATCAGCAACAGAATCCTATACTTTAGGCTATTAAGTAATTCACGTTCAGTTGCTCACTGAACATCAACCGGGTTCTGGGCATAAAGCTGAGTCAGTTCTCCTTCCTCACCTGGGTTCTTTATCAGACACCCCATGGAGTACCATCGCAGACTTTTACAGGTAAGAAAACTAGAGCTCAGAGAGGATTCTCCAAGGCCACCTGGCTGGTAAGTGACAAAATCGATAATGAGAACCAAGGTTTTGAATGCTAAGGTAGGCATACTGCCTCCCATTCCCCCATCATGCCCATCCCACAGCTGCTGCACAGTTCAAACTCCAGCTTGGCTTGTACACTGATGTATCCTTAGATTGTGACAACATGCCAGGGATGGGCTGGCCCGTCCACTACCATGTCCCTCCTGCTACACAGGACTGTTCACTTGCATAACTAGTGACTACCCTTTATGTACAACTCCAGGAAGCCATCAAGTCCTGACTCACTTCCTCAGGACCCAGGACCGTTCCCAGCCCCATGCCTGTAAGCTGGCCAGCCCACGCAGGTGGAGCATAGGGCCTGGTCCCTTCACCTCTGCTGATGTCCTGGATGAGGAAAGCTCCAGGCAGAACCTGGAGACATGCCCAGCTTCAGCTCTGCCAAGGACTGGAATACCAGGGCTGGTCTGGCCAGTCAGGATAACCCAGGACAAGGGTGGAGGGGGTGGCCCGGAGAATGCTGTCCAGAGATTAAGCTTTGTTTCCTTTGGTATACAGGTAGGCAGATCAAATAAATATGACAGGACATGTGGGGTGGAGGCTGGACTGGTCTGACTTTTACTGACACAACTCTCTGGAACTCTGTTTATAGCCAATCTGGGATAAACGTATCCATGTAACAAATGATAATTTGTGTGAGCACCAGGTACGCCTTCAGATGGGTATTTATGATACATTTTAGAGTTAGATGGGTTCAGTCTTCACTTTATAGATAAGCCCTGGGCTTGCAGTTTAACTGACTTGCTCATGGTTATACTAATAGTTTAATCTTAGATAAGCTCCAGCACCTACGAGTTTGAAAAATAATTCAATAGCCACAAGATCAAATAAAACCATGAAAGTGGATGGGGTGTATACCATCCCCAGGTTTTTTTTTCCCCCCTAAGGAATGTTTGCACAAGGTGACAACTGAACCCAGGGTTGGGCCAGCAGGCTAAATCTACTTCTGATCTATCACTGGCTTTTGGAGAAGCCACACTGGAGCCAGGAACAGGCTGTGAACGTTATTGGCCAAGTGGAACATCTGCTGAACTTTAAATATGAATCATCTGGTAGGCAGAGTTGTTAACCCATTTTACAGAGGAGGCAGCTGCCTTGCCCAAGACCACTCCTGGTAAGAGGAAGCGTCAACATCTGTACCAGGTCTTTTAGTGCCAAGTCTTGTGCCAGGCTGTAAACGCTTCCCAGGTGGATCAGGTGGTAAACAAACCACCTGCCATGTAGGAAACAGGATTCGATGCCTGGGTCAGGAAGATCCCCTGGAGACAGAAATGGCAACCCACTGCAGTATTCTTGCCTGGGAAATCCCACAGACAGAGGAGCCTGGCAGGTACAGTTCATGGGGTCTCAAAGCCACAATTTAGTGACTAAACAACAACAAAACACCAAAAGCTGCTGCAGCCATTTAAATAAAGGTTTAGAACTTCAGCGGGAAGGCATTCTAGTTGGGAATAACAATGTTATAGATGACGAAGCTTTTGAACTGGACCTTGGAAGATGGGCAGGGTTTTGACAGCACTTTGTTTATTTAGCTAGAGAGCTAACACCCTTCACAGAGCTGTGGGTGAGAAGAGCAGATGAAGCACCCGAGATCAGGTTAGAGATGCCCCACTCTAGGCTTCCAAGCAGGTAACGTGTCACCCATTAACACCCTGACAAGAGTCCCTTTTAGGAATGGAAGGAGGGGAAGGGTTACCCAGGAAAGAGATTTCTTTGTTCTGGGTAATATGACAAACACTGAAGGAATACAAAGACCTATTCAGCTAGTTGTCTTCTTTTTAACCACTTGCTAATCATAAAAATAATTTTAAAACTCATTTCCCTTGATTACTTATGTTAGTAAAATAATTGATCACAACATCAATCAAGGAATGGAGGAGACTGGGAAAGATTACCTACATTCGCTCCCATTTCAGAGGCTTATTCTTCAATGCTCTCAGGCTGAAAGATGAACCCATTCCTGATCTCCTTTGGAAAAACAGTTTTAATGGCTTAATTCCTACCGAGGCCTTATTATGGTCTCTCTCCTGACTGTAATTTTTAAAGTTTTTTTTTTTCTTTTGAGGAACTTGGACCATAATGAGGCCTAGGTAGGAATTAAGCCATTAAAACTGTCTTTCCTAAGGAGATCAGAAATGGGTCCATCTTTCAGCCTGAGGGAGTCAATCTTAAATTCAAGAGAAGTGTTTCCAATTCATATTCACAAACCTTGAGGCTTCCAGGAGTTTTGCAAGCAACTTGTGACCAACATCTGACCTACCCCAGAAGTCCTAGGAGGAGAGGCACTGACCGATTTCAGAGATAAGTTAAAGCTACTTAACCAGAAGCCTGCCTATTAGATCCTGACCTAAAACCGAAAGGAAACCCAACAGCTGTATTTTCAAAGCAAATAACTGCTACCATTTTTTGAGTTTTTACTACTGTGATGAGGCCCCTCCACACCTTGTTATTTAAGAATCCCAATAATCCTATGATGTGTTGTTTATCTTCAGTAAAAGTTTGGCTTGAAAGAGTAATGAGCCCAAAGCCACAGAGCTAGCGGGTGGTCTACGGGTTGACCCCATTCCAAACCACCTCCAGAAAACCTGCTTTTCTCTGCCTCTCCTCCCCACCAGGCACCAGACATGTGCTCTTCCAGAAGCCCACACGGCCGGCCACCCCCCGTCCACCCCACCACAGGAGGCCCTTCCCAGGTCAGCCTCACCCAACCCCTGCTGAGAACAATATAGTTCAAAGAGAGGTTTTTCTAGTGCAAGGAACCCCTTCATCACCTTCCCCTGTGACTCACTACACCCTCATCATAGACACAAGCCTACCAGTGGGCACCAGGGCTCGGGATTCCCACTGGACCTGGTTTAATCAGCACTAGATCCTTAGACATCCCCCACAACATCCAGCCACACAGTTTTCAAGGAGAAAACTGTAGATACACAAATAGCAGTGAGGTGCTCACGCCCAAGGCTACCAAAGCAAGGGAAAGCAGACCCAAGGAGTCAGGACTGGGAGTTCCAGGCCCATCCTCTCCACGGATAGGTTTGTGACAAGGCGAAATTCAATTAACCCCCCCACCTGCGGGCCTCCGTTCCCGAGGATGTAAAGGGGAGCGGATAAGAAGTGACTTGCCGTCTCTGGAAGACCAAGTTGCCTCATGCGAAGCACTCAGGTGAGTTCCGATTTGGTGGCGGACTAACCTTTATTTACCTCCCCAGTCTCCTTCATCTTTAGGGGAGAAGTCGGATCTCCTAAACAAATTTATAAAGAATTCCTGCACAAATGGCAGAATGAAGGGGGTGGGGAGGCAGGTTAAAATGATAAGACGCCTATCCCTTTCTACCCATTTTCTTCCTCCCTTCTTGATCCCACATCCTAAACCCAGAAATCAGATGACCACGGATGAAATGAGCTCAAAACAGGTCAAACAGGCAGCCCCCAGCGGCCACCGTCCTCCAAACCACTGTGCCGGAGTCGCGGCACAGACCGCCGCCCTCCCCGACTCGCGGCCCCGCCACGTCCCCCCACAGCTCGCCCGGGTCGCCGGCGGCCGCTCACCTGCGCCGGGCAGAACAGCAGCAGGAGGAGGCCGAGGGCTGGGCCGCGCACGCACATGCTGCCGCGGCGACGGGCTGCGGCGGTCGGAGAGGCTTGGCTCGCAGGCTTGGCTCGGCGCCCCAGCCTGTCTCCGGCTCCCGCGCCCGCGGAAGGAGAGAACCAGGCGCCGACTGCGGCGGCCTGCGCGCGCAAGTCAGGAAGGACGACGGCGTCGTCGGCTCCTCCCACTTCTGGGTGGTACCGTCCGAGCCAAGAACCCATCCTGGGGCGGGGCGAGGGCGGGGCAGGGGCGGGGCTAGTGGGGCCCGGACAGCTTCTTGTCACAGCCCGTTCCCAGTCCCCGCTCTGCACTAATTACGCCTCAGCGGCGGCGTGGGACCAGGGACTAAGAGACCCGGGCAGAGCTGAATATTTGGAATCCGGCCTGGGAAGGATATTTCTAGGGTTGTCGGAACAGTGTGTGGTTTGATGCTTTAACTCCTTTCTCCCCTTTTAGTCATTCCTCGATTGGAAATGGGAGGGCGAGGAGGTTTTAGCAAATCGGGGTGCGTGGGGACAGTTTTCCCAATTAAGATCCCACTTCTAGCGGACCCAGTTGGCACCCCAAGCAAGTTCTCTTTCCAAACCCAGTTACCCGAAAGGAATCGGTGCCTAGTCACTTCTAGCAAAGCTGGGGGCGGCGCCAAGCGGTGGCCTGACTGTGTTGTGATCCGAGGGCTGAGCGGGCGGAGCGTGGCAGTGGCCGATGCCTCAGAGCCGCCCAATCTCTTTGTTTTCTGTCCGCTCAGCCCACTTTTGAAAAAAGTTCTAGAACCACACCATCTGCTGGCGGAGCAGAGCGTGGCACTGAACCCGCCCGCGGGAGAAGTGCCACCCCGCAACCACCCCCGGGGAAGTTTGACGCAAAGGTGGGACCAGAGTCCCTAAGTTCTAGGTGAAGTGAAGTAACACAGAGATAAAGAAGCATCTTCGTTTTCGAGCCTTATACTTTTTTGACCTGATACTTATTTTTGTTATATGCACTTCTGGTATCATTTCCCCTCAGATGTAATTATTAAGATCACTCAAAAGCATCAGTCATTTCCATTTTGAAGTCAGGAAAATGGACGTAAGGATCCTGCCTCCCCACAGCGGAAGCCGATGTACAGTGGAAAGACTAAATACACATCTGTAGCAATGATCAAAGCCAATGGAGGTAGACCACGATCAGGTAATGTTCTCACCCTTATTCTACATGGCGACTGTCCTTGACTGACTTTGCAGTGACTGTCTTGCCTCTCCACCTCCTCAGCCTTGAAATATACACCTCCTTGTCTGGGCACTAAACTGTAGGGATCCCCTCTGGACATTCAGCCTTGGCAGTCTCCTGGCCTCATGCATCTGCATGCCCTCAAGTGCCTGGTGTACTCACTGATGATAACTTGGTATGCATTACGCTGCTAAGTCACTTCAGTTCAGTCGCTCAGTCGTGTCCGACTCTTTGTGACCCCATGAATCGCAGCACGCCAGGCCTCCCAGTTCATTACCACCTCTCGGTTCACTCAGACTCACGTCCATCGAGTCCGTGATGCCATCCAGCCATCGTATCCTTGGTCATCCCCTTCTCCTCCTGCCCCCAATCCCTCTCAGCATCAGAGTCTTTTCCAATGAGTCAACTCTTCACATGAGGTGGCCAAAGAACTGGAGTTTCAGCTTTAGCATCATTCCTTCCAAAGAAATCCCAGGGTTGATCTCCTTCAGAATGGACTGGTTGGATCTCCTTGCAGTCCAAGGGACTCTCAAGAGTCTTCTCCAACAACACAGTTCAAAAGCATCAATGCTTCGGTGCTCAGCTTTCTTCACAGTCCAACTCTCACATCCATACATGACCACAGGAAAAACCATAGCCTTGACTAGACAGACTTTAGTTGGCAAAGTAATGTCTCTGCTTTTGAATATACTATCTAGGTTGGTCATAACTTTTCTTCCAAGGAGTAAGTGTCTTCTAATTTCATGGCTAATTTCAGTCACCATCTGCAGTGATTTTGGAGCCCCCCAAAATAAAGTCTGACACTGTTTCCACTGTTTCCCCATCTATTTCCGATAAAGCGATGGGACCAGATGCCATGATCTTCGTTTTCTGAATGTTGAGCTTTAAGCCAACTTATTCACTCTCCTCTTTCACTTTCATCAAGAGGCTTTTAGTTCCTCTTCACTTTCTGCCATAAGGGTGGTGTCATCTGCATATCTGAGGTTATTGATATTTTTCTAGTAATCTTGATTCCAGTTTGTGTTTCTTCCAGTCTAGCGTTTCTCATGATGGACTCTGCATAAAAGTTAAATAAGCAGGGTGAATATAGAGCCTTGACGTACTCCTTTTCCTATTTAGAACCAGTCTGTTCCATGTCCAGTTAGAACTGTTCCTTCCTGACCTGCATACAGATTTTTCAAGAGGCAGGTCAGGTGGTCTGGTATTCCCATCTCTGGAAGAATTTTCCACAGTTTCTTGTGATCCACACAGTCAAAGGCTTTGGCATAGTCAATAAAGCAGAAATAGATGTTTTTCTGGAACTCTCTTGCTTTTTCCATGATCTAGCAGATGTTGGCAATTTGATCTCTGGTTCCTCTGCCTTTTTAAAACCAGTCCAACTCTGTGTGACCCCATAGACAGCAGCCCACCAGGCTCCCCTGTCCCTGGGATTCTCCAGGCAAGAACCCTGGAGTGGGTTGCCATTTCCTTCTCCAATGCATGAAAGTGCAAAAGTGAAAGTGAAGTCACTGAGTCGTGTCCAACTCTTAGCGACCCCATGGACTGCAGCCTACCAGGCTTCTCTGTCCATGGGATTTTCCAGGCAAGAGTACTGGAGTGGGGTGCCATTTCCTTCTTTGAGGTAATCAAAATGTTGTCACTGAGCCAGATGGCAGGACCATCCTTGAGATTTTCTTAGAAATGCAAATTATGGGCCCCAGTGTGGACAGGCCTCCCCATGCAAACCCTAGGAGGTTGAAGCCCTTCAGGTGGTCCCAATCCACATTCCAATTCACGAACTACCTCTGTAACATATTTCCAGGATCTCAGTGGCTTAGTTGCCCTTCCAGTACTTATGGGGGAAACCAGGCAATCAACCAAAAAAATCCTTTACTAAATAATTGAATTGAGTAAAGGAAATTTCAAGCACCATATGAAACATTTCTTGGATGGGCAGAAATTTTGATACCCAGTAAATTCTGTCCCCTATTCACCAAAATGGACTTCCCTGGTGGCTCAGACAGTAAAGAGTCCATCTGCAATGCGGGAGACCTGGGTTAGATCCCTGGGTTGGGAAGATCCTCTGGGGGAGGGCAGTGCAACCCGACTCCAGTATTCTTGCCTGGAGAATCCCCATGGACAAAGGAGCCTGGTAGGTCGAAAAGGGTTGGACACAACTGAGCAGGTAAGCACGCGCGGGCGCGCACACACACACACACATTCACCAAAATAGGAACAAAAGGATCTTTTAGCTATATACATGTATTTCTAGTTCTGTATTTTGTACAGCTTTGATGATATCCAAAAGGTGATGATATATTTAAAAAATAAAGCATCTTATTTTTAAGAGAAATGTTTTTTGCTGATAAAGCAATCCATGCTTATGGTAGCAATTTTGAAAATTTATAGGCAAGAGTTAAAAACATCATTTGTAATTCCACCATTTATGATCATCTCTGTCACATCATGGTGTATTTTCTCTTTCTCTGAAAATTGTTTTATTGCATGTAAAGAAAAAAATGTTGCCTGCCACTTCAGTTCCACAAGGATTAAGCTCTTGGTTACTGCAGTCCATAACGTGTGTGCTCTGAGGGCAATTTAGGATGAAAAACAACTGGAAGCATCATGTGCATTAGATATACCAGTCACTAGGTAAGATACGGAGAAGGCAATGGCAACCCACTCCAGTACTCTTGCCTGGAAAATCCCATGGACAGAGAAGCCTGGTAGGCTGCGGTCCATGGGTCTCGAAAAAGTCGGATACGACTGAGTGACTTCACTTTCACTTTTCACTTTTCATGCATTGGAGAAGGAAATGGCAACCCACTCCAGTATTCTTGCCTGGAGAATCCCAGGGACAGCGGAGCCTGGTGGGCTGCCGTCTATGGGTTTGCACAGAGTCAGACACAACTGAAGGGATTAGCAGCAGCAGCAGGTAAGATACATGTCTAAGAGGAAATTTCAAAGACCTCAGATTCTTCCATCTTCCTATATTTAGAAAAGCCCTAAAATCATTAACTTAAAATGTTTGTTCTTTGTGATTAGCAATGCCAACTACAAATTAGCACATGGGTGCTTAAAACAGGAGCTGAATCTATGAGCCCAATTCTTATATCTTCTCATATCTAGAAAAGCAGTAAAATCCTTCGGGGTGACACTGTTCCTCATGACTAGTGAAGGCTCCCAAGACGAGTGGAAGCTTCTGAAAAAATATATGCTTGATTTCATGTATTCCCCCTTCACCAAGAGTCAGATTTAAACTGACCTTTCTCCCGTGCCTCTTTGGAGCAGTTTCTCAGAGTTATCTGACGTGTTATCTCCTGGGCTGTAGTCCTCATTTTACCTCCAATAAAATTTAACTTGCATCTCTCACGTTGTGCATCTTAAGTCGACAGCAGTAATTTTTCATGCTTCATTACATGTTTTTTCCCAGCAGAAACACAGGTTCTTCCCTTACCTCTTTGGAGCAGGTCCTCAGAGCTCTCTCTGAGAGGCCTCTCTGGCTATGGTCCTCAATAAGGTCCCTGAATAAAACTTAACTCACAATTATTACATTGTGCATTTTTATTTCAATTGACATGTAGTCAAAGTCCTAGGAGAGGCTTTTCATTTGTTTGTTTAAATACTTGTCAGTATCACTATCATTATAAACATCATCCAACATTGATTGCATTAAAAATAAAGGACAAAACAAGAGGGTCAATAAAATTATTGCATGTATGCATCTTTATCAATGTGCAGAAAGATCCTCCAGAAAACATCAATGTATTTGAAAACATGTTTGTGAATAAAATATGTGGGCTTTTTAAACAAGTGGGGCCATATGGTATACAGTTTACAGCTTGATTTTTAAAAATATTTATTTATTTATTTGGTTGTGTCATAGTTGTGGCAGATGGGATCTTTGATCTTTGTTGGAATCTTTAGTTGAAGCATGCAGACTCTTTAGTTGCAGCATGTGGAATCTAGTTCCCTGCCCAGGGATCAAACCCAGGCCCCTTCCATTAGGAGCATGGAGTCTTAGCCACTGGTCCAGCAGGGAAGTCCCTGCAGCTTGCTTTTTTTTTTTTTTTTAAACATTAAGCAGTATGCTTTTCTACCTCACTACTTTACTAGTTTTACAAGATTTCATTGTGTGCATGTGACATTTCAGAGAAGGCAATGGCACCCCACTCCAATTCTCTTGCCTGGAAAATCCCATGGATGGAGGAGCCTAGTAGGCTGCAGTCCATGGGGTCGCTAGAGTTGGATACGACTGAGTGACTTCACTTTCACTTTTCACTTTTCATGCATTGGAGAAGGAAGTGGCAACCCACTCCAGGGTTCTTGCCTGGAGAATCCCAGGGACAGGGGAGCCTGGTGGGCTGCCGTCTATGTGGTCACACAGAGTAGGATGCGACTGAAGCGACTTAGCAGCAGCAGCAGCAGCAGGATGTGACATTTCTGAAGCCAGCAGTGTGGGCCAGTCTCAGAGCAGTGCCTAAGTCAATGAAACAGAGTGCACCATCAGAAAGTATTTCAAAATAACTCAAGCCTCAAATTGCACTTCTGGTACATGCCAAGTGTTTATAGGTCTGTAGTAATACTGCATAAATTCACCGTTCTTTTCTTATGCCGTCTCACATTCCTGAGCTTGTCTGGATTCCACAAAGCTTTGCATGTTTCTATGCCCTCAGCTTTCCATGTGATATTGCATCACAGAAGTCTAAAAGCTATTGAACATTTTCCTTAGGGAGAGAGATAAGAACGTTGATTCCAAACAAATTTGTTTTCACCTAACAGATGGAAGGGGAAGGCTAGAAATAGTCTGTTAATAGTTTTTGATCCATTACATAATTTATTTAAATCAATCTCCTACTGGATGTTTGCTTTGTCATTTTTCATTACTGCAAACAATAATGCAGTGAACATCATTATACCTAAATCCTTACAATCATATATAAATAGAACTGTTGGAAAAGTTTATATATTGTTGGATCAAAGGAAATGTGTATTTTAGTTTTGAATATTGTTAAATTGCCCTCTGAACAGACTGCAATTTACAACTTTGTTTACAACATATAGAAGTACCTGATTCTATCTCCTTGCCAACACTTAACTTTACTATTCAGATAGGTGAAAAATAGCATCTGTGATTTTAATGATTGTATTTCTTATTTTAAAAAGATTTTGATGCTTTTTATTAATGATATGTGAGATTAAAAATCTTTTCATACATTTATAGGCAATTTTATTTCTTTGTCCATATTCTTCTCTTTTAAAAAAATATTTTCTGGTTGTGCTGTGAGGCACATGGGATTAGTTCCCTGACTGGGCATGGGGCCTGCACTCCCTGCATTGGCAGTGAAGAATCTTAACTACTGGACCACCAGGGAAGTCTCTGTATTGTTTATTTTCGATTTGTTTTTTCATAGTGACTTGTAAAAACTATTAAGAAAATTAACCTGTTGGTCCAGTATATACAATGCAGATACTTTTACTAATTTAAGCTTCAGTTCAGTCCAGTTCAGTTACTCAGTCGTGTCCAGCTCTTTGCGACCCCATGGGTTGCAGCACTCCAGGCCTCCATGTCTATCACCAACTCCCGGAGTTTACTCAAACTCATCTCCATGAGTCAGTTATGCCATCCAGCCATCTCATCCTCTTCTCCTGCCTTCAATCTTCCCCAGCATCAGGATCTTTTCAAATGAGTCAGCTCTTCGAATCAGGTGGCCAGACTATTGGAGTTTCTGCTTCAACATCAGTCCTTCCAATGAACACTCAGGACTGATCTCCTTTAGGGTGGATTGGTTGGATCTCCTTGCAGTCCAAGGAAACTCTCAAGAGTCTTCTCCAACATCACAGTTCAAAAGCATCAATTCTTCAGTGCTCAGCTTTCTTTATAGTCCAACTCTCACATCCATACATGACCACTGGAAAAACCATGGCCTTCACTAGATGGACCTTTGTTGGCAAAGATGCTGTCTAGATTAGACATAACTTTCCTTCCAAGGAGTAAGCGTCTTTTAATTTCATGGTATACAAGGTTATAAAAAATTATTCCATATTTTCCTTTTGAGTTCTAATGATTTCTTGAAGATAATGATCTGTCTGGAATTGTTTTGCTGTGAGCAGTGATATAAGGATCCAGCTTCCTCCAGGCCCCCCACCCCTCCAACCCCAACCTTCCTTCCCCCATCCCCCTACACCCGACCCCTGTCCAAGAACCTTGGCAATCACATGACACTTGCTTTTCTTAAAGTCATCACTAGTTTTCGTGTTGCAGAATCAATGACAACCTATTTGTTCTCATCTCACTTGCCTTCTTCATAACATTGAGCACGGATTATCACATGTTCTTCGTTAGACATTCTTCTTTAACCCTCATTCTCCTGGGTTACCTCACTGGCTAAGCAGCATTGCATCTTATCTTCTACAGACTAAGGAATGTGATTTGAGCAGCATGTTCCTATTAATAAAATTTTGTTTCAATACAATAGCTTTGAGTTCTTCTAATATAGAAGCTTTGTTTTGCTGCTGCTAACTTTGAAGCTTCAAAGTAGGCAATGATTCAAGGGGGCAAAGAAAAAAGAAGGCCTAACTTCTGTACAGATTGCAAGCTTGCACAGTTTCTAACTTGAAGGCTGAAATTTAATCATGAGAAATGTAGATGGAGCTGGGCCTTTTGGGTACCAGGATGCAGCTGACTTCACCTGGTGATGCCTGAGACCATTCTGGATGGACTGGGTGCCTCTTCACTTTGCTTTTTCTTATTTCATCTCGCTGCCACCCCAGCTACCTACCCAACCCCTTCACCTCCCCCCGCCACCCATTGTGTTAGTCAGCTTAGGCTGTCATAACAAAATATCATAGACTGAATGGCTTAAACGTCAGTAATTTTTATCCCATGGTAATGGAGACAGGGAAGTCTGAGATCAAGCTGCCAGTCAGTTCGGTTTCCGGTGAGTCCCCACTTCCTGACTTGCAGATGCTGGCTTCTCACTGTGTGCTCATGTGCTCTTTCCTTGGTGCGTGTGTGTGTGGAAAGAGAGATCTTTCTTCCTCTTATATGAAGTCACAAATCCTATTGGGTTAAGGCCACACCCTTAGGACCATTGTTGTTGTTTTTCAGTCACTAAGTCATCTCTGATTCTTTTTGACCCCAGGCACACCAGGCCTCCCTGCCCCTCACCATCTCCCAGAGTCTGCCCAAGTTCAAGTCCACTGAATCAGTAATGCTATACAACCATCTCATACTCTGCTGCCCTCTTCTCCTTTTGACCATTTTCAACCTTAATTATTAAAACCTCTTTATAGCCCTGGGGCTTCCCTGGTGGCTCAGCAATAAAGAATCTGCCTGCAATGCAGGAGATGCAGGCTTGATCCCTGGGTTAGGAAGACTTCCTGAAGGAGGAAATGGCAATCTGCTCCAGTATTTCTGCCTGATAAATCCCATGGACAGAGGACCCTGGTGGGCTGAGTCCATGGGGTCTCAAAAGAGTCAGACACAGCCACTAGACAGCAACAAACAAAAAGCCCTGTCTCTAAATAGTTACTTGGGGGTTAGGGTGTCAACATAGGAATTTGCAGGAGGACACAATTCAGTTCATTGCACCCCTCTTTGTCATCAAGCAGAGCTGCTTGATGACTTTTGTGAATTCTAAGCACCTTTGCCTTTGGGGATCCCTCCTTCCTTAAAAAAAAACACTTAAAATTCAGCTTTATAACCACATTAGTATAGAGATGGATATAATCCAAGCTGATTTCATTATTATATATTTATTATTATTATATTTTTCTTCTGATTTTAAAATAAATTGCTATTAAAACACTTTCATGAGACCTTAGAAGTGTCAGGGGCCCTAGGCACTAGGTCTACTTGGCTTAATGGAGACACTGTAGACACTTGTAGATACTGTAAATTTTTCTAACAGACTGCCCCCAAAAAGATCCAGGAAGAGCAATTAAAGCTGACTCTAAAAGAACCACCTTGTAGATGATTGGAAAGTGACCAGTTTTACACAGGGAACACGAGTAGGTGACCAGCTCACACCTGACTCTCTCTGTCAATCTACACACTGCCAACACATTTTGGTAAACTATAGTAAACCTTGAGTTAAAGCTTCTGCAAAACCTTTAGGGAGTTTTAGGTTGAGTGTTTTTGAGAGCCTCTTTTGGTAAAAGACTTTTTTTCTTTTTTATTAATATATAATGATCATGGAAAAAGCAAGAGAGTTCCAGAAAAACATCTATTTCTGCTTTATTGACTATGCTAAAGCCTTTGACTGTGTGGATCACAGTAAACTGTGGAAAATTCTGAGAGAGATGGGAATACCAGACCACCTAACTTGCCTCTTGAGAAATCTGTATGCAGGTCAGGAAGCAACAGTTACAACTGGACATAGAACAACGGACTGGTTCCAAATAGGAAAAGGAGTGCATCAAGGCTATATATTGTCACCCTGCTTATTTAACTTATATGCAGAGTACATCATGAGAAACGCTGGGCTGGAAGAAACACAAACTGGAATCAAGATTGCTGGGAGAAATATCAATAACCTCAGATATGCAGATGACACCACCCTTATGGCAGAAAGTGAAGAGGAACTAAAAGCCTCTTGATGAAAGTGAAAGAGGAGTGTGAAAAAGTTGGTTTAAAGCTCCACATTTGGATAACAAAGATCATGGCATCCAGTCCCATCACTTCACCGAAAATAGTTGGGAAACAGTGGAAACAGTGTCAGACTTAATTTTTCTGGGCTCCAAAATCACTGCAGATGGTGACTGCAGCCATGAAATTAGAAGACGTTTACTCCTTGGAAGGAAAGTTATGACCAACCTAGATAACACATTCAAAAGCAGAGACATTACTTTGCCAACAAATATCCGTCTAGTCAAGGCTATGGTTTTTCCTGTGGTCATGTATGGATGTGAGTTGGACTGTGAAGAAGGCTGAGCACTAAAGAATTGATGCTTTTGAGCTGTGGTGTTGGAGAAGACTCTTGAGAGTCCCTTGGACTGCAAGGAGGTCCAACCAGTCCATTCTGAAGGAGATCAGCCTTGGGATTTCTTTGGAAGGAATGATGCTGAAGCTGAAACTCTAGTACTTTGGCCACCTCATGTGAAGAGTTGACTCATTGAAAAGACTCTGATGCTGGGAGGGATTGGGGGCAGGAGGAGAAGGGGATGACAGAGGATGGGATGGCTGGATGGCATCACTGACTTGATGGACGTGAGTCTGAGTGAACTCCAGGAGTTGGTGATGGACAGGGAGGCCTGGTATGCTGCAATTCATGGGGTGGCAAAGAGTCAGACATGACTGAGTGACTGAACTGAACTGAATACACCTGTAAAATCTATAAAACTTACATGTACAGTTTATAAGTTCTTACATACTATATATTTATGTTATCTATTACTTGATAACAAATTATCCTAAAACATAGTGGATGATAAGAACATTATTATTAGATTAGATTTTCTGCTAGCCAGGACTTTGTGTGGTTCTGGGTGGTTTTGGCTCATGAGTGTGTGGTCAAGATGTCAGCCAGCCTACCATCATCTGAAGGCTTGACTGGGGCTGGAATATTTGCTTCAATATGCTTCTGGCAGGAGGCCTCGGTTCCATTCCAAGTGGCTCAGGGCTGCTCACCTGTCTTCAAGACCAGGGAGCCGGCTTCCTCCAGAATAAGTGATCCAAGAAAGAGCAAGGTAGAACCTTTATGGTAGCACGCCATTCTTCTTCTTCTTTTTTTTTTTTTCTTTTTTTCGCCACTAGTTTGACTTGTACCATCATAAATTGCTTTTGATGTTCTTGACCTTCATACAAATTGAGTCATCTTTTGTGTCTGGTTTCTTTCACTAAACATTATATCTGTAAGACTCATCCACATCACTTATAGCAGTAGTTCATCTTTTTTTGTTTTGTTTTGTTTTTATTGTTGGGTCATATTCCATGGTATAAAAATACCACGGCAGACATTTGAGTTGTTTCCAGGTTGGGCTATTATAGAGTGGCTATGAACATTCTTGTGCAGGTCATTTCTTTGAAATATGCCCTCAATTCTCTGGGGCTCTGCAATAAACTTTTAAAACTTTATACTTAAGCTGAATTTTACAGACACCTTCATTTAAAACAGCTTAGGCTACAACTTGAGACTTTAGTGTCAGGGGTTTATGAGAGTTCAGGAGTGGGGTATTGTTGGTCAAACTTACAGTAAAGTATTACTCACCACACTAAGGATACTTGAATTGGTGATTAATCCAGTCATGGGCTGCAGCGCAGCTGAGGCTCATTAGGGTGGTGGTAACTTGAACTTGGCTTTTAGTATTTTAGTATTTTGCCCTGGCTTTCCCTCATTTGTCACATGATTCAGTCACATAATACAGTTGCCTTCCCCTGGGATAGCTTTAGGTCTTATCTTTGCTAAAATAGGAAGACTAACTCTTGTAAATGGCAGACTTCCTAAGGCTATTCT
This sequence comes from Nanger dama, assembly GCA_917880005.1. Taxonomy (NCBI): domain Eukaryota; kingdom Metazoa; phylum Chordata; class Mammalia; order Artiodactyla; family Bovidae; genus Nanger; species Nanger dama. The sequence continues at coordinate 26,342 of CAKJTW010000090.1, forward strand.
TAAAAGTTTAACTGCAAGAAATAGGAACAATAGCAGCATTTCCTTCCTTAAATATTAGAAAGCTCAATTCTAGTGAGGGAGTGAAGAGATCAAAGATGAGAGAAGTCATGCTTTCTGTTGCCAGAGCTAAAGCTGACAAGACATCTTAAAACTGAAGATCACAGGAATTCCCTGGTGGTCCAGCGATTAGGATTCAGCACTTTCATTGGTTGGTCAGAGAACTAAGATCCCACAAACCTCACGACATAGCCAAAAAAAAAAACAACCAAAAGATATTTAATTAACTTCCTTCAATTGTTTTAATATGACTTCACTCATATTTTTAAATTATCTTAAAACATTGCCAAAAAATAAGGATAAAACACAAGAAAAAGATTCTAAGACTTTTCAGGCCCACTAGTGTATAAATTATTTAACTGACTAAGTATGGTCAGAGAGCTTGGAGAAAACACCTCAGTGAGTCCCACTGGTTTATCTCATTGCATTTAGTAGGTTAAACAGCAAAAAGAGACATGCAAGGCCCTCAGTCAGAGGAATGGGAAACAAATTATTCCAAACTTGCCCAGAGAGCATAGAATTTGGTTTTGGCCTATTTTGTTTCGATTTTGGTTTTCTCTGTGTTTCAAAGCACAGGTAAGTGCATGGGTATGAACTGATGAGAGGAAAAGACATGGAAAATCATCACACGGTGTGACTCTGTTCATAGCTGGGCCTCAACATGGTTCTATGCACTCATTTTTAGCATCTTTTCATAGTGATATAAAACTTCCTAAGACCAACTGACCAGCATAGATAATCACAGACACCACACAGATCATGCACGAAATTCTTCCTTGGTGACAAGCAGAGGAGATGCATTCTCATGGCAGCCAACAATTCATAGAAAGAGTTGTGTGCTCAGTTGCTCAGTCATACCCAACTCTTTGTGGACTCTAGCCCGCCAGTCTCCTCTGCCCATGGGATTCTCTAGGCAAGAATACTGGAGTGGGTTGCCATTTCCTCCTCCAAGGGATCTTCCTCTCTCATCTATTTCCTCACACCAGAGTCTTTCTGGGGACTTCGTCTGTCCTATGACTGTGACCATCACCTCTACACAGATGATGCCCAGATCCGGAAGAGTCTTGTCCTAAACGTTAAGCAGCTATTTCCAGCTGCCTCCTGGAATCGATTTCATACATTCTTCAAAGTGAACATGTCCAAATTCCCTCTCTCTCCGTCCCCAATGCAGTTCTGCTGTTCTTCTCTATTTCCTGCACAATTACTAGCACCGCCCACCACATAAACCTTGAGTGTGGAGTTAGCCCACAGACCTGAGACTGCTCTCTATAGAAAGTCTTGCTCAAGAGGTTGGCCACTGGCAGGCCACTGGACTCTTGGCAGGCAAATAGTTCTTTACACAGATATGAAACTTTCCCTAAGTGATAATGGCTCACTGTGCCCACACTGATTGCACAAACAGTGGGGCTCATGCTAAATGCCTGGTTTCTTCCTGGCAGCCTGGAATTCTGGTAGATACTAGGCAGAGGGTGCCTATGTGACCAGCTCCCAGTTAAAAGCTTGAGTGAGTCTCTCATGAGCTTGCTTATCAGCAGGTAACACTTCATAATGTTGCCTCAAGTCTTTGCTAGAGGAAAGGAGTCTTGGAAGCTTTAATCTGGATTTCTCTATATCTCCATTTTATTTCCTTTCTCCTTTCTAGTTTTGCTTTATCTCAATTTCACTGTAATCTTAGCCATGAATATGACCATACTATGAGCCCCGTGAGTCTTCCTAGCAAATCGTCAGAGATCACTGGCAGTGATCTTAGGGTTCCCTGATGCACCTTAGTATAATTCCTGACTCTTCTTTTCTTTTCCTCACCCTCTCTGTTCAGTTAATCACCTAATTATCATTAGCTCTACCTCTAAATATTAAAAATAAAAAAATGTCCCATATTCTCCACCTCCACTGCCTAGATGTTACAACCATGACTCCATCTGGGCATCAATCTCCCCTGCTTCCCCCACTATAAAAGTAAAACCCAAAGATTGGGGGACAGCAGTAAGCTGATGTTATGAGGGAGGTTATTTCTTGTTTAAAAAAAAATTTGAACTGAGTAAATTTGAAGACCTAATTGGCTGTATTCAGGGATTCATGGGAATTCCCTGGCAGTCCAGTGGTTAGGACTCTGTCTTTCCACTGCAAGGGGCATGGGTGCGATCCCTGGTCAGGGAACAAAGATACTCCAATTACCATGGTGCAGCCAAAATAATAATAATAAAGGATTCATGAACTGGGCGACATTCCACCTAACAAGTAGGAAGCAGCTTTAGGAGCTGTACAGAATGGAAGGCTTTCATAGACAGAAAGGGGGGTGGGACAAGGAAGTCGTACAAAGAAGAAAGTTTACCATATTTCAGGCAAGTCACCTTTCTTTGGAAGAAGGCTGGGGAATCTATCAATGTGCCATGCAATTGATCTCACAGGAGCTGATGTGGTCATTCCAGATTGACTGGTTGAAGTTCATACTCCTGAGAGTAGCTGAAATTGAAATTAAATCTTAAAGCAAAGCAGGTTTGTTTTCTGGGGGCAAGTGACTCCATTTTGGGCATGTTGTTGCTGTTTTAAAGCACTCTCAAAACCTGTTTCCTGGGTTTCCCTGGTGGTCTAGTGGTTAGGGATCTGCTAGCCAATCCAGGGACACAAGTTTGTTAGGGAAATTAAATAGTCTTGTTTAGGCTTCAGAGACAAAACACAGCAGGCCTCTGACCTTGCTTCCAACCTGCCTGGAGACTGTCCTGACTACCAGTGGCTGCCTGCTGTGACGGTAAGACTAACAGCACCATAGATAAGATAGAGGAGGAATCTCAAGATTGCTGAGTCCCTGGAGGGGGCTGGCTAACCAAGCCCCAGGCTTAACAGCATTCTAAGTTTTATACATTAGCATGAAATCAGAGCTGGAATTAGCTCACAGATTGATGATGGTGTCAGTTTGCGTCCTGGGATTATAAACGGGGAACCCTGAACTGTAATCTTTGAAGTCTCACCCACGGAGTGGAAGTGATGCCTGGGATCTTTTCTGTCAGGGCAGTGTGTGCTCCTAAGTTTTGTCTCGTCACAACAAAGATTTGGAATGACGGACATTAAAGGCCTTGGCGCATCACGGATCTCAGGTCTTGGACAAACCGTGTTATAGCTCTTAGACAAATAAGTGTTGCAGCTCTATTTTATTTAGAAGATAGCAGGAGAATCCATCCTCAAAGTGTGAGGGTATGCCAACCCAAAGATGCGAAGAGTGGAGGAACGCATAGCGCACAGCAGAGAGAGGGCCCTTTGGCTCCTCTTTTATGTTTTTTCCTCTTGGGCCCGCCCTGTGTAAATTGGGCTAGCCAGGAATGCTGTTTGTTCTACCCGAGGTCCTCACGCAGGTCCTCAGACCTTCCTTTGTTCTATTTTCGTGTGCTTTTCCCTTCCTTGTCTTTTAGCCACCGCCGTTTTGGACTCCTGTTTCCTATTCTAACTGCCTAATCTTTTCCCAATTAGGTCTCCGGATGGGCTGTGACACAGGACTTCTCAACACCGTTTGAGTCTGAATGGTAGTCAAAATCCAATTTGGTGATGTTGCCTCTGCTGTTTTGATTTCTCTTTTCTTTTAATGTTAGTATATTGAGAGTAAGCTAGGTAATAAATAAATATTTATTTATTTATTATCTAATAAATATTCGTATATTTATAAATATATAATAAATATTAATTTATTTATAAATAAATAAATATTAATAAATATTCATTTCACTTCAGTTCCGGAGAAGGAAATGGCAACCCACTCCAATATCCTTGCCTGGGAAAATCTCACAGACAGAGGAGCTTGGTGGGGTGCAGTCCGTAGGGTCACAAAGAGGCATGACCGAGTGACTAGCACTTACTACTGACTCACTTACTCAGTTCAGTTCAGTCACTCAGTCATGTCTGACTCTTTGCGGCCCCATGGACTGCAGCTCATCAGGCTTCCTTGTCCTTTACCAACTCCTGGTGTTCACTCAAAGTCATATCCATCAAGTTGGTGATGCCATCCAACCATCTCATCCTCTGTCGTCCTCTTCTCCTCCTGCCCTCAATCTTTCCCAGCATCAGGGTCTTTTTCAGTGAGTCAGCTCTTTGCATCAGGTGGCCAAAGTATCAGAACTTCAGCTTCAGCATCAGTCCTTCTGATGAATGTTCAGGGTTGATTTCCTTTAGGGTTGACTGTTTTGATCTCCATGCTATCCAAGGGACTCTCAAGAGTCTGCTATTGATAGTATTCATTTGTATACAATGAGTGGCTTCTTTCTTTTTTTATTTTATTTTTACTTTATTCTACGTTACAATACTGTGTTGGTTTTGCCATACATTGACATGAATCAGCCACAGGTGTACACGAGCTCCCAATCCTGAAATCTCCTCCCACCTTCCACCCCGTATCATCTCTCTGGATCATCCCCGTGCTCCAGCCCCAGGCATCCTGTATCCTTATTTTCTTAACAAATTCTTTGAACTTGAGACAAAAGTGAAAAAATTTGGCAAAAGATTAATTGGGGAAAGTGCAAACTTTCGGCAAAACAGAATTCAGTCCCAGGTCCTGGAAGATCCCATGTGCTGTAGGACAACTAAGCCTGAGTACCACAAATACCGAGCCCGTGCACCTGGAGTCTGTGCTCCAAAACAAGAGAAGCCACCACAACGAGAAGCCTGCGTACTGCAAATAGAGTAGTCCCTGCTCCCGCGATTAGAGAAACCCCATGTAGCAACAATCACCCAGTGCAATCAAAAATAAAATAAATATATATATATTTTAAAGCCTGTTTCCTCAGTTGCAAGATGAGGATGATAATAGTGCCTATTCCATAGGGTTGGTGCCAGGGGTAAATAAGAAAATACATATAAGCTTCATGAGATTGGGCTTCCCTCATAGCTCAGTTGGTAAAGAATCCACTTGCAATGCAGGAGACCCCGGTTTGTTTCCTGGGTTGGGAAGATCCCCTGGAGAAGGGATAAGATATCCTCTCCAGTGTTCTTGGGCTTCCCTGGTGGCTCAGCTGGTAAAGAATCTGCCTGCAATGTGGAAGACCTGGGTTCGATCCTTGGGTTGGGAAGATCACCTGGAGAAGGGAAAGGCTACCCACTCCAGTATTCTGGCCTGGAGAATTCCATGGACTGTATAGTCCATGGGGTTGCAAAGAGTCGGACATGACTAAGTGACTTTCACTTTTCAAAAGATTATCTACCTAAAGTGCTGAGGACATTACAATCTTTAACAAACATTAGCGATATTTTTCTTGTTAGTACTGATAGTCTGTGGACTCCATCTGGTCACTACTCGTGAGGCTCAGCCAGTTACAGCACCAAAACCACTTTATTATGAAATTAGGACCTCAGCTTCTCACCCTTACAATCTGTAGTGGAGGCCCAGCCCAAGATACAGGCAATTCCATCAAATTCTAAGTAGCCTGGCATTTGGGGGTGCTCTTTTCTTCTGAGTAGGTACCCCAGTGTGGGGTAGCGATGAGATATAGCTTTAGTGTGGTTATGAAACAGGAAGGAAAAGGGCACGGCATAACATTTAAAAGAGCAACAGTTGTTGAGGATACGACAAAAACCGGTTAGAACCAATTAGGTTCAAGATAGCAGAAGGTTCAACTTTCAGTAGACCTTGAAGCTCAGTATATGTTCACTGTAATTCATCAGCATGCTAAATGACACACCCACAAGACACCATGATGGTTCTCTAGGCCGACCATAAAAGGTCAAAAAGTGACCAGTGTCCCACTTCCTAGAAATCCCCACTCCTTCCCCCTAAAGTTGAAATAATCCTCCCACTCATTAGCCTGTGAAATTACCCAATCTGAAAAGGTAGTTCAGTTCAGTTCAGTTCAATCCAGTCACTCAGTAGCATCCAACTCTTTGAGACCCCATGAATCTCAGCACGCCAGGCCTCCCTGTCCATCACCAACTCCTGGAGTTCACTCAAACTCACATCCATTGAGTCGGTGATGCCATCCAGCCATCTTATCCTCTGTCATCCCCTTCTCCTCCTGCCCCCAATCCTTCCCAGCATCAGAGTCTTTTCCAATGAGTCAACTCTTCGCATGAGGTGGCCAAAGTACTGGAGATTCAGCTTTAGCATCAGTCCTTCCAATGAACACTCAGGACTGAGCTCCTTTAGAATGGATTGGTTGGATCTCCATGCAGTCCAAGGGACTCTCAAGAGTCTTCTCCAACACCCCAGTTCAAAAGCATCAATTCTTCGGCGCTCAGCTTTCTTCACAGTCCAACTCTCACATCCATACATGACCACTGGAAAAACCATAGCCTTGACTAGACGGACCTTTGTTGGCAAAGTAATGTCTCTGCTTTTGAATGTGTTATCTAGGTTGGACATAACTTTCCTTCCAAGGAGTAAGCGTCTTCTAATTTCATGGCTGCAGTCACCATCTGCAGTGATTTTGGAGCCCAAAAAATAAAGTCTGACACTGTTTCCCCATCTATTTCCCATGAAGCGATGGGACCGGATGCCATGATTCTAGTTTTCTGAATGTTGAGCTTTAAGCCAACTTATTCACTCTCCTCTTTCACTTTCATCAAGAGGCTTTTAGTTCCTCTTCACTTTCTGCCATAAGGGTGGTGTCATCTGCATATCTGAGTTTATTGATATTTCTCCCAGCAATCTTGATTCCAGCTTGTGCTTCTTCCATTCCAGTGTTTCTCATGATGTACTCTGCATAGAAGTTAAATAAGCAGGGTGACAATATATAGCCTTGACGTACTCCTTTTCCTATTTGGAGCCAATCTGTTGTTCCATGTCCAGTTCTAACTGTTGCTTCCTGACCTGCATATAGGTTTCTCAAGAGGCAAGTTAGGTGGTCTGGTATTCCCATCTCTGGAAGAATTTTCCACAGTTTCTTGTGATCCACACAGTCAAAGGCTTTGGCATAGTCAATAAAGCAGAACTAGATGTTTTTCTGGAATTCTCTTGCTTTTTTGATGATCCAGTGGATGTTGGCAATTTGATCTCTGGTTCCTCTGCTTTTTCTAAAACCAACTTGAACATCTGGAAGTTCACAGTTCACGTATTGCTGAAGCCTGGCTTGGAGAATTTTGAACATTACTTGACTAGCGTGTGAGATGAGTGCAATTGTGCGATAGTTTGAGCATTCTTTGGCATTGCTTTCCTTTGGGATTGTAATGAAAACTGACCTTTTCTAGTCCATGGCCACTGCTGAGTTTTCCAAATTTGTAGGCATATTGAGTGCAACACTTTCACAGCATCATCTTTCAGGATTTGAAATAGCTCAACTGGAATTCCATCACCTCCACTAGCTGTGTTCATAGTGAGGCTTTCTAAGGCCTGCTTGACTTCACATTCCAGATATCTGGCTCTAGGTGAGTAATCACATCATCGTGATTATCTGGGTCGTGATCTTTTTGTACAGTTCTGTGTATGCTTGCCACCTCTTCTTAATATCTTCTGCTTCTGTTATGTCCATACCATTTCTGTCCTTCATCGAGCCCATCTTTGCATGAAATGTTCCCTTGGTATCTCTAATTTTCTTGAAGAGGTCTCTAGTCTTTCCCATTTTGTTCTTTTCCTCTATTTCTTTGCATTGATCACTGAGGAAGGCTTTCTTATCTCTCCTTGCTATACTTTGGAACTCTGCATTCAGATGCTTATATCTTTCCTTTTCTCCTCTCTTCTTTTCACAGCTATTTGTAGGGCCTCCCCAGACAGCCATTTTGCTTTATGAAGTTCCCATGAAAGAAGATGTATTTGTACAACTTTGCTGAATAAAAGAAAGCCAGTGAGGAAACTGGCACTGCTTTTTAACTATTAAGATGTTTATATCTGGATGTTTTAGCAATACAGATAGAGTTTTCTAATTTTTATGGTGAAATTAGATTGCAGGCTCATTGCTTGGCTGATTAGGTTGTAGGCATCTTTGGGGGCTCTGTGGCTTGCTCATTACTGGCTTTGTTGTTATATGGATTAAAATAAGCTGATTTTTGATGACAGTTTTATTGATCACAATAAACTTTAAAAGAATCTCTTCTAATGTCAAAATTATTAACTCAACATTTACTGACTTAAAGATAATGCTTTTAGTACTACTGCAAGTTGATTAAATATATAAATATATATGTATATATACCAGGTTTAAAACATTTCCCTCCATTTTAATGTGTTTTCACATGGAACACTGTCTGGAAACCAGAGCAGAGATGAACAAGAAAACTAAAGATGTGTTTAAATAACCGAAATGCCAGCAGTGTTTATTATGGTAGGTTACAGAATGATTTAATTTTTGTATGTGCAATTAAGCACCGACTGAGGTGTTTAGACACCACTGATTAAAAACTGCAGTGAATATAAATTCTGACCCCCGTCAAAGGAATAAAACCTAGGTTTCTTTCTTGGAATCAGTCAGGTCAAGAACATGCACAGATGAACACTTATTAAATACTAGTAACAGTCTTTTATTACTTATACTCCTTCAATAGTAACAGCAACACAGTGTACTTACATAGATCACATTATAGCCAAGGACTCCAAAGTCATCCTATCAAGCAATGTGGTGTTGGACACTCAAGATTCCACAGCATGTCAAGTCTATTTAGTTATGGCACAGGAAGAAGATTCCCAGCAATAGACCCAGAGTGACAGCTCAGAGAGACAAGCCTACATTTCCTGTGGCTTGTGACTTTCTGAATTTCCAAATTTGCTGCTTGTATCCTACCATACCAACAACACTGACTCCAGGTAAAAATGACTTTTACATATGAGGAATAAGATGAGGACTAAATGAACAATTTGTCTTTTTAAAAATAGTTCCACAGTCCATCTTTGGAAAGCACGTGCTGGAAGGTCAGAAGTGGCTTTTCAATAACACAACTTCACCCATTATTGATTCACAATAACCATGGCCAGGACTCTTGGGTGGATGAGAACATTTTATACTGGAAAGACATACACATACATGTAAAATATGACAGAACCGTATCTTTGAGCTCACATATATTTAACACAAAAGCAAAAGAGCATCAATTCATTGAAGGTCAGACTTTCAGTCTTTTAAAGGAACAAAGCTTCCTGTTTCCTGTTTCTGTTTCTAAGAGGGTTTAACTCTATCTTAGAGTTTAACTGAGACACCCAAGTTGATGTAGTTTCAAACGAATTTCTGTGGAATCCCCCAATGAACCTGCCAGGCCCCCTGGCGTGGGGCTAGATGCCAGAGCGAGAAGCCCACTACATGGGAAGGGTCCCTGAGTGGCTCTGCTCTCCACTTGGGACACAGACCACACGGCTCTTCTTGGTCAGGGACCCCGGGTGGGCGTTCTGGGCATTTTCTTTCTTATAGGAATTTCCAACACTATTTGAAAAGCAATTTCTTTTTGGACAGTATGATTAAGGTTTCAAATATGGGACTGAGTTAGCTTTTCCTGTGTCCTTCTTTACTTCGGAGGAGACGCAGTATATGTTCATTTTTGGTTAATTCTGCTGGAAGTTCATTGGCCTGAAAGAAAATAAAAGAGGCACGAGTGAGTTCTCAACCACCATTGGTGTGGTTTTAGGGACTCTGAAGAGGGGCCCCTTACCCAGACCTGCTCCTCCACTGATGAAAAATCCCACTGGACTTGGTCTTTTGTATCAAGGTTTTAAAGGGTTTTTTAAAAATATACTTAAATGTACATATCACCAGTTACTTTCTTACTTCACTGTCAGTACTTTTTCTTTCTTTTTAAAAAAATTTTGGAGTAGAGTTTATTTACATTGTGTTAGTTTCAGGTGTAGAGTGATTCAGACGTGTGGGTATATATACAGATGTGTGTGTGTGTGTGTTCTTTTTCGTATTCTTTCCCATTATGGTTTATTATAAGATACTGAATATAGTGCCCTGTGCTATACAGTAGGATCTTACTGTTTATCTATTTTATATTTAGTAGTTCGTATCTGCTAATCCCAAACTTCTCATTGATTCCTCCCCCACTTCCTTCTTTGGTACCCAGAAGTTTCTTTTCTATATCTGTGAGCCTGTTTCTGAATAAGTTCATTCGTATCATATTTTATTTTATTAAAAAATTTTTAAAAGATTTATATATTATTTTTGGCTGCACTTGGTCTTCGTTGCTGGGCGGGGGCTTTCTCTCCTTGCAGCAAGCCCAGGCTACTCTCTGGTTGCGGCGGGGCGGGGGCTTCTCACTCCAGCGGGATCGCAGAGCATGGGCACTGGGCATGCGCGCTTCAGTAGTTGTGGTGGGAGATACGTTGTTGGATGAGAAGGCAGAGTCAGGAAAAGAGCCCGCGTGTAAGACACATGGGAAAGAGCAGCTTCAGGATCCTCCACGCCCCGCCTGATCCAGCCTCACGCCACGTCCTCTCTTTTCACAGTGCTGCTGAGACGCAGTCTTTAAAGCATTTATTCCGTGAGCCAGTCTCCAGTCCAAGAAACAGACGTGAGAGGACAATGGTTCCCAAGCTTTACAGTCTCAGACTTTTGTACACTCTTTTGAAAATTATTGAGGACTCTAAAGAGCTTTTGTTTTTAACTTATTAAAAGTGAAAACTGAAAAAAATTAAGTATATTTATTAATTCATTGAAAATAATAAGCCTATTAAGGTTAACATAAATACATTTTGAAGAAGAACTAAATTTTCAAAAACAAAAAAGTTAGAAGAGTAGCACTGTTAACAGTTTTGCATATTTGGTTACTATGCAGCAGCGGCAGCAGCTTAAAAGAAGACAATTAGATTCTCATATCTGCTTCTGCATCCAATTTACTGTGATATTTTGTTTTGGCTGAAGTATACGGAAAAATTTAGCTTCATACAGACAGGTAGTCGGAAAAGAGAGAAACATTTTAACAGCCTTTTTGGAACATAGTAGATATTTTTCTTTGATGCTTCAACAATACAGGACAAGTGGCTGTTTCTTAAAGATTAATTGCTGTGTGCAATCTGGAACCACATCAATGAATTTTTCTACTCTGTTGCATTAAAATCCATAGGTCTATCTATCCGCAAGTGGATTTTTTTTTAAACCTATGCTTGATTTGTAACATCCCGTACTAGTCATTTAGAAAATACCAATAAAACTGGAATTTTTATAAAATAACTTACAACATGTAAAATAACTTACAGAGGTTTGTAAAATTATTTTCAGCCACAGTTTGTAACTCTGCTTTGATGTGTACTAAGGTGCCAATGGTTTCTTCCACCACTGTCTTTGCACCATTACAGCAAATGGCTGTGTGTGCTAAATCACTTCAGTCATGTCCAACTCTGTGTGACCCCATGGACTGTAGCCCTCTAGGCTCCTCTGTCCATGGGATTCTCCAGGCAAGGATACTGGTGTGGGTTGCCATGCCCTCCTTCAGGGGATCTTCCTGACTCAGAGATGGAACTGGTGTCTTTTACATCTAACCTGAATTGGCAGTTGTTGTTGTTTTTACCACTTGCGCCACCTGGGAAGCCCAGCAAATGGCAGCACAGGGAAAAGGGCAAATAGTGCCTCTGTATTTTTATTATTTTATTTTAATTTTTAGAAACTTCCCTGACCAGGGATTGAACCCAGGCCCCCTGAAGTGGAAATGTGGAGTCTTAACACTGGACAACCAGGAAAGGCCATCTCTGTATTATCAAGAATATTGTTTCAACCTATTAGAACCTTTGAGGTTCAAAGGGTTTGGAGGTTCAACCTAGGGTTTGGAAGATACCCCAACTGTCCATGGACCACACTTTGAGAACAGTTGCTACAGATGAATAAAAGATGTTCTTGGGAATTCAGGGGAGGCAATTCAAATGCAGAAATGCACTCAAACTGGGGAGAGAACTCAGAGGTAGTTATTTTCCCCTGCAGTTAAACCTGGAGCCCCAGCTGCTTCATCTGAAACCCGGATCTCAGGTGAAGTTCCTGCCGTCCCCACTTTCTAGACTGGATCCTGCTCCCTGACCCCACCTGCTGGGAATGATGAATTTGCCACCATGGTCCTGCTGTGCACCTCGTCCTGCAGCTGCACTCCTGCCCACCCATGGGACCGCTGACGCTGGTGCCGACTGATAGATGGGAGTCTCTGTGAGATGCTGCCTTAGGCCAGAGGCCCCGCTGTGGGACCAATTCTACTATTAGCTTACTTCCTGCAGGAGCAGACATTGTATGGGCTTAATGCCTGGGCCTGAGAAAAATGCTCACAGAGAATGGACCTGCGCGCCATCCAGTCTTGGAGTAACCCTCAGAAGAACTAATCGTTTGGCATCAATTGTTGGTCCTTGATTGACAGGCAGGCAGGTAGCCAGGGGGTCCTCCACAGTCAGGAAGAGGAATAGATCTAAGAAGCTGTACCTCTGTCTATAAGCTTGTTGAGTAGTAATGTATGTGTCCGTCTCCATCAATGTCTGTATCCTTTACCATTAAAATAAGCTTTATACTCTCAAAGTTTTGGCCAATCACATCACTGTTCTGTGTGTCATCCATATAGGCTTAAAGACCCGGTCTCATCCCTCCTCTTCCCCCAGTGGGTCCCTACTGAATCCCCAGGTTGCTGAGGTTGTGCCAACTGCTACCGACGGCTAGCACCCAGGTTGCCCCTAACGTCCATCTTATTCATAACAGTACAGAACCACAGGTCCATATTCATGACCCACAGCATCACAGCACTCTGTCCCCACTGCTCTTGGGAGAAGATGTCTGCTGAATCCCCAGGTGGGGTACCAGGAACACAGGATCCCGGCACCCATGGACAAGGCCACAGTGTGGGGGAGGAGGCTGCTGGGGCCACGGTCACCCTCTCCTTGGGCATCTGCCTCAGGGCAGAAGTCCTGGAGCCTAGAGAGCAAACGGGTTCTGTACTAGCTGAGAAATGGAAGTGACTCTCCCTGGGAAGGCTTCAGTAGCCTTCTTTACTTCCTGCTGACAGCCCTTGTCACTGTGAACTGCAATGTTTTTTTTTTTTTTTTGCAATTGCTTGATTATGCTTATTCCCCAGCAAACTGTGAGCCCTATGAAGTCAGACACTATGTGAGTCTTTTCTACCAATATCTCTCCACTGATAAGGTTCACAGCACAGTGCATGCCATCTGTGCGTGCTAAGTTGCTTCAGTCGTGTTGGACTCTGCGACCCCATGGACTGCACCCCAGCAGGCTCTGTTTTGGGATTCTCCAGGCAAGAGTACTGGACTGGGTTACCATGCCCTCCTCCAGGGGATCTTCCTGACCTAGGGATCAAATTCGCTTCTCTAACATCTCCTGCATTGGCAGATGGGTTCTTTACCACTAGCATATCTAGCAGGCACTACTAAGTGTTTGTTGGATGAATGAATGAAGGTCAAGAGTACGTGGCTGCTGGAATCCCAACACTCTTGCTTCTGAAGCTGTCTCTAAAGAGCCTGGCTTTTCCAGGCTATCTGGCTTACCGCTTTAGGAAGGGTCCAAAGTCCAGCATTTTGGTTACTGGAAATCCCCCATAACCATTATTGATGAGATTCCAGGAGACACAGGAAGAATTGCATCTTTCAGTGTCTATATTAAGATACTAAAGCTTCCCCCTTGATTTGACTCAATACAGGATGGCTTAGCCATGAAGACATCTTAGGACGTTTTTGTCCAAGATGCAAAGATAGGAGAGCAGTTGTGGTTTTTCGGGCTCATGATACAATCAGTTCCGCTAATGGAAAACAAATCCATGTATTCCAGGAAGAGATAAGCAGCAACATTGTCTTCAAGCACTTCAATGATAGGAACAGGGAAATAGTAATTCCGTCTGCTAAGTGGAATGAGAAAAAGAGGCTCTTGGCACATTGTTTAACTGCACTTCAAAATGGTTTCTTTTAAAAACACCATGGAATGTTACATGGTTTTGGTTTTATTGTTAATAAAATCCAACACAGTAATGGGCTTCCCTGGTGGCTCAAATGGTAAAGAATCTGCCTGTAATGTGGGAGACCTGGGTTCAATCCCTGGGTTGGGAAGGTTCCCTGGAGGAGGAAATGGCAATCCACTCCAGTATTCTTGCCTGGAGAATTCAATGGACAGAGGAGCCTGGCGGGCTACAGATCATAGGGTCGAAAAGAGTCAGACCTGACTGGGCCACTAACACACAGCACAGCAGCAGATGCTTATTAAATTCAAGCAGTATGCAAGTATAGAGTCAAAGCCGCTTTCATATCCTCCCCTGTTAATAAGCACCCATCTTACTTCCTCCTTCAAAAGTCAGTAGTTTAGTTGTTTTCTCCAGACCTTTCCCAGGCTACCCTTCTGCCCCCAGTCTCTATATCTGACTGCTTAGGCAGCTGTTGAGTAGGAGGGAATACAATGATAACCTTTCCCCCACCTCCCTGCGGTTACTATGCATCCTCCCACCTCCACGTTTGACTTAATAGAAAACTAAAATTATTTGGGAGCTATAAAAATACGGGTTGATTTTGCTCAACTATACTTCAATTAAAAAATCTGGGTTGGTTTTACAGCTGTGGTCAAAGTCCTGTTAACAATATAAAAGCAACATTTTTTCCCTTGCCGTAACAAAATAGAGCACAGGCAATTCTCAAGATATGAGTATTCAACTCAGAGAGGATGGTTATTAAACTACCAGAATTTTGACATTTTTAGGACACTTCTCTGATGATAGAACACCTATAACCTTACTCCCCCCTACCACTGCCCCCTACCTCCTGCCCCACTGTTACCTAAAAATCACTGATGATATAGGGGTTTTGAACCTCTGGGTTCAAAGGGCTTCTCTTTGTGGCTCAGATGGTAAAGAATCTGCCTGCAGTGATAGAGACCTGGGCTCCATCCCTGAGTTGGAAAGATCCCCTGGAGGAGGGCATGGCAGCCCATTCTAGTATTTTTGCCTGGAGAATTCCATGAACAGAGGAGCCTGGCAGGCTACAGTCATGGGGTCACACAGAGTTGGACATGACTGAAGTGACTTAGCATGCATGCATGCTGGGTTCAAATACACTGCTCACTCATAACCTATAATGAGAACATTTTATGTTCTTACTATGCTCAAGAGAATTCTCTGATAGTTCAGTTGGTAAAGAATCTGCCTGCAGTGTAGGAGACCTGGGTTCTATCCCTGGGTCGGGAAGATCCTCTGGAGGAGGAAATGGCAACCCACTCCAATATTCTTGCCTGGAGAATCCCATAGACAGAGGGGCCTGGCGGGCTACAGTTCATGGGGTCGCAAGAGTCAGACATGACTTAGTGACTAAACCAACCACATGCCCAAGGATGAAGTTAGTGACTGGAGCCAGAGAGATGCTGTCTTGGCTTCAGCAGATGTGATCTTCTCTCTTTCCATAGGCGCCCAACAGAGGGAAAAGATGACTAAGATGGTACCTTGTTTCTCAGGGCTGGGTCTGCCCCTGCTTCCAGGAGCAGGGCAACTGTCTTAATATTCCCGCTGAGCACCGCCGCGTGGAGCGCCGAGGTCCCATTCTAGAAGAAAAGGACAGTGTGTGTCAGGTGGCAGTTCACAGCTATCAGCCCTCAGCTTGCCTTTCCTCATGAGCCAGCCTGACTGGGGATACTGTAATGCTAGAACCTTTCCCGTCCTTATCTTCCCTTTTCAAAGCCACTCACTTCAGCCCTTAACACAGTGTCCTCAGGGACACCGTAGACAGTCAGTATAAATACTGCCAACACTCTTTTGCAAGAACAATAAGGGATCTGCCCAGTGCGTTCATGACTTCTTGCTTACTTGGTCCACTGTAGATGCATTAGAACTCGCTGTGGGAAAAACAATGCTCCGTCAAGCTGTTTCTTGTTTCTTGTTTTTTTTTTTTCATTTCTTAAGAGTCTTTGTGTTTTAGGTGAACACACTTCTGCAAGGCTGGAGGTATAGCTTGCTCACCTATAGGCCAACTTGTCAGCCTAGGTGCACTCACCCCGCATGCACAGGTGGGCAGGACAATGACTACGGAGCCACAGGGCTTAAGAGTAAGAACAGGTGGGGGTGAGGAGCATTCCCTGCCCTCAGCCCCGAGTTGAAGCATCTCTGGGTACAGAGGGGACCTAGTGAATAGGCTGCTGACATTTTTATGAAATTGACTGCAAACTTTTATTGACATAAGGAAGTAGCCATGCACAGCATATAGCTGGATTCTAGGAAGGAAGAGGAGAATACAACAAGCCTGATATAAGAACAATGGATAATCATAAGATATCTGTTCTAGAAGGTACATATGCCTGTGAACAGCACCTAAATGCAAGCTTAGTTTTCAGATTAATCACTATATCTAGATGTTGGGTTGGCCAAAACATTCCTTTTTCTGTAAGATGGTTCTAGTAGCACTTAGTTGTCTTTAACTTCATTCAAAGCAATTTTGTTAGATTACATCCTGACAGCTGTTGTATCAGTACGCATTAAAAAAAACCTTGCTAAAATTGGTGAATTTTTGTGTAGCCACTTTAATATTGAAGATGGAAGAAAAAACATTTTATAATACTAATAAACATTAGTATTAAACTTTATTACTGTATATGTACATATAAAACCTTCTGATTTCGTAGACAAGTTAAATAAATATCACACCCAGAGAAAAATTTCAGCAAGGCAGCAGTTTTCCATGTCTGCTTTACCATGTTTACCATGCATGGCGATATGCTAATCTGATAACATGACATTCACTTAAATCTTAACCAGTCTATCAATGTTGCCTATGTGCAACATGGCTAAGCATGAAAATGTAAAAGCTAAGAAAGAGTTGTCCGAGACAAGACTAGATATTGCAAAGTCCATTTCTGAAGCTTGCTTTTTTTATTCACAGAGAATTCACTTTCACAGACTGTTTATTCTTACTTTCCAAACAGTTTTTACAAAGTATAGTTTTTTGACTTCCAAGCTCAGGGAGGTCAATTAGCTCACTGGGGTGAGAGAGGCCAGGACTGAAAACAGGAGCTTTGTATCAGCTGACATCAGCCTTGGAGCTTGAATATATAAAGGTCAGATACAAGGCGTCCAAAAGCCTCTGGGGTCATCTATGGGCAAGTACTTCAGATACATCAATAAATCCCCAAAGTGCTAAACGACTGTCCCAAGTTTATAACAGGTTCTGGTGTCATCTCTAACAAAACAGGAGTGTGTATACCAGGAATCAGCAAACGATGGCACTCAGGCCAAATCTAGCCTCTTTCACCGCCTCCAGCGCAGCCCTCCACCCCCACCCACCTGTTTTTCTACATCCTGATTAGCTCAGAATTTAAAAAATGTTAAAAGAAGACTATCTTGTGACATTTGAAAATACCGAAGTTCAGAAATACAGGACTTCCTGGTGGTCCAGTGGTTAAGAATCTGCCAGCCAATGCAGGGGACACAGGTTCGATCCCCGGTCTGGGAAGATTCCACCTGCTGCAGGGTGAGTAGCGTGTGCACCACAACTACTGAGCCTGTGCTCTGGAGCCGGGAGCCCAAACTACCGAGCCCAGGCGCCTAGAGCCAGCACTCCCCAGCAAGAGAAGCCGCTGCAAGAAGCAGCATGTGGGCCACAGCCAGAGAAACACCACACACAGCAACAAAGAGCCAGCGCAGCCAAGAATAAAAAGCCCAAGTAAGGAATTTAAAAGGGAAACAGAATGTCCGCCAGTGAAGTCTGATAAGATGCAGCAGCACTTTTGTTGTTGCTGTTGTATTTTCTATGGTTGCTTGCTCTGCACGACCGCTGAGTGAAGCTGTTCCAACACAGACTGTACAGCCCACAAAGCCTAACATATCTGCCACCTGGTCCTTTATTGAAACAGACTGCCAGTCTCTGGGGAGATCCTCCAGTTTAGAAATATTTCAACTCAAAATGATTACAACGTAACAAAGGATTCTGAGGGCTCTGTTTTCTGGAAGACCCAGCCCTCCAGGATGACACAGTTTCTGAGGTGTCCAGATATTTGAAGCTCATTCTGTTTGACCTAAGCTAACAGTGTGGTTCTTTGATCAGGTAATGAAGAGAAAGAATGTACCCGTCCTTCATGTTTTCTGGGACACAAATCATGTTATGATTTGTGAAGGATTTCACCAATCTTCCAATGATATATTAATATGGTTGACTCTCTGATTTAGCATTTCATTACTATTGTCTGATTTTCTTGCTCCTAGAAAACTAGTCTATAGAGACCCTGGTTCACCCTTTTTATTACCTTTCCATTTCTACCAGTGCCCAGGAATCTCCAAAATTAAGAAATTGTAGACAAGAGACACAGAGGTATAGAGTGGACTTTTGGACTCTGAGGGAGAGGGAAAGGGTGGGATGGTTTGGGAGAATGGCAGTGAAGCATCTGTATTTTCCTGTAAGAAACGAAGCGCTAATCTATGTTTGGTGTAGGATGCAGGATGCATGGGGCTGATGCACAGGATGATTCAGGTAGAGGATGTGGGGTGGGAGGTGGGAGGGGCTTCGGCATTGGGCGATTGTGTTCACCTATGGCTGATTCGTGTCAATGTATGGCAAAACAAATACAGTATTGTAATTAAAAAAATAAATAAATTTAACTAAAAAATAAAAAAATAATAATAAAAAAAAAAAGAAATTGTAGGTATGTTCTCTCAAGAATACAACTAACCAAGGAAATGGTACCTGGCTTCTACTGCGGTCCCCAGTTCGGACTTCTCAAATTTCTAACCCCGCTCTTGTACAATTTGGTAAAATTTCTCTGCAGGTCTTACCTTCAAAATACCGAGGGTGGGTGAGAATTTCAGCAGCTCCTTTATAACATCATTATACCCTTTGTTGGCTGCTTTCAATAAAGCTGTTGTACCATCCTTTACAGAGAAAGGAAAAGAAAACTTCATTATTAACATATGTGTGTGTTGGCTAAGAATGGAATGTTTGTTGAGAACTGGAAACATGCTTGTCAGAAACAGGCAAAATATGTAAACTAAAGCACAGGGCTGCCGTGTCTTTTAAACTAAAATCATTTTCGAGCATATTAAACAGTTAACTCTGCATGAAAGAATACCAGACAAAATGTGTGACTTATTCTGTTATCTTAGAACTCTGCCATTTGGGAATTCAAGGTCTTCTAGTCCCTTAGAATATTGGGGGAATTTCAGGAGGATATTTTTAGAACATAGATGGACTAAAGAGGCATTCTCTGCAGTTCATAACTCAGAAATTAATTGTTGAACTGCTTTAAAAAGTTTTTAAATTAAAATTTTTATGACTGTTGAACTGTATCGATGGTTTTGAAATTTTAAATGTGCTTTTCTTTTTGCTTTTCCATGTACATACTCTTGCCCTAGTCTGCCCTGGGTGCATGGGTGCTGTGGGGAGAACAGGAAAGCGGTAGACTGAAATCTGCAGGAAAGAATGCAGAGACAAGTTCAAAAATTAATATTCCGTTTCGGTCGTCCTTTTCTGGCCTGAGAAGAGATTTTCCAGTTCCCCCTTCCTTCTGCTGGAATTCATCAATTGCTGTATTTGGACGATCTTGCTCACAGACTTCTATAGTAAGGAAATCACCCTTGTGGTGCAGCTCTCTACAGCCTGGGGAGCCTGTGCACCGCGGGGACCCCAAACCACGAGCCCCGCGAGCCAGCTGCACCTGCGGCCCAGCGGCCAGCAGGAGGCGCAGCGCCAGGCGGATCAGCAGCCAACGGGGACACATCCCCAAGGGCCGCCGAGCTCCGAGTCTCCTACCTCCATCCCCGCGGGTCATCCAGAGGCTAGCTCCGGTTGGAGGGAATATTCTCGAGGAATTTAACATTTTCCCCTTCGAGACCGAGCAGCAATTGCTAGGTTTCAATGAATTCAAACCTTTCGCTGGGTTTTCTGCTAAAGAGCAGGGGGAGGTTGGGAGGAAACCCTGGTGAATTAGAGACAAAACGAAGCTGCGTCTTTCTTCTCCGCACGTCTGGGCTCGGGGGTCAACGCTTCGATGGGAGGCCTCCCCACGCCTCCCGTGAGGTGGTCCCCGCACTCACGTGGCGGGCGGCATCGCGCTCGGCCCCGCGCAGCAACATCACCCGCACCACCTCGCTGTGGCCCATCTGCGAGGCGATCCACAGCGGTGCTGTCCCGTCCTGCGGGGGAGAGAACACGGGGCAGGGTGGGGTGGGTGCGGAAAGTGGTTAGGACCCGGGCAGGGCTCCCGACCACACACAACGAGGGTGATTCTACCCACCTACCGAGACTGGCATTTGGCAGTGCCTGGACCACTTGGGAAATTGCCAACATTCAGATCCTGGCTTCTTAAAAGTCCAGGGAAGACGCGTGGGAAGCGGCCCAGTTGCATTCACACCAGGCAGAACCAAATTTGATAGCCCGGGGAAGAGAAGCTACGTGTGCTGTGCTAAGTCGCTTCAGTCCGGTCCAACTCTTTGCGACTCTGTGGACTGTAGCCCACCAGGCTCCCTCTGTCCATGGGATTCTCCAGGCAAGAATACTGGAGTGAGGTGCCTTGCCCTCCTTCAGGGGATCTTCCCGACCCAGGGATTGAACCCGCATCTCCTGCGGCTCCCTGCATCCTGGCAGGTGGGTTTTCTACCAGTGAGCCACCTCGAAAGCCGAAGGAGAAGCCAGCCTGTCCTTATTTTCCCCTAACTCTACCTCTTTGCTTTACAGGCGGGTTCACACAACACATGGTGAGTTGTGGGGGCCCCTCATTCTCACAGAAGAGGGCGTGGCTTCCTCTGAGGCCCGTCTTAGCTCAGAAAACTAAAGACATTGCTCCCACTCTTTTTCTGTGTTTGGAATGCCCCACCATCATCTCGTGGTTTCCAGAGACTACAATTCTATGCAGGCTGTGATGCTGTGTCTTCTGGGGTTTTGCAACACTGCCCAGCTACAGTGGAGCGATGGTTTTGGTAACCCTTCCTGAGGATTATTTTCCCCATGATTCCTTTGTTCCCTGTGAACACTGGGGTCATGAAACTGAGTGTGTTGCTCCAGAGAAGGAAAAGTGAAACATCAGAGACAGCAAAGGATTTGACAGGAAGGAGGGTGGTTCCTGCTGGTGAGAAAGGAAACTAGAAAACTCTGCTAGTGCCAGGAAGGACTCACTAGACAGGGAGTGGGGAGGCGGGGTCACGCGTGTCTGTGTTTTCCACCAGCTCTGGGTTGAATCTCGGTTGGTAAGTTCAGGTGCCAGAAACACTCAGATCAGTTATGGTGAATTCCAGATGGGAAAGGACTTTCTCCTGTTCTTGAGATGAAACCCAGGAACACTGCAGGCCCCTTAGAGGAGCTCTGTGCTTGGCTGGTGCCTCACGGGTAGAAGAGAAATGGTTGTGGGAGCTGTCTGGACCAATGCTGGACATGGCCCCCAATAACCCTGGTCACACCCACCCAGGATTCCCAGGCTGCCTGCGGGACATCCGAAGTGCTGACTGAACAGCAGCCTGGGTGAGCCTGGGTCGGGGAGACCAGGCTACACAATGTCAAGAGCATAGGTGATGGCAGGACCTGTGTCTGGTAGACCAGTTGCCCCTTCAGGGGACCAGCGCAAGAGACTTAGAGGCCAGGGAGCCGGACAAACCAGCAGAGGAAGCAGACAAGAGTATCTTCACCCCCCACCCCCAACGCCACAGTGATACTCTGACCTCTGAGAGCCTGGGTCACTTGGAGAGACAGGCAGGAGGAGGGAGAACCCAGAACTGACCAACCTTAACCTCAGATGTAATTAAGGTAATGGAACCCGAAGAGATGGCCTTAGTCACATCAGACTAAATTACTCATCAGTGGGGCTACGGGCTGAAGAGCAAGATGAATCAGGTACAGAGTCTAGAGTTTCACTTTCTGTTGGAGGATATCATTTCAACTCCAGGGTACCGCCTGCAGCAGCCACAGGGTCACTGCCCACTGCTGTCCTGAAATGGACAGAGGACCAAGGTCTTTGAGCGGGGTGGTGGGTAATGGCAAACCAGGAGCCTAGAAGGATCTGATAGTGCTGAGGGGGTCAGAGGACACTGACACCACTGTCTTGGGGGAGATACAGGGAAGAGGTGCTGGAAAAGAAGGATGGAAGGAGGCTGGAGACACCCTGACCTACTTCATGCTCTACAAGGGCCTCTTAGACATGTCCCTGAATCTGAATATTCTTTTTTCTTAAGATTTTTTTTTTTTTTTTAATATGGACCACGGGCTTTCCCTTGTGGCTCAGTGGGTAAAGAACCTGCCTGCAATGTGAGACTTGGGTTTGATCCCTGGGTTGGGAAGATCCCCTGGAGAAGGAAATGACAATGCACTCCAGGAAAATCCCATGGACCGAGGAGCCTGGCGGACTATAGTCCATGGGGTTGTAAGTAGGACACAACTTAGCGACTAAACCACCACCACTTTTAAAGTCTTTATTGAATTTGTTACAATATTGTTTTTGTTTTATGTTTTTATTTTTTGACCATGAGGCCTGTGGAATCTTAGCTTCCCAACCAAGGATTGAACCCACATCCCCGTATTGGAAGGCAAAGTTCTAACCATTGGACCATCAGGGACATCACTGTATATTCTTTATCATTAGCAATATAGATAATACTTTGATCTGTACTTTGAGTTTACAAAGCACTTCTGCACTCATTGTTTAACTTGATTCTCCCAATTCAGGATGCAACCAATCTTTTGTTTGCTCATTCAAACACCCAAAAACTATTAAGCATCTTCTAAGTCTCGGGAGAGTACTAAAAACAAGATCTGGTCTCAGTTCTCAAAGGAATGCAGCCTAGTGGAGAAGAGACCTGGAAATATCAGTATGATTGCAGGGCCACAATAAAGTACAGACAAAATGCCCAGGATGAACCTGGAGAGGGACCCTCTTACTGTCTTGGGGAGACAGGGTCAGCTTCTCAGATGGGGGTGGTATGACCTGGGGCTCCAGGGAGGACTAGAATTTTGCTGGAGGGAAAGAGGGAAAATGGTCTTCTACGTAGAAGGAAGAACATTTACAGTCACAGTGGCGTGGATAGGCGTGGCTGGCTCAGGCTGGGTGGGAAAGTCAGTTGGCTGCAGCCCAGGGGATATGGGTGGGGCCCCAGGAGACAGGACAGAGAGTCTGGGCTCCACAGATTTCCCCAGGTGCTAATACACTTTGCCCTCCAGCCAGCTCTGGGTTCATCTGCTCTTTGTCATTATGGCCACCAGAGGGCAGGCAAGGAAAGAAAGCCAGCACGCTGTTCCCATAGTTCCCAACTAAGCTTTCCAAGGGCTTAGCTGTTTTTAGAAAAACTCTGTTAAAGACATGGGATTTCCCTGGTGGCTCAGAAAGTAAAGAATCAGACTGCAATGCAGGAGAGCCAGGTTCAGTCCCTGGGTCTGGAAGATCTCCTCCTGGAGGAGGGCACGCAACCTACTCCAGTATTCTTGCCTGGAGAATCCCATGGACAGAGAGGAGCACGGTGGACTATAGTTCATAGGGTCGCAGAGAGTCAGACTCAATGGAAGCAACTTAGCATACACGCATTAACTGATACTAATACGTGGAAAAGTGCTGAGAGGTGCTTTATTAGCAACAACTATTAATACCGTAACAGTGATGCTAACACTCAAATGTGGTCACCTTAATTGCAATAGCCATGGTAGGTGGAAAAGAAGTCACCACTTCCTGGTTGAGAGAACTTAGACAAATTCCTCTGAGCCTCGGTGTCAGCCTTCTGCAAAAACATCAGCTTCAGAGATATTTGTGAAGGAGAAAGCATACAGAAATGTGCTCAACACAAGGAGTGGCCAACAGATGCTTAGAAAATGGTAACCAGACCTGAATATTATTTATCATGAAAACCAGTAAGTTAATTTGAACTTTTGTACTTTAAGTTGATTCTCCTAGTTACCCTAAGCGAAAACTGACTGAGCAGGTCGGATTGATTGAGAAAATGAGATTTGGGGAAAAGCTATGTATTTCCTTACTGGTGCTTACTTCTCCGGAACTGATTTTTATTTTTGCCCTTTTTTAAAAAAATTAATTTTTATTGAAGTATAGTTGCTTTAGAATGTTATATTAGTTTCTACTCTACAGCAAAGTGAATCAGCTATACCATACATATATGTCCTTTTTGGATTTTCTTCCCACTTATGTTACCACCAAAGCTGATTTTTGATGCCAGGAAGCTGAATGTGATCCAATTATTTAGCAGCTGATTATCTAGTCTGTGAAGAGGACAGGTTTTCCTCTTCTCTACACCACAATCTTTGCTTTTTCATATATTTTCCTTCTATTAGAATCTTCATTGTGACAATGAGTATAATAAAACTGATGGCAATCAGGTCAGTTTAGTGCTTTTTTATAGAGTTTTCAGGAGAAAAGGAGTAGGAAAAATATCCGAAAATATTTATATAAATTTTAAATTACTTCTTGACAAAAACATACAGTCAAAGTATATTAAATCAAAGAAACTTTCATGAAGTAGAAGTTACAATTTCACCAGCAGGTAGAAAAAGAAAAAGAACATTTAGCTTGAAGATGGGATTCATGGGGATCATGACAGCTATCATTTACTATTTGTACATGTCAAGTAGAAAACAGTTTAGACTTATTTTGCATACTAAGTGATACACTAGTTCAGAGCCAGAAAGGAATGATAAGGTGGGCTTGTTAAAGATTAAATAAGCTGATGAAGTAGTAATGAGATCCCCATGCCTGGAGGGGTTTGACAGTGGCTGATCACCAAACAGCTTTTATACCCGATGTATGGTTAAATAGGGGACTTTTGCAGTTCCTTCCAGCTCTGTCGTCCCATCATTCCAGTTCAGATAATATTTTCAAGTATCCTCTATTTTTATACAGAGGTCTCAGCATGAGATGGGAGTATATGACATGACTTGTATTACAGACTAAATTTTATTCGGTCTGTTTAGGCTCCTAAAGATGATTTAGAAAAAAGAATTAAAGCCATTCTCTCCCATGTGCATTCATGTGTGCTCAGTTGTGTCCGATTCTTTGTAACCTCATGGACTATAGCCTGCCAGGCTCCTCTGTCCATGGGATTTTCCCGGCAAGAATACCGGAGTGGGTTGCCATGCCCTCCTCCAGGGGATCTTCCCAACCCAGGAATCAAACCTGCATCTCTTGGACTGGCAGGGGGATTCTTTACCACTGAGCCACCCAGGAATGCATGGCAAGAAGTATATTAAGCAGCACTAGCTTTTTGCTTCTATTGCTTTCTAGTACCTACACTTAGGCTACTTTACCTGCAGGCTCCAGACAGACAAGAAAGTGCTAAAGACCAATTCTGATCTAAACTGGGGAGATTAGGGCTTTGCAGGTGGCGCTAGTGGTAAAGTACCCGCCTGCCAATGCAGGAGATGTAAGAGATGCTAGTTTGATCCCTGGGTCCCGAAGATCCCCTGGAGGAGGGCAGGGCAACCCACTCCAGTATTCTTGCCTGGAGAATCCCGTGGGCAGAAGAGCCTGGCGGGCTCTAGTTCCACAGGATAGCAAAGAGTCGGACATGACTAAGCGACTTAGCATGCACACATGCAAGAGATTACAAGGAACCTCATCAGTAACACAGGGGGTTCAATATGGAGACAACTTTGCTACCAGCCCTGGAGCCCTGACCTGGAGCCATTTCTCAGCACTGTGTCATTCTATCCTGTGTCCCTGGTCCAGCAAGCGAGTCTAGAGAAGATGCTACCTGTCCTTCTATCCTGTGTCCCTGGTCCAGCAAGCGAGTCTAGAGAAGATGCTACCTGTCCTTTTATCCTGTGTCCCTGGTCCAGCAGGCGAGTCTAGAGACCATGTTACCTGATGCTTGCACTGTCCACACTGTGACCCATTCTCCCAGCCACAGGTGATTAGACCAAGGATGGGCAGGCCAGCCACGGCCTAGGGAGCAGGGATGAGCTTCAGTGACATGGCTACCCCAAGAGTTTGGGAATCTGACCTGGAAACTTGGGGACTACATACAAATTAAGTGGACAGAGGAAGCTGATCAAAATAAAAAGGAGTGGGGAGCGAGAGAGAGAGGCAAGAAAGGACTTTGAGATGACAGACACTGCTTGGCTTATGAGAGAAAAAGAACAGCCTTGATTTCTGATGGGTTTTCTATTCCAGGGAGGCAGGAAGGCCTGGATGGACTAGGAATGAAAACAGCAAAACCTAACATTCACTAACCCCCTGGTATATACTGGCCACTGCACGAAGTTTTGCAGGGATAATTTTTTTTTAATGCTCACAGTACTCCCAAACCAAAGATACCATTATGATCATGGTTTTATAGTTTTAAAAATTGAGATTCAGGGAGGGTAAGCAAATTTGCTCAAGGTCATACAGTTACTAAGCAAAACTGAAACTATGTTTCATTTCCTTGTCCATATTCCCATAACCACCAAGCTGCTCACTTTCCCCACCCCCTGGTCCCAGCCCTGAGGTCTGGGGCTGGCTCCTAGAATGCTCCTGGGACTGGTGTCCTGCCCAGGAGCCTGGGCCCTACATCAGAGCCTGGTTCCAGTTCCCAGTCACTGATCACCATGCACTGCCTTCCAGGCCTCATGGGAACTCTGCCCACACTATAGGCTGTCCTCTGGTGGTCAACACAGCTTTTCTGAGAACAGAGGACATGCAAGCAGGTGGGTCTCCCTATTGCTGTCCACTCCCATCTCAGAGCCCTCAGGACACCATACCCATCCATCTGATGACTCCACATTGCACAGTGCCCATCTTGGGGTCGCCCTCCAAGCTTACAACCAGGGAGAAAGGATCTGGGTCCAATCCAGTCTGGGTCCCAGCATCTCTCTTGGATTGAATGGATACAAGTCCAAACCAAGGCTTCTATTAGAGAAGGCACTTTATGAGATGACCTTTTGGTCAGGCTTCAAAGAAATGCTGATTAGCACATTAAGAGAACTAGATAGAGATGAGCTGATGACAGGCCAACCTCAGCTCCAGGTATAGAGCCCGACCTTGGCCACTCCATAAAAGCATCATTTTAATAGGCTGTGTGAATTGAGATGGGAAAAGTATATTGGTAGGCGTGCTAAATCGTTTCAGTCGTGTCCGACTCTTTGGAACTACATGTTGCACAGCCTGCCAGGCTCCTCTGTTCATGGAATTTTCCAGGCAAGAATACTGGAGTGGGTAGCTATTCCCTTCTCCAGGGGATCTTCCAGACCCAGGGATGGAACTCATGTTTCCTGCATTGGCAGGCAAATTCTTTACTGCTGGCACCACCTGAGAAACTCTTTGTTGGTGGAAAACCACACTAATTAGCCATCTCAGCTACTGATTAAAAACGTTTGCGTCATATCAACTCTGCTTGGTGAGGACACATAGACAGAACTGAAAATGAAGTTTTAAATGACAGTGGAGTTCACGTATGTCTGTGACTCTTGACCTCTTTATTTAGGACAACTTAAAAGGGAAATTTTTCAAGCTCTTTCTAGGGATACAAAAATTAAAAAACAAAAAGACAGAAGAAAAGAATTTAGTCTTTCCCGATAGTCTTCCTGCCTATGACTTGCTTTATGATTAATGACTCCTTGCCTCGAGAATCCCAGGGATGGGGAGCCTAGTGGGCTGCTGTCTCCGGGGTCGCACAGAGTCGGACACGACTGAAGCGACTTAGCAGCAGCAGCAGCAGCTCTCACAAGAGTTATGAATACTATAAGGATTTTCAGTTAGTTCTTCAGTGATAGAATTACAAGCAAAAGTCTTGCCTACTACCATTTGGATTCCCTGCAGCTCAGATCAAATATTAGCTGAATAATTTCAGTGCAGCTCTGTCTGCATCCTGGCAGAGTGTATCATACAATGTCAGGACTCCATGGGATGGTGAAACAAAAATTAGAAATCAGATTTACCTAAAAATTTTAAGAAATTAAACTAGGCAAATATCCTTGTCCTTATTTTGTAAACTCAAGAATATTCAGACAATGATTCAATGTGTCAGTTGAGATTTCAAAATAAAATATTGGCTTCCAAATGTCCTACCTGTGTAAATGTCTACTATGTGTAGGCCATTTTAATGGAAACTTTCAATTAGATATTTTTTAACCTCTTCATGAAAGTGAAATGAAAGTGTTGGTCGCTCGGTAATGTCCAACTCTTTGCAGCCCCATGGACTGTAGCCTGCCAGGCTCCTCTGTCCATGATATTTCCCAGGCAGGAGTACTGGAGTTGCCGTTCCCTTTTCCCAGGGGTCTTCCCGCCCCAGGGACTGAACCTGCATTTCCCGCACTGCAGCTGGATTCTTTACCATCTGAGCCACCCGGGAAGCCCTGCCTTCTTTATAACTTTCACCAAAGTCAGCTAAGGTTGACATTACTTTTTCTGTATTTCTGACACTTCTTGTTTCTTGAAATGGAATTAAATATGCAGAGTTTACTCTTTCAGAGAAGACAGAATTTGGACTAGTCTGACCTGGGTAGATAACCTTTAACTATAAGCTTGTCAGAAGGCAATAAAAAGATTATGGTTTGAGGGTACAAGGGGGTTACTGCACTCTATAGAAAGGAAAAATTCCATCGCTTCCCACAGGGCCCCCACCCCCATGGTGATTCTTATTTTATAAAACACCTCTCCCTAAATAACAATCTTTTCAGAGCCGGATGCTCACAATTCCAAACAGATGCATTAGAGGTAGTCCCTGGGAAGGCATGTCACTTGACCCTTGACCCAAGGGTGGGGTCCTCCCCTTCCCAGGCTGGGTCACACACTTCGCCCAGGTTATCCTCATTCCTGAGGAATGAAAAACAGCAGCAGTGTGTTGTGGTTACCATGGCACTGCTGGGTTACTCTCTAACTTCCGGGTTTTCATATCATCACACAACTCATTTTACATTTGTTGCTGGTGGTGTTTAGTCACTAAGTTGTGTCCGACTCTCTGTGACCCCATGGACTGTAACTTACCAGGCTCCTTTGTACATGGGATTCTCCGGGCAAGAAGACTGGAGTGGGTTGCCATTTCCTTCTCCAGGGGACCTTCCCAATCTAGGGATCGAACCCATGTCTCCTGCATTGGCAGGCAGTTTCTTTACCATTGAACCACCAGGGAAGCCCCAAGGTTCCCATGGCTACTCACTGATGAGCAAACAGGCCTTCCCATATCAGGGCCACATCACAGTGGAAATCTGCCTGTGTGTTATTTCCTGGCAAGTTATCAGCTTGCCCTTTTCCCTAGAAAACTACCTTTAAAAGTAAGGTTACCTTAATCTGAAATGTTTCATTTAAAACAAATGAATTAGTGAAGAAATAGTTCTGATAGAAGAGAGGCTAATCATAAAGCCTTATATTTGGATGGTTCTTAACCATTTTAGGGGTTTACTTGGTGGCTCAGAGGTTAAAGCATCTGCCCGCAATGCGAGAGACCTGGGTTCGATCCCTGAGTGGGGAAGATCCCTTGGAGAAGGAAATGGCAAACCACTCCAGTACTCTTGCCTGGAGAATCCCATGGGTGGAGGAGCCGGGTGGGCTACAGTCCACAAGGTTGCAAAGAGTCGGACATGACTGAGCGACTTCACTTTCACTTTAACTATTTATAAACGTGACCTCGTGCATGCATGCGTGCTAAGTCACTTCAGCCATGTCCGACCCTGTGACTCTATGGACTGTAGCCCACCAGGCTCCTCTGTCTGTGGGGATTCTCCAAGTGAGAGTACTGGAGTGGGTTGCCATGCCCTCCTCCAGGGGATCTTCCCCACCTAGGGATCAAACCTGGGTCTCCCGTGGCTCCTGCACTACAGGCAGATTCTTTACCCCTGAGCCACCAGGGAAGCCCTGGGTTAGTTACCTTGTGGTCCTTTCTTTAAGTATCAGTTAATTGATTCTCCAGATGACCTCTTGGCTTTTGGTAAATGAAGTCTTAACAGTGCTGTAATCTGAGAGACGAAACCACAGAACCCACTAAGAACACCTTTGGCTCAGCACAAGAAGTGGTGAGGAAGAGATAAGGCAGCGTATCAGCAGAGGGGCTGAGCAAGGGCAAGTCTACCTGACCCGCCTCGATTCACCTACGCCCCAGTCTAGCCTACTCTCCTGACCTCAGTGCACCAACATCATTTACTTGATCAGGAGATGGCAGAGTATGCACTTGACCTCAGACACCAAACATATTGAATGGTGATGTCAGCCTGATTTCACAGGCTTTCAGGTGAGCCCAAAGCAAAGAACAGGGGAACGCTTGATCAAGGATGAACTTTCATCCAGAGGCAAAAGGCTTTAGAGACCCGGATCTGACTGTTTATCTTAGGCAGGTGCTACTGCAGGACTGCAAGCCCACCCTGCCCACCGCCCCACAGGCATGCGCACGCGCAAACATTACCTGCCTCGGCTGGTTGACCTTTGCGCCTGAAGACAACAGTAATCGAATCACATCCAAGTAACCCCCTTGGGCTGCTAGGAAGAGTGCAGTGGCTCCATCCTGAAAGTTAGCAAATAAAGTGTTAAGAAATTATTTATTTTAAAAGAAACTCAATCTTATGATACTGATACATATGATTAATACAAGTTTCCACTTCCACCCCTCCCTTCCCCCTTTTTAATATGCATGATATTTTATTCTTTGAAGGCTAGTTCTAAAACGTCACACTAAGTCAGGCTGAAAGGTAAAGTTTAAAACAGACAGCTGTATAAGGATAAGTTACAACATATGCAATGACTGTTCACGCTATAAAATCTTGGTCATAGAGCTTATGATACATCTAGTTGCAAAACTATGGTTTTCCAAAGAGTCATCATTTGTCTCTGTCCACACAGCTTTCTCATTAGCTGTCTTCTGCTTTTGTTGCGTGATCTGAGTCCACTCTCTTTTATTTAGGATTAAAAAAAATACACACTTGATACAATTTTCCATTGCAATCCTTTTGTCACTAAGAGCTAAGTTGTTCATTTACAAAACAAAAACAAAGGGTTTCCCTGGTGGCTCAGTGGTAAAGAATTCGCCTGCCAACATAGGAGACACAGGTTTGATTCCTGATTCGGCAAGATCCCACATACCTTGGGGCAGCTAAGCCCATCCGCCACAACTATTGAGCCTGTGCTCTAGAAAGCACATCAGAACATTAAAAAAATTTTTAAGAACATTAAAACTCTAAAAACATCACACACACACACACACAAACGCATGTTAACTAAAAACAAAAAAACAACCAAATCCCCCAAATCTATTTTGCATGCTTTTACGAACTGGGTATGAACAGTATCCTTTAAATTTTTGCTTGTTGCTGTTCAGTCACTCAGGTGTGTCCAATTCTTTGGGACGCCATGGACTGTACCCGACCAGGCTCCCCTGTCCATGGGATTATCATGGCAAGAATACTGAAGTGGGTTGCCGCTTCCTTCACCAGGGGATTTTCCCGACCCAGGGATCAAATCCTCGTCTTCTGCATTGGCAGGCTGATTCTTTACCACTGCGCCACCGGGAAGCCCCATCCTTTTAATTAGATATTCCCTACTGCTTTCTCTTTTGTATTGCCTTATCCATGTTCTCCTGACTTTCGGTTTCTCTGTGCTTTAAAACACAAGATGCTTTCAGAATACCCACCCTGGTAAGAATGTCCATGAACTTTCTCCCTGCCAGGCTGGCAGACTCCAACTATACCTATACACACAACCAAGCAGTCCTGCAGGAAAACCCAAAGTAACTGCTTGTTACCAGCATCTTCAGTTCTCTTTTTAACTGGGTGTCTACATCTCCTGGGTGTTTTTCTTGAAGATGCACCATTGGCTAATTTCAGCAAGTACATCGGTCCATCCAGAGTATGCCTCCTGCCAGGTGCCCTCTCCATGCAGACAGCACCCACAGGACAGGGCGAGCCTCGTTATTTTCAGATGCACAGTGGAAAACTAGTTCTCCCAGCTAATAACCACCCCTCCCGTTGGAACACTAACCACACACTCATAGCACCTTCCCTGCAAGTCTAACCAGGTAGAGGGTGCTGGCTTTCCACTGGGTGTCAGCAGAGCAGTCAGACCCCACACGGCCCCCCCACCCCCCGCCCAGGGCAATCATTAGGAAATTAATCAGCCTGGGCAGATTTTAAAGCAGATGTTTGATACGGGGATACAATTTTCAGCTGTTCCTTACTGTGTTGCCACAGAAAGGCTTCCGTGACATAGAAGTGCTAACTCTTACAAATTTTCCAAAACGGATCTTCCCTGCATTCATTGGATTTTTTTTTTTTATCGTGCATTACACAGTTCTGTTCCTAGAAGCTTTCAGGAATCATTGATGCCACCTCTCTGGCCCCATATTTCAACTGTTGTTAATGGAAACATTTATTTTGGACTGTTCAGGTAAGGGTAAAAGTCTAAACATATAATGGAAGTTCTGGAGCATGGAATTTTGGGTTACCCTATCACAGAAGAGTTTAGAAACTCTTCATTTCTAAAATTAAGTGCCGCCTCAATGAGCCTTATGGAAGAATGTTGTCCAACAGTTCAAATTCTATGCTGTGCTATGTACTAGGTCGCTTCAGTCGTGTCTGACTCTTTGCGACCCTGTGAACTGTAGCCTGCCAAGCTCCTCTGTCCACGAGATTCTCCAGGCAAGAATACTGGAGTGGGCTGCCATGCCTTCCTCCAGAGAATCTTCTCAACCCAGGGATCAAACCCGCATCTACTTTGTCTCCTGCACTGCAGGTGAATTCTTTATCATTGAGCCACTGGGGAAGCCTGGGTGGACCCAGGAAGTGGATTTTTCAGTGCTTTCTGGGTGGTTCTCCTGTGCAGCCAGAGTTGAGAATCACTCCTTCAGGCCACAGTCAAGTAGCTCAGTCATGGTACCAGGAATGTTACTGGCTCAAAGAGTGGGAGCAGGTTTTGAAGTGCCAAGGCTAAGGCTAGTTCCACTAAACTTCAAAGAGGCCTGTGATCTGTCAGAGGTTCCGTGTAGACTCTGGAAAAGGTGTTCAAATGGAAAAGTTCACACCCACACATCTCATTACAGGTCTATGAAAGTCTAGTGCTCCTGAGCACAGGGTTCATGTCTGGTGGTATAATGGCTTCAAAAACAGCTCCTAGATAAATGGAAGCAGGGATTCTTGCACTCCTCACCATGAGACCGCCCAGTCACTTCATCTCCCCATATTTTACTTCTTACTCCAAAACCATAATAACATTTGCCATAAATTCTACAGAATTACAGTGACCATTAAGAGTACTTGGGTAATGCGCTAGTTGCCAGTTAGCTGCAAACAGACCCACATGGCAGTGGATACAAACAGACCCACACTGGCAATAAAGGCAAACAGACCCACGCTGGCAGTGGATGCCTTTCAAGGTCAATGGCATGCACATATTTCAGAGATCTTCCTCCATCCAGCCTCACTTCTCTTCCAAACAACTTGATTTTTCCCTTTTTATGTCTTCTTCCTCCCAAAGAACTCTACAACAGGAGAGTTTATTTTGGTTTTCAACAAGTCCATACACTGGGCCTGTTATAAATAAAATATGTATCACATGATTTTTGAAGATATTGTGTAGGTATGTGAAATACTTCGTATGTGTGAGAGACTTAAAAGAGCAAAGATAAAGATGATGTGATTTCTACACAGAAAAGGCTCACCCAGTTAACTCTCTTATTTCCTTGACAGCTCAGATGCCAGCTCTGGCATCAGAATTTAGACTGTGATGCTGTATGTGCTGAGGCGATGAGCAAGTGTCCCCCGAAAGCCCCCTGGAAACACACTCACATAGAGCTGGTCATGGATGTTGGCGCCGTGCTTCAGCAAGGTCTCCACCACCTGCATGTGCCCGTACTGACTGGCGGCCAGGAGGGCAGTGCCTCCGTCCTGCGGTCACGCAAAGAACGAACACATTAGAAACAGGGCAGGCACAAACCTTACCAGGCAGATGCTCTTCGCGTGGTGAGAACTTTGGAAAAGCATTTCCCATACATAATAACAAACTGACTTTTCCTCTTTGATCTCTTTTACTTTTTTCTTTATAATCGTGACAGAGTTCACCTTTTGTTTTGACAGCTCTGGGTCTTAGTTACGGCATGCAATATCTTTTTAGTGTGGCACTAGAACTCTTCGGAGAAGGCAGTGGCACCCCACTCCAGCACTCTTGCCTTGAAACGCCCATGGATGGAGGAGCCTGGTAGGCTGCAGTCCATGGGGTCTCGAAGAGTTGGACACACGACTGAGCGACTTCACTTTCACTTTTCACTTCATGCATTGGAAAAGGAAATGGCAACCCACTCCACTCTTCTTGCCTGGAGAATCCCAGGGACAGGGAAGCCTGGTAGGCTGCCATCTATGGGGTCACACAGAGTCAGACATAACTGAAGCGACTTAGCAGCAGCAGCAGAACTCTTTTAGTTCCAGCATGTGGGATCTAGTTCCCTAACCAGGAATTGAACCTGGATTCCTTGCATTGGGAGTGTGGAGTCTGAGCCACTGGTCCCCCAGGGAAATCCCTAGAGTTTGTCTTAAGGACATCACTGTGTTGTATACTCGAGTGACTTGCTCGAGATACATTACAGATATTTGACAAGTTATTATAATTAATTTAGAAATTTCTCATGTCAAATGCAGAATCATCTCTTTGTCCCTCAATAAAGGAAACAAAGAACAGAAAGACAGTACCAACCAGTTGTGTTTTGGAATTACCAGAATGGTAACTAGCTTCTTCCTGTGGGTCTGCCCAGTTATAGGCCTCTGAGATCAAGGTGTATTTAGGAGTCGCTCTCTGGGCCCCTGCCTTCTTGGACGAGATATACATGCACTTAGAGCAGGGATAACTACAGCATATTCCATATGCTTCGCACGCTCCTACTTTGCATTTTCCTTTGAACATGTGCCAATCTGCCCAAACCTCTTAAAACGCAGATGCTAGGACTCAACAGAGCACTGCAAAGTAGACGTGGTCTGACGGGACATTCCTTGGCTCCATCAACTCTTGCTTTTATCTCTGTGCCTGAATTAGAGTTTGCTTTGATGCCAACCACACCACACTACTGACTCAGAGTCTGTGGTCAACTGAAGCCCTTAATGGTCTTTCTCAGGTGCTTGGCTGAGGTTTTTTCTTTTCCATCTAGGATTGCTGTGCTGTTTGTTTGGCTCTGTGAATGGGTATTTGGACATTTGAGCTAATTATAAATAATGCAAGAATGTGGAATCTGGTTTTGAAATACAAATCATAAACATTAGACAGTGGGGGTCCTAAATTTGGGCATAGAGTGTTTATTCAAAATGCCTACCCTTGGAGCCACACCCTCAGATCCAGTAGGTCTGGAGTGAGGCCCAGATATAGGCTTTTGACCAGTCATGAGAGGTGACTGTGAGGTGCAGGTGCTAGGGGGCAGGGCTCCCTTGGAGAAACACTGCTATAGCTACAAGATGCTGGAGGATGCACGTGGCTGAGTAAGGCTTCAGTGATGGTAGGAAAGAGGGGCATTTTGAAGGGTAGGGAA
This sequence comes from Nanger dama, assembly GCA_917880005.1. Lineage (NCBI taxonomy): Eukaryota > Metazoa > Chordata > Mammalia > Artiodactyla > Bovidae > Nanger > Nanger dama. The sequence continues at coordinate 61,622 of CAKJTW010000090.1, forward strand.
TGAAGGAGAGAGATTGGAAGGCTGAGGTCAGTGGAGATGGTTGGGGAGTGGGGTGGCTGGGCATCAAGAAATTGGTTAATTTTAATCCATGGGGTTGCAAAAGTCAGACTCAACTGAAACGACTTAGCAGGCACGCAAGTTTAATTACAATGAGAACAGTTGTTGACACAAAGTCAATTTTGGATGACAGGACTGTATTAAAACCCAAAGCTTCCCAACACTGTCTTCTTCCCAGAGAAAGCTCTTGGCCACCTGCAGCTGTCCTAATTGAAATACCGTGGAGTTGCTCGCCCTGGGCCTGTGTTCCATGGATTTCCAAGGTAGCACAGTCTGGCTCATGTTCAAAGGCCAGCCCTAACTTGTTACCCAGGAAGAATGAAGCATCTGGTCACACACAATCATTTGACTTAGTTCAGAGTTGAGCCTGAGATTTGTAGAACTTCCATATTTTATTTTTAGTTGTGTCACTTTTATAATTAAAAATTAAATAATTAACATAAAAGTATGAACACACATGTTTTGGATTACTGTGCATTATACTCAGCATGTCTAGGGGCATGTACACAATATGACTGCAAGTTTTAGAAAAGACAGAAACCCTTCCTGAAATTCAGATCTACTTCATAGTGTTTTAACAGGAAAAAAAAAAAAACCCCATTGGAAACTCCCTTGATATCAACATATCACATACAATGAATTAAGGAAACCTAAAAGTTTCCAACTAGGGCAAATTTTCAAGAATCTTTTATGACTGGGCTAGACAGAAGTTTTCAATTATAAAAATGTGACAGTTCAAATTCTTCTGCTACAAAATATTATCATGAAAAATCATATTGTGAAGACAAACTGATCTTTCTGCAGTCTCGGTTTTCTTATTCACATGTAAAATGTGAAGAATTAATGACTTCTTTGAAGAAGAACCATAATTCCTCACCCAACCATATGAACTGGAATCATATGTTATATATCTCAGTGGCAACATCTCAGAAAGTAAACTGCCTGTCAAAGCCTCCTTAGAAATCTCTTAAGATTCACTAGGATTGGCTTAATATTTCCAATAATTCCTATCATAGCACTGGGATTAACCTTGGAGCAGAAAAAAGCAAAAGAGAACAGGAAAAGTCATAAAGCACCTACTACTGTATCCACTGTGATAACAAAATTTAGTGTCCCAGAGTAGAAAGTTACCAATACAAGAAAGAATGTAAGCCGCCCCCCTCCCCTTACCCCCCACCCCCCACCTCCACCCCCACACCCCCACCTCCACCCCCCGCTGCCAAATTCTCTAATTGTTAGCCTAGGGTAAAAATGTCATGTTTGGAATTGAATTCCTAGGACTACCCCTGAATCATTACAACTTAACCCTGTGAAACCCAACTTCTTAGCTTGTGAATATTGTAAATAGTGTAGCAAACATTCATACTATAAATGAAGAGAAATGAATACTCGTAACTGCTGAAATTCTTCAATAGGGTATAAAATCAAAAAAATTCTCTTACTTTGGTTCTAAATTCAGTGGATGCTCCAAATTCAAAGAGAAATCTCACGACGTCATTATGTCCTTGTTGGGCAGCAAAGAAAAGGGCGGTTGTACCTGACTGAGAGAGAGAGAGGGGCTGGTTTTAAAGATATTTGGTTACATTTCATTTGATTGACATGATTGCAACAAAACAAAACAAAATCCTTACATATAAAACTCTAGCCTGAAGGGACTGCCTTTGAACAGACTGTTCCTTGCTCAGGTTAAGTGACCAGTGTGGAGAATGCTGGGTTCCAGAAACCTTAAGATGTAACAAGGTCTGGATGAGAAAACTCGGCTAGATTGGGGAAACTCTTTCTTGTTTTTTCACCTGTACTGCATAGCATGCAGGATCTTAGTTCCCTGACCAGGGATTGAACTCATGCCCCTTGCAGTAGAAGCGTGGAGTCCTAACCATTGGACCACCAGAGAATTTCCTCCTCCTTTTTTGTTTAAATAATTTTATTTAGTTTTGGCTGTGCTGAGGTTTCCTTGCTGTGCAGGCTTTTCTCTGTTTTCAGCGAGCAGGGGTCACTCACTAGTTGCAACGCATGGGCTTCTCATTGCAGTGGCCTCTCTTGTACAGCGTGGGCTCCAGGCAGGGCATGTGGGATTCAGTAGCTGCAGCTCCTGGGCTCTAAAGCACAGGCTCAGTAGTTGTGGGGCTCAGGCTTAGTTGCTCCTAGGTATGTGAGATCTTCCCGGATCAGGGATTAAACCTGTATCTCCCACATCAGCAAGCGGATTTTTACCACTGAGCCACCAGGGAAGCCCCTCAATCCTATTAATAAACATGAATCTTAGAGACTACCAAAGTGTGCAAACTCTATGTGTCTAGATAGACAACTAAAGAAAACAATGGCAGTACTCCTTTAGGAGACAAATAGTCTGATACTGCAGAACGGATTACAAATGAACCAAAGAAGTCTGCTCTAAGCGTCAGTTCCACAGCACTGCCAGGCACTCTCTTCCAGCTTTCAAAACCTGCAGGGTGAGGTCAGGGCCTCTCTTTGGCTATGTTTCCAGACTGGCCTGGCTCAGGGAATTCCAGGGACCATTCTCTTTGAAAGAACTACAAGGCAGGACCTCCAATAAGAGTGCCTCAAGGAGAACCAAGCACTCCTGTCTCATTCGGAGCTTGCCCATGGATACCCACCTGAGATCTGAGTCACTGTGGACTGAGGTCACATTCACGCCAGGCGTGACCCTGGATGTGACTCCACAAAGGTGAACTCATCAGGCCCTGGACTGGTCTGGAAATACATGCAGCCTCCCGGGCCTGAATGCCCAGCCTTCCACTGCTTCTCTGCATCGCACCAAGACTTGATCCTCTGGCTGGTTGGGACTCCCTTGAATAAGTTTGCAAACAGGCTCCCATTTCAGTCTGATATTCACCATGTCGTATTTTGGGGGAAAACCTATTTAATACATGGAGAAACCCTCTGCAGACACGGTTTGGTGAGGATGGCTGAGGTAGGTTAGCCAGTGAGTCTCCCTAACAGCAGGTGGGTAATCTGATCCTTCTAAAAATATAAAGATCTCTATGAAAATCCTGTACATTCTATAACATCTCATCCCAAGGGAAGAAAGAAGAACTGACTTAGGCTCAGGGTGAACCATATGAATTGTTTAAGGAGGTTTGGTCACGTCAGATGCAACAAGGGCCTGAGAAGTTTTGTTCAGTTAAAGTACAACCAATGGTCCCTTCCTGGGCCTTCTTTAGACACAACACGGTCTACAACCTGGGCTTAATGTCACAGAGGAAAAAAGCGACGATTAGAGTCATCCTTCAATATCAGTAAGTTCTGCATTCATGGATTCAGTGAACCACAGAAAAAAAAAACTGAATAAGTTCTAACTTTTTTTTCCCATGCACCAGCAACTATTTACATAAGTGGGCTTCCCAGGTGGCTCAGTGGGTAATGAATCCATCTGCAGTGCAGGAGAACAGAAGATGTGGGTTCAATCTCTGGGTCGGGAAGATCCTTTGGAGGAGGGCATGGCAACCTACTCTGGTATTCTTGCTTGGAGAATCCCAGGGAAAGAGGAGCCTCGTGGGCTACAGTCCATAGGGTTGCAAAGAGTTGGACATGACTGAAGCAACCGAGCATAGGTATTATAAGTAATCTAGAGATGCTAGAAGTATATGGGAAGATGTGTGTAGTTATATGCAAATATTATGCTATTTTATATAAAGGACTTGAGCATCAGTGGCTTCTGGTATCCACAGGATGGGGGGTGTCATGGAACCAGTCCCCCAGATTTCTAGTCCTTGTTGCTCAATAACTAAGTCGTGTCCAACCCTTTTCGACCCCATGGACTGCAGCACACCAGGCTCCTCTGTCCTCCACTATGTCCCAGAGTTTGTTTGAGTTCATGTCCATTGAGTCCTTCTTAGCAGTTCACTACTGTGCAAACTTCACAGCTCTGTCCTCAGCATTACTATTATTCACGGGCCAACCTGACCTACCTCTCTCTGGAGATTGATGTCCGCTCCCTGCAGGACAAGCTCCTTCACACAGTCTATGTGGCCAGCGTAGGAGGCGACCATGAGGAGCGTAGTGCCATGCTGGGGGGAGGAGAGACACGTGAGCAGTTAGGCCACCGTGACGTCAGAGAGGCACCCGGAGAAGAGGCTGCCAAGGTCAGCTCCTCCCAGGACACGGCTGAGCTGAGCGCAACAGCTCCCACAGTAAAGAAAACTGCCTCACGAATCATCTTATAATGCAGACGATGCAGGAGAAAGCAAAAGGACAAACTGCTGAGGCTGGAGTTTTCAGTTTAAACACTGGCTTACTTCCATTACCGTCAGAAACACAGTCCAAGTGAGCCATGGCTACTGTATTTTGAGGAATCAGCAATGCAATGGCCTTATTTTATGACTCCTGTGAAATGATTCCTGAGCCAAAACACCATTACTAATGCAAAAGGTGGGTTGAGTGACACCAGTCGGTTTTCTGAGTTTAGAACTCTTTGTCTTCAAACTGATTCAGGTAAAGATGCAATGAGAGACTACAGAAGTGAGAGTCAGGAGCCCCAGGGGCCACTAGCACACCGAAGGGCACACTGCTCACAATTTTCAGGGCTCATTTACTTCATCCTTAAAATGAGGAACTGGATGAGATGATTGCCAAGGTCTTCGCTACCTTTAGATTTAAGGACCTGGGGCTTCCCTGGTGGTCCAGTGGTAAAGAATCTGCCAAAGCAGGAGACACAGATTGGATCTCTGATCTTGGAGGATCCCACGTGCCGCAGAGCAACTAAGCCCGTTTGCCACAACCACTGAGACTGTGCTCTAGAGCCCCAGAGCTGCAAAACTGGGCCCACATGCTGCAGCTACTGAAGCCCTGTGTCCTAGAGCCTGTGGTCCGACAAGAGAAGCCAGTACAATGAGAAGCCTGCACACAGTGTCTAGAGAGTGACCCCTGCTCTCCGCAACTAGACAAAAGCACGCACAGCAATGAAGACCTAGCACAGCCCAAAATGAATACATAAAATAAATAAAAATTCTAAAAATGATTCAAGGACTTGAATAATGAGAACCCACTGTATAGCACAAGGAACTCTACTCAGTGCTCTGTGGTGACCTAAAAGGGAAGGAAATCCAAAAAAAAAGAGGGGATACGTGTATACGTATAGCTGATTCATTTTGCTGTACAGCAGAAAAACAACCTTGTAAACCAACTATACTCCAATTACAATTAATTTAAAAAAAGAAAATTTTTCTATCATGGGCACATCGTTCTCAAAAATACAAATCAATCAAGAGCTAGAGGAAGCACAGAGCACTTAACCTGGACATTTTACAAAGAAAATTTTAAATGTCAGGCTTCATCTATATTAAAGTAAGGGAGGATGAATAAAACAAATTACCCCAAAGTGCTTCCTTATGGATTGCATTTCACTTCTATAACATGGTCAACTGAGAAAAAGTCAGAGGTTGGGACAAAGGAGAAAGAGAATGAAGAAGTGGGATCTGTGGATGTAGGAAGGGACACAAAGCTGGAAGTCAGGGGTGTCTGGAAAGGGGTGACTTTAAGAAAAAGGAGTAACTGGTCATCAACATGGTCAGTGGGGGAGACCACAATGAACTTGGATGTTCCCACTCCAGATCTGTCCAGTATGGTTCTGCTACCCAGCAAGCCCCCAGTAAGACCAGACAATCAGTTCACAGATGCCCAAGACCCCATATCAGTCTGGGTCCTGGCAAAGAACAGATGGTACATTCAAACTGGGATAACTGGAAGAAAGCATAATAAAGAGACTTTATAAAGTTATGCTCTGGATGTAAGGAAACCACAAAGAACAGGACTGGGAGGGAGAGACAGTGGGACTTCGGAAACCAGCCCAGGCCCCAAAGCAGGAGAGGCAGGTGGTGGGCTCCCTGGACAGAGAGGGTGAGGGTGTTGCTGCCAGACAGGACACGGGGCTGGACTCCCCAACATCCTTGTGCTCCCAGCCTCTGATTCCTGCCAATGCTCCCATTGGCCAAACCCTACTGGTGGTTGGAGGAAAGTAAGTGCCTGAGGGCAAGCCAGAGAGCTTGACTCGGGGACACAGGGCAAGTGGGGAGAAGTGACACGTGGGTCCAGGTGCACCCTGAGCTGTCCTGTGCCAATGCTCCACGGGGCAAAGGGGAACAAACTTTGATACCTCACTTGGGCTGGTGGCTGATATCACCTACCAAATCTGTGTAATAAAAGCTGGAAATGGCGCACCCTGTTTTCAGGGAAAACAAGAAGGCTCCTGTGAAAACATTTCTCTTTAATCCCTAAAATCGAAACCTCTCCTCTCTCTCCTCCTCTTAGTCCCCAGAGACGTGACGTCCTGCTGAGAACAGAGATCACTGCCTCTGGCTGGGGAGAGAAGGACTCCGCAAGTGACGTTGCCAGCAGGTGGGAGGACCTGTTTTAGCTCCCTGCCATCACTGATGAGTGAATTGATGTTTGCAAAGGTAGAGGGAAATGAGGTTGGGTGGGGGGCTTTTATCTCTCAGCAGAAAAAATCCAACTCCTCCATCCATGGCAGCCTCCTTCTACTCTGAATCACCCCCTACCCCTTTTCTTCTTGGACTGGGCCAATTTTGATTTCCCAGTGACCTATCTCTTCCCCTACTGTGACCCCTCCTGTCTGATGCAGTTAATGGTTTCCTCGATGTTTCCCCATGGTACTATGCATAAGTCTGAGCACACTCCAGGGGAGATAGCGAAGGACAGGGAAGCCTGGCGTGCTGCAGTCCATGGGGTTGCAAAGAATTGGACATGACCGAGCGACTGAACAATAACAATGATGCTTTGCACTTGTTGAAAAGGATGAGGCAAGCAAACACGGTAAAGAGGACAAGCGCATGAAAAAGGGGACCAGCGCTGTGAAGGGCAGGGTATTCAGCATGCGCTCTCATGGCAGCGGGGGACAGCCAGCATGCGGGTACCGAATGGACCGGTCCGTACACTGTCCCTACAGTCCACGTCCACACGGCCGCTGTTCAGTAGCAGGCGGAGCAGAGTCAGGTTGCCCCTCCTCGCTGCCCAGAATGCCGCATTGGCAAGCGGGGTTTCCTTCTGCAGAAGCAAAATGAAACAGAATCTTTAAAATTGACCTTCATTAATGTGACCACTGCTACATAAACACGTGCTGCCATTCAAAATGGAGAGTTTCCAGATGTGTCTGATCATTGGAAAGAGTGCTCCTCCTGCAGCGGGTCATCGTTGTATACTTGGCTGTGGGATGCAGGTAACCCGAGCCCTGGGGCTGTGGCAGAGAGCAGGGTTGTTGATTATGCAGCACTATTAATATACTCCATTTCCCATCAATGTCTTGCTTTCCTGCCTCTGTGTCTTTGTTCACAGTTTCCTTTTTGCTTGAAAGAATTTTCCCCCCATCCTTCAAGGCCAAGGTTCTGCTTAACTGCTATTTCTCCCCTGCCACGTTTCTAAATGTCTCATCTCTAAGCAGAGGGAAATCGTTCCCAATTCTGAGTTTACCAGTATCTTTTCTGTGGCTCAGATGGTAAAGAATCCTCCTGCAATGTGGGAGACCCGGGTTCAATCCCTGGGTCAGGAAGATCCCGTGGAGAAGGGAATGGCTATCCACTCCAGTATTCTTGCCTGGAGAATCCCATGGACAGAGGCGCCTGGCGAGCTACAGTCCATGGGGTTGCAAAGAGATGGATATGACTGAGTGAGAGACAAACTAACTTCTGTGTAGTCAATGCTTTCCACTCACTTTCAGCCACCTAGGTAAACGCCTCACTCTCCTTCTACCAAAGGTTCTTTGATTCAGCTGGAACTTGCCAGAGGTTTCTGTTGAGAACAAAGAACTCTGGGCGGGAAATGTTGCTATGCAACCTCAGGTGGATCCTTCACTCCAGTGTGGGGTCATTTTAAAGCTGCTAAGTTAACCCTGAAACCATGACTATGGAAGGAACAGAGGTGGAGAACAGTTCTCCAGAATCAGAGCGGCAGAGCTGACTGAAGCACCACCTCCTTCTCTAAAATGCATTGATTTGGATTTGCAGAGAAAAGTCCATCGTGGGGGTGGAAGGACAGGCAGAACCAGATAGCTCTGGGTTTCAGGTCTGGCTTTAGGCAACGGACTGGCCCTGATAAGTCCTGGTTTCCTCTTGCTTAGATGGATATCACATGACATGCCTTGAAGTTTATGGTAAAAATTAAATGATGTAGGTTAAGGGAGGCTCAAGATGGAGGGGACATATTAATATGTATACTTATAGCTGATTCATGCTGTTGTACAGCAGAAACTAACATAGAACTGTAAAGCAATTATACTGCAACTGAAAAATAGAAGTAAACTTAAAAAATGATGTAGGTTAATTGGCTGATACTGTATCTGGCATGTTATATGCACTTGTAAACGCTAGTTTCCTTCCTTCTATCCAGTTTCTTTACAAAATTAGAATCAACAGGCAAAATTAAAATCAGAGTATTGCTACTAATGACGAATTCACAGGAAATTTTTTAGTATTCAAATTAACAAAAATACTTTTTTTTGGTGGGCTTAAAGCACTCATCTCGGGGCTTCCTTGGTGGCTCAGATGGTAAAGAATCCTCCTGCAATGCAGGTAGACCTGGGTTTGACCCCTGGGTCAGGAAGATTCCCTGGAGAAGGGAAAGGCTACCCACTCCAGTATTCTTGCCTGGAGAATTCAATGGACAGAGGAGCCTGGTGGGCTACAGCCCATGGGGTCGCAAAGAGTCGGACATGACAGAGCAACTAACACCTTCTTTCTTCAAAGCACTCCTCTGTCCCAGAGAGTCTTATATGCAATAAGTCTTCTAAGAATATTGATACATTTTTACATACAGACACAGTGAAAAGTGAAAGTGAAAGTTGCTCAGTCATGTCCAACTCTTTGCAACGTCATGAACTACACAGTCCATGGAATTCTCCAAGGCCAAAATACTGCAGTGGGTAGCCTTTTCCTTCTCCAGAGGATCTTCTCAACCCAGGGACTGAACCCAGGTGTTCCGCATTGTGGGCGGATTCTTTACCAGCTGAGCCACCAGGGAAGCCCAAGAATACTAGATTCCCTTCTCCAGTTAATCTTCTCGACCCAGGAATTGAACCGGGGTGTCCTGCATTGCCAGCGGATTCTTTAGCAACTGAACTATGTGGGAAACCCTAACAGTGCCTAACTCACCATCAATAAGTTAAAAAGCAGACACCAACAGTTTTGGCTGCTCCGAGGAGCCAACACAGTGAAAGTCCAGGGGTGGCAGAGGGGTGGCAGCATCTGGGGTGGGAGGATTTCACTTGAGAAGCCCTTCAGCATGTACCCAACTTAGTGTTCTTGTGCATTCTTGGATGAGAGTGTGGCGAAGCAGGGAGTGATAAGCAGATTACAAACATACTTGCAATACTTTCCTGGCTCTGTTAGGGAGGGGAAAAATTCACCTTAAATTGCAGGTGAACCATTTGCTTCCCCTGAAGGTGTAAACTGTACTGTCTCAGTTATCACACCCAGTGTCTGTGGCTTTTACACCAGGCTGGGCCTGATGTTACAGTTGTGACTGCGAGAAGCCACGGCAGGCTGGTTTGACTTGTATATAAATCATGAAACAATGCCCCTTTAATAAGAAACACTGCACGAGGCCAGGATGAAGTATGGGAGGGTGAATCAGGAAGAGAATTTAATATGCACCATGGAAACAGCTCTGCTAGCTTTTCCGGAAACATGAGAACTTGAGAGAAGTAAACTGTAAATCATTTTCGGTGATTCTGTTTCAGTTTAACCCCAAATGCCTTTCAAAAACCATCTGTAAACCACAAGCTTCTATTGTCATAACAAGCTCTCCGGCCAGGAGCCTCTCCTGCCTTTAGAATGGCCTCGGGGATTCCTCTTCTGCACAGGCTAGACACACCCATTTTGTAGAAGGTTCCAGAAACTGAGCTTTGGGAAAAGGTGTAAATCTTTCATTTTCCCCCAGGGCTTGATTTACTGGCAGGTGGAGGCATGAGAAAGTTGTTGACTTGGGGTAAGAGAGAGCCAAGTTCAAGTCCTGACCCTGCTGCATCCCTGTTCTGTGACTTTGGGGAGGTTATTTAAGTCCTCTGTGTCCCAGGAAAGTATCTGCTAGTATAGGCAATTTCCTTGGGGGATTGGTTCCAGGACTGCCTGCAGATACCAAAATCTGTGGATGTTCAAGTCTCTTATATAAATTGGCACAGTATTTGCGTATAACCTACACATATCTTCTCATATACTTTAAATCATCTGTGGGTTACTTAGGATACCCTACACGATGTAAGTGCTATGTAAATAGTTGCCAGTGCAGGGCAAATTCAAGCTCTCTTGCTTGGAACTTTCTGAAATTTTCTGAATATTTTTGGTCTGTGGTTGAATCCACAGATGCAGAATCTGCAGACACAGAGGGTCAACTGTGCCTCTGTCACGGGTTGTTAGAGGATAAATGAGGTAATACGTGCAAATGGACTTCAATAGTAAACACTCAAGAAATGTGAGCTCTAAAAGCAGAGTCTTCCTGTGCTTAGTTGCTCAGTCGTGTCCAACTCTTCGTGACCTTATGGACTGTAGCCCACCAGGCTTCTCTGTCCATGGGAGTCTCCAGGCAAGACTGGAGTGGGTTGCCATGCCCTCCTCCAGGGGATCTTTCGCACCCAGGGAGTGAACCTGTGTCTCTTATGTTTCCTGCACTGGCAGGCGAGTTCTTACCACTAGCGCCACCTGGGAAGCCCAAGCTATGTCTTACCAAGTGCTTATTCCATACCACTGGCACATCCTCTGCAACACAGCTCAGTGAGGTGGGAACATTACTACCCCAACTGCTCAGATGACATAAGTGAGAACAACAAGGCAGGCTGCAGCCCCAGGCAGTCTGGAGCTCGAGGCTAGGCTTTCAGCCATCCCACTGCCTGCCTCCTGCAGAAGTCTCCTCCTGAGACAGCAAGAAACAGGCAGTGGCCTCCCCAGTGACCCCCTTCCTAACCTCATGCCAAGCTCCTCTTCCGCCAACAGAGAAAGTCCCCTGGCCTTCTTTCTCTTTACAGACCACATTGCTTGGTAAACTTCCAAACTTCCTCTGGGCACAATATGCACATAATCCTAAAATGCGGTTTTTAAAGGGCAGCCCTTAAGCCTTGAAAGGAGCCGGATACATGTGAAAATGCCTCACACAAATCCTAAGGCACTTCAATCCTGTGATGACTATTTAACCTCTTTCTTAGAATTCGACGTCTCTGGCGTCAGGTTATCGGCATGATATGACAAGTTACAGCAGCAAGAAGCTATGCTGGGTAGTGCTCTGTGTCAGGCAGCGTGCTGAGCACTCTCGTAGCTCTCAACACTTTTAATTCCCAGAACAATCTCACAAGGTAGATGTTACTGTTCCCAATTTTAGGATGGGGAAACTGAGGCACAGAAATGACTTACTCAAGGTCATCCAGCTAGAAAGTAACAGAGCTAGGATTCAAAGCTAAGTTTGTTTGAGTCCAGAGTCTGAGATCCTGTATCTTATACCTTGTGAGAAAACCAGGGCACAACCTTCCACATATGCCATCTTCTCTTCTCTTCCCCCAGCCCCCTTTACTGCTAGAATTTTGGCTCACACACTGCTCATTAGCACACTACCAGAAATTAAATACAGGAAGGAAGGGGAGAGAAACACAGAAGGGAAGTTGTTAGTTGTACAGAAATGGAACTTTGATTAAAAGCTAAGAGGAGGTAGAGATCTCAACTATTGGCTTAAAAACAGTTGAGAATCATGTGGATTTTAAGTGTGTATAATTAATCAAGAGAACACTGGCTTTGTTCAATGATGAATTTCTCTGGTGTTAGAAGCCACATTAAATGAGATAAGAAGAGTGGAGAGACCACGTGCAGAAGGAGGTTTTTGAGACCTTACCATTCCACTCTGTGCTAAATGGCTGAAATTTACAGAGTCACTTTAAAAACATTAACTGACCGTTAAGCCTGTGTTGCAAGTATCATTACACTTCTGTAAATGATAGGAAACCACAAAGAAAAAGTAGATAATTTAGGGGACTTCCATAGGTGGGCCAGTGGTTAAAAATCCACCTTGCAATGCAGGGGAAATTGGTCCAATCTCCGGTCAGGGAACTAAGATCCCACATGCCAAGGAGCAGCTAAGCCTGTACACCGCAACTTCTGAGCCCACATGCCACAATTAGAGAGTCCATGCACCACAACGAGAGATCCTGTATGACACAACTGAGACCCGAGGCAGCCAAATAAATAAAATATTAAAAAATAATGAAAAACACTGTGGTTTTTCCAAAAAGCTAAACATCTGACACACACACAAAAGTAAGTGATTTATCTACTCAGGCATTCTGCCATAGAGGTAGCCCTGTATAACACAGGTGTCTCCAAACTCAGAACTCAAGACCATGTTTAAAGTCTGTTTAACATATGTATGTTCAGCAGAGGCCAATTGATAGAGGTAGAAAGTAGTTCAGCAGTTTTCTGAAACGAGGCTATTTAGAAGAATACAGTGACTGCTAACAGGTACATAGTTTCTTTTGGGGTTGATTAAAATATTCTAAAATAGATGGTACTCATGGTTGCACAACTCTGAATACGCTAGAAAAAAAAAGCCACCAGAATGGACAGTTTAACTGGGTGAGTTATATGGTATGGGATCTGTATTTCAATAAAGCTGTCAAGAAAAACACATGGCTTTGTTGATTTATTTTCCTGTGGCTCAACCAAGTAATTTCAGATGATTGATGAACTGGAGTTGATTCTAACTTACATACTTTCAGAACAAGGGTCGAAAGTATAAGTTCCGTATGTCTGGCCAAAGCATGAGCAATTTCCACCACCAGTATGGAAACCGGCATTCAGGGCTTCCCCGGTGATTCAGTGGTAAAGAACCCACCTGCCAATGCAGGAGACATAAGAGACGCCGGTTCGATCCCTGGATCAGGAAGATCCCCTGGAGGAGGAAATGACAACTCACTCCAGTATTCCTGCCTGGGAAATTCCATGGATGGAGGAACCTGACAAGCTACAGACCATGGGGTCGCAGAGCTGAACATAACTCAGCGACTAAGCAACAACAAATCCTCTCTAGTAAGACATGATCAAGAAAGACCCAGGTATTATTCTTTATCTAGTGATCTATCCTCTGAAATAGTGACTCCCCCTCACTGGGTTAGGGTCTAACTTACCAATTGTGCTGGCCTTCTGGCAACCTCAGCCCAGAAAAATAAATCCTGAGTAGTTGAAATGGCTGTTATAAAGACAAAAGAAAAGCTATGACCAACCTAGACAGCATATGAATAAGCAGAGACATTACTTTGCCACCAAAGGTCCATCTAATCAAAGCTATGGTTTTTCTAGTAGTTACGTATGGATATGAGAGTTGGACTATAAAGGAAAGCTGAGCACCAAAGAATTGATGCTTTTGAACTGTAGTGTTGAAGACTCTTAAGAGGCCCTTGGACTGCAAGGAGATCCAACCAGTGAATCCTAAAGGAAATCAGTCCTGAATATTCTTTGGAAGGACTGATGCTGAAGCTGAAACTCCAATGCATTGGCCACCTGATGGGAAGAACTGACTCACTGGAAAAGACTCTGATGCTAGGAAAGACTGAAAGCAGGAGGAGAAGGGAATGACAGAAGATGAGATGGTTGGATGGCATCACCGACTCAGTGGACGTAAATTTGAGCAAGCTCCAGGAGTTGGTGATGGACAGGGAAGCCTGACATGCTGCAGTCCATGGGGTCACGAAGAGTCGGACATGACTGAGCAACTGAACTGAATTGAACTGAAAGACAAAAGTCCATGTACTGAAATCCATGAGCTTTCTTCCACAAAAAGACTCAGACCTGCAATCTGAGTTCTTTTTACTTTAAAAACAATTCCAGAAAACATGTATCTCTTTTTCCCAACCAGAACAAATTAGCAGTTGCCTTTTCTAATGAGTTAGATCTTCAGATGAGGTGGCCAAAGCTGATGAGAAGAGCTAACTCATTAGAAAAAACTCTGATGCTGGGAAAGATTGAAGGCAGGAGAAGGAGGCAACAGAAGATGAGATGGTTGGATGGCATCACCGACTCAATGGACATGAGTCTGAGCAAACTCCGGGAGATGGTGAAGGACAGGGAAGGCTGGCATACTGCAGTCAATGAATGGGGTCGAAAAGGGTTGGACAGGACCGAGCAACCGAACAACGACAAAACATTGATAGAGGAAATTTACTGAAGGCAAAGCGCTACCAGTGAGAAGGGACTGTTGACAACATAATGGAGAAAGGATAAAATGAGTGTCCTGGTGGTTCAGAAGCAAATAGTCCTACAAGTAGTGACTCTGAGTCATCGAGAAGAGCGCTGTTTATCCACCCACAGACTCAGCCAACAGCTGAGTCTTTTCAATGCAGGCCTTGAAACAAAGGGGCCGAGGGCCTCCAAGCTTTTCAGTCACCTACGAAAATGAAACAATGGCTCCAAAACACAGTCAATGAAAACATCATTCAATATCTACAAAATGCTAACATGTCAATCGCTAAAACCGATATTCACAATATTGCTGACACAATATAATCTGCAGGTCTGATTTTCCCACTATACAAGAACTACTGAATTGCAGAAAAATCATGGGCAAGTGTGGAGAAGGAAATGGCAACCCACTCCAGTATTTTTGCCTGGAGAATCCTGTGGACAGAGGAGCCTGATTGCCTGCTGTCCGTAGGGTTGCATAGAGTCGGACATGACTGAAGCGACTTAGCATGCACGCATGCACTGGAGAAGGAAATGGCAAGCCACTCCAGTATTCCTGCCTGGAGAATCCCAGGGTCAGAGGAGCCTGCTCAGCTGCCATCTATGGGGTCGCGTCAGTTGTGCGCACAGAGTTGGACACAACTGACGCGACCGAGCAGCAGCAGCAGCATGGGCAAATGTAAATTAAAGGTTTCTGTCGTTTAGTCACTCATTTACGTCTGACTCTTACGACAGCAGGGACTGTAGCCTGCCAGGTTTCTCTGTCCACGGGATTTCCCAGGCAAGAATACTGGAGTGGGTTGCCATTTCCTTCTTTAGGGTATCTTCCCAACCCAGGGATAGAACCTCTGTCTCCTACACTGGCAAGTGGATTCTTTACCACTGAGCCACCGGAGAAGTCTAAATTAAAGATTATTCATTGCTAATTAATTTAAAAGCAATATTATAAAAACCGTTCCAAAAATGTACAATAAAAGTGGTTGTGGGATCTTAGTTCCCCAACCAGGGACTGAACCTGGAGCCCAGGCAGTGAAAGTACTGAACCCTAACCACAGGACTTAACCAGAGAATTCCCAAAAGTTGCTATTTTTTTTTAAAAGATTTTTTTTTGATGTGGACCATTTATTTTGAAGTTTTTATTGAATTTGTTACAATACTGCTTCTGTCTTATGTCTTGTATTTTTGGCCAAGAAGCAGGTGGAATCTTATAGCTCCTCAACCAAGGATCAAGTCCACACACCCTGCACTGGAAGGGGAAGTCTTAACCACTAGAGCACCAGGGACTTGGACCCTCCTCACCTGGCTTCCAGACACCCCTTCTCAGCAGGTGTACACATCTCTGCTGCTTCAAGACTCAGGCCATCCCACCGTCTCATCCTCTGCCTCACCTCAAGGTCGCTGTGGCCTCTGGATCGTTTTTCCTTCTTCACTGAAAATGTTGGCACCTTCCCCTCTGTCCACCCCAAATTCTGAGTTCATCCTGGCCTTCAATCAGTGTCTCTGCTCTCCCACCTCTGAGAACTCCAGCACTCAGCTTGACCATCCTCTCCACGCAGAAGCGATCTCAGCACTCCTTGCTGCCATCTTAAAACACTTACATACTGAGATACTTGGCCCAGTCAGTAAAAAAAATCTGCCTGCAATGCAAGAGACCCGGGTTTGATCCTGGGTGGGCAATATTCCCTAGAGAAGGAAATGGCAACCCACTCCAGTATTATTGCCTGGAAAATCCTGTGGACAGAGAGGAGCCTGGTGGGCTACAGTCCATGGGGTCACAAGAGTCAGACATGACTTACTTTAGTTTTAGAACTAATACTTTGGGAGGCCTGGCGTTCTGCGATTCATGGGGTTGCAAAGAGTTGGACACGACTGAGCGACTGAACTGAACTGAACTGAACTTTACATACTGGGCTGGCCAAAAAGTTCATTCAAGTTTTTCCGTAACTATGATGAAAAACCCAAATGAACTTTTTGGCCAACCCAATACCATAAAATTCATCTTTTTAGAGGGGGTTTGGGGGAGAATGGATGGATGTACATGTATGGCTGAGTCCCTTCACCATTCACCTGAAATTATCACAACACTGTTAACTGGCTGTACCCTAATACAAAAAAAAAAACCCAAAAGAAAAAAAAAAAACAAATAGACTGCCAACCCCCCAAACCCATCTTTTTAAAGCATATAATTCAGTGGTTTTTATTTTAATCTCAAGGTTTTACAACCGTCACCTTATCCCAGAATATTTTCATCACCTAGGAGAAACCTCATATCTGTTAACACTCACTCTCCATTACCCCCTTCTCCCCCAGCTCCTGGCAACCATGAATCTATTTTCTGTCTCTATGAATTTGTCTGTTCTGGACACTTCATATAAATGGGGTAGGGGGCTTCCCTAGTGGCTCAGACTGTAAAGAATCTGCCTGCAATGCAGGAGTCACCAGGTTCGAACCCTGGGTCATGAAGATCCCCTGGAGAAAGGAATGGCAACACACTCTAGTATTCTTGCCTGGAGAATTCCATGAACAGAGAAGCGTGGTGGGCTACAGTCCATAGGGTTGCAAAAGAATCAGACACAACTGAGTGACTAATACCATATAAATCGAACCCTGTAACATGGAGCCTTTTGTGTCTGGCCTTTTTCACTTAACATAATGTTTTCAAGGTCCATCCCCATTGCTGCACGTATGAAAGATTCATTCCTTTTGCTGGCTGAATGATCCATCATCATATGGATACACCTTGTTATGGTCTGAATCTTTGTGTCCTCTCCTCTCCAAGTTCATATATTGAAGTCCTACCCCCACAATGTGATGTCTGGAGGTAATTAGGTTTAGATTAGGCCATGAGGGTGGAGCCCCCATGGTGGGGTTAGTGCCCTTACAAAGAAAGAAAGACACTGGAACTCACTCTCACTCATCCGAAGATACAGTCAGAAAGTAGCTGCTTGCAAGGCAGGAAGTAGGCTCTCACCAGAAACTAAAACTATCAGCAGCTTGATCTTGGGCTTCCCAGTCTCTACCACCATGAGATATAAATTCCTGACATATGTTATATTTCTCCTGCATATACATCCAGAAGCAGAATTGTTGGGTCATATGGCAACTCTATGGTTAATTTTTTTTTGAAGAATGACCAGACTGTTCTCTATTATTGCTGTATCATTTTACATTCCTACAAGTAATGTAGGAGGGTTCCAATTTCTCCACGTTCTTTTGTTGTTGTCGTTTTCAATTTCTCCACATTCTTCTTTTTGTTGTTTTCAATTGCTCCAGATTCTTGCCAATGTTTGTCATTGTCTGTCTTGTTGACTTAATTATCCTAAAAGGTGTGACTGTAGTGTCTCCCTGCAGTTTTGATTTGCATTTCCTGATGGCTACTGATGTCAAACATCCTTTCAGTGGCTTATTGGCCATTTGTATATCTCCTTGGGAGAAACTTCTATTCAGATCCTTTGCCCATTTCAAAACTGGGCTGTCTGTTTACTGTTGAAATGTCTATTATCATTTAAAGATGATCAGGACTTCCCTGGCAGTCCATGCTTTCACTGAGGGCTCAGGTTCAGTTCTTGCTGGTAAAGAATCCACCTGCACTGCAGGAGACACTGGTTCCTAGGTCAGGAAGATCCACTGGAGAAGACACAGGCTCCCTACTCCAGTATTCTTGGGCTTTCCTGGTGGCTCAGCTGGTAAGGAATCTGCCTGCAATGCAGGAGACTTGGGTTCAAACGCTGGGTTGGAAAGATCCCCTGGAGAAGCAAACAGCTACCCACTCCAGTATTCTGGCCTGGAGAATTCCATGGACTGTATGGCCCATCAGGTTGCAAAGAGCTGGACATAACTGAATGAACCACTTACACTTTCAGTGGAACTAAGATCCTCCAAGCTGTGTGGTGCAACCAAAAATAATAATAAAAAATAAAGATGCTCAAGTCTCTACCATTTTAAAGCAAACAAACCCTTTGCCAAGTCTGGATTCCCACCGCTGTCACTGTTTCCAATTTTTTGAAAGAGTTCTCTCCATTTGTGGTTTCCACCCACTCTCTTTTAAGCTATTACAGTCTGGCTTCTGAACACGACACTGCATTGAAACTGTTCTCAACAAGGTCACCAGAGTCTGCTCTGTTACTAAGTTCAATGGGTACTTTTCGATTCTTAGCTTGTTTGATTTCTCTGAGGTATTTAATTCTGCATTCCTCTCTACCTTTATTGAAAGGCTAGGGATTCTTGGCTTAATGGCTGCACATGCTTCTGATTTTTCTCATACATTTCTGTCTCCCTGCCCTCCCTCCCCGTTTTCTCAATGGGTTTCTCTTATTCTGCTCATTCTTAAGTCCTGAGGTTCTTTAAGAATTTGTTCTCAGTCCTCTAATTTATTACCTTTACATGATCTTACTGGGCAGCCACATTCACTCCCATGGGTTCAACGAGCATTTAACACTGCCCACTCTTAAATGTCATCTCTGTTTCCTGTGTAGACTACCCTCCTGGGCTCCTAGTTTGCACACCTGTCTAACCAACATCTCTACCTGGACTCACCTCCATCCTGAAACTACATGTCCCACACCAAACTTTATCTTTATCTCTCTGTCCTTCCCTAACCCAGTAAATAACATCAATCACTGAATTCTGCTGATGAAAAATGTTTAAGTCACTCAACGTTTGTCTGTTTTCTTCCATTCTCAATATCTGTGCCCTAGTCTGGTACCATTAACAAGATGTCCCCAACACAGTCTTGACTGGTCTCCTAGCTCGGTTCTATTCTCTCAACTGTTGTTGTTTAGTCCCTAAGTCATTTCCTACTCTTTTGTGATCCCATGGACCATAGCCAGTCAGGCTCCTCTATCCATGGGATTTTCCAGGCAAGGATACTGGAGTGGGTTGCCATTTCCTTCTCCAGGGTTATCTTCCGGACACAGGGATCAAACCAGTGTCTCTTGCATTGCAGGCGGATTCTTGACTACTGAGCCACCTGGGAAGCCCAGCCCCAAATTGTAGCCAGAGATCTTTCTGACATTCAAATCTCACCGTGTCATTCCTCTGCTTAAATAAGCTATTGTAAGAGATCACACTTGCTAAGGAGCCAGACTCACTAGGGTTTCAGTCTGAACACCATTCGCTCACTGGCTGCACGGTTGCAGGAAGAGTTACTTAACTTCTCCATGTTTTAGTTTTCTTAGAAAAGGTGGTGGTGATGGTGATGGGGGGTGGGGGCAAAGTACCTTCTCGCGGTTCCTCCGGAAGATTCAGAACTTGAACCGTGGAGCCCCTGGATCAGAGTCGGGCACATTTTATGTACTCAGTACATTTTAACTAATATATTTTTAGAAAATCTTCAATAGAGGCAAGTCAATGAACCTCATTTTCCCGAAATGAACCCAAAATGCGGGGGGTTAAATAAATGACTTTAATAAACTCTTTGGTAATCAACTGCAGCTCGCTCTGCGCTGGTCCCTCAGCTCCAGCGTCGAAAAAGTATTCCGGGAGGAAGCAGCAGTGGGGCGGCTGGCGTTCGGGAACACGGAGGCAGGAATCGGTGCCGCAGCCCGGGTCCCCGCGAGGAGCGCAGACTCAGGGCTCCCTCCCCGCCCCCGCCCGCCCGTTACCCCGGCGACAGTCCCCGCCGCCCGGCGCCCCGCGCCCGGCTCACCGCACCTGCAGCCAGAAGTGCGCAAAGCCTCTCCCCCAGATCACAAACCACAGGGGCAGCCCTGCCCGGCCGCTCCCTCCCGGTCCCCGCAGCCCACCTCGGGGAGGCGCCCACCCCATCCTGCGGGCCCGCGGCGGCTCCGGGCGGACGGAGGGTGCCAGCCCCGCCGCTGCAGGTCGGCCGCCTGCCCGGCGCGCCCTCCGGCAGGCGCGGCGCTCACCTTGAACGACATCTTGCACATGTCCGCGGCCGCCCCGCCGGGCCCTGCGCGCTTCAGGCCTGGACGCCTGCACGGCCCTGCCTCCTTCCCTCTCCCGCCGCCTTCCGCAGAGGGGGCGGCCTCCGCGGCGCCGCGCGCGCTCCCGCCGCCGCAGACCGGGCCGGGCCGGGCCGGGTGCGGGAGGAGGGGGAGGGGAGGGGGAAGGAGGAGGGGTGGGAGGAGGGCCGGAGGAGGGAGGGGGGCGGAGGAGCGGAGGGAAGGGGCATCCCCTCAGACCACCCTCTCCCATCCCCCTACCCTCCCATCCCCACCCCACCCGCACCCCCGTACCTGCCACACAAACACTCCCAACTCCTCTCGCACTGTGCACACACCACACACACGCACACAAGGTTCATGCACGCACCGCTGCATACTCACAACCTCACATCACTCTGCACACATCCAGACTCACTCTCTCCACTCTAAACTGAACACCCCACTCTGTGCACACTCTCCAGCCTCCACACACACAACCCTAGCTGGAAACCCAGCTCTGCTTTTAACCTTACTTGATAATTCATGACAAAGCTGATTTAAGCTAACGGCGCCCGTTCATACACAAGAGAAACAAGCATATCAATGTTTCAAAAGTTGTATAAGAAATTTTCCGTTGTAGTTCAATGTGCTGACATCCTTGTATGTCCTATGTTATGTAAATGTTTCGTATGCACTAAAAATCTAATAATTCAAAATTTTGGTTCAGGAGGAAAAAAACACACACCCGCACACCTCACATACACACCCTCTCTCCCATGCACACACTCCATGCACATCCACATTCCTGTCTCACACACATACACCCTCTGCACACACTGCAGTCTCTATACACAACCTCTACATTGCACGCACACAGGTTCACAATCAATACACAGATCCACACACATCCATGTATACACACTACACACACATCCACACACAAATACACACACACACACACACACAAAGCCTCCAGTAGGGCACAGTCTGCAGCAGATGACTCTCAACCTTCATTATAGCACAAATATGATGATGATGGAAATGAAACATGAGAAAAAAAATCTCACCCATCATATCACAACTCTTTCAAATGGCTATTTTCTGTCCTTTTAGGTTTTCTTTTTCTTCTTTTTCTTTTCTAATAATCTGAGTTTTGTTCCTCTTGCAGAAAAGAGCTGGGGAAAAAGCCTTTTGATTGAATGAGTGATGAATGGTATTTTCCTTTCTGATGGTGAAGGGCACAATTTGAAATATACACATATTCCTCCACTTTATCACACAGTCAGCTCCTCCTCTTGACCTTTCCTGCACACCCACAGTATGTGTGGCAGGCATTGTCCACTCCCTCATACAAACTGCTGGCTGTTTGCCCAGGACTGATTTGAGGGAAATAAAAGTGGGAGAGTCATATTTCTTAAAAATTAAAAATATATTATTTTTAAAGTATAAAAAGCAGTAATAGCCTTTATAGACAGTCTGAATGCTAAAGTAAAAATGGACATCTCACACCCTTCTACTACAGGAATCCACTCATTCTCCCTGTCATCTCTGTTTGAGCCTCTTCCTTTTCCTCAAGTAAATTTGTAATGAATTTTTAATTTAAAAGTTAAAAATACAGCTTCAAGTTCAAGATCATAAAAGACATAAAATGTTTATCTTGTATACATACGGTGGATAAATTGTATTACTTTGTGTTTAAAACAATTTTAAGAAAAAGTGTTCCATAATTTGATAGGAACTTCTAATTTTTTAAATCAAGAAAGAGGGACTTCCACTGCAGGGGTCCTGGGTTTAATCCCTAGTCAGAGAACTAAGATCTGGCGTGCCATGTGGTGTGGCCAAGAATAATAAAATTAAAAAAGAATGACTTGAAACTTTTACCTTGCATTTGGTCTCTATGGATGAGATAGTTTTGAAGTTGATGAGATAGTTTTGACATGACATTACTATATAAGATCAAGCATCGGAAGTTTTGATAGAAAGAGAGAATGAAAAGAAGTAATATTTTGAGTGCTACAGAGTACTTTGAGTGCTAAGGTGCTTCCTTTGTAAGAATGCTATGAGATGGATGTTATGCCCATTCCGCAGCTGGAAAAACTAAGGTTCTGAAAGATGAAGTCATCTGCTCATGAGCGATCAGACTAGAAATTGAAGTCTTTCAGACTCCAGAACCTGTTTCCTTTCCACAACTGAGCTTGCCACTCAGAGTTGTTTTGAGCATCATCTCTGGCCAGGCTGCTGATGGAATTCTTTTCAAAGTCACAGGAAAGAATGTGCCTATACACCCTCTGGCATGCCTGGCTCTGTTCATCCTCACGAAGAAGCCCCGAAACAGAGCAAAACTCTCTTACTCACGGCCAGGCACCTCCTTCTAAAACAGCTTGCTCCAGGGACCCACCGGCCCTCACACAGGAACTTGAACCCCTGTGGCCCCACCCCCCATATTCAAAAGCTTTCTCTTCCTCCAACAGAAGGGTTCCACACTTGTCAGAGGGTTCGCCTTGTTACCACCCTCCCTCCCATCCCCATAGCTCTCTTATGTCTCCCCTCTTGGTCTGCCCTAACCCCAGTCCTGACCTAGCAGAGTTGCTCCCAGGTCAAGCCCCTTCCTGAACTCTGCCCCTCAGCCATCCCTCTCCCAGCTTTGCTGAGTTCCTTCTGTAATCCCACTCTGCACCATATCCCTTAGCCTGTGATCTGTATTTCTCTAGACCTTGCTTCTACTTCTGACTCCTCCAGCGGAGTTTCAAATCTTCAAAGCCAAACTCTGGAGTCTTATGTCTTTCTCTTCTTCAAGGGCTAGTTTCAGCTGGAGATACAGTAGGTGGTCAAAATGTATTAATCATTGATTGAATAGATTCAGGAACTGCGTTCTTTATATCTGTACTGTTAGAAAACCCACCACTCCTCCACAGACACCCACAACACAGAAGCATAGACATCTGTGTTCATCTCAAATGAGGCCATATTTGTTATCACTGCAGTTTACACAAGCACAGACTGTAATGTGTTCTCGATTTTGCACTGTCCCAGTTTATGTCGCAGCAGGACTTGCTCTAGACAGTACTGTGAAGTGGGTCAGACTGGTTTACTGAGGCTTCTCTCTCTTTTTGTAATATATGTTAGGCTGGTTAATGTCAACCGGTAAGGGATTGTGTCTGTTTTATCATCTAGTGCCTTTCTTGTTGAGCATTAATAGAAAAAAATTAATATATCTTAATGCTCAGCAAGAAAGACACTAGATGACAAAATAGACAGAATGACTTACCAGTTGACATTAACCAGCCTCCGTCATTGGACTCCCCAGTGCTGGCATGGTGGGCTTGTGAGTGATGCAGCCATGCTGGGAGGGATGAAGTTCAGTGAATGGGCCCTAGAGCAGGGGCTCCCGCTTACCAAGCCTGATCTAGCTACTCTGGCCACTACATGACCAATAACAGGCCTCAATACTAAGTGACCAATATGCCATCATCCCTGGAGGAGGTCACCTTGTCATTTGGTGGCACATTGACTATACTGGATACATTTCATCCTAGAAAACCAATGATTTCTTTTGCCAGAAATAGACACATTCCAGGTGTGGGTTTGCCATTCCTGCCTGTGGGGCGTCAGCCAGCACCACTATCTGGGAGCTTGTGGAGTGTTTGTTGGATTAGTGGACTGGCACAAAATCCTGAGTAACGTCATGTCAGACCCACTTTGTAGCAAAAGAGGTACACTTATAGGCTGAAGACCGTGGCATTCATATTTTCCAAAGCTGACAATCACTTGAGTGTTGGGGTTGCGTAGCTGAAGCACTAATCTGGAGATGATATTTTATGAGCATAGGGTATTGTCTTCTAGAACACAATATACAGTTTAAGTCAAAGAGCTGCCTGTGGCGCTGTGTCCCATAGGAAGAATACGCGGGGCCACAGACCAGGGGGTGGGAGCTGGAGAGACCCCACTTACCATAACTGTCGGTGACCCACCTGTGTTTCCTGTCCCAGCACCTCTAGGCTCAGCCAGTTTACAAGCCCTGGTTTCCAAAAGGGAAAACACTTCCACCAGTGGGCGTAATAATTGTTCCACTGAGCTATTAACTATGGCCATGGCCTGGGCACTTTAGGTTCTTTGTTTCCAGGAGTAGCGGGGGGGAAGGGGAGTTACCGTCTTGGCAAGTGTAGTTGGCCCTGATCATAAGGAGGAAGGGGGGCTGCTGTGGAGCATAGGGAGAAGGGGGGAGTTCTTATGGAACCCAGGTGCTTTACTTGGTACCTCTTGACCCCTGTTGATGTTAAATGGACCATGGATGAAACTCCAGCCTGAGAAGCACATGGTGACCAGGGCTTGCACTCCTCAGGGACAAGGACCTGGGTCATTCCACCAGGTAAGATGGGCAGCTATGCCAGCTGAGGATGAAGAGACTCTGGAACAGATACTGGAGGAATGGAGAAGCATTTGTTGTAGTCCTGAGACCAGAGGCAGTAGCCGGGGTTGTGATGTGCCACCCTAGTTATTCAAGTGCTGTTGGCAGATAACTCTGAGCTGCTCGCCCTTTGCTGCTGCTGCTGCTGCTAAGTCGCTTTAGTTGTGTCCGACTCTGTGCAATCCCATAGATGGCAGCCCACCAGGCTCCCCAATCCCTGGGATTCTCTAGGCAAGAACACTGGAGTGGGTTGCCTCCAACTGCAGAGAGTCACCTTGCCAAGGTCATGCTGTCTTTTGGGGCCCACATCTCATGACATTGACATGGACTTTAAAGACCCAGGCTTCCTGCCCCTATTCAATGCTACTCTGACCCAGTGGACTAAGCACTGGGGTCAGAATACCAGCTCGAGAGTCTTCATCCATTGGTCAGATGTCCAGATGATTTCTGCAGTGTTTGATTTTTATTTGGGTGTCTAGCATTTTTGTGGAACTCTGTCAGCTACCTCAATTTCCATCATTTGTTTGAAGAGTCTGGGTTAATAACTGGAAAGTACTCTATCACTGGGCTGGTAATCTGGCCCTTGGGAATAAGGGCAGCTATTATGGATGGGCCCAGCATAGGTACATCCTTAGTGAATCTGCCTTAAGCATTCCACTGAGGCTTTGGAGTATCCATATAAGGACTTTATTTTTTTAATGCATTGAGGTTCCTGAATGCTAACCAGCTGAACTTTCAGTCCTTACATTTTATTACCAAGTTGTTAAACTCGCAGGGGTAAAAGTGCATTAGACACATGCACACAGTCTAAATCATTAGCAAAGGTGGGACTGGTTTCACTTAATGTTTAATTGAACCGCAACTGTTTAAGAGAAACCAAAAAGCGGAGTTCAATGCTTAGGGGAAGATGGCCTAGAAGACTTCCTTGCTATGGAAATTCTCTCACAGTTTCTCATGGAAGCAAGAGTGGACTTCAAGTTTAATTTTGTGTGTGGCGATAACAGATTGACTTTTGGAACCCTTGTTTGGTAACGTAACTGTGTTATTTAGTTACTAAGTCGTGTCTGACTCTTTTGTGACCCCATGGACTGTAGCCCACCAGGCTCTCTGTCCAGGGGATTTCCCAGGCAAGAATATTGGAGTGTGTTGCCATTTCCTCCTCCAGGGGATCTTCCCAACCCAGGGATAGAAAAAAGTGGCAGGTTTTGAGTATGGCAGGAGCCTTAAGAGAAGATGTTTTGATTGACCTCCTACAGCCTACAGGTAAGTCTAGGGATTATCATGCAAGGCAGTGTTGGGTTATAGGAACTTCAGTGCGACTGATTATTAGACCATGAGCCATATGGTCACATTAAATCAGAAGTGGTATCTGCCTCAATCTCTTTGCAGCTCCAATGAGAAGTCTAGATCCTAGCACACAGCAGGTTCTCACTGAGTATTTTTGAATGAACGAATGAATTCTCTCAGGTTATCTGAGGATCCATGAGCTTCTCAGACCTGAAACCAGAGCTTCTGATGCGCTTTTCTCTAATGAGAATTGAAGTCTGTGTTGATGAGTTTCTTCTCTTACTCAGGAATCTAAGGCATGTAGATACTAGCTTATAAGGGAGGCCATTGAGCAGGTTAAAAAAAAAAATCCTATTTTTGCACTAGGGCTACTGCCTGGTAAAACAACCATCATGATTTTACTGAAAGCAGAGCTACCCCACCCCATACCTCAAGTCATCACTCAGCCCCAAAATGGGGCTGAAATGTGCCTGAGAGGCTTGAAAGTGATTGCTAAGGGGTTGTGACTCCATCTTTGTGTGGTTCTATGTGAAGGCAATGGCAACCCACCCAGTACTCTTGCCTGGAAACTCCCATGGATGGAGGAGCCTGGTAGGCTGCAGTCCATGGGGTCGCTACTTTTCACTTTCATGCATTGGAGAAGGAAATGGCAACCTACTCCAGCGTTCTTGCCTGGAGAATCCCTAGAACGGAGGAGCCTGGTAGGCTGCCGTGCACAGGGTTGCACAGTTGGACACGACTGAAGCGACTTAGCAGCATGTGTGTTTTAAATTAACTAATACACTATGTATGTGTGTGCACACCCTCTGTGCACAAGCGGGCATGCACACACATGCTCTAGAATTCTGAATTGAATGAGAGACCTCATGCTGTACGCAACCACCATCCTCATCTTCGCAGAGGTGCAGCTCAACGGATGCTTAGGTCACTGACCACTCCTGGCTTCAGTGACTTTTATGCAGGTATGGGATTCTCAGTTCCCTCAGAAAGTGGGATGGGCCAGCAGAAGGAAACTTAAACAAAAGTACAAGGAAAAATGTATATGGAAAAATTTAAAGGATTTCATTGCAAAGAGAAATGTCAGCAGAAGCTCCCAGAAGAGCCATAATCAAACATGGCTTTTAGACAAAACAGTTCTGGTAACATCTGCCTTCAGTCTGGTGCTGGCATTCTGACTCCTGGTGATGTACCAGTCTCAGGATGGGATCCATGCCCTGACTTGTTCCACAGCAAGTGCTGGCAGAACCGGGACTTAGGCCCCTCTGGCTCAATCCCGGGGAAGGTTGGGCTCACGGAGAGGCAGGGATCCAGGAGCTCCCAACAGAAAGTGGAGAAGCCTGGGGGGTGACGGCAGTGTCCTGGAGGGTCTAGGAGCACAAATTAGGTGGTGGGCAAGGCAGAACAGCTGACTGGGGAATCCTAAGGCAATGAGAGCCTCCACAGGATACCTGGCAGCCTTCTAGGATGCTGGGGCTCTAGTGAGATACAAAGTGCAGCAGCAGAGGGGGTCAGTAGGTAGAAACAGAAAGTCAGTCATTAAGAGCTGGTGTTTAAAGGCAAAGAAAAGCTTCCAGATTCTGAGTAATCGGGATCCTAGGCAGGCCCTGGGCCAGAAATGAAGATACAATGGGTCAAAGCTTGTGGCTGGAACTGGGTGGAAAAGAACAATAGCTGGCCTAATCGGAGGCGTGCTGTGTGCTAGCATTACTTTCAACCCTTAAGAAGGTCTTCAATTCCACAGTCACAGATCTCTTGCCAGGGGTAAAAATTTTCAGACGAAGGAATTGAGACTTACAGAGCTTCAATAACTTGCCCAAAGACAGGGAGTCACCGAAGCTAGCAGATGGGGGAGCTGAGAGTTAAACCCAAGTCTAGGACTCTGAAGTCTGTGGGCTTAACTACTTCACTGCTCTATGTGGTGAAAGCTTGGTCAGGGGAGCAAGGGCAAGGTGAAGGGAAAAGGATGGTGAACCCCAACTGGGGCCCATCCAGCGCTATCACAGACATGTTCACACCTTATGTCAATTACTCTTAACAGTGTCCTTGTCCTTATTAAAAATGTTATTTTTTTTTCCCCAGTGAGTGATCTGAAGCATATAAAGACTAACTGGCTTGTGTACAATCACATAGGAAGGAGGTGGTGGTGGTTTAGTTGCTAAATCATGTCAGACCCTTTGTGACTCCATGGACTGTAGTCCACCAGGCTCCTCTGTCCGTAGGATTTCCCAGGCCAGAATACTGCAGTGGGTTACCCAGGATGGAACCCACGTCTCCTGCATTGCAGGAGGATTCTTTACCACTGAGCCCACAGGGAAGCCCTACAGGAAGGAGACTAGGGCAGAGGTCAGAGCAAAACCCACAGCAAGATTGCCCTGAAGCTGAGGTGCTGTGGGGCAGGAAGAGACCTACAAATAAACACAGTAGTATTTAGTGTATATTCAGCCTTCTTAATCTGGAATCTGAGTTAATAAAGGTGTTCTAGGATAGAAAGCGATTTTGAAGACAGATAACTTCAAGGAGTCTGATTTCCTGTACTAAGTGTAAGGAGTGGCTTTCACCTGATATAACCCAATGATGCATTTATTCTTCCTAAGGAATGAGTCATGGGTTTTGTCCTTACATTGAGCTCAACACCTTACACCATCTCTCTCTGCTCAAAGACAGTTGAATCAGTCGGTGCTATTATGGAGTAAGTGAAAGCTAATTTTACCTTTAGCATATGTGTCATTTCTTTTGAGTTCTCTAAATGTGGGTATAATTAATTACTCATACCAAGCCAAGAGAATTAGGCAGGTTATTTCATGCCCTTAAAAAAATAAAACTTGGTGAAACTCTGACTTTTTTTTATGTTTGCTGTATGTATTGTTTAGTGAATGGTAAAGATTTAACTTACTATTAGAGCATATTGGGACTAGAAACTGCCATCAAGTCATTAACAATCAATCAACAAATGTTTTTTACCTACCCACTCTGGGTTCCACACTTTTCTAACTCTGAGGCTGGAAGATAATTTGGAGAGATCATTTACACTAGTGCTTTTTAAGCAGTGAAGAAAGACTGTTTTTAAAAATTCCGATTGACTGTTAACCAGAATTTTGTAATATAAAATAAAACTAGGTTATGAGAAAAATGATCACATGGTTGGATGTCATGGCAATATCAAATTGCTAATAATATTTATAAACACTCAGTTTTTGTATTTTTCTCTTTGCAATGACAGTGTAGGGACTGGCGGGGTCCACAGACCACACTTTGATTAGCAGTGATTTAAACAAGGCCTGATCATTCTAAAACCATCTCAACAGCTGAAAAACTAGTTTTTGCTGCTTTTTCTTTCAGTTTTAAAATACTTTTGCTTACCATGTTCTTGAATTTTCCAATGCTTGACGAACTTATGAAAGTAATTCTTTTTCAAGGCAAATTATACTTTTCCTAACTGAAAGATAAGGGAGAAATACTTCCTTCAGAGACCAACCTATGAAAGGTACATGAAGAAGGAAATGTAAAACGCCAACCCAAGTTGAGGGAAGAAAAGAGGCCAAAGTCTCACAAACGGTAAAAAAATCTTATTTTCAGAGGAAAACTATGACTCGCAAGATAGCTACTAACGGAGTCTCTGACTGTGTGGAATCACATAGATACAGAATGAAGAAATCTATTTTTATAGAATTGTCCTTTCTGGCATTCCTCTTGGTGCCGTGGCAGATAGCATATTTATAAGAACTTTTTTTTTAACTTGGAATGAAGTAGCAGAGCATTTTGGCAAGAGCGAAAAACAGGGCATAAAATTCAAGAGATCAAATTTTTCATTTCCTAGATGCTTACCCAGGGATAAAAAGCCAGGAAAAAAATAAGTAGAGATAAACTTTATTTGTCTTAAAGACATCAACTACATAGAAAAAAAAATTCTAAATGCAAAAGTCAGTTTCTAAAATCTGTTTCCCAGAAGTGCCTAGAAATAAAACTTCCTCTCTCTAATTGGGAAGAGTATTCTATTGATATTTCACTGTTAATGCTAACTCAAGGCATTTAAGACTAGAATGTGCATATTGACAAATAAGAAATGAGATTCTGACTATTGTGGTTATCTGCTATTGTGTAATAGATCGCCCTAAAGCCAGTGGGATCTTCCCTGTAGCTTAGATGGTAAAGAATCTGCCTGCAATGCAGGAGACCCAGGTTTGATCCCTGGGTCGGAAAGATCCTCTGGAGAAGGGAATGGCAATCCACTCCAGTATTCTTGCCTGGAGAATCCCATGGACAGAGGAGCCTGGCGGGACACAGTCCATGGGGTCATAAAGAGTCAGACACCACTGAGCAACTAACACTACTAAAGCCAGTGGCTTAAAACAACAACTTTTCAATTGTTCATGATTTGGCAGCCTAGGCTGGAATCGGCTAGATGGGTCTGGTGGTCTCACCTGGGATCCCTCTTGCCAGTAGCTTGAGCTGATGCCTTGAATGGGGCTTTTAAGACCAAGCTGGCTTTACTCACAATGCTTGGCCTGGTCTCACATATTCCAGGACCTCTCTATACATTCTTTCTCCAGCAGATTTGTTGTCTGTGTTCTAAGAAGAAGAATTCTAAGATGGCAAACACTTGTCAAGTTTCTGTTTGCTTCAAACTTGCTAATATCTCATTTACCAAAGCAAGTCATTGAACCAAACTCAGATTAAAGATGGGAAGGAACAACACAAGGGCAGAAGTTCTGAGAGATGTGGTTAATTGGGGGCCACCAATGTAATAATAATAAAATTTTAAAAATGTTTTTAACTAATTGTGCTTAAAAGTTATACATATTCTATTTTTTTCTGAATAAGGCAGAATTATGATATTTGGAAAATAGAGCTGATGTCCTAAAGATCAGAAGATGGCATCAGTATTTGGGAATGCTCTTGGAGCTTCCTGATGGCTCAGTGGGTAAAGGATCCGAATAGTAAAGAATTTAAATGCAGGAGATGTGGGTTCGATCCCTGGGTCAGGAAGATCCCTTGAAGGAGGAAATGGCAACCCACTCCAGTATACTTGCCTGGAAAATTCCCATGGATATAGAACCTTGGCAGACTGCAGTCCATGAGGTTGCAAAGAGTCAGGCATAACTGAACACGTGGCACATAATTAACGGCATGAAGAGCTATAAAATTACACCAGATTACACCAACCAAACCAACTGATCAAGTCATATGTGTTTATTGAGCACCTATTAAGTCATCACCACTCTGTAAGGTGGTGTAAGAGACACCTTTTCTTGCAGTCAGGGAACCTACAATGGAGCTGAATACAAATAATATTTAACGTTGGAAAAAGTGTAGGACAGAATATAATCAGCTCCCAGGGCATTGGAGCCCCCGAGCATCCAGGTAGGAAAAGAGGCAAAATGTGAAGGATCATGCAAAAGGTTTTTACAGATCACCTCTCACTTTTTCATTGGCTCAAAATCAGTTAATGACCCCACCTAGATGCAAGTAGGGTGGGAAATGTATTCCTGGGGCCAGCAGCCACTTTCCAGAACAATTTTATACTCTGGAAGGGGAGAACCAAGCCTCGGTAGGCAGCTAGTCATTTCTATCTCCTGCATAGATTATGTTAAGAGTTCCCATGACTTTTGGGTATTTCTTTTCCTCATCTCTTCATATTATTTACATACTATTGACTCTGTCCCTCTCTCCTCTCCCTCCCACCTCCTCAGGGTCACTCATGAGGTTATACTCATATTTTCTGGTTGACTTATAGGCCTGGCTGTCTAACCAGCCACTCAGAATCATCTTTGGAATTTACTTCCATGAAGAGCTCACTGTATGAGATAAGGAAATAGTTTGTGAGTCCCAAAAGCATCGTTTGGTACTCTATTATAAATCTAGATTTAAAAAATAGAGAAATGAGAAAGTTGAATCTACACTGACTTCTTAAAAAGTAATGTGTTATGTGATATTGTTGTAGGAAGGGTGACCTCTTCCAGGGCCAAACTGGGCTCTTATCTAACACTCGGAAATGAATTGTCTGAGGAGACACATGTGCTGACAAAGCAAGAGATTTTATTGGGAAAGGGCACCTGGGTGGAGAGCAGTAGGGTAAGGGAACCCAGGAGAACTGCTCTGCCATGTGGCTCACAGTCTCAGGTTTTATGGTGATGGGATTAGTGGTCTTTGGCTAATCATTCTGACTCAGAGTCCTTCCTGGTGGTGCACGCCTTGTTCAGCCAAGATGGATGCCAGAGAGAAGGATTCTGGGAGGTGGTCGGATATGTGATGTCTCCTTTTGACCTTTCCTGAACTCTTCAGGTTGGTGGTGGCTTATTAGTTCCGTGTTCCTTACCAGGACCTCCTGTCGTAAAACAGCTCATGAAAATGGTTACTAAAGGGCCTGGCCAGGATGGGCGGTTACAGTGAGTGTGCTTCCCCTAACAATATCACTTAATATGTGGAATCTAGAAAATGATACCAAAAATTATTTACAAGACAAATAGACTCACAGACATAGAAAACAAACTTATTGCTATCAAAGGGGATAGTGGGGAACAGGAGAGAGTTAATTAGGAGTTTGGGATTAACATATACACACTATTATATACCTAATAGGTTAGCAATAAGGACCTACTGTGTGGCAAAGGGAATTATACTCAGTGTCTTATAATAACTTATAATGGAAAAGAATCTGAACAAGAATATATATTCATGTATAACCTAATCATTCTGCTGTACACTTGAAACTAACACAGCATTATAAATTAACTATACTTCAATTAAAGAATTTATTCAATTAAGTAAAGAGGACTTTCCAGGTTTGATGCATGAGACAGGGTGCTCAGGACTGGTGTACTGAGGTGACCCTGAGGGATGGGATGGAGAGGGAAGTGGGAGGGGCTTCAGGATGGGGAACACATGTACACCCATGGCTGATTCATGTCAATGTATGGCAAAAACCACTACAATATTGTAAAGTAATTAGCCTCCAATTAAAATTAATTAATAAAAAAAAAAAAGACTTTCCTGGTGCCTCAGACGGTAAAGCATCTGCCTATAATGTGGGAGCCTCAGGTTTGATCCCCGGGTTGGGAAGATCCCCTGAAGAAGGAAATGACAACCCATTCCAGTAGTCTTGCCTGGAAAATCCCATGGATGGAGGGAGCCCAGTAGGCTACAGCCTATGGGATCACGAAGAATTGGACAGGACTGAGCGACTTCACTTTTACTTTCTTTCAATTAAATAAAGAAGTATTGAAATTAACACCCTCATTTGTTCTGTGAACTGCTCAGCACTAAGATGGTCATTAAAGAGCATTAAGTGATGAGAGATTTCAGTGATTATATGGTTTACAAAATTACCTATTAACTCTATGTTCTAGTATTTAAGTAATATTAATTCAATCTGAATTTTGACAAGTTATTTACCAATCTGCTGCTTGGTATAACTCACTTCTATAGAGATCTCAAAAGAGACAAAAAAGTCTTTGGGCCAGTCTCTGTTCACAAAAGTTTTCATATTTTATTGTGAACCAACCGTCTATTGGATCTGTTGGACAAATTCTTACCAAAATGTATGTCTCTGATGTGAGGTATTTTTGACATGGAAACAAACTGCAGTGTGGCTGAACATCGCCAATTGGGTACATTTTGTGGTCACAGAAATCATTCAACTGGGTTCAAATCCTTAAATTTAGGGTGGCACAAAAGGGAAAAATGAGAAAGTGACTCAAGGGGATAATTTAGAGGCTGCTTTCTAACTTTCACTCAAAATCTCTGCCGGATAAATTACTTAACCTTCATGTCAAGAGAATGAAGGCTCCATTTCTTAAATTTCCACTATGCCTGAGCCAGATGGTCTAATTACTCATCACCTTATTTTCACTCATCCACAAAATGAGAATAATGACTTCTGCCCACTTACCTTTCAAGGTTGAGCTCTGGGCTGACAGGAAAAAATTTCATTGTTAAGAAAAGGTACTTATTACCTAGGTACAGACTTTCTTTTATCCCAGCCCCATTGCTTCTAGTAACATGCAGCTGGTGAGGAAAAAGGAATTCTCCTTAGTAATGTATAAATGTATAAAGTTACCTGCTCTGCCCAACTGCATACTTCATAAAAGGCCAAACTGGAGTGTGTGAAACGAGAGCTGGAGAGGAAATTCGTGCAGTTGGAATGTAAGTACTTCATAGGGTCTTTGGCAGAGCTGACTACCAGGGAGTGCCCTAATGCACCGTACTAATGTCGAGTGAACTCCGGGAGTTGGTGATGGACAGGGAGGCCTGGCATGCTGCGATTCATGGGGTCGCAGAGTTAGACACAACTGAGCGACTGAACTGAACTGAATGTCAAGGTTCCAGCCGAAGCTGAGATCTGCTTGCAGTGAGTAGAAATGTTGGATACTGAGAATTCCACTCAGTTTGGTGAACACCAGGGCTTCTGAGCTGAGATTATGAGCCAGATCCAGGCCACGTGCCAAGGGAGCATCACTACTTTATAAGAAGCCATGAGATTAGGTGGAGAAGGAAATAGCAACCTACTCCAGTATTCTTGCCTGGAGAATCCCATGGATAGAGGAACCTGGCGGGCTACAGTCCATGGGGTCACAAGGAGTCAGACATGACTGAGTAACATGCACACGTTAGATTAGAGGCCTATGGCAGGAGGTTCACCACGAAAGGCAGTGGGAGTGAGACGTGCTGTAATCCCAGGCAGGCACAGGCTGTGTTCTGGACACCATTTCGTGGTGATGAGAACTTGGTCAAGCCCTTAACTTTGACCTCTTAGCTATAAATACGAGTGGGTGGTATTCTATTTGTGTTTTCCAAAGCTTAGGAGCCTATGGGCAATTCTCAGTTTTCAAAATGAACAGTAGAAACCCTGCCTTTATTTAGCAAACATAGAATAATGGATCCTCACCCTTTCTCCACTTTGAGCTGGAATGATTAAAGCTCAGTGTGGTCATGTTAATGACTTCATGCTAAGCCAAAGCCTATATTGGCAGTTATACAGATCTTTGATAACATGGAAATATTTAGGAAACACAGGTAGTGATATTCTTTCAAAGCAGAAGGTCATGAGAAAAGTATAGTAAAAGGATATTTATATATACTCTTATATTCCTATATTTTATGATAGAGTGATTGGATTGCAAAGGATGCTCTCCATTTTTGGGTTTGTAGTCAGGCTGACCAGTTGCACAGCAAAATTTTCCTCATCATCTAGTTCCGTCTGGTTTTCAAGGGAGGCCTCGGCAGGTGTGTAGTTTTTCAAGCAGCACTAATGTCTTCTGTTTTTCCATTTTGCTTATATTCTTTTCACTGCTGTTGGCGGTGACCCACATACTGCTGTTGGCTTAGAAAGATGTCATTGTTTCTTCTATGAAGTGATGATAAAAGTGGGAAAGTGTAACTTTAAAAAAAATGTATATTTATTTATTTGGCTGCGTTGGGTCTTAGTTGCCACAGGATCTTTTGTTGCAGCTCCAGGACTTACTTGCCCCACATATGTGGGATCTTAGTACCTCAACCAGGGATAGAATACAAGTCCCCTGCTTTGAAAGGTGGATTCTTAACCACTGGACTGCCAGGGAAGTCCCAACTTGTTTTTAACATGAAACTAAGCCAATGGTAAGGTGTAGTTTAACAATATAATTTTAAGAAGAATAGTAATATTAATAATAAGCAGGACCAGGGATTTATAATCCCAGTTCATATTCCTAGGATGACTTGGAAGGGCAGAAGGAAAAGGGCTGCCATATTGGGGGTGGGGGCGGGTAGGAAGGAGAAGAAGAAAATCCATGCTTTCACCTAAAGGAGCATCAGCCATAAGGATAATGTTAGGCCCATCATGGAACTAACAGAACATGGTCCAGTTTGATTATGCCCTTGGTGAACAGTGCCTTTACCAGACTTGCAGTCTTCTTTCTTGATACTAGGGAAATATTTTGCAACAATGGCACGGCAAGTTGCATTTCTAAGTTAAGATCTGAAGGACAGAGTTATGCATGAATCACTTCTGAAGTATTAAGAGGTCAGCCAAACCCCAAATTCACTATGTTAGTTTGAGTTTGTTTACCCACTTCTATGCATGTCTCTCACACCCACCCCCTCTAGAGCTAAGTAAACCAATATCTCCTCCTGCGCTCAGGATACTTCTGCAGGTTTCACACCTCACATGGGTTTCCCCCAGAGTCCTTGAGGAGCAGGAATGGAGAATCAGAAGGTCTGTTTATTATTCCTATTTTTCTTAAAATGTGGACAAGTCATTTAATTTCTTCAAGCATCATCTTTTCCCATTAAAACACAGGAGCCCCATTTTGCCTTAAAAACACAAGTATGCCTTCTATTTGCTGCTTTAGTGTTTAAAAGCACTTATTCATACATTTCTTCATTTAAACTGCAGAGTGGCCTTTCTCCTCTCCCCCAGTCAAAGTGTCATTATTCTGATCAAATCTCCCATATCTAGAACTATGGAGTGTTGGTGCTCCTGAGGTATTTGTTTTGGGTACGTAGTCTTTTTGATTAATTCTTTGGCTGTGCGGGGTCTTAGGGCACTCGGGACCTTTGATCTTCACTGTGGCATGTGGGATCTTTATTTGAGCGAGCAGGATCTGGTGCTTTGACCAGAGACTGAACCCAGGTCCCCTGCAGCGGATATGCAGACTGGTAGCCACTGGACCACTAGGGAAGACCCTGGATACACAATCTTTAGAGAGACAGTTTTACTAACAAATATGAACTTTATATGTGTAGCTTTTATTTGTTCACCTTTAAAGCTGTTCTCAGTGGCAAATACACCTACTGTGCTCTGACATCACAGAGTTATTCTTAAACAGCAGTGACAGTGTGAAGTTAGTGATATCACATACCATCTGACTGGGTAGGGAGTGTAATAAAACACATCAAAGAGAAATATTGCCATGTACAATACAGCAATTTGTGTGCCATGCTCGTAATTGTTGCCTTTTAGAGCAAAATACAGGCTTCCCTCATAGCTGACTCATTTGAAAAGTCCTTGATGCTAGGAAAGATTGAGCACAGGAGGAGAAGGGGACGACAGAGGATGAGATGGTTGGATGGCGTCACTGACTCAATGGACATGGGTTTGGGTGGACTCTGGGAGTTGCTGATGGACAGGGAGGCCTAGTGTGCTGTAGTTCATGGGGTCGCAAAGAGTCAGACACGACTGAGCGACTGAACTGAACTGAACTGAATGGGCTTCCCTTATAGGTCAGTCAGTAAAGAATCTGCTTGCAATGCAGGAGACCTGGGTTCAATTTCTGGGTGGGGAAGATTCCCTGGAGAAGGAAATGGCAACCTGCTTCAGTATTCTTGCCTGGAGAATCCCATGGACAGAGGAGCATGGCAGACTACAGTCCATGGGGTCACAAGAGTCGGACACGACCTAGCAACTAAACTACCACCACCAGAGCAAAATACAAAGTTCTATGAGGACGAAGGGCTGATTTGCATCCACAGATGGTCGATTCTGCTGCTAGGGGTTCTGGCCTCAGAATCTCTCAGTGAGCGGGCCTGGTGTCATGGGGAATTACTGGTTGGGTAGAGAACTGTGTCTTCAATGTAGACTTTGCGTTCATATTTGCATACTGATAAAAGAATTTTGGAATCTTAGCTGTTTGTTGAATATTTTCCTTCAGATAATCTTGTCTGGAAGGACTTTATAAAAAGAAAGTAAAATCTGTCTCACTTTCTCACAATGTTCTTTCATCCATTTAGATAGAACCACACCACCTCAGTGGGACTATTCCAGGCAATGCTGGGCTTTCATTGATTTATTAAAATGTGAATGTTTTTATTAGGGCAAAGCAGCAGAGGTTCATGATTGGAAAAAACCTTAAAATATATACATAGCAAAAAGAATATACACAAAGTCCCTTCTATCACATGTATTCACTCTTGAACATCTTCTTGTATAACTTTCAAAATCTCTGAATATGCTTTCACATACACATGTATGCACATGCACGCATTCATATATTCTTTTATATATAATGTATATTTCAGTTCTGCAAAAATTCTTTTTTAATAATGGCTGTGTTAAGATGCAATTCATATACCATAAAATGACTTTTAAAGTGGATGGTTCAGTGTTTTTTAGTATTAGAGTTGACCTTTGAACAACATTAGGGGTTAGGGGTGCTGACTGTTTCCCTCAGTCGAAAATCCAAGAATAACTTTAAGGTGGCTTTTTATATCCCCAGTTCTGTTTCAAGGAGCACATAGTTGGAGAAGGAAATGGCAACCCACTCCAGTATTCTTGCCTAGGAAATCCCATGGACAGAGGAGCCTGGTGGGGTACAGTCTCCGGGGTAGCAAAGAGTCAGACACATTTAGCAACTAAACAACAAATATTGTAGTAACCATTTATTGAAAAAAATCCATGGATAAGTGGACCCTTGCAGTTCAAATCCATGTTGTTCAAGGGTCAACTGTATATTCACAGAGTCGTACAACCATCAGTTCAGTTCAGTCGCTCAGTCTTGTCTGACTCTTTGTGACCCCATGAATCACAGCGTGCCAGGCCTCCCTGTCCATCACCAACTCAGATTCACGTCCTTCGAGTCGGTGATGCCATCCAGCCATCTCATCCTCTGTCATCCCCTTCTCCTCCTTCCCCCAATCCCTCCCAGCATCAGGGTCTTTTCCAGTGAATGAGTCAACTCTTCGCATGAGGTGGCCAAAGTACTGGAGTTTGAGTTTTAGCATCACCTCTATCTAATTCCAGAACATTTGCATCATTCCCCCCCACTTCAAAAAAAATCCCCATATCCGTTAGCAGTTAATCCCCGTTACACATGTGACCTTTTGTGTCTGGCTTCCTTCACCTATTGTAATGTTTTTCAAGGTTCATCCATGTTGTAGCACATATCAGATCTTCATTCTTTTCTATGGCTGAATAATATTGCATTGGATGGTTACACCACATTTGGTTTTTCCATTCACTAGTTAGTAAGCATTGAATTGTTTTCACTTTTTGGCTGTTATGAATGTTGCTATGAACATCCATGAACACTTTCTGTGTGAATATATTTTCAGTTCTTTTGAATACAGACATAGGAATAGCAACCCACTCCAATATTCTTGCCTGGAGAATCCCATGGATGGAGAAGCCTGGTAGGGCTCCATGGGGTCACATGGGGTCACAGTCCATGAGGTCACATGGGGTCACAGTCCATGGGGTCACAAAGAGTCAGACACGACTGAGCGACTTCACCTTCACCTTCACATGTTAACATTGTTTAAATGTTAAAGTCTTGCACTTCTTTTCTTAAATTTAGTTCTAAGACTTTTATTCTTTTTTAATATAGTAAATGGAATGGGTCTTAATTTCATTTTTGGATGGTTTGTTTCTAGTGTTTAGAAATATGGTTAATTTTTGTACATACGTATTATTTTACATCCTTTCTTTTCTGTTAAAATATTGTCAACATCTATGTCAGAAAGAATACTTCTATAACGTCATTTTAATGACTTCATAGAGAAGGAAATGGCAACCCACTCGTGTTCTTGCCTGGAGAATCCCAGGGATGGGGGAGCGTGATGGGCTGCCGCCTATGGGGTCGCACAGAGTTGGACACAACTGAAGTGACTTAGCAGCAGCAGCAGCAGCAGCAAGCTTAAAACCTGTGGCCCAGGTGGCACTAGTGGTGAAGAACCTGCCTGCCAATGCAGGAGACATAAGAGATGCTGGTTCGATCCCTGGGTTGGGAAGATCCCCTGGAGAAGGGCATGGCAATCCATTCCAGTATTCTTGCCTGGAAAATCCCATGGACAGAAGAGCCTGGTGGGCTATAGTCCACAGGGTCGCAGAGTCGAATACAACTGAAGTGACTTAGCATGCAAGCTTAAAAACAATTATAAGTATCTGCTAAATCCTTGCCATTAAATCTTAGCAAACTTCCTTAACCATTTCCTGGATATAAATCTATACAAGTGAAATTGTTGAGGAAGGCAGAATATATGCAAAATGAAGTTATTTGCTAAGCACTGCAAAAATTGCCCTCTTGAAAGGTTTTCACTTCTGCCAAGTGTGTTAGAATTAATTCCTTGAATTCTCTTCAACTTTTAGTTTTATCATTAAAAAAATCTTTGCCAATTGATAAGTGAAACATGAATCTTATTGGTGCTATGTTTGCATTTCAATTATCAGAAAGGTCAAAGTTTTTACTATGTTTATTAGCTTAACGAATTTATTTTCCTGTCAGTTGTTAGATCTATGAGCTCCTATTTTTCAGCTTTTTGAATTATTTTGTAAATGCGTTTTATATATTAAAGTCATTAATCACAAGTCATTTATGATATACATTTTCTCCTCCCTCATTTGTTTTCGATTTGTTCTGTTTGCTTGTTGGTGCACACATTTTTTATGTAGTCAATTTATCAGTTTGAAGTTTTGTGTTATCCTCACAAATCCCTTTCTCCTGTTTGTTTTTGAAGAACGTAAGATTAAATAGACACGCTTCCTTCCTACCACAAAGTATCCCAGTATTTAGTAAATATGCTAGTTAGTTCTCTCTTCTTTCAACTGTTCCATTTTAATCTTCATCTCAATTTTTGTTCCAGGAGCGCTGTCAAACCGTCTCTTTTTCCTTCCTTTGGAAGCTGTAGCTCTAGTCCTTCTTTCTCAAGGCACTTTTGCCGGTCCTGGCCTGCAGCAATGACACCCTCCTCCAACTGTTAGAGGGCTTGCGCCATCTCCTTTTTGGTGAAGTGTCTTGCCTACAAGACCAAGCCTCAGCCCTGGGAGATGGGAGGTTATTGTCCTCTACTCAGAGGCCATGTGACAGCTAAGAGTAATATACTCAACATGGCTGTTTACCTGTAAAACACAGCAGATGGGGCCTCTGAAGGATTTCCCCAAGGTGGGTTTGTTTGCTGTTGTTCAGCGGCTAAGTCGTGTCTGACTCTTTGCAATCCCATGGACTGCGGCAGGGCAGGCTCCCCTGTCCGTCACCATCTCCCCGAGTTCGCTCAAATTCATGTCCATTGAGTCAGTGATGTTATCTAACCATCTCATCCTCTGCCACTCCCTTCTTCTTTTGCCTTCAATCTTTCCCAGTATCAGGGTCTTTTCCAGTCAGTCGCCTCTTCAGAAAAGGTGGCGGAACAATTTCAGCTTCAGCTTCAGCATCACTCTTTCCAGTGAGGTGGCTTTACAGCCTGGCAAACTCCGGCTTGCCCTAGTGGCTGTCTTTAAGTTGTATACCTTCGGCCACTCCCAGTTCCCCGGAGCGCCTTTGATCCCACCCTCAGGATGTGTCTGAGTGCCATAGATCTTGTTGGCGCCCAGTGACTGAGAATTGACGGGACTTGTCCTTCGACAACTGAAACTCATCTGGGAACCCACACTGGCTCTGGTGGAGGTTCTGCAGGCGGTGGCAGCTATTGTCTCGCTCTGTTCGGTTCGCCGGAGCCTCCTTGCCCCTAGTCCGAGGTCCACCTAGAGGCTCCGGAGAAGCGGGCTACCCGATCTCTGCCCGGGCGGTGGGACGGTGGGGCGGTCCGGGACTCCCTTCAGCCGCGGGGGTGGGAACCGGGACACGCCTCTGGCCCTCCCCGCCCGCGAAGTTTGCAGCGCGCTGGCGGAGCCGCAGTCTCCGGGCCGAGGCCCAGCGCTGTCAGTTCCTGGTCGGGCGGGTGCCCGCTGCGGCCGCCGCACGCTCCAGCCCCGAGGAGCCGCCCCTCGCCGCCGGCACCCGGCGCGTGGGGCGCGGGCGCGCATCCGCCGCCACCACCCACGCCCGGGCGGCGCTCGCTCGTCGCGTGAGCATCGTTCGCGGCACCGCGGGGTCCCCAGCCCCCCGCGGGCCGCCCAGCCAGGAGGACCGCGCGCGGCGGGATGGCAGCGGCCGGGAGGGCTCGGGACTGGGCACCGGGGTCGGTGCTGCCGCTGCTGTCGCTGCTGCTGGTGCCGGCGAGGTGCGCGGCGGCTCGACAGCCCCCGGCCCCGGCCCGGCTCAGCCTGCACCCACCCTACTTCAACCTGGCCGAGGCGGCCAGGATTTGGGCCACCGCCACCTGCGGGGAGCGGGAGCCCGGGGGGTGCGGCCCCGGCCCGAGCTCTACTGCAAGTTGGTGGGGGCCCCACCGCCCCAGGCAGCGGCCACACCATCCAGGTAAGGTCCTGGGAGACCGCGGGCGGCGGGCTCCCTCCCCGCGCACTCTCTTGGGGAACTCCTGCGGGGCTCCGCGGCCCCCGGAGGTGGGCGCGGTGCCCCGGAGTGATCTTGGGGAGCACTGCCCTCGGGGACAAGCCGCTGGAGGCCGGGATGGGTGAAGCACGCGACGTGAAGGGCTGAGGTTCCGTTTGGGCGAGCCCAGGAGAAAGTCCGAAGCTGCACTCCTGGGATGGACTGAACGGTGGTCCAGTCCTGCTGCATCCGTCACCCAGGGAGCCGCCCGGCGGGGCCTCGAGTCCCCGACGGCCTCATCGACGCCCCTCCGTCCAGGCCCTTCATCTCCCTGACCTTATGAAGAGAAGTTAATAGCAGTTAGATCCCCTGGTATATTTAAAGAGAGAAACCTTTGAGTTATATCAGTATTACCACTCCGGTGTCCCCAGAAAGACGCAGCTCACCTCACAGCCTGAAGTATTGCCACCATCCAGAGTCTCTGGGCCCGGTGGACCAGGTAGAGACAACGGTGCGGAGTCCATCAGGCTCCTACTGGAAACACCTGTGTGGATGCCGGTGTCACTGGTGCTCTATCAGCGTCTGGAGGTGTGCCAGGTCCTTGCACATGAGCGTCACACTACTCTGAGCACTGTTCAGGTGAAAGGTTAACAAATGCGGCTACTTTATAGAGGACACTTGGGTATGAACCCAGTCCTGACTCTAAATCCTCTTTACCAACCAAGCTGGTCACTGCCTCCCTCCCTGTCTCCTGAAATATTGCTGAGTAAATGGTTGCCGGAAGAGGGAGTAATTTCGGAGTTTGGGCTCCAAAAGGAAAAGATTATCATTCCGAGGCTAGGTCTGTTTTAGAAAGTCTTTTGACAAGTTGTTGAACATGCAGTATATTCTTACGAAATAGATGCTAATTTATTTATAAATGATATGCATGTATGACATTAATTTGTGTGTACTATAAATACAAAAATAGAAATAAAGATGCTTTTAATTTTCTTTAGTAACAGCTCCAAATAATTTTGCATTCTCTAAATGTTTTATTTGTGATTGTGTATAACTAGTTATAAATAAACAAGTACTGATCATGTATAATTATTTTTGACAAGTGTAGTTTAGCAGCATGATACAGCTATTCAAAGTTGGTTTTACTTTCATACTT
Source organism: Nanger dama (assembly GCA_917880005.1). Classification (NCBI taxonomy): domain Eukaryota; kingdom Metazoa; phylum Chordata; class Mammalia; order Artiodactyla; family Bovidae; genus Nanger; species Nanger dama. Next base: position 104,716 of record CAKJTW010000090.1, read on the forward strand.
GAATTTTGTGGTTGTCGTCACTGAGAAAATACCTCAAAAATACGTAAATTCAAATGAAAACTACCTTGACTCCTGAGTTCCAGAGCCAGCTGCATAATTTGCAGAGTGTATTGCAAAATGAAATTGTGGAGCTGCTTATTCAAAAATTATGCATAGCAGTTCAGTTCAGTCGCTCAGTCATGTCCAACTCTTTGTGACCTCATGGGCCACAGCAAGCCAGGCCTCCCTGTCCATCACCAGCTCCCGGAGTTCACTCAAACCCATGTCCATTGAGTCGGTGGTACCACCCAACCATCTCATCCTCCGTCATCCCCTTCTCCTCTGGCCTTCAATCTTTCCCAGCATCAGGGTCTTTTCCAATGAGTCTGCTCTTAGCATCAGGTGGCCAGAGTATTGGAGTTTCACCTTCAGTATCAGTCCTTCCAATGAACACTCAAGACTGCTCTCCTTTAGGATGGACTGGATGGATCTCCTTGCAGTCCAAGGGACTCTCAAGAGTCTTCTCCAGGACCACAGTTCAAAAGCGTCAATTCTTCAGCACTCAGCTTTCTTTATAGTCCAACTCTCACATCCATACATGACTACTGGAAAAACCATAGCCTTGACTAGACGGACCTTTGTTGGCAAAGTAATGTCTCTGCTTTTTAATATGCTGTCTAGGTTGGTCAAAATTTTCCTTCCAAGGAGTAAGCATCTCTTAATTTCATGGCTGCAGTCACCATCTGCAGTGATTTTGGAGCCCCCCAAAATAAAGTCAACCACTGTTTCCACTGTTTGCCCATCTATTTGCCATAAAGTGATGGGACCGGATGCCATGATTCTAGTTTTCTGAATGTTGAGCTTTAAGCCAACTTTTTCACTCTCCACTTTCACTTTCATCAAGAGGCTTTTTAGTTCTTCTTCACTTTCTGCCAAGGGTGGTGTCATCTGCGTATCTGAGGTTATTGATATTTCTCCCAGCAACCTTAATTATAGCTTGTGCTTCATCTAGCCCAGCATTTCTCATGATGTACTCTGCATATAAGTTAAACAAGCAGGGTGACAATATACAGCCTTGACACACTCCTTTTCCTATTTGGGACCAGTCTGTTGTTCCATGTCCAGTTCTAATTGTTGCTTTCTGACCTGCATACAGGTTTCTCAAGAGGCAGGTCAGGTGGTCAAGTATTCCCATCTCTTTCAGAATTTTCCACAGTTTATTGTGATCTACACAGTCAAAGTCTTTGGCATAATCAATAAATCAGAAATAGATGTTTATCTGGAATTGTCTTGCTTTTTTGATGATCCAGCAGATGTTGGCAATTTGATCTCTGGTTCCTCTGCCTTTCTAAAACCAGCTTGAATGTCTGGAAGTTCACAGTTCACATACTGTTGAAGAAGCCTGGCTTGAAGAATTTTGAGCATTACTTTACTAGTGGGTGAGATGTGTGCAATTGTGCAAAAGTTTGAGCATTCTTTGGCATTGCCTTTTTTTGGGATTGGAATGAAAACTGACCTTTTCCAGTCCTGTGGCCACTGCTGAGTTTTCCAAATTTGCTGGCATATTGAGTGCAGCATTTTCACAGCATCATCATTTAGGATTTGAAATAGCTCAACTGGAATTCCATCACCTCCACTAGCTTTCTTTGTAGTGATGCTTCCTAAGGTCCACTTGACTTTACATTCCAGAATGTCTGGCTCTAGGTGAGTGATCACACCATTGTGATTATCTGGGTCGTGAAGATCTTTTTGTGCAGTTCTTCTGTGTATTCTTCCCGCCTCTTCTTAATATCTTCTGCTTCTGTTAGGTCCATACCATTTCTGTCCTTCATCGAGCCCATCTTTGCATGAAATGTTCCCTTGGTATCTCTAATTTTCTTGAAGAGATCTCTAGTCTTTCCCATTCTATTATTTTCCTCTATTTCTTTGCACTGATCACTGAGGAAGGCTTTCTTATCTCTCCTTGTTATTCTTTGGAACTTTGCATTCAAATGAGTATATCTTTCCTTTTCTCCTTTGCTTTTCACTTCTCTTCTTTTCACAACTATTTGTAAGGCTTCCTCAGACAGCCATTTTGCTTTTTTGCATTTTTTTTCAAGATGCAGTGATAGAGCGTTAAACTAAGTGAGCAGCCTTTCTAAAAATGGGACCCTGTGAGAGTTTCCTGAACCATGGTACTTGTACTTCTGCTCCATCCTCCAATTATTCTAGGTTGTTTTTTTTTTTTTTTTTCAAATGTAGAAACTTGGCCAGTATATGTTCATTTTTAAAGTGGAATTCAGTACTTCCTGGTAGGAAGGTGTTGTGTTTTAATGTTATAAACAGTGGATTCAAAGTTCATTCTTCTCTTGCAAAATATTGAAATATGTTAGAAAATTCTGTTTCTGTGTTTTTAAAATGTCCAAATGTAAGAGCTTTTAGAGTAACACAGTTCCATCTTTTCAGCAACAAAAGATGACACATTTCCGAACACCTATTTTTCAAAATTCTTTCCAAGGCATGCATTTCTTTAGAACAGTATTTACTTTTTCGCATATTTTAAAAACAACACACTTTCTTTGATGGAACAAAGTACCTCTGTTGTTTTGTAAATATTTATCAAGTAGTTCAGCGGTAAAGAATCTGCCTATATTGCAGGAGATTTAGGAGACCCCAGTTTGATTCCTGGGTTGGGAAGATCCCTTGGAGGGGGCATGGCACCCACTCCAGTATCCTTGCCTGCAGGATCTCATGGACAGAGGAGTCTGGTGGGCTACAGGCCACGGGGTCAGAAAGAGTCGGACACGACTGAAGTGACTGAGCAGGCACATATTACTGGCGATCACTGGTCATCCCAGCGAAAGTCTGTCAATTTGGAACTTTTGTGGGGAAAAAAACTGTAACTGAGCTTTAAATTTAAGAGGTGTTTTAAGTACTTTTCCATGAGAAAACCAGTGAACCTGTGTAGCCAAAATTCAGTACAATGTTGTAACTCTTCTGCTGCTTAGAAGAATAGAATCCACCTGTCCACTTAATTGAGCACACATAAGCTTCACGTGTCCTGAGCAGGTAATAGCCTGGTGGATCAGAGCTCTCCTCTTCCCTTGAACTCTTGTGGCTAGTTGACTTGTGGACTGAGTGAAGGCCTGTAGGCAGTATGTTGTTGTTATTCAGTCACCCAGTTGTGTCCACCTCTTTGTGACCTCATGGACTGCAGCATGCCAGGCCTCCCTGTCCCTCACCATCTCCCAGAATTTGCCCAAGTTCAGAGTTCATCAGTGATGCCATAATATACAGAGGCAATTTGTATATTAGGAAAATTGAATTTCTTCATTTTAAGTAAACCAAACAGTTTGAGTATTCACTTCTTGTACTCCACTGGATTGCCTGGGGCACTCAGCTTTGGAGAGAACTGTCTAAGTGTGGGAAGAGTAAACCTAAGGAGGAGGGAAGGTATCCAGGAAATTTTCAGCTGATTCTTTGTCCCCAATTTTGCCTAGAAATGGGCCAACTCTCGTCCTCCTCAGCTGGTATTTTTATTGAGTGTCGTACTTTGCCACTACTGTTTTGAGAAGTACAGAAAAGTCATGTTTTTTGTTCTGATTGAGTTTCCATAATAGATGCTTAAACCTGAGTCTACAGGCCTAGATGGAGTAGGGAAGTGGCTTCCTGAGGTCACTTAGCTGACTGCATTTCCAGGCCAAGGTGTAGCCTGCAGGAGGAGAATACTGTCTGGTATTAGGCTTATGCGTTTCTAAAAATAAGGGGTGAGCAAAAGTGCTTTCTGCTTTTATAGTTGAGGGCTTGAGCAGGTGCACTGATGACTGCTGTGAGAGGATCTTACATAATTAGGAGAGAAACATGTTGGAGACAAGAAGGAGAAGGCGAATTCCAGAAGCTGGACTCTTAGACACTTGTTCTAGCTTAGTGTTAGTAGCAGCTGGTGTAGACTTCCTTTCAGAAAAGTGAGGTGTGGTGGGAGACAGGTGGGGGAAGGGGAGAGAGATTAAGACTAATCATTTGGCTGTACCTGAGTGATGGTCATCTTTTTAAAAAAATATTTATATCTTTATTTGACTGCATTGGGTATTAGCTATGGCATGCAGGATCTTTAGTTGTGGCATGTGGAATCGAGTTCTCTGACCAGGGATCGAACCCAGACCTCCTGCGTTGGGAGTGTGGAGTCTTAGTTATTAGATCACTGGAGAAGTTCCAGTTTTAATCATCTTAAATCTGCTGATACACAGCTCAAGCTGGGAAACAGAGAAACGTTAGTAAAAATAGTTCTATTTTTTTGAAGTCTCTAAAAATAAAATTTTGGGGCCAGCTAGAGTTTAGAATTTCAGGTCAAAAGGATTTTGCAAAAAGTAAAAATGGATAAAAGTCACATCTTGGGGGAAAAAAAACAACAACCCAGGTTTATGGGGCTGATTCTATAATAATAGTAACGTGGATACTTGAACAGTAGCATGTGTCAACAGGCAGGGCATTTAAAAGCCTGTAGTTTGTTTGTTGTGTAAAAATGTTTGCAATGTTTTTTCTGTACTTAAGGTTCATTAAACAAGATTTTATATACTTGTAACTGCTCAGACGTTAAGTTTTGGTGTTTGAGAGCTCTGTGATTCAGGGATCCTGTCTTGTCCTGTTCCCCACTCTTTCTCCAATGCTTAGGACGAAGCCTAGAACAGAATAGATGCTCTGATACTATTGAATGAAAGGATGGCAAAATGAAGATACAGTTGATGTTAATATAAATGTTACTATTAAGGTTCCTGGCCTCCTTAATTAATAAAAATGGATCAGAGGCCAGACAGGAAATTCAGGAAAGGCTTTACTGGGGCCCCTGCTGCAGCACCTGGGGAGTGAGAACCAGCAGGTTCCTTTGCTCAGTCCTTGGGAGAGGTGGGGGAGGCGAGCTTGTTCCTTATATGTGTGGAGGGCAGGAGACATACTGGGCTGGCCCCTATGTCAGGAAGATCCCCTGGAGGAGGAAATGGCAACCCTCTCCAGAATTCTTGCCTGGAAAAACTCCCACGGACAGAGGAGCCTGGCGGGCTACAGCCCATGGCATCACAAACAGTCAGACAGAACTGAGCGATTGAACATGCAAGGGAGCGTCCAGAGTTCGAGTCAGGTCGGAGGGGTGGTTTAGGTGGTCTGCCCACCACTTAGGTGGTAGTGTGTGCCCCCGGGCAGGAGTTGGGGGAATGCACTGTACCTTGCTTTTGCTCCAAGCTCTTCAACAGTGACAGTTGGGTTTTTTGGTCTTTTTATATCTTTTATCCAGGATTTGCCCTAACTGAGCATGCATGAAGTCATTTTTAGTCCCATATAGTTTCTTGTATTTTGTCACTCAAGGAGAGGTGTGTCCAAGTGCAAGCATCGCAGATTTGCAGCAAATGGTCCGCACGTGCACGTCCCAGCCTGACCCTAAAGAGCAGATAAGAAAATATACAAATTAATTTTATTCTGATGAGAAGTAACTACAATCGAAATATGTCACAGTCTGTGCTTTAATTTCAAAAAAATATTTGGCCGCACCAGGTCTTAGTTGCAACGTATGGGATCTACTTCCTTGACCAGGGATTGAACCTGGGCTCCCTACATTGGGAGTGCATAGTTCTAACTGCCGGACCATCAGGGACGTCCCTGTGCTTTAATTTTAAATGTTTACTTACCCAGGGAATGTAAAGACATTATTACTGGCAGCCCTCGGTATCTCTGGGTTTCGAATCCACAGGTTAAACCAACTGTGGGTTGGAAATAACTCAAGAAAAAAAAAATTTAGAAAGTTCTCCAAAGCAAAACTTTAATTTGTCCTATGCTGGCAACTATTTGCACAGTATTTACATTGTATTAATATTAGGTGTTATTAATTTAACTGATTTAAAGTATTTGGGAGAATGTACATACATTATATGCAAATACATACCATTTTATATGAGGGACTTGAACATCTGCAGATTTAGGTATCTGTGGGATTCCTGGAACCAGTCCTTCATGGATACCAAAGGAGGACTGAGTTTACTGACCTCTGATAGAGATGACGATAAAATGGAAGTGGAAGGCTGTGTTGAAGAAAATATAACCTTGTATCTGACATGAGTACTATGCTCACAATGAATGAAGTGCATGTATTTACCAAATATATGATCTTTTAAAAATTTTATTTAGTTTTATTTGACGGATAATTGCTTTACAGTATTGTGTTGGTTTCTACCAAACATCAACATGAATCAGCCATAGGTTTACATAGGTCTAGGTTGTTACAGAGACCCAGTTTGAGTTCCCTGAATCATACAGCAAATTTCCTTTGACTATATATTTTACATATGATAATATATGTTTCCATGTTACTTTCTCCATGTTACATCCCATGATCTTTAAAAAAAAATTTCTGGCCACACTGCACAGTTTTTGAGATCTTAGTTCCCCCTCCAGGATTGAACCCATGCCCCTTGCAGTGGAAACACAGAGCGACCACTGGCATGGGTGCGTCCTAAGTCACTTCAGTTTTGACTTTGGGACTCCTTGGACTGTAGTCCACAAGGCTCCTCTGTACATGGGATTCTTCAGGCAAGAATACTGGAGTGGGTTGCCATTTCCTCCTGCAGATCTTCCCAACCCAGGGTTTGATCTCGAGTCTGTTAGGTCTCTTGCATTAGCAGGCAGCTTCTTTCCACTAGCACCACCTGGGAAGCAAGCCCATTAACACTGGACCACCAGGGAATTCCCAGCAAACTTATGATCCTGATTTCACTTAGATTTAACGTGAATGGTAATGATAGAGAAGTATACACACCTGAGTTATGGCTAAATATGAGCATGTTGCTATTGTGTGAGCAACACAATCCCAATTTGTGTGTGTATAACTTGGACTTATAGTCATAAACAGGAAAACTTTACTAAGGCTCTGTTTATAGACCTATTGTGAGAGAGAGCCTTTTGTTAAGTTCAACAAGGGCTCTTTGTGAAACTGATGTGAAAATTTGGGGACATCTAAGACATTTACTGAGTCCATTGATATGTTTGTAACAGTTACTAATAGAGTTATTTCAAAACTTCAGACCAGTGATTATGGTCAGCACTTGAATGACAAATGATCTTTTTTAAAAAGGATTTCTCTAATAGCTGTTGGGAGTTTGTGGACAGTAGCCAAAGTTTAGCAGTGAAAGTTTACGTACAGGTCATTTGAAGGAAACCTAAGTGTTTTCCTTCGGAGAGCCAAATTCACTCACTAGCAAAGAAGTGTGCAAATGTGTCTTCTCAGCAATGTAAATTTGTTACTCAAAACATCACAGATTAACTGGGGCTCGTGGACTTTCAGGGTGAAGTTAGAACTGGAATTGTCCAGTCCTTGAATTAGCCAGTCCTTGAATTGTAAGATTTCACTTCATGCTCTTCTGTGGTGTTGAGAGTGTGGATCGTTTAATCTGAGAAAATCACAGGGAAAGGAGAGGACCAAAGGTTATTAATTTCAGTCCCTTACATATAAGAACACTGTACCTAAACCATTACAGAAAGATAGCTGTGTGTTTGACATCTTTAGTGTACATTTGAATGTGAAAGCTACCCATTTAGCATGTAAATCATTTTTAACAGCTTTCAGTTCAATTCAGTTCAGTTGCTTAGTCGTGTCCAATTCTTTGTGATCCCATGAATCGAAGCACACCAGGCCTCCCTGTCCATCACCATCTCCTGGAGTTCACTCAGACTCACGTCCATTGAGTCAGTGATGCCATCCAGCAATCTCATCCTCTGTCGTCCCCTTCTCCTCCTGCCACTAATCCCTCCCAGCATCAGGGTCTTTCCCAATGAGTCAACTCTTCACATGAGGTGGCCAAAGTACTGGAGTTTCAGCTTTAGCATCATTCCTTCCAAAGAAATCCCAGGCCTGATCTCCTTCAGAATGGACTGGTTGGATCTCTTTGCAGTCCAAGGGACTCTCAAGAGTCTTCTCCAACACCACAGTTCAAAAGCATCAATTCTTCAGCACTCAGCCTTCTTCACAGTCCAACTCTCACATCCATACATGACCACAGGAAAAACCATAGCCTTGACTAGACGGACCTTGGTCGGCAAAGTAATGTCTCTGCTTTTGAATATGCTATCTAGGTTGGTCATAACTTTTCTTCCAAGGAGTAAGCGTCCTTTAATTTCATGGCTGAGGCATAATTTAAATACCATAACATACATCCATTTAAAATGTGAATTCAGTAATTTTCGGTAAGTTTTTAGAGTGGTGAAACTGTCACTGAAGTCTAGTTTTAGAACATACATATATTTTAAAAGCCTGTTCTGCCACTTTTGCCTTTTAATTGGTAAGTCTAATCTGTTCACGTTCAAAGGACATTTCTGAATGAAGACGTTTCTGCCATTTTGCTATTTGTTTTCTATATGTCATGTTTTATTTAGCTCCTCAGTTTCTCCATTACTGCTTTATTTTGTGTTTAATTTTTCTAATGTATCATTTTGATTTCCTCTTCATCTCTCGTTCTGTTAAATTTGTGTTTGATCACACCACATGACGTGGGATCTTAGTTCCCCAACCAGGGATCAAACCCACACCACTGCAGTGGAAGCTGGAGTCTTATCTGCTGGACTGCCAAGGAAGTCCCCTGTAAATTTTAAAAGTTATTTTCTTAGTGCTTATTCTGAGGATTACAGTTAACATCCTGAATCTATAACAGTCCAGTTTGAAATGATACCAACTTAGTTTTCAACAGCATCTAAAACTCTGCTCCTATATAGGTCTGTCCTCTACTTTTATCGTGTTATTGTCATAAATTACATCTTTACACATTGTTGCCCCTCAAGATAAAAATATAGTCATTATTCTATTCATTTGTCTTTTAAATCACATAGGAAAAGAGGAGTTACAAACCGAAACTGCAATAATGCTGGCTTTTGTATTTACCTATGTAAATGGCTACATGTACTTGTGTTCTGTATTTCTTTGTATGGCTTTGTGATACTGTCTAATGTCCTTTATTTCAACTCGAAGGACTCCTTTTAACATTTCTTGTAGGGCAGGTCTATCTACTAGCAGCAAACTCCTTCAGCTTTTATTTGGGGATGTCTTAATTTCTCCCTCATTTTTGAAGACTAATTTTATAGAATTCTTGACTGACAATTTTATTTTCTTTCAGCACTGTATAATCTCACTGTGATCTGGCTTCCATGGTTTCCAATGAAAAATAAGTAGTTCATCTTATTAAGGATCTGTTTTGTGGGATGAATTGCTTCTCTCTTCCTGTTTTCAAAATTTTCTGTCTTTGACAGTTTGATTATAATGTGTCTTGGTGTGGATCTTTCTGTAGATGATTGGCCTTTTTAATGGCCCATTTTTCTTTCTGTTTTTTAGATATTTATTTATTTATTTGGCTGCATCAGGTCTTAGTTGTGGCGCGAGGGCCTAATTGCCCTGAAGCATGTGGAATCCTGGACCAGGGATCGGACCTGCATCACCTACATTGCAACGTTTCCCCATCCCTGGGCCATCGGGGAAGTCCCATAGCCCAATTTTCTTAAAAGACCAGGGAAGCTCCTGTGAGGAAAATGAAGTGTCACTTCACTGTACATATTAGCAAACTACTCCCACTTAGAGATGAAGAACTCTGACTCTGCAATCTTGTAGACCTGAGTTTGAATTCTTACTCTTGCAGCTCTCTGACCTCGGAAAATTGCAAAATCTCAGTTTTCTCATCTATAAGACTAATAATAGTGTATCTCACAGGTTTGCTGGAGGATAAAAGTGCTTATTATGTTTCCCAGCACATAGTCAGTGCTCAGTAAATATGTTTTTCCATAGAGTGAAAAAATTCTTAGATAAGACTTCTGCAGTGGTAAGCTAAAAAAAGATTTGTCACAATAGTCATTTAATAGAACGGACTTTTGGCCTCTGAGGGAGAGGGAGAGGGTGGGATGATTTGGGAGAATGGCATTGAAACATGTATACTATCATATAAGAAACGAAGTGCCAGTCTATGTTCAATACAGGATACAGGATGCTTGGGGCTGGCGTACGGGATGATCCAGGGAGATGATATGGGGTGGGAGGTGGGAGGGGGCTTCCGCATTGGGAGATCATGTACACCTGTGGCTGATTCATGTCAATGTATGGCAAAACCAATACAGTATTGTAACGTAGAATAAAGTATTAAAAAATAAGTAAATAAAATTTTTGAGTGAAAAGTTCTTTTAATAATGGAATGTACAGTGCATTATGCACTGAACACATTTGACATGCTGAATAATCCACAGGCATAAAGACTTTTATAGCATTCTACAGAATAACCATGCTAAATTGTTTTGGTAATGAATTGATGCTTTTGAACTGTGGTCTTGGAGAAGACTCTTGAGAGTCCCTTGGACTGCAAGGTGATCAAACCAGTCCATCCTAAAGGAAATCATTCCTGAATATTCATTGGAAGGACTGATGCTGAAACTGAAAACTCTAATTCTTTGGCCACCTGATGCAAAGAGCTGACTCATTTGAAAAGACCCTGATGCTGGGAAAGACTGAGGGTAGGAGGAAAAAGGGACGACAGAGGATGAGATGGTTGGATGGCATCACTGACTCAACGGACATGAGTTTGAGTAGGCTCTGGGAGTTGGTGGTGAACAGGGAAGCCTGGCGTGCTGCGGTCCATGGGGTCACAAAGAGTTGGACACGACTGAGTGACTGAACTGAAATGAATGTAACTGAATGTGTTAATACCTGTTTAGTTATTATTTATTTATGGAGTGTTTTTAATGTTTTAATAATTTTATTTGTGTGTTTACTTTTGACTGCACTGGGTCTTCGTTGCTTCAGGGACTTTTCTCTAGTTGCGGCGAGGAGGGTCTATTTTCTAGGTGCAGTGCTTAGGCTCCTCACTGCCGAGGCTTCTCTTGTTGCAGAGAACAGGCTCTAGGGCATGCGGGCTTCAGCAGCTGTGGCATGTGGGCTCAGTAGTTGTGGCTCTTGGCTCTAGAGCACAGATTCAGTAGTTGTGGCACAGAGGCTTAGTTGCTCTGTGGCACGTGGGATCTTCCCAGATCAGGGATCGAACCTGTGTCTCTTGCATTGGCAAGTGGATTCTTTACCACTGAACCACCAGGGAAGCCCAGGACTTTACTTTTTTATGTGCTTTCTGGTACCATGCGATGTTCTAGGGTCACTGTTAATTTTCTTTGCCCCAGCGTTGAAACTAACTAGAGAGCTAACCAGAGAGCTTTGTTTCTTTAAATTAGTAAGGTATGTAGAAACCAAGGTCTGGATATGAAGTGTGCTCGTTGTTACCAGTGTGTCACTGCTTCTAGACCCTTTCAGTGGACAGAGTTAGGAGTTACATACATATCTGTTAATTCCTGTATAGACACACATCATATATACACAAATTTTTTTATCAGCTGAAGTAACATTTGGGGGAGGTATTAATTTTTAAGGTGAATTTTGGTAGCACTAGGGCTTTCCTGGTGGCTCAGGTGGTTAAGAATCTGCGTGCAATGCTGGAGGCCCAGGTTCAATGCCTGGGAAGATCCCCTGGAGAAGGAAATTGCAACCCACTCCAGTATTCTTGCCTGGAGAATTCCATGGACAGAGAAGCCTGGCGGGCTGCCGTCCGTGGGGTCGAAGAGAGTTGGACACGACTGAGTGACTAACACTTGGTAGCACTAATACAGTCTTCTAGACCATGCATTTATTTCCTGTTGTGATTTGAGCTTTCATGAAACCTATGTTAACTTTTGCTCAACATTCTGGAACAATTTGACTAGTGAGGAAAAAATTTATTAAATGGTACCTCTGACCTATTGACTAAGTGGTTTTAGTCAGTGGAACTGCCTGGTTTCTGCTATATGCGTAAGCTCCTGGCCAAGGGGGCTGAAAATCCAGCCTGGGCAAGGCTGTATCTGTTGAGAGTCAGGGAGCCTCTTTCTGCTTCTCAAAAAAGAGTTGTTTGCATGATCTAGCAGATCCTTGATTAGATCCCTCCTGCCAACAGGGTGTAACGTGCCCTGGGGAAAGCTAACTCATTGAGTCCCATGTGTCCTGCCAGTTTCGCAAATGTCATAAGCGTATCGTATTCTCTCAGTGGTTTTCCCATTCTGTGCTTAGTTGCTCAGTTGTGTCCGACCTTTTGTGACCCCATGGACTATATAGCCCTCCAGGCCCCTCTGTCCATGAGGATTCTCCAGGCCAGAATACTGGAGTGGGTAGACTATCCCTTCTCCAGGGGAACTTCCCGACCCAGGAATCGAACAGGGGTCACCTGCATTGCAGGCAGATTCTTCACCAGCTGAGCTACCAGGGACTCCCCCTCCCATTCCTAGATGCTTAGAAAATACATATGGAAGTAAGAAATGAATATTAACTTGAGAGCAGTATGGGTTTTAATTAGATTTTCAATGCATATCTTGACTATGGGGTATGGAAGTAATTCTCCATGACTTTCATGTTGCACTGTGTACCGTGTACAGAGTAATACCAAATAAGGTGGGGCGGGCAGAATGGTGAACAAGGAGAACAGTCTAGCCTCCCTCCTGTGCCTCCCTCCCCAGGCCCCGTCCCATTCCTCCAGGTCATCGCGGAGCACCAAGCTGAGCTCCCCATGCTACACGACAGCTTCTCACCAGCCATCCATCTTGCTTCTCTCTTTCGTGCAGAGTATTAATTTAACACTTAACTGACACCTGGCACTGTTCTAAAGCACCTTTCACAAACTGACTTCTTAATCCTCACAACAATTTATGAAGGAGAGACTCTTGGCATGCTCATTGTCTCAATGAGGACACTGAAGCACACAGGAGTTAAATGATTTGTTCAAGGTCACGCAGTGAGTAGGTAGTAAAGCCAGGTACTCTGGCTGCAGAATTCATGCTCTTCATTTCTTTTTAAAAATTTAAAAAAAATTTACAATGTTGCATTGGTTTCTGCTGTACAACAGTGTGGATCAGCCTTGATCCATTGCCTCCCCTTCCGCGTCTCCCTCCCCAGCCCCCATCCCATTCCTCCAGGTTATCCCAGAGCACCAGACTGGGCTCCCCAGGCTACTCAACAGCTTCTCACCAGCCATCCATCTTGGCACCTGACAGTGTATCTGTGTTCTTGCCGCTTTCTCCGCTGGTCCCATCCTTTCCTGCCCCCACTTTGTCCATGGGTCCGTTCTCTACATCTCCATTCCTTCCCTGCAAATAGGTTCTTCAATACCATTTTTCTAGTTTCCATCTACATATGTTAATATACTCTGTTTGCTTTTCTCTTTCGGACTTACTTCACTCTGTATAACAAGCTCTAGGTTCCTCTACCTCACAGAGTTCATGTTCTTACCTGCCATGCTGTGCTCACACTGCTGAGCCAACTGGTCTTCCCTCAGAGTCCCAGCCGAGCTCTGTGCCACCTCATGAAAACTCCATTCATCACCTGAAGCCATTGATTGTCATGTCTGTGTCCTTATGAAATCATGAGCTTCCTGAGGGTGGGGCCACATTTTCCTGCTATTTGTTTTCCCTGCAGCAGCTTATCATGGACGCTTTGGATGCTGTTCTATCATAGAATTATCCTGCTGGAGCAACACCTTGATGGAAGTGCTGTTTGACAAAACCAAAAAAAAAAAAAACAAAACCTGACTTTCAACAACCTGGCTTTGGAGGACAGATATGGCCCCGGTGTGCTGAATTTCAAAGTAAGGGTGCCTAATGCAGTGGCTGAAACTGATGGCTAGGGTTGGGCCACCGGCAGCTGAAAAGGGCAAAGGAAGATCCTTCCTCTACAGGCATGAGAGGGAACGGGCATTGCCGATGCCTTGATTTCAGACTTGCAGCCTCCAGAGCCACGAGATAACAACTTTCTGTTGCTCTAAGCCAGTGTTCTAAGCTCTCTGTGACAGCTTGTGTTAGTCATTTGGGGCTGCTGTAACAACAACAAAAATAGATTGGATAGCTTCTAAAAACCGGAAATTTGTTCCTCACAGTTCTGGAGGCTGAGATCCAAGGTCAAGTGTGGGCAGATTCAGTGTTTCGTGAGGCCCCACGTTTGCTCCTGGCTGTTTTATCGCTGTCCTCACAAGGTGGGAGGGATGGAGGATTTCCTCCTGGCCTCTTCTTTAAGGGCACTAATCCCACTTGTGTACTGGAAGCCTCATCCTGATAACATCTTCTAGTGGGTTATGTCTTTACATGAATCGGGCGGGGCGGGGCACAAATACTCAATCCCAGGCAGTAACTTCAGCTTTCAACCAGATAACCAGCCTCTCGGTCAGTCAGCAGTGTTTGTTAACCAATGTGTGAGTTATCTGTGTGTGGAAGGGTGGAGGATGCAGGCCTTGGGTAGGGCTCTCAGGTGGTTCTAGGGTCTCCGCTTTTGAGACTTTGCAATCTGATAACTCAAAATTAGTCCCTAAACAGAATAAGAAGAGCTCTCGGTTGAACAAATATTTAGGGATCACCCACATGGAGAGTAATCTTGAAATATGAAGAACAATTTCAGTGGGGCATAAAGTAAGGATTGCTTAACACAGGTGGGGTGGTGGAAGTTTGTGGGCCCTGGATCCCTTATCACACGGAGTCAGTGTTCTGGAGGAGTCCTTCACTGGTTAGGGTTCTGGAGGCAGCGTCAGGAAAAGGATGAGGTGGGGCTGTGAAAGGAGAGGCCCAGTTCACTGTGTCCTGGGATTGGCTCTGCAGAGACTAAATATGACTGAAGGTTTGTGTGCACGAAAGACGGTGGTGGCAAAGATTTTACACAAGGAATTTAGGCGGCTGATAAAATTTTAAAAGAGTGAACAAAAGAGTTGAGGTCATTGGGACAACGAGAAAATAAACCAGTAAAGAGTGTGATTATTTCATAAGGACATTAATAACTGAAGTGGAATTGAGAGGGAAATGCTTGGTTGGCAGACTGAATCAGGTCAACGTCATACTCTCTTTGAAGACACTAATTGGCCCTTAGCAGCTCAGTAGTTGGTGGCTGGATGAACAAATTATCAGAGCATACCTGCTTTCATAAATCTAGGCTTTGGGATGAAGCTCTAAAGAGGAAGTGCTTTGGGTTTGGGGTGTTATGTGGACAAGCTTAAGTGTGGCCTGGCCTACCTCAGAAACCTGGGTTTGTTTGTAAGCAGGCCACTTACCTGTAACCACAGGTACCAAGTGACCCTTTATTGCCAGTGAAATGCCAGCACTATATATAGGGAAGAAGAGAATAGAGGGGGAAGTACAAGGAAGAGGATTTTATGGAAACTGGGTTTTACTTGTGCTCTGTTGGTGGGAATGTAAATTGGTGCAGCCGTTGTGGGAAATAGTATGGAGGTCTCCCAAAAAATTAAACGCAGAGCTACCATGCATGCTTGCGTGCTGTCGTTTCAGACGTGTCCAACTCTTTGCGACCCTATGGACTGTAGCCCGCTAGGCTCCCTGGTCTGTGGGGTTCTCCAGGCAAGAATACTGGAGTGGGCTGCCATGCCCTCCTCCAGGGGGTCTTCCCAACCCAAGGGTCAAACGTCTGTCTCTTCTGCCTCCAGCATTGGCAGGCAGCTTCTTCACAATGAGCCACAGGGGAAGCCCTAGAACTACCATATGACTCAGCAATTCCACTCCTGGGTATATACCCAAAAGACCCAGAAGCACTAGTTTGGAAAGATGTCTGCACCCCAATGTTTATAACAACATTATTGACAATTGCAAAGATATATAAGCGACCTAATCACTGGGGAGAAACACCCCAGTAATTCTAGTGGTGGGGCGATCACTTATGGACAGCACCTCATTGAATCCTCGTGATCACTGTCTAAGGTTGGTAGTGTTAGCCCATTGAAACAAAGAGAAAACGAAACCCCAGGGAGACTGAATAGTTTGATTAACATTTTCAAGCTGTGGCTGGTGGAGGCAGAATTTGGACCTCCGTTGTTCTACAGCAAAATGCACCTATTTCAAACAAACTGAAAGAGAAGAATATTCTCTGGAATTTGTCCTGAGTGGACATAGTTTTTGAGTAATTGGTGTACATTCTGCAGATATTTGCCTTAAAAAAATACATACCTGGAACCAACCTAGAACACCCCCCACCCCTTTTTTTTTCCTTTCTGGAGTCCCTTCCTCCAGGAACCCAGCACACTGGCAGGCAAAGCTCCCCCTCCCAGTGAGTGAAATCTGTGGCGGGGTGGGGGGGTGCACAGCAGAGCTGGGTGCTCTCCTGTGCTCTGTGATTGCCCTCACCCCACTCTGTGAAGATGTTTAGGTGCTCAGGAAATTGACAAGACACTTGTCTTTACTTGTAGGTAACCTGCCCATGTGCTTTCTGCCTCTCAGAAAGGAGAATGTTCTGAACAAGGTTTGGTGAAGGAGCAACCCCCACGTTTGGAAGGGGTGCACTCCAGAATGTTCTCCACATCAGGGCTCCAGCTGACTGGGGTCTGGTCACTTGAGACCGTGCCTTGAAGGCATGTAACTTCAGGAGTTTCGGAGTGGCGTTCACGGCAGTGGGAACGTGGTGATTGTGTACCGCGGCCGTTGATGGATGCCTGTGGTTAGATCTTGCTTTGTTTTTGTGCTACCTGCGGGTGGGCAGCTGAGATTGTCAGGCGGGGTGTTCTTCTCAGCTGGGGCTCTTCCCACACAGCTGCTTGTGGGCAGGTGTTTTGAAAATCACATAATTGTGATTCCAGCTTGGCCTCACGCTCCATCCAAATCCAAGATGGGGCTCTCTGATGCAGTTTCTAGGGTCGGCAGGCCAGGATGGACGGCGTTCTGAGCCAGATTCACACACGGGTCCTGGTTCTTGCAGGTCCTAGCTGTGTGGTTCGAGCCCCTTCACCTCTGTGAGCCTTCACTTCTGTGTCTTTAAGGGTTTTTAAAATTTTGTTTTTTTAATTAGAGGAATATTGCTTTGCAATGTTGTGTTAGTTTCTGCTGTACAACAGTGTGAATCAGCCATAACTGTACATGTCCCCTCTCTCCTGAGCCTCCCTCACCTCTCCCCACCCCACCCCTCTGGGTCGTCACAGCACTGGGCTGAGATCCCTGTGTTATACAGCAGGTTGCTTCCCTGGCAGTCCAGTGGTTAAGACTTTGCCTTCTAATGTAGGGGGTGTGGGTTCCATCCCTGGCTGAGGAACTAAGATCCCACATGCCTTGTGGCCAAAAGAGATAAATGTAGATTGTAAGCATCCACATCCTTGGAAGAGATTTGCTGGTATCATGTCTCCTTATAAACTTCAAGGAGAAATAATTTAATTCCTTTACCAGTAATTAAATTGGTAAAATGATTTCTAGGGAGAAAATGGGAAAAATAAAAATGAACAAAGGGGAAAATACTCATAAATGTTAAGATGTCCTAGCTTAAACAGTTGTTAATTACACTTTTGGGGGCTTCCCAAATAGCTCAATGGGTAAAGAATCTGCTTGCAGTGAAGGAGAGTGGGAGACTTGGACTCATTCCCTGAGCTGGGAAGATCCCCTGGAGGAGGGCATGGCAACCCACTCCAGTATTCTTGCCTGGAGAATCTCACGGACAGAGGAGCCTGGCAGGCTACAGTCCATGGGGTCACAAAGAGTTGGATACAGCTGAGCACAGCACAGATGCTTTTATTAATAACAACATTTTGGAGAAAGAACTCAAATTTATTTTTGGAAAACCCTGAGACGTTTTTTCCTTTATTGGGCTTCTGTGACGTGCTGGGCTGTAGTGATGTGGGGAAAAGCAAGTCACAAGGCCTCTGACCTCATGAACTGATGAGACTGCCAACCCCACAGTGCTGCTTCTGGGTTACAGAATTCTCTTCATGTAGGGTCAACAGATAAAGTTGTATATAATTTATCATCACATATGAAAAAACCCTCTGTAACACATTTGACGAATGCATTTGGTCATGCATTTGGCTTCACCCCAGGATCAAATTTATCCTTGAACATTGAAAAGTTGATTTCCAAGATGTTCATCCAGGGCAGAGCTACCCTTTTAACATAGCACATTTCTGGAGAGGCTGTGAGTCTCAGTTTGCTTCTCTGTATGTGGACTTCCCTGGTTACTCAGTGGTAAAGAATATGTCTGCCGATGCAAGAGACACAGGTTTGGTCCCTGGGTTGGGAAGATCTCCTGGAGAAGGAAATGGCAATCTATTTCTAGCATTCTTGCCTGGGAAATCCCAAGGACAGAGGAACCTGGTTGGCTACAGTCCTTGAGGTCTCAAGAGTTGGACACAACTTAGTAACTAAACAACAGTAACAACAACAACAACTCCTCTTATGCAGTGGTTATGCTCTAAGATCATTAAACTAAGGAGCAAAGCATTTCAGTATGTGAAGTCCACGACTGAGTAAGCATGAGGCTTTGAACAAATTGAAATAAACTCAATATATAAGCCTATGATCAGCTTATTAGGTGGTGCATGCTTAGTTGCTTGGTCGTGTCCTGCTCTTTGGGACCCCATGGACTATAGCCCTCTTGGCAAGAATACTGGAGTGGGTTGCCATTTCCTTTTCCAGGGGATCTTCCTGACCCAGAGATTAAACCTAGGTCTTCTGCATTGCTGGTGATTCTTTACCATCTGAGCTATAAGGGCACTAAAATTATTCATTTCAGAAACAAAACAAGATAGAATCAAGAGAATCCGCTTACTAAAAAGAGTAATTCAGTAAGAAGATGAGGTGATATCAGTAGAATCAGAATTCAGTAGAGATGATAATATTAAATGAATAACCACTCCAGATAAAAATGAGTTCCCGTTTACCTGCTGAATGAACTGCCAACTTCCGCAGTCTAGCCACATCTCTGCCACTTACCTTTCAAGTGTTGCCTTCCATGTGCTCTTGTTTAAATGGGCCCCTGGTCTCTGTGTCTTTGCTGGTGCTGGCTCCTCTGCCTGGAACACCTTCCCGGTTGGCTCACTGCCACTTACCAGCAGCTTAAATCCCACCTCTTTGCACAGCCTTTCCTGAGCTCATGGAATATCTACCACCTTAGGCCCTGGGCTCTATGCTCTTGCCACACCTACCCCCTTATGGTTACTTGTATGCTTATCACCTCCACTGGGGCTGTGAGCAGGGCTTCTCTTTGTATCCCAGGGCCTGACACGCACCTTGCAGAGGAGGATGTGAAGAGTTGAAACGGATTTACTGAAGGAGAACATCATTGCAGCCCAAGCACAGCAGGCTCTTCTTACTGTCACACAGGACAAGAAAAACGTAGCTGTAACAGATAGAAGATAAATATAATGTGTATCCTAGAAACAGGATAAACAGAGGTCTAAGCAGGTGATATGGTTTAAGATGAAATGAAAAAGAGAAAGTCTTACTACTGCCTTCTGAAAATACTATGATGAACTTCAACAGTTGACACGTCTAAACTGTATAAAGCGTCTTTGTTTTGATTACCTCTTTGACTAAATTGATAAGAAATTACTTAAAAATTAAAGAAGAACTTTTTTTTTCCCAGGGGCAGTTCTGTGACTACTGCAATTCTGAGGACCCCAGGAAAGCACACCCTGTCACCAATGCAATTGATGGATCAGAGCGTTGGTGGCAAAGCCCTCCCCTTTCATCAGGCATGCAGTACAACAAAGTCAATGTCACCCTGGACCTGGGGCAAGTGAGTTGTGCTTTCCTCTGGAAAGGGGAAAATTAGCTCGAATCATTGTTTCTGTGGTTATTGCTTTTTAAAATTAATTTTTATTGGCATATAGTTGATTGACAATGTTGTGTTAGTTTCTGCTGTATAGCAAGGTGGATCAGCCATATATCTATCCTTGTATACAAATATTCCTGTGATTATTTCTGAAATAATGATTATTTTAAAAACAAGCTTCAGTTTCAGTTTACTAATACTATGAAGCCCTTGACTTTAATATTTGCATCCCTCAACACCCAGCACAGTGCCTGTCACAGTGCAAACACCCATACCTGCCTATTAAATGAGCTAAAATGATATTTGTAAGTAGTATCAACAAAGGTATTTTTTATTATTGTTTTTGACTGTGGTAAAGTACACATAATGTGAAATTTAGCATCTTAGCCATTTCTAAGTGTACAGTTCAGTAGTGTTAAATAAGTTCACAGTGTTGTGAAATCAATATTCAACACTTTTTAATTTTGGAAAACTGGTACTCTGTACTCCTTAAACACTGACTGTCCATTCTACTTTCTGTCTCTGTGAATTTGACTGCCCTCAGTACTTCATATAAGTGGAATCACACCATATTTGTCCTTTTGTGATTGGTGTATTTTGCTTAGCAGAATGTCTTCAGGGTTCATCCGTGTTGTAGCATGTGTCAAAATTTCTTTTCTTTTAAAGGCTGAATAATATTCCATTATACGGATATCACATTTTGTTTATTTATTCATCCACCAGTGGCCACTTGGGCTGCTTTCACCTTTATGCTTTTACCATTATAGTGAATAATGCTATGAACATGGGTATGGCAAAGATATCTTTATAGCATTCTCTTTCCTGGAAATCTTGACTCTGTGAGCAGTGTCTACCATAGTTTTTGATCGTGTTTGGCCATCTGGTCCATGAGGGAATCTGATTAAGACCTGTCTTCCTCTGAGAGGCTAAGATGGTCTTAGGATGCTTCATGCCCTCTTCTTTGAGTGTGGACAGCTCTATAAAATTGATGGGTGTCATTTCCATGATAAGATGATATCATATGACAAGAGATGAAGGGATTTTGCAGGTACATTAAAGATCCCAAGTCAGTTGCTCAAAAGGAAGACTATCCTGGGGACCTCTTCTAATCAGGGGAGCTCTTAAAAAGACTGGGCCCTATCCCAAGGAAGAGGTTTGAAACATGATAAGTTTACCTGCTGATCTCAAAGGGAAAGCTTCCTGTGGTGATGGCCATGTGGCAGAAATCTAAGAGTTGATTCTAGAAATGGAGAGAGGTCCCAGCCAACAACCAGCAAGAAAAGCGGGAACCTGTCCTGCAACCATAAGGATCTAGATTCTGCTAACAACATGCGCAAACTTTAAGTAAACCTTTTCAGGCATTTAATGGACACCTTGATGGGAGCCTTGACAGAAAACCTGGTCCTACCCTGCCCAGATCCCTGATGTAAAGAACTGCAAAATAATAAGTGCTGTTGTTTTAAGCCACTGAGTTTGCAGTAATTTGTTAACACAAGTAGAATTTGCCTTCCAGTGCAGGGAGTACAGGTTTGATCCCTGGTCAGGGAGCCAAGATCTCACATACCTTGATGCCAGAAAACCAAAAACCAAATCATAAAACAGAAGCAATGTTGCAACAAACTCAATAAAGACATAAAAAGGAACTGCATCCCACAGACTAGAAATTGAATGTTACCGAGATTTCTTCCAATGAGTGTATTATATTCAATTTCATGATAGAAGGGTTCTCCACTTCTTTTCCCCAAAAGTTTTGTTAAATCAGGCCTCTCCTGAGACTATTGTCTCTCATCAGTTTGCATCACATTTAATTCAGGGAGCTCTGGCGTGGTTTGAAAGACTCTATAACCCCAGTTTCAACCATGATTTAGCCTTATCCTTCTAGCACTAATTCAGTAGAGATTTTGCATGTAACGACTAGGATTTGCCTATCATTACCACTTTTTAAATTGAGGATTTCTGTAGTTAGTTGGGAATTTTAACCCATTAAATGATGTTTACTGAACATACCAGTGCCTTCTGGATTTGCTCTTTTCCCCTGAAGGCTTTTTTTTTTAAAACTACCTTTTTAAAGTACCCTTTTGATGTATTGAAAATCCCTAATTAAGACAGATGAATTAATAAAACACCAACATAGAGATAATTTAGTAATTTTCAGGTTGCTGACAGACATGAGCCATGGCCAATATCTTCATGTAGACGATGCTCACCCACCTCCTTCCTAGCTGGGAGGCTGCTCTGTAGGTGTCTGAGAGTGTGGGTCCTGGGGTCAACCCACCCTAGTTCGTGCTCTGGTATGCTGCTTACTTACTGGGTGACCCTGAGCAACAAACGTAACTGCTCTCTGCTTCAGTTTTTACACTTATACAATGAAATGATACTAGTGCTCACTTCGTAGAATTGCTGTGAGGTTTGAATGAGTTGACTGCTTCATTTTTAAACCTCTTCAGGCCAGTGGTTTTAAAGTAAGTTTTCCTTTAATAAAATAAAGTCAGTGTCAATAAGCACATAATTAAAATAGACTGACTCCTAACTTCTGCTCCTCTGGGAAGGACTGGATGATCCTGTAGAAAATACTCTAGAAAAGTCTACAGACAGGAAAAGCAATATACATCATGTCAGACTGAGCATGTTTCTTCCCTCTTGTGTTGGAGCAACACGTAGTAAGCATGTTTTATCTCGTAGGGTTCACATCTTACTCCCCGTACATAGGATCTATATTTTTTTCCTTTTTGCTGAAATTAACCATGAAAGTGTCACTGAGAGGTTAGATTTCATAATTGAATCGTGACCTATGGACTTTAGATTTAGGAAATGCAAATCTTGATTTTTTAAATTTTTAAAAATTTAAATCGAAGTATAGTTGATTTACAGTATTAATTACTGCTATATAGCAAAGTGATTCAGTTATACATATATATATTCTTTTAAAAATATTCTTTTCCATTATGCTTTATCACAGGATATTAAATACAGTTCCCTGTACTATACAGTAGGACCTTGTTGTTTATCCATCCTATATATACTTTTTAAAAAAAGATTAAAAATTTTTTTTATAAAAAAGATTTATACAAATCTTTTAAATAATTTGTCTAGTTATTTTTGTCTGTGCTGGGTCTCCATTGCTATGAGGGTTTTTCTCTGGCTGCAGTGCGCAGGGGCTCCTCGCTAGTTGTGGGCCATGGGCTTCTCATTGCTGTGGCTTCTCTTGTTGCAGAGCACAGGCTCTAGAGCATGGGGGCTTCAGTAATCGCAGCTCGTGGGCTCTAGAACGCAGGTTCAATAGTCGTGGCGCACGGGGCTTAGTGGCCTCATGGCATGTGGGATCTTCCCGCACCAAGGATCAAACTTGTGTCTCTTGCGTTGACAGGTGGATTCTTTACTACGGAGCCACCAAGGAAGCCCCATCCTATATATACTTGTTTGCATCTGCTGATCCGAAACTCTGAATCCATTCCTCCCCACCGCCTCTCCCTTGGTTATGAGTGATATCATATGGTGTTGGTCTTTCTCTTTCTAACTTAAGGAAGTGCAAATCTTGATGCCTAGTTGGGAAATGAAATACAGGCCATGAACTTGTTATTACCAAACCACTCTTTTTCCAGCCACTGAGAACTTGAATTTGATTTTGCTGTGCTGTAGTCAGTTTGACAGCTTACGTTGTCATGTTGCCTTTTGGACTACTTGGTGATTTTCATTGTTGTTGGTTGGTTTGTTTTTTTGGCCAACACAGTATGACAAGTAAAAACACTGCCTTCAAGGCTCTTGAAGGGCAGTTTCCTTCCTTACATAGTGTCAAATGTAGAAGTTTCTGCAATTCACTGGAGGCATTTTCTGGGGGCTCTTCAAGTTCATTCGATTATATAGAATTCATCAGTTTTGGGCTGTAGAGTAAGAACAGGATAACTTACTGGAAACTTTCATATTGTCTGGCCAAGTATGATGAGTTTATTTTGACACTGAAAGCAAATTATGATGTCCAGTTTTAAAAAGTATATATTTGGAATATAAGGATATTTGTTTCTTCCTGGACTCCTGGTGGAACATGACCTCTGGCCATTTCCCCCTGTGAGATAGGCAGATGTAGCCATGGGCTTGAGCTGTGCTCCTTGATTTCCTTCAGAATCAGAATGAATCTTACTCTGCCAGACAGACTCCCTGTATTCACCTCTGCTTTTCCTCCTCCAGGGTGAGGTCTAGGGGAAAATGTGGGTGTGGCAGGGCTTCCCTCAAAGTCAAGGTGGCCAGGAGCTTGGGAGGGGCTGACTCTCAGGTGGGAAGGAGGCGGGGAAGCAGTCTGGGGACAGGACAGGCTCCCCAGGAGAGCAGGCCCCGCCCACAGGTTCCAGGGAACAACAGGAAAAGCCCGTCGAGGAGAATTGTAAGGCTTTTTTGGGTAAATTAATCTACTTATTTTAATTGGAGGCTAATTACTCTACAATATTGTAGTGGTTTTTGCCATACATTCACATGAATCAGCCATGGGTGTACATGTGTCCCGCATCTTGACTGCCCCCTACCTTCCCCCCTCATCCCATCCCTCAGGGTTTTATGCAACTTGTCATGCCCCTGCTGCAGGAGTACTATTTTTAACCTATTAATAGTAGAAATAAGGGCTTCTGTGGTGGCTCAGATGGTAGAGTCTGCCAGAAAAGCAGGAGACCTGGGTTTGATCCCTGGGTCAGGAAGATCCCCTGGAGGAGAGCATGGCTACCCACTCCAGTATTCTTGCCTGGAGAATCCCATGGACAGAGGAGCCTGTGGACTACCATCTACAAGGTCGCATAGAGTCGGATACAACTGAGCGACTAACACATACATACACACACACACACACACACACACACACAGTAGAAATAAAGGCAAAGCAAACATTCTTCTCCCACCCCCAAGCCAAAAACCTCAAAAGGAATGACTGTTCGCCTCAGAAGCTAGAGGAATGATGAAGAGAAGCGATGCCATTATGCCCCATTCTGCTGGGTTGCTGGGGAAAGGGGGCTGGCTGGAGCAGGACAGCAGCTGAGACAGTCCTTGGGCCTTGTTAGAGGCAAAGGCTGTGAGGGCAGCCCTTCCCTCAGCACCCCCAGCTCCCTCTGAGCGGGCAGCACAGAGGATGGCTCCTGTGCCCATTCACACGTGTACCATCTCCAGGGCCTCCTCCTGACTCCCTGCCTCCTGCTCCAGGGCCCTTCCCAGGCCCTGGGAGTTTTCTGAGCCTGTGTTCAGAGCAGCTAGGAAGTGCAGGATTTAATGCCCTGAGGGGCAGCCCTCAATTCAAAAGATACAGGAGCTGGTGGAAAATCCCCTCATTTCTCTGCCACTTCTTGGGACAGTTCCGAGGAGCTTTCTGAGGACACAGTTCTTCAGAGTGTCTGCAGCAGGATGGAGCCCCAGTTGGCCTTGGTGGAATCTGCCTATTAACACTTCAGTCCCTGGCTCTTTTCCCTCCTCTGTGTCCCTTTGTATCCCAGTTTACGCTTCTTAAGATCAACTCCCAAATAAGCTACCTGTGCCCTCTTTGTCTCTGAGTTGGTTTTAGAAAGGATCGAACTCACTCCAGTATTCTTGCCTGGAGAATTCCATGGACAGAGGAGCCTGGCAGGCTACAGTCCATGGGGTCACAAAGAGTCAGACATGACTGAGTGACTAACACTTTCAAACTAAGACAGGGAAGAAAGAGGCCTAGAGGGAGGCTTGGAAGCCCTCCTGGGTGTCTGCATAAGCAAACACTACGAACAAATTATGTAAAATATAGACTGCAGCCATGAAATTAAAAGGTGCTTGCTCCTTGGAATAAAATCTATGACAAATCTAGGCCACATATTAAAAGAAGAGACATCAGTTTGCTGACAAAGGTCCATGTAATCAAAGCTATGGCTTTTCCAGTAGTCATGTACAGATGTGAGAGTTGGACCATAAATAAGGCAAAGCACTGAAGAATTGATGCTTCCCGACTGTGGTGTTGGAGAAGACTCTTAAGAGCCCCTTGGACCACAGGGAGATCATACCAGTCATCCTAAAGGAAGTCAACCCTGAATATTTACTGCAAGAACTGATGCTGAAGCTGAAGCTCCTACACTCTGGCCACCTGATATGAAGAGCTGACTCACTGAAAAAGACCCTGATTCTGGGAAATATTGTTGGCAGGAGGAGAAGAGCGAGATAAGAGGATGAGATGGTTGGATGGCTGACTCAATGGACATGAGTTTGAGCAAACTCTGAAAGTGAAGGACAAGGAAGCCTGGTGAGCTGCAGTCCATGTGGTCACAAAGAGTCGGACACGACTTAACGACTGAATAACAACAAAGCAGGAAATCCAGAAAAAATGTTTCTAAAGCTCTCCGCTTAAGAGTAACCAAGGAAACAGCATTATAACTTTTAAACAAGAAAATACAGGTCACAGGGAAATTTCCCATTAGTCTACCTATTTTCTTCATGAACTTAGCATAGGTGCAGATGTATTTGACAGTGAATTTAGTTTGCAGGTACCTTCTAGGATCTCCCCCTCGCTCCTGTCCTCTTCAACTTTTATTAAACTTTGGTGGATGAATCCAACACATTCTTTATAACCTTTGTCAGTTCTGACTCAGATGGGAGGAAGGCCTGGGCCAGTTTCTGATGCTTCCTAATAAGCACGTGGGCTTTGGAGATTAAATTGGTTCTTGGGATGCTTGGGTCACTAAGAGTCATGAAGAGTCTGACTCAGTTGGGTCCCTGGGTGAATACAGTTCAATCCAGAAAGTAAACGGCTCTTGGATTTGACCCAGTGTAGATTCCTTAGGAACCCTCTAGCCTATACGCTTCAGGAAGCTGGGGATGATGTCTTTCTGTTAGCTACAACTGTTCTGCTCGCAAAATCTTGCATGGTGTTCAGCACATAGTAGATGCTCAATTAATATTTGTTGAATGAATGTAAAATGAGCCAAGGATGATTCAGGGTTGGCCTGGATTTCGCTGGTGTCAGTGAAAGCATATTGCTATGAGATCAAATCTCGGGGAGAGTGGACCAGCCTTGGCCCTGATGTTAATTAGATCATTGGTTCCACTTAGGATAATTGGTTCTCTCTGCCACATCATTTAAGTATTTTAGAGCAATAACATAATTAGAAGATACAGATCTTAGAGCAAATTTGTAATTAATAAATATTCTATTAATGAACATATAATCATGAGACTCAACCCTTGAAGGCCAATCATTTGTTAATGGGAGAAAACAAGGACCGATAAAATCCTCTGGGGCCACTGAGGATGTAATTTTACCCTTTATGCTACCAAAATAACTTAAAGTGGCAATTTGTCTTTGAAGTGCTTTTTAAGGAACTTACACACTAGGGAGAATCTGACAATTTGGCATTTTCTTTTTATGTGTGAAAAACTCAAGGAAGCTGAGTGGATCCACAGCAAGAGTAGAATTCTGAGATGTCAGTTTTGCTTAGTTCTCTGAGTCTCTGTCCCAAACATTGGTAATGTACATTAGTTGGTAGATTCTAAGAACTTTAAGGGTCTGCCCTGGTGGCTCAGAGGTTAAAGCACACTGTTATAGAAAATAATGTCTGAGAAATAGTTTCTCAACTAAAAACTGCTTATTCTCTGGCCATGTTGCCTGTTTGCAATATCTTTCTCTAAATGGATGCATTTTTCCACCATCTACCTATTTCCTCAAGCCATAAAACTGAATCAACATTGACTCCATGGATTAAGATTATTTCCTAAGATTACTTAAGATTGAAACAGATCCTGACTCTAGTGGCTAAACACAATGCTGATTTATTTCTCATTCATGTAAGAGTTGAAGCATAACTTATCCTGGCCAGGTCGCTCCTCTCCAAACAATGGTTCAAAGACTCAGACTAACTACTGAGGAGGCAGGAAATGTAGCCCAGCTGTTGCTCTAGAAGGAAGCAAGTTTCTAAAGGCAAAGTCTCTTCTGTGCCCTGCAGGGGTTCCTTGAGATGGTGAAAGCTGATACGGTGTATCTCTTCCCAGCTCTGACATCAGCCCTGGGTGGGAGCATTTACACCAGAGGAATTGGCCAGTGTTACACAGCAGGGCTTCTTTCCAGGAGCCAGTTTACCAGCACGCTGCTCACTGAGTCTCTACTATGCTCCTGCACTTCACCTCCCACCCCTTCTTACCATTTAATTATCTCTCTGGCTTCTTGAAGTTTTATTTTTCAAAATGTGCGGTTGGTGGGACCCCTTCATGCATCTTTACCAGCAGCTGGGGCCTCTCCACCCTTGGTGTTTTTGGTGTAAACTACCTGAGCTCTGTGCTTTGAAACCAGTTTAATACGTCCTTACTATGGAGGTCCTGAAGGGCTGCCCTGGCCAAGAAACCACAGCTCTTTGGTCTCGCAGAGATGACAACTGGAGTTATAAGCTTATAGCTGGGAACTTTATAGAATTTGTCAGATGTTGCTTTGTCAAATAAGACTAGGTTATTGAGTTTGTCCCAAACTTTGCCTTTGGACCACTTCTTTTGGTCTTGCCCCTTGATTTGTTCACTGGATGTTTGTCTTTCTTGGCTGACTTTCCAACATCTTTCTTCTTGTCATCCTTGGGTGGCACAGCAAAGCCAGGAGAGGAACTGTGACCACCGCCACCTTGCTAAGATGTCGGACAAAATGTGCGTCTTGCTTCTTCATATCCTGGAGTCTCATTCCTCTCTCCATTGACCCTGCACTGCCACAACCCTCGTGTTGGCCTCTGACAGCTCTTTCCTGTGATGTCTTTTAACCCATCTCCCTGCCTCTGCTTTCGGCTCTCTCCCCTTGTCCTGCAGGCATTCATGGCACAGAAAGATGTGATGAGGAGCAGTAGGAACAGTAGAAATGATTGAGGTTGGTGGTTTTCTAGGCATCTACCCATCAACCCATCAATCTTTCTCATTGTTTCCTGAGCAAAACAAAGATTTAAACATGTCATTCTCCCTGTTTACATTCCTTTCATGGCTCCCTGCTACTTTCAGAATAAAGTCCCAGTTTCTCTGGACGGTATATAAGCACCGCCCCCCCCGACCCCTGCACAATCTAGCTTCTGCCTTTTCACTAGTCTATGTTCTAGATGCTACTTTTTCCCGCAGACTCCATGCCACATCAGCAGGGACCTATTTGTAATTCCTGGAACACTCCATGGGGCTTCCCTGATGGCTCAGCGGGTAAAGAACCCTCCTGCCAATGCAGGAGATGTAAGAGACTTCAGTTTGATCCCTGGCTTGGGAAGATCCCATGGGGGAGAGCATGGCAACCCACTCCAATACTCTTGCCTGGAGAATCCCCATGGACTGAGAAGCCTGGCAGGCTACAGTCTACAGGGCTGGACATGACTGAGTGACTAACACTTTCACTTTCAAACGCTCTGTGACATTTCCTGCTTTGTGACCTTGTTTGCGTGTTGTTCATGGTGCTTAGGAATACCTTTGTTCCACACCTGCTCTGGCTACCTCCTTTCCCAGGTAACTCAGGTATCACCTGCTGGAAATCTTCCCTGGCACTTGCTATATATGCTATGTCATGTAGGCCCATTACATCGTGAGCTCCTTAAAGTTGTTGTTGTTGTTCAGTTGCTAAGTTGTGTCCAACTCTTTTGACCCCATGGACTGCAGCACACCAGGCTTCCTTGTCCCTCACTATCTGCCGGAGTTTGCTCAAACTCATGCCCACTGAGTCAGTGATGCCATCCAACCATCTCATCCTCAACTGCTCCTTTTCCTCCTGCCCTCAATTTTTCCCAGCATCAGGGTCTTTTCCAATGAGTCAGGTTCACATTAAGTGGCCAGAGTATTAGAGCTTCAGCTTCAGCATCAGTCCTTCCAATGAATATTCAGGTTTGATTTCCTTTAGGATTAACTGGTTTGATCTTGCTCTCCAAGGGACTCTCAAGAGTCCTTAAGGTCAAGGAGCATATAATATTATTATTTTTATCCATGGACTTAAAAAGTCCGGGAAGGTCCTTCATCCCCAAAATGTGATGAATTAAATGGAAAGAAAAATTTCAAGAGTGTTATTTTTATATTATCCCATTTGTTATATGTCTTGCTTTAACCATGAACAGCTCTGCTGTATTTTTAAAATATCCCTAACATTTACATTTGCTAGTTCCCATTTAACCAGCGCCACAAGTAAAACAGACATAACAGAAAATGAGTAAAATATGCTTCCACCCCAAACACTCAGTAGGCTATAGTCAGACAACATAAACCAAGAATCAGAAGCAGGAACGGCAAGTGTACTAGAAAAGAGCAACACTTTCCTACTGGAATTTTCTCCCAAACTGGCTACCAATACAAGTTGATATGATCAAGTGCTGAGCAGAGGCCACTGTGACTTCAGTGGTGGCGCTTACAGGTCACCCTGAGTCATGCACTATTGTGACTCTGGCATTTGCTTGTGTGTCAGGATCACAGCCACTGCAGAGTGGCCAGAGCAGTTTTCCTTGGCAGGAAGGGTGATACCAGGGTTTGGCCTCCCATGAGAAGAGGAGGCCTATGGTCCAGGAGGAGGCACTAGAGGGCTAGCCCCCCACACCCTCCAGCTGTCCATCAGCCCACGTGGAATTTGTCTCTCAAAGAGCTGGATGGAAAATATACAATGAATTTCATTGCTCGAGAACGCCAAGGGTCATGGCTCCTGCTGCCAAGAGAAAAATTAACAGAACCAAAGCCCTCAGTGCTTTCCAGAAAAGGTTAATCCTATTTCTTTGAGGGTTGGCCATGCAGTTAAGAAGACATAAGGAAGATGGCATGCCAAGGTACTGGTATGGAATTAAGTGGAACTGAGAATTGACCAGAGGAGGGCCGCTTGGGTTCTTGGGAAGAGTCTAGGCTGCTGCGCCAGCCTTTGGTCCCATGGTGATTGTCAGGGTGGGAAAGAGACTGAGGCACACAACCCAGACAGGCTGGGGTCCCGGCATCCTGGCAGAGTCTCCTTTGTGTGTGGCGGAGGCTCCCTGCTGCGGCTGGAAACGCTTATGAACAATGTATGTGAACATGCTTTGATTCTTGTGAAGCTCTATGCAGGCGTAGACTATTACTGCTATTACTTAGAGAAGTTGTCACTGACATCCCTCCCTCTCTCCTCGTCTAGGCTTCCAATAAGCTTACACTGCCTTATCTCTTCCAAGTGAGTGAAGATCTATCGATCTATTCTCAGTAAAGTTCTGGAAGCTCAGGACTGAAGCTTCCTAGAATATTTGCATCTTAACAAATTGCTGTCTATTTTCATCATGGAACTAATACTTCTAGAAATTGATCCTGAGAAAATAATGAGGTAAATGCCCAAAATATTTGGCTTCCCAGGTCACACTAGTGGTAAAGAACCTGCCTGCCAATGCAGGAGATAAATGCTCAAAATGTTTGGCAAAGATATTCTTGGGAGCATTGTTCATAATTAGATAACATGGGAAATAGCAATCTCACATCCAGTAAGGGAATTAATTGATGCATCGAATGGATTAATTGGCAACCATAGGAGGGCTGCCACAGAGTGGGGAGTCTTTATTGATCTGACAGATGTTTGTGCAATTGTGTAAAGAAAAAAATAATCAAACTTTAGGTATGCTGTATATATAGTATGGTATGATGACATTTTATCTCTGTGTATGAGCAAAGCAAAAAGTCGGGCAAGAGGGTATTTAAAATGCTAACAGTGCCTTCTCTGGATGGAGGGATTATTGGTCAGATTTACTTTCTTCTGTGAATCCAATTTACAGTGTGATTCAGATCCATCACTCTTATTATACAGGTGCAAATCTGGCTCCAGAACTTTCTAGCTGTGTGATGCTGGGCCCTCTAGTTAATATCTTGGAGTCAGTTTCTTCATCTGAGACCTGGGGATGAACCCTAGAACCACCCTCATAAGGTTGTTGGGAGGAATTAATAATGTAATTCAGAAAAACTCTTAAAGGGACTTCGCCAGTGTTCCAGTGGTTAAGACTCCCCCCTTCCAATGCAGGGATTGTGGATTTGATCCCTGGTCAGGGAACTAAGATCCCACATACCACAAGATATGGCCAAAAGTTAAATAAATAAACATTTGTTAAGAGAAAAATTCTTAAAATTATGCCTCTTACACTATGAGAATTCAATTCATGTTGGCTGTTATATCTGTATTTTTCACTGAGCACATGTATTACTTTTAGAGTTAGAAAAACAGTAAAGCAATTGGGAAAAATCTTTCCTTTTGGGGAATAAAGAAGAGCTCAATACAGTGATGACAAAAGGCAGTTATTCCCGGTGGAATTGGACGTGTTGATGGAAAAGCTTACTTGGAGCTTCCTGACATCCTCCACCCCCCACAAATATAAGCTGCTGACCAGCTCCTCCTGGAATGAGGTCAGCCTGCTAGAGATTTTTAAATGCCAACAGAATCAGAAAAATGCCCAGTAAGTGGAAAAAAAAATTTAAAGAGCCTCTTTTATTCTTTAGCTAATCTTGAAAATTGTTTCTTCCCTTGTGAAACTTTCCTGATTTCAAGCATATTTTGGCTTTCAGTCATGGCAGCTTTCCTATCACTATTATTGGCAAGCATATATAAGGAAAAACTGAATTTCGTGAATTCTTCACAGTGGTTCCAATGAGAGTTTGCGTTAAATATAATGTCTCGGGGAGCCCTGGCCCCGGCCCCTCCTCTCCGCTGCCTGCTGTCCCCCAGAACTCCCCCCAGAGCCTCTGCCCCTCCTTGCGCCAGCGGCCCTGGAGCCTCCCTGTGTCGCCACGCCGCTTCCTTTACTCTTTTCCTCCCCAAACCTCTCTTCTCCCTACTCCTGTTTCTGTGGTTTCTCTTCACTTTTGTCTTTCCTTTCCATTCTTCCATTGCATTTCCTTCTTTTAGAGAAAAACAGGAATCAAATCAAACCACCTCCTTTTCCTGCGGTCACTGCCCGCCTTCAGGAGGGGTGCTGTGTGGGTCCCCGGCCACCCCTCCAGCCCCAGAGTAGTGGCCTGAGGAGCTGGGTGGAGGGGGTGGGGGTTAGGGCTCCATCAGGACCAGGCTCCTGCCTGGCTCCAGCCCTGCCCACCAGCCTGGTCCCCGTGTGGATCTGAGATGCAGGCAGCGTGGATGTCCTACTTCCTGGGACCCTGCAGTTCCCTCCACACCAGGGGGCCCCAACTTCATGCCCCTCCACTCCATCCACAGTTCCTGCCACTCTTCCACGAGAGGTCTCCTTGGCGTTTAGCCTGCAGATGAGTTGCTTCACGCTCCTTGTCTCTCCAACTTAACGTCAAGCTCCTGTGCTATTTGCACGCCACTTTAGCTCTCAGACCCCTAATGTAGACGCTCTGCCATGTGGAATTTCCTGACTCAGTGCATCGCCCATGATGAGCTCTGAGCCATATGCTTTAAGCTTCCTGAACAATGATCACAGGTTTACCTTCACAGTTTCTCAACATCTTGGAATAACCGGAGTGAACGCTGGGGTCTTTCCCTTGCCTCTCACGATCGCCCTGGCCCAAGAACCTCTCACCATCCTCACGTGGCTGGTTCTAAGCACATGGAGTCCCAGGAGCTCTGGTGAGATGAAGGGGGCACACTGGGGCCTCGGAGCCTTGGGGGAGTGTGGAAGGATGCCGTGTACTCTTTCTGATTCAGGATCTGTGTCACCACATCCTGGAGGTCCCAGCTGAGTGAATTCAGGCTGGCTTCTCTTATCAGAGGGTGCAGGTGGGCAGAGCCGGGGGCAGGTAGCATCAGGATGAGAGAGCAAAGCCCAGGGCCTGGCTGACATCAGGAAGGGTGCAAGGAGAACAGAGTATAGCCTTCTTAACTGTGGAGGGAGGTCAGGGCAGGGAGACTGGGTGAAGGGCAGCCGTTTTATAAATTCCTATGTTTCAGGGCGAGGGCATCTCCCCAGCTCTGCTCAGGCCTGGGCAGGGCTGGACCTGAAAGGGCCTGGTGTTGAAGACAGGCGGGGCTGACGCCTTGCCCTGGCTGCTGGGCTTGCCCCCACTGCTAGGATGCTGTGGTTTGAACTCATTTATGACTCTCCCAGGCAGCCGGTGCTCAGCCCCTAGCCTCTGCTCTCCTCCCTTCTCTTGTCATTCCCTCCGGCCTGTGGGTGCCCCCTACTGTCCCTGAGGCTGCACAAACCACCACCCAACCCAAGGGCACATGAAGATTCGGGAAGCACTGCTTAGACCATGCCTCTCAAAGTGTCTGTGACAAAGGACCCATTTTTTAAAAACAAACATTTCTAAACTGTCGCAGACCACTGCCTTTGTAAAATTCAGTAAAAATGAATTCATAGAAAAATGAATCGAAAAATAAAGCCTAAAGACTTCCAAAATAAAGAAGTTAGTTGCTCAGTCATGTCCGAATCTTTGCGATCCCATGAACTGTAGCCCCTCAGGCTCCCTATGTCCATGGAATTCTCCAGGCAAGAATACTGCAGTGGGTTGCCAATTCTTTCTCCAGGGCATCTTCCCGACATGGGGATTGAACCCTGGGTCTTCTGCATGCAGGCAGACTCTTTACCATTTGCGGTACCGGGGATGTCCTCAAAGTACAAGACTCATTTAAAAATTAGATTCAACAGATGCTAATTTTTCTTTTCAATTGTTATGAAGGTTTCTCCTGCTCGCCCTCGGGTTCTGTCCTCGTTGCTCCATGGATAAGTCTGGGGACCACACGTTGAGTAGCACCACTCTAGGCCATTAACTGTCATTTTTCTTGAGCTTTGTTGATGCTAGTCCTGAAGTCTGCTTCTCCTTTCTGTGGCGGCGAGTCTCTTCTCTGGCTCAGATTTGGTTAGCCAGTTGAAGATGTGTTTCCTAATTGATTCAGACTGTAGCCCCGAGCCTCCATGACCTGAATGGTTGCCCTCTCTCCCTCCAGCCACTCTCCATCCTACTATGGGCCTGAAGCAGCCGGCCTTAGGGGGCAGCATCATATTCTCCTTGAGCTTGGGTTCTTGGCAGAGTCTGACCAGTGGGACGTGCACACAAGCACGTGCTCAGAGGACAGGAGGGGAGTGAGGCGGGGGTGTCTATTCCCCACCGGTGCAGGGTCTCAGTGCTTCTCTTGAGGGGTTTGGCTCCTGCAGCCACAGCTCTGTCTCAGCTCCAGTATCTGCTTCCTGTCCTTGCCCATCAGGTCTGGAGTGGGAAGGGCCTCAGAAGCTCTTATCTGTCACCCCTGCTCACTTCTTTGTAAAAATCTCCTTTAGGAAACTCTCCAAAGTTCCTTTGTTCTAGTAGATTATCTGTCTCAGGCTGGGGCTTTGGTGACATCAACTGACTTTTTTTTTTTTTTTAGGATTTATTTATTTATTGCTGGCTATGCTGAGTCTTGGTTGCTGTGTGGGCTCTTCTCTAGTTGCGGCAAGAGGGGCTGCTCTCGTTGTGGTGCACAGGCTTGCCGTGGTTTCTCTTGTTGCTGACCGCAGGCTCTAGGTGGGTGGGGTCAGTATTTGTGACACATGGGCTTCGTTGCTCCAAGGTACATGAGATCTTCTCGGACCAGGGATCTAACCCGTGTCTCCTGCATTGGCAAGAGGATTTTTAACCACTAGACCGCCAGGGAAGCCCCACTCTGACTTTCGAAGGATGCTTTTTGACTGGTGGAAATTGACTAAAATCCCCCAACTGTCATCTCTGAAAGAATGAAAGGAAATTATTGAGGAGGTGACTATACATTTTTTTAAAGTACATAAAATGTAAAGGAGGGGGAGGGGGAGCGTTCAGTTGAGTTATGACTATAAAATAAGGAACAGCATTCTGTTCCTTTCATGTCCAACTCTTTGCGACCCTGTGGACTGTAGCCCACCAGGCTCCTCTGTCCATGAGATTCTCCAGGCAAGAATACTGGAGTGGGTTGCCATTTCCTTCTCCAGGGGATCTTCCCAACCCAGGGATCGAACCCAGGTCTCCTGCATTGCAGGCAGACCCTTTAACCTCTGAGCCACCAGGGAAGCATAGAGAATACCTAGCGCATAGAATTCATGTATTTAATGTACAAATAAATGAGCAGAAAGTTCCTTAGAGTATCTGCTCAGTTTATACATGTCCCTCACACACCAAAATCCATACATATGCAGGAGAAAAACATTTATCCCTTGCAATTTGGAACATACTGAGGATTTAGTGAAAAGGCTGAACTTTTGCTCACTTATATTTAGAGTATGAATTGAAACATTGAGAAGAATGAGTGCTGAGAAGTT
This sequence comes from Nanger dama, assembly GCA_917880005.1. NCBI lineage: Eukaryota > Metazoa > Chordata > Mammalia > Artiodactyla > Bovidae > Nanger > Nanger dama. The sequence continues at coordinate 140,428 of CAKJTW010000090.1, forward strand.
CTGTTGTCCTCTTCCTTGCGGTAGCTCTGCTATGAGATTCCACATGCCAAGGAGCAACTGAAGGCCCTGCACAGTGATCATTCAAAGCTTGAAAGATGTGTATGTTCATCTAAAACTATTTTTCAGTTCACTCACTCAGTCATGTCTGATTCTTTGTGACCCCATGAACCGCAGCATGCCAGGCCTCCCTGTCCATCACCAACTCCCGGAGTCCACCCAAACCCATGTCCATTGAGTCAGTGATGCCATCCAACCATCCCATCCTCTGTCGTCCCCTTCTCCTCCTGCCCTCAATCTTTCCCAGCATCAGGGTCTTTTCCAGTGAGTCAGCTCTTTGCATCAGGTGGCCAAAGTATTGGAGTTTCAGCTTCAGCATCAGTCCCTCCAATGAATATTCAGGACTGAATATTTAGGATGGACTGGTTTGATCACCTTGCAGTCCAAGAGACTCTCAAGAGTCTTCTCCAACACCACAGTTCAAAAGCATCAATTCTTCAGTGCTCAGCTTTCTTTATAGTCCAACTCTCACATCCATACATGACTACTGGAAAAACCAGAGCCTTGACTAGACGGACCTTTGTCAGCAAAGTAATGTCTCTGCTTTTCAATATGCTGTCGAGGTTGGTCATAACTTTCCTTCCAAGGAGTAAGTGTCTTTTAATTTTATGGCTGCAGTCACCATCTACAGTGATTTTGGAGCCCAGAAAATTTTTATTTTTAAAATTTATTTATCTATTTTTGGCTGTGCTGGGTCTTGATCACTATGTGGGCTTTCTCTAGCCGTGAAGCTCGGGCTTCAGTAGTCGTGGCACTTGGTCTTAATTGCCTCAGGGCATGAGGGATCCTCTTGGATCAGGGATCAAACCCATGTCCCCTGCCATTGGCAGGCAGATCCTCAACCCCTGGACTACCGGGGAAGTCCTATTTCTCATTTTATAGTGTTGATGATCGTTGTGAGTCATTTTAAGAAGTTCAGTGAGATTCTGTAGAAAATCAAAACTCAGGCTTTGTAAGCTGGCTGTGGTTCAGTTTTCAGTTTTGCTTCTTTCCAAAGTGGATTGTCACAGAGAAGCCCAACATCAAGTAGGATGACAAGCATTAAAGGCTGATAGAAGAGGCAGTTGTGTCTGACTCTTTGCGACCCTATGGACTGAAGCCCAATTGGCTCCCCGGTCCATGGAATTTTCCAGGCAAGAATACTGGAGTGGATTGCCATTTTATAATTTTCCTTTTATATATAATACAAAACAGACCAAGAACCTTTTACTTAGCTATTACCTTTGAGAACTGATGTGATGCGTTCTTTTCCCTTGAGCAAAGATACCCTTTAATTAGAAGGCCTCATTAGCTATTGGACTGTTTCACCCCCCAGTATTTTTCTTTTGCCCCTAAATGTTTCCAGCGACAGGAGGATAATGATGTGTGTATTGTTGACAGCTGAGAGGGGGTTCATTTCTAAATATATAAGGATTCATCCTAAGCGTGGATATCATGACTCATAACACCCCCTCAAGGCATTCTTTCAAAAGACCCCTTCCCACCCACGTCGTACCTTTTCCTACCATCATTGCTACTCTTGCTAAGGGTTATTGCTTACTTTGGAGAACAATGAGAGCTTAGTAAAGTGTGTTCTTTGCTGAAATTTCTTTCTCAACATATTATCCTAGAGAAGACAGACTAGCACAAATCACAATGGCTTGTAATCTGGCTACCTGAAATACTTATTTTGTCCCCCAAACTGGTCTGTGATCATAGCGTGGAGAAGACGTAGTTCATTGCTGGAAAAAAAGTTGGCCAGCTTTCTGTGGTGATGGTTTGGTGGTTGCAAGCATGGTGTGATTGCTGGGTGTAGAGCAGGCTGCCCACCCACCCCTGGAATTCCTTTTGCTGAGGATCAAGCTGTTAAAAGGCTAATGTTGTTGGGAGAGGTAATACAGTGGCTTAAAACTCACTTGAGACCAGGTTTCTACAGGAGAAAGAGCAATGCTGGCCATGTGCAGCTGATGGAAAAAAGGATCTATGTTGTGGGCTGGGCCAGTGCCTCTCAACCTGAGTGTACATCTGAGTCATCTCTTCCAATGACAGGTCTGACTCCAAAGGTTGCAGGTATGCCTGTAGAGTCTGAGATGCTCCCAGAGCTGCCCGGCCGCTGGCCTGGGGTCCACACTCTGAGCAGCAGTTGGCCAGAAGGACATTCTGCTTATTATCTTGCCTCCCTGGGGCTTGAACAGCAGGGATAGGCTGAACCAGAAGTGGGGTAGGCAGTGGAGGTGAGGTCTGGGATTTGGCAGCCTCCCATCACCAGTGATAACTATGCTAGGGATGCACAGACCTGGAGGTTAGGGCACACGTCCACACTGCCAGGCACCTCTTGGTGTTTCTCCTGTTGCTGGCTTTCTTGAGCATGGTGCACACAGGGCCAGAATGTCAGGCTGTGCAGCCACTCCTGGTGCTGGCAGGGCCACCCAGGGAGGAACGACTCCTTGAAGAAGGGACCATGCTCTCCCTGCCCTGCCCTGTGGCTGCTCATACAGCTGACTGCATATAAGAGCCCGGGCTTGGGAATCAGATGTGAACTTGAGTCCTGGTTTTGTCACTGACTCATGGAAAATTCCATGTCTTCTGCAAACTTTGAAAGTGAAAGTGTTAGTTGCTTAGTCATATCCAACTCTTTGTGAACCCCCTGGACTGTAGCCCGCCAGGCTCTTCTGTCCATGGGATTCTCTGGGCAAGAATACTGGAGTGGGTTGTCATTCCCTTCTCTAGGGAATCTTCCCAAGCCAGGGATCAAACCGGGTCTCCCCACAATGCAGGCAGATTCTTTACTGTCTGAGTCATCTGCAAACTTTAGTTTCTGCATCTGTGAAATAGAATATCAGTATCCATACACTCAGATTATTGTAAAACTATTGAAATACAGAAGTATTAGTACCTGGCATATCTTAAACCTTCAACACATGCTAGTGTTTCTCTCCCTCCTCCTCATGATTACTCTGATAGTTCGACTTGGCGAATCCTTGCAGGTGCCCCCCTCCCTCCTTGTCCTGTGACTGCAGCTACCTGCTCAGTTGTGCTCTTTCATGATGCTGCTGGGACCACTAACCCCAGCAGATAGAGCTTCAAGTTGTAGACTAAGCTGCAGCTCAGCGAGCACAGGGGAGGAGCCCAGGCTTCTAGTTCAGTGACCGCACTTGGTTGGCTTTGAGTTGTCCTAGGGCCCCAGTGTGGTCAGATCACCATGTCACACCTTAGCAGTAGGACCCTCTCCACCCCTCCTCTTCTTCCCCTCTAACCATCTCCGAGTCCTTAACTGTAAAGCAAAAGGCAGGTGCACAGAACTTCCAATATTGATTTTCTGAAATGGAGGAGTGAAAGCAAAGATTTCCTTTGAGAAGTCCCTGAACATAAACTTGGATTCTGGTGATGATATAGCCCCACTTGTCCATCCGTGGGCCTCTGTGCCCTGCTTCCTGCAGGGCAGAAGTTGCAAGTAGTGACCAATCATGGGCTGAGCTCCTGGACAGACCTCACCATTCTGAAAGGAGTACAGAGAAAGGAAGATGCCAGAGGTTAGGAGGACATGGGGACGTAAGGCAGGAGCCCGATTGAGCTGGCCAAGTGGATAGTTTCAGGTTCAGAAAATGTTCCCAAACTTGGAGTGGGTTTATTCCCTGGGACCCATTAGTTGGATTGCAGTTCAAGTGGAAGCTGCCCTTTTTCCTTGCAAGTCTCACCATGAAGGGACCCATATGTCTTAGCTGTTAGGAAAGAGGAGAAAAATGCCCTCTGCACTACTGCCCAAACCACAAGTAAAGGATTCCTTCTTGGGTGCCTGCGCTTGCTGGTGTTGATGTTGATCAGGATCAACAGCATGGCATCTCCTTTCCTCCCCACACAAGCGGCCCCTCCTGCTGCCACCCAGAGCCAGGACACAAGGTGCTCAGGGATGTTTCCAGTGGTTCCTTGACATTTTTGCCAAGTCACTTGGCTAGGACAGGAAGCAGTATATAATGTGTGATGACAAAATACTGGTGTTCCATATAGTTCTGTATTATCTCCTTGGGAAGCAGTTGTTGGACGATATTAGAGCTACAGTCCCCACTTGGAGGAGAGGAGCTCACAGCATGTGAAGAATGAATTGCACCCTCTCGAGCTGTATTTTTCTGTTTCTCCCTTCATCCCGATCCTCACTCCCGTTTCCTGGCCCCTTGAAAGCACCTCTCTAATATCTTTTGCTACTTAATCTGAAATGTGTGTGTGTGTGCGCGCTCAGTTGCTTCAGTTGTATCCAACTCTTTGTGACCCCCATGGACTGTAGCCCACTGGGCTTCTCTGTTCGTGGGTTTTCCCAGGCAAGAATACTGGAGTGAGTTGCCATTTCCTTCTCCTGGGGATCTTCCTGACCCAGGGATAGAACCCACGTCTCTTGAGTCTCCCACACAGGCATGCAGGTTCTTTACCACTGACACCCCCTGGAAAGTCCATACAATGTATAGCTGTATAATCTACGTAAATGTGTTGTGGCATCTAGTTTGGTGTCTTTCCTCTTCATACACTTCGTGTTATGAAGGTTCCTTGGTACTGCATGTGTAATATCTGTTCCTTTGCTTCTCACCATTACATGGTTGGTATTTTGTGTGGTCATCAGTAAGATTGTCTTTCAGGTTGGTTTTGTGTAATAAGATATTGCCTGGGAGGGAGAGTCATATATGGGTGTAAATCAGGTGCACTGGAAGTTACATCAGATATTTAGAACTCATTTTGCATTTTTACCCAGGAAAACATTATAGATAAGAAGCTCTAAGCTATGCCTTGCTGCATAGCTTCAGTTGTGTCCTACTCTTTGCGACCAACATGGACTGTAACCCACCAGGCTTTTCTGTTCATGGGAGTGTCCAACCCAATACTGGAGTGGGTTGCCATGCCTTTCTCCAGGGGATCTTCCTGGACTCAGGGATCCAACCTGCATCTCGTAAGTTTCCTGCATTGGCAGGCAGATTCTTTACCACTAGAGCCACCTCGGAAGCTATACCTGAAAACCCATTTAGTCCCCAGTGTAGTTATAATAGTGTCATATTCCCCCTTTTGCAAGATGGCTGGTAAAAACATTATGGTATAATCCTCTACTCTCTGTGTAGCTATGGGGAGAAAGGAGCCCTAGATTGGGAAAAGGCCGAGCAGGAAGGAAGACCAAGGGAGTAAGAGAGTGGAGAAGGGGCAAAAGTGGGTCCCTGGGAACCGGGGGGAGGGGTCCAGGCCATTGTGTGGAGGTTGGATGATGGAACTTTGGAGCTCCACCTTCCCTCCAGCTTCAGATTCTCCTTCCCAGATCCTGGCCGCTCACCCCAATCTGCCATCGTCAGATCCAGACCTCGTTTCCGGCGAGGTGGCCAGATTGCTATTCTGTAGGGTGGTGCCTGTTGGCGGGGAAGGTGTTTTTCCCCATCAGTCCCCTTCTGTGCCAGTGGGCAAAGTGGGTGTGTGCTGTGCCCCGCCCACCAGGCACGCCTGGAGCTGATTCACTGCACTTATCTGCTTAACCCACCTGCGGCAGAGGATCTGTCTGGCTGCCCTGCTCACAGCCCTGGCCGTGTTCTACGTCTTGTCCCTCTGGCTGAGGCTTGAATCCCTGTCCAAGCTCCTAACAGTGTCTTGCCCAGAGCTGGATTTCAGGAAATTAAAGCTTGAAGTTAAGCTCAGTCACCCAGGGCCACCTGATTCCCCACTGATGCTGAGCCAGCCCAGGACACCCTGACACCCAGCCAGCTCTCTTGATGTCCATCACTGCAGCCACACTGCTTTCCGCTGCCCAACCACTGTTCCTCACCCTCTGCACTCTGACGCTTCTCCCGGGCCTCCCCACTCCCTGCAGCATCACTCCTTATCACACGTTCACCCTGCTGTGAAGGATGCCTGTTCTGGGTCCTCTCAGGAGCCAGAGCCGTGAAGTGGGAGCATTGGGGACGCAGGAAGCCACCTTGTGTCCAGATCTGAGAGTTCACCCATGGGTGCATCTTTTCATCACAGTGAAAGTTACTTGAGCATCCTTTCTTTGTCAATAAGAGATTGTAGGTTCCATCCCTGAGTTGGGAAGATCCCTTGAAGGAGGGCATGGTAACCCCGTCCAGCATTCTTGCCTGGAGAATCCCATGGACAGAGGAGCCAGGTGAGTTCTGCAGTCCATAGCTTTGCAAAGAGTCAGACACAACTGAAGCGAGCACACAGTGCAAGTTCAATCCTTAGGGATTCGGTGGACTACCAGCATCACCCTTATCCTGGGCCAAGTGCAGGCCCTGCCCTGGCCTGCGGCCCATATAGTCAGGGTGTTCCTGTTGCAGTTTGGGAGATGGCAGGATAATCAAGCTTACATCCTGTATCCATAGGCTACGTGTCCTCCTGCAGGAGTAGTTATTTAATTGCTCCTGTGATGGGTGTTTTAAAGGAAGAGCACAGAGTTCCAGGAAGCATCAAACACAGACCAGAGAAGGGGAAGGCTGCGTTGAAACCTATGGGTTCCACGGGAGTTAGCAGGCTCCAGCGGGCAGGGACGAGGTTGCCGTTGGGTCAAGTTGAGTTGAGCTGGGGGTGAGATGTCTCAAGTAGAGATTAACTAGATGATTGGGTCTGGAGTTTATATGAGGAGTCTGGGCCATGATGTAACCTGGACATAGTGCAGAGGAGGTTAGAGGAGGCTGAGAACTGAACTCTGGGTGAACTGGAGGAGAGGTGAGGAAGCGGGATGAGTCAGCGCTCCACTCTTTGCAGGATCGGCTGCCTCTGGGGTTTGGTTGGAAGGAGAGGAATTTTCTTGACTTTCAGATGGAAGAGTCATTTGAAAACTGATGGCTTGGAGGGTGTTATGCTTAGTGAAATAAATCAGAGAAAGACAAATGCTATGTTTCCTTTTTTAAAAAAAAATATGTATATTTTTGGCTGTGCTGGCTCTTCATTGCTGCAGGGGCTACTCTCTAGGCGCTTGGGCTTCTCCTTGTGGTGACTTCTCTTGTTGCAGAGCACGGGCTCTAGGGTGTATGGGCTTCAGTAGTTGCAGCTCCCAGGATATAGACCACAAGCTGAGTTGCTCCATGGCATGTGGGATCTTCCCAGATCAGGGATCAAACCCACGTCTCCTGTGTTGGCAGGTGGATTCTTTACCACTGAGCCACAAGGGAAGCCTCTATATGTTTTCATTAATCACTGGAGTCTAAAAAATAAAACAAATGAACAAATATAATAGAAACAGATTCACAGATACAGAGAGTAAACTAGTGGTTACATGTAGGAAGAGGGATGGGAGAGAGGCAAGATAGGGGAAAAGGATTAAGAGGTACAAATTACTGGGTATAAAATAAATAAGAATCAAAGATGTGATGTGCAACAGAGGGAATATAGTCCATGTTTTATAAGTTTCTATGGAATATAATCTTTAAAAATGTTGAATTAGTATGTTGCACTTGTGAAACTAATATAATATTGTAAGTCAACTATAGTTTAATTAAAAATAAATACATAAGATAAAAGCTGATGGGAAGGAGCCAACAGAAAGCAGGAGGGGGATGAGATCGGAGCACAGAGGGAGGGACTGGCTTTTTGCAGAGGAGTGGGGAGGCTCCTGCTCTGTAGGTCCAGAAGGAAAGAGGGGGCTATGCAGATGTAAGTGTCTCATGGGTTTGGGATGGGAAGGCAAGGGATTCCTTTTGATAGTCTTAATTTTACCAGTGAAAGAGTCACCTTCGAGGATGGAGGGAGAGGATGTGGGGTAGTGGGAAGGGGGTCTGAGGATCTCAGAGAATCAGGTTCAGGAAATGGGCAGACACCAAGGAGGCTGCACAGTCAGAACCACAGGTCCCTCTGCGAGGACTCAGCTGTGGCTGAGCGCTGGTGGCTGCAGCTGGTGATGGCCACACGGTCAGCCTGGAGCCTGGACTCTGGACTTGGTGCATTCCTGCTGGTGTCATCACTTCCCCAGCAGCCAGATGGGGCTGCCGCACTCGTAGCTTCTAGAAACAATGCTTCTGTGTCCCCACTGCTTGGTATCATTTGCTCTAGATGCAACATCGTGGAAGGAGACATTGGATCAGGCATCCGTGCTGACTTACCTGTCAAGGGAGCTGGAAAACTGGCATTTTTCAGCTTCTAAAGGAGCAGTGCATTCTGTTCCCAACAGGATTCGTAAGGTGGGAAGGAGTCATACGGTGGGAAGGGCATTTGGATCCTCAGAAGTCCAACAAACAAAAGACAAAAACCTCCGTCAGGTCCCTTTGTCCAGACTCCTCACCCAGACCTGGCCATGATCTTTCTCAGGGTGGAGGTTGATGTCTCTTCATATGTGTAGTCTTTCTCCTTACTGGGGTTTGTTGTTGTGAATACCTGCTGGCTCAGTTGTAACGAATCCTCCTTCCCGTGCCAGAGATGCAGGAGATGCAGGTTCCATTCCTGGGTCAGGAAGATCCCCTGGAGGAGGAAATGGCAACCCACTCCAGTATTCTTGCCTGGAAAATCCCGTGGACAAACGCGCCTGGTGGGCTAGTCCGTGGGGGTGGCGAAGAGTCAGACTCGACCATGTGACTGAGCATGCACACAGTGACGACCAGTGAAAGACCCCAGATGCAATACCATCCACACTGAGAACTGCCCTTCTAGGGGACTTGATGTTCAGAAAGTCAAGACAGCTTTTGGCCAAAGAATAGGTTCTAAGATGAATATTTAATCCATAGCCCCACTGATTTGAAGTGACACTTGACCCTAAAGCTCATTCCAAAAAAAAAAAAAAAAGCTCACTAACAAAAATGAATATGCTGAGTCAGTTTAAGTGAGAAGCATTATTCCTTACAGAAAAGCACAGCTGCTGTCAAAAAGGTCTCCAAAGTGCCCTACCATTAGTAAGCACATTGGAAACCCAGCCAAAAGGATGGTTTTAGCCTAAGCACTCTGATTTAGCATCTTAAGAAAGATATAGCAGAAGGAGAAGGGAAGAAATGTGACAACTAAATTTAGGAAAGGAGCATTCGAATGCAGGCTAGAAATGAGAGTACTCATTTAAAAAAAAATATTAAAAATATGTATTACTTTCTTTGGCTGCACCGGGTCCCTGGCACGCAGGATTTTTGATCTTCATTGCAGCATGTGGGATCTCGTTCTCTGACCAGTGATCGAACCCGGGCCCTTTGCACTGGAATATGAAGTCTTAGCCACTGACTTGAAATGACACTTCAGCCTAAAGCTCATTCCCCCACAAAAATGCAGACTAATAAAAAAGAATATGCTGAGTCAGTATGCTGAGTAGTCTTGGAAAGTCCCAAGAATACTCTCCAGTGAGAAAAATATCGGCAAAGGGGAGGACTGGATCATGATGGAGGGTGTGAACTTGTTTTTGAAAAATGATGATAAATAACATCGTTTAGAATCATTTACAGTAAATCGTAATCATTGAGAAATACTTTGTTGAACTTCATCATGGTATAAGTCATATGTAGAAATCAATATTTTTTTAGGAGCTGTGGAATTTAAAAATGTAAATTCAAGGAGAAATTAGATACCTTGGTTGTTGATTATTAAAGCTGAGTTATTTAAATCTCTTTGTCTTGGAAGAACATGATTATCATTTCCCTTGTCCTGTATAGTTTGTCAGACAAATTCCAGTGCTATTTATTGGTTCAGGGATTGAACTAAATGTCATCCTCAATTTTATTATAAATTAGAAAAAAAAGTGTGAATGAGGGAAAGTAAGTTTTCCAGGGAGAATCAAGTTCTGGACAAAAAAATTCCCTGAGAGTTCAGTGTAGCAATAGAGTTGGATAAAATATTGGATTTCATTGTGAAGGTGAGCTCAGCTCTTGGATTCCAAAGGGCTTCAGCTTATTTTTTTAAATTTTTATTTATTTATTTATTTTTTAAATTACAATACTGTATTTGTTTTGCCATGCATTGACATGAATCAGCCACAGGTGAACACAATCTCCCAATGCCGAAGCCCCTCCCACCTCCCACCCCACATCCTCTACCTGAATCATCCTGTGCACCAGCCCCATGCATCCTGCATCCTGCATTGAACATAGACTGGCACTTCGTTTCTTACAAGGAAGTATACATGTTTCAATGCCATTCTCCCAAACCATCCCACCCTTTCCCTCTCCCTCAGAGTCCAAAAGTCCGTTCTATACCTCTGTGTCTCTTTTGTTGTCTCACATATAGGCTTCAGCTTATTTAAAGTGAAAGTGTGAAAGTGAAAGTTGTTCAGTCATGTTTGACTCTTTGCGACCCCATGAGCTATACAGTCCATGGAATTCTCCATGCCAGACTATTGGAGTGGGTAGCTGTTCCCTTCTCCAGAGGATCTTCCCAGCCCAGGGATCGAACCTAGGTCTCCCACGTTGCAGGCGGATTCTTTGCCAGTTGAACTACCATGGAAAGTGAAAAAGTGAAATTGAAAGTCACGTAGTCCTGTCTGACTCTTTGTGACCCCATGGACTATACAATCCTCAGCTTATTTAAAATCACCACAAAATCTATCTGTAAATTTTAGTTGTGACAAAATGCTCTTGAGTAACATATGTTAATTTCAAAGTCTACCCTTTGAGTCTACTTAGGAAATAATATTGAATAGTTAACATCTACAAGGACTGAAAACCATGCTGTATGTCTTCAATCACTTTTTTCCTTCAAAGTTAAGAATTCATCAGTCATGAAATATGCAAATATTTCACCTTCTTCCTGCCTTTTGATTTTTTTTTCCTGAAATCTTCCACTGAAAAATAGCAGTCTTGTCATTTTTCAAGTTATTGGAGTGATCCAAATTTTTAGACTGTATTTTAGCTCAGGGTTTGATGGTTATTGTAGTTATTATTAATGAGGAAGTGAGATATTTTAATTCTCTTTTCCTTCCCACTTCCTACCCTAATCCTTGCCTCCTGGGGACTTGAATCTTAATTCCTTAAAAGGAACGTAGGAAGATGTGTTGTGGTATTTAAATTCTGGGCAGGCGGTCATGTGGGATAAATGGTAGAACTCTGTGCTACTTCAAAGAACAGGAGGAGGAATTATGAGAAAAAAATTTCAAGACAGCGAGGAAACATGCAGTGGCCAGAACTTGTTAGCAATGCAGTGTGTTTTCTCTCAAAAGGAGATTCAAGGGTGAAGGCTCTTTCCCAGGGTGAGAGATTGATGGGGGACCTCTTAAGTCCCTTCCTTTAAGTTTCTGGAATGCTCTAACTTCCCTCAAAGGGAGCAGGTGCTTTTGGGAAAGAGGAATGCTCTACTTTTTCTCAAAGAGGAGCAGGAGCTGAGGGACACAGTGACTTTCCTCCTAAGCACCCTCTTTCCGATGGTGCCAAGGTCTGGATTTCATAGGGCAGGGTGGTGATAAACCCACAAGAAAGAAATGTCCTCACCAAGCCACGGGCAGACATGCTGTTTGGACCAGGATTAAAAGGATCTGTTTTCAGACCAGCAGAGCCATATTTTCATCACTGGACTTGATTGTTTAATGGGGATTGTATTTCATTTTGTAAGAAGTTTTCAAACAGGATTACTAAAACGGAGTTTAATTCCACTTGACCTGCATTTTTCCTTCTCAATTAAAAACTTTCTATAACATTCAGTTCAGTTCAGTTCAGTTGCTCATTTGTGTCCGACTCTTTGCGACCCCATGGAATGCAGCACGCCAGGCCTCCCTATCCATCTATAACATTAGCTTATTAGATAAATTTTTCAACTGGGCATGAGCCTCAAGAGAAATGTAATTGTTTGGTTCTGGATTTGGGGGCTTATTTTTTCATAACTCTTACTTGTATTTTTACATAGATAGTAGGAACATTTGTAATTCAGTTAATTAAAATAAATGTGTTAAAATGTCTCTATGGGTTACTTATGATCTAATGACACAGGAAAAGGTAACTTTATAATTGGGAAATCTGGTGGACATCTGAAACAACTGGTCACACATAACATCAGTGTTAAGAGGACAGCCTGGCATCCTGTGCCCCCTGGCATGATGCCACGAGAAGAGGATGTCCTATGGGTAGTAATCCTGCCACAATGTTTACCCTGAATCAGATCGTGAGGAAATAATCAGACACATTCAGATAAGGGAACATTTCTGTGATAGAAAGATGTCAGTACCATAAAAGAAAAATTATGGGAGAACTGCTCTAGATTAAAGGAGACAAGAGACTTGACAAGTAAATGCTATACATAATCCTTGACTGCATCCTAGATTGGAAAAATACAGTGGGCATTTTTAGGAGAAGCAGGGAAACTCAAATATCCAATTCAAGATGATACATGATTTTTGTTTAAATGATAAAAATTTCATGGGCATCAAAATGTTGTTTATGTAGAAGAAATGTCTGTGTTCTTGGAAGATACATGCTGAAATACTTAGGGTTGAATCATAATGATACCTGAAATTTGCTTTCAAAGGTTAGGAAAAGGTATATGTGTGTGTGCAGACACAGAAAGAGAAAATACAAATGTGGCAAATATTAACATTTGGTGAATCTAAGTGAAAAGTGTAGGGATATTCATTGTACTGTTCCTTAAGCTTTCCTGTAGGGTTTGAGAATCATGCAAAATAGAAATTTGGAAGAAGCCAATCAGGAAATGCTGGATTGTGGAGCAATGTTTATCAAATTATAAAACTGTGATACCAGATTTATTTTACATTATAACTTAGACTTTTTTGAAGGAAGGTTCCTGTTTCGTTGAGTCAGAAGTTAATTTTGGATGTGACTTTTAATACACTTGCATAATATTTTACAATTTCACATGTCTCATTTAATAAATTTCATTTCGATTCAATGATATATATTAAGCGCCTACTCTGAGGCAACAGGAGTGATTAAGACACGGAGATGTCCGTCTAGTGGGAATGTTATATGAAAACAGATATATGACACAGAGCTTAACGGTGGTTTTTAAAATGGAGAATGTAAAATTTGCATGAAGTAGATATTCTTGTCCATCACCTATGTATTAAATATCTTTTATGACTTTTATATTATGATTTTATGGACAAGGAAATAAAATTGCAAATTCAGTGATGGACTTAAGAGTCACAGGACTGGTAGGTCAGAGATTTGCTGTTGGAAATTGATTCTCTCTGCCGTTAGCAGCCCACTGCCAAGAACATTTTGGGGCTCACCTCTGTCTCTGTGTTGCCAATGAGTGCCCACCCCCTACCCCCAAAGTAGGTGGTGACTGCACAACTTTAATATTCAGCCCTTCATTCATGGCATTCATTGAACACATACTACCTGCATCTGGGGAGGAGTGAATAGATGCTGGACTGTAGGAGCTGGAGTCTCAGAGGCTTCAGGGTGATGAGCATGAGGATCAGACAGGGCTGGCTCATCCCGCCTGCTCTCCCTGAAGGCTTTTAAGTCAAAGTGCCTTGGGCGGAAGCTTTCCAAGTGGCTCAGTGGTAAAGAATCTGCTTGTCACTGCCAGAGACTCAGGTTTGATCCCTGGGCTGGGGGAAGATCCCCTGGAAGAGAAAATGGCAACCCACTCCAGTATTCTTGCCTGCAGAATCCCATGGACAGATGAGTTTGGTAAGTTGCAATCCATGGAGTTGTAAAGAGGTGGACTGAGCATGCATGCTTTCTTATGATTACTATCTGCTTCATTAAAACATTATTTAGGGATTTCCTTGGTGGTCCTATGGCTAAGACTTTACAGTCCCACTGCAGGGGGCCCAGGTTTGATCCTTGGTTGGGGAACTAGATGCCACATGCTGCAACTAAGAGCGTGCATGCCATAATTAAGATGCTGTGCAGCCAAATAAATATATTTTTAAAACTTTATTTAAAGGACTACTTTGTACCTCCACCTAAATGCTCATCAGCAACATTCAAGCCATCTTAGCTTGTCTCATAAATACATGGAGAAAGAATGACAACTCAATCCTTCTCGGTTACTTTTCCCTCTTTACTTTATCTCCCAAATGTTATTTCTTCAAAAATGCACAAAGTGGCCTTCTCTTTTCTGCGTCGAGTGACTCCATAGCCTGGTGCTTTCTCATTTCACCAAGGGCCCTTCTTTACATCCGTGAGTCTCAAGTGTCGCTCATGCTGCTTTGAAGTGTTTTGAGTGATCAAAGAGCAGTCATAATAACTGATAACTCGGGTTAACAGAAGGTGCCATTTAGAAGGCACAGCATTTAAAACTATCAAGTAGAAGAGAATAAGTCCCTACCTGTTGGCTTAACATACGTGAACCCACTGTGAACCCACTCTGGAGGCTGCCTCTCAGTGCCATCTTGAATCTGTACATTCAGAGGAAGTTGGCGGCCTCGCAGGAGAGCTTGGCAGGAAGCCACTGCAAGTTGAACCACAGTGGTGGGGAGAGAGAAGCAGAGTCTGTCAGTGCAGACTCAGAAAAAATGGACTCAAAGAAATGTGGCCTCCTAGTGTCTGGGCACAGAAACAGGTGCTGAGGCATCTCAGAATTAATGCCTAAGACAAAAATGGGAGGGAAACATTTGGAATGGAAAGTCCTGTTGGTACATGGTGGAATCCCAGGACTTATTAAACTATATCTGCATGGAAGGCTCAGGGAATACTGTGGTATGTTTTCCCTTGCTAGATGTGGGATTTTTAAATTTTTGTTTATTAAAATCTTATGGCCGCACCACTCAGCATGTGGAATCTTAGTACCTTGGTAATGGTGGTTGAGTTGCTAAGTTATGTCTGACTCTTGCAATCCAGTTGACTATAGCCTGCTAAGCTCCTCTGTCCATGGATTCTCCAGGCAAGAATACTGGAGTGGGTTGTCATTTCTTTACCCAGAGGATCTTCCTGACCCAGGAATCCAACCCTGGTCTTCCTGTATTGCAGGCAGATTCTTTACCAACTGAGCTATGAGGGAAGCCCTTATAGTTCTTATTTTCTTGACCAGGGATGAAACCCATGCTCCCTGCATTGGCAGACCAGAGTCTTAACCACTGGACAGCTAGGGAATTCCCTCAATGTCAGATTTTTAAATGCTATGCTGCTTTTGAGGAATCACACATTATCTCAGAGTAGGATGAAGCAAAACAAAGAGAGGTTCCCTCTGAACCACCAACACTATTTCATTGATGAGAATTTGTGGTAGCAGAAAGTGCAGCTTTGGAAAACCAATGCACTCAAATATCCATCAAGATGTATTATCACATTGCTCCCTTCCTCCTGGCTCCCTGTAATGGAATCTTAGCCTGTTTGGAAATAATGATGTTTAGAGCTTCTTTGACAGTTATTTCCCTCAGGATGAATCAGATCAAATATAAGGATTGATCAGGTTTAGTGGCATTACTAATTATCAGTGAGTAGAATATACAAAAGTGCTGGATTTTTACACCTGTGAAATGTGGGCACGTTGCTTCACCTCTCAGAGTCACACTTTCCTCATATGTAAAGTGGAATTAATGAAATTTCACTTTTATTATGAGAATATTTGTGAGATGCTTAACATATATGGTACCTAGAATATAGTAACCATTAAATCATACACTATTAAGTAAATAGGGTCTTAGAGGGGCATGATATGATTTATAGTATTTTCATGGAAGAGATTAAGAATGTTTGAATTATTATTCTGTCCTGAAATGTTTCATTTGTATTCTCTCTTTCTCACATATCTAAAGCAGTCTTCTCTTGATGTGATCTAAGAGATGTGGCCCCCCCACTTTTTTTTTTTTTGGTTGTGCTGCATGGCATGTGGGATCTTAGTTCTCAGACCAGGGGTCAAACCCCCACGCCCTGCATTGGCAGCACGGAGTCCTAACTACTGGACCACCAGGGAAGTCCCAAGATGTGTAGTTTTTAAGGAAATATATATGTTCTGATTCTTCAAACTGGGAGTTCTCAGATTTCCTATCAATTCCTTCAACATGTAATAATGGTGCATGTCTTCTGGGATTTATTTCTCCTATCTTTAGGGATTGCTTTATGGTTTTTAGAGTACCTTACCATTCTGAATTCGTTTTTCTCCATGAGACTGGATCATTTTTTCCAAGGATGGGTAGACAATCTGAGAATGTTAATCTGAACCCATGGAAGCAGATTTTCCAAGATCAAAGAACAGGTGTTTGGGTCTAAGCCAACTGAACTTAGATTTTCTGTAATCGGTATGACAGTTCTTCCTTCCACAGAGAAGGAAGAAATCGGACATCTTAGAGTGAAGGATAGTCTGTGACCAAGAGTGGAGATGACACAGGAGTCAAGGTGTGGTTGAGAACCTGTGTGGTTCCTGAGACCTTTCAGGAAGGTCCCCAAGCTAGGAGGTCCTTTTTCCTATTATGGCTTTATGTGAGGCCAAATTTTCTTCCAGTACTTCAACCAAAACATATTACAACGAGTATGAGAATCCAGCTGTCTTCTATGAAGGCAGACATTCAAAAGATCTTAAGAATGGAAATTAAAGCCACTGTTTTCACTATAATTTTTTATGCTTTGAAAAATATATGGTATTTTTCATAAAATATGTTATTTATGTTAACATGTAATAGTTTATTATTTTAAATGCATTAATAATAAATATTTTAAATTTTTCTCAGCTTTAATTTTTAATATGGTCCTTATTAATTAACAGTCATAACCCACTTAAAGAAAAGCTTTTTGAGGTCCTCAATAATTTTTAAAATGTTAAGGTGTTCTGAGACTAAAATCTGAGAATTATCATCCTAGAAATTTTGCTTCAACATTGAGTTTAGAACATTTACAATTAGCTAGTAGTTCTGAGACTTCAAAAAAAATGACACCTACTGTACTATTGTATGTGAACAATATAAAAAATGAAATCCCTTGGTTTTTTCCCACCCCTAAGGAGTAAAGGGTCCCACAGGGTCTGAATACTGCCTCCCTCTCTAACTAGTTGAACTCATTATCGAAATGGCTCTACTGGGCTAGTTAATAAGGTGGCAGAGTCCTCTTTTTTTTTTTTTTTCCTGCTCAAGGTCACACAGTTAATCAGTGGTGAAGTTGGGATTTGAAAACTAGTGGTCCAGTTTCACGGTCCATTCTACTGATAGTTGTGGAAGCCCACTCCAGAAAGCCACAGTGCTGAGTGCTTTATGGTATCCTATTCACTCCCAGCAAGAACCCGTGAGAAAATTATAATTGTTTAGGAGATGAGAAAAGCAAGGCTAAATGGTGGTAATCTTGTCCATGGTCATGCTCCTATTAAGATGCAGCTATACCAAAATAATAAATCCATATGCATCAAAGGACTAATATATGGAGATTATTAGGCTGTTTTTTTTTAATCTAAGCCCAAATCCTTCCTGTTCTCTTGCACTTCAAGCCTTGTTGCATATATGCCCTCATCAATTTGTCTGATTCTGGAAGGTCCATTCACCTGCTAACTAAATTTACTCTATCAAATAGGGCTGGCAGAGTTCTCTTCTCAAAGTCATTGTTGAATCTGTCCCCTGGGGTTGGGGAGTATGGGGGGTGGGGATAATCCTCGCTCATTAACACGTTAGCATATTTAACACCTGTGTTCCTGGTCATCCTAGGCTCTCTGATAGACACATAGATTCTCAGGGTTCACAGGCAAGCCAGATGAGTTTTGAGGGAAGGGGCAGGAGTAGCCTACAAGGACTCCTGGGGTCCATCACCGAGGCATGCTGGGATTCCAGGGTGGGAGGCTACAGAATCTGGACCAACACTGCACTTGATCTCTTTCATACCTTGGCATTGTTGTGGCTGTGGGCAAAGAGTGATGAGGATGAACAAGAAAATCAATGAGAGGGAGAGAAACCAGGAGAAGAGGTGATGAGTGGAGATGACACAGGAGTTGGAGATGCTCCTCTCTACCATGCAGCTGCTCAGGTCTCATCCTGCAGCCATGAGCTCTCCAAGACCTGGACCAGGGTCATGTCACTCCTGGGAGACGCTTAGGGCTGAACTGTCTTCTCCAGGTCTTGGAAGAGCTTAGCACATGATGACTGTTGCTGGACATCAGACATCTCTGAATGTACAGACTTGAAGATGCCATGTAGGCTGGTTGAAATTGAAGGGTATAATGATTAAGATGTGGCAAAGATTAATGTCTAGATTCAGTGGAGGAAGAAAAATGATGACTTGGGGTGTGAAAATGTTAAGCTGGAGAGGTCCAGTTTGCAATTAGAAGCGGGGCCTGGATCTCAGGAGGGACATGGCTAGATGTGTCAGCATGGGAACCACCATCCCATAGAGATGGTGGAAGGTTTGGATAGACAAAGATGAGTTGAATAACTGTTTATGTTTTCTCTATCAGCTTTTCCAGGTGGCCTATGTTTTAATCAAATTTGCAAATTCTCCTCGCCCTGATCTTTGGGTCTTGGAAAGATCTGTTGACTTTGGAAGCACCTACTCACCTTGGCAATATTTTGCTCGTAAGTAGTCTTACCTACCATGTTATGAGGGGTTTGAATTATTTACAGCAGATCAAGACTGTAGGTTTAACTAGAAAGTTAACCTTTCAGTGTGGTGCGCCAGGGGCTGGTCTGTTTTAACTTTCTAGCTTACCCTCAGAACATCTGTTTCTCAAGCATGTGTGCATGAGTACCAGGGATACACATGTATAACTGGGGTTAAAACACCTTTTATGATAATGGTTCTTGCTATTATTCAGGGCCAAGCAGTGTATCGATAGGGCTTCCCAGGTGGCGCTTGTGGTAGAGAACTTGCCTGCCAATGCAGGAGACATAAGACATGCGGGTTTGATCCCTGGGTCAGGAAGATCCCCTGGAGGAGGGCATGGTAACCCACTCCAGTATTCTTGCCTGAAGAATCCCATGGACAGAGGAGCCTGATGGGCTGCAGTCCATGGGGTTGCAAAGACTTGGGGGCACTACTGGAGTGACTTAGCATGCATGTATGCAAAGTATCTGTAACTGGGCCAGAACTTCATTCCATTTCCTTTTATGTAGAACTAGGAAGTAAGTTCCATCTTTATGGATCCTGCCTTTTCACGTTACTTACCTTGACCTTGTCATCTTCACTAATGAAGAATGTCTGAGTCTCTGAATCCTATGATGAATTGAAGTAGACCGGAATCTTGCTATAAAGGCATTGGGTTTTCCAGGAATGCTCCTTAGAGGGTAAACTTGTCTAAGGAAGAGTAAAGATTGAGAATGAAATATTCAGACTGTTCCTGTTGAAAGTTGCAACAGGGCTTTCAGTGGCCTATATATACATATATATATAATTTTTTAAAATAAATTTATTTATTTTAATTGGAGGTTAATGGCCAATATTTAAGTGGCCTGAAATGGCTTAGTTTTTCTTTGATGAATTAAGAATTTCATTCTATGATTCCATCTAAATATCTTAAATGTGTCTCTGATCTTTCCCTTTTTGTGTATTTTCTTAAGGAAACATAAGATTTCTTAAGAAATTTTAAGAAGGACAATATTTTATTGTGCAATATTAACATTTCCTTCCTAGATTCTAAAGTAGACTGTTTGGAACAGTTTGGGCAGGAAGCAAACAGGGCTATCACCCGAGATGATGATGTACTTTGTACTACGGAATATTCCCGGATTGTGCCGTTGGAAAATGGTGAGGTAAGTAGCTTTGGGAGGCCTTGAGAGATAAGACTTAAGTATGAACATGAAGATGCACATTTTTTATAATTGTGAAACTTGCATTTTCAGGAAATTTAACATAGATGGAAAGAAACCATGTTGAAGATGCCCAGACTGAGTTGCTGGAAATTCTTTTTTTTTTTTTAATTGAACTATAATTGACAGTGGAAATTCTATTTGAGGTCTTTGATTTTTCTTGGGAAGTCAGAATTCTGACTCCAAGGCCATAGGTCTTAGATTCTCTTTTCTGTTGGAATATTTAAAAAAATGGATCACTGGTGATTGCGGTGAAGACCCCTCCCACTGCTTCACAAACACCTTGTCTCCCATAGGAGCAGAGGGATGAAAGGGTGGTGGCAAAGCTATCCTTTTTGGCAGGATTGGTGTCATTTGTTGGGGAGGGTTGCGTGTGTTCCTTGTGAAGTCAGCCAGGCTATTGTTAGGGAAGATGAGAAAATAGCGTGGTGAGAATCAGAGAAGAATTCCATGCAGTGAGTTTCAAGTGAGCGTCTTTGAAGGGTGTCAGTCTCATTCTCCTTAGGTAAGGAGATCTTTCTTGAGCAGCTGTATCCAGTATCTTCCAGTGATGGGTCAGTGGTTCATGTCTTAACAAATGGTTGGGACTTGGACTTCATCTCCTCAAGCTTTAAAACAAAACTTGGGTGGTCGAGTGGTAAAGAACTCACTTGCCAATGCAGGGGACATGGGTGTGATATCTGGTCTGGGAAGATTTCATGTGCCCCAGGCCAACTAAGCCTGCATGCTGCAACTGCTGAACCCACACTGCAGAGCATGCGCATTGCAACAAAAGCAGCCGCTGCAGTGAGAAGCCCCTCTCACCACGGCTAGAGAACAGCCCCCGCTCACCGCAACTAGAGAAAGCCCACGCACAGCAACAGAGAAGCAGTGCAGTCATAAATAAATAAATTTAAGAATATATATATTTAAAAAAAAGCCAAACCTGGGTTTTGAATAGATTTCTTTGTCCCCTTCACTGTTTATATCCAGAGACTTCCTTTTTCCAACCTCCTTTAGGTTTTTAGCTTCCTTTCTTTGATGCAGCTTGACAAAAATTGTTTCCTTATTTTCATAGATTTTAACATTATACTTTCAACATCTCATAGTGTTTATAGCTCCACAACATGGATACAGCAAAGGGTTTGTGAATGGAAATGATTTACAGAACCCAAGAGCCCAGGTTTTGAAACATCAAGTGACTCAAAGAAACCAAGAGTTTTGGAGCTTGAGTTGTGTGTGTGCTAAATCACTTTAGTCGTGTCTGACTCTTTGTGGAGTGTAAGCCCACCAGGCTCCTCTGACCCTGGGATTCTCCAGGCAAGAATATTAGAGTGGGTTGCCATGCCCTCCTCCAGGGGATCTTCCCAACCCAGGGATTGAACCTGCATCTCTTACATCTCCTGCATTGGCAGGTAGGTTCTTTACCACTAGCGCCACCTGGGAAGTCTTTGATAAAAGGACTTTTTTTTCTCCTCTATGTGTGTGTGTGTGGTGGTCCTTTTAGGTTGTGGTGTCCTTGATAAATGGTCGACCAGGTGCAAAAAATTTTACTTTCTCTCACGCCCTGAGGGAATTCACCAAGGCCACAAACATCCGCCTACGTTTTCTCCGAACCAACACCCTTCTTGGACACCTCATCTCCAAAGCACAGAGAGATCCAACCGTCACCCGGCGGGTGAGTAGTGCTCTTCAGTGCCAGGACAGCAGCTTTTGGTACTTTGTTTGCTTGTTGAATTCATTGCCTCCAACTCTTTCAAGTAAGCTTTTTTTTTTTCAAATTGGAGTTTAGTTGCTTTATAACAGTGTGTTAGTTTCTGCTATGCAGCCAAGTGGATCAGCTTTATATGTACCTAATCCCCTGTTTTTAGATTTCCTTCCTATTTAGGTCATCACAGAGCACTGAGTAATGTTCCCTGCATTCTACAGTAGTTCTCATTGTTACCTGCTGCTGCTGCTAAGTCGCTTCAGTCGTGTCCGACTCTGTGCGACCCCATAGACAGCAGCCCACCAGGCTTCTCCATCCCTGGGATTCTCCAGGCAAGAACACTGGAGCGGGTTGCCTTTTCCTTCTCCAATGCATGAAAGTGAAAAGTGAAAGTGAAGCCGCTCAGTTGTGTCCTACTCTTTGCGACCCCATGGACTACAGCCTACCAGGCTCCTCCGTCCATGGGGTTTTCCAGGCAAGAGTCCTGGAGTGGGGCGCCATCACCTTCTCCGCTCATAGTTACCCAGTAGTATATATATGTCAATCCCAATCTCCCGATTCATCCCACCTCCCCTTCCCCGTTGGATGTTCATATGTTTGTTCCCTACATCTGTGCTTTCAAGTAAACTTTGAAGTGAAGTGAAGTCACTCAGTCGTGTCCGACCCTCAGCGACCCCATGGATTGCAGCCTTCCAGGCTCCTCCATCCATGGGATTCTCCAGGCAAGAGTGCTGGAGTGGATTGCCATTTCCTTCTCCAGGGGATCTTCTTGATCCAGGAATGGAACCTGGGTCTCCTGCACTGCAGGCACATGCTTTACCGTCAGCCAGTAATGTCAGAGGCATAGGAGATGTTCTTATCTGAAATATGAGATGCAGTTTAGAAATTTGGCTGTTAAAGATGAATCATCATATTCAAAGAAGATGAAAGGCAAAAGATGACAGCCATCCTGGTATTAGTCTGCTGTTATAACAAATAGTCCCCATGTGTCAGAAATGAATACAATAAAGGTTTAGTTTTTCCTCATGTCACAGTCTGATATGGGGTCAGCAGATGGGATCAGTTCCAGGCTGTTTCTGTGTAGAGCCACAGCCATCCTAGGATGTCAGGTCCTCCTGGCATTCCCTGCACCTGGTCAGCTGATCAGGGGAAGAGAGAGAGCATAGGGAGGACGAGTCTCCTAACCACACAGCTCACTGCCATTGGCAGGAACTGGTTGTGGGACCCGTTGGACATGCAGGAGGCTGGGTAATGTGATGGAGAAAAGTGAAGTATACAGGCATTGGTGAACATCAGTACTCCTTGCTAATGTTAGGTGGCCGTCCCTCACTCTCAGTGTTAGGACAGTCCCCTGACTCCTGGGCACAGACGGTACCAGCAGAATAAATATTCCTAGTTCATTCTCCTCCCACCCTCTGATCCCCTCCCGGGCCTCCCAGTGGTCAAATCTAGCAGGAGGCTGAAGGAAAAGAGACACTTGTCATCCCATAAAGTTCAGCCCCTGGGCAAAGGGCAGGATGGAGAGAGGGGTACATGGTGGACTTGGGAGGGTGAATGGAAGATGCCAGCTCTATTTTATCGAGTCTGGCTTCTTATGTAGGTAAGTCAGAAAGCCGGGAAAGGAAGAGAGAGAGAAAACTCAAGCTTCACTACAGTTTTGAGTTTTCCAAAAGGCCAGTCCTCTGGAGTGTGGGTGGCCTGTTTCCTACAATTTCAGCCCCCTTGGCTGCCTCTGAGCTGCTGTACATGGGAACTACAACTGGATCTGAGGGTGGAATTTACAAGGGAATCCGGGCTTTCTGATCAACGGTAGCCAGACTGTTTCCACTCCTCTACATTTAGAGCCTCACTGCAGATGTCCTCAGCACTTTTTCTTTTTTTTTTTTTTGTCTTTTTGAGGGTTGTAAGGATAGTCCGATGTATATAGATTTCTTGTCACTTAGATGAGTGTAATCTTCTCTATTAAGTAATTTTTAATTGGAGAGTAATTGGTTTCCCATGTTGCCTTGGTTTCTGCTGTACAATGAAGTGAATCAGCTGTGTGTATACATACATTCCCCTCCCTCTGGGACCTCCCTCCCACCCCCCATCCCACCCCCCATCCCACCCCTCTAGGTCATCACAGGGCTCTAAGTTGAGTTCCCTAGTATACAGCAGCTTCCCATTACCTATCTGGTTTACATCTGGTAGTGTATATATCTTGAGAAGGCAATGGCAACCCACTCCAGCACTCTTGCCTGGAAAATCCCATGGATGGAGAAGCCTGGTGGGCTGCCGTCTATGGAGTCGCACAGAGTCGGACACGACTGAGAGGCTTCATTTTCACTTTTCACTTTCATGCATTGGAGAAGGAAATGGCAACCCACTCCAGTGTTCTTGCCTGGAGAATCCCAGGCATGCGGGAGCCTGGTGGGCTGCCGTCCATGGGGTCGTACAGAGTCGGACCCGACTGAAGCGACTTAGCAGCAGCAGTGTATATATGTCAGTCCTACTCCAAATTCTTCCCACCCTCACGTTCCCACACTGTGTCTACATTGGAATCTCTTTTCCAAAAGTCCATGGGCAGATGAATGGTTAAAGAAGATGTGGTACATGTATACAATGGGGTATTACTCAGCCATTAAAAGGAACAAAATTGGGTCATTTGTAGAAACGTGGATGGGTCTAGACTTTGTCATACAGAGTGAAATAAGTCAAAAGAGAAAAACAAATATTGTATATTAACACATATATGTGGAACCTAGAAGAATGGTACAAATGAACCTACCAAGTAATTTTTTATGGTGTGCACCACATATATAATCCCCCCTCCCCCAGTCTAGGTGGTTTCTTTAAGTTGAGGAGCCCAGAATACCAGCTGTCCTGTTACACATATCACGTATGCAGCTGAGTGAAGGCATCCCTCTTGCCATTCCTGCCCTAACCCATGTGCAGAGAGAAACTTCTGTGGTGAAACCTTCTGAGTGTGCACTTGTCTCAGAAAGCTCTCCAAGGCTGCATTTATGTGTATTGAGAAGAGGGGCTGATATAAGACATGGCCAGGAAGCTAAGACACTGCACAGCTTTTAGTGAGGAGATGGGAACAGAGCCCCAACTTGGAGTGAGTAGGGAGGTTTAGGATGACTAACCTCAGCGACAGCTAACAGATACAAAGCCCCTCTTGTCCTTGTGAGTTCAAAGACTTCCTAACAGATACTCTTGCTGGTGACATCACCTCAATGAGAAAGATTATTTACACCCCCGACCCCCAGTTCCTCACTAAATCCTGTGCATCTCCAGCCAAGGGAAGGAAGGGGGCTGGCAGCTGGTGCCACCCATTGTCACGAGTGGAGAGACCCCGCCATGCTGGAGACATGCCCTGTCTGTGAGATGGCCACCCGCATGGCTGGACTGGCTTTGGAGACGAGCCTCAGCTGGGTCTGTAGCTGTCTGGCCTTCTGGAGCTGGAACCTCCACCTGTGGCTTTATTCAGCCTGCCGTAGGCAAGCGGACGTCCACAGCTGCTGGTGGGCCCTGCCAGTCTCCGCGTTGTGTCTAATCCATCTTGGTGAATAGTGTGCTCCTTTCCTGGAACCTGCACACAGTTGGTGCCAGATGTTTGATACAAAATTATGTTCTTGGTAAATAGATAATGTACAGTATATGGTGCATATATGGAACTCAGCTTAATATTAAAAAGAGAGAGAAGCTAGGAAGCAGGCAATCCCTTTCCCAAAGGCTATAGGGTGTGCTTCTTTTCCAAGGTAATTTCTCTTCATGCATTTAAAGCATTTAATTAGAAACGTTTCAAAGTTCACTTTTGTTTTTAAAGTTTTTTTTTAATGTGGACCATTTTTAAAGTCTTCACTAAATTCTTTACAGTATTGTTTCTGTTTTCTGTTTTGGCTTTTTGGTCATGAAGCATGTGGAATCTTAGCTCCCCAACCAGGGATGAAGCCTGTGCCCCCTGCATTGGACGGTGAAGGCTTAACCACTGGACCGCCAGGGAAGTCCCAATTATTTTTTTTATAATGTAACAAGTTTTGATCATTAGTCATGACAACTATACCATTTTTTAATTTATTTTAATTTTTTTGTCTTTTTGACCACATGGCATGTGGGATCTTAGTTCCCCGACCTGGGATTGAACCCACATTCCCTGCATTGGAAGGCTGAGTCTTAACCACTGGACTGCCAGGGAAGTCCCAATTATTTTTATAATGTAACAAGTATATTTTGTTAGTCGTGACAGCTATATACCATTTTATTTATCTATTTTTATTTTTATTTTGTCTTTTGACTACATGGCATGTGAGATCTTAGTTCCGCGACCAGGGATTGAACCCACGTTCCCTGTATTGGCTGCACGGAGTATTAAGCACTGGACCGCCAGGGTATTTTATTTTTAAAAATAGACAGATTCAGCAGGGTGCTATTACATTTGATTGGGCAATGTATTCCTTTTGTAAGAAAAGTTACATCCAAACGTGGCTCCCTTGTGTGCTGAGGGAGGCTTAGGAGACAGGATGGAAGGGAAGAGGGTCAGTACAGGTGCGCGTTAAAGATTAGTAAAGTCTGTGTCGGGGCTTAATAAAACTGACATTTTCTGCTTTCTGCTCTATAGTATTATTACAGCATAAAGGATATCAGCATCGGTGGGCGGTGTGTTTGCAACAGCCATGCTGAAGTGTGCAATGCAAACAATCCTGAGAAACTGTGAGTACCTTGTGTAGAGTTTTTAGCTTTCTGTGAATGTCTAATTGTTTCAGTGGTGTTGGCATCCTATTAAATACTTCTAAGTTCCTTCCCTCAATAGGAATGTTTCAACATCAACACGAAGATGATGTGTGTGTCTGTCTCCTCTCCTCCATCCCAACACCCCCTTTCCCACCCCCGCTCCAGACGGTGCCCCAGGCAGCCACAGACAGTTGAGTACAATTGGCAGGAGAAATGTTTGTCATCCCGGGCATATGTTTTCAAATCCTTTTTCATCTTTAAAATTGTGGTACAATACATATAAAGTTTACCATCTTAACCATTCTAAGTGGGCATGGTTTAAGTTCATTGGTGTTCAGTACATTCATAGTTGTGCAGCCAACCTCCAGAACTCTCTTCACCTTGCAGAACTGAGGCTCTTTACACACTACACACCTCTGCATTCTGTCCTCTCACAGCCTCTGGCAACACCATTCTACTTTCTGTCTCTATGAATTTGTCTACTCTGAGTGTCTCATAGAAGACCTAATATTGCCTCTTTGTGACTGGTTTATTTCACTTAGTATGATGTCCTTGTAGCATGTGTCAGAATTTCCTTCCTTTTTAAGACTGAATAGTGTTTCATTATGTATACACTGCATTTTGCTGACCCCTTCATCTGTTGATGGACACAGGTCACTGCCACCTTTTATCTGTCGTGAATAATTCTGCTATGAATGTCAACGTAACTCTGGGCATGTTTCACATATAACAAGATGCATGTATCTCTAATGTTGTGTTCTGCAGTTGTATGTATGTTGTGTATGTATGTATGTATGTGTGCTGCTCTGCAGTATGTAAGTAAGTGTGGCCAGCTGTGCTCAATCGTGTCCAGCTCTTTGTGACCCCATGGACTGTAGCCCACCTGGCTCCTCTGTCCATGGGATTTTTCAGGCAAGAAGACTGGAGTGGGTTGCCATTTCCTCCTCCAGGGATCTTCCCAATCAAGAGATCGAACCTGTGTCTCTCTGCAATGGTATGCACTCACTTATCACTTCTAGAAGGATACTCTGAAGGGCCAGAAATGACCAGATGCTAGATATAGTATGTCTGTCTCTCAGTGTTTTAATTTAAAGTGTTCAATTCCCCATAGCAGCATTTACCAGGGATACATTTTACTGTTAGTCAAGTTCAAGTCTGTGCATGGCTACACAATGCTAAGGCCTAGCTACAGGTTTGGGCAGAGGTGCCAGCTACCAGTGTACATGGTAAGTTGGTGATGCCCTTCTGCCCATCTTGAAACAATCTTTAATGCAATCAGCCCCCCTTCAGGGATCAGGTGGTACTCTCTGAGATAGCACCGTGAATCTATCAACCGACCAGTCCTTAATCAGTAAGGGTTTGCTTATTAATGATTAAATATCCCTGCCATGTAACCTCCTGATGGTTGGGCCCTCAGGCACTAGAAGCTGGATCAGGAAGTCCGGAGTTGGAAGAGAAGGAGAAGAGTTCACTGTAGGTCTCTGAGCCTGAGACAAAGTGGTGCCCTTTGGGAGAGGAGAGGAGAAGTCATTGGAGAGAGGCTGAGCTTCCCGTTTGGATGAGCTGCTGACTCTGTGGCCTTGGCAGACCTGCAGGGGTTCTGTACTCTGCAGTGAATTGCTCCCGGCATGTGTCATTGGACAAAATATCTCTCCGTCCCTCAGTGAAAGGCTGAGTGCCACTGGTCTACATTAGCACAACTGCCTTGCCTCCCCGTCTGCTGACTGGCTTCTGCCCAACAGGCTGACCTGCACAGATGATTCACGGAGGCCTCTATGAATAGAAAAAGTCTTATGTTCAAGGTGATTCAATGACCTAATGGAGGGAGCCATGGCTGGGGAATCAGCAATCAAGTAGAACCCGTGTCAAGGCAAAGAGGACTTAAGTTAAGCATGGGTACAAGGCTGACTTTGATGTCCAGAAACGTGGAAGGATCATAGGTTTAACTCTGAGCTTTCTAGCAGTCAACTCAAAAAGGGAAATATGCTCAGTTTCGTATCACTATGATCATAATCTAAAAAGTATCAGTTGTATAGGAGAAGGTGAATGTTGACACTGGGGCCAGAAGAGACGTCTACCTGGAGGTGGATGGAATGGTCATGAAGAGGATTCTCCAGTCAACAACATATTCAGTAACATCTTTCCAACAGGCACAGGGGTAAATTTTCTACATCAGTCATCAGCCTGGGCTGAGAGAGAATCAGCAAAAGCAATTATTTGGGGGTGGCGATATGATTCAGACAGGTTCCCAGCTCTCTCTTCTTTCTCTGTACTCAATATGGATCTCCCTATAAGAGCAGTCGGGCACTCCGCTGGTGGTCCAGTGGTAAAGAATCCGCCTGCCAATGCAGGGGACACAGGTTCGATCCCTGGTCAGGGAAGATTCCACGTGCCGCAGAGCAGCTAAGCCTGAGCATCTTGGCTGCTGAGCCTGCACTTTAGAGCCTGGGAGCTTCACCAAGGGAAGCCACTGCAATGAGAAGCCTGAGCATTGCAGTGAAGAGTAGCCCTTGCTCGCCAGCACTAGAGAAAAGCCTGCACACAGCAATGAAGACCCACTGCTGCCAAAAATAAATACATATTTAAAAAAAAAAAAAAAGAGAGAAAGTAGTTGGACTCCACAATACCAGAAAAAAAAAAAAAAAAAGACTGTATGTTCTTTAAGCAGTTTTCCCTAAATATTTGTTCAGTCCAGCTTAAGCAAATACCTCATTGGCAAGGAGCTGAAAGTGCATCTCTGACCAAAACCCATTTGGACTCCAGCTGTTCTGTGCTGCCAGTTAAATCTGTGTCCATCTGCTTTAACAGGCAGCTGAGTTGGGAGAGGGATGATGCCTTTTCTTAGGAGAGTAACATTCCCATCTCCCCTGGGAAGGATTAATGGGATCCCCACGGGCATAGCCACGAATTTTCTTAGACTCTGTTTTGAATACTCTTTCAAACACAGATGAATGGAAGCTCAGAGCTTGGAGTTCTAATTCCGTGCCATGACTATAGCTATTTCATATAAGCCTAGAAACATTTTAAGAAGGCACGTCTATAGTGGAAAAGCTATGACAAACCTAGACAGTGTATTAAAAAGCAGAGACATTTAAAAAAAAAAAAGTAGACAACACATCCCTTTGCCAACAAAGTTTCGTATAGTCAAAGCTATGGTTTTTCCAATAATCATGGATGGATGTGAAAGTTGTGCCATAAAGAAGGCTGAGCACAAAAGAACTAATGCTTTCAAATTGTGGTGCTGGAGAAGACTCTTGAGAGTCCCTTGGACTGCAAGGAGAGCAAACCAGTCAAGTCAACCCTGAATATTCATTGGAAGTGTTGTAGCCACATGTTCCGGGAAATAAACTCGCTCAGAAGGGCAGTGCAGATAGTGGAATGCAGTTTATTACACCGGTGGGCCCAAGGCAGAGTCTCCTCTTAGCCCAGGACCCCAACCAGTTTCTATGAAACCTTATATACCCTAAGTGTACGTGCTCAAACCTACCTCCCCAAATTCTCTGAAACTAGTCTGAACAAGGGAAAGATACAGTCAAAGTTAACCTGTGATTTGTATGCCTTAAACCTGTGATTCGTATGCCTTAAGCCTAGGTGGTTAACAGTGGACAACTATCAGTAGGCCTGTGGTCATACCCCAATAAGCTTAATAGAATTTATGATTCTATTTGGTTACATAGATAATTAGGGTATTCTTTTAGGCGATGGAGTGTCTAGGTATGAGCCCTGGGGCTCTTCCATCCAGAGGGGTCTGGTTTTCCAGTTGGTATGTCATTTCCATGGATACTGGGCATATAGCTCACAGTCCACAGTCTGTTCCAAGATGGAGTCCTGCTTCCAAGATGGAGCCTGTTCTGTCTGTTTCCTCCTTCAGAAGGACTGATGCTGAAATGGAAGCTCCAATAGTTTGGCCACCTGATGCGAAGAGCCGAGTCATTGGAAAAGACCCTGATGCTGGGAAAGATTGAGGGCAGGAGAAGAAGAGGGTGACAGAGAGTGAGATGGTTGGATGGCATCGACAACTCAATGGACGTGAATTTGAGCAAACTCCGGGAGATAGTGGAGGACAGAAAAGTCTGGAATGCTGTAGTCTATGGAGTCACAAGCTTCCCTGGTGGCTCAGGTGGTAAAGCGTCTACCTGCGGGGAGACCAGGGTTCGATCCCTGGGTCTGGAAGATCCCCTGGAGAAGGAAATGGCAACCCACTGCAGTACTCTTGCCTGGAAAATTCCATGGATTGAGTGAGGAGCCTGGTAGACTGCAGTCCATGTGGTCACAAAGAGTCAGGCACAATTGAGCAACTTCACTTTCATGGAGTCACAAAGAGTCAGACCCGACTTAGCAATTGAAAAACAACAACATAGTTCTTTGAAAGTAGATTTTTGTGTTTACCCCATTGCCTTGCTGAGTAATCTGAGCTGTGGCCCAGTGATGGAGCTGTTTTTTGGAGCTGGACCCTTCAAGCAGGGTCCTCTGAGATGTGAGTGACTGTCTCCTGCATTCTTTGTACCTCTGGGCCAGACACCAGGCTGAAAGTAAGAAATTTGACCCATCTCACAGGTGACTCTAGATTTTCGTGAAGATGTTGATACTCTGCACACCTCAGTACCCTCAGCACTTGCTCCTGTGTTGATTTATCATTATATAAGGTGGTAGAGAAGAGCTGGGAGTTTGAAGTCAGGCAAATTTCAGTTTGAAATCTGGCTCCCTGTTGATCATCTCCTGAGTTTTGGCAAATATTTAAATATCTCTGGATCTTAGTGTCACCACCTGTAAAGTGGAGTTAATAAGCAGGATGGAGGGACTTGAAATAACATATGCAAAGTGCTTGGTTCTCATAGTCACGCGGTGACCATAGGTGGCCATGATGACTCAGTTTTTCACATGGGAGCAGCTGATCTTCAATTAAAAGAAAACAGCTTTTCAGTAATAGATCTGCTTTGTCATATGTGCAGGTTTCGGTGTGAATGCCAGCACAATACTTGCGGGGAGACGTGTGATCGCTGTTGCACGGGGTACAGCCAGAGGCGCTGGCGGCCCGCCACGGGGAAGCAGAGCAATGAGTGTGAAGGTGAGCCCTGGAGGGGGACGCTGGGACGCAAGCCCCGCCCATGACCCCCTCCCTCATTTCTGCCTGAGGACTGAATGCATGCGCGCGCTCAGTCGCTTCAGCTGTGTAAAACTCTGTGCGACCTTACGGACTGTAGCCCACCAGGCTCCCTCTGTTCATGGGATCTCCCAGGTAAGAATACTGGAGTGGGTTGCCATGCCCTCCTCCAGGGAATCTTCCCAACCCAGGGATCGAACCCACGTCTCCTGCATTGGTAGGTGGGTTCTTCTAGTGCCCCCTGGGAAGCCTGCCTAAGGACTGAGGGCAGTGTTTTTCCTGTGCTCGTGAACAGGGCAGGATCATGTCGGTCTCGGGGGTCGGAACTATCCGTCCCAACCAGTAACTCACCGACTGGAGGTAAAAGTGCCCCGCTCTAAATTCAGATAGAAATATGTGAACAAAAATAGCAACAATAATGACCATTAATATATATATATTAAACATTCACTGTATGCAAAGATTGGGCAGAATGCTTTGGCAATTGGCCTCTCTTTTTAGCAATCTAAAATGCGATGCAGCCACTATTAAATTTTAAACCCTTACAGTTTCTTAGGATGTGATACTGGATTGGAATCCTGATTTTTTTGAGGACTGACATCCAGAGAAGGTGGTGCGATTGATGTCTAAACAGAGAACTGGAAGCACCGAGGGAACAGGACTGAGGGGGATGTAGGGTGGAGGGGACCAGAGGAGGAAGGAAGAAAGGCGAGAGGCTGCTTTTAATTATGAGCACAATATAAAGCAAAAAAAAAAAACCCCAAAACTGTTATTTTAACAGACAAGCCCTATGAAAACCAACTAAAGATTTTCGTTTAAACCCATTTTCTTAGAAATTCACATATTTATTCTATTTGCTAGAAACATTTTTTAACTTGTCGTTATTGATTTTGGAGATTGTGGCTTATTTTTTTCCTGAATATTCTTAGCATTTGAAGATGAATTTGCTTTTATGAGATGACCAAAAGGTGTTTGGATCCAGGTTTGTTGAACTAGGGGGCTTCCATGGTGGCTCAGACAGTAAAGAATCTGCCTGCAATGCAGGAGACCCAGGTTCGATCCCTGATTCAGGAAGATCCCCTCTTGGAGGAGGGCATGGCAACATACTCCAGTATTCTTGCCTAGAGAATTCCATGGACAGAGGAGCCTGGTGGGCTACAGTCCATGGCGTCCCAAAGAGTTGGACACAACGGAGTGACTAACACTCACTTTTTTGTTGTTGTTTTAACTGGATGGGTAAGAAAGCATTTTGGCCAAAAAATTCTTGTAACTGTTAAGAAATAAGACTGTGATTTCTGTAACCAGCAGAATTACTTAGAATGCATTTCTGGTGAGAAGTTCCAATCGAGCTTTGAGAGGTGCTAGCCTTGTTGGAAGGTATGGATGCTGTCTGGGGGAATGCGTGATCTCTAGGTACAGGGTGTTACCTGGATGGCCATTCTCACTTGATAGTCAAAGCTAACAGGTTCCTTTTCATTGACTCTCCTGCTTCTTATTCCTAGATAATAGGGCCAAAAAGAGGGAAAAGTAATAATCAGGGGTCGTTTCTTTCCAACACTTTCAGATGCTGGTTTAAAATAGTTTGATTGAGTAAATGTTATCATACAAACTCCAACATTGGTCATATGGTTTGTTTTCCAGACTAATGGAACCCCTCAGTGAATGACATGCTTACTCCAACATGTGTGATGACTTTTAAATAATTTCCTTTCATAAGTTTTTAACTTTCTTACACTTGCCAAAATGGTTAAAAATTACAGGCTGCATGTGGAAATCAGACCTAGTAAGATATTTGTTAGTTGCTGTCTAAATTCCATGTGAGTTACTGAAATTCAAAATAAAGACTTCTGAAGAAATAACTGATGTAGTAAATAGAAATGCCTTAAAAAAATCATGGCACCACTGAGGAAATGAAAATGAGAAAATGTTCAAGCTCCTAAAAACAGGATTAACTGGGGACTTCCCTGATGGTCCAGTGGTTGAAACTTCACCTTCCAGAGCAGAGTCTGTGAGTTGGATTCCTGGTTGGGAAGCTAAGATCTGCATTCCTCAGGGCCAAAAAAACAAAACATAACACGGAAGCAATGCTGTAACATATTCAGTAGAGACTTAAAAAAACAGGTTAATTTGGAATTCTAACTCAGTCTTCTTCCCTGATAGATTTATCTGAGAACTTGATTAAAATATACAAATTGCTGGAAAGATAGAAAATTCAATCTAGGTGGAATATAGTGAATATATATTCTACCTAAGAGACAAGAAGAATTTTACTTGTGTTAAATCTTTTTCATCTTGGCAATGACAAAAATCCTAAATGGATTTAAACTATATTTTCTAATTTTATAAGTATCATATATTAATTGTGAATAATTTGGAAATTATTTCTTGAAGTAAAATCATTAATACTTTCATTACCCTAAGAGATCCACTATTAATATTTTGTTAGGCATTCTAGTATTTTTTTATACACACTTTAAATGCTCAAGAGTATATTATTTTATACAATTTTATATCTGCATCTTTTTCACGTAGTATTGAAAAATATTTTCCCATATCATTAAAAACTCTTTGACATGCTTTGTGATGGCACATGGTATAGTCATTCTTGAGTCAAGTGTATCTAAAAAGTGTTTTGTTGAGTCCTTACTGTGTGCAGGGTCACCAAGCTCTATTACAAACAAAACAGGAGCAGTGCTTGACTTCATAGAACTCAGTCAAGCAAATATACTGTTGTTTGCTTAGCCATTTATTTCCCTGTGGTGAGATGTCAAGATTACTTCCATTTAATCACTATTATAGATAAAGCTGAGATGAAAGGCTTAGAATGTTGACTGAGAGAATAGGTTTTGGAGTCACAGAAAGACAAGCCAGGATTCTGCCTGTCTGACTTGTGAACTCTGTGAATGAACACTTCCCTTAACGTCCCTCAACCTCAGCGTCCCCATCTGGGCTAGGGACATCGTCATACCTCCCCTAGAAAGTTATTATGTATATAAAATAAGATAATGCATGTACTGCTTTCCGCAGAGTATCAGGAACTCGGTTATTCCTGGCAGTAGGAGTAGTAGTAATATTCACTTTGTGCAGCTTAACTGGCACGTGGCTGCTCTGGTTCAGTCTTTATGACCCCACGAGCTGCAGCATGCCAGGCTTCCCTGTCCATCACCATCTCCTGCAGCTTGCTCAAACTCATGTCATTGAGTCAGTAATGCCATCCAGCCATCTCCTCTGTCATCCCCTTCTCCTCCTGCCTTTGATCTTGCCTAGCATCAGGGTCTTTTCCAGTGAGTCTGCTCTTTGCATTCGGTGGCCAGAGTATTGGAGCTTCAGCTTCAGCACTAGTCCTTCCAATGAATATTCAGGGTTGATTTCTTTTAGGATGGACTGGTTTGATCTCCTTGGCATGTTGATTTATCTTAATTTGTTGTAATTACATATCTTATTTTTTTGAAAAGAGGAACTTTCTCCCAATTAATATCAAACAAAAGAAGGTATAAATTGCATATGGTTGTAGGCTGATCTTTGTGTAAAAGTCTCTAGAATTTTCCACTGAGGATATCCATGGTGCTCCAGAATGGACTTTCTTGTAGTTCAGCGAGCAGTACTCCTCTTGGAGAAGGGGGTGCAGAGAGTTACTGAGGGTCTCGTAGTCACGATGCAGTACTAACTTAGAATGCTCTTTCCTCAGCATGCAACTGCCATGGACACTCCACCGACTGTTACTATGATCCGGATGTGGAGAGGCAGCAGGCGAGCTTGAATATCCAAGGCCTCTATGCCGGTGGCGGGGTCTGCATTAACTGTCAGGTAAGGCACTATTTAAGTCAGCCTAGGAAATGAACTTTCAGGAAGCCCTACTCTGAAACAATGTCACCAGCTTCCCTGGCGGCCCACTGGTAAAGACTGCCTGCCAGTGCAGGAGACGTGGGTTTGATCCCCAGTCCAGAAAGATAATGCATGTGCCACAGAGTAGTTAAGCCTGTGTACCACAACTGTAGAGCCTGGGAGCTGCAACTGCTGATGCTCATGTGCCCTGGAGCCCATACTCCTCAAGAGAAGCCACTGCAGTGAGAGGCCTGGCACCCTGGCTGGAGGGTAGCCCTGGCTCACTGCAGCTAGAGACAAGCCCATACACCAACAAGGACCCAGCACAGCCAAAAATAAATAAATAATCTATATAATATGTAAAGATATTGTAAAAGACATTTATAAGAAATTTAAAAAATAAAAATAAAATGATGTCAAGAAAGTGATATGCAATTGAAAGGATTTTCTGACATCCTTTCTCCACTTTTGTATGTAGAAAGCCTGCTTGGCTGGATGTAATTTAGAGATTGCAGGGAAAATGGACTGAGGGATATTTGCCCAAACTCTGTTGATTAGATTTTGGGTCTTTCCCTAATTGGAGGGGGAAATTCCTCTCATCTTGACTGCTATCCATGTTATAGTAGAAAGGCTCTGAGATAGGACAAATTCGTATCAATTTCCATGCTGACTTTAAATCCCATTTTCAAGTAGATTCTGAGTCTAGAGGAAGTATGTCATGATCAGTTAATGATGTCTTTGACAGTGGAACCAGATAAGAACTGATTCTTCATCCCTTCTGTAGAATGATTGGGTTCACTGGAATTTAGCTAAGAGGTGTATATAGCAGAGGAGGGTATATGTATATCTGCCTCAAGATAGTCATTAAAAATTGTGTAAATGTTCATGAATTTAGTCTATATTCTGTCTTATTTGCTTTTAGAATGGTATTTTGTTAATGTTGCCATTAAAGAGGCACTTTACATGACGTGCCTATTTGTATGGAACCAGGGATACATACCCTCAGAGAGACCCACCATTCTCTGCATGTCTCCCTCTCCACACATTTTATATCCTCTGTCATCACAGTTAGTTAAATACAAGTAAATGTGCCCCATAGGTTTGCTATAAATCATTGGGCTTTGTGAATAAGTGGAAGATCCCAGGATCTTGTTAAAGCTCTGTATTACAGGACCTTCTGTTGATTTGCGTGCACATAAAAGCTGCAGGTGCCCTGGACGGTCTGAGATTTGATGAAGGATATTTATGAAAACCCTATAATGGATGTCATGTTAGTGATGAAGTACTTAACTCTGTCCTTCTAAAGATTGGAAACAAGAAAGGATTCTTGTTAGAGTGTCCTGGAGGACCCAACCACTGCTTAAGGGGAAAAAAGACATTAAGGTCAGAAAGGAAGAAGTAGAACTAGTAGAACTGTTTCTGTTTGGAGATGACATGATTGTTTATGTGAAAAAGCCTAAGGAATATACAAGACAATTACCAGAACTAATAAGCGAATTTAGTCATATTGTAGGGTACAATGACAATATAGAAAAACTAATTGTATTTATATGTACTAGCAGCAAACAATAGGAAAATGAAATTAAAATTTGATTAAAAACAGTATTAAAAAACATAAAATGCTTAGGAACAAATTTAGCAAAAGACACTTAAGACCTCCCTGTTAAAGCTAGAAAGCTTTGCTGGGAAAGAAGAAACTAAATAAAATAGAAAAAATGTAACATATTTATGGGTTAGAAGACTCAGTAGTATTAAGATATCAGTTTTCCCCAAATTGCTGTATGAAGTTAATGGAAGCTCTTTTTATTTTTGTAAAGACGTTGACATGTGGCTTAAAATTTATATGGTTATATAAATGACCTAGAATATTCAAAGTTGTCT
Source organism: Nanger dama (assembly GCA_917880005.1). Taxonomy (NCBI): domain Eukaryota; kingdom Metazoa; phylum Chordata; class Mammalia; order Artiodactyla; family Bovidae; genus Nanger; species Nanger dama. The sequence goes on from CAKJTW010000090.1 coordinate 177,226, forward strand.
TGAAGAAACTAAATAAAACTGGAGAACTTACCATACTTCACGATTAACTGTAAAGCTACAGTAACTGAAACACCTGCTCCTGACATAAGGCTGGAAGAACAGATCAGCACTGCCCAGCGGGAAGCACAGGAGCAGGCCCAGACCTGGGTCATTTTATGTCCACGATATTTTATTTTTGATAAAAGCACCGAGGCAATCTAATGGCAGGAGGTGGGGAGAGGAGAGAAAGTCCTTTCAACAAATGGTTCTGGAGTAACTGAATTTTACATGGGGAAAAAGTTAACTTTGACCATCCGTCTCACGCATACACAAAAACAAAATTGATATGGATCAGACCCAAAATAAAGTTAAAACTTTTAAGCTTTAGGGGAAAATATAGGAGATAATCCTTATAATTCAGAGGACGAGCAAAGTTTTCTTAGGTCACCGAAAACAATGACCATGAAAAATAAACAAATTAGACTTCATCAGAATGAAAAACTTCCGCTCACAAAAGGCACTGCAGAAAATGAACAGGCAAGACATGAATGGGGAGAAAATATTCCCAAAACATCAATCTGAAGATTGGTTGGTATCCAGGATGTATAAAGAACTCCCACAACTCAGTAATAAAAAGACAAATAAGTTAATACAATTGCAGATGGTTTGAATATCCACTTCACAGAAAGCGGATGTAGGAATGGTCAATAAGCATACAATACACACTTCATAAAAGTGGATATATGAGTGGCCAATAAGCATACGAAGGGCTTAATGTCATTAGTCATCAGAAAAAAATTGGGACCCAAGTTCAACCTGATGTGCTCTACCGGAAGCCATGGGCCAACAACAGAGTTGAGGGGTCATTGGCATTTGATGGAAGAGAGGGTGGATCACAGCCGTTTTCTATTTGCCCAAGACGTTTATGCATGTAAATGAAGTCAAAGACGTGGCCAATGTGGTTTTGACCTCAGTGTTAAAGTGAATTCCGATTTTAGCCCACAGGACAAGAAGTGGTAATAAACAAAAGTCTGTAATTAATAAAATCATATTAAAGGGAAGAGGATCCAGAAAGGGTCCTTGTTCTCCTCTCTGTGTTCTATGCAGACTCCTTTTGAATCAACGTGTTATGTTTTTTTTTTTAAATTTCCTATTGCCTTTCCTTTCATTAATGAAAGAATATTGTCCTTCTGATTGTTTCCAAATTGGAAAGAGGGACAGAATTGAGCTAGATCCATCGTTTATAGTTCTTGGAAATTGATGGTGCATGTTGGGTAATTTGATTTTCTGGCAATTACAAGGATTAGCTGTGAAATATAAAAGGCTGCCTTGTATTGTACTTTAAAATGAGCTTTGTGTGTGAGACACATGCCTACATTTTCCATTCTCATAGCAGAAATGTTTGGGAAATGGTTTCAGAGTAAAGCAAAGATAAAGTTTTGGAATGACGAGAGAAGGAGTTGTAGATGCAGTTTCTTTCAAAACTGAAGAAGATAAAAATACACACCTGGCCCTTTGTTCCCAGGGTTAAACCTAAAGGTGATCTATTATCCGTTCACCACTGTCGAATGAAGCTTGGAAGAGTGGCCCTCTGGAGTTTTTGCTCACTCAGATATCAGGTGCTTCAGTAAGAGGTAGCGAGGAAAACTTGGCCTGTTCAGTTCGTGGTCTCAGTCCCTCTTCCAGTGGGAAAAAATTTCAGAGCCAAGTTCAAGCCAGTGTCCTGTGATAAATCTTGGAGATTCAAGGTCAAGATCTGTGCTTATTTTTTCTTCAGTGATTTTAACATTACAGCTGTGTATGACAGAATTATTTCTCAGGAAGAATTCTTCTCCTGTATTCTTCCGTCTAAGTTTCTTTTGTTTCTTTCTAGCATAACACAGCCGGTGTAAACTGTGAGAAGTGTGCTAAGGGCTATTACCGCCCTTACGGCATTCCGGTCCATGCCCCCGACGGCTGCATTCGTAAGTTTCATTCCAATTTGGTGTGTCTTAGAATTCTGGGAGATCATTGGGCTAAATTGTGATTGGCTAATAATTCCTTTTGTTTCTCTCTCTCTTCATATTATTGGTTCTACTCCTTACTAACTGTGTGACCTCAGTTACATGTATCTCTGAGAATCAGATTTCTTCTATATAAATGGAAATGACAATCTAGTCTCTAAGATTAAGTGAATTGCCATCAAAACCACCTAGGAAGAGATTTCCCTGGCAGTCCAGTGGTCAGGACTACACTTCCAGTGCAGGGGTCATGGATTTGACCCCTGGTTAGGGAACTAAGATCCTGCATGCCATATAGCATGGCCACAAAAGAAAAAATAAACAACAATAAGAAGAAAATAATTTTTAAAAAAAGAAACACACCAAAAAACCACATGGGAGAATAGTGAGACTTGGGCCTGTCCCATACTAGGCCTGCAACAAATGTTTTCTGTTGTTTTGGCATGTTTCTGTGATCTCCAGTAATTTCAGATTTCATCAGAATTAGCATAAGACACATAGCAATGGTTTCATAAGGATTTACAAATAGTCATAATATTCAAAATAGTTATGATTCATTGAGCCCTTGCTATATACAAGGCATTGCCTGAATAATTTTACAAATTTCTTTTCTCACAACAAAATTAATGTATTATTAGTCTCCTTTTAGATGTAGAAAAATCAAAGGGTCTCAGTAGTTAAATATTTTTGCCCAGGTGACAGAACCACTAACTCGTAGGTTAGAATATTGTTCATATCTGTCCAGTGCCGCTGTAACCTACTGCTTCCATTGTACAGAAAAACACCACTTTTTCCCCCTGTGCAATTATCAGCCATAGGTCAGATTGTGGACTTTGTTCAGCATGTGAAAGTTATTTGATTCTTTTATGTTCTCTGGCTATTGCAGTTAGAAAACAATTCCATTCCTGAAGTTGACTTCTGTGCCCACCTTCCCCACAAATTCATTCATTGTATCATTAAGGTTTGGGGGCATCATCGTTGTTAAAAATGGGTCTCTGTTTTCCCTTGATCTTCCACATCATCCCATGAAGTATGCCCATCATTTTTCTTGTGTTCACAAAAAATAGGCCTTGGCTAAGGAAAACAGGACATTGTGAATATAGTCTTGCCTTATTAGGAACTTCAGTTTTCCATCACTTTTCTAGTTTCTTTCTTTGTCACCAAAATGGTCTCCTGGAGGTATTAGAGGCATGGCATTAAGAATCCACTGGACACATGAATAGTAACAAATTAAACAAAGGACCTCAGGAGAAGCCAGGCTTGGGGGATGCTTGGTGTTCATGACTTCTACAGCCTCCCAGGTCCTCACTGCACATGTACTCAGCTGAGCTGTGACAGTATTTTGCTGCCCAAGGTGGGGACTTCGGCCAGGTCAGGGGAAGTGAGGGCATTACCAAGCATTTTACACCCTAAGTCTGTCCCTCTGGAGTGCAAACCTGACCATCATGTTGATCACAAAAACTGCCTTCAGTAAGTCTTATCATTTGATTCTAACATTTGGATTATGGACGTGATCTTGCTGTGCTGTCCACGGATTATATATCAGTGTCTAGGCATCTCACACTCATGTCCACAACACAGCTGTGTAACGAGGAGCACTCTGGACATTGGCAGCTGGCTCATAGCCAGGAGAGGCTCTGCCCACCCAGCCCCTCCAATGAGAGGATAGTGCCTTTTGCCTCTTGCAGGGTGAGCTGGGTGGTGCTTACATCATAAACCACATCCTGGAGGCCTTCCCAGTGTGACTGTTCATTTAAGTCTGTCTCTGAGGGCCGCGGGGTTGGGTCACTGCAAACCATCCACCAGGTATGAAGTGGAAAGCAGTGCCCTTTCAGGAACACATGTGCACCAATGATAAAGGACTAGATTGGCCAAAAAGTTAGTTTGGGTTTTCCGCAGCACCTTATGAAAATACCTGAATGACCTTGTCAATCAACCCAGTAATAAGGACATTAGGAAATATTGGCCTTAAGAGGTGCAATGAAGGACGGACCCTCTGAAATCAGGGTTTCTCTTAGCCTGCAGCTGCCACCCAGAGCATGCGGAGGACTGTGAGCAGGGCTCTGGCCGCTGTACCTGCAGGCCCAACTTCCGCGGAGACCACTGTGAGGAGTGTGCGGCCGGCTACCATCATTTCCCAGTTTGCTCCAGTAAGTCCTGGTGGTAGAAGGGGAGGCCTGGCTCCTTGGCTCTAGCCTGGGCTTTGTGCATCGACCCCTGAGGACCTGGCAGGCAGGGCGGGGAAAGAGAGGGGGACAGAAATAGGGCCAGGAAGGCTGTATCGGGTTGGCCAAAACTACGTTCATGTTTTTCCGTAAGATGTTACAGGAAAACCCAGATGAACTTTTGGGCCAGCCCAGTATTTGTGTGGAAGTGCTTCCCAAAGTTTGGAACATTACCTTTATATAAGTATGTTGTATAGTGTTATTTATCTCCAAAGTATTAGGCTATACCATAGACATGACCATCTCATCAGACCTAAGGGGCAAATATTGGCAATTTGAACTTAATAGTAATCCATTTGTGAAGTTTTTTTTCATAAACCTAGAAAAAATGTCATGGGCTTCCGGATATTTGTTTGCACACACACATGTGTATGTTGTATTTATGGTGGCTAAGAGATGTTTCTGTTCTTAAGCAGTTTACAGGGGAGCCCCCCATCTCACCCTATTGTCTTAGCCTAAGAGAATGGCTCAGTACCTCAGAGAGAAAAAAATATGTATCTGTTAGAAACACAGAACAGGGAGCAAGTGTGTTAGTTGCTCAGTCGTGTCTGTCTCTTTGGGACCCCGTGGATTCTCCAGGCAAGAATACAGGAGTGGGCTGCCATTCCATTCTCCAGGGGATCTTCCCAACCCAGGGATCGAACCCAGGTCTCCCACATTGCAGGCAGATCCTTTACTGTCTGAGCCACCAGGGAGGAACACAAAGCAGGAGAGTCTGAAATCTGCTGTGCAGGTTGGGGCAGGAGCCGTGGTCCTGTTTGTTCTGCATTAGCATAGAAACTGGAGTTTGGTGTCAGGACAGAAAAACACTGTCTCAGGAAGAGGCTGCCACACTGAGACCTTAGTTGTTGCCCATTCCCACCTCACAATTCTACTATCCTGGGAAAAGCACATTGAGTTTGAGGCTGTGCAGACAGGACGTGTGTGGCCCCAGCTGGTGTGTGGTCACCATCTGGCCCCGTACCCACCTGCAGTCCCAGGGTCTCTGTTCAATAAAGACCCACTTCCACTGTTGAGCGTCCCAGTTTGGAGGACAAATTATATAACCATCCCTGGTGGCTCAGAGGTTAAAGCGTCTGCCTCCAATGTGGGAGACCCGGGTTTGATACCTGGGTTGGGAAGATCCCCTGGAGAAGGAAATGGCAATCCACTCCAGTATTCTTGCCTGGAGAATCCCATGGATGGAGAAGCCTAGTAGGTTACAGTCCACGGGGTCGCAAAGAGTTGGACATGACTGAGCGACTTCACCTTACCTTCACCTTAGAGTTAAAGGAGCCAACTTTTAAGCCCACACATAGTAACATTGAGCCCTGAATCAGGGCTTAATCAATTTAGAATCCTTAATTATTGGACAGAGGCTAAGCAGAAATTGTATTTTCATAAGCAAAGTTTTAGAGTAAAAACTTGTAAGGAAACATTTTTAAAAACTAGTCTCAATTTTATATTAAAGAACAATAAAGATACTAAAGGGACTTCTCTGGGGGCCCAGTGGTTAAGAATCCACCTGCTAGTGCAGAGGACACAGGTTCGATTCCTGCTCCAGGAAGATTTCCACACACACATGTGTATGTTGTGCAAATCTTGGGGCAGCTCAGCCCGTGCAACATAACTATGGAAGCCCACAAGCCTAGAGCCTGTGCTCTGCCACTGGAGAAGCCACCGCAATGAGAAACCCACGCACAGCAATGAAAACCCAGGGCATCCAATGTTGGTTAATTACTTTTTAAAAAGAAGTCCAGTTCAGCCCTAGTTGACTGGGACTTAGCTATTGTGAGCACAGAATATCCATTTCTGTTCATTAGTATGCACATCACACTCATGTCTGACCTTCCTGATTCTAGATAACTATACTTTTAAGTGTAGCAATATTTTTCCCTTTTTTTTTTTTCCAGTTGGTTTTCACATACTGCTTTCACTACGTTGGAGTGGACATCTTCCTAGTTACTGCAATTTACTGTTTTACTATGCTGTTTCCTTACTTTTTCTCTGTATTTTTCAATAAACTATTTTTCTAGGAATTCCCATCCTTCCTACTTCTACTCCAAGTCCAGAGGATCCAGTAGCTGGAGATATAATAAAAGGCAAGTAATTTCTCACTTGGTTTAACTTCAGTAAGAATGTTCTCCATATTCCTTCTTCTACGCACATGGCTATGTCCAAGTTCAAATCATTCTTATGGGAGCTTGGTGGTACCTTGTGGGTGTGTTGCATTTGGACTTCTTACCCCCTGCCCCTTCATTCTCTAATCCTGTCTGTGCTTTGCAAAGGCACTGCCTGATGAAGGGGAGTAAGCCATTTGGATTGTCTGTCTCCAGTTTGCTCAGAAAGCTTCAGTGACAGTCAGCTGCCTGCCGTCTGTCTTGGTTCTCCATGAAGGGACTGGGTGCAAGAGTTCATTTGGGAGGTGACCCCAGGAAACATCAGTAAGGGAGTGAGTCTGAGACTGAAGGGGGCCCTTTTGAAGTTGCTTTAGCGAGCTTGGTCCTGCGGTAGCTCCTGGAGCTGCAGCCCTCATGGCAGCTCTGGGAGACAGCAAACTTGCTCAGCGTTTCCCCAGCTGAATGGAGAACTTCAGTCACCTGCCGGGTGTGGAGGGCTGCCTCTGGGGCATTAACTCTCTGGACCTGGCCTGCAGGGGGCCAAGGAGCTGCTGCAGCCAGAAAAGTGCCCAGGGAAGAGAGTGGCCGAGTGTGCGGAAGCAGGCTTTGGGGGTGGAGAGGTGCTCTGCCTACGTAATCCCTGATTCTGCACGTGTTTTATGAGCACCTACTATGTGTCTGACACCATTCTGGCTGCAGGGGACTTATCAGTGAAATAAATTTCCCAGCTCTCCTACAGCTTATACAACTTATATTTTAGTTGGGGGTAGGGGTGGGGGCAACTCATATGTAACATATAAACAAGTAAAGATGGTTAGATGGTTAATATGCAGGGTTGTGTCTTGTACAAGGTGCTTCTTTTAAATGGGAATCATTCACAATGGGGAACTTAGGCATCCCTCAGGCTGTGTCTCGTATTATTGGTGTAAAATATTTCAGTTAAGAATTTCCAAAGGCAGGTGATGGATCACACAGATTCAAGGTTACTTTGAGGAATATTTGAAGTTACTGACTCCCTATAATAAAGGTTGGCCAGATTTCTGTTCATTTAATCTCATTAAAAGGATCACAAAAAGGTACTGATTTATTTAAAGAGAAGTAATCCATCTGCTTACTTTGCCAACAAAGGTCCGTCTAGTCAAGGCTATGGTTTTTCCAGTGGTCATGTATGGATGTGAGAGTTGGACTGTGAAGAAAGCTGAGCGCCAAAGAATTGATGCTTTTGAACTGTGGTGTTGGAGAAGACTCTTGGACTGCAAGGAGATCCAACCAGTCCACGCTAAAGGAGATCAGTCTTGGGTGTTCATTGGAAGGACTGATGCTAAAGCTGAAACTCTAGTACTTTGGCCACCTCATGTGAAGAGTTGACTCATTGGAAAATACCCTGATGCTGGGAGGGATTAGGGGCAGGAGGAGAAGGGGACAACAGAGGATGAGATGGCTGGATGGCATCACCGACTCAATGGATGGGAGTCTGAGTGAACTCTGGGAGTTGGTGATGGACAGGGAGGCCTGTTGTGCTGTGATTCATGGGGTTGCAAAGAGTCGGACACAACTGAGCGACTGAAGGGAGCTGAACTGAATCCATCTGCAATACAGAAGACACAGGAGATGCGGGTTCGATCTCTGGGTCAGGAAGATCCCCTGGGGGGAAGAAATGGCAACTTACTCCAGTATTCTTGCCTGGGAAATCCCATGGACAGAGGATCATGGCAGGCTACAGTCCATGGGGTTGCAAAGAGTCAGACACAACTGTGCAACTGAGCATGCATGCGCACACACACTTGGTCACTTGGGGACAGTAGCTGTGCTTGACTTACTTTCTGATCCCCATGGCATGGTATTCTACCCATAGTGAGTACAGCAAGTGTGTCCTTAAATGTTTGCCATTTGACTAGAATGGGGCTCAGCTTTTGAGCCTGGATTATGATACACATCTCTTGTCTCCTTCCACAAGCATGTTTCTGGTCTGTTTCCAGTAATCCCTTTGTTATTCTGTTCCCTTTTCTCCCCAGATAGGCTGGTGATGACTTAGGGAAGGAAATTTAATTGAATTTGAAGGAAAGTTTAGACTTCTGTTACAAAATATTAGGGAAGCCTCAGAACACAGCCTTGAGGAAAAGAAATTCCACTTAGCACAGTTAGATTTATTTGGTAATTTGAAATCAGAGAGATCCTGTTCAATTTGATTTTCTACTAATGCACTTTAAAAACACCCAGTTTGGGGCCTGACTTCTGGCAGTGAACCTTAGGAACACAAGCATCTCAGCTGCCGGGAGATATACAACACTGGATAGTACCAGATCTCTCCCATCCCTGAGGATTTTAATTCATTGAGGCCCATTAATGCTTTCATGTCTTCTCAGTGGTTCTTAAACAAAGCTGTTTTTAAGAACCTGCTTTTACAAAATATAAATGCCTGTGTTTCACCCTCAGATCTTAAATCTAGATTTCCAGGGTGAAGTTCAGCCTGATATTTTGAACAGATTTTCTAGATGATTCTGGCCTGTCTCTTGCACACGTGCCAAGTCGTTTTAGTCCTGTCCAACTCTTCGTGACCCCATGGGCTGTAAACCCACCAGGCCCCTCTGTCCATGGGATTCTCCAGGTAAGAATACTGGAGTGGGTTGCCATGCCCTCCTCCAGGGGCTCTTCCTGACCCAGGGATCGAACCAGCTTCTCTTATGTCCCCTTCATTGGCAGGCGGGTTTCATTAGTGCCACCTGGAAATATTTCCAGGGGTGAAGTTCAGGCTGGTATTTTGAACATATTTTCTAGATGATTCTGGTGTATGTCTCTTGTTAAGAACCACTGCTCTGGTTAGAAGAAATTTGTATTTCATGGTTGGCAGACTTTCCTGTAAAGATATAGTAAATATTTTCAGCTTTGTAGGCAGAGTTGCATGTACTCAACTCTGCTGTTGTAACATGAAAAGAATAGACAATACATGAATGAATGAGCTTGGCTGTATTCCAATAAAACTTTGTTTACTAAAACAAAAGGATCCGGCCCTCAGGCCTTAGTTTACAGATCCTGGGACTCAGCATCGCTTGAGTCTGGGATTCCACACCCAGGCAATGACGTTTTTACCAGGAGATTCCAGTGTGGAGCCCAGATCGAGAAGTACTATTCTAGAAATTCCATAGGCTCAGTTCCAGACAATTGAAACAAAGGATACTTGAAGCAAAAGGACAGAACCCTTTTGCAGGCCAGAATGTTTTTAGCTTTACATGACCCTGGATATTATTGGGATTTTCTGGGTCCAAGTGATCATTTATAACCACTTGGCATTTATTTTTAGAAAGTTCATGTTTAGTAGATACGTCTTCAAGGGCTCTTTTTGAAAATGAAAGGATACATCAAACATTCACTCTAGAGGGGCACTGGCCTCTGGGCACTCTTTTATTCCTCCAAGTTCAAGCGAAGAGTGATGAAGAGCAAAATCAGCAGCTGCAAAAGTCTCTACGTGCTTACTCTAGGAGAGTGATGCCATCTTGGGATGAGTTTGTAAAGCAGCCCATTTGGTTGGAGGACATGGCTGCCTGGAGGTTCCTGACCCCATGAAAAGGTTTTGATTCCCCTGATCACTTTGTAAGGAGCTAGTTGTGATTGTTGTTTAGTTGCCAAGTCATGTCCGACTCTTTGCGACCCCGTGGACTGTAGCCTGCCAGGCTCCTCTGTCCATGGGATTCTCCAGGCAAGAACACTGGAGTGGGTTGCCATTTCCTTCTCCAGAGGAGCTACTTGCCCTTGCCAAGTTGTGAGTCAGTGTGGGCGGAGCTATGGCATGTGCTAATGATGAGAACTCTGAGAGCTGGGGGGCGACAGCCTGCTGGGGCATGCCTTTGCGCTCTGTCCCTCCCCAGGCTGGGCATTTTAACCTGCCTGGCAGGGTGGGGCAGCCACTCTTGGCATGGAGACAGGCCAGATATGGCTTAGAGAGAGGCAAGTGAATTCTGATATCTTAGTTTGGGCTCTCTGTAGATGCCAGTAAAACAGAATTCAAGGAATGGTGTTTACCAGAGAGAACTGGAGTCTTGAGTATTTAGCATATTCTTCATTCATTGAACTCTTATTAAGTGCCTCCTCTGTACCAGGCTGAGGCAGCTGCTAGTTCACAGTCGCTGCTCCCTGGAAGCCCCCAGGCCTGCAGGAGACACACCGGCAAACAGTTACAACAGCAGGAGTTAATCCTATGACCTGGCAAGGTGGCGGTGGTTTTGTCACTGAGTCATGTCCGACTCCTGCAACCCCATGGACTGCAGCCCACCAGGCTCCTCTGTCTATGGGCTTTCCCAGGCAAGAACACTGGAGTAGGTTGCCATTTCCTTCTCTAGGGGATCTTCCTGACCCAAGGATTGAGCCTGCATCTCCTACACTGCAGGCAGATTCTTTACCATCTGAGCCACCAGGCAAGAAGGTGGAACAATAGGAGCAGACCCTAGGGTCATCCTTATAGCTTCTTACAAAGGTAGGCAGGTAGATGGGAAGGATGGGAGGAAGAAGGGAGGAAGGAAAGAAAAAGGTAGAGTTCTAGAAGGGCTTCCTGGGACCTGGAGAAGGAGGAGTTGAGGACATTATGGATTTGTATATATTGAGGTGGCCTAAATCATTTGGAGTTTTCCATAAGATGTTATGGTGATAATTTTACAGCAAGTGATAGGAAAGCATCTCGAGACACCTTTTTTTAGTTATGTGTGGGCTCTGGCAGCGTGAAGATTTTGAAGGATCTTCTGAGTCACACGTGTTGAGGACTTTGCATTGTGTCCTGAAGGCATCAGGTCACCATGGAGGGATTAATCAGGGCATAGCAACCCACTCCAGTGTTCTTGCCTGGAGAACCGCATGGACAGAGGAGCCTGGTGGGCTACAGTCCATGGGGTTACAGAGTCAGATATGACGGAGCAAATAACACTTTCACTTTCTTTCATGAAAAGGTTGGCTTTTTAGAAAGATCACTCCTGCCACCAGTGTGCAGAGTGGGTTGGAAGGAGAAGATGGGAAGCAGATAGCCTTGTTTGGAGAATCTTGAAATAAACCAGGCAAACAAGGGTGAGGTCCTAGAGGAAGGCTCTGGAACTCTGGAAGGAACCGAGGATTCCAGCTACCTTCCTAAGATACAGGCACTACGACCTTGTGAGGAGGTGGGAGGTGAGGGTGGAGGAGAAGTGAGGCGCCTCAGAAATCTCTGGTTCCTGCACTGTGTTGGGAGTATTTTCCAGATAAGTTTAAAAAAGTGTCAGGAGAACATGATAACCATTGCACTACAGAAAGCACACCTAAGTTAAAAGTAAATTTCAGAAACAGAAATTTAGCAGTGCATAGGTACTCGATGCTTTCTTTCTGTTTACAAATGGTAGTAAATCTAGATTCCTCCGACTTCAATGCCATTGTCAAGTTCAAGTTTCTTACTGAATTCCAATGCCTGGTTTATCGCCAAGACTGTAGTTGACAGTAAACCTCTGCATTTCACTGTGGTGGTCTCAGCCTCCGGGGCTGTGGCACTGGGACCTCGTGTGGCAGCTGTGATGGACAGGGACCATGTTGTAGGGTGGTGCTTATGCCAGCCTGAGTTCTAAGGCTTCTCTTGTGATGAATATACCCTTGGACACATCCAGTGCCTCTTTTGTCAAGTTAGGTGACTGTTGGATTGAAGTATGAGCAAGTTAGAGATTATGCAAAGACTGTAGAATTGTTCTGACTTACCCTGATCTTTTTTTCTTCATTATTTTAATAATAATAATTCTACAACTCTGTTACCAACCTTTTACATGAAAAAGGACAAAGGGAAGGAGTGGGATTTAGCTAGCTCTTCAGATTATCTACTATTTTTAACCCTTGTAGAAAATCTTTTCAAAGTGCATGAGGCTTCTCTTCCTTGAGAAGTAGGGGTAACCCAGTCAAATCTTTGATCCACCTTAGGGACTGCCTCGAGGGACCATGTTGTAGGTTTAGATGTTAACGTTCTTGGTAGAAATGTAGATACTCTAAATACAAGAATGGTTTGAATATGTATACTAATCTAGAACATACCTTGAACACAGTTTTTAAAGTCAGTTATCAGCTTGTATCCTTCACATCATATAAAGGGCATGGGGCTTTAAAACCAGGCTGATCTGGATTCACATTCCTACTCAGCTTTTCTGGCTGTGTGACCTCGGGCAAGTCTGGACCTAACAGAAGCAAACGATATTAAGAAGAGCTGGCAAGAATACACGGAAGAACTGTACAAAAAGATCTTCACTACCAAGATAATCATGATGATGTAATCACTAATCTAGAGCCAGACATCTTGGCATGTGAAGTCAAGTGGGCCTTAGAAAGCATCACTACGAACAAAGCTACTGGAGGTGATGGAATTCCAGTTGAGCTGTTTCAAATCCTGAAAGATGATGCTGTGAAAGTGCTGCACTCAATATGCCAGCACATTTGGAACACTCAGCAGTGGCCACAGGACTGGAAAAGGTCAGTTTTCATTCCAATCCCAAAGAAAGGCAATGCCAAAGAATGCTCAAACTACTGCACAATTGCACTCATCTCACACGCTAGTAAAGTGATGCTCAAAATTCTCCAAGCCAGGCTTCGGCAATACGTGAACCATGAACTCCCTGATGTTCAAGCTGGTTTTAGAAAAGGCAGAGGAACCAGAGATCAAATTGCCAACATCTGCTGGATCATGGAAAAAGCAAGAGAGTTCCAGAAAAACATCTACTTCTGCTTTATTGACTATGCCAAAGCCTTTGTGTGGATTACAATAAACTGTGGAAAATTCTGAAAGAGATGGGAATACCAGATCCACCTAACCTGCCTCTTGAGAAATCTGTATGCAGGTCAGGAAGCAACAGTTAGAACTGGACAGGGAACAACAGACTGGTTCCAAATAGGAAAAGGAGTATGTCAAAGCTGTATATTGTCACCCTGCTTATTTAACTTCTATGTAGAGTCCATCATGAGAAATGCTGGACTGGAAGAAACATCTCCCAGCATCAAGATTGCTGGGAGAAATATCAATAACCTCAGATATGCAGATAACACCACCCTTATGGCAGAAAGTGAAGAGGAACTAAAAGCCTCTTGATGAAAGTGAAAGAGGAGAGTGAAAAAGTTGGTTTAAAGCTCAACATTCAGAAAACGAAGATCATGGCATCTAGTCCCATCACTTCATGGGAAATAGATGGGGAAACAGTGGAAACAGTGTTAGACTTTATTTTTGGGCTCCAAAATCACTGCAGATGGTGACTGCAGCCATGAAATTAAAAGACGCTTACTCCTTGGAAGAAAAGTTATGACCAACCTAGATAGTATATTCAAAAGCAGAGACATTACTTTGCTGACTAAGGTCCGTCTAGTCAAGGCTATGGTTTTTCCTGTGGTCATGTATGGATATGAGAGTTGGACTGTGAAGAAGGCTGAGTGCCGAAGAATTGATGCTTTTGAACTGTGGTGTTAGAGAAGACTCTTGCGAGTCCCTTGGACTGCAAGGAGATCCAACCAGTCCATTCTGAAGGAGATCAACCCTGGGATTTCTTTGGAAGGAATGATGCTCAAGCTGAAACTCCAGTTCTTTGGCCACCTCATGTGAAGAGTTGACTCATTGGAAAAGACCCTGATGCTGGAAGGGATTGGGGGCAGGAGGAGAAGGGGATGACAGAGGATGAGATGGCTGGATGGCATCACTGACTTGATGGACATGAGTTTGAGTAGACTCCGGGAGTTGGTGATGGACAGGAGGCCTGGCGTGCTGCAATTCATGGGGTTGCAAAGAGTTGGACACGACTGAGCGACTGAACTGAACTGAACTGAGCCTCTTTTTTCTCACCTATAAAATGCTTATCTTAGCAGGACTCTTGCTTGACCTCATTATCCATAACGAAGTCGAGCAAGAGCCCTGTCTTTCTGAGAAACGCTTATTGATTAAGACATCCTGTACGTGACAGCAGGTGTCCTGAGGTGAGCTCTCCCTAAGTGTTTAGTCTGAAAGGTTTTTCCTTCATTTATTGCTGTCTTTCACTATCTATTTAGCCCCTAAATTAGTGGCTAAAAACAACATGATTTATTTCTTGCAATCCTGTGGCTTGGCTGGGCAGTCTTTCTGCCGAACTTGCTGGAAGGTCCGCTGAGGACAGCTCAGTGTCTCTCTCCCTGTGGCCCTTTGTCTTCGAGGAGGTCAGCCAGAGTACCCCCTCACCCCCAGTGATCTCAGGGTTTCTAGAGCGTGAGAATGGAAGCCACAAAGCCTGTCATAAAGCCACAGAGCTACAAAACCTGGGCTCTGAAATCCCAGGACAGCTCTTTTCCCCTTGTTCTACTGGTCAGTCAGTCATGCGGCCAGTGAGTGATTTCAGAAATTAAAGTGTGAAAGACAAGGCCAAGTTAAGGCAGAGAGTGGGCAAGGGACGGGGGAGCTGCCGGTACTGACTGGGTGGGGGTGGGCCTTGCTGAGGTGAACAGAGAACTGAAGGATGAGAGGGAACATGGGAAGGGTGCTATCTGCAAGGACTGACCAGCCAAAGCAGAGGTCCTGAGACAGACAGGACCACGCTGTCTGCCGGGAAGGGCAAGGTGCCTGCAGGCTTGAAACGATCCCGGTGAGGTCCTCCAGAGCCACATCTGGCTCTGATCAGGGCTGAATGGATGTTCATCTCTTTTCTTCTAAACAATGGCGGTAGAAATATGTTTAATTCAAATAGTCATTCAGTGGGAATCTATGAAGTTGAAATTTTACTAAATAAGGCTCATGTGTGTGTGTGTGGTCAGCTGCTCTTGGTGTCCAACTCTATGGACTGCAGCATGCCAGGCTCCTCTGTCCGTGAGGGATTCTCCTGGCAAGAATACTGGAGTGGGTTGCCATGCCCTCCTCCAGGGGATCTTCCCCAACCCAGGGACTGAACCCAGGTCTTCCGCATTACAGGTGGATTCTTCACCACCTAAATCACCAGAGAAGCCCAATTAAGGCTTAGTTTTGGGGGAAATTGTTCCATGGGCATGGATGCTAAAAGATTATAGATACTTTGTAAAGTAATGTCTGCCCTAGAGCTTCCTGAATGGCATCTCTGATCTTTCCTGGCGAGATGTCTTACTCCCTTTAAGATGAGTTAGGAATGTATGTAAACCATTTGTTGTTCAGTCACTAAGTCACTAAGTTGTGTCTAACTCTTTGCCACCCCATGAACTGCAGCAAACCAGGCTTCCCTGTCCTTCACTGTCTCCCAGAGTTTGCTCAAATTCACGTCTGTTGAGTTGGTGATGCTATCTAACAGTCTCATCTTCTGCTGCCCCCTTCTTCTTTTGCCTTCAATCTTTCCCAGCATCAGTCTTTTCCAATGAATTGGCTCTTTGCATCAGATAGCCAAAGTATTGGAGCTTCAGCTTCAGCATCAGTCCTTCCAATGAATATTCAGGGTTGACTAGTTTGATCTCCTTGCAGTCCGGGAGACTCTCAAGAGTCTTCTCCAACACCACAGCTCAAAAGCATCAATCCTTTGGCCCTCATCCTTCTTTATGGTCCAACTCTCATATCTGTCCATGGCTAGTGGAAAAACCATAGCTTTGACTATATGTACGTTTGTCGGCAAAGTGATGTCTCTGCTTTTTAATACACTGTCTAGGTTTGTCATAATTTTCCTTCTAAGGAGCAAGCGTCTTTTAATTTCGTGGCTGCAGTCACCATCTGCAGTGAATTTGGAGCCCAAGAAAATAAAATCTGCCATTGTTTCCACTCCCCCACCCCACCCATCTATTTGCCTTGAAGTGATGGTATTGGATATAAACTATAGATAACTCCAGAATCTGGGTTTCCATGGCAGACACCTGGGTGAAGGGAGAAACACACAAGGAATGAAGGATGGAGAGCCCCTCTGAATGTCTCTTCCTCTTCACAGGCTGTGACTGTAACTTGGAAGGAGTTCTTCCTGAAATCTGTGATGCCCAAGGGAGGTGCCTGTGCCGCCCCGGCGTGGGGGCGCCGGTGTGATGCCTGCCGCTCAGGTTTCTACTCCTTCCCTATTTGCCAAGGTAAGTGAGCAATATGAACATAGTGACCGTCAGTCCTCTGAAATAAGTTTCCTCCCAAGGAAATTCAGAGGCTCCTTTGGCAGAACTGTGTGGCCTCCCATTTAAATGAACGAGCTGCTGGCTCATATATGTGTGTTACATGTGACCGTCCTACCCCGGCCATGTCACCGCCCTTATTTTGCCTTTTGCCCTTAACCTTCTTCCTCCCCAGTGGTCAGCCTGTGGGCTCTGGAGAGGAGGTGGTACCTGAACAGTGTTGAGGAACCTGCCAGGCAGACAAGGGGAGGAGGCTGGGGATTCCAGGAAGGAGGACAGCACACGCAAACCCGCAGCCTCCTGCCTTGCTGTGTCTCTTAGTCTCCATCCTAGTAAGAGGCACTGGAGGGGCTGGAGGAAGGGAGAGGGAGGAGTCTGGCCCAGGCCCCGAAGAACAACAGGTGTGCGGTCAGTGATGTGTGTGTGCTAGGTTGCTTCAGTTGTGTCTAATTCTTTGCAGCCCAATAGACTGTAGCCCTCCAGGCTCCTCTGTCCATGGGATTCTCTAGGCAAGAGTACTGGGGTGGGTTGCCATTCCCGTCTCCAGGGGTATCTTCCTGACCCAGGGATGGAACCTGGGTCCTCCCCGATTGCAGGCTTCCCTGGTGGCTCAGGCAGTAAAGAATCTGCCTGCAGTGTGGGAGACTCATGTTCGATCCCTGGGTCGGGAAGATCCCCTGGAGAAGGGAATGGTTATTCACTTTTCTGAATTAAGGGCTTGAACCAAACCCATAAGGTAAATCCCCAATTAATTCAAGGTATCTTAACTCCAACATTTTATTATGTATCACAGTGTGATAATAGAAATAACACACACAGTAAGTGTAATACACTTGAATCGTCCCCAAACCATCCTCCCCTGTTCTGGCCTGTGGAAAAATTGTGTCCCATGAAACTGGTTCCTGATGCCAGAAAGGTTGGGAACCACTGCTGTACCTCATTTTAAGAGCCTTTTAGCCCCAATCCTGGCTGATCTCCCTGTGTGCCACATCCCCAGCCCTCACTTTTCCTCTGGGTCCTGGGCCTCTATCCTCTGTCCCCCCTTCTCAGCCTTGGCCTCTTGGGCCACAAAAGCCCTCCGTGGTCCCCGCCCAGAGATTTGGATCACCCGGCAGCTGGGAGGGTAAGGAAGGACTGGGTTATCTGTACTTTCTGTACCTTGACTTCCGCCAGAGAAGTTCAGTATTAGGAGTTGGAAGACCCAGTGTGTTTCCCGTTGAAACGTCCGTACAGCTGATGCTTATGTTGGAGTTGTACAAATCATCCTAGAGGCAGATTCAGTACTGAGCCGATTCTGGTCTGGGGTGGTAACCTCATCCTTGCAGGTATATTTTCCCCATGGAAAGACATCCCAAATAATGAAGTTTTAGAGCATGAGGTAGGGATGCTTACATTTCTAATTTAAGCTGTAGGCCTCGAATGTCTCATTGACAAGGTGTAGAAGAACTAGGAGGTGGAGACCTTCCATTTCAAGATCCACTAGGAGCCAGTCTGGGCTTCCCTGGTGGATCAGATGGTAAAGAATCTGCCTGCAATGTAGGAGACCTGGGTTCAATCCCTGGGTTGGGAAGATCCCCTGGAGAAAGGGTATGACTACCCTCTCCAGTATTCCTGCCTGGAGAATCCCATGGACAGAGGAGCCTGGCGAGTTACAGTCCATGGGGTCACAAAGAGTCAGACTTGACTGAGCGACTACACTTTGACTTTTCAGGGACCAATCCCAGAGGAGCTTATGTTAGGAGCAGGCAAGGTTATGAGTAGTGAAGATGAAGTCTGACAAAAAACAGGAGGAGAAAGATCAGGGCGGCCTCATTCCTGGCAGCATGGAGAGGTGTGCCGCCAAGTTTGTTCTTCCAGATTTGAGCCAGTAGGCTCTGGAAGCCTTTGGGATGCTCTCACATTCTGTTGCCAATGTTCTCCCTTCTCCGGTACTCACTTTTTCTAGTAACTTTTGTAATCTTTTATTTATTTATTTATTTCCTTTGGGCAGTGTTGAAGCCAATGGGTGAAGGCCAGACATGCTGAAATCTGAACTTGGTCTAGCGTCAAGGTCTGACCCAGTATTTCAGTTTGTGATCTTTCTTAGATGAAGTTGGTTGCTTGACCCATGGAATTTTAGAAGCGAACTAGTGTAGCCACAAATCCTACATCAGAGGGTCCAATATAGTCTAGCCAAAGAATGCTTGTGTGGCTTTGCTCTAACATTGCTTTAAAATTTTTAAAAAATCTTCTTTAAAAGAATCCTAAAATGCTTTCTAATCGTTCTTTTCAACTGCAGTCCAGCATTTATGTTTTGTATTAACTTAATTTGCTCCAGACTTTAAGTGCAAGGCAGTCTCCTTCTCATTTTATTTTGGATTCATTGAAGTGCTTGCAGTTTTCTTGATTGGAGCTGAAAGTCAAATCATAGATGTGAGGCCATGACGAGAATCATCTTTATGTATCTCAGCTTTATGTTTGTGTTGATGTCTGGCTCAGCACTCTACCTACAACCAGAAAACACACCGAGGCGCTCTGTGAACTTGGTCCTTTGACGGGGGAGGGCGGGAGGTGTTGTCCTCTTTTCATCCTCTCCATCCACCCTTCCTTCTTCTCCTTCTTGATTGTTCTTTTCCTCTTGCTTCCTCCTCCTTTTCCCTCGTGCAATTTGCTAAGCAGCCGCTAGTCAGCACTTGGAGCAGAGACCAGGAGGGTGGGAGTGTAGAGAATGAGGGCCTCCCATGGCTGGCACTGAAGCCTGTCACAGTGGAACTGCCTCCCAAACCTCAGTGTCCTGGGACCTGAACTGTCCCCACTGGAGTTTGCCATAGTCTTTGGGTTGTGGTTACAGGTAGTTCCTTAGAAAAGTTCTATATATGTTACCAGTGCATGTCTAACTCTCTTCCTACATGTCCGCGTATTCTCACAAATCGGACAAACTGGCCCTGGAAAGAGGTCAGATGTACCAGTGGATGGCAGGTGGCAGTGCAGGGGGAGGTTTCTGACCTGGGATGCCCCCGGGAGAGCCCTCTCCCAGCCTTTCCAAGGGGGAAAACCAAATCAGAAGGATGGGCCAAGTTCTGTGCAAGTTTGCTTTGAACTGGCCCTTCGCTTTGCAGT
Source organism: Nanger dama (assembly GCA_917880005.1). NCBI lineage: Eukaryota > Metazoa > Chordata > Mammalia > Artiodactyla > Bovidae > Nanger > Nanger dama. The sequence goes on from CAKJTW010000090.1 coordinate 196,678, forward strand.
TCATTGTTTATCTAGAACATTGAGGCGGTTGGAAGAAGCCTTGGGATTTTCTGTACATCTGATCAGTTAGCCAGAGAGGTAGAGGTGTTCACTATGATGGAACTGAAATGCTGACTTTGTGGCTCTGATGGAGAAGACGCCAGCCTGCTCTTCCAACAGAAGGAAGAGCTCCAAATAATAAGGAGCTCTCTTTTCCTCACAATTTACGTGTCGTCTGGCAGTGTCGCCTCACTCTGAGTTTATTCACTGACGGGAGAGGGTGGTGTTCCCAAAACAGTGCCTCACACAGCACTGTTGCAAGATTCAACGAGAAAACACATATCAGTTGAACTACAGGGGTGGATCCGGGAAAAGGATTTCAATAGTGGCTTATTCCTTCATTTAATAAATGTCTATTTGGCTTGTCATAGAGACCAGGACCGTGTATGCAGGTCAAGAAACAATAGTTAGAACTGGACATGTAACAATGGACTGATCCAAAATTGGGAAAGGAGTATGTCGAGGCTGTATATTGTCACCCTGCTTATTAAACTTATATGCAGAGTACATCAAGCGAAATGCCAGGCTGAGTGAATCCCAAGCTGGAATCAAGATTGTTGGGTGAAATATCAACAACCTCAGAATTGCAGATGATACCAGTCTACTGGGAGAAAGCAAAGAAGAACTAAAGAGCCTCTTGATGAGGGTTAAAGAGGAGAGTGAGCGACAGAGGATCAAATGGTTGGATAGCATCATCAACTCGATGGATGTGAATTTGAGCAAACTCCAGGAGACAGTGCAGGACAGGGAAGCCTGGCGTGCTGCAGTCCATGGGGTTGCAAAGAGTCAGACATGACTGAGCAAGTGAACAACAACCAGAAAAAAAGACCAGGACTGTGCTTGAGGCTGGAAGATTTGAGGGGAGCACAGAAAGACAGGCTTCCTGATTCCTTGTATTATTTAATATCATCATTTTAAAATACTCTTTGAGAATCAAAGTATCTCAAAGGAGAAGCACAGTGAAGAGCAGATGAGAAGAAAAGATTCCAGAAACTCAGAAGGACCTGGATCAAAGCAAAGAGCAGATTTGAAATATTTGTAAAGCCTTGTGGTATTTCCAAGAGTGAGAAGCAGGCTGCCAGTGTTGGGTTTGAGTTTGGGATCTGGCAGCTTTCATCGATAAGCTGGATAGAAACCCAAAGTGTGATGCCAGATTGAGTCATTCACGATTTAAAATAATGTACCTGTGTTTAAGGCTGTGTCTTTGTTTTCACCTCTGGAGTGTATCTGCATCTGCCGAGGCTCCCTAGACAACCCCTCCGGTCCTGGGAGGAGTCAGTGTTAATTTCACCCATGTGATGCTGGCTGGAGCTGCCTCCTCTGTTGCTCCGGGCTCCTGTTGCTGCTCCACCTGCCAGCATGAGTGTTTGCTCTCTGCATTCCCTTCCTTAAAGAAAGAAGAGCAGAGAGGACCTGTGTCAGGGATCTCCAAAGGGACAGGACCCATAGGATGTGTCTGTACAGTAAATCCCCCCACCTGTGAATGAGTTCCAGCCCCAGAGCACGTTCATTCGTCCAACAAAGTAAGCCTAGGTACTCCACTGACACAGTCGGTTATACAGTACTGTACTCTGTGTGCTTAGTTGCTCAGTCCTGTCCAACTCTTTGTGCCCCCATGGGCTATAGCCCGCCAGGCTCCTCTGTCCATGGGGATTCTCCAGGCAAGAATACTGTAGTGGTTTGCCATGCCCCCTCAGAGAATCTTCCCAACCCAGGGATTGAACCTAGGTCTCTCACATTGCAGGTGGATTCTTAACCATCTGAGCCACCAGGGAAGCCCCTGTACAGTACTGTAATGTGTTTATAATACTTTTCACACCAAGAATACATTAAAAAACAAACACGAAAAATAAAGCACTTTTAACCTTATAGTACTGTACCTTGAAAAGTACAGTAGTACAGTACAAGGGCTGGCATACAGGGGGCTGGCATCGCCTAAATAGGCAAGAAGAGTTACTGACTGGAGGAGGAAGAGAACGTGGGAGATGGTAGAGCTGAAAGATCGTCAGCAATAGGAGATGGAGGGCAGGCTGCAGTTTCACTTGCGTGCGGAACACACATTTGCATCTTTGAAAGTCTGCAACTTGAGGGTTTGTATGTAAGGGACCTACTATATCTATAGATATAGATGTAGGTATAGATAGATTTAAGGAATCAGTGCATGTGTTTGTGGGGCTGGTGCATGTAAAATCTGCAGGGCAGACCAGTAGGCTGGAAACCCAGGGAGGGAGGGGGAGTTGATGCTGCAGCTGGTGTCCACGGGCCGTCTGGAGGCGGAATTCCTTCTTCCTCCCGACCTCACGCTTTTCTCATATGGCCTTCAACTGATGGGACAAGGCCCACCCAGACTGTACAGAGTAACCTGCTTTACTCAAGGTCAGCGGACTTAAATGTTCATCACATCTAACAAAGCACCTTTTCAGATGTACTTGGTGTTAAGCCAACATCTGAGCCCTACAGCCCAGGCAACGTGCAAGCATAAACCATCCCAGAGCCCAAGAATGTTTCCTCAGTCGTCTGCCCCTGGGCAGGGACCTGATCTCTGCAGACAGGCCTGGAGGGATGCTGGCCCAGATAGCTGAAGAGCTGAGTCCGTGTCCTGCTGTCTGACGTGAGCTGGCTGAGCGGCACTAGGCCTGTGTCTTCTTCCTTCTTATGTTTAGTTTCTTAGGACCGTGTCACTAATCCTCTAGCCCCTCTCCTGGAGTTCTACCCCACTGGGCTCTTGTCAAGTAGATGCTAATACTACTCCCACTTTAAAAGGGGAAACTGCGTTTTAGAGCAACAGAGCGATGTGTTTCAGGTTCCAAGTCTGATTGGAGGTGAAGCTGGAACTGCCTTTGGGTCTTCGGGCCCCACCTCCATACTCTTATGCGGGTCCCGGCTGCCCCTGCCGTGGGTCTGACCAAGGTCTTTTCATCCAGCCTGCCAGTGTTCAGCCCTTGGGTCCTACCAGATGTCCTGCAGCCCAGTGACTGGACAGTGCGAGTGCCGGCCGGGGATCACAGGACAGCGGTGCGACCGTTGTCTCTCGGGCGCCTCTGATTTCCCCCACTGCCAAGGTAGGGAGGACCGCAGATGGCTGGAGGGTGGGCTCCTCTCCACCTTGTGTGTGTGGCCAGCCTCCCAGAGAAGCCTGCCAAGCCTGCCAGACCCACTGCTGGCCACTGCTTCACTTTTGACCCTAATCTGCCTGGTTCTTCCCCTTGTAACGTGAGATTGACTAAGGCCAGAAATTAATTAAGTTGTAGACATAATTTTAGTACAGGTGGAGAGCAAGGGTGCCGTGATAATGAAAGAAGTCTTGGTTAACTATAAAATGTACTTACAAATTCTATAACAGCTAGTGTGTTAGTCGCTCAGTCGTGTCCATGACTCCATGGACTGTAGCCCACCAGGCTCCCCTGTCCATAGAATTCTCCAGGCAAGAACACTGGAGTGGGTTGCCATGCCCTTCTCCAGGGGATCTTGCCTCAAACTCCAATCTCCTACATTATAGGCAGATTCCTTACCTTCTGAGCCACCAGGGAAGCCCAGCATCGAATTGGACAAAAAAACAAAACAAAACAAAAAAACACTCTTTGTATAATACTGCCCTCTTCTGGATAATTCTAAGGATGTTCAAAATTCTAGACTCATTTCCCCAGTTGCCTTTTCGTCATTTAGAAATGAACTTTTAGCAGGAGGCAGGGAAGAGAGTCATTCAGTGACCAAAAGGGTGATTTGGGGGAGTAAGGACCACGAAGGCTATTCGAGGTGTCTTTTCTGAATTATTGAGTTGGTCCAGAAGTTCTTTTGGGTTTTACCATAAGATGTTATAGAAAAACACAAATAAACTTTTTGGCCAACTGATGGGTGCAAAGACCTTGCCACCTATTTATCAAAAAATATAAATATAGATGCACTAGTTTTAAAAACAAGGAAAACTGAAAGAAAAAACTTTGAAACATCAAAACAAAGGAACAAATGAACACTAAAACTGCAGACATTTCTATACCATATAACTATTTATATATCATATCCAGGCTCCAGCAATGTCTGTGACCCAGCTGGAACTGTGGACTCCAGTTTGGTAAGTAGAAGATTGTTAAAAGGTTGCAGTTCTAACTATTATTCTGACATTTATTTGAGACTGACACATTTGTGAGCTTCCTGAAATTAAAAGTAAATTAAAATAAGACCTGAGGCTGAAAGGCTTGAAGAGACTATTGCTCTTTTTCAAAGTGCATATATGATATTGTAATTTCTTTTGGTCAAAACCAAAAGAATACAGTTTATTTAAACTTTTTGTAGAATTGTAGAATCCTAGCGTTCCTCTGAAGGCATTACCTCCCTAGAGACCTGCACATAAGCCTGACATAGATAATTAAAATTAAGAAAATCAAAGGCCAGTAAACGTTTAATTAAGCTGTCTGTGTGCAGAGTAATTGTAGTCTACTTGATGTTACTCCAAACATGGTGCTGTGGCATTCTGATTCATTTTCTAAGCACTTTAGAAATTGTCTTCTTAGCCTCAGAGCCTGCAAAGCTGGAACCCCAGGTTCTGGAGGGAAAGTGGGAGAAAGTTCTCTATCCTCACTGTGGGACTTGATGATGTTTAAGCAAGGAGGTGACTCTTGTGTATTATAAACACGCTTGCAGATAAATCTAATTGCTACTGAATCTCACCAAGTTAAATGTTCAGATATTTTCTGTTTAGATTTATATCCACATTGTAACAAAATCCACAGATAATGACGATGTTGTAAATAAGAATCATTACAATTTTTTCTTGTGTACACCCGTGGCAGATTCATGTTGATGTATGGCAAAACCAATACAGTATTGTAAAGTAATTAGCCTCCAATTAAAATAAATAAATTTAAATTAAATTTTTTTTCTTATTCTGAATTTTCCAATTTTGTTTTAAGCACATATATGGATTCTGTGTATAACAAATAAGTAAATAGTAAAACAAAAGCAATTAGCATATTGTTAAAATCAACCCAGTACTTTCACTCCCCCTGAATATACTTAATTTAGTTTTCATGACCAAAATATATTTCTGTGACCAGGTTTTCTCAGAATACTTGTTTGGTAACCTCTTCATTCTAAGATGTCAGATGATTAATTTTCTTTTAAAGGGCCATTGCCAATGCAAGCTTCATGTTGAAAGTCCTTCTTGTAGCATCTGCAAACCATTATATTGGAATCTGGCCAAAGAAAACCCCGATGGATGTTCAGGTAAGGTTTCCTATGTTCAGTGTTTTTAATATATTGTAACTTCTTCTTAATTTTCTCTACCTCAGTGACTTAACTCACAAAGAGCTATTAATTTAATCCATTCAGTTTGTTTGAAATTCTGTATAAATGTTTTGATGTCTCACTCCCTGACTTTTGGCCAGAACTTCTATCATTTTCGAAATCTCAGCAAGGGATTTATATCCTGTTTCCATATGTATCATGTTGTTTGTGATGGCAACTGCTTGATAAATGGTTTTTGCCTTGTTTTTATAATCCACACTTTCTGGTTTCATTTTATTTTCATTTTATGTTTAGTTGGAAGCCAGGATAGAACTGAAAAACACCAAGCTAAAGATAGCTCAGTGGAGTGAATATTTTTCAATAGGATATATTTTCATGTAAGCATATCAGTAATAACCTTGACCTTAGAATCAAGTAAAAATCCCATGATGGTGCAGCTTTTGTCATTTATGAAGGGTCGTAAATGAACCAGTACTTCCTGTAGGTAGATGGTATTGATCCAGTTGTTGGGTCCTGCTGAGCCCAGGAAGCAATCCGGTTTTAGGCCTGATGGATCCAAACTGGAATTCTGTTGGAGCATGCTGGAAAGTCATTGCACCTGTATTATTACTAGTGTGTCCTGTACCTAGAGGCGGAACTGGCCTTTTTGTAACCTTGGTCCAAGAATGCTCTCTTCTCTTCCCAGAATGCCGATGCCACATGGCGGGAACCATGAGCGGAATTGGAGAGTGTGGGCAGGTAACGTGGGCCAATTTTTCCTGGGGTGCTGGTAGAATATAGTAACAGTTAATTGTAGGATTTCTGCAGGAGGGGTTTAGTACCTCTGTAATTATACAGCATGTGGCCATCTTCATGGGAGTTTTCAGATCTCAGCTATCCTGCTTCATAGGACAGAACAAGCCAGTTTGAAATTTTGAAGATTAGCAAATTCTGTGAAAAAGTAGTGAAAATCGCTTAGTTGTGTCCAATTCTTTGCTACCCCATGGACTGTAGCCCACCAGGCTCCTTTGTCCATGGGATTTCCCAGGCAAGAACACTGGAGTGGGTTGCCCTTCCCTTCTCCACGGGATCTTCTTGACTCAGGAATTGAACCTGGGTCTCCTGCATTGCGGGCGGATTCTTTACCATCTGAGCCACCAGGAAGCCAGAAAATTCTGTAATCTCACCAAATTTTGTCCTCTGCTCATTGTTCTGCAGTTAGATGGTGACTGTCATTGTAAATCCCATGTTGGTGGCGATTCCTGTGACACATGCGAAGATGGATATTTTGCTTTGGAAAAGAGCAATTACTTTGGATGTCAAGGTAAATTCTCCCAGGGTTCCTGTGTAAGGCAAAAATGTTGATGGGCAAAGACTGTCAGAGTAACCTTGCTTCCGAGTTCACTGTCTTCTTGCTGACTTTCTTATAGAATGGGACTGAAAAGTTCTGTAGGGAAATTGGCCAAAATTGCCTTAAGACCAGTAGTAAATTTCAACCAGAGCCACTTCTCCTTTTCTTCTAGCAGCACACTGTTGGGTCAATTATAAAAAATCACAATTGGGGTGCGGGGGAGCCCTGGGGGAGATGTAAATAACATCAAGACTTAGTCATTTTAGAGATAAATTTAAAATATTAAAAAAAGTTCACACAAGATAATGCCATGTTAAATAATATAATTGCAGGAGTGGTCGCCCCACAAGGCCACTCTGATACCTTTAAGCAGCCCCTCCTTAGCACCTACTGTTTACAGCATACTGTGTTGTGAAATCGTGTTTAGCTCCTGGGTTGCTGTCACTTTACGTGGTACAGCAGAGTTGGAAGTGGCCTACCGGTGCATCTCTGCTTTTTGGGTGGACTCTTGAGGGGAGGGAGGGCATGCCATCTTACTCTGGAATTTTCCTACGAATTTCAAGTACCTCCTGGATGTAAGATGCGTCTGGGGAAAGAAGGCAACCCGGGCTTCCTGGTTTCCACTCCTCATAGAGGAAGGAGGCCTCCAGCCTGGAGGTGCTGTGATGGGTGACCCCAGCTGTTTCCCGACTCTCAGGGTGTCGGTGTGACATCGGTGGAGCCGTCACCTCTGTATGCAGCGGGCCCTCCGGAGTCTGCCAGTGCCGAGAGCATGTTGTGGGGAAGGCCTGCCAGTGGTGAGTCCTCAGGGAGATGCCTTTGTGTTCCGATGTTGTGAAGCCTTTCTCAGCGTCCTGTCTGTGCTGACGGTCCTGGGGAGAGAGAGGCGGTCCCGCTGTGAGAGAGCAGGAGATGAAGCTGTGCTGTTCTGTGAGTCCAGTTAAGAGACTTCCCTGGCGGTCCAGTGGTTACAACTTCGCCTTCCAAAGCAGGGGGTATGGGCTCAATCCTGGTCAGAGAGCTAAGATCCCACATGCCTCACAGCCAAAAAAACCAAAGCATAAAACAGAAGCAATATTGTATGTAGCAAATTCAGTAAAGACTTTAAGAAAGGTCTACATCAAAAAATAATCTCTTTTTTAAAAAAAAAGCGTGGAGAAGGAAATGGCAACCCACTCCAGTATTCTTGCCTGGAGAACCCCATGGAGGGAGGAGCCTGGTGGGCTACAGTCCACGGGGTCGCAAAGAGTCGGACACGACTGAGCGACTTCACTTTTCTTTTTCTGATAAGGCCTTAAAGGAAGTTATGTTTTGCTTAGAATTACTGGACATATTCTTCACACAACCCTAAAGATTTTGTGACCCTTTTTCACTTTATCTGAAATGTAAAGAAATGGGTTTAATATACAGATAAGGAGGGGGACAAACCAGAATGAAAACTGTAACTTTTTTTTAACCTAGTATCTTTTAAATTGCAGCAGGAGAATAATGTTAGACATTCAATGAATTATATTCAATGCATTTAAAAATATTGCGGTTGACAGTGTGAAGGTATAGGCATAAAACCTTCTTTAACAGACTGGCTTTTAAAATAAAAATTTTCTTTCTTTTACAAAAAAATAAATAAAAAATAAAAAAAAATTAAAAAAGCAGGAGGTATAAAGCTCTAAAGACTTTGCTGGTGGCTCAGAGGTTAAAGTGTCTGCCTCCAATGCGGGAGACCCGGGTTTGATCCCTGGGTCGGGAAGATCCCCTGGAGAAGGAAATGGCAATCCACTCCAGTATTCTTGCCTGGAGAATCGCATGGACAGAGAAGCCTAGTAGGTTACAGTCCACGGGGTGGCAAAGAGTCGGACACGACTGAGCGACTTCACCTCACCTCACCTCATAAAGCTCTAAAATGATGCCACTTTGCAGATCACAGAGTAGCCTCACTGGAAAGTTCCCAGAGGGGCCGAAAGCCAGGTGGGCGAGTCTTGGGCTGGAGGCAGGAGGTGGGTTCTCATGCCTGAACATCCATGTAAACTCCCAGCCTGGAGGAGCCTGGCACTTGCACCTTCTACTTCTTTTTCAGGACTCATGACTGTGGGGCTTGGGTGCTGGGGGTAAGACAGTTTTAGGAATGGGAAGAAGTCCTCCGTCTCATGCAGAAGCAAATCACAGTGAATGAAAGGAGCAAGGGAGCCAAGTGGAAACTGGGGTCCCAGAGGAACTATGGCGGGTATGGTGCACACAGCCTCTGTCCTGATTTTTAGCAGTTTCTGTGTTTATCTGAAACCATGATCCATCCATAAGTGTCCCTCTGTGGAGGGAGGAAAAATCTAACATTTAATATACTGACTTTGAATCATTTGCTGAAACTCTTGTGACATGCAATGTCTTCTAAATCTCACCTTCACTGTTTCTGCCTTTTCACCAGGTTAATAAAGAGATCTTTCATGTAGTCAAGTAAAACATCTTATTTATTGATAGAATGGAGCATCTCTCCTTTTCCTTGATGTTCCCGCCATTTGCATTCTCAGGTTCAGAGCGGCTCAGCTGTGCTTTCTCCTGCTCTTTCTAAATAAATGGTGGTAATAGGGGTTCATAATAAAATGAGTCTGAAGAAGGGCATGTCTGTAGTTTTGTCTTCCTGTAGGTCAGCAAGGCTCACGGTGGAAGAGAGGAACTTTGTGAATTGGCTCAGAAACATTTTCCACCCATGTTTTGCTGCTGTCCTCCCTCCTGTTGATAAAGTGAGCTTTCCCCCTATTTAACCAGCATGAGTGCTTTCTCCTTCCTGCTATGTAGGTGATTGGCTAACTTGGAAGTTGAAGTAATGCATCAGAATAAATTACCCAAATTATCCTGAGGCCAAAATACTGACATTATAGTCAATACATATAGACATGTTTTGTGTTAAGTCGCTTCATCTGTATCTGACTCTTTCCAGCCCTGTGGACTCCTAACCCACCAGTCTCCTCTGTTCATGGAATTCTCCAGGCAAGAATACTGGAGTGGGTTGCCATGTCCTCCTTCAGGGAATCTTCTTGATGGACGGATCGAACCCACCTCTCTTATGTCTCCTGCATTGGCAGGCGGGTCCTTCACCACTGGCGCCACCTGGGAAGCTCCACATATATATACCTATGGGATTTAAATTGTCCTTTGATTTAGTAGTGAATAATATGGAAACAAAAGATTGGCAAGCCAGAAATGTAGATGCCACACCACTTTTCTTCCAGGTTGATAAATCTTGGATCTTTTTGCCCTCAAGTTCCTCCAAATGTTTGTTTATAATCTGCATTTTTAGTTTTCCCTACAAATTTAGAAAGTATTCACATTCACTTCATTTTCTAAAGTTTTTGTGATAATGTAATATGTATTCATTGTAAAGTTTTAAGGAGTACCTGAAGGTAGAAAGGCAAAGGGAAGTTTTCATTCTACCACCCAGAGATAACACCTTTTAATATTTTTTTTGTATATTTTCTGGGCTTTTCCTATGAATAAAGATTAGTATTGAATTTGTTTCATGTAATTTATATCAATATCTTCACATGATATCATGAACATTTTCCATTGTAATTAAGTAGTGTTAAAATATTAATGGTTACATAATATTTTAAAATTTCTTTGATTATTTCATAGTTGTACATTTGTATTGTTTCCAAGATTTTCACTATTATTGACATTCTTTTATGTTAATATTTGACCCTATAAAATCATTCTTTAGAAAATATTCCCCAAGGTAGAATTACTAGGTCAGTGAGAATGAACATTTTTAGGGCTCTTCGTAAATTAGCTCCAGAGAAATTGTAAGCACTCCTAATTCTACTTGCAGTAGAGGAGCAGACCTTTAATTTTCCGTGACTAATTGGTCTTTATGGTTTTAAATCCATCAGCACCTATTAGCTTGGGACTGGATTGTCAAAAGCCTACCATTCTGAAGGACTTAAAATTGTTTGAATATAGAATGTCACAGAAGGTTTAGAATATTTTGGTTTTGCTTTTTAACTTTTCTCACGTGGCATGTGGAATCTTCGTTCCTCAGTCAGGGGTGGAACCCGTATCCCCTGCAATAGAAGTGTGGAGTCTTAACCACTGGACGACCAGGGAAGTCCTGAGTTAGAATACTTTCGATCCTTCTCTGTGGTTACCAATATTGGACTCCTGAGTCCATTTATAGGCATAAAATAAGAGAAGACAAGGCATAGAAAAGTCATTCTAATGATCAAAACATAAATGGGTATGTAGAGAAAATGTATGTAACTTGTCAACTTAGCTTAGGAAAGTATTTGTCATAATGTAATATGTATCCATGGTAAAATTTCACTGTCGTGTTCACTATTATATCTGTACTTCTTAGCAACAGTGCTTGGCAAAGACATTCAGTTCAGTTCAATCTCTCAGTCGTGTCCAACTCTTTGCGACCCCATGAACCACAGCATGCCAGGCATCCTTGTCCATCACCAACTCCTGGAGTTTACCCAAACTCACGTCCATTGAGTGGGTGATGCCATCCAACCATCTCATCCTCTGTCGTCTCCTTCTCCTGCCCTCAATCTTTCTCAGCATCAGGGTCTTTTCCAATGAGTCAGCTCTTTGCATCAGGTGGCCAAAGTATTGGAGTTTCAGCTTCAACATCAGTCCTTCCAATGAACACCCAGGACTGATCTCCTTTAGGATAGACTGATTGGATTTCCTTGCAGAGACATTAATATTTATGTAATCAGTGAATGTGAGTATATAAATGAATGAATTTATAGCAAATAATCCAGTTTGACTTTGCTGAATGGTTGGTAACCATTTAGAACATTCAGAGGATGTCGTCACTGGGTTGTTCTTAATTATTTTCTCTAACTGGAATGAATAGGAGTTGGATGTATTTTTTGTGAACGTTTACATGAGTTAAAGCAATAGTTGAGAGAAAAAGCAGGGGGCCTCTCTCCCTTGTCTATATTTAATGTGTTCTGTTAATTATGGGGAGTTTAGTGCCACCTACTGGGATTAAAGGATATTTGGGTTATCAGTGAACCTCACTTCACTATATGCGCATTTTACTTTTTATTTATAAAAGGCCTGAAAACAACTACTATTTTCCGGATTTGCATCACATGAGGTACGAGATTGAAGATGGCACTACACCCAGTGGAAGAGCACTTCGGTTTGGGTTTGATCCCTTGGAATTTCCAGAGTTCAGCTGGAGGGGTACGCTCAGATGACTCCGGTGCAGGTAAGCAGCCAAGGGGACCCGCCTCAGGGCAGAGCTGCTCAGGTGTTTGCCCACAGCTCTCTCAGTGGGTCCCCAAAAAGGTGGACTCTTCCCAAAACTGACTCCAGAATTCTTGTTCTGCGGAGTACGGATGGGGCTCTGGCTACTGGATTTTATATTAAGCATATGTATATCGATTTCACAGCTTACTGTTACTTTAATTTTGGTCACCAAATCAGAAAATGAAGCGATTAAAGATGGTGTTTATCCCTAGAGACTTTTTAAAAATTGTGTAACTTTTACATTTCAGCATAATAAAAGTAATTCTTAAAAGTAACACAGACTATTATCTAAAAAGTTTACAGCACATACAAAGGTAAGAGAAAAGCCACAAGTGAGAAAGATTTTCTCCAACACTTAAAAAAAACCAACATGAAATCGTCAAATGAAATAAACAATGTACAAAATAAGCAATGTTTGAGGAGATAATCCCTTAAAGCAAAGAAATTTTCACAAACCTGCTCCTCTTTATTCTGACTGTATAAATTTAGGTGATACTAAACTGGCGTGCTGCGATTCATGGGGTTGCAAAGAGTCGGACACGACTGAGCTACTGAACTGAACTGAAACATAAACTGTGTCCTGTTGTGTGTCTAATATGTGGACTGTCAGCTCCATTCTTTTGATAAGTTTCCCAGGGACTTCCCTGACCGTCCCGTGGTTAAGACACTGCGCTTCTGCTGCAGGGGGATTGGGTTCAAGCCCTGGTCGGGGAACTAAGATCCTACATGCTTTGAAGTGTAGCAAAAAAAATTTTTAATTAAAAAGAAGTTTCCCAAATGAGATTAGGCTCTATTTTAACATGAGAGACCTTTTTCTTTAAAGCCATTTGTGGAGAATAAAAATGAGATGACAAATAATGCTAATAAAGCCTGTATTACTGATTTTTGACTAATACTTAAAAAATTTTTTAAACTCTGAATTACTATATGAACATAAACTAAGATAAAGGGGGAGTTGTAGTCAGTGCTATTCCATTTTTATTTCCATATTTCTCCTTTCCTTCAGTCCTCTCTACTGTATGCATTTCTTTTGGCTTTGCAGTGGAATAATTAAGGAATGTACACATTGCCTCTTTGCCTTTGGAATTTATGCAACATTTGTAACAACATTTCTGTATAGTCATTGAGTAGTTTTGTTCTTAGAATTTCTCTTTGAGGTTGTTCTCTTTAAGCTGTTGCTTAGTGGAGAAACTGAGAATCAAGAGGCAAGTTGATGATAATTATAAGTCAGTATGTGGTGCAACCAGGAGTTCACAACCCATAGCTGACGTTCCCGTGTGCCGCGACTAAGACCTGGCACAACTAGATAGGTAGATAGACAGATAGATAAAATAACTTAAAAAATCAGACAGCTCTTAGAGAAACAGGGATGGGCTCACAGTTCCCCAGGAGCCCTCATTGATTCTAATGTTGCTACTCGCCTTGCAAAGTCCCCTATCTAGGTTGCCTTTCTGTAATAGTACCTAGCAATCTTAGACACTTCACTGTTTACTGTTTTCACCAAATATAGCAATTCTTTGGTTCCCTCCTCTTACTCCGTTGTTCAGAAAAGGCAGTGAATTCCACTGAGTCATAATAGGATGTGAGTGGAGTGACTAAGAGCCCAGTTAAGGTATATACCTCCTCCCAGGTATTTGCAGTTTGAAAGAATAGCTGGTTAACACAAAAGAATGAATTTCTAATGATGGATTTTTCTGTTAGTATTTTTAGTTAGAGAACTTGGGTGGTGTTGCCTGGAATCAACACTTACTTTACTCTGCCCTTAATACATTCTTGCATTATTATTTTCCAGTGTGGAATTAACCCTTAAAGATGTGACGGTGTTAATCCCTCACTCATGTCCGACTCTTTGGAACCTCAAAGACTGTAGCTCACCAGGCTCCTCTGTCCATGGGATTTTCCAAGCAAGAATACCGGAGTGGGTTGCCATTTCTTTCTCCAGGGGATCTTCCTGACCCATGGGTCAAACCTGGGTCTCCTGCTTTGCAGGCAGATTCTTTACCATCTGAGCCACCAGGGAAGCCCTAGAATCAACCCTTCAAGATGAATTCCATCAAATTGTGAGGGCCATGAAGATCCTCAGGGTGGGTGGCTGCCACCCCCTTCTCCCAGAGCAAGGGATTCTACTTAGCGCCAGTCTTTACCGTCATCGATGTCTCACTCAACAAAAATCCCCTTCATTTCAACCAAAGGAGCTGGAGGAAAGGCCTAAAGAACTACTGATTTAGAAATTTCCATGTTTCACGAACTTTCCTTGGGATGCAGCTAGATCTGGACTTGTCTGTGGTTCCGAACTGAAGTAGTCTAGACTCTCCTTCAAGGTCATGGGCACAGCAACACTTACGCAGCATTGTATGAGGACCAGGGACCTGGGGACCAGCAGAACTCCCTGTCCCCAGCAGAGAGCCTGTGTTTTTCTCCGATAGGGATTGAGATAAATTCCATATTATTTAGCAGGTGTATTTTAGTTACCTCCAGATCTCCTCTTCTCCTTGGGCTTCCTTGCTGGCTCAGATGGTATAGAATCTGTCTGCAATTCAGGGGATCTGGGTTTGATCCCTGGGTCTGGAAGATCCCTTGGAGAAGGGGGGTGGCTACCCAGTTCAGTGTTCATGCCTGGAACATCCCATGGACAGAGGAGCCTGGTGGCCTACAGTCCATGGGCTCACAAATAGTCAGACATGACTGAACAACTAACACTCACTTTTTCACAACCTCTCCTTAGCCTCCACTGGTTTCTGTGACTGTTTCAAGTGTTATGGATGTGAAGTAGACTCTGGAGTTGTCTCTCCTGATGGGGCTGGTGGTGTTCTGTAACGTACTTTCTTTTCCTTCTCCTCTGTCTTTTTATGTCTCCCAGCCAGTGATGGTTGCCCTGTCGCTGTGGCTTTTCCTAAACTAATTCATCTAACCTTCCGCTCTGTATGCCTGATTGCTAAAAGGTCAAAAGAGGAGCTTGGTTGCTGAGGGAGTGTGTTTTCACTGTGACTTTAATTGTAAGTGATTTTAATTGATTGGCTGACTTGCCTGTTTTCATCTTTCACAGAGTTAGTCACTCGGTGCTTGTTGAGTGGGTGTGCATGTGGTGTTATTTGAGTGTGTGTGTATGTGTTTGAGTGTGTGTGTGTGGGTCTGTGGTGTGTATAGTGAAGCCCAATAGTGGAACTTTTGAATAAAGTCACTGTTTGGCTAACGTTTCTTTTAACCAGCTGTCTCTTCTATACTTTACGGGGTTTTGGTATTTTTCAGAATGAAGTAAGAATCATGTTAAATGTGGGGAAGTCAAGTCTCTCCTTGTTTCATGTTGTTCTAAGATATGTGAACCCTGGAACTGAAGCAGTATCTGGTCGTATAACTATTTATCCATCCTGGGCTAAGGCAGGTGAGTAAATTTTTAAGCCGCTTTTGGATGAAGTGATTTATTAGTGAAACATTTTCTCCAATTTTCGCAAAGTTGATCTCTTCAGAAAACATGAAGACTGTAATGACTGGGACCCTTATACTCTGTCCTTTGTACCTTTTCTGTCTTAAACATTTTGCATGTTTAAGTTGTGCTGTTAAATTTGTGATTAACTGTCATTTAAAAAATCAGTATAACAGTCTGTGTACCCTGGCTGAACCCCATGGGTTATCACATCACCACAGGACGAAGCTAATTTATAGCTCGTTCAGGTAAATTGGGTGTCACTTTGCAGAGTTACTTGAGAGGCCTTGGCCTCTTGCCCCAAATTCTCCCACTGTTTCAGGCAAACCAAGTAATTCAAGGAGAAACGGGTGAGGATAGAAGTTTTAAGACGAATGTGGTAGGGACTTCCCTGGGTCCAGTGGTTAAAACTGTGCTTCCACTGCAGAGGACAGGGGTTCAATCCTAGTCAAGGAACTAAGATCCCACACCCGCTGTGGCATGGCCAAAATATAAATAAATAAATAAAATGCTTTAAAAGGATGTTTGTGGCAAAGCATGAAGCCCAAGAGAGCTGTGGAGAAGAGCATGCCAATCTCATTTAAGGGTGAGAGATTCCTGAGGACAGAGGGAGGGGCCTAGTCAGAGGGCAGGTCTCACCACAGTCAGAGATGAGGCCTGAACATCTGTTCTGCAGCGGGTGAGGGCTTCTCTTGGTCCTGGAAACAGATTCCAGGAATATACTAGTATGAATTCCACAGGGACACACAATGGCACTAGTGAAAATCTAATTTAAGATGGAAATTTAAGCGTCTTCATTGAGTATCCACGACAGATTGGGACTTGGGGTAAGAAGTGATGTTCCTATGTGTGTCAGTCAGGCTTGGAAGGCTGAAGGTTGATCTGTTGTTGTTTAGTTGCTAAGTCACATCCGACTCTTTGTGACCCCATAGACTCTAGCGCATCAGTCTCCTCTGTCCATGAGATTCTCCAGGCGAGAATACTGGAGTGGGTTGCCATTTCCTTCTCCAGGGGATCTTCTCCACCCAGGGATGGAACCCATGTTTCCTCCACTGGCAGGCAGTTGTTTACCACTGAGCCACGAGGGAAGCCCAGAGGTTGAGTCAGGGTAACTAATAGGGTGAACTGGCAAGCTTGCTTTATTACTTCAAGAATACTCCAGCCTCCATTTCCTCACATGATGAGAACTTTGAGAACTGAAGAGATCTCTGTGGACAAGTCCCAGTCTTCAGACCCCAAACTCTTATGGACCCACTGCCTTCCCAGTGACAGCATTAGCAGCAGTTTGTCCTCCATCAACTCAAACAGTCAGAATCTGCGGTGGCTTGTTTTCCTGTGCTTTGGGACACCTTTCCGAAGCCCCCACATCTGAGTCAGGAGCCCAGTTGTATATTCCTTAGTGCCCTGCTTCCCAGGTGGCGCTAGTGGTAAAGAACCCACCTGCCAGTGCAGGGGACTTAAGAGACACAGGTTTGATTCTTGGCTCAGGAACATCCCCTAGAGGAGGGCATGGCAACCCACTCTGTTATTCTGGCCTGGAGAATCCCATGGACAGAAGAGCCTGGTGGGCTACAGTCCATTGGATCGCAGAAAGTCAGACACGACGGAGCAGTTGAGCACACATCAATAGAAATTTTAAAAATTCAATTACATATAAAGAAATGGAAAAAAATAGTTTAATATCTATGTAATATATTGAATACTTACTATGTGCAACAAACTTTTCTAAGCAGGTTGCTTGTCTTCATATATTTAATAAATTTTAAAATGACTCACAATCACAGCATAGATTGCTAATATCTTATCAATACGTTGCTAGTCTGTTTTATAAATAGGCATATGCATTCATGCTGTTGTTGAAGATAAGATCAGTAAATCTGATCAGTTCATATGATCAGTGAAGCATCTGAAAGCTTCCCAGATGTAAACTGAATGTTTTAAGTTGAATATCTAAAATCAGAACATTGACTGCTCAAAAGATGCCATAAGCAATTCTTTTCATTTCTGATAGGTGCTGCTCAAAGCAAAGAGATCATATTCCAGCCGAGTAAGGAGCCAGCCTTTGTCACCGTACCTGGAAATGGTTTTGCAGACCCGTTTTCAATTGTACCAGGGACGTGGATTGCTTGCATTAAGGTGGAGGGAGTGCTGCTGGTAAGAGGGGGTTCTGAGTGGTGATTCTTCCCCTCTTAGAGATGGTCCATCCATAGTGACTACAGTGAGCAGAAGACAGAAGAATCATAGCTGATTCCCTTTTAGATAGGCACCTGTGGTGACATTTGTCTTTATATGGTGTAACGAACACTAAGTCCTATCTGACTCTTTTGTGATTCCATGGACTGCAGCCCTCCAGGCTCCTCTGTCCATGGGATTTGGCAGGCAAGAGTACTGGAGTGGGTTGCCAGTCCCTTCTCCAGCGGATTTTCCCAACCCAGGGATCGAGCCTGCGTCTCCTGCATTGGCAGGTGGTTCTTTACCACTGAGACACCAGGGAAACCCAGGCATAATAGTGGGAAACAAAATAGATTTTTAGGCTTCCAGCCCCTCTCTTACAGGCAAAAAAAAAAAAAAAAAAATTGAACTCATGAAATTTGAACATTATCAATATAAATGTAAAACCTTGATGAGCCTATGTCCCAGCCTTTCAAAAATTTCTTTGGGATTTTTCATCATGAATCAGAAGGGTGATAAAAAAGATAACCTCTCTGGAAATCATGCAGAATGAATCAGAAGGAGCTAGAGGAAGAGGAGATGCTAAAGTCAGTGCAATTCTTGGTGGTGAAAAGAGAAGGGAGAGACAAAGAGCCAGTGCCTCTCTGTGACAGGCTTCCTGTCCTTCTGCCTTGATTGTAGTAATAGCATCACCAGATTGCCTTGGACAAAAACTCTTTACCAGGGGAAGGGCCGTATCCTTGCACTTTCATAGAACTGCCAGAGAGGCCAGGATGAAGCCTGCCTTCTCAGAGAGGCCAGGGATGACGCCTGCCTTCTCAGACCTCTGCTTTGGTGTCTGCTTTTGCTTACAGCAAGGTCTTTTCAAAACAGTCTTTGGTAGTTCTTGGTTTCATGTGCTCAGAGTGGAAAACATAAAGCTTTTCCATCTGGCTCAACTCTTGATTGGCTAAATGAACAGATCTCAGGCGAGTTCTTTAAACCCACACCTGCCCCATACAGTAGGGACCGTGCTTATCCATATGGTCCTTTCCAAATCTAGAATCTTATCAACAGAATGTGAAGGTTTAAGCTGTCCCTGCCTTTATTATGCTTCTTAGTAGAAAGCTTTGTTGCTTTACTAAAGTTTGAGGATGTTTCACAGATGTAGAAATGAGGAGGAAAATTCCATTGAGGCCAGTAATGGAGACAAAGTTAGACTAATGGAAAGAAGAAGTTCATGACAAAAATTACTACATAGGCATGGAAAGTTCTTCATGACGTTCAGCCACTGCAGTTGTGTCCTAATTCATATGTTACTGTTGTTCAGTTGCTAAGTCATGTCTGACTCAAAAAAATTCACGTGTATGCTTCCATATTATGATCTCATTTTCTCTAGAAATATTTTATTGAGCACGCATTGTCAAACTTCACTGTTTTAGAACCTATGGAACCATAAAGTAATGGGGAAATACAGTCCCTACCAAAGGAAGCTTATTAATAGAGAAATAACCATTTAAAAATTAGTATTGGAGAAATGCAAATCACAGCTATAATGAGATATCACCTCACACAGGTCAGTATGGCCATGATTAAAATTTTTATAAATAATAATTGATGGAGAGAGTGTGGAAAAAAAGAACCCTCCTACACAGTTGGTGGGAATGTAAATTGGTGCAACCACTATGTAAAACAGTATGGAGAGTCCTTAAAAGCTAAAAATAGAGTTGCTGTGAAAGTGAAAATCGCTCAGTCATGTTTGACTCCTTGCACTCCCTTGGACTATACAGTCCATGGAATTCTCCAGGCCAGAATACTGGAGTGGGTAGCCTTTCTCTTCTCCAGGGGATCTTCCCAACCCAGGGACTGAACCCAGGTCTCCTGCATTGCAGGCAGATTCTTTACCAGCTGAGCCATCAGGGAAGTCATAGGATCTAACAATTTCTCTCCTGGGCATGTATCCAGAGAAAACTCTAATTTGAAAAGATATATGCTTACTTCACTCTGTATAATAGGCTCCAGTTTCATCCACCTCATTAGAACCGATTCAAATGTATTCTTTTTAATGGCTGAGTAATACTCCATTGTGTATATGTACCACAGCTTTCTTATCCATTCATCTAGTAAGCCAGAAAGAAAAACACCAATACAGTATACTAATGCATATATATGGAATTTAGAAAGATGGTAACGATAACCTTGTATGCGAGAGCAAAAGAGATAGAGATGTATAGAACAGTCTTTTGGACTCTGTGGGAGAGGGAGAAGGTGGGATGATGTGGGAGAATGGCATTGAAACATGTATAATATCATATAAGAAACAAATCGCCAGTCCAGGTTCGATGCAGGATACAGGATTCTTGGGGCTGGTGCACTGGGATGGCCCAGAGGGACGGTACAGGGAGGGAGGTGAGAGGGGGGTTCAGGATGGGGAACACGTGTATACCTGTAGCAGATTCATGTTGATGTATGGCAAAACCAATACAATACTGTAAAGTAATTAGCCTCCAATTAAAAATTAAAAGAAATTAAAAAAGAAAAGATACATGTCCCCAGATCTTTATAATAGCATTATTTATAATAACCAGCACATGGAAGGAACCTAAATGTCCATCGAGCGATACATAGATAAGGAAGATGTGGTGTATATATACACTATGGGATGCTGTTGCTGCTGCTAAGTCGCTTCAGTCGTGTCTGACTCTGTGCGACCCCATAGAGGGCAGCCCACCAGGCTCCCCTGTCCCTGGGATTCTCCAGGCAAGAATACTGGAGTGGGTTGCCATTTCCTTCTCCAATGCATGCATGCATGCTAAGTTGCTTCAGTCATTTACAACTCTGTGTGACACTATGGACAGCAGCCCACCAGGCTCCCCTGTCCCTGGGATTCTCCAGGCAAGAATACTGGAGTGGGTTGCCATTTCATTCACCACAATGGGAATCTACTCAGCCATGAAAAGAATGAAATAATGCCATTTGCAGCAACCTGGATGGACCTAGAGATTATCACACTAAGTGAAGTAAGTCAGAAAGAGAAAGACAAGTACCATATGGTATAACCTATATGTGAAATTTAAAATATGATACATATAAACTTATTTACAAAACAAAAACAGACTCACAGATATTGAAAACAAACTTATGGTCGCCAAAAGGGAAAGGGAGGAGGCAGGGGGATAAATTAGGAGTTTAAGATAAGCAGATACAAGCTACCGTGTATAAAATAGATAATAAGGTCCTACTGTATAGCATAGGGAACTATATCCTATAATAAATCGTAATAGAAAATACATGTATATACCTGAATCACTTTGCTACATTCCAGAAATTAACACAACATTGTAAATCAACTATACTTCAATCAAAACTTTTTAAAAATTACATAAAAACTCACTCAGGTATTAAGACCACTGAGCCCCTACTTGTTCTTTCCCACACATTCTCCTCTTCTCTGTTATAGACAAACTGAGGGCTGTGAAGAGAGAAAAGCTTTGTGGCCAGTATTCAAGTCTCTCACCATTGTGACAAACATTCCCCCTCCTTCCCTGGGCAGATAGGCAGGGATGCTAGGATGGCAGAAGTCCAGCCCCTGCCCTTTTCTGAAGAGCTGCTTCTCTGAATCCCTGCTGTGGGCCCACTTGGCACCCTCAGTGGAACATGTTCTTCCTCTCCGATCCCACAGGCAGTGGGCCAGGTTCAGGCTATGATTCACCAGGATCATAAAACATCACTTTTACACGAAGCCAGGAGAGCGTTGCTCTGCTGGAGGAGTAAAAAGCCAGAATACATTATCTACAACTCTGGATCCTATAGGGATGAAGGCAACCAGCATGTCAAAAGAACATCTTTTCAATGAACAGTTTATTATTATCTTTGGTTCTGAGTTTATTAACAACCCAGAAGAACCGGTAAAACTTCCCTGAACTTTGAAAATAAAAATGTTTGCTTGAAACGCTTATCTCTGATGCTTAAGAAGTGAAAGTGTTAGTCACTCAGTTTTGTCTGGCTCTTTGTGACCCCATGGACTGTAGCCCGCCAGGCTCCTCTGTCCATGGAATTCTCCAGACATGAATACTGAAGTCGGTAGCCATTCCTTTCTCCAAGGGATCTTCTCAACCCAGGGATTGAACCAGGGTCTCCCACATTGCAGGCAGATTCTTTACCGTCTGAGCTACCATAGGTTGCTTGGTGTGTTCTGATGAGTCAGGGGGCAGAAAGAAAAAGCAGTTGATATGGAGACTTTAACTAGAGTGCTTCACCGGGTTATTATTCATTTAGCTAGGATGTGCAGCTATTTTATCATTAACACTAACCTAGGGCTGCCCTCCTAATGAGTATTCATTGTTTTGGTCTTTATCTCCTAGGACTACCTGGTCCTGCTCCCCAGGGACTACTATGAGGCCCCCTCACTGCAGCTGCCGGTCACGGAGCCGTGTGCCAATGTGGGCCATCCCCAAGAGAAGTTAGTATGGGCAGCAGGTGCATCATTGGGTCTAACTCAGGAGCCTTGGGTTCAAGGATTCTTTTTGTTTTTTTAATTTTTATTTATTATTATTATTTTAAATTTTTACTTTATTCTACTTTACAATACTGTATTGGTTTTGCCATACATTGACATGAATCAGCCACAGGTGTACACGAGCTCCCAATCCTGAAACCCCCTCCCACCTCCCACCCCATATCATCTCTCTGGATCAATAGCCCTCAGGATCATGACTGCACAGGATGCCCTGGTTAATGACTTAATTGTGGCTTTTCTCTGTAGCAGTGACTATGTTTCATGTAAGAATCACAGACCACTTTGTATCCTGTAGCTAGGGCTCCAGAGTGACTCTCACTCTCTTACATGAGGAAGTGGCGATGCGTGCCTAAGTAATACGCTCAGGGTCATGCATCTGGTGAGGGGAAGAGCTTACAATGAATGTGCGTTTGTGGACCACTGCTTCTCCTATTCCTCATGCAGATGAAAATTTATCGCACAGTTCCTGTAGTAAGCACTTAGTAAGTTTGTTGAAGAGTGATGAGTGAATGGACGAATGCGCAGCATGGATAGGAGTCCTGGGGATGAACTTTGATCCTCTGTGTCATTTCTCAGTTGTAACTGTTGTGTTTTGTTGTTGAAGTTGTTTGCTTTACCAGCATTTGCCAGTAACCCGATTCCCCTGTGCCCTGGCTTGCGAGGCCAGACACTTCCTGCTTGATGGGGAGCTGAGACCCTTGGCAGTGAGGCAGCCCACCCCCGCACACCCAGTCATGGCGGACCTCAGTGGAAGAGAGGTAAGGCAGCCTTTTTTTTGGTTTTTCTATCAGATATTTTACCACCTCCCCGTCCTTCTGCTGAAAACCCTTGGCCACAATTGTATCTCATATTCAGGTTAATCTGAAAGACCTCCCCAGAGATATTAATTAAAGGTGTGCTGAGTTCTCTGGTTCAGGCTGGGGCTGGGCAGTCCACCACGCTGAGCCGTGGGAAGGCTAGTCTTCCATCACTTTCTGTACATGGCGGGCAACATGAACAACCTCAGAATTTTTTCCTTTTGATTCTCTTGATTTACAAGGGGCCATCCTGTTCACCCTGGTTCAGGGCACAATCTCTCTACAAAGCCTCCATAAATCACACAGCTCACCCTAAAAGGATACAATGCTCACTGACTGCTTATCCCCTCGGGCTGGACAGTTTGTAGCAGCTGAATTCCTTGAGCTCAGATTCTGGAACTGCTACACCCAAAGGCACCTCCTTCCTGGCTCAGAGGACAGGTTACTACAGGTCTTGGCATTGCTTTCCTTGCAGGAGTTCTTTGAGCCTCAAAACAATTTAAGACTGTACAGTTTTAAGATTTGAGTTAGAAGTACTGTGTATCAACAGTAAGAGCTCATTACTTCAGAATGAAGGCACACACACACAAAAGCAAAACCTTTCTCTATAATGTTCCCATTCCTTACTTTTTACAGTGTTCTCTGTTTTGTACCCTTGAGGAAAATGTTCATTTGGGGGATTAAATCCATGAAATGAAAATATGTGCAGTATTCTCACTCACCATTTCGATGTGTATCTTTTTGTAAACTACATTCCTAACATTTTCAAGGTAGAAGTCGTAGGAGTTTGATGGTAGTTCTTAAGTTTAGTCTTTATTTTATTTGAGTTTTTATTTTACAACTATTATTTTTATCAAAAAAGTATGTTGTTCAGTCACTCAGTCGTGTCCAACTCTTTGTGACCCCATGGACTGAAGCATGCCAGGCTTCCCTGTCCCCCACTCTCTCTTGGAGTTTGCCCAAGTTCATTTCCATTGAGTTGGTGATGCCATCTAGCCATCTCATCCTCTGCTGCCCTCTCTCCTTTCTACTTGTTATAATAAGAAAAACAATATGCATGAATATATATGAAATCTATAAAAATGATACAGATGATCATATTTGCAAAACAGAAATAGACAAACAGACATGGAGAACAATCTTATGGACACCAAAAGGGGAAAGGGGGTTGGGGACGAGATGAATTGGGTGATTAGGGTTGACATAATCACTTCCCCAATCGCTCAGTTGTAAAGAATCCACCTGCAATGCAGGAGACTCGGGTTTGATCTCTGGGTGGGGAGATCGCTTGGAAAAGGAAATGGCAACCCACTCCAGTATTCTTGCCTGGGCAATCCCATGAACAGAGGAGCCTGGCGGACTACAGTCCATGGGGTCACAAAAGAGTCGGACACGACTGAGCGACTAAATAACAGCAGAGAATAGATAACTAATGAGAGCCTACTGTACAGCTCAGGGAACCCTGCTCAGTGTTCTCTGGTGACCTAAATGGGAGAGAAATCCAAAAAACAGAGGCATATGTATTTGTTGTTCAGTCGCTTAGTTGTGTCCGACTTTTTGCGACCCCAGGGACTGCAGCACTCCAGGCTTCCCTGTCCTTCACTATCTTCTGGAGCTTCCTTAAACTCATATCTATTGAGTCGGTGATTCCATCCAACCATCTCTTTCTCTGTCATCCCCTTCTCTTCCTACCTTCAATCTTTCCCAGCATCAGGGTCTTTTCTAATGAGTCAGCTCTTCGCATCAGGTGGCCAAAGTATTGGATATATGTATAGGAATAGCTGATTTACTTTGCTGTACAGTAGAAACTATTGTAACATTGTAAAGCAAATATACGTCAATAAAAATTAATTTAAAAGAAAAATGTGCATAAAGAAAAACAAAATGATCTTACTTCCTCTCCATTCTAATCTTCAGTCCACTGTCTCTCCCTGCCCCTGCTGTGTGTGTGCATCACATGCATACATATATACACAGATGTGTGTGTACCCCACATAGCAGGGAGGTACAATTGGGAAGGGCTGATGTCCAGAAAGTAATGCTGATGATTCATCAGGAGTTGTTCCTGCCTCTGACTTAGCCTGGAGCCACACCTCTGAGCTGTTCTATTTGCCTGATGCATACAACTTAGCCCTGAGCTGTCCAGTTTTATTTAAAAATCCTCTTTTACTGTTTTACCTGAAGGCCTGGAGACTTATGCTGTCTGATTCAATGTATATATATTTTTTAATTAATGAAACTTAGTAAAGCTAAAAATTCAGTTCTTGGGTTACACTAACCACATTTCAAGCACTCGGTAATCATATACGTCTAGTGCCCATTGTATTGGACAGCACACATCACAGAATATTTTGCCATCACAGAAAGCTCTATTGCACAGCATTAATGAAGCATCAAGATCACTGTGCTGAAAGTCAGAGACTAACAGAGTGTACTGTTGTTTAGTAGCTAGAGTTGGACTCTTTTCGACCCCATGGATTGTAGTCCACCAGGCACCTCTGTCCATGGAATTTCCCAGGCAAGAATAGTAGAGTGGGTTGCCATTTCCTTCTCCAGGGGATCTTCCTGACCCAGCGACTGATCCTGTATTGGCTGTCTGATTTTCTACCGCTGAGTACCAGGGAAGCCCAACAGAGTTCGTGAAGGTTTTAGGAGTCATCTGATCTCTCTTCCTGGAAAAAATTCTGTCTACATTATCCTTGTCAGATATTGATTCATTTAGTCTCTGTTGAATACTTGAATTGATGGGGGACTCACTTCTTCTAGAGGTAGCTACCTGTTTTACCCTGTTTACTCTAGAAACTTCTCTGGGAAACTTTGCTGAGTTATTCCTTTAATAAGTTATTTCTTTATCTTTAGCCCACCTTTTCAATAGCCTTATCTTGTTTTATGTTTTGAGAGATTTTTAGATTTTTTTTCTTCCAACTCCAACCACAACAGCAACCTCAACCCCAACCCAGACCTACACACACGCACACACAGGTTTCATCTTTTTTGGTCTGTTCAATTAGTTAACATCCAATTGCATTCTAGCTTCCAAATTTTTCATGTCTCTGACCTGTTATTTTCCTCTTCTCTATCTCTTTTCTTTGTGGGTTTATGATTCAAAAATACGTACCCTTATTTTTGTGGATTTCTGAGAGGGAGAATCAGTAAATAGGTGTGCTACATCCTATATGTTTAACCAGAAGTTCCAAGATATACTTTGTCTGTGATGTTCTGAAGTTTCATTTTTATGTGTTTAAGTGAAGATTTACTTTTATTATTTTAGTACTCAAAGTACAATTTCATGTGAAGAGTCATGTCTTTTATCCTGGGAATTTTTTTGGATAGTATCTCTACAGATATTACTTGGCTGAAAATCCTTCCATCTTCTTTTCTGGAAGTCAGACTGGAAGAATGTTGGAGCCTCTCAATCTGTCTCTAAACTGCTCTTTCATATTTGTATGTTTCTTTGGCTCTTTGCACTACTTTCTGAGTGACTTCTTCAAGACTCTCTTAGAATCCATGAATGTTCTAGTTCACTGTGTCTAGTCTAGATTTTATTCAGCCTCCAATTCCATGTAACAAGTACTTTTCATCTCAAAAGATTTCTTATTAGCTCTTTCTTATATTTACTTTTTTTCTTATTTCTCCTCTGCCAATTTTTGTTTCATAACTTCATTTACTTTTTAAAGAGGAGTTACTCCATTAATCTTTTTGAGTTTCTCAACATCCTTGGAGCAAGGTATAGTTCAGAATTCAGAATTTTTAAAATTTTAAAAAGCTAAGATTGTATACACATAACGTCTATAGTGGGTTCTGGAACAGCACCGTGTAGTCAGACAAGTTAATATTTTTCCAGTGAAAAGCATGAATAGACACACCCAGGGAGATACATGAAGACTGTATATATGGAGTTAGTTCAGGTCAGATTTTACCATCAAGTGATGACTGGTTAGAGTTAGGTTAGGTTTTGTAACCAAACACATTTGAAAACAAGTTTTCCTTTTCAGACTTTGGGGGTTCTGGATTAGGGACCAGTATACTTATTTTAAAACTTCATCAGACTTTCATAAAGTTTATTTCATCTGAGGTAAACTCATCTTCACTTGATGATATATTATTGCCTATTTTTTTAAAAAAATAAAAATCCTTTTGCCTAAATATTTCTGTATTTATTGGCTGTGCCAGGTCTTAGTTGCCACGTGTGGGATCTAGTTCCCTGGCCAGGGATCAAACCCAGGCCCCACACTTGGGAGCATGAGGTCTTAGCCACTGGACCACCAGGGAAGTCCCCTTGACTGTTCTTCTTAACGTTAGAGTTCTGTATGTTGTGGAGGCTTATTTTGTTTGCTTACTGGCTTACTTCGAATGAGAGGTTTTTATCTTCTCGCTCTCTCCCTACATCCATCTCAGTTTGGCTTGTCTGTCTGGTTCTCTGTGCCCTTAGCCCAGAGCCAGGCATAACAGTATGCCACTGTCTGTTATTGTGGTCCCCAGGCTAGTACAGGTTCAGACACTGGGCCCGCAGGTGCTTAACTCAGTTCTTGGTCCTAGGCCTCATCTTTGATCTTTGTTTTCCATATCCCACCATTTTTCATAAAGCTGAAACCCAGGTGGCAGGTTTTCAGTGATTTTTTTTTGCTTCAGTTTTTCATGATGTGAAGGAACCCTCATCCTTTGGCTTCAAAAAATGAGCCTGGATCTGGCCCCTGTCTCATATGAAGCATTTTTAGTTCTCGTTACTCTGCGTATTCTGAACTGCTGGCCCACACAGCCTGCTTCCAGCCTGGAGAACAGCAAGCCTGTGACTTCAGCCCTGTTGCCGTTTCAAGTTTTTCTTTTACTTATGTTCCATCATCTGTCTCCTTTTAATCCCAAACTTATTTTGTTGTTGTTGTTTTACTATTAAGACATTATTTGGTGGCTCAGGTGGTAAAGAATCTGCCTGTGATGTGGGAGACCTGGGTTCAATCCCTGGGACGGGAAGATCCCCTGGAGAGGGACATGACAACCCCCTCCGGTATTCTTGCCTGGAGAATCCCATGGACAGAGGAGCTGGGTGGGCTACAGTCATGACTGTAGGGTTGCAAAACAAAACAAAAAAAAATCCCTTTTATGACCAATACACACCCACAGTTGCTGTCTCTTGGAGAAGGGGTACAGCAAATATGAATTCCTGTGCCGTCTGAACTGGACATCATCCCACATTTAAAACATGCTAAGTTCTGTCCTATTTTTGCTTCCCTGATAGCTCAGTTTGTAAAGAATCTGCCTGCAATGCAGGAGACCCTGGTTCAGTTCCTGGGTCAGGAAGATCCCCTAGAGAAGGGAACAGCTACCCACTCCAGTATTCTGGCCTGGAGAATTCCATGGACTATAAAGAGTCAGACACAACTGAGTGACTTTCACTTTCATCCTATTTTTATGAAAACCCTACTTCCCCTTCCCACAATCCTTCAACCACTGCTCCATAACTCTGTGTCCTTTCAAAACCAAGAATTGTCTAGACTCACAATTTCTAATTCTCTACTTTCCATTCCTACCTCAGCCCACACCAGTCTGACTTCACCTCCCAGTCCCGTTAATTTTTTTTGGTGGGGGGATGGGGGTGGCGGGCAGGATTTCCAGTGACTGTGTTAGTGTTGCTCTGCTAAGTCCAATGGATATTTTCCAGTCTTCATCTGTTCAACTTTTCAGCAGCTTTCGATACTTGTTGAATACTCCTTCCATTAAAAAACAGTCTTTTGTCTTGAATTTCAGAGCAGAATTTAAATTCCAGAATTTAGGAGCAGACTGGGTCTCTTTGTACCTCTCTGGCTGCTTCCTCAAACTATCATTCGTAGGCTCACCCTCCTGTGTCTCGACATCAGATGTTAGAATTTATTGGGGTTCAGTCTTAGCCCCTGTCTTTTTACTCTGTAGTCCCCCCAAGCAGTCTTCTCCATGTCTGTTGTGTTAGGTACCAGTTCT
Organism: Nanger dama; assembly: GCA_917880005.1. Lineage (NCBI taxonomy): Eukaryota > Metazoa > Chordata > Mammalia > Artiodactyla > Bovidae > Nanger > Nanger dama. The sequence continues at coordinate 225,390 of CAKJTW010000090.1, forward strand.
ACACAGATGATTCTCAAATTGGAATGTCCAGTCACACCTCCCATTTTATATACAGAGTAGCACAGCCCACTTCCTTCATGACATCACCTCTTAGATATCTCAGTTGTTGTTGTTGTTGAGTCACCCAACTGAACAACACCCGTGTTTGACTCTTTGAGACCCCTTGGACTGCAGCACGCCAGGCCTCCCTGTCCATCACCATCTCCCAAAGTTTGCCCAAGTTCATGGTCATTGCATCGGTGATGCCATCCAGCCATCACATCCTCTGACGCCCTCTTCTCCTTCTACCCTTGATCTTTCTCAGTATCAGGAACTTTTCCAATGAGCCATCTATTCACATCACATGACCAAAATACTAGAGCTTCAGCTTCAGCATCAGTCCTTCCAGTGAATATTCAGGGTTGACCTCCTTTAAGATTGACTGGTATGATCTCCTTGCTGTCCAAGGGACTTTCAGGAGTCTTCTCCAGCTCTGCATTTTGAAAGGACATTCTTTGATATTCTGCCTTCTTTATGGTCTAGCTCTCACAACCATACGTGACAACTGGGAAGACCATAGCCTTGACTATACGGACCTTTGTTGGCAGAGTAATGTCTCTGCTTTTCGACACACTGTTCAGGTTTGTCATTCCAGAGGGATCTCAAATTCCATTTAGGAGTTCTCTAAGTAAATGGCTTCACCATCCATGTAAATACACAAACCCAGGGACTTCCCTGGTGATCCAGTTATTAAGACTTATCTAGTGGCTAAGACTTATCTCCTGCAGTGGCAGGAAGATACTTTATACTGCACCACCTGGGAAGCCTTCAAAGATAATAATTGATAAACAGCAGGGTTTCTGTTTTCTATAATTTGCATCTTTTGTCTGACTTCTCAAAACCCATTTCTATCATCAGATATATTCAAAATCCTACCAAGTCTTCCAAAAGCCAACCCATATGGCTTGGAGTAGGAAGAGTAATAGAAATTTATAATAGAATGCTATGATAGACCTGGCAGCCAATAATAACTCCTGGGAGAAAGCTCATTGGCCTTGTGTGTTTCGTGGTGGGATGAAGACAGACAAGCCCTCATCTGGAGATCCCAAGGGAGAGATGTTGGTAATTACCTCTCCATGTGGACCAGTGGCAGCATCATATTTCAGTGTATAACGAGTGGGAAAGTGGTGTGGATAATCTGCGTTTTTCTCCTGGAGGGAAGTCTTTCTATTATTTAAGTGATAGAAAAATCACTGTGAAAAATAAGCAGGTGTGTGGTTCAGAGCTGTGTGGAAGGAACAGCAGATGTGAATTTTCTGAAGACCAGAGGCAGGAGGATTTTAATTAAGTGTGGTGAAGCTTGACAGGGCCTGAGCTTATGGGCTGAAGTGGGTTAAACTGCTTAAGGAATGTAGTTCTGATACTGATTCGGAAATTAAATGTGCACCACATTTTGATCTAGTGATTCTAATTCCACTTCTAGGAATCTTACAGAAATACTAGCAAAAAGATATAGATCCAGATATAAATATAAATGGGCTTCCTTAGTGGCTCAGACAGTAAAGAATCCGCCTGAGTGTGATACCTTGGTCAGGAAGATTCCCTGGAGAAGAGAATGGCTACCCACTCCAGTATTCTTGCCTGGAGAATCCCATGGACAGAGGAGCCTGGTGGGCTACAGTCCATGGGGTCACAAAGTGTCAGACATGACTGAGTGCCTAACACTTTCCCTTTATTCCATAGATAAAAATGTGGATATATATTTATATATGTAGATATAGATACATGATCATATAGCCTTATATGTTTTAGGAAAAATTAGAGATAACCTAAATGTCTATCAATAGGGGATTAATTAAGTAAATAATTTTACATTTGTACTATGGAATGGGAGGAAGGGCAGACATTAGAACAGTGAAGTATGTTTGTATGGCACACTAAATACTACTGAGTTAAAAAAAAGTCATGGCAAAAAGCAATAACCACAATTATAATCATCATTGTTTATACAGGTGTGTGTGTGTGTGTGTGTGTGTGTGTGTGTGTGTGTTAGCCACTCAGTCGTGTCTGACTCTTTGCAACCCCATGGACTATAGTCTGCTAGGTTCTTCTGTCCATGGGATTCTCCAGGCAAGAATACTGAAGCAGGTAGCCATTTCCTTCTGCAGGAAATCTTCCCAATCCAGGGATGGAACCCAGGTCTCCTGCATTACAGACAGATTTTTTACCATCTGAACCACCAGGGAAGCCCCTTATACAGGGCTTACAACAGGCCACTACAGTTTAAAGAGCTCATCCCATATTAATTCACTTAATCCTCATAGTCTTAAGAGATGGGCACTATGTTATCCTCATTTTTACACAGGAAGATACTGAGACATACAGATGTTGAGTAACTTGCTCCAGGCCACACAGCTGGAGGCAGTGTGATTCCAGACTCCAGGCTCCTAGCCACAAGGTGATGCCATGGCTGGGCATGCTTCTTCTGTAAAGAACCAGATAGTGAATATTTTCAGCTTTCTAGCCCATCAAAGCATATGCCCATTCCTTTTATCACCCATTGGAAATTCTTTTTTACTTCAGGTTTTAAAGTATCTTTGGCCTTGAGAAACAAGGCAAATATATGAGTAGTAATACCAAACCCAGGTCTGGCTGCTTGCTGCTCAAAAGCCATCGAAGAGGCCAGGATGGTGGTAGGAGAAAGTTTGCTTTATGTTGGATGCTTTGGCAGCAGCAAAGGAGGGGCAGGGAGAATAGACTCCTGTCCATAGGCCAGCTCTTCCCACTGACTGTGAGTGGGCAAGAGCTTTTACAGAGAGAAGGAGGGGGCTACATGCAGAAACCATACATTCAGCTTGGACAGTCAGCTTGAAATTGGTCATTGGCAATCTGACCAGTGTCTTCTTGATTGTTTTAACAGATTTAATCTTCAGTTCCAGGGTCAATTTGTTTCCATTTCTTGAGGCCAGTTCTTGCAGTTGTGGCATCTTATGTCATGACTGCGGTCTGGTTTTCATGTAGTTAAGTTCTCCACTTGGTGAGGATTTCAGTATCTATAAGACAGCTCCCAGCAGATGGCTCAGAATAGTATCTATAGCTCTTGAGAAGGAACTAAAGTCCTTGACTATGTTTAGTGACTCCATTATGGTTATTTGGTCTCCTTTGGCTGTTTAACATTGTTTCTGCATTTTCTCACTTCTCTGATTAAACTTATTCTTTGGCTAAAGTTTTTCCACAGACAAGACAAGCAGAGGACGTGGTCAAGAGGGAAGGCCATAGATAGAGTCCTGCTCCATTTCAGTAGTAGGAGTAGAGACCCCTATTAGTAGGGTCACCAGATTTAGACAATGAAAATACCGGATGCCCCCATTTAGGTTGAATTATAGTTAAACTATAATTATGTATTGTTTATCTGAATTTCAAACTTAACAGAGGATCCTGTATTTTATCGGGGATCCCTGCCTGCAGAACCACATTTCTTACTGAGTGCTCCATCACTCAGTCGTGTCCAACTCTCGGCTGTCCCATGGACCGTAGCCCGCCAGGCTGCTTTGTCCATGGGATTTTCCAAGCAAAAATACTGGAGTGGGTTGCCATTTCCTACTCTGGGGATCTTCCCGACGCAGAGATCGAAAAGATCCCGTGTTTCTGGCGTCTCCTGCATTGGCAGGTGGATTCTTTACCACTAGCACCACCTGGGAAGCGCCACGTTTCTTACTATGACAACATATAAAACTCCTCCCAGGGGTCCGCTCAGCCCCAGTTTCACTGTTGCCTGTGGAGATGCTTCCGGTGCATCTCACGTCTCTCCAACACCTCGGGCTCTTCGACAGGTGGAGCTGCACCTGCGGCTGCGGGTCCCACGGGTCGGCCGCTACGTCATCATGGTCGAGTACGCCACGGAAGCAGACCAGCTGTCTGAGGCCACAGTGCACGTGCGGAGCCCCGGGGCTGAGCTGGCAGGCTGGGTGGACATCTACAGCTGCAAGTACCGGTAAGTGTCCTGCCCCAGAGGAGTCCGCTCTCACTGAACAGATAGGAGGTCAGCTGTGGGAACTTTGGTTTTTATCCGACCTGAAAATTGTTTCCTTTTTGAGGCTGAGCTTGAGAACCAGCAGGGGACGAGTTATGCGATCCAGCATTACCCCTGGTGTGCTATTGGAAGGCTTCTCCGTAGGCAGGGCCTTAGAAATATTGCGTTTTCTGGAAAAGCTGCATGTTCTACTTAGCATTTTGGCTCAGGTTCACAAGAAGCAGGGGCTTCCTTGGTGGCTCAGAGAGTAAAGAATCCGCCTGCAATGCAGGAGACCCAGGTTTGATCCCTGAGTCAGGAAGATCCCCTGGAAAAGGGATAGGCTACCCACCCCAGTATTCTGCCTGGAGAATCCCATGGACAGAGGAGCCTGGAGGGCTACAGTCCATGGAGTCACAAAGAGTCAGACACGACTGAGTAACTCACACACTCACACCCACAAGAAGCAGCACAGCCTTTTTGTTTTATTCTGTAACCCCCATGGTGGGCCCTGAATCCAGGGCCTTTCTCTCAAACACTGTGTAGAGTTCATGGGTACCTGGCACATTCTCCATTAGTCCATTAAGAACCGGGGCCATTAATGTTTGACGAGCATCACGTGAAAAATAATTGGACAGAGGAATCTCAAATTCACCCTGATGAAGTTCATCTCTTCCAAGAGCTCTGACAAAGATTTATTGAAAATCGTTTCCTCTGCATAATGAATCAAGATGTATGCAGCTGTTGAGAGTATACTTTGATTAGAGAATCAGCGCAGAGGATGTTTCCCCATGGAATTAGTTGTAGAATAAATAGCAATGGAAGGCAGAGTCTCCTGAGAAAGCACGTGGGGAACTACAGTGTACACGCTGTTTAGTCACTTCAGTTGTGTGCATCTCTTTGCAACCCTGTGGACTGTAGCCCACCAGGCTCCTCTGTCCATGGGGTTCTCCAGGCAAGAATACTGGAGTAGAATGCCGTTCCCTTCCCCAGGGGATCTTTCTGACCCAGAGATTAAACCCACGATTCTTAGATCTCCTGCATTGGCACATGGATTCTTTAATGCTATGAACCACCTAGGAAGTCCTTACAGTGAACCCTCCCAATTCTCCACTAAGACTGTGAACATTTTGTGACCTCTACACTCACATGCCTTGTGTCAAACCCAAGATGACTTGAGGAGTTGGACACTTTTCTCTGTAATGCAAAAAAGAACTTATGAAAAGTGTCACTTTTGGTAGCTTAGAATGGAAAATTTTATGAGACTTGATGAAATGGTTATTAAATGAATATCACATGCTCGGCAACCCTAAAAATAAACTGTGAAAGCTTCTTTTCAAAGTCTTAAAAAAAATCGAATCTTTCCTTTTCTCTGGGATGATGATTAAAAAAAAAAAAACAACAATGTAATTATATTTGCATTTTTAATAGGAGTACCAGATGGCCCAGCAAAGTTCCTCCAGAATATTCTGTCATTATATGAAAATACTAGTTTCATCTCTAGGTGACATTAGCAACCACCAGGATTGTACACTTCCAGATGGGTGGGTCACCTTGCCATCGGAATCTGGGAGACTGTCATCCACGTGACCTGGGGCAGGACTTCTCCATAACCCATCCATCCAAGCCCACCCTTCAGTTCAGGTCTCTGACCCCTTCTTCCCTTCCAGATTGGGGTTTGACCCCTGCTCCACTGGGTACAAAGTAGAGATGGCTCAGGACAGGAAGAAACATTCCTTATGACCTTCGTGACTCTTGACTATCTCAGAAGAAGCTGAGACATCTACACCAAGCAGAGGAGTGATTTCAAAACTAAAGAAAGGAAGGATCCTCTCCTGGGGATACATAAGTCCCAAGCATTATTTCAGGGCCTTTGCTGAGCAGTGTTTTTTTTTAAGCTCCATGTCCTTTATTCTATTCGTATCCTATTTCAGACAGTATCGGTTATATGTGGCTATTTAAATACGTTTCCATTCATTTGTGTGCTTTGTTGTGTCTGACTCTTTGCAACTCCATGGACCTTAGCCTGCCAGGCTCCTCTGTCCAGGCAATAATGCTAGAGTGGGTTGCCATTTCCTCCACCAGGGGATCTTTCTGACCCAGGGATTGAACCTGTGTCTCCTGCATTTCCTACATTGGCTGATAAATTCTTACCACTGAGCCACCTCAGTTTAAATCAGTTTGAATTCAATGAAGAAAAAAGTTTAGCTCCTGAGGTTCACTAGCCACATGCCAAGTCTCAATAGTCATGTGTTGTTAGTAGCTATGGTTCTGGATGGTGCAGATAGAGAATATTTTCATCATCTCAGAAAGTCTACTTGATAATGTGGCAGTCTAGACTGCACTGTTTCTCCAGGCTGGTTTTCTCTCAACAGGACATGAGATTTTTCTTTTAAATATTATAACAAGGCTCACCACCAGGGTCATCTCTGGTGGCTCAGATGGTAAAGAATCTGCCTGCAATGCACGAGACCCGGGTTCAGTCCCTGGGTCAGGAAGACCTCCTGGAGCAGGGATTGGCTATCCACTCCAGTATTCTTGCTCGGAGAATTCCATGGACAGAGGAGCTTGAAGGGCTACAGTCCATGGGGTTGCAAAGAGCAAAGCACGACTGAACAACTAACACTTTCATATTCATCAATAAATTACTTACTCCTTGTAATAAAGATAACACGCTGGTGTTAATAGCCATGTTGTGGCTTAGTCACTAGGTCATGTCTGGTTCTTTTGCAAATCCATGGACTGAAGCCCTCCAGGCTCCTCTGTCCTTGGGCTTTCCCAGGCAAAAATACTGGAGTGGGTTGCCCTTTCCTCCTCCTGAGTGGTGTTTTAAGGAAAGAAGTGCATGATATTCTGCAGATGATTTTGACTCCAGATGTGGTGACATCAAAGTTCTCCATCGTTAGATTTCGAAGACAGTATTGCATTAGACCAGGAATCACTTTTATTGTGTTTAACCACTCCCAGGCAAGTCCCATGGTATCTTTTCACTTGTTTAAAATATTCCCTTTTTCTCTACTTTGCATGTCATGTGATGAGTGTAAGTGACCAGGCTATCAAGTACTGGAGTCCAAAATGTGGTGCAATTAGAAAATATTTTACCCATAAAAACCTATTTCAAATGACAGACCCTTTCAACATGGCAGCTTCTCCCACTGAGGTTTGAACCTTTCTCAGCATTTCTCAAGTGAGATCTGTGTTGTTAAAAAGCAATACCCCAGAAGAAGGGCAAAGGAATACCACTTTCCAAAACAGTGCTGTGATAACTCTGATAAAGAGTTATCTCTGTCGGCAAGGCAGGGAACCAGTGTTCAATCCTTGAGCCAGGAAGATCCCCTGGAGGAAGGACATGGCAACCCACTTCAGTATTCTTGCTTGGAGTATCCCATGGATAGAGGAGCCTGGATGGCTAACAGTCCATGGGGTTGCAAGAGTCAGATACAATTTAGCAATTAAACCGCCACTACCAACGATAGTGGTCAATTTCCAAGAAGACTGCATTAGAGATCAGATTTCACTGGCCCTGGGGCTCTTTCTCAGCAGACCAAACCAAATATTTCACAAAACCAGTGGAGATGGTGACGACCATCAGCCCTGAGAGGTACCGCTCAGAGCACAGAAAGAAGGTTCTTTTTCTCACACCGATGATGGGTTGCATCTGTGCTAAAGTCCACCTGCAGGAAACTTCACTGTTAGTGACCCAGTTATGAACAGGAGAAACTGAAGCACGATCAGTCACCCTACAGGGGTGGGAGGGAGACCAAGGGAACCAGGCTAAGATAAACTGTTTCTTCTTGCAGCTTCCTCTGCCGCAGCGCTGTGACGGACGGCAGGGGTCGCCTCGCCGTGTACGAGCTGTTAGCAGATGCGGACGTTCGGCTCAGAGCCCGGATGGCCCAATTCCTTCTGGTACGCTTCTGTTTTGGCCACTGATTTTTAGAAAAAATTTTTTTTTATTGATAAGCATATATATTTCTAAAGCTTATTGAAATTTTGGCTGGGTTTGCATTACATCTATTAAGTTAGCCTGCGGAGAATTGCTGGAGTTACGATGTTTATTTTCCCATCTGGAAATCTGTCTTGCCCCTTCATTTGTTGGAACCTTTTCCTATAGCATCCAATAAAGTTCAATCATCAAATGTGGACATGTTTCACAAAACTCCATTTAATTCATTTTTATTTGTTGTTACTACTATGAATGAAATACCTTTTGTCATTATATCTCCTAGTCTATTATTATTGCTGGCATATAGAAATGTCATTAGGAACTGTTTATTTTGTTTCCACTCTACTATTTTATTATGTCTATTAGCTTCTTTGCAGATTCCTTCAGAATTTCCAAGGTTGCAGTCACCTGGGTTTTTTTTTTCCAGACCATTGTTGCTCTTTTTCAAGAAGAGTATTTTCAGTTAATTAGATATATATTGTTAACAGTTAAAATGCTAGCTTTTACAGATTAAATACCCTTTTAATAGCATAACTTTAGTATTGAGAATTGTGATAAACAGAGACAGTGGGATCTGGGCTAGGAATGGGGTGCTCAGATTTATAATAAATATCTTGGAACATAAGATTAAGTATGAAGCAACTTCCTGTTACTGCTAATATTAAGTATGTATCACACCTGGGAAATGCCAGGCCAGCCTGTTCTAATATGTTTTAAATTTATTAGAAATGAGCTTTCTCTTAAGAACTACCTGGAATTCAGTTTTTAAAAATTATTATATGTTCTATAACTCAAGACTTTTCTTTTTTAGGGACGACTTTCTTTTTTGAACATAATGAGCCAAGTGACCCAGTTGGCTCATTAACCTTTTCATCTTTGGATATTGTGATGGGGCTAAAAGTTCTTTTAAGCATAAGTTTGCCCTTTCTGAAATAGTCAGACGTCATTCAGAGTCAAGGCTGGCTAGAATGAAAGCTCCATGAAGGCAGGAGTATGTCCATCTTGGTCTCATATGATCCCCCAGTCTCAGTGCCTGGCATATAGTAGGTGTTCAGTTAAAATCTATTATTACTGAATGGCTTTGTGATCTAGCCAGTTATAGTTATTGATTTAAAATGAAAAGTGGTATTAAGTTATTGACTGAGTTTCTTCTGTGACTCAGAAGCTAGCTCTGAAGACAGAGTTCAGATATGCCTGCGATACGAGTCCTCCTCTCTTGAGAAGGGTTATTTACAGCAGGAACATCTGTCTTTCTGAACAGCAGGCTCCCTGACTGCCCACCACATCTCTCTCTCCCTGCCTAGTGGTCTGAGGAGCCAGCATCAGCCCAGGGCAGGAGAGAAGACACTGTCCAAAGTTGCTGACAGAGTTGTTTTGAACTTTCACATGATTTTATTTGTTTATATGATTATTTAATAATAATTAATTATTATTAATATCAATTTAATCATGAACAGTTTAATCAGTGATCCTGTATAACAGTAAAAGAGCATGTGTCCATATAATGATGCCATAGAGGATGCTATCTTATGATATTTACTGCTGTAAAGTGATAGTTTTAATTTCTCTGGATGAATTTTTAGCTGTTTTCTTTGAAGTGCATGTTTGGTCATAGCCTTGACTTGGGTGATAACTGGCATGTGCCTTCTTATATTTGTTGGACAGCATCAAATTTGTATCATACCCACTGAAGAATTCTCAACAGAATATTTGAGACCTCATGTCAAATGCATTGCCAGTTATGGGCGATTTGTTAATCAAAGGTAATGTGTTTCCTTCCTTTATCCCTTGTCTGTGCTTAGTGATACTTAATGCTTTTAAGGCTATGCTTTACATTTCACTTTAGAAGTGATCCCAGGCCAAGATGCTAAAAGCTGGTGATGCATTTTTCTTTTAAGAGCTAAACCATTTATCCCAGCAATTTTTCCAGAATTCCATAACATCAGGAAGCTGACTGGGGGAAATGGTTAAGCCTCATCCTTGAAAGGAGTTACTCTGATTTCTATTCTGAGCTCTCACCAAGATGCAGTCTGTTCCAATCCTTTAATCTCTGTGTCTGAGACTCTTCATGTAAAAAACCATGAAAATAATGACCCAATCTCACAACTATGTTATGAGAATTAGGTAACCAATGATTATTGGGATTTGGGGAAGGTTATTTGGATATAGATTCAAAAATTCTTTAGGGACACAGTCATGATATCTTATGCATCTTTACAGAAACCACCAAGACAGTAAAATCTGGCTGTGCCTGAAAGAAATGATGGCTGTTTGTTCTTTTTGTTTTTATATAGCTTTATATCTTGATGTTTAGAGGTGAATAATGTTTCATTGCATTGATATCATTTAGCAATGAATTTTAGTACTAGAGAGGGAAGTTTCAATAAGTTTCCATTTAGCTTCTGTTCCTTCAAAATTAAGATTTTTTTTTCTGGTCTGAGCTCATTGTATTAGGTAGGCAATTGCTATATACTTGGCCAATCCAAAACACCAAATATCTTTGTATAAAGATCTCTGCAGACCTGTGGTTCTCTGGATCTTTTTTTTTTTTTAAGATTTTTTTTTTTTAATGTGGACCATTTTTAAAGTCTTATTGAATTTGTTACAGTACTGCTTCTGTTTTATATTTTGGTTTTTTGGCCAGATTAAAGTCTTAATGTCCGAACTGCTAGGGAAATCCCAAAGGTATTATTATTATTATTTTTGGCTGCACTAGGTGGTATGTGGAACTTCCGCAGCCAGGGGTCAAACCTGCATCCCCTGCAGTGGAAGGGCAGGTCTTAACCAGTGGATCATGAGAGGAGGCCCTTCTCTGGGTCCTTTTAATGCTTACAGTCTATCTCTTCAAAGGGACAGTTCTTTGGGTTTTGGTTATTTTTCAGCATTCTGTTTTTCAGTGCCTCCTGTGTCTCCCTGGTCCCTGAAACTCCTCCGACAGCACTAATTTTGGATGTCCCGAGTGGTGGGTCTTCCCCTCTCCTGCGCGAGGATCCTTCACCTCCTGCCGATGCTGTTCTTGGGGTCACCTTGAAGGCCCCGCAGGTAGGGTTACCCCGAGTGTGTTTCTTATGAACTGGTGGTTCTCAAAGCTGGCCCCAACCAGCTGCATCCCTCCTGCAACCCCTGGGAACTTGTTAGGAATGCAGATCTGCAAGCCTCACCCAAGAACTACTGAGTCAGAAACTCTGGAGGGTGGCCCAGGAATCTGTTTTTTAACAGACTCCTCAAGGGGTGTTTGCTGCCCCTAAAGCTTGAGCACCTCTGCTCTCAACTGTGGAGAATCCCAGGAATGAGGCTTGCAGTTAATTCTGTCTGTGGCCAGCCTATCCCAGTGCTCTCTTTCCCTCCTGCATCTCTGCCTGCACAGTCATTTGGCAATTTTTCATAACCCATCTTAGGATGGGTCATATTTGCATGGGCTACTGCTACTTACCATGGTTGAGTTTATTAATTATCTTCTTAAATGAGAACACAAGCACTTTTAGAAATCTAACAGATTTTTTTGCAACCCCAATTTGTAGGCAGGAAATTCCAGTAAACATGTATTGATTAATCATCTAGAACACAAAGATGAAATATATGAAGGGAACACACATTTTTTTCATCATAAACCACAGAATTGCAGTACTTAATGTTTGTTCTGATGACCTGTCTTTTTAATCCTAGAGATGGCTCATGTCAATTCATGTTGCATTAAGATAGGAAATAAAAGGATTTGGGAGAGAAAATTTAATAAGACAACCTAGAATAGTAGGGGAAATGAATTACAGTCGTGACCATAGAGTTCTAGTCCTGGTTTGTTTGTTTGTTTGTTTGTTTAGTCCTGGTTTTGCTATAAAATTAGTCTGTGACCTTTAGTAAGTTACTTACCCTCCAACGCCCAGCTCTCATTTGAAAGATACTCTTTTGTTGCTGCTATTCTTGTAGTTTTTAAGTATTATTTTGAGGTTTGGAAAGACTAATTACTCACATGGTGAGGCTTTCTGAGGAGAACCTGGCTCACACTCAAGCCTGAGCGAGTGTTGGAGTCTGACCCTGGTTTTCATTATGGTCAGGCAGGGGCATAGTGGGGAGGGGAGGTCCAGGTGAGAGCTCCCTCTCTCATGGGCTAGAATTTATGGGGTCTGAATTTCCAACCTCTGCCAAGGGATGAACACCTGAGCTTTCTTACAGCTTGTCCCGCTGTGGGACAAAAGGCAAAGGATGAAAGATGGAGCTTGAAAACCATCAAACAGAAAAAATGGAGTCTGACACTTTGTTACAGGGTTATTACAAGTGGTGCTTGAATGCTGGGAACATTCTTGAATGGGTTTTTGCACACAGAGCATACACTTCTTTTGTGATGTACCTAGAAATGCAATTGCTCAATTATGTTTGGTAGAAACCACATATAGTTTCCCAAAGTGATTGTACCAAATGAGACTCCCTCCAGTCTTGTTTATGGTTGTCCCACGTTGGCTTGTCCATTTTGCAGCTGAAAGTCATGTGGTTGGTTTCCAGTGTTTATGACTGCAAATAAAGCTGCTACAAAGATTCAAGGGAAGGTTTTGTGTGAGCATGGGTTTTTTTACTTCACTTGGGTAAATTGTTGTTGTTCAGTCACTAAGTCATGTCTGACTCTTTGCAGCCCCATAGACTGTAACATACCGGACTTCCCTGTCCTTCACTACCGCCTGGAGTTTGCTCAGACTCATGTCTGTTGAGTCGGTAATACTATTTATCTCATCCTCTGCCACTCGCCCCCTTCTTTGCCTTCAGTCTTTCCCAACATCCCAGCCTTTACTAGATAAATACCTGCAATGTTTTGATTTTTATTCTTGAAATGTTCTGTGATTCTAATAGTAATAACTCTGCAACTTGACTGGAAAAGGTCAGTTTTCATTCCAATCTCAAAGAAAGGCAGTGCCAAAGAGTGCTCAAGGTGAAGTCACTCAGTCGTGTCTGACGCTTGCGACCCCGTGGACTGTAACCTACTAGGCTTCTCCGTCCATGGGATTCTCCAGGCAAGAATACTGGAGTGGATTGCCATTTCCTTCTCCAGGGGATCTTCCCGACCCAGGGATCGAACCCAGGTCTCTCGCATTGGAGGCAGATGCTTTAACCTCTGAGCCACCAAGGAAGCCCCAAGAATGCTCAAACTACCGCACAATTGTACTCATCTCACATGCTAGTAAAGTCATGCTTAAAATTCTCCAAGCCAGGCTTCAGCAATACGTGAACCATGAACTTCCAGATGTTCAAGCTGCTTTTAGAAAAGGCGGAGGAACCAGAGATCAAATTGCCAACATCCACTGGACCACTGAAAAAGCAAGAGAGTTCCAGAAAAACATCTATTTCTGCTTTATTGACTATGCTAAAGCCTTTGACTGTGTGGATCACAATAAACTGTGGAAAATTCTAAAAGAGATGGGAATACCAGACCACCTGACCTGCCTCTTGAGAAATCTGTATGCAGGTCAGGAAGCAGCAGTTAGAACCGGACATGGAACAACAGACTAGTTCCAAATAGGAAAAGGAGTACGACAAGGCTGTATATTGTCACCCTGCTTATTTAACTTATATGCAGAGTACATCATGAGAAACGCTGGGCTGGAAGAAGCACAAGCTGGAATCAAGATTGCCAGGAGAAATATAAATAACTTCAGATTTGTAGATGACACCACCTTTATGGCAGAAAGTGAAGAAGACCTAAAGGGCCTCTTGATGAAAGTGAAAGAGGAGAGTGAAAAAGCTAGCTTAAAGCTCAACATTCAGAAAACGAAGATCATGGCATCTGGTCCCATCACTTCATGGGAAATAGATGGGGAAACAGTGGAAACAGTGTCAGACTTTATTTTGGGGGCTCCAAAATCACTGCAGATGGTGACTGCAGCCATGAAATTAAAAGACACTTACTACTTGGAAGGAAAGTTATGACCATCCTAGACAGCATATTAAAAAGTAGAGACATTACTTTGGCAACAAAGGTCCGTCTAGTCAAGGCTATGGTTTTTCCAGTAGGCATGTATGGATGTGAGAGTTGAACTATAAAGAAAGCTGAGTGCCAAAGAATTGATGCTTTTGAACTGTGGTGTTGGAGACGACTCTTAAGAGTCCCTTGGGCTGCAAGGAGATCCAACTAGTCCATCCTAAAGGGGATCAGTCCTGGGTGTTCATTGGAAGGACTGATGCTGAAGCTGAAACTCCAATACTTTGGCCACCTGATGCAAAGAGCTGACTCATTTGAAAAGACCCTGATGCTGAGAAAGATTGAGGGCAGGAGAAGGGGACAACAGAGGATGAGATGGTTGGATGGCATCACCAACTCAATGGACATGGGTTTGGGTGGACTCTGGGAGTTGGTGATGGACAGGGAGGCCTGGCGTGCTGTGGTTCATGGGGTCACAAAGAGTCGGACATGACTGGGCGACTGAACTGAACTGAACTGAACTGAGCTACAGCTTGAGAAGATTTTTTATTTTTTCCCGCCTAGAACCAGATGACCCTTCGAGGACTAGTACCACGCCCAGGTCGGTATGTCATCATCGTCCATTTTTATCAACCAGCACATCCGACGTTCCCGGCACAGGTGTCTGTGGACGGAGGACGGCTGCAGGCAGGTGAGCTACCGGGGAGCAGGGTGGGTTTCGGGGGCTCACCTGTCCTGGCAGGGGTGTAACAGGACTGCCTCCCTCTGCCCCTAGGTGTCTTCCGAGCCTCTTTTGCCCCCATGTGCTTGGCTGCCGGGACCAAGTGATCACCGGAGATCAGGTTGAGTTTGACATCTCGGAGCTGGAGGTGGCCCTGACTGTGGCAATTCCAGAAGGAAAGTCCTTAGTTTTGGTGCGTTCTGCTCTTTCCTCTCTTGTTCTTTACATGCTTGTCTTGGTCAGCTGCTCTGTGTGTCTGTTCTGGCTCATGGCAGTAATTCCTCCAGGGAATTAAAGCCATGTTTATAGAAAAACGTTTAAATTTTACAGCTGCCTTTAGAAAAAAAAAAAGGTCTGTGACTATTAAAATCAAGGGAAATCAGAATACTAGAGAAGCAACTGGGAAGAAAAACTCCCCTGCATGAAGCAAGGGAGCTGTCTCTCTGTCTCCATCAGTCCTCCTCGCTCTCATCTGACAAGTCTCTCTCTGAGGTGTTGAACACTCCTTTGTTCCTGAAACTATCTTGTTTTGGCTCCCATAGCTGCTTTCTCTTGGCTTTCCCTGCTTTCTCCAGTGCCCCTTCAGTGAGTTCTCTTCCCTTTCATCCCTTTCATGTCAGTGTGCCCTTGGGCTTGGCACTTGAACCCGTTGTTCTAAGGTTTCCCTTCATATAACATCATCTGTGCCTGTTGATTCTGTTCTCCCCTCTGTGGGAATACCTGTGACCTCATTTCCCATCTTTCCTGAGCTCTAGGACCATCTACAGTGCATCCCCATAGCCAGAGCGCTCACAGGTCCCTCCACCTTAGCCTGTTAGCTGTATAGACCCCAGGTGCCCCGTTCCCTGTTTATCACGTTGGCTGGTGGAATCATGGTCACGCAATGCCTGTAAAGCCTTTGAGAGCCAGTGAACACTGTCCAGGCCTGCCCTGCACCCTCCAATTCTTGCTCATGCCTCCTTTCTCTCTGAGGATGTCATCTCAGGGACAGTGGATACATTTTGTATCCCTGCGCCTGAAACACCCTCTGGCACAGGTGTTCGGCAGTGTTTATTGAATTGAATAACATGAGAGCAATAGATTCTGTACACTGTCAGTGGGTGAGTAGTTGACAAAGGTGTTGAAATTTCCTGCAGCACTTGGTACTGCTGTGGTCTGATTTATACAGGAACAGAGAATACAGGGTGGTGTTTTTAAAGACTGGGGCCACAGTTGTTCATGACAGAGTGTCTGATAGGATAGGCGTTTCAGGGGCAAGCCAGCATATGAGTATATGAGTCTCCCAATTGGTCCTGCCGTTTCAGTTTGCTTACTTTCTGAAAATACAGAATGAGGACTTCCCTGATGGTCCAGTGGTTAACAGTGCTCACTTCCAATGCAGTAGCCTCAGGTTTGATTCCTGACCAGGGAACTGGCTCCTACATGCCGCAGCTGAGAGTTCACATGCTACAACTAAAAGATCCCAAGTGCCTCGACAAAGATCAAAGATCCTTTGAGCTGTGACTAAGACCTGGCACAGCCAAATAAATATGAAAGAAAAAGAAATACTAAAAAAAAATACATAAAAATACAAAATTCCCCCTCCCCGCCCCCTGAAGATCCAGGGTCATCGTAGGGATGGATCACATGGAGCCCTGACATCATAACGGGCCTCTGTCTCCTGTCCCCGCCCAGCACCCAAGGCTGCTGCGCCTCTGAGCAGATGCTCCAGGGGGTCTGTTCCCCCAACTCATTATCATTTCCCTAGGGGAATGGCCCGAGCCTTCAACACTGAGTTAGGGTTGCTTTGGGATTCTTTTTTTGTAAGTTCTGTTTCATGTGGTCTTGGACGTAACAATAAAGAACACTGATCTGGCAACCCACTCCAGTATTTTGCCTGGAGATTCCCCATGGATGGAGGAGCCTGGTGAGCCATAGTCCATGGGGTTACAAAGAGTCAGACACGACTAAAGCGACGTAACATGATCTTAGTGAAGAGAAAGCATGGTGGAGCCATGGGTGTGCCGTGCTGCTGAAAATCCAAAGACGTGCTGACACTTTCCTTCTAGGTCCGTGTCCTAGTGGTGCCTGCAGAGAATTATGACTACCAGATTCTTCACAGAAAATCACTGGACAAGTCATTGGAGTTTGTCACCAATTGTGGAGGAGACAGCTTTTATATTGAGTAAGTTTCACTCTGTGTGAGGGCTTCCTAGGTGGCACTGGTGGTAAAGAACCCACCTGCCAATGCAGGAGACACAAGTTCAGTCCCAGGATCGAGAAGATCCCTGGAGGAGGGCATGGCAACCCATTCCCGTATTCTTGCCAGGAGAATCTCATGGACAGAGGAGTCCTTAGGGTTGCAAAGAGTCTTACATGACCGAAGCAACTTAGCATGCACACATCACTTTGTGGCCCAGCCATGGGAGGCCTGAGGCTGTCCCACATTCCCAGCCAGAGCAGGAGGCCCGGGGAGGGTGGCCTTCGGGTCTGCCTTCCTCCTCTGAGCGCCCAAGGGAGCAACAGTGAGTCCCTGATCCTCGGCACACACTGACCTGTGTACTATCTCATCGTGTCCATCTGGGCGGGAATTCCCTCTTCAACTCTGATCTCAGCAGATCACCCCCAAGCTGGGATTCACAGGCTGCTTGGGGTTTCTCTTCCTCTTTGTTGCTTCCTGTCGGCCAACTCGGATTCCTGAAAGATACCACACAGGGTTTCCTCCGCTGCAGGGCGCATCAGCCCTGATTCCCGCTCTCCTTTGCATTACAGAGGGCCGGGCCTCCCTATCCTCCCTTGGTGGGTTCCCAGACGCTAAGAGCCTAGAACAGCCCTTACTATCAGTTCCTGTCATTCTCTCCTGCAGACCCCTTGTCCCTGCCCCCTTGTAGGTTTCCTGAGGAACCCAGGCCTCTAGAGGGTGGAAACCTCTTGTACAGAAAATACTAAGAGCAAGGGCTCTGAGGTGTGGATTTGAGTGCCTGCTCCACCCTCCAAAGCTCTGTGGCCTCAAGAATGTCGCTTAACTTCTAGGAGCCTTCCTAGTCTCACCTGTGAAATGGGGCTTCGGCCCTAATTGGTTAGGTGGGTGTCATGTTAATGTTGTTCAGTCACCTTGGACAGCAGCACGTCAGGCTTCCCTCTGCTTCACCATCTCCCGGAGTTTGCTCAAATCTCCATTGAGTTGGTGATGCTATCTAACCATCTCATCCTCTGCCCCCCCTTCTCCTTTTGCCTTCAGTCTTTCTTAGCGTCAGGGGATTTTCCAGTGAGTTAGCTGTTACCGTCAGGGGGCCAAAGTATTGGAGCTTCAGCTTATGAGGTTAATGAGGTGAAGGGAAAACCTTTAACATACATGTTCAGTAAAAGTTGACGATTCGCCTCCTCCTCATTATTATCCTAACTGGTATATCATAGCACATTTTTGGTGACTGCTGTATTGAGATAGAACCTATACACCATGCAACTCATCCTATAGATGAATCTTCACCCTTTTATTCCAGCCACCAAAGGTTCCCGCCCACCAGACCTGTGATGAGTCCTAAAGTAGAAGGGGGTGGGTGGGTGGCTGTCAACCATTGTAAGTTCAGGGGTGGGGTTTCCTTTCACTTTTTCCTAGACTCCAGAGCCCCTCTCCCGAAACACTGCTTGGTGGGGCATGTGGGAAGGGGAAGCTGGGACCATTTCTGGGCATGCCTCCCAGGATCTCACTGTGTGTTCTTGTTCCCACAGCCCCCAGAGAGCCTCTGAATTCTGTAAGAATTCTGCCAGATCCCTGGTGGCCCTTTACCACGAGGGCGCACTGCCTTGCGAGTGCCACCCCGCTGGGACCCTCGGCCACCCCTGCAGCCCCGAGGGTGGGCAGTGCCCATGCCGGCCCCACGTCATCGGGCGGCAGTGTACCCGCTGTCAGACGGGCTTCTACGGGTTCCCGCACTGCAAACGTAAGTGCACGTTCGGGGCAGCCAAGGTCATCTCTGGTCCAGGCGGATAAAGCCCTCCCAGGGCAGGGCTTGTCCAGTTTCACTGTGCTGGAGACTCACCTGGGGATCTTGTGAGAGTGCAGATTCTGAGTCAGGAGGCTTGGGCTGGGGCCTGAGAGTCTGCATTTCCTGCAGCCACTCAGAGGATTCTGGTGCCGCTGGCCCAGAGACCACTCTCTGAGTAGCAGGCTTCTAGAAAAGATGTATTTGTGTCTCCCGGGCTAGGGGACCCATGCCCTTGGCAAAGCAGGTGAAGGGAAATAACCTTAAGCTTCAAAACACTAGACAGCTTGGCCCTCTTCCTAGTGGGATGGGTTAGGCTTCAGTTTTTGCAGCCTAATCACCAAAGCTTAGTCGAGATGGGAGGAGACCCAGGGTCAGAGGGCACCCTCCTCACTGAGGAGGCCGTGGATCTTTGTGTAAGAATTGTCCTGCTGCCCTAGACAAGGCGCAGCCCAGGCTGTGTGAGGGGTGCAGAGGCCCTGCGTGGAGGCCAGCCTTTGCCTGCTGCAGGCCCCACCCCTGATCTTGGGCCCAGTGCCCGGGGCGACGTGAAGGCCCTTCAGGGAGACTGGGAGGAGCAGACCCTCTGACGAAGGCCAGACCTCACATTAGAATGGCACACAGCTTCAGCCTGGGGGTGAGGGGGAGGCCTCTACGAGTGTCTGCCTTGAGGTCAGTAGGTCCAGTGATGCCTCACTCCACGTCCACACACTTGTCCACCCTCAGCATTGGATGCGGTTGGTCTTGGACCCAGAAAGGAGCCTTTCAGATCAACCACACTCAGTGATGCCATAATGAAGGAGACCTTACTCCCAGATACCCTTTGGAAACTTCTGGAAACCCTGGCGGTGTAGTTTTGCTGGAGATCAGGGGCGTCTAACCCTTACACCATGTCTCTCCATCCTTGGCCAGCTTGCAACTGTGGCCGGCGCCTCTGTGAGGAGACGACAGGGCGGTGCCTGTGTCCTCCCCGGACGGTCAGGCCCCAGTGTGACATGTGTGAGGGGCACTCCTTCAGCTTCCACCCCTGGCCGGCTGCGAAGGCTGCAACTGTTCCCAGATAGGCACCGACAGGGCCGCCACCGTGGAGTGCGACAGGGACCACGGGCAGTGCAGGTGAGGCCTGGGGGGCTAGCCTGTCGCATCCTGTCCTGGGAAGGGAAGATTTCGTTGGCCCCTACTCGGGTCCTCGTTTACTTCCCACTTCAACACTGCTCGATGGCGCTCCCCACCCAGGATGGGCGTGGTATGTGGAGTAACTGGTCCCCTGGGGCTCAGGGTAGCCTGGCAGAGCCTGGGTGGGCAGATAGCTGTTGCCTGAGGTTCAAGCAGCCTCACTGTCCTCTCCAGCCTCGTTCTGTGTGTTTACGTGCTGCGTGTGTGATAAAGTGATCAGTTCCATCTCCTGGGTCATCCGGTGGTAAGCACTTCTCAGCCTGTACCAAGGTCTGAGCTCTAAACCTTCTCTCTCGTAAGCTGCTAGGTTTTTTAGGCACGGTACATGATGAAATATAAAATCTGGATCCTACCGCCCTGAGTCGGACAGGCGAGCTAGAGGCCGTGTGGGGTCTCCACCGGGGTGACAGCTGTGGGGAGGGCGAGAGGGTGAGCAGTACCTATTGGAGAGCCTGGCCTGTGAGGGGGGCTGCCCCCAGGCCCACCAAGCACAGCTGCTGAGAGATGAGAAGGAGAGGGCAGCTCAGACAGATGCTGTGGGTCCAAGAGGCTCTTCCAACAGATCAGCTCCGCATATGAAACCAGAGGCTGGTGTTGCGTGATCCGAGTGATCAGCCTGATCTCTGTAAGACTGGAGGGTAAGCACAGGGGGTGAAGAAGAGGACCCTGTCTCCTAGAAGAAGAGGCTGGAAAGAATCCCACAGGGATTATGTGGCAGGGAGACCTAAGCAGATCTTTTTCCACCCAGGCGGGTGTGGCATGCACGTGTGCAGGAGACAACATGAGACTCAGGTCCCTTCTGAGTCCCCTCCTCGTCCCCCCATCCCCACCCTGGGTACCGGATGTCTGGGCCTGTGTCTGTGATCCGGGTGTGACAGCTGGGAGGGGCTCTGGCTGCTGCTGGCAGGCGCCCGCACCTCCTACTCCACTGCAGCTGTGTTCATTTCCTGAGGCCACTCTCACAAATGACCACACACTGGGCGTCTTCAAAGTCAAAAGGCTAAAGTCTGAAATCAAGTCGACGGCACCATGCCCTTTCTAAAGGCTCCAGCAGAGACCCTGTTCCATGCCTATCTCTTTCCTTCCCATGTTGTCGACAGTCCTGCCTCTGTCATCTTGTGGACTCTGCTTGTGCGTCTGTCTTCACATAGGGGTCTCCTCTGTGTGTGTCTGTGTCTTTTCTTTCTTTTAGCCTTTAATTTCTTTTTTCACCTTTTCTCAGTTGAGGTACAGTTGATGTATAATATATATGTTTCAGGTGTGCAACATAGTGATGCACAGGTTTTTAGAGTTATAGAGCATTTATAATTGTTATAAAATATTGACTATATTTCCAATATTTTATATGTTGCTGTAAAAATTCCCTTGTAGCTCATTTGCTTTTATATAATAGTCTGTGCCTCTTAATTCCCTACCTCTCTTGGGTCCCTCCCTTCTTCCCGCTCCCCACTGGTAACCACTAGTTTGTTCTCTGTGTCTGTGAGTCTGTTTCTATTGTTTTATATCCACTAGTTTGTTTTATTTTTTTTAGATTCTACATATAACTGATATGCACTATTTGTCTTTCTCTGACTTATTTCATTCAGCATAATGTCTTCTGGGCTTCCCAGGTGGCTCTAATGGTAAAGAATCCGCATGCAATGCAAGAGACCTGGGCTCGATCCTTGGGTGGGGAAGAGCCCCTGGAGAAGGAAATGGCAACCCACTCCAGTATTCTTGCCTGGAAAATCCTATGGCACAGAGGAGCCTGGTAGGCTACAGTACCTGGGGTCACAAAGAATCGGACACAACTGAAGCGACTTAGCATGCATGCTCAGTGCCTTTCCAGTCCAAGCATATTGTTGCAATTGCAAAATTTCGTTTTTTTCTTATGGCCAAGTAGTATTCCATTTTATATATATATAAAATGGATGTATCTTCTGGGGACAACATTCCCCTCTCTGTAGCAGCAATGTTGACTTTTCCTGAGGAAGGACCCTTAACCACACCTGTGATTGTTGCCCCATCCTAGTAGTTCCTTTGTTCTTGGGAAAGGAAGCTGAATGAGAACTTGAGTCATGAAGGATTCCAAGACTTTAAAACCACAGGTTGTGAGTCTTCCCTGAGTCAACTTGGTTGTCTGTCCTTCTCAGACTATGAGCTTAAACAGAATGTGACTTGTCCAAAGAATTTTGAGGTGATACTGGAGAGTTCTCATCACAATTAATGAACATACATTAGGATCTGTTCCCTCCGGTGCATAAACTATTCTCTGGAAGGGTACCAGGGACTTAGCTCATTACTAAAGACTTTGGGTCCTGACTGCACCAGTGGGCCTGTGAAGATGTCTGACCCATTTCCAGTAAGTCCTGATATCTAAGAACAGTGGTGCTCAGCGGTCGCACAGACTTCCACCGGGACCTGTGGAGAGGTCGCAGAGCAGAAAAGGTGCACTGTGCCAGGAGTTGCTTGCTGTCTTGTGGCCGGAGAAGATGCATAAATGGGAAGCTCAAAGGACCTAAATGTGTCAGTCATAACCCAGTCAATGTAGAAAAAGGAGACCAGACCAAAGGAAACTCAAAAATTAGAACTAGCTTCAGCATGTTATAAAGGAATTATCTTCCAATTGAAAAAAACAACAACAAAGAACTGCCCTCAGAGAAGGAAATCCAGGGTATTATAAAATGGGAAACAGATTGAACTAGGAATGACATTCCTTTTAATATATTTGAAAAACAAAGGAAAGAATCCAACATCTAATTGTTCAGAGGAAAGAACAGTCCTACAAATAAGTGGAAGAAGCAGAGAGGGAGGTGTTAGCATTAAAATCTTTCCCCCACTCAAGGGAGTAGGAATCTGGATAAAAACAGATTGCAATATTTAAGATAGATAAGCTAGAAGGATCTACTGTATAGCACATGGAACTCTGCTCAGTGTTATGTGGCAGCCTGGATGGGAGGGGAGTTTGGAAAAGAACGGATACATGTGTATCTATGGCTGGGTCCCTTTGCTGCTCACCTGAAACTATCACAACATTGTTTGTGAATTGGCTGTACCCCAATACAGAATAAAGTTAAAGAAAGACAGGGTGAAATAACAAGTTTCCATTTGAACAGGAGCAATGTATAACCTTGGGAAAAACAAAGAAAAACCAGATGGAAGAGCAAGGAGAAGTGGAATGAACAGTCACTGGGAGATGGAATCCTGGCAGAGGATGGGGACATTGGGCACAGTCAGAGCTGCATACAGTGTCCCCATATTTAATTGAAAATAAAAACTCACTAGACTCCAGAAAGTGCAAACCAGTCCAACAAAGTTCCATTTTTCCATAATGACTTCCTTACTTTTTCTTCTGAAAAGAGGACAGCCAAGGGAGGAGACTGGGACTGGGACTGGAGGTTGGGGAACCATGTATGTGGGTAAGAGTGAGAAAGGACCCCAAGGAGAAGGTGTAGACACACAGGAGGGAAGCAGGTGTGGGGACCCTGTAATTAATCATAGGAGGCAAAGGAGCCACAGAGATAGAGAGAGGCAGTTTTCAGGCAGGAGGAGAAGGCTAAGAATTCACTGTCTTAGAACCAGTGGGAGAGTTTTAAAAGGGATTAGCTGCTCAACAGAAGAAATTGCTGTGAATAGAACCTCACGTACAGTTTCTCAAAGCTACTGCCACAGAAAAAGGAAACCGAGAACGCACTGGAAACCATAAATTTCAGGGCTTCCCTGGCAGTCCAGTGGTTAAGATTCCACACTTCCACTGCGTGTGGTGTGGTCTCAATCCCTGGTCAAACTCACTAAGGTCCCAAGTGCCCCGTGCCTCAGCCAAAAAAGAAAAACACTTAAGGCATCACCTTAAGATTTACTGTAGGATTTTAGATACAAATTCTAAGGAGTGTTAAACAAACCTTCACTAGCCAATGGCAGTTGAGTAGACTGGAAAATGCCTAACTCTGAACTGAGGCAGGCCGTATGGTAGTTTTACCCATGCCTGAGGGAACATCAGCAGGAATGGAATCTCATTGACCTAGGTTACACCCAAAGCAAAAGGTGAAATCGTTTATCTTGACTTTACCAGAAAGTCTGTAATCACCTAATGGGATGACATATCTATCCATGATCAAAGCGGATTTGTCATGAAAGAGCCCTTGGCAGATAATGTAAGGAAAACTTCAGTTTATTACATGACTGTAAATTGCACAAATTACCCATGATAATTCCAGTGTTGATGCTGAAAAAGCTTTGACTGCCTAAAGGATTATTTCTTTAGAAAGTATTAGAGGATAGAATGCTCCCACCACCGCTGAAAAATCTCCTAATGAAAATGAAGAATGTGCTTAGAGGAACCTAACATTCAAGTAAAAGAAATAATCAAAGATAGCTGGAAGTGAAAGAAAGTGTGAAAGTGTTAGTTGCTCAGTTGTGTCTGACTCTTTGTGACCCCATGGACTGTACCCCACCAGGCTCCTCTGTCCATGGAATTCTCCAGGCAATAAAACTGGAATGGGTTATGAAATTATGTAAATTATGAAAGTATGATAAAACATTTATAGGAAACTTGGAAAATACAGAACAAGACTACATACAGTTCCACTATATATTACAGTTATTTTTTAGTAGATAAAATAAGATTTTTAGTTGGAGTTTCAATACTGAACCCTCAAAAATTAGTAGAATGAATATACAGAGAAGTAAAGGATATAGTAGACCTGAAAAGCACTGTGAACCTATTCAACATAATTAAGATTTATACAAAATCACAGGATACTAGGAAACAAATTTTATTCAAACTCCCATAGACTGTAAACTGGGAGACCCTGGGATATATTCAGGGACATAAAACAAGATGCAAAAATTTCATGGTCTAAAGGTATTGACAGACCTCCCTGTGGCTCAGACAGTAAAGAATCTGCCTGTAATGTGGGATACTCGGGTTCGATCCATGGGTTGGGAAGAAGCCCTGGAGAGAGGAATGGCAACCCACTCCAGTATTCTTGCCTGGAGAATTCCATAGACAGAGGAGCCTGGTGGGCTCCAGTCCTGAAGTCGCAGAGTTGGGCATGACTGAGCAGCTAACACTTTCATTTTTCACTTTCAAAGGTACTGAAATCATACAGAGTCTGTTGTCTATCACTGGCCCACCTAAATTTAAAACTCTAGATTCTATTTCTTCTTCAACCTCTGATTGCAGAAGTATGTTGTATAAAAGATTAAAAGTCCATTGTTTGGGACAGCTCTCTCAACTGTGGTCTTAAAGGTTGATCAAAATTTCTTTTTTATAGCAACACAGCAATTTGCTTCTGCTTTTAATAAGGGATGGTTATGCCGTCAGATTCTGTGAATGAACAAAAGGTCTAGAATATCCTCAGAAGATTTTTATCGATCAGTAACAGATACAAGGACACTGGGAATCACTGTTTTTTAAAAAAATACCATGATGTTGACCACCTTCAAGACATTTTAAGATTGATTATAGGAGATGGCAGTTCACCTGGACATCCAGTGAAACCACAAGTGGAAACAGCTTGTGAGAAGAGCAGCCACTAAAGGAAAGCCGTTTGTGGGGGGACTTCAGCCAGCATCATAGATTTACTCAGTATTTGTGTTAGATGGAGAAACAAAATGCCAGAGAAAGTCATAGACTTGGCATCCTGGGAACAGAAGTGCTTCCAGCTTGGCAGAAATCCACAAGTCCCAACAACTTGGAGAAGCAATTCCTTTGATGCACCTCATCAAGTAATAGGAATGGTAAATTCCAGACGGCGTGCAGGCAAGCTCTGGGACACGGTGGTGAGCAGGGCAGATGAAGCTCCTGCCACAGGATGGAAGAGCTCAGCATTCTCACCTGTGTTCCCTCTTCCTAGAAGCTTCCACCTCTTGAAGTTCTTGGGATGATTAAATAATCCTGTGCAAAGCCCTTCGAACAGTACCTGACACACACTAGCGCAGGTATTAGCTTTTGCTATTGTTTGCCAAGCACTTGGCTGCCTGCCTTCCGCCCTTTACACTTTGTCCCTCTGAAGCCCCACCCATTCTTCTGGCTTCATCCACCTCCCACACTGGATGATTCCCAGAGCCAGAGCTCCAGTCCTGGTCCCTGAAGGACAGCTTATCCCACCTTCATAGAAAATCATTTCTACGTCGGTTCCCTTACTAGCTTTTCTTGTGGGTCTTAGAGGACAAGTCCCCTGACCTCTTTAAGCTCCTATCCTCTCACACATATAATGAACTGTTAGATTAGATGATCTTTAGGGGCCCTTCAAGTCCTTGAGTCTACCGCTGATTCTATATCTGAAATCAATGCCATTGTCTTGCTCTTCAGGCTATTCCTCTCTTCGAACTTAAAAAAATTGTTTTTTTACTTATCCGTGGCAACCTTCTCCCTGTCTCCAAAGCCTGAGGTCTCTGTATCACCTTAGAATCAAGCCCTTCTCCCTACAGCCCCTCAGGTGTCAACTTCTGAAACAGTATGTATTATCTCCCATCCTTTCATGGCCCCTGCAGGTCCTGCACGTGGAGAAGTCCTTTTACAAATGATCATCTCTGAATTGACCTTCCTTTTCCTGGTGTACTTTCTCTCTCCCACCCCCTCTATCTCTCTCCTTCTTTTCTTTCTTCCTCCCTCCTTCCCCTCCTCTCTCTCTCCCTTCTTTCTTTCTTTTTCTCCTTAATTGAAGGGGAAATGCTAGTATGCAATCACCTCTCTTGGTCTTGCTTGGTCAGTTGTGTCTGACTCTTTGAGACCCTGTCTGTCAATCATAGCCCACCAGGCTCCTCTGTCCATGGGATTCTCCAGACAAGACAAGTGGGTTGCTGTTTCCTTCTCGAGGGATCTTCCCAACCCAGGGATCGAATGCACACCCCTTGTGTCTCCTGCCTTGATAGCCAAATTCTTTACCACTGTGCCACCAGGAAGCCCATACATAATTATACTTGGATTTAAAAATCTATTTGCTCTGTAATTTTGTTATTAATGCATAGAGAATGTTGATAAATGCATATGTTTGTGATTTCATCTTCTTGGTATGTGGGGTTTTTGAAAACAGGATAAAACATTTCCTTCAGTCCCTGTGATTTTTTTTTGAGTCTTAAATTCTATTTTATCACTGTGTTTTATGGCTGAAACTATTTAATATATCTAGCATCCACTCCAGTTTGGGTGCTGTTTCTCATACAGAAGGCACCCATGGTCATGGTCTGGTAGGGGAACCTCCACTAACCAGTTAGGACAGGGCATCATAATGAATGCCGTATTGTGTGCAGGCTACTGGAGGGTGGAAGTCGTTCTGCCCGGTATCACGTCTGTCACATCACTCTTTGCACAAGAAACTTCCTTGATTCCCCATTGTCTGAGAGGATAAAGACCAACTTTCCATGATCTGGCTGCCACTTACCCTAACTTAAGCCTTTTTTTTTTCCAGCTTTTCTGGTCTTTCTCATGTTCTTTAAATGCTTTTTGCCAGCCTTCAGTTCTTCAGTTATGGGTTCTCCTTTCCCCTCTTCTGTTACTCCCTCCCAGTTATCCACGTCCTTCAAGAGTTTTGTGTTAAAGGTACAAGTGCAAAGAAGGCATGAAGCCTCTGCAAGCCCACAGGGATACCCCCGTCATCTCTCTGCCGTCCCATCTCTCACATGATCACCTAACTTTCTGCGTCTGTGTCCCGTGTCCTCTGTGAAAATGCACCAAGGTCAAGACTAACTTGCTGTACTTTGTCCTGTCCCTCTCATGTCCCCTAACTCGAGATGTGTCTCTAGAAGACAGTAATTATAGGGTGAAGAAATGAGCGGATATAAGGTCGGCTTTGGATTCCAGATGTAAACTGGACTTGATGGGGGTGCAATATGAGGTGTGTTTATTGAGCAAAGGATAGAGTTCACCCTCATGCCTGACTTTCTGGCGACCTGCGAGACTCGTGAACACCCACACACGCGCAGTCATCTTTGCGTAATGTTTGGCCCTGAGCCCGTTGCCGTGGAGACAACTTCACTTGACCAGCATCCTCAGTGCACCTCCTGGCAGCGGCGACTGGAGCCTTCCTGCCATTGCTATGAGGGCAACTCCTTGGGTAGCACAGCGTCTCCTGGAGGAGTGTGCAAGGTCAGGCTGACTTCAGGTTGTTTTCTGAAGATGTTCAGCCAGACTTTGGGGGAGGAAGTTTCCTTTTCATTCCCCACTGTCATGGCACTGCTCCAAACTCCTTTGTTTGCTTGTCTTTGCACAGGATTCGTGTGCTCGGAGCTCTCAGCACTGCGTTGCTGAGACATCGTGTTCTCCATGTTTTGGTGAACGTTTGCCCATCAGGCTCACCTGGGATCCTTGGGGTTCTGCTCCCAGACCACTGCTCTCATCATCATGCTCAACCTTTTGCTTTTTTCCATCCACTAGTATGTGCTTGGTTGCTACCTACGTGCTAAGTGAGGCTCAGCACTTTATCCCATGTTATCATCGAGGTAACCCTCTCTGCCCAGCTCTCCCACCATGTCATCCCTCGGTTGCCCTGAAATAAACAAGCACACATTTCTCCTTGTCTCGACAAGCAGCTTGCACAGCTGTCCTCCCTGAAAAATACCCCTCCACCTTTCTTTTCCAGTGAAGTGGAAATATTAAGAAATAGGCTCCCATCTGCCTGTCCTCACCCTCAAAGCTTATGTTCAAGTCAGCGCTCAGGGTCACTTGTCCGCTGTGGTGCTCAGGGTGGGAGGGGCTTGTGGGCACCAGAATTCTGGATCGCACTCATGGGCCAGCGGCCCTGTGTGTTTGCAGGATGGCCAGCTGCCCAGTGGCTCTGTGACAAGAACAGTGTTCGTGCACAGAGTGCTTTCCCCGCTGCCAGGTGGGAGGAGCAGAGAGCACCCTGCTCAGTGAGGCCATCCCCAGGGTCCCTCCTCTGAGCAGGTCTCCTCTTCTGATGCTTTTCTGTGGAGGGGTTATCTGCACTGCTCCTTCCCGTCTCTCACCCCCGCCCCCTGCCAGGGTTCTTGTGCTCCAGAAATAGGGAACATCGTCTGGGGACAGGCAGTTTTCTGCAGGACTGCGATTGCATTTAGTCTGGGATTCATAAGAAGAGAGTAGGTGTTATTCACCTGGGCCTAGGAACAGAATTGTGTATGCTAGAATGTGCGTGTGTGTGTTTGTGAGAGAGAGAGAGAGAGAGATGATGTAATCTGCAAGTGGGTATAAGTGTTGAGTTGGCAAGAACATTCATTTGGGTGTTGTTTCTTTCTTTTTAAAAAAATAACATGTTACAGACAAATCTGAATGATACTTCTCTGAGAAGATGGTCCATGGTTTCTGTAGCTCCCCAGGACCACCCCTTATCCCTCTCAGAGTTTGCAGCCCACTGTACCAGAGCAGTCACTCCAAGCAGATCACTTCCACCTTCCACCTCTTTTACTAGAGAAGTGATTTGGGGAATATTTTCTTCCTCTGTAGAAGAGACAATCTCCGTAGGTATCAGGGAGGGAGGGAGATGAGGAAATGGGGCTGAAATGACATTTGCCCTGCCAGCAGATCTTGCAGGTAAAGCTGATTTTATCTTCAGTGTGGTGGGTGGGATAAAGAGACCCCATCTGCTCCCTTTGCTGATGTCACAACAAGAGTCCTTGTTTGTCTAAGGCAAACTTACTGGAATATAAAGTTGTATTTATCTTTTTGGTCTCTGGGGTGGTCCTTTGGGCTTCCCTGGTGGCTCAGATGGTAAGGAATCTGCCTGCAATGTATGAGACTCATGTTCGATTCCTGGATTGGGAAGATCCCTTGGAGAAGGGAATGGCTACCCACTCCAGTATTCTTGCCTAGAGAACTCCGTGGACAAAGGGACTTGGTGGGCTACAGTCCATGGGGTTGCAAAGAGTCGGACACAACTGAGTGACACTTTCACTTTCTGGGGTGAGATTTTTTTGTTGTTAATTGAAGTATAATTGATGACAATGTTATATAAGCTACAGGTGTACAATATAGTGATTCACAATTTTAAAGGTTATACTCCATTTACAGTTACTATAAAACATTAGTTATATTCCCTGTGTTGTACAAAAAGTATATTCTTGAGGTTTATTTTATCCCTCATAGTTATTACCTCTTACTCCTCTCTCCCTGTGTTGCCCCCTACTTCCCTCTTGCCGCTGATAAGCACTAGTTTGTTCTCTATATCTGTGGGTCTGCTTCTTTTTGTTATATTCACTGTTCATTTTATTTTTAGATTCCACACATAAGTAAGATCATACAGTATCTTTCTCTGTCTGACTTCTTTCACTCAGTATAATTACCCTTCAAGTCGCTCCGTGTTGCTGTAGATGGCAGGATTTCATTCTTTTTCATGGCTGAGTAGCAGTCCATTGTATATAGATACCACATCTTCTTTATCCTGGCATGAGATATTTTAATAACTATTAAGAGATAGGTGAAAGCTTACATTTGGTAGCAAATTAATGACAAAATATTTCATATCAGGTTGTACTCTCAATCATCTCATGGAAAGCAGATTTCCTAATAGTTTCTTTAGACCCACACAAAAGGCTCAGTGTGTAGATCCACCAGGCGGTGGCTGCAGAGCTCAGTGACTGAGCTGCTTCTTCCGTCCTCACACCGCAGAGCTGGGTTGCTCAGTCCTGAGAAGCTGCTAGTGCTTCTCGCCCATCTTATGCTCAGAGCTGCCCACAGCCGCCTGGGCACCCAGCCCCACACAGACCGTTGCCGCCCTCCCCAGCTGCTCCAGTGTCACCCGTCACTCAGCCGGACAACGGGGAGCCCTCCTTGCTGTCTCCCCCTTCTGTCCCCCCACCCAGACCACGACGAGCCCCAGCACCCTCACCCTGAAATAGCTTGGAACCCATTGCCCGCTCTCCGTCTCGAATACCTCTGCCCTCGCTCAGCCCCCCGTCTCCCCAGCACAGAGCCGCCTCAGCTCAGTCCTTGACACACAGCCACTGTCCTTCCTCTCTGAAAACTTTTCAAGATGATGACCCCCCACTTTGAGAACTGGCCAGCTGCCGGCACTGCCTGGCGTCTCCACCACCGCCTCCCCTCTCTCTCACGGAGGGAGAACAAAGCCTTGAGAAGCTGGATAACCGGCTGAGACGCTGTCTCGGAGTCATGTGAGAGCTGGATCAGAACTCCGGCCAGTCTGCCCTCAGTGTGCAGGGCTCAGCCCCACGCCCCAGGGCTCCGCGACAGTGTCTCAGCGGCCAGCCCCTCGGTCCCAGTGAGCTGACCCCCTCCTGCCTCCCCAGGCTCCCCATCATGGATGGTGACTTGGGTCAGGCTTGGGAGTAGGCTCTGGGGTGAGGGAAGGACAGAGGCCCTGGGCCTGAGAGCTCCCAAGGTAAGTGTTAGGTGGGAATGTGAACAGTATACACATGCAGTCAACACAGGGGTCAGAAGGCCTACAGACAGTCTCCTGGAGGGAGGAGACTCCCGCCTCTCCAGGCTCATGGTTCAGCATCCTCGCTTGTACTCCTGCTCCAGGAGCTCCCGCTGTCTTCCTTGCACACGCTGGGCCATGTCCCCCATTCTTTCTCTCTGGAATGCCTGCCCCACCTTCTACTCCAGGACGCTTGTCCTTTTACACTCAGCTCAGGCATCACCTTCCCCCGGGGAGTCTGGGTCTGTGTGGGCCTTCTGACCCCTGTGTAGACCCCATGTGTATATTCACATTCCCATCTAACAGTCACCCTGGAAGCTCTCAGGCCCAGGGAGTCTGTCCTTCCTTTACCCCAGAGCCTAGTACCAAGCCTGGCCCAAGTCATCATCCATAATGCTCACTGCTTTTTGTTTTCAGTTAAGGTATAACTGGCATGTAACCTTCTATTAGTTAGTTTCAAATGTGAACATAATGATTTGATATTTGTGTCTGTTGTGAAATGGTCACCATAGTAAATATAGTTATCACCCATGATCGTAAATACTTACAATTTTTTTCTTGTGATTAGAATTTTTAAGATTTACTCTCTTAGCAACTTGTAGAAGTGCAGTATGGCATCATTAACTATAGTTGCTGTGCTGTACTTGACATCCCAGGACTTGGTTATTTTATAACTGAAAGTGTGTATCTTCTGACCCGTTTTTCATTAGGATGATGGTCACTTTGAGCTACTTTGTGTGAGTGCCTTGTATCTGCTTTTCCCCATTCTGCTTGGACACTGGCACCTGTGGGCAGGCTCTGAGTCTACTTAACTGGCTTTTAAAAATATTTATTTATTTATTCATTTATTTGCATTGGGTCTCAGTTGCAGCACACAGGATCTTCATTGCATCATGCAGGATCTTTCCTTGCGGTGCACAGCCTCCCTAGTTGTGGCTCAGTAGTTGTGGTGAGCAGGCTTAGTTGCTTCGTAGCATGTGGGCTCTTAGTTCCCCGGCCAGGGATCGAACCCGTGTCAAGTTTTAACCACTAGACCACCAGGGAAAGTCCCTGAACTCGCTTCTGACAAGCAACTTCTCTGCGGCAGTGCAGGTCGGCTTTAGAACTGTGAGTACAAAGGTGATGAAGACTTTTGCTTCCTTTCCTTGAGCACAGATGCAAGCCCAGGATCACAGGGCGGCAGTGTGACCGTTGTGCTCCCGGCTTCTACCGCTTTCCTGAGTGCCTCCCCTGCCACTGCAGCAGAGATGGGACCGAGCCAGGAGTCTGTGACCCGGGCACTGGGGCGTGTCTCTGCAAGGTAAAATGGGATGTGCAATGCTGGGGATGTGGGCCACCGGCCAGAGTGGAGGGTCTTCATGCTGAGTCATCGTATAAAAATCTGTGGGAAACGAGACTGACCCATGATCAGTGATGCTGGGAAAGATTGAAGGCAGGAGAAGAAGGGGATGACAGAGGATGAGATGGTTAGATTGCATCACTAACTCAATGGACATGAATATGAGCAGGCTTCGGCAGTTGGTGATGGACAGGGAAGCCTGGCATGCTGCAGTCCGTGGGGTCGCAAGGAGTCGGACATGACTAAGCGACTGAACTGAACTGAACTTGTTGGGTAGAAACAGTTAGAAGCCACCCCAGCCTCACTGTTCTTGTCCTTTGGAGGGTCTGCAGATGTCCTTAAGAATCTGATGACACAAATGGTCTCCAGAAAAATCGGCACAAACTTTTATCTATAATTTCAAGAGGTTCCTGGGTTTCCTGAACCTATTCCTGTCCCGGGGACCCCAGGTTCATCATCTCTGCTCCAGGGTGTTCTGCCAGTGATGGATGGGCTCCCCAATCCCAGCAGATGCTCTAAAGTGGTTGTAAGTGGGATGAACCAGTCTCCCCACATTGTGAAATTTTTGGTGCTATTTTTCTACCTTCAAGATACTAAAGGGCATCTGATGAAATTTAGGAAATCCTCCCTTCCATTTGTATGTGGTATAAAAATTTAAATAGTTAATATGTTAAACTGTTAAATAGTTAAATAGTTAATAGTTAAACTGTTAAATAGTTAATAGTTAAACTGTTCTATGTGATAGAACAGTTGAACAGTCATATAACTTTGGATATTTTATTAGCATCCATGTCCCATTGTCTTATGTTGGTACTTAATTTGTGCATGTAGCTCTCTTGAATCAGAGGCCCTTCAAAAGGAATGATCTCTTCTTTCATGGTTTTCTTTGATAGGAAAACGTGCAAGGCACAGAATGCAACATGTGTCGGGAAGGGTCATTCTACTTGGACCCAGCGAATCCAAAGGGTTGTACCAGCTGCTTTTGTTTCGGAATCAGCCATCACTGTCACAGCACTCATAAGAGAAGGGCTAAGGTAGGTAGGGCATCAGAGTCTTTCTGTTTTTCTTTAGCACTTCTAAATGAGGAGGTGAGGGGTTCCCAGGTGGCACAGTGGTAAAGAATCTGCCCGCAGAACAGGAGACGTGAGTTCAGTTCCTGGGTTGGGGAGATCCCCTGGAGTAGGAAGTGGCAACCCACTCCAGTATTCTTGCCTGGGGAGTTCCATGGACAGAAGAGCCCGGTGGACTGCAGTCTGTGGGGTCGCAGAGAGTTGGACATGACTGAGCATGAGCATGCATAAAAATAAAAGATGAGAAAGTAATGCGCTAGCATGAGATGTGACGAGTCATGGAGGTTTTTGCATCCTGCTGGGTTAGAATGTTGAGCACTGTGCTCACTGTCCTTAGTCTGCGGGGTTCTGCCCCCAGATGTCCTCACTCATGTCCCTCATCAGATCTCTGCTCACGAGTCCCAGTGCTCAGAGAAGCCTCCCCTCACCACTCGCTGACTCTGTGCCCTCGCCTTTCTCTGTGGACTTCATAGCATGCATCACCGTTCTGAAGCTTATTATCTCTCTTCTTTCACCACTTGCGTGTAACCTCCTTGATAGAATCCCAGCACCGTGAGCAGGATCTGAAATGTCGTAGTTGCTCAATAACACTCAGTAGAGTTGCTTGTTCTCCTCCCTTACTTATCTGCTTATCTTCCTGTTTTACTTTCCTTCTCACCTGTTTTACCACATCTTGTCTTTGGCCACTTTAAAAATCAACTCCAGAAAGCTAAAACTTGTGTTGCCTTCATGATCCCATGCTTGCTTTCTTGTGTGAGTCATGTATTTACTGTTATTGTTGTTCAGTCGCTAAGTTGTGTCCGACTGTTTTGTGACCCTGTGGGGTGAGTCATGTATTATGTCCAACAAATGTTCAAAGAAAGATTTTTGTATCTGTTTTACTGCCTGCCTCTTGAAAGGAGCACAAGCTTGTAGTTGGGGGAGAAAGTTATTTTGTAAATCCACCCTGAAAGCGCCTCTTCTTACCCCCAGGGGACCCCGAAGCATTATTCCACATCTATGCCTTGTCAGCCTTCTTTGCCTTCCCCTCATAATTTAACTCCTGGCTTCCTTTGTGATCAGGGGAGTATTTAATTCTGATGCTCCATTTAGAGAAAAACAATGACAGCAGGCCACTGTATTTCACATCATATATTTTTCTGCAAGGAGCTCATCATTAAAATGCGCCCACAATCCTAGTTATGGTCCACACCCTTATTTGCATATTATTCAAACAGTTATTGGACACTACTAAATGTCAGGATGTATGCAGGGCTAAAGATTAAATCCCACGTGCATATGGCCACTATCCTTTGAGAACTCCTAGTCTCGATTGGGTCAACTGGGGGCTGAGCGGGAATCAGAGACGAGGAGACACCCGAGGGAGGCCTTTGCAGCAAGGTGGCTGCCTCGCGGCTCTTTCTGCTCTTCAAGATTCAGCCATCGCCAGAGGAGCCACGGGCATGTGGTTCCATCCCTTGCCTCTGTGTTTCAGCTTGTGGACATGATGGGCTGGCGCCTGCAGACGGCGGATGGAGTGGACATCCCTGTCTCCTTCAACCCCAGCAGCAGCAGTGTGGTGGCCGACCTCCAGGAACTGCCGGCCACGGTCCACAGCGCATCCTGGGTCGCCCCGCCTTCCTACCTGGGGGACAAGGTAACCACATCCTGCTGTTCTCCCATGCCCTTGATGGACTTCCTCCATCACTACCTGGGCATCATTAACCAGAGGTCTGGAAGGAAAGTTCCAGAAGTTCAGGTTACTAAAATTGGAGACCTTAGGTTAATCATGGGCTTCCCACATGGCTCAGTGGTAAAGAATCCTCCTGCCAATAAAGGAGACTCAGGAGACTTGGGTTCTATCCCCGGGCCAGGAAGATCTCCTGGAGGAGGAAAGGGCAACCCCATCCGTTATTCTTGCCTGGAGAACCTCATGGGCAGAGGACCCTGGCGGGCTACAGTCCATAGGATCTCAAAGGGTCGGACACAACTGAGTGACCGAGTTCACGTGGGTTAATCACAAATGCAGGTGATGGAGGGACTGAAGGTGGACATATCTCAGGGGCCCCACACGCATTGCTCACCAGCAAAGGAATAACTAACGCACCAGGTTGCTCTTGGTTTTCACTAAATGCCGAAGAATTTTCCTCATGGAAATAACCCCTTTAAATAATACCTGCTGTGAATGGCACATGTATGCTTTTAAATGCCAGTGCTGAGAATTCTTTGTTTTAAAGCAGAAGAAAGGCCCTTGTCAGGAAAACAAAAGCTGCAAAGTGACTCATGAGCTTATTAAAAGAAGCCCAGGAACCAGCGACAGCACAGCTTTCATTAACAGAGTCACGTGTGGTGATGAATAAATTTTTCCTTTTAAAAAAAAAAAAAATTGGGGGGTACAGTTGATTTACAATGCTGTGTTAGTTTCTGCTGTCCAGCAAATTAAATCTGCTGTCCACTCTTTTAGATTCTTTCACATATAGGTCATTACAGAGTATTGAGTAGAGTTCTCTGTGCTCTACAGTAGGTCCTTATTGTTACGTATTTTATATACTGTAGTGTGTATATATCACAGATGTAGAACACAAGCTTGTGGTTACCAAAGGGGACAGGGTGTGGGGGAGAGGAATAAATTGGGAAATTGTGAGTGACGTGGTTAGATGCTCCTCAGGGAGCTTATAAACAAGTTGCTTTTCCTTTGCTGCATAAATTATCATGCCAGGATCAGGCCACCTACACTCATTTATAAGGACAGAAGTATGAGCCTCCCATAGAAACATCCTCTGGTGACACATGCTCCTGGGGGCCCAGGGTAGAGCTTTGGAGAAGGGGGAGATTTCACAGAGCCCCGCCCAGATGATGCCATGCTCTCACATCTAGAATGACTAGATACTCGGGTCTTCTTAGCCTGAGCCCTCTGACATTGTCTTTGAGTTGAAGGGCTGTGGATGCTGACCTCTGAGTGTGGAGAACGTTGCTCTTCTCACATTATCCTGCTTCTCCCTCTCGTGACATGCCTCTTCACGTCCACAGGGCGAGGCCTGTACTTACTGGTCATCTCATCCTGGGTAACAGACTTTGCAGCTTAAAGCAGCAGACCATTATTACCTCGGCCAGTTTCTGTGGATCACGGTGGCTCAGGGTCTCTCATGAGGTTGTGGTCAAGACGTCAGCCTGGCCTGCAGTCACTTTAGCCTGGAGGATCCATGTCCACGCTTGCTAGTGTGGTTGTCAGACGGCCTCTGTCCTTGGCTGGCTGTTGGTTGGTTTCTTCAGTTCCTGTTCATCTGAGGCCCTCCATAGATGTGTGAAGGTCCTCATGATACTACAGTTGGCTTCCACCAAAGCAAATGAGAGAAAAAACAACATTTTTGTAACCTAATTTCAGAAATGACACACTCTAGTTTCTGCTATATTCTGTTCTTTAGAACACAGTCACTAAGCCCAGCCTATACTCTGGGAGGAGAATTAAGCTCCACCTCTAGAAGACAGGAGTATGGAAGAATATGTAGACCTATTTTTAAAGCCTTAAATTCCTTTAAAAACTGTAAAGATAAAGTGACCATATGACCTTGCAGTCTCACTCCTGGGCATGTTTTTCCAGAGAAAAACATGGTCCAAAAAGATACACACACCCCAGTATTCATTAATTACTGTTTACAATAGCCAAGACAGTGGAAGCAGCCTCAGTGTCCACTGACAGGTGAACGGGTAAAGAAGATGTGGTGCATCTATACGATGGAGTATCACTCAGCCATTCAAAGGAATGAAATAATGCCGCCTGCAGCAACGCAGATGGACCTCGAACTTGCTGTATGGAGTGAACTAAGTCAGACAGAGACAGACAAACATCATATAATAGTGCTTATATGCAGAATCTAAAAAGATGATGCAAATGGACTTACTTAGAAACCAGAAACAGACTCACAGGCTTCGAGAATGAACTTAGGGTTATGAGTGGAGGGAAGGGGCTGCGAGAGGGATAGATCAGGAGTTTTCAATTGATGTTCAAACTTCTATATTTAAAATATCAGTAGATAACCAACAAGGACCTCCTGTATAGCACAGGGAACTCTCCTCAATATGATGTAGCAACCTAAATGGGAAGAGAATTTGAAAAGAATAAATGCATGTATATGTGTAACTTAATCACTTTGCTGTACACCCGAAACTAACACAACATTGTTGATCACCTATACACCAATATAGAATAAAAAGTGAAAAACAAATGATGTCAGCCCATCAGAAAAGCAATACTTACTCTCAGAATTTGTGATGTTATCTTGAGTACTTCCAGGCTCTTGAGTCATAACTAGGTGAAGCTGTGTAGGCTGTAGGTTCTAGGGAAGAACTTCAGTGGGCTGGGAGTCTAAAGGGCTGCCCTACCCCCTGCTCCAGTTTATTTCCATCTCAGTAAAAAGCCTCTTGATGAAAGTGAAAGTGGAGAGTGAAAAAGTTGGCATCTGGTTCCATCACTTCATGGGAAATAGATGGGGAAACAGTGGAAACAGTGGCAGACTTTATTTTTGGGGGCTCCAAAATCACTGCACATGGTGATTACAGCCATGAAATTAAAAGACGCTTACTCCTTAGAAGAAAAGTTATGACCAACCTAGATAGCATATTCAAAAGCAGAGATATTACTTTGCCAACAAATGTCCGTCTAGTCAAGGCTATGGTTTTTCCAGTGGTCATGTATGGATGTGAGAGTTGGACTGTGAAGAAAGCTGAGCACTGAAGAATTGATGCTTTTGAACTGTGTTGTTGGAGAAGACTCTTGAGAGTCCCTTGGACTGCAAGGAGATCCAACCAGTCCAATCTGAAGGAGATCAGCCCTGGGATTTCTTTGGAAGGAATGATGCTGAAGCTTAAACTCCAATACTTTGGCCACCTCATGCGAAGAGTTGACTCATTGGAAAAGACCCTGATGCTGGGAAGGATTGGGGACAGGAGGAGAAGGGGCCGACAGAGGATGAGATGGCTGGATGGCATCACGGACTCGATGGATGAGAGTCTGAGTGAACTCCAGGAGTTGGTGATGGACAGGGAGGCCTGGCGTGCTGCGATTCATGGGGTCGCAAAGAGTCGGACACGACTGAGCAACTGAACTGAACTGAACTGAAGGGTACTTTATCTACCTGCCCTGAGGTGATGTTGCCTCTGATTTTCATTCCTCAGTCACTCCTTCCTTCTTGATCAGTTTTTACTTTAAGAGGGAGAGATGTCAGGACCAGATGTAAAATCTGGCCAGAAAGATGGTGTCCAGAAAACCCTGATCATTCACTTCCTCATCTCCATTACCATCTTGCTGCTAAGGCAGTACTGAGAGGTGGTCCATATACCTGGTGGTATGGTCGGACATGGGCTTCCCCCAGCAGCTCAGGGGTAATGAATCTGCATGTGGTATAGGAGCTGCCCGAGATATGGGTTCAGTCTCTGGGTTGGAAGATCCCCTGGCAGAGGATATGGCAACCCCCTCCAGTGTTCTTGCCTGGAGGATCCCATGGACAGAGGAACCTGGTGGGCCAGAGTCCACAGGGTTGCAAAGAGTCGGACTTGTGTGAAATGACGTAGCACACACACACACGTAGTTGGACATGGCTCATGCACCCAAGAGAATGCAGAGTCACTTAGGAAACAGTCACCATCTGTGCTCAGGGGAAGTTTTTTTAGTTTATTTTTGGAAGTTCATCTTGTACCTGATAGATATTAACCAGTTCTCTCAGCTAAATAGAAAAGCAGTGGCCTGGATTTCTTAGAATAGCTGTGGTTTAGTAGCCATCTAGAAAAAAAGGATCTTATTTTTTTCTGTGTGACTATTATTTTTCTTTTTAAGGGAAGTATCCTCTTGCTTGTAAAACTCAATCATCTTCACATTAAACATTTGAATCAATATAAAATGGTATAGAGAGTTAAAATACCGTCTTCAGTTCCTCTCTCTAGAAATGACCGCTGTTAAGGGGCTGGTAGTGCATCCTCCCAGAGCCGTGTGCCAGTGTGCTTCACAGACAAACTGATGAGGCCCTGGTGTGTTGCAGTGCTTGTGCTATTCACGCTGCTATTTCAATTTTAGGTTTCCTCGTATGGTGGCTACCTCACCTACCAGATCAAGTCGTTTGGACTACCTGCCGACATGGTTCATCTGGAAAAGAAGCCGGATGTGCAGCTCATTGTAGGTATCAGAGCACAAGCCAAGTGACAGGAAGTGGCAGTTGCAGCTTATGCCATTCTGATTTTAGGACCTCTTTTCTTAAAAAAAATAATTGTACTTACATATTTCTTGGCTGTGCTGGACCTTCGCTGGTGCTTGGGCTTTTCTCTGGTTAAGTCAAGTGGGGGCTACTCTGCCTTGTGACTCAGGGGCTTCTCTTCTTGCCGAGCACAGGCTCTGGGGCACGTGGGCTCAGCTGTTGCAGCTCCCTGGCTCTGGAGCATGGGCCCAGTAGTTGTGGCTCTAGGGCCAAGTTCTTCTGCAGCATGTGGGATCTTCCCAGATCAGGACTGGACCTGTGTCTCCTGCATTGGCAGGCAGACTCCTCACCACCGGGCTACCAGGCAACTCATAGGACATCTTGATAAGCGGCCTACAAGAAGTCTGGATTAAGTAATTTCCAGTATTTTGTGGAAACTCGAGGGGAAGTTGAGAGCATGTAGCACCTCCTCCAGATCCTGCGTGCCTGACTATCGCAGCCCCGAATTTTTTCTCTTTTCTTCCATCCAAAGAACTTAACCATCTCCCTCCTGGCTTCTCACAATCATTGCCTCATCGTAAACTTGTTTTACGTTTCTGTCTTTCAATTTCATGGCACAAATGTTTTTGAGACTTCCCTTTTGCAAAGTCACATTGCTGGGCTCATGAAGGCCAGGTGGTCCCTGTTGTCAAAAAGAAAAAGTGTAATCTAAGGGGAGATGGTCTTTTCTGGTGGCTCAGTGGTAAAGAATCCACCTGCAATGCAGGAGACCCAGGTTCCATTCCTGTGTCGGGAAGATCCCCTGGAGGAGGAAATGGTGACCCACTCCAGTATTCTTGCCTGGAGAATTCCATGAACAGAGGAGCCTGGCTATAGTCCATGGGGTCTCAAAGAGTTGTGACTAAGTGACTCAGCACAAACACGAGATACTGGGGAGCCCTTTTGGTTTTTTGAGAAGTGACACCCACGTGCTATGTACTGGGCACGCAGTCCAGAAACACAATCTAGCTAGCAATTTCCTTGAGGGCAGGGGTGATATACCATCCTGCTTTGAAATCCCTACAATGTACAGAACCTTGAACATGGGATGGGGTGCCATCGCCTGATCTTGACTGTTTCTGGTTCATGTGCTGTAATTAATGTGTTGCAATTCCAGCTTCCTGAAGGCCTTCTTTGTGTATTTTGTGTAAGTGATGACTGGAAAACCCCACATGTCTCATGCCAGCTGAGGGCCTCACATTCTGGTAGCTTTTT
Source organism: Nanger dama (assembly GCA_917880005.1). NCBI lineage: Eukaryota > Metazoa > Chordata > Mammalia > Artiodactyla > Bovidae > Nanger > Nanger dama. The sequence continues at coordinate 266,263 of CAKJTW010000090.1, forward strand.
GTGTTTAGGCACAGCTGTGCTATGTTCTGTTTCTGCTGGCACCCAAATGTATTGAACTGTTGTTTTAAAAACTCAAAGGAACCTTCCTTTGCAAAACATCTTGAAAATGAAGCACCCAGGACTTTAAAGTTCAAGGAAAAATAGTTCCACAATAAAAACACTATTATGACATGCTGTAGCTCAGCCTCATTATTTTTTTACAGAGCATCTCAATTTCAGGCCATTAGCATGCCTATATTTTACTGCCTCTGTTATTATGCAAACTGTTGGAGCTCATGGGGAATGATGACCAAAATTTCTTCTTAATTTTTCTTCAAACTTGGAAAGTAATTTAGGCTCATAAAGCATATACTCTGCTGCTTTCTTCCAAACCACTGAAATCAAAAGCTTATTGGGCATGTTTCTTAGATTAAGATTTTCAATGAGTGATTGCAGATAATGCTCTTCTTTCTGAAAGGCCGGCTCTGATAAGTGACACCTTTAGGGGTTTGGTGTCACAGAAGAGCTGAGCTCCTCTGTTGTGGGTGTGGGGTGAGGTTGCTGGTGGTGGGTGCTGACTGGCCCATTGTGCCCTGAAGAGCCGCTGTAATGGGGACTGGCATGCAGAGGCTGAGTGATGGGGCTGGTGCCTGCAGGGTCTTGGGCTGTGGGGTGAGCCCTGCTCCACATGCCAGCCCTGCAGCACCCTGTCCATGCCCCCTGCACAGCCCACAGCCAGCCTGCCACCTTCTGCCCTCCCTACTAACCCACTCACCAAAGCACTTTCTTGCTCCCTGTCTGATCCTAGACAGTAGGGGAACTGGTCCCTCATGTTATCTGCAAAGCATATTTATTGATTTTTAAAAATTGTTTCCATCTTTTTAAGCCACAGTTAGTCAAAGGAACTTTCCTGGTTTCCTATTTGTGAAAATGAACTCTATTAGGTCGTCTTATTCCATTTCTGTGTTACTAATCCTTTTGCTTGTCGGTTCATCTTGCAGTTACTTTTTAGAATCAGTCATTTCATGTAGAGCAGATCCGTAGACATTTGTTCTCACATCAGCCATAAACTTTGAAACATGCCAGCCAAGCTGCCAGCACATTCATATTTGCCTTCCACAGGGTCAGCACATGTCCGTCATCTACCATGAGCCAAATCACCCCCGGCCAGACCGGCTGCATCATGGGCGAGTGCAGATGGTGGAGGTAAGGGAAGAGTGAATGTGAAGCCGTTCTTTCTTTTTTTCTTTTTTTTTTTTTTTGGCCACGCTGCAAAGCAGGTGGGATCTTAGTTCCCTGACCAGGGATCAGACCTGCATCCCTTGCACTGGAAGCTCTGCAGCTTAACCGCTGGCCCACCAGGGAGGTCCCTGAAATGGTTCTTGACGAGCCTTTCTGTCCTATGACTTAGTTCTTTCAAAGAGCTGGTTTTTCTTTTTACTTATTTTATGAATATAAAATATTAATTATACTTACGTAAGTATAATTTAGATATATAAATTAAAATTAGAAATTATATAAAGTATACAGAGCTCCAACCTCACAGGGCTTTGTTTGCATTATCTTTATGGCACTTAAACAGGAAACCCTCCTGTCTCTTGTTTTACAGTTAAGTATCCTTATTGTATAAACTCCATTAGTCTGTCATGCTCTGATGTAACTCATATTTGTCCTCAGGATTCCCTCAGTGCCTGGAACCTGGTGACTTCCCAACAAATGTGCTTGGGGTGAATAAATAGAAAAGTCACAAGCACACCTAATACCAAAAGAAATAAGAATAATATAGCTAAATAAAGGAGAGCTTATCAAATTAAGTGTGCGTGCATGCTAAGTCCCTTCAGTCATGTCCGACTCTTTGTGATGCTATGGAGTGTAGCCTGCCAGGCTCCTCTGTCCATGGGATTCTCCAGGCAAGAATACTGGAGTGGGTTGCCATGCCCTCCTCCAGGGGATCTTCCTAACCCAGATATCGAACCCTCATCTCTTACATCTCCTACACTGGTAGGCAGGTTCTTTACCTCTAGCGCCACCTGGGAAGCCCTATCAAATTGTAGAACATTGTATTGCACCTGCTTGGTTACAACTATTCCTTTAAGCAATGTTCCAATTATATTATTAAATTTGTCCAGGGATTTCCCTGGTGGTGTACTGGCTAAGACTTTAAGCTCCCAATGTGGGGTGACCCAGGTTCAATCCCTGGTCAGGGAGCTAGATCCCACCTGCTGCAACTAAGATTTCAGAAGGTGCAACTTTAAAAAGTGCCACATGAGGAAATGAAGATGGAAGATCTGAGTGCCACAAATAAAACATGGCACAGGCAACTAGAGAAATAAATAAAAATATTTAAATATGTCCAGTGAGAATTGTTAAATATATCCTCAAGGGGCTACTTTTTCAAGTACCTTAAACTTGCAGACATGCTGTAACATTTTTGTACTGGTCCATCCATATAATGGAATACCATTTGGCAATAAATAGAACAAAAAGTATTGGTAACTTCCACAGTGTGGATGAAGCCCCAAAATATTATGCTGAAGCAAAGAAGCAAGACACAAAAGTCCACATAGTATGTGATTCTGTTTATATGAGAGAGGTTATGCCAGCAAAAATGGTGAAAAACCTCTCCCAATTTTTCCTCCACAAAAGCAATGAGAAAACTGGCAAATGTGGTCAAAGTCAACTAGTTTAGAAGTCTTGACAATTAACCAAAGGCTAGCAGTAATCTGCAAAGCATTTATTCCAGAAAAAAAAAAAAAAAGAGCCTGAACCTTTTGCCACTAAATACTGCAGTACTACATGATCTTCGGGTGGTCGAATCGATGAATTTGAAGCCACAGATGTGGAGAGTGGACTGGGAAGGTTTTCCTAGAGTTTTGACTCCCAGAGGGTTGTCACCCTAATACCTGCATAGTTCAAGGGTCAACTCTATATTCCAAATAGTTGGAAATAGGGTTTTGAAGATATTCGCACAGTCGTATTCACTGCAACACTGTTCACAGTAGCCAAAAGGTGGAAGCAAGTGAAATGTCTATTGACAGCCGATGGGATAAAGAAAATGTGGCACATACACGCTGGAATGTTATTCAGCTTTAAAAAAGAAGAAAGTTCTGTCATACACTAGAATGTGAATGAAATTTGAACACACTCCACCAAGTGAAATGAGCAAGTCATGAAGAGATAACTATTGTGTGAGTCCACGTATATGAGGTATTTAAACTCCTCAAATTCATAGAAACAAAGGAGAGTGGTAGTTGCCAGGGGCTAGGGGAGGAGGAAATGGCAGTTATAGCTTAGTAAGTGCTGAGTTTCAGTTTTGCAGGATGATAAAGTTCTAGAGATCTGTCGCACAATCACGTGAATATAGTTAACACTACTGTACACCAGGCTTCCATGGTGGCTCAGGAGGTAAAGAATCTGCCTGCAGTGGGGGACACCGGGGTTCAATCCATGGATCAGGAAGATCCCCTGCAGAAGGGACTGGCTACCCACTCTGGGTTTTTGCCTGGAGAATCCCATGGACAGGGGAGCCTGGTGGGCTACAGTTCATGGGATCGCATAGAATCGGACACGACTGAGTGGCTAACACTTCCACTTCAGTTCACCATACTGTTAAAAATGATTAAGATGGTAAATCTTATGTTACACGTTTTTCACTATCATAAAAATAAAATAACATGAATGTGTGTGTGCAAGAAAAGATTGGACTTTCTATCACAGTTAGGAACATTTAATGAATGATCTGAGGTGTGCGACTTACTCTGTTTTCCACATGCCTCTCTACTCTTTCTCATTCCCTTTATGCTTGTACAAGCAAAAGTACATTTTGCAATAAGCTGAACACTGAGAAATCTGATTTCATTTTATTGCTCTTTATTTTCTGCCTTCATTTCCCCCCTTTCTTGTGGCTCTCCTAATTCTTGGGAACAATCCAGGGTATGTGACTTCTGAATGTAAATCTACTGTGTCTACTTACCTATCTCATTTTAGTGTTTTCCCCAATGCATACATTTTTACTAACTTTTATTGGGTATCCCAGGTAGCTCAGTGGTAAAGAATCCACCTGCCACTGCAGGAGATGCTGGTTCAATCCCTGGCTCGGGAAGATCCCCTGGGGAAGGAAGTGGCAACCCACTCCCATATTCTTGCCTGGGAAGTCCCATGGACAGAGGAGCCTGGAAGGCTGCAGTCCATAGGGTCACAGAAGAGTCAGACATAACTTAGTGACTAAACAACAACCACAACAAATAGTTGCTTTACAAGGTTGGGTTAGTTTCTGTTGTACAGCAAAGTGAATCAGCTATATGTATACATATATCCCCTCTTTTCGGATTCCCTTCCCATTTAGGTCACCATAGAGTCTCCTCAGTGGGCCAGTGGTAAAGAATCCACCTGCAATGCAGGAGACCCAGGTTCGATCCCTGGATCAGGAAGATCCCCTGGAGGAGGGCATGGCAACCCACTCCAGTACTCTTGCCTGGACAATCCCCATGGACAGAGGAGCCTGGTGGGCTACAGTCCTAGGGTCACAAAGAGTCGGACTCAAGTGACTTACACGCGTGCACGCAGAGCGTTGAGTAGAGCTCCCTGTGTTATGCAGTAGGTTCTCACTAGTTATCTAGTTATACATAGTAATATTGAGTTTATACATAATAAACTAGGGAACTAGGAACAGCTTACTCTGTATAAACTACATACGGTAATCTGTGTAGTTTATATATAGTAAACTAGGGAAGCCTGGCGTACTACACTCCACGGGGTCGCAAAGAGTCGGACGCGACTGAATGACTGAACAGCGGTTTGTGTGTATGTCAGTCCCAGGCCCCGGTCTATCCCACCTTCCCCCTTGGTAACCATAAGTTTGTTCTCTACTCCTGCTGCATTTTCAGTGTCTTCTGTTGGGTTCCTTCTGGCTGGCTGTCTTGCGGTCCCTGGGACTGAGTTCGCCTCTCTGCTTCCACGTGTAGGGAAACTTCAGACATGCCAGTAGCCATGCCCCCGTGTCCCGGGAGGAACTGATGACCCTGCTGTCTCGACTGCGAGGTGTGCGCCTCCGGGGCCTCTACTTCACCGAGACGCAGCGGCTCACCCTGAGCGGGGGTGGGGCTGGAGGAGGCCTCGGAGACAGGAAGTGGACGTCGAGCACAGAGCGTGGAGATGTGTGCCTGCCCCTCTGACTACACAGGTGACTCATGTCAGGTAGGAGCTGCCGCTCAACCATCAAATGCCCTGGAGGGCTCCTGGGGCTGGCGCTCCTGTCTGCTGTCCAGCCCTCTTGGATGGCCTAGAGCCCTCTGACCATCAAACAAGTTTCTGCTGGGTGTCTAGCGTCTTATCTTATAAAAATGAAAAAAAAAAAAAATCACTTGTCTCAAAACCCATCAGAAAGCATTAGGAGCTCAGTGGATCCTGGGGGTTGCAGAAATCTGAACTTTCCGGGAGGCAGGAAGGAAGTAACCCTGCATGTCCCTATATGTAAGCCACTGCCTTCCCAGGAGCTGACCCAGGGTCCGCTTGCCTTCCCTTATTCCAGGGCCTCTTTCCAGCACCCATCCCCTCACAGAGTTATAGTCCAGATTCTTCAGGGGAAGTTTCAGGCCAAGTTTCCAGCTCACAGCAGATCCTCAGTCGAGGCCCAGTCAACTTGACTGTCCTCAGTGTGCTGTAACATGAAACTATTTCATATCTCAAGCTGCAAATATTTCCTTTTCCTGAAGGGAGGGAAAGAAAGCACAGTGGGTAGTACAGTGAATAGGAAATAGCAAACACTGTCATCTTGAGAATTCCAGACGCCTGTCGGATATGCAATTAGCAACTTCCCCTCCCGACCCCTGGATTGCAGGAAACCCTAAAGGTGATCTGCACATCGGTTCTTTTTTAACCTGCAGGTATAATATTTTTGCAGATTCAAATGCGACCTACTTTGCAGGTTAAAATATAATACACTCACTGTGGTTCTTTCGGGGTTCCTGCCAGGTAACTTTTAGTCCTCAGGTGCCTCCGTTCTTTGTCCCCCTTTCTTTTCTAGCCCGATTAAGTGAAATTTCTAGCCTGAGGGAAAGAGAGGGACCTCTGGCTCACCACCCTCCTGCCCAGGGCGTGTTCTAGGTGCATGACTCAGCCTGTGATTTACAGCTTCGAGTGCCGTCTCGGGGTGAGGTGGGTAGAAGGTGATGCCTGCCCCACCTGGCAGGAATTACAGAGTAGCGCGCTTCCCCGCGGGACTGTTATAAGCGCTCTCTCCCAGGTGACTCACAGGTGAAGTTTACAGGTGGGGCCTCCTGCCGCAGACAGCCTGCCTTCTACCTGAGTCAGCCCGGCCTGGGCAGCGAGCAGGAAGGGCAGGTATAAGAGGAAGAGGCAGAGGTCTGCGCGCAGCCAGCGGGACACCCAGGGACCACGATGCCCCCAGCAGTGAAGTGGTCTGCCCGGAGTGCAGGATGGCTGTGGATCTTTGGGGCAGCCCTGGGGCAGTGTCTGGGGTACAGTTCACAGCAGCAAAGGGTAGTGCTTCCTCCATCTCCGGGTCAAAACCAACTGCAAGCAAGTTATGTGGAGCTTAAGCCCAGCCAGGTAACGGCCTTTTACGTTTTGCTTTGGGTGGGGGAGAGTTCCCAGCTCCCTGAGATTTCAAGGCAGGGTGATGAGTGAGGAGTGGGTGGGCTGGGGGAGGGGTCAATGGCTCCCCCATCCGCTGACTGGCAGTGTTCATTACGGTGCCTGACAGATCGCTCTCTTGGGGTGTTAACCACAAACCCTATAAACATCAGCCCACCTGGAAATGCCGAGGCAGCTAGAGTTTGAATGCCTGTGGGATGTTCATGTCTAGGAAACTTCGTGCCCTTTCTAGACGAACCCAAGCCTTAGGATAAGAGTCTGGATGCCTGTAGGTTTCCAGGTTCTGCTTGGGAGAAAAATTACCCATAAAGTAAATCTTGAGAATCAGTGGAATCCCTATTTAAGATTAAGAAAAGTGATGAGATCAATTTTATGTAATACTTAATGGACGTGCTTCAATTTGCCAGGCATTAAACATTCATAAATTCTGCTTTCACTGTATTTAAACTTCCTGGATGGTGCCTGTATATTCACAGAGAAGTAAACTCTATGGCTGCTAAAGTGATCCAGGAAACTTGATAGAGACATCATTTTATCATTTGTACTACAAAAGTTTATTGGAAAAGTTATCCTGAAAAATTGTCACTTAAAAAATTATTAGTTGCAAAGTCTCTTTACTGAAGTAACATGTTAGGACACATTTGTTTTCATTTAGAATAAGTCTTCAGTACAGTCTGAATAGTTGAACAGAATCATATGTTAAATGCAGAGTTTGTGTCCTTTATAGAGGTGAGAAAATAATTATATTTCCATAGCTGACAAATGTTTTGAAAGTCACATGATACATAGTTCTTGTGGAGTGCTTTTCTATTTCTAAGCAAAAAGCAAATTAAGATGGGTGATTTACCTTTAATCAGGATAGACCATCCTCACTCACCAAAGAATATTTAATTAAAGCTTTTACTGGGCATGTTGTCATAAGTAAACCATATATATTTTTATTTAGATAATTTGTTCTTTATTAAATAGGGTAATTTTATAAGCATGTAATGGGGTATATGGTGATAATTATAAGGCCTTGTGCCTTATTAGTAGAGATTATTTGTAGATACGATCATACCACCACTGGCTGAATTAAGTTCAGATGTATCTCTCAGTTGTGCTTTCAGCTCAAGAACATTCCTTTCATGTTTGGATTCTCCTTAGACAAGCCCATTCAGTAATCTAAGATTTTGTAGTGCATTCTTTTGCCTTGACACGGTTCCTAATAGCTGAAGGGAAAATTATATTGGAAATTATAGTATTGTTATTGTGTGTGATTTGGCATCATTGTGTAGTTTTAGAAGGAATTTCTAGCAGCAACTGGAATATTCAACTCTGGGGAGTGTGTGAGCTTCTTTTTCACTCTGGCCTGCCCAGGAAGAGACCTTTAAGGCCATGAATGAATGAGAGCAAATTTCCTGGGCTATAGCTTCAGAGTCTCATAGATATATGTGCTGTTTAAAGAGATTAGATTAAAGATCATCTTTATCTTGAAGTATTAATTTTTCTGATGCCTTAAAGATAGGCCCTGTAGTGAAGGGAACTAGAGGCTACACCTAAGTTTAATCGCTGATTGGCTCTGCCAAAATGAAGAAAATGACTTTCAAGGCAGAAATTCTCTTTAGAGGCAGAAATCTAAGTAACTTTTAATGGCTGGTATAAGAATAATTGCTTTTTTTTTCTACTGGGGGCATTCTTTTTAAAAAGTTATTTATTTAATCATTTATGGCTGTGCTGTGGCGCAGAGGTTAAAGCATCTGCCTGCAATGTGGGAGACCTGGGTTCGATCCCTGGGTCGGGAAGATCCCCTGGAGAAGGAAATGGCAACCCACTCCAGTATTCTTGCCTAGAGAATCCCGTGGACGGAGGAGCCTGGTGGGCTACAGTCCATGGAGTCGCTAAGAGTCGGATAAGACACTTAGTCTTCACTTGGGTCCTCATCACTGTGCATGGGCTTCCTCTAGTTGCGGCAAGCAGGGCTACTCTCTAGTTGGCAGTGCTCAAGCTTCTCATTTTGGTGGCTTCTCGCTGCGGAGCATGGGCTCTAGGCACACGGACTTCAGTGGCTGTGGTGCACGGACTTAGCCGTCCCGGAGCAGTCGGAATCTTCCTGCATCAGAGATCAAACCTGCTCCCCTGCATTGGTGGGCAGATTTCTTAACCTCTGGCCCACCAGGGAGGTCCCAGGGACATTCTTAACTAGACTTTTCGAAAAAAATATATCAGTTCATCAAAATAAAACCATAATTCTTCTCACCCACATGAAAAATGATAACTTGCAGCATTACACTGGAAAAAGACGGTATAGAGGAGATAGGGTTAATCAGAGCAATGTTGAACAAGAGAACGAGACCACACTCAAGGAAATTGCCTTAAGCTGGGTCTTTGTGTTCAGTGGGAACCAAACATCCCTCTCAGTTCTGTACAAGAATGCAAGCTGTTTCCTTTCCCTAGGGTTCCCTGTCACCTGTGGTCTGGTGAGTGGCAGTGAATGGGTTCCACTGGACCTTCCATTATTGATTAAATCCCAGTGGCGATCCCACCTTTCCCCTCCTCCCATCCAACTCCCCCACCAGCCCAAATCCACACTTGGAGTGGCTACCCAAAGAGAACTTGAAGGGATTTGCTCAGAGGTCCTTCCCACTGGTGGACTGAGGTCCTGATCCTCTTTGCTTTTTCAGCCTTCCATGCCTCCACTGGCCCTCAAAACGACTGGCTTGAAAAGGAGAGGCACCCAACTTCTATAGTCAACCCCCACACCCTGTTTGCTCTGATGTCCCCACCACACAGCTCCCATTCCACCACAAACTCACATACCTATCAGGATGTGAAAACAACAGAAAACCTGATGGAAAAAGCAAGCGAACCTGGCTCGCACTGGAAAGCAGAAGTTCACACACTGACCAAAGTAGGGAAGATAGAAAGGTCAATGCTTGACGGTCAAGATGGTCACCTGCCTCGGATAATAAATTTCTTTCTTTGTATTGACTAAACGGTTTGTTTGCTAAACAGGGATGCAGCCCTGGATACTATCGTGAGAACAAAGGCTTATACACCGGACGGTGTGTTCCTTGCAACTGTAACGGGCATTCCAATCGCTGCCAGGATGGCTCTGGAGCATGCATTGTGAGTAAACTGATGCTGGAATGTTACTAACAAACGATCTGTGTCTCCCCGCCCCCCCCTCCGCTAGGCCCTCAGACATCAGCCGTCATTTCTATCGAACCCTAAATGGAGGTGATTATGTGAGCAGGGGATGGGGTGGTGGGGGGCAGGGTGAAGCACCAGGTAACCAGGCTGAATTACTTCACACTCACTTTTCCCTCCATTTTTTTTCCTAAAGATTTCTTTTCCTGTGTACCATTTTTAAAGTCTTTATTGAACTTGTTACAGTTTTGCTTCTGTTTTCTGTTTTGTTTTGTGTTGTTTTGTTTTGTTGGCTGTAAGGCATGTGGGATCCTAGCTCCCCAACTAGAACTCTCATTCCCTGCATTAGAAGGCGAAGTCTTAACCACTTGACTGCCAGGGAAGTCCCTTTTCCCTCCATTTTAACGTGCACCGTCAGAGAATGTTCTGTCTGAGCAGTTAAATTACACCTTAGCTTCTGAATCTCACTGCTACTACTAAGTCACTTCAGTCATGTCCGACTCTGTGCGTCCCCATAGACGGCACCCACGAGGCTCCCCCGTCCCTGGGATTCTCCAGGCAAGAACACTGGAGTGGGTTGTAGATGATAATAATGGGTAGATGCTGGGGGTTTAGCTCTAGCCATGTGTGTGTGCTAAGTGGCTTCAGTCGTGTCCAACTCTTTGCGACCCTGTGGACTATAACCCACTAGGCTTCTCTGTCTATGGGATTCTCCGGGCAAGGATACTGGCATGACATCCTTGCCATGCCTTCCTCCATCTTTCCAACCCAGGGGTCAAACCTGTGTCTCCTGCAACTTCTGCACTGCCGGCAGATTCTTTACCCCTGAGCCACCTGGGAATCCCTAACTCTTGCCAGGATATAGTAAACCAGAGCTACTCCTTTGGACCTCAGTATTGTTGAGGGTGGGGTGGAGCAGGAGGTTGCAGGGAGGAGACCTCATTACTGTCAGATGGCGGCTGAAGAAATTGATCAGAGGAGGAGGAGATGTTGGCAAAGGCTGAAGGCACACTCTCCCATCCATCAAACACTAACCCCCATGGCTGCCAAGTCAGTCCATTTATGGGGGAAGACAGGCAGGGGAGTCTCAGTGGTTTATGACTTAGTCACCAGAAAACTACCTTCTTTGGGTATGTTTTAGAAAATTCTCCCACACAAAACTAGGTTCTCAGGAGATTTTTCTCATGCATCCCGAAGCAAAACAGTCTTTATTCTGCTATCTTCCTCCCTATCCTCAGAGGTCCCCGCTCCAGTAGCCACGAACTCCCCAATTAGAAGGGAGACAGACAGTTCCTAGGAAAGGAGGCCACGTTGGTGCCTGAATACAGAGCCCCCCACTTCTTTTGTGCGGCTCAGAAGTGTCCTGGCGCGGGCTTGCCCTGCATTGTGTGAGGCACCTAGAGTGTGTTCCAGCTCTTTGAGTTCCTAGACTGTTTATGCCCGTTCAGCGTGTCCTGAGGAGCTATTTCCTCTGCAAGATGGAACAGGCCAGGACAGGAAATTGTTGTAAAGAGGCTGACAGAATATTCTGTAGGATTTTAGCCTTATAAGTTCCTTATAAGTGTAAGAGATGTCAGGCAGTATTATTTTCCAGCTCTTTGGTATCTCATGTAATAGTTTGTATTTCATACTGTGTGATGTGTGTAACACAGGTAGACACTGTCATGAAAAATACTTATCTTGCCATTGAGTCATTGCAAGGCCACTTTATAAAAGCTGCCAGAGAACAAAGGGAGTTTTCTCTGTAGTCCATCCACCCAGTGAAGGGATTGCTAGTGAGAGTCATAATTCATGTTTCAATTAAACAACAAGATTCTCTTTCTCACTTTTCTTTGCAGCTCTGTCTTCCCGTGTCCTTGACGGCCACGTGCCCTGTAGAACTGATTGATTCAGGGAACTCTTGTTGAGTATTTGCTCTTATGGGAAGGACCAAGCTAAGTGCTGGGGTTAAAACCATCAGACATAATCCCTACTCTCAGGAGGCTGCTGTGTGGTGGGGGTGTGTGTGTACACACATGTACATGTGCACACATGAGTACACACACACGGGTGCAGTTCAGAGGCAGGCCGTGGGTGCTGGCCCTGCTTTCCAACATGGCCCTTGCCCAGGAGCCGCGCATGCAGCCCCATCCTCAGAAAACAGAAATGAGGAGACCCAGCCTCTTTCGCTAGCAGACGGGATGATTCTGTACACTGGCCTCCACTTCCCGAGGTCCAGAGTCAATTTTGAAATCTGAGACCTTCACCCATGTGCACCTCTCCCTGTCCTTTTAAGTATAAGCTTCGAAGGGTGAAAAGAAACCAGCCTACCCCCGCCAGTAAAGCAGCATGTGGCCAGGGGGAGGCAGCCGGGCCAGTGACGTGTCCTGTGGGTGCCACTGGCCGGCTGGAGCTCTGATGACCGGCTCCCTTCTCTCCGCCGAGGCCCTGCTATTCCGTCTTCTCCTGGCCGCTTCCTCTCCCTTCGCTACCCAGTCACCTCTCAGCTTCCTTTTGTTTCCTTCCCTCCTCTCTCTTCTCATCCTCCTTTTTAATTCCTCCTTTTATTTATTTTTAAGGGAATTTTACTTTTCAATTATCTTACTTTATTTTTTATGCTTAACACATGTGATTGCTCAGTTGTGTCTGACTCTTTGCAACCCCATAGCCAGGCTCCTCTGTCCATGGGATTTCCCAGGCAAGATCACTCGAGTGCGTTGCCACTTCCTGCTTCAGGGAATCTTCCCAATTCAAGGATCTAAACCATGTCTCTAAACCATGTGAGTCTCCTGAGGCTCACAACCAGATGTTCACACTCCTCAGGCAGCCTCAGGGCCCCTTGATCTGTGCTGCTGCCTCTCCAGCCATAGCCTGCCCCCTTGCACTTCACCCTCGGGAACACCAGCTGCTTCAGGTTGTCCGTCCACACCACTATGCTCCTGTAAGACTGAGGTCCTGTGCACACCAACTCCTGTGCCCAGCGTGTCCTTCCTCCCTTCTCCACCTAGCTCCTTCCTCTCCTTCTGTCCTCCACACAGGCCTCATTGCCTCCCTGAGGCTCCTCTGGGTATTAGGGCATGCTGCCAACACCTTTGTCCTCATATTTCCCACCCCGCGTCAGGGTACCATCTATCTTTGTGCCCCTGGTACCTAGCATAGCTGAGCAGCTAGTTCACACACAGTAGATGTTTGCCATCACATGGACCTTGGAAAGCACTTGCTGTGAGGGCAGATATGGATTCATTCATTCATTCACAGTAAAACAAGAAAATCTGATAGGTAGATGCCTCAAATTTGCAGGACTGAGGAAGACAGATTTCAGGGTAGATGCTTTCAGCTGAGAGTGAGTGGTATTTCGGACATTCTTATGGGCTTTTTATTAAGCAACTCAGTTTGAAACCCCCTTCTATGCTCCTCTCGCAGTGACCCTGTAAAGACCCAGAGTTCAGAGGGGTTTCAGGAGGATTTATCGTAGGATTCAGGTAACCTCACCACAATTCTTGCTTCTCCACGTTCTTAGTTTCTCCATGTTTTCAGCTCAGAACTAAGTTGACATGGGACTAAAACATCTCTCTCCAGGCAGTTCTTCTTTAAAATTGTCATTTGGAGCTATAAAAGAAAGGAAACTGGGACTTTCCTGGTGATCCAATGGCTAAGACTCTGAGCTCCCAAGGCAGGGAGCTTGAGTTCAATCCTTGGTCAGGAAACTGGATCCCACCTGCCACAACTAAGACCCTGCATGGCCAAATAAATAAATAATAAAGAAAGGGAGCTAATGTGAAAAGGGGAACACTTAGGTCAGAAGAATAGGTGTTTCTGAGAGAGTCAGGGAGGCCAAGCAAAGTAAAGGTACAGGAAGCCGCCAGCACCCTCACCTGACACCCTCGAGAGACTCCTCTGGATCCTGCAAGTCCTGATTACCCTGGAAAGTGGGTACTATTTTAACTGTACATTTTAGGAAAATTAGAATAGTATATAAATCATACACCATTAATATTGATTTATATGGATTTTCCCTGGCAGTCCAGTGGTTAAGACTTCACACTCAAACCACTTCCACACAGTGTAGGGGACACAGGTTCAATCCCTGGTCAGGGAACTAAGATCCCACATGCCATGTGGCATGGCCAAAAAAAAGTTGATTTATTAAAAAACACCGAGGCCCAGAGAGGTGAAGGGACTTGCCCAAGATCCCCACAGCTATGGAATGTTCAAGTGGGATTTTAACCCCACTGATCTGGCTCCATTTCGCCCTTCCTCCCCATGATAACACCAAATAGCTGATGGAAGGGCAATTACACCATTTTTCTGGCACCAACAATGATTGGCTGGGTAGGAAAAGCATATGATTAACAAAACCTATATTTCTGTGTCAGAGGATTTGAGTTATAATTGTGTGAGTAAGTAAGATGACAGCAATCTCAATAGTAATAAATGTAATAGGTTGTTGTTAATTTTACCGTTTCTCTCTCCCTAGAACTGCCAGCATAACACTGCAGGGGAACACTGTGAGCGCTGTAAAGAAGGTTACTATTGGAACACCATTCATGGATCCTGTAGAGTCTGCCCATGTCCTCATTCAGACAGGTACTACAGAAGTTTGACAATAATCTATAAAGACAGGAAGTATTGAGTTGGCAAATAAAAAGTTCATTCAGATTTTTGTAGCTGTGATGGAAAAACCCAATTTAACTTTTTGGCCAACCCAATAGTTTGATGGGTGTCTAGGGCTGGGGAATGGGTAGTGGGAAGAAATGGGAAGGGGCTATTAAATGGCATAAAATTTCTTTTAGAGGTGATGAGAATACTCTAAAATTGATTGTGGTCATGACTGTGCAATTCTGTGAACACACTAAAAGCCATTGACTCTAACATTTTAGGTGGGTGGATTATATGATATGCCAAGTCTATCTCAATAAAACAATTTTCTATTTTAAAAAGGAATAAACAAAAAATGGGAACAAAACCAAACAAAAACAGACTCTCCAAGTTGTGTTCTTCAGGGTTTTGCCTTTTCCTCTTTTCTTTTGCTATTCATTCAATGGCTAAGCAATTTATTGAGCACCATCCCTTCTCCAGATGCTGGGGTAACAGAAGGCTGGCAAAGACATTAAGCTTCACCTGAAGAATGTGAGGAGAGAGTGGGGTTATTACTCAGTAAAATGTGCACAAATCTGTCTGAAGTATAACTTCAGAGATGGGCCACACCACTGATAAAAGGGTTATATGATAGACAGTGAGTGGATTCTTTACAGAGGGTGGTAGCAGGGCTTTCTGGAGTTGTTGGGCAGGGACTCATGAGTGATGAGGTGGAGTACCAAGACAATATGATGAGGGTACATAGCAAGGGGGAAAAAAAACAGATGAGCAAACTCCTGTGATGATGAGTTTGTGGACAGTAAGAAGGCATGGATGGCTTGATTGCACTGAGAAAGAGCTGGCTGGGAGATGAGGTTGGTGGGACAGCCAGGATACAGATCCTGTACCTTTCAGGCTAGAGCAAGGCACTTGGATGTTAAGGATTTTTATCCTCAGTGTGATGGAAGCCACAGGACAGTTCTGAGCCTCAGAGAGATGCGATCTGCATTATCATCCAGGCTCCAGTAAGGTCAGTAGACTCTGTAGGTAGAAAGCCGTCTTTTTCCTTTCGTGATAATCCATATTCAGTTTGGCTTTGGCACTTTGTCCTACTCTTACTCATCATCACATGTTCACTGTGAGTCCAGACAAAATATAAACAGGTAACCAAGTGAAGCAAGATTTGCTTTGAAAAATCAGAATGATGGTGATCAAGTAGCAGTAGTGCACAGGTTCAGGAGCAAGTGTGAACCACAAGGTTGGTTAATATCAGCTGAGCTAGCAGAGAAATTGGCCAAGTCTTAAAATTATCAGAAGCCACCTGCCCAATGTGGCTTTTCTGGAGATGCATATTTGAAATATCCACCCTGGTTTGCTATCTGTGTGTTTGATACTCCTTAAACCTGCCCAGTCCTGTGGCTTTATTTGTAAAGGGATCTATCACTTGACACTTGCCCAGGCTTGTTTGAACAGAAGCTGGAGAGAGTGAAAAGCTGCAAGATGTTCACAGGGTGCTTGGGGAAAGCATTTGATCTTTGGTTGCAAAGCATGTTATCATCAAGGTCAGCTTTCAGCTTCTGTGTAGTTGAAGTAGCACGCAGTTCCTAGGATGTATCAGTAAAATCCTATTTTTATCTAATTCTCCTTCCAGCAATATTAATACTGCTGACAAATTTCTAACTGTCCCTTTAAAGGTTTAACTCTATATCTATCTAATTGTCCAAGAGAAGCTTCCCAAATAAGAACCCTTTGAAACTTCCCTTGTGGTCAAGTGATTAAGAATCCACCTTCCAATTCAGGGGATGTTGGTTCAATACCTGGTTGGGGAACTAAGATCTCATGTGCCGCAGAGTGACTAAGCTCACATGCGTGCGTGCTGAGTCGTGTCTGACTCTTTGCGACTTTAGGGAGCCCACCAGGCCCCTCTGTCCATGGGATTCTCCAGGCAAGAATACTGGAGTGGGTTCTCCAGGCAGGCGCTCCTCCAAGGGATCTTCCTGACCCAAGGATCAAACCCGAGTCTCATATGTCTCCTGTACTGGCAGGCGGGTTCTTTACCGCCAGTGTTCTTGCCTGGAGAATCCCAGGGATGGGGGAGCCTGGTGGGCTGCCATCTATGGGGTCGCACAGAGTCGGACACGACTGAAGTGACTTAGCAGCAGCAGTAGCAGCAGCACCACCACCACCTGGGAAGCCCAACTAAGTCCATGAGCCACAGCTAAGATCCAGCACACCCAAATAAACAAATAGTTTTAAAACTCAGAATTCTCTTACCAGCTAGTGATAGATGGAGTTATTTCCCCCTCAGATCTATGTCAGGGGACTGTTCAGTGGTTATAGATGTTTCTTCGTAAGGCAACAAGGACTTTTTCATGGTCGCTTGGTTTAATTTTTTTTTAAAGAAGCTTCTATAAATACACCAGTTCAGAACTAAAAGAAAGAGAATAGAAATTCCAACAACCTGATTAGAAAAGTGTGGAAATCACCAGGGACCATGTCCACAGAGCTAGCTGGGCCCAAGCATGCTCTGGGCTTTAGCCCCTTCTGGGACTCTGAGGGTACTCTGGGTGGGCCTGCCCCCACCCCCGAACCCTCCACACACATACTTTTTCTTGCCAGAAGGGATTGTGCCCAGTATAAAATAAAAGAACTAGAATAAGCAAGGAGGGGAAAACAGTTTTTTTTTTTAAAGAATCAGAACTCTCTGTTCTTCTTTTCTGCCCAGACTTGTTTGATTCCTTCCTTGTTATTTCTGGAAAAAGTGCCGTCGTCACCATCTCTTCCCAAGTGCATTACTTTACTCTGTCTTAAGGGAAGGAATGTATTTCTCCAAACCGAAAATAAAAATGCCTTCAGTCCCTATTCACCCAGATTTGCCCCATGTCAGCTGAAATCATTCATCACTCTCTCGACAAATTTTGATGGGCTAAAGTTTCTTCACATGAAAGGTACCTGGACCCTTGGTTTCCAGTTTCGCTTCATGTGGCAAAAAATAATGAGCATAAAAACCTGTGGGTTTATGTTTCTACTGGGGCTTTTTCTTTTTTTTTTTAAGTTTTGCCACTGGCTGTGTTGTGACTGGGGAAAACGTCAAGTGCTTCTGCAAACCTGGATACACAGGAACACGCTGTGAAAGGTGGGTGCCGCCCTCCCCCTTGTCCCCCTTCTCACCTCCTCCCCATCTCACAGGTGGGGTGGGCTCTGCGGGCAGGCTGCTGCAGGCACCCCGGGTGTGGGTGGGGCTCAGAGCTGGGGTGGGGCTGCTGGTTTCTCTAAGGCTGGGAAAAGATCTCTTGGGAAAAACACAAGACTGTCACTTCATAAATCATTAACTTCCTTCTCTTCCTTGCTTTGTACATGTGGAAATTTAAGAATTAGAGCCAATATGTCATAGTCCTATACACTCCAGCAAACGCCCCTGTATGCCCATGTGCTTACATATATGCCTACATACCCCTACTTCCACGCACACTCCTGCATGCCCCTCCCAGACATATATCTACATACTCCTACTACCATCGAAACTCAAACTTCTATCCCCAAATATATACATCCCTGCTTGCCTGTACACAAACATGCAACTCTACATACTCCCACATATGTACACATATCCACAGCCCTAGATTTGCCTATACACACCCCCCTGTTAATGCACACACGGCGTTATAAACACTGGCAGGACAGTCTGTGTCTCGCCCATTTCTGAATCCCTTAGTGCCTAGTGAGCTACTATTCATATAATAAGTGTTTAGTAATGTTTGGGAAACAAAAGAATACATGTTACAGAATGGAAGGTATGTACTTGATTATAAACACCGCAGAGCCAAGCTTGCATTTTTCCTGAACAATATTTCATAGTTAGCTACTCTGCCCAGTTATTGCGAAGGGTACAAAAGATACTTGTCATCTAGACAGGAAGAGAGGATATACGTACATTTATATCTGGGAAAGTAACAGTAAAATGAATCATATGGATAACATTTTAAAATTTAAAATAACTATCATAAGATCAGTACATAATTATAAAAAGTGTTATAAATTATGAAAATGATGTAACACAGGTGCGTGTGTGCTAAGTTCTTTCAGCTGTGTCCGACTCTTTGCAACCCCATGGGCGTAGCCTGCCAGGCTCCTCTGTCCATGGGGATTCTCCAGGCAAAAATACTGGAATGGGTTGCCATGCCCTCCTCCAAGGGGATCTTCCCAATCCAGAGATCAAACCCATGTCTTTTACTATCTCCTGCATTTACTATCTTCTGTCACCTGGGAATCCCCATAAAATAGGTGAGCCAAAAGCTAATAAGGCAAAAAAACTAGTAAGTATCACACCCTTACAATTGCCCTATGCTCACGCCTGCCCACCTACAGTGCTGTTCTTAGTTATTCTGCCTGCAGAAAACCATGGTCAAAACTTGTTGAAGGGAATTTGCTGGTGGCCCCCTGGTTAGGATCCTGTGCTTGCACTGCAAGGGACACAGGTTCAGTCCCTAATTGGGGAACTAATATCCCACATGCAGCCCCCAAAAAGTTATTATGTGTTTTTACATGGCAGTTATATATGCACAGACTTTTTCTTTAAAAATAATGTAGATTTCAGTTTTGCTTTTTGTTTTGACTTATTTTCTCATTTAATTATATATTAGTAATCTGTTCCTTGCAGGGTACCCTGGTGGCTCAGATAGTTAAGAATCTGCCCGCAGTGCAGGAGACCTAGGTTACGCTCTCTGGAAGATTCCCTGGAGAAAGAAATGTCAACCCACTCCAGTCTTCTTGCCCAGAGAATCCCATGGAGAGAGGGAGCCTGGTGGGCTACAGTCCATGGGGTCGCAAAGAGTCAGACGTGACTGAGTGGCTAACACTTTCATTTCCAGTCTGAAAATGAAACACTTTCATTTCCGTAACAATAAGTATTCATTGATAACATCATGTCAGGGCCAGGAAGTTCCACTTAAGTTCCATCACCCCCCCGACTCTTGGCCTTGGAGAAAGTTGGATATAAATGTTTATGCTGCTGCTGCTACTGCTGTTAAGTCGCTTCAGTCGTGTCCGACTCTGTGTGACCCCATAGACGGCAGCCCACCAGGCTCCCCCATCTTTGGGATTCTCTAGGCAAGAACCCTGGAGTGGGTTGCCATTTCCTTCTCCAATGCATGAAAGTGAAAGTGAAGTCGCTCAATTGTGTCCTACTGTTAGCGACCCCATGGACTGCAGGCCACCAGGCTCCTCCATCCATGGGATTCTCCAGGCAAGAGTACTGGAGTGGGGTGCCATTGCCTTCTCCGATAACCTATTTTGTTTTTTTTGGTTTTATATCACCACACCATGAGGGATATGGGATCTTAGCTCCCTGATAAGGGATTGAACCCATTCTCCCCTGCATTGGGAGGATGAAATCTTAAGCACTGGACCCCAGGGAAATCCCTGCTTTTGAACTTTTGTGGTTTTACTTCTTAACTTCAAATCTCGGTGTTAGTGAAATATTGAAACCTCGCCTTTTTATGGTGTTGCTTCTCACATGGCAGATAGACTTAGGGTCAACATATAAGACAAAAATTGCCCAGAGCTCAAATAACCTTGGCTATTCCAGTATTCTGGGTCTCCATAATCCAGGGGGACCGTGCTGCATGAAATGTGCATGGCGTCTGGCTACATCTGGAACTGCACTCTGTAGGGTGAAGTGTTCATGTGAGGAGAGGCACAGGGAGACCAGCCCAGCAGTGGGGAGAGCAGGCTCACATCCCTCGTGTTATGCTCACCACAGGATGTATGCTCACAGAGTGATGGGGACATATAGATTCCCATATGCTCATGCCCTCATCTCTCTTTGCCTGGGTACCGTTAGATGAAGTCACTGAAGCTTCTCCAGGGGAGCTCACCAACCCAGGTCTTCCACATTGCAGGCAGATTCTTTACCAACTGAGCCACCAGGAAGACATTCACTGAAGCTAAATGTGTACAAAGTTTCTGTATGGACTTGGGGATTTGTACATTTTATTTGGTTCTTGTGCCATTATCACTTCTGAATCATTTCTGAAACTATAAAATGACTGACTATCTGGTTGAGCCAGGTTCCCTCCATAACCCTTACTTAAATTTTTTCCTGGACTATTCTGGCATATTGTTTTTTTTTTTTGGATAACTTTAGAAGAGTTTTACCAAATTAAAAAACACACACACATCAAATCAATTCAACTGAATTTTATCGTAAGGGGGGCTACTGTGGACTAGGGATACCTGAAACATTTTATGGATAAGGTGGGACTTACATAGGTCAAGGGATGGCTAGAACCCAGTGGAGCTGGGAGGTGGAGCTGCAAGGTGGAGCTGGAAGACAGCTCAGGTCAGGGAAGTAATGTGAGCAAGTCAAAGGGCCTCAAGGGTACCTGCCATGAGTGGAAAGAGGGGACACCCTTTTTGTGGGCATCAGCTGAGGGTCTGGACACTATCCCATGGTAAAAGGAGCAATTCAAATTTGTTTCTGTTTTTCATTTCTGCAAGGGGAACCTAGCTCACGTTTGTCTCGCTTCTATTAGTCATTCTTTCCTTCAGTGAAAAATGGATGGAGATCCTAGTATCTGCCTGGTACTGTGCTAAGCATTGGAGACACATGAGCAACCAGAGCACAGACTCTGCCCTCAAGGGTTTTCCAGTCTAGTGGTGAATAGGCATACAAAGGGCTGTTGAAATAGAGAAAGTGAAAGTATTAATTACTCAGTCAGGTCTGACTCTTTGTGACCCCATAAACTGTAGCCCACCAGGCTCCTCTGTCCATGGGATTCTCCAGGTAAGAATCCTGGAGCAGGTTGCCATTCCCTTCTCCAGGGTATCTTCCCAACACAGGTCTCCTATATTGCAGGTGAATTCTTTACAGCCTACGTCACCAGGGTTAAGCCCTGGGCTAAATCAGGCTGCAAGAGGAGGGGCATCCCACTAGAACTGAACGGGGAAGGACAGAAGGGGCAGCCACCCTGAGTGAGACAGGAAAGATGGGTAGAGTGGGGAGTGGGCCTGGAAGGGTCTTCCAGGCTCCGTGATTTGAAAGCTGTGGGGCTTCCATCTGGGAGAGGCTTCCTAATTTAATGCTCTGCACAGTTCTTCACAAACAGTGAAGTGGAAAACAGCACCAGTCTGGAGGAGACATCATTTGGCAGGCAGCTGATTGGAAAAGGGAAATTCTTAATTAACAGTAGTCTCAGCTTAAGTTTGTTACATTTGATCATACATCAAAGATGCAAGTATTGTTTAAAGAAGAAACAAAACTTTTCCATCGCTAAAAATTTTTCTATCGCTTCTCAGCCTTTTGGCTCACATCAAGTGTAAAAACTTTTCTACAGTTTAATGCCATTTTAATGTCAAATTTTCTCACTTGTTAGACATTTATTGAGCACCCACCCTGTGCCAGGCTGCCAGGCATCATCAGCCACTCGTGCTTAGCTCTGCAATGATAAATACAAGCACAGTGTGGAGTGAAGAATCAGGATGTATGCAGGAGAGCTGGACAGCAGGTGGGGGAGGGGCAGGGAAGGGTTCCCAGCTCACAGTCCAGCACCCCCCAACCCCATGCTCTGGGACAGGTTTCTCCCTCAGCTGTTCAGAGCCACAGATGACAGAAGCTCTCTCGGCTCTTCATTTACTGTACCAATGTCATCTATGAAATCAGGAAGTTTTACTTTAGTCCATTGTGTTTAGCCACTATCGTGGCTAAATAAGAAAGGCACCAGTTCAGTTCAGTCGCTCAGTCGTGTCCAACTCTTTGGGACCCCATGAACCGCAGCACACCAGGCCTCCCTGTCCATCACCAACTCCCGGAGTACACCCAAACCCATGTCCATTGAGTCGGTGAGGCCATCCAACCATCTCATGCTCTGTCGTCCCCTTCTCCTCCTGCCCTCAATCTTTCCCAGCATCAGAGTCTTTGCAAATTACCTTATTTAAAGTTACATAAATATTCCAGAAATTTTATTCTGCTTTTCACCATTAAGGAAGAAGCAAAATAAAATTTCTGGAATATTTATGTAACTTTAAGTAAGGTATTTTGTAAATATGTATCTTTTACTTAGAAAGTTTAGATACAAGTGAGACACCAGAAGAAAAAATATTTTAAACGGAGATCTTTTGCATAGCGTTGTTAGGAGGCAGAATATGGGGCTGACCACTTCAAGGAAAGCCCTATTATTAGGACAGCCTGCTTAGTAGACTTGGATAAGCCACCTCAGCTTAGTCACCTTCCTAATAATTAGGGAATACATGGGTTCTCTACTTCCTATCCACTTTCTGAAACGTAGTCATTCCAAATGATAACAATTAATACATACATACCATTACATGAATATTTTCATCATGTCTTTAAATGGTAGTAGCTGCCTTTTACTGAGTGTCTGTTATGTGCAGGCATTGTACTAGATTCTTTACTGCTTTATCTTTTATATCCATCCACCAAAATAGATATGGTTAGTACAATTTTTCATTCATTCATTCAGCGTGCATTTATATCTGATACCTAATATGTGCCCAGGCACTGTCCCAGGTGCTAAGGATGTATCAGTGAGCAAAACAGCCTCCCAAAATCACATCCTCATGGAGCTTACATTTTTATAAGAGTAATAGATGAAGAAGCGGAACCTTGTGGGGTTCAGATAAGCCTAAGATTACACGCACGGTGATGAAAGCAGGAATCCATGCAGCCAGATCTTACTGACTCAAAACCTGTGTCCTTTGCACTATATTACCAGTTGATCCATTGGAAAAGCGTATTTAAATTGCCTGGAAATTCTTTGATACAAAGCTTAAATTTGGGTTGCATGCGTGCTCAGTTGCTTCAGTCATGTCCAGCTGTTTGTGACCCCATAGACAGTAGCCTGCCAGGCTTCTCTCTATGGGATTCTCCAGACAAGAATGCTGGAGTGAGTTGCCATTTCTTCTGCCAGGGAATCTCTTCACCCCTGGGATCGAACCCTTGTCTCCTATGTCTCCTGCATTGGCAGGCAGAATTCTTTACCACTAGTGCCACATGGGAAGCTCTAAATTTTGGGAAGAGAGTCAAATGCCGTATTTCCTTGATTCTATCAGTTCTACTGATAATAAGACAACACACACATACCAACTTAATGACAATTTTGGGGGGATAGGTAATAGAGTGGAAATGGAACTTTGCTAATGAACAGAAATATTTTGATTTACCTCCCAGTTCCAGAAACATTAACATGGGTTTGTTTTATTGTTTGAGAAAAGTAGAAACTCACCATCAAGGAAATATGATCTTTTAACTTAAAAATAAGGAACTGACATCTCATCACTAAATCATCTAGAATAATAAAGCCTCAGGCCAAGGTAGCAGCTGTAACTGCTCAGTTATTTAAGCCCCTTATGTACATCACTGCAGTAATTAGTGCAAATAAATGTGAATTATGCAGAGTTGGAATAGTACAATAAGAAATATTAATAAAATCCCCCTTTATGCAAAAAATTAAAATTATATGAATTTTCCTTTTTTTACCTTTGAGGAAATTAGCTATAAATTAAGCAATATGTAATTGTGTGATATCTTCAGAAATTCAGCTCTTGCATAAAATTCACCCATCTCTAATTTCCATACGGGTCAGACCGCTAACTCCTATTTGTGTTTTGTTCATCTGCCATTTGGCTGTAGGTATGTCATCTGCATGTCAAGAGGGAAGGGAGAAATCTCTGCCTGCCTCCCACCCTCACCATTCCCATTCAAGTCACAAATATCTCTACTGAGATACATTCACTCATGCAAATCTATGTCAGCCTTTTCTCCCATAGGGCTATGATATCCCAAACAGGGAGCTGGAAGTTGAGAAAATGGGTGGAGTCGATGACTCATTCTTTGGGTGTTTCCTCTCCTTTTCTGTATTCTGTGTAGGTGTGCTCCTGGATATTTTGGAAATCCCCAGAAATTTGGAGGCAGCTGCCAGCCATGCAATTGTAACAGCAACGGCCAGTTGGGCAGTTGTGACCCCCTGACTGGAGGTAAGATCAACTCACACCTCTGTTAACCTACCTTTATCAAACTGGTATATCATAGCAGGCAAAGAAGCCAAACAGACCTTATCAGGAAGCACGCACACAACTGCACGTAACAAATTGTGCCCTTGTTTTGACAAAGTTGGGACAGATTAGGTAGTACTCACAGCTTTGATGAATAACTTAGCTTCAACTAGGTTTTTTTTTTAAGGTAAATTGTTTTTTAAAACTAATTATAGCCCAAATAACTTTAGACCCTATTTCAGTGATTTTGGTGAGATCTCTCTTTGCCATTATAAGGTTATTCTCTCATCAGCTTCCTTGTGTGTATCTGAAGAATTCAAAGTGCTCTTCTCCTAAAGCAGTAACTGTTCTAGAATGTGAGTGTATAATTGAGATGGATTTTACCTACCAGGAAAAAGACATTAACTGGAAGTTAGTATAGATGGATTAGGAGAAAAAGGAAGCTGGGGGAAAAAGGGAGCGTCTCCATTTCCTTCTTTGATGGAAGATATTTGTTATCGTTCAGTCGCTAAGTCATGTCCAGCTGCAGCACGCCAGGCTTCCCAGTCCACTGTCTCCTGGAGTTTGTTCAGACTCTTGTCTGTTGTGTCAGTGATGGCATCCAACCACCTCATCCTCTGTCTAATGGAGAATATTAATGGATTTATCAGGAAAACGCCATTGATATAGTACAATACCACATCCTTAGATAAAATCTCTCCTCTTACAACCAAGGTAAAGAACTACACCCTGGATGCGTGGATTAGATCTGCTCAAGTGACTGTTCTCAAAGGACTGCAGAGTAAACGGCTCCTTTTCAGTCTAGAATGAGGTGCCTGCGGTCACTTTTGGGGCTTCATGTGAGCTCCATCTTGTTCAATATTGTTGACCTGAACGGAAATATAGAAGGCCTGCCCGCTCAGTTATCAGATGACGCAAAGTTGGAGGAGCCGGAAAACACCTCCTGTGACACATTTAGAATAAAACAGGTCCTCAGCAGCCTGGAGTGAGGGGCCAGTTCTAACCAGACAAAATTATGTTGAGGCTTGCATGTGGTCAGTCTTGTAGAGATAAGTGAGTCACGGCTAAGGTTTCAGTCAGTGGTGAGTTTGATATGAATCAAGAGAGTGACATGGCCCCTTAGATGCCTCGTACTGTCTCCACCGAGTTCTGGTGTCCAGAACCAGGTGGCTTACTGTTCCCTGGTCCGCTGCCCATGCAGGTCCTCCGCCGTGATGGGCGGGCGGGGGGTGGGGGTGTTGGTGGTGGAGCTTGTCTTTACAAAGCAATAGACATGCTTCAGTTTGTTCAGAAAGACGGTGAAGCTGTGAAGGGACCTGTAGCCCTGTGAAGAGGGCAGTGGAGAGTAGACTTGGAAAGGACGGATCTGAAAGGGGCATGTGTGGGAGAAGGGTGGGTCTCATTCTGTGTGACTTAAGCGCTGAAACTCGCTTATGAGAGTGGAAGCTAGAGGGAGGCCTATCGTAAATCATTCCAAATAGGAAGTGTCAGATGTTTAAAGATGAAAAGAACTGGCTTAAAAGGAGATGAGTTCTACTGTCTCTGGAGGTCCTTGGAGGTGTTCAGGAGAAGTTTCAACATCAGACACATCATACTTTGAGACGGATGCCTTTTCAAGCCTCCTTGTCCCTACTCTAATAACAAAAATAAGCAACCTGAAGTGAGGATGGTAACTATTTGTTCCTCGAATGGAATAAAATGTTCACACATGAGACACATTTGTCCCTGTGGGATTCCCTCCCCTACCCCTTTTCTCATTCATTCTTTTTTTTTTCCTACCTAGTAACGGACAGATTCCTCGGTGGTCAAAACTCAAACTTGTTGAGAAAATTGCACTGATAAATCAGTCCTCCTCATAAGTCAAGTTCCCCATAGACTGTCCAAGGTGCTGTATTTGCAGATGTTTGTGAAGGAAATAAAACCTTGTTTCCTGCCTGTAAGGAGTTCACGGTCTAATTGAGGAAATAAGGGGACATCGCTATGTGTACATATTGTTGCTGTTCAGTCACCCAGGCCTGTCCGACTCTCTGTGACCCCATGGACTGCAGCCTGCCAGGCCTCCCTGTCCCTCACCGTCTCCCAGAGTTTGCCCAAGTTCATGTTGATTGCATCCAGTGATGCCACCCAGCCATCTCATCCTCTGACAACCTCTTCTCCTGCCCTCAATCTTTCCCAGCATCAGAGACTTTTCCAATGAGCCTTTTGTTCACATCAGATGACCAAAATACTGGAGCTTCAGCTTCAGCATCAGTCCTTCTTATATATACATGTAAGAGTGAATAAAAGGGTTTTTTTTAAAAAGGATGAGTAAGAGAAACCTATCATTACATATAATTAAAGTGTATGCAAATATACACTGGGGACACATTGATTGTCTTTGAGTGGTAGGATCAAGGATAATGTTTTATCTCATTTTTCTGATCTTTCCAAATTTTCGATAGTAAACTTATGTATTTTTTTATGATGAAAAGCAAACATGGTTTTACAACGTATCTGTATACAGATGAAGTGTAGAGTATTGCCTGCCATTGAGAACACACCTGAAAGCCTCCTTGTTGCATGTCTAAGAAAGTTTTGAGTTTCAAGTTTTCCTTTGATGAAGTTAGGTGGTTTTTCAGAGGGAAATGAGAGGACATTTCAGTATTAAGGATGCATGGTATGGGGAAAGGAGTAGAAGTTAGTGGAGTGAAGAATGTCCAAGGATGACCGCTAGGCTTTCCTGCCTGTAGCTGAGAACCTCAAGATTCAGCATGTGCACACGATAGTTGGTGAAGCTAGTCCACTGTGTGTGCATATCTCCCTTATAGCATCTGTCACGCTGTTGTGAAATGTGTCTACCTCCCCTGAAGGACCATTACATCCCCTGACCATTAAGGAGCATTGAACCCGCGCCTATAGGACGGCAGAGACTTTGTCTTCTGTCTTTATATTCCTGCCCCTAGCGCTGGGCCATGGAACTTAGGGAGTGCTCAAAGGCACTCAGTGAGTAGTTTATTGAATATTCTTGAATGATATTGGAAGAGGCATCAGCAGTTGTATAAGAGGCCACCAAATGAAGGCAACAGTCACAAGTTGGAGTGTTAACTTCTTAGGAATCACATGACCCTTTGGAGAGAAGAAACAATATATCATCAGAGAGGCCACAAGAGACGTTTCTGCAGCCAGACTGCTGGGATCCAAGACAGCTCTCAGAACAGTGGCCCTAGGGAAGGAGGGAGAAGGGAAGAGCTGACGATACTGGGTGGTTAGTAAAGTCAAGTCGCTCAGTCGTGTCCAACTCTTTGCGACCCCATGGACTGTAACCTACCAGGCTTCTCTGTCCATGGGATTTTCCAGGCAAGAATACTGGAGTGGGTTGCCATTTCCTTCTCCAGGGATCTTCCTGACCCAGAGACTGAACCCAGGTCTCCCCACCTTGCAGGCAAACGCTTTAACCTCTGAGCCACTAGGGAAGCCCTTGGTTGGGTGACTGAAATTTTCTGAAACTAGCTTTCCTAAAAGCCAAGTTTAAAAGGACATGAAGAGTAAGTTTAGGAGCACTGCCTTCTTTGTTTACTCCTCATTTCAGACTGCATAAGCCAGGAACCCAAAGATGGTGGTCCCGGAGAAGAATGTGACGGTGAGTAAAGAAAGTGCCCCCTCCTTTCCAGGTTGTGGGGTTCAGCTTCAGGTCTGTGAACCCCAGACTGTGACGTGGGAAAACACTGGTAGGAGGAGGCGGGAGGAGGTGGGAGGAGGCAGGAGGAGGCAGGAGGAGGCGGGAGGAGGTGGGAGGAGGTGGGAGGAGGGCTGTGTGTGTGCTAAGTCGCCTCAGTCATCTCGACTCTGTGCTACCCCGTGGGCTGTAGCCCACTAGGCTCTTCTGTCCATGGGATTCTCCAGGCAAGAATCCTGGAGTGGATTACCATGCCCTCCTCCAGCAGGGCTACTTAGGGTCAAATGCAGTCTCTGCCAACTAATATCTGTGTGATCTCGTGCCAGTGACCTTGCTTCTTCAAGCCTATTTCATCATTTGTACAATGGTGAAACTGAGGTTGATAGTAACTATACTAACCTCATATAGTTTTTGGAAAAATGCTTATGAATCCCTTATCATGATTCCTGGTAAATACCAAGCACTCAATAAATAAAAGCTATTTATTATTCATTTCCCTACATACAAAGTTAGCAACAGGTTGCATAGGTTCACCATTTATTTGCCCAGTTGTATAGTTGACATGCAGCGTTGTATTAAAGTCTACAACATGATTTGATATACGTATAGGTTGTGAGATGATTGCCACAGTTAGTTAACATCCATCAACTCACACCGTTACAGATTTTCTTCTGTGCATTAAGAATTTTAAGATCTACTTTTTAGTGACTTTCAAATATATAATAGAGTGTCCTTAACTATAGCCATCATGCTGTGCATTTTACATGCTAAGTTCTCTTGTTTTTTATTTTTAAAAATGTCTTTCTTGGAGTATAGTTGCTTTACAATCTTGTGTTAGTTTCTGCTGTACATTGATGTGACTCAGTTACATACATATACGTGTATGCCCTCTGCCTTGGGTCTCCCTCCTGCCCTCACCCCATCCACCCCTCGAGGTCATCACAGAGCACTGAGCCGAGCGCGCTTCACTATCCAGCACGTTCCCAGGAGCTAGCTACTTTGCCCCTGGTGGTGTGTATGCCAGTGCCATCCCCCATTCGTCCCACTCTTCCCTCCCCCTCTGTCCATTCTCTACATCTGCATCT
Organism: Nanger dama; assembly: GCA_917880005.1. Classification (NCBI taxonomy): domain Eukaryota; kingdom Metazoa; phylum Chordata; class Mammalia; order Artiodactyla; family Bovidae; genus Nanger; species Nanger dama. The sequence goes on from CAKJTW010000090.1 coordinate 295,294, forward strand.
CTGCCCTGCAAATAGGTTCATCTGTACCATTTTTCTAGGTTCCACATATATGTGTGACTATACAATATTTGTTTTCCTCTATAACTGGACGTTTGTACCTTTTGACCATCCTCACTGATTTTCCCCACTGCACTGTTTCTTTGTCAAATGCTCCCATCTAGAGATCTCCCTTTTTCAGAATCGCATCCTTCTCTGAGAAGTCCCGGATGGTGATTTCTGCCTGGGGTGGGCTATGTGTGTATTAACAGGGCTGCTGTGCGGCCCTGCGGCTTGGTCTGCATTCCTGTGGCTCCAGCCCGCGGCACGTGTGCCTCTGATTGTGGCCCCACAGATTGTGATAGCTGTGTGATGACGCTCTTGAACGACCTGGCTACCATGGACGACGAGCTGCGCCTGGTCAAGTCCCAGCTGCAGGGCCTGAGTGTCAGCGCAGGGACCCTAGAGCAGATAAGGCGCTTGGAGACCCAGACCAAGGACGTGAGGGTAAGTGCCCTGGAGTCCCACACGATGCCTGGCCCAGAGCAGCTACTCGGTGGATTCACAGATGCTGCGTGAATGAATCTTCCTCATGCAGGGAGGGGTGGGGAGCTTGACTCCACTTAAGGTTCAGGGCACCTGTCCTTCCTCTGCTCTAAATGAAGATTAGATTTCTTCTGGTGAAAAGTACAGTGAACACAGAAAACTGACACTTCTAAGTGAACATTTCTTATGTACTGAATGTTTCTGGTCTCATTTTTCTCATAGTCTTTATGTCAGTATCTAGTGTTCAGAAGATTCAGACGTGAATTTTGGTAAAATTGTGAATAATTGTTTTTTAAATGTTTGGTGGAATTTCCCAGTGAAGCCGTGTGGGCCTGGAGTTTTCTTTGTTAAATGTTTTTCTTTTAATTTAACTACAAGATCAATTAAAAATAGGTATTAGACAATTAGGATTATTTATTTCTTTTTGAGTGATATTTGGTAATATGTGCCTTTCAAGTAATTTTTTCATTTCACATAAATTATCAATACCAAATATATTGACATATAATTGTTTATAATTTTTCCTTATTATCCTTCTAATATCTGCAAAGTCTGTAGTGATGCTTTCTCATTCATTTCGGTTATTGGTCATTTGTGTCTTATCTCTTTTTTTTTTTTATTCTGGCTAGAGGTTTATCAGTATTATTGATCTTTTTATTTCATTGATTTCTGTTGTTTTTCAGCTTTCAATGTCATTGATTTCTGTTCTTATCCATATTTTTTCTTCCTTCTGCTTGCTTTGGGTTTAGTTTGCTATTCATTTTCTAGTTTCTTAAGATAAAAGCTTATTTCCTGATCCAAAACATTTCTTAATATAAGCATTTAATGCTATGAGTTTTGCTATGAGTTTTTCCCTAAGCAGTACCTTGGCTGTATCCCACACATTTTTAAGTGTCAGTTTCCATTTTCATTCAGTTCAAAAGATTTTCTGATTCCCCTTGTGACATATCTTTGATTGCTAAGTTATTTAGAACTATATTGTTTAATTTCCAAACTGAAGATTTTCCAGTTAACTCTCTATTATTGATGTCTAGTTTAACTCTGTTGGGATCAGAGAAAATGCTTTATGATTCCAGCTCTCTTTAAGTATATTGATACCTGTTTCATAGCTCAGAACATGGTCATCTTGGAGAACGTTCTATGTATACTCGGAAAGAAGGTAGCCAAGAGGGTATCCTGAGAAATATTGGGGCTGAAAGTGCCCCATGGGCTGGAGTCAGGCTTCCTGGCTGGGGGAATGGGGGCTTTTCTACCTACAAATGAAGACTGAAGAAACAAGCTTGAAACTGCCCAGTTCCCATTGTTAGGCAACAACTGTATGAGAACTAGGAAAGCTACAACCTTATAGCCAGGATGTGGACAAGATTCACAGACCAGAATCTGTGTTGCAGTGTGACATTCTCAGCATCACCATAGTGTGCAAGTCCAAAGCTGCCTATATAAAACCTGGTCCTGGACTGGGGGGGCCTGGGGTGGGAGCAATGATGATCCTAAGATCACCGGGTAGGACACAGGAGAGTGCAGGACACAAGAGACCCTCTCAGAATGAGCCTGAAAACACTGTGAAAGATAATGAGAAAGACATTCAGCAGAAGCAGCAGTCATGTGATGAGTCCCTGTAGCAAAAACAGAAATCACAGGACAATCTGAAAACTACTTTACCGGGTGACATCCAATGAAAGAAACAAGAAGTTAGAAAAACTTTTAAAACACAAGAAACCAAACAAGAAGAGGTAAATGTGAGAAGATCGAATTTAAAACTCACAGAAATTTTTAAAAATCTACTCAAAAGTAAAAAAAATTCAGTAGGTGGCATGAACCCTAAGCTAGTAGGGAAAATTAAATTAAGGGCTTTTGGAATGAAGGCTGCTTCTAAACCCTTAGTGGCTATGGTTGAGTACATACGGAAAAATAAATAGTGCTGGAAAAAATGGTTCTTTTCCATCCCATTGGGGTAATTTTAGTGCAGGGTTAGGAGGCTTAATATGGAGAGGAGAGGGGAAAAGCCTTTATGTGTTCAGAGAGGGGAAAAGGCACTTTAGTGACTGATGTCATCAATACAGTCTCGCACTTTTTCAAAGAAGGGACAGGACGAACACTGCGGTATCCATCCTGTGCCCAGGGCCCTTAAATCTTACAACACCTGTGAGGAAAATAGTGCTATTTTTTTTACAGGCATGTAAAAGCCAAGTAACTTGCCTACAATCCCACAGCTAGTATGTGGTGGTTCTAGAAGAATTCACACCAAGACGAAATTCTAAAGAGTATGTTCACCCCCTGTACCTCTTATTGACCTGCAATCGTGTGCTTTGTTTTTCTGCAGCACAATTAAAATAGAACAATCTTCTTGCAATATCACACAAACACTGTAAAAACTGAGCAGGAATATGTATGACAAAGCAACCAACTTTTTGAATGGTTCTGTGTGTACATAACATTTTATAATACATTAGCCCACTTACCACCAGAAAGAACCCAGCAGCCTGATATCAGGCCCAAGGGGGCTTATCTATGAAGTGGTGCGCCTAGGGTTTGGCCCTCAGCTGAAAAGCTTGTGTTCTTTTACCCAATGCTGGCTCTTATGTACAAGTAGAGATAGCAATATTGCTTTTTCTTGTAAAAACTTTCAAGATATTCACATTTCTTTTTCAAAAAAATTGAGAGATTTCTTTGGCAGTCCAATGGTTAAGACACTGCTTCCAGTGCAGGTTTGATCGCTGGTTGGGTAACTAAGATTCTGTATGCTAAGTGCAACCAAATAATAGGAAAAAGTTAAAACTTAAAAAAACAACCGCCCCAAATTGAAAGTAATTACTACTTTAGATATTATATGCAGAAATAGTAGTAGTGTTAGTCACTAAGTCATAGCTGTCTGTTTGCGACCCCATGGACTGTAGCCCACCAGGTTCCTCTGTCCATGGGATTCTCCAGGCAAGAATTCTGGAGTGGGTAGCCAGCCATTCCCTTCTCCAGGGGATCTTCCCGACCCAGGGATCGAACCTGGGTCTCCTGTATGGTAGGCAGATTCTTTACCGTCTGAGCCACCAGGGAAGCCCGTATGAAGCAGTGTCACCTCTAAAAGTAATGTTGCCGTTCAGTACCCAAAGAGGAAGGGGACCTGCATTTTGGTCTTGAAGCAATCACTGGTCATCTATACTTCCATGGCATGAACAAATCGCCCAACTTTTTAGGTTTCTGTTTTCTCATTTTTTCCTATTAAATGAGGGTATTCAATTTAATGAGTTCTGAGTTTTTCTCTTGCGCTATAATTCTTTGAGTCTATAGATTCTTTCAACAGAGTAGCCAGAGATACTTGTTTTTAGCATAATCAAGTAAAATATAAGTTTAAAAAATTGACTTTATTATGTAATCTAAAATTAATACATCAAGTAAGTGACATCACCCTCATTTCTATAGGGTTAGGTCATTAATTCAAGTTAAGTATCTTGTCTCTTCTTGTCTTTAAATTTTCCTACTTTATTTTAGAACCATATCACAACATCAAAACATAAATTCTTCATGAGGCCTATTTCAAAGAACCATATTTTTTTCTAAGGACCAGCACTGGTCTCACTCAGTGAATCTTTTCATATCATCACCAGGTTTACCAGGTTGATAAGACTTACTTCCAAATTTCTACTCTAGAGTGTGATTAACTTGGTATTTTACTTTCCAGAACCAGCTGCTCAGCTACCGTCCCACCATTTCAAATCATAAATCAAAAATGGATGGTCTAGAAAAAGAACTGAGTAACTTGAATCGTGAATTTGAAACTTTGCAAGAAAAGGTAACATGTTAGGTCAATAGCATTAACTCACTTTTTGCTTCAAAATGTTGCTAGTTTTTTCCCCAAACAACTTAATCTGTTGCTCATCAATTTACTCTTCTTATAGGTCCAAATAAATTCCAGGAAAGCACAAACATTATATAACAACATTGATCAGACAACCCAAAGTGCAAAAGAGCTGGACTCGAAGATTAAAAATGTCATCCGGAATGTGCACAGTAAGAAGAGTTATTCAGCCCAATTAAATATCTTTTATACTACTTTAGTCTTTGTTGTACAAAGAGTTAGCATTATGAAAAAGACCCTATAGTGATACTGAAAAACCAATACGAGCCCTCTATTAAAGTCCCTGCCTCTTTTCTTTGTAGTCTCTTGGAGTCCAGAATTCCCAGGTTAATAAACAGCTTGATGTTTTCCAGTTCTCGTGAAGCAGATATCTGGGACGGAGGGAGATGGAAACAGGGTGCCTTCAGGTGATTTTTCCAGAGAGCTGGCTGAAGCAGGGCGCATGATGAGGGAATTGAGGACCCGCAACTTTGGGAAGCACCTGAGGGATGCCGAAGCTGAGAGAAGGGAGGCTCAACAATGTAAGGACCCTGCCAAATGCTTGCATCCAGTCTGTTCTGATTGGCTTGACATACAGGGTGCAGAGTACACCGTGCCAGGTTGGGGAGTTGGTCACCATTTCAGCCTCTTATTACTGGTAGAGCATCATGTGGTACAAATGGGTAGCCCTTTCAGGTTACTGAGAGGTTGTGGAATAGAACTCCTTTTTCTTAAAAAATATTTATTACATTGTAGTTGATTTACAGTGTTGTGTTAATTTCAGCAGTGATTCGGTTACACACACACACACACACATATATATAAATTTTTTTCCATATTCTTTTCCGTTATGATTTATCACAGAGTATTGAATACCACTCTCTGTGCTGTTTAGTAGGGCCTTGTTGTTTATCCATCCTACATATAATAGTTTGCAGCTACTAATCCCAAACTCCCAATTCTTCCTCCCCAGCCCCTGCTACTTGGCAACTACAAGTCTGTTCTCCATGCCTAGGAGTCTGTTTCTGTGTGTAGATAAGTTCATTTATGAACATATCACAAATTTAGATTTAGAGCCCACATATAAGTGATAGCATATAGTATTTGTCTTTCTCTTTCTGGCTTTCTTTGCTTACTTTGACCATCTCTGTGTCCACCCAAGTTGCTGCAGGTGGCATTACTTCATTCTTTTTAACAATTGAGTAATATTCCACTGTATATGATACATGTGTGTGTACACACACACACACACACACACACACACACATCACATCTTTATCCATAGAATAGAATATTTTAACATCAGGCAAAAAAATAGTTTCTTCTCCTTAGATATTAGACACTGGTACCTCTATTTTGTTTTTAACTGCGTTTTCATTCTTCTTTCAGCTCTATTGCTTTCTCATTATATAATTTTTAATAGTCCCCTCATCACCACTGGGGTTTTGAATCATACATTGATATTTGCATTACTACTACCAAAAAAATGGATGTACTAGAAATTAAGGGAATATATCTAAAGATTTGAACTGAGGAAAATGCCACATTAACTCAAAACTTTAAAAATAATAGGCCTATATTTTTCCAAATACTGAGCTTTATTCTGTAGTGGAATGACATATCAGTGGTTAATCTACAAATAGTGGCATCTCTCTTTTAGCATTTGTATTGTTTAAATTTAATGTTACCCTCGGAGACAGTATTAGTAATAGAAGGAGCATGTGCTTTATACTCTGCAAGTTCAGTTCCAGTTCCAGGGCTGAAACCTTGTCACCTAATTTCTCAGGCCATCCATTTTCTTATTTGAAATATGAGAAGGATAATCACTGGCTTCATGTGGTTGTCATAAAAGTTAAATGAGACAATGTGTACAGGGCACAACATAACATCAACACTAGCCTCCTTTCTCATTCCCTTGCAAGTTCAAGGAAAACCATGAAGTGAGTAGAAAACCAATTCTTCTGTCGTCTTTATAACTTGGTGTCAATGCACTCATTTCTCAAATGGAAAACAAAAAGGTGATATATTTCAGTGCTGACTCGGATAAGGAGCTGGCTGGAAAACCGCCAGGTGGAGAACAATGGACTGGCGAAGAATATACGAGATGCTTTGAATGATTATGAAGCCAAGCTCAGTGGCCTCCATGCTGCTATACAGGAGGCCAGAGCCCAAGCCAAGCAGGCCGCTGGCCTCAACCGGGAAAATGAGAGGGCTTTGGAATCCATCAAGGTGAGGTCATGGTCAGAATCTGCATGGTTCAGTTAAGAACAAGCACAAGGGAGCGGGGAGCTTTAATGTTAATCAAGTGGCAGAGTCAGAAACCTGTCTTTGTGGGAAACCCTAATCAAAGAGGAATGAGGCATTAAACGCAAAATCAAAGTGTCTCTTATTCCTCAATGGCCAGAAGTGTTTCTGAACTTAAACCACAGGGAAAGCAGACCCAATCTCTTCACCCCAACTCCTGACTGGTAGAGGGCTGGAGGAATAATGCTGCCAAATAGTTGAGAAATTACTATTGTTATAATTAATTCAAAGTATACGATATATGTTTTAAATAACTGACATTTTGTGTCGTGTGTGTGTGTGTGAATCACTTAGCCGTGTCTGACTCTCTGCGACCTCATGAACTGTAACCTGCCAGGCTCCTCTGTCCATGGGGATTCTCCAGGCAAGAATACTGGAGTGGGTTGCCATGCCCTCCTCCAGGGGATCTTCCCAAGCCAGGGATCAAACCCAGGTCTCCCACACTGCAGGTGGCTTCTTTAACATTGAGCCACCAGGGAAGCCCAAGAATACTGGAGGGGGTAGCCTATCCGTTCTCCAGGGGAACTTCCTGACCCAGGGATCAAACCAGGGTCTCCTGCATTGCAGGCAGATTCTTTAGCAGCTGAACTACCTGGGAAACCCAACATAGGACTGACCCACTCCCCCCAACCCAAGAAAGAGGAATTTGGTAAAAGAAAATGAATAATATCTTTGCAGATGGTAATATAGTTAACTCCCAAAGCCTCTGCAGGTAACACCTCTGTTGGATTATGCCAAGGGGAGGGAGCAGGACCCAATTTTATGGATCTCGAATTCTGGCAGCCTCCACCCTAGTTTCCTAAGGTCTTGTGTGCTTTCTTAGTTTTTTTTTTTTTTTTTTTTTGGCTGCACCATGTGGCATGTGGAATCTTAGTTCCCCAGGCAGGGATTGAACCTGCGTTCCCTGCATTGGAAGTGCAGAGTCTTAATCATTAGACTGCCAGGGAAGTCCTCCTGTGTGCTTTCTTATTGAAACGCCCCTACATCTTCATCAGGACGAGCATGTCGAGTGTACCAATGGTGCTGATTTGCTTACTTCAACTCCCTCTTCCTGATCCACTAACCAGAGCTTAATTATGCATCCACCTCATTGGCCTGGTTGGCCCTAGTCTAGGAACCTACTCCAATGTGACAGCGGTTGTTTCGTTGGCATGTAGCTTGCGGAAACTATGACAACACCTCCACACAATAAATTGAACTGATGTCTCATGACTTAGGAGCTTCCTAGATGATCTTTAAGTTCAAGAAGACATTTTGACTCTGAAATTACCTCTATGCTGTTGTCCAATAAATATGCCTGTGCCTTCTGACAATATATTATGCAGCTCACAGATCTTTCTCTCTGCAGAGACAAGTTAAGGAAATGAATTCCCTCCAGAGTGACTTTACCAAGCGTCTAGCCATGGCAGATTCTTCCTTAATGCAAACTAATATTGTCCTGCAATTGATGAAGAAAAGCCATGAGGTAGAGCCAAAACTGTTTTCTAGAAACTCAAAAAGCATTTAAATTACATTTCGAGGAACTTATGAGATAGGCTAAACATTTTTCCCTCAAATATATGTCTTTATATGGAAGAAAATATACCAAAATGTTAACAGCGGTTGTCCCTTAGGGGAGGGGTGAATGATGTGTCTTCTTTTTTTTTCCCCAAACTTAAAATTTTTTATTTTGCATTGGGGTATAACTGATTAAGAATGCTGTAGTAGATTCAGGTGAACAGCAAAGGGACTCAGCCATACGTACACATGTATCCATTCTTCCCCCACCCACCTCCCATCCAGGTTGGCAAGTGACATTGAGCAGAGTTCCACCTCTTTGCTGGTTATCCATTTTAAATATAACAGTGTGTACATGACCTTCCAAAGTCCCTAAGTATCCTTTCCCCCAGCAACCATAGGTTTGTATTATATCTATTTGCCTGTCTATCTACCTAATTTGCCTGAAATAAGCAAATGTTACTTTTGTAATAAAAACAAATTGTGCTAGTATTTTTTAAATATCATTTTCACCGATGAAATGAATAAGGTCTGAGGAGCTACTATAAAACAAAACAGTGACTCCAGTTGATGACACTGTATCGTATAACTGAAATTTGCTACAAAAGTATAATTTAAATCTTCTCACCTTCACTCCCCGCAAAGAAGGTAAGGGGATAAAATATGAGATGACTGACGTGTTAACTCGGTTGGGGGATCCTTTCACAGGGTATACATATATTCAATCATCACTTTGTGCACTTCAAATATCTTACAGTTTTATGTCACTTATACCTTCTTGAAGCTGAAAAGCAATTAAATCAGGCATACATTAATTAACAGAAGACATTTAGGATTGGTAAAAGATTGGTAATATTTCTCAGAAGCCCACTGGGCATTTTAAAAATATCTTTTATGATTGCTGTTTCTAAATCAGAAGAAGTATTTAGGTTTAGTACAGTGATACAGTAAGGATAATAATGTGCTTTTATAAAATTTATCAAAGTGGGTACCCACAGTATGAAAAATGCTCAAAACGGTGGTAAAACTTGGGAGAATAGTCACAGTGCCACTGTGTGAAGTAACCAGGAGTAATTGGTGTGGTGAATGGGCTCAGGAAACAATTTCTCACTGTTGCTTCCTAAAAACCTCATTTATGACAGAGTTCAAGAAAATGGCCTATCCGTGCTTTGCTTAAATTGACACGATCTCTGTTTACTTGCAAAATACAGGACTATGAAAAGTTAGCTGTCACTTTAAATGAAGCAAGACATGAACTAAGTGACAAAGTGAGAGAACTTTCCAGATCGGCCAGCAGAGCATCTCTGGTGGAGGAGGCAGAGAAGCACTCGCAGTCCCTACAGGAGCTGGCCAAGCAGCTGGAGGAGTGAGTGGGCCGCCTGGGGTCCAACCGCAGGGGCTGCTGGAGCCTGGTAGGAAGTACGGAACAGGGTGGGGGCGGCACCCAGGGCCCAGGTCTGAACCCAGCTGATTCCCAGGTGCATCTTTGGAGCAGGGCCTCGGAGCCCACAGCCCCAAATCTCCATCGGCCAAATGAATGGGGATGTAAGGGGGCTTGGCTGCAGGCAGAGGCCACTGCTGGAGCCCTCCTCCTGTACCGTCTTCCAGGATCAAGAGGAACGCCAGTGGGGATGAGCTGGTGCGCTGTGCTGTGGACGCTGCCACTGCCTACGAGAACATCCTCAATGCCATCAAAGCGGCCGAGGATGCGGCCGACAAGGCCACCACTGCGTCTGAGGCTGCTCTCCAGGTGGGCACCTGCTGTGATACCTTCTCTCAACACACTCTGGAGATGACTCACTTTTCTGTTTTCTTTCTGTGTGCACAGGGAATAGAAAAAAAAAAAAAAGCTTATTTTAGATCAGAATTTGTTATCTAGAATAGACTTGAACTTGCTCTAATATGTCATTTCTGTATCTACTTGACTTTTGGATAAACATAGCCCAGTATTCAAAATCATTTGTAAAACCAGATAATAATCACCCTGATTATTGAAAGTAGTGTACCCTGATTCTTACCAGGTATGCTTTTAAGCTATGTGATCAGGTATCAACATTTACCAAAGAAGAGATTTTTGCACACAATTGGAGAACCATTTATTTCCTGTCATTTGTTGTTCACCTGGGCATGTCTGTGGATCCTATGGGATCTGAAATGCATTATATAATAGGCCTATATCTAAAAATAAAGAATAAATTATTAACTATAAGAGAATTAGTGAACAGACTTCTTGGAAGGTTGAAGATTTTTAATCTCCCAAAGATTAAAAGCCTAAAAGTAATTCAGCTCTGTCCTCTGGTATTGCAGAGGGCATTGTACAAATGACAGTGAGAAAATGAGAGGGTGTCACATAATTTATCATTATGTCAACAGTGATGGGTCCACCTCCCCAAGCCACAAGTGTCTACCGAGAGCCCTAACTGTAGCTTTTAAGGAGCAGTCTTTTTAAACCTCTGCCTTACCTTCTAGCCTCATTTTTTAAAGATTAAAGATAAGGGCTAGGATGAAAACTCTTATGCCGTATTTCCTAATGTATGTATCACATTTAAGACTGACAAATGCTTTGCTTTCAGACAGTAATAAAGGAAGATCTTCCAAGAAAAGCAAAAACTCTGAGTTCCAACAGCGATAAACTGTTAAACGAAGCCAAGATAACACAGCAAAAGCTACAGCAAGGTATGGAAGGTGTGGCTGTTGGGGGCTGAGATAGTCAAGGGCTTGGAAACAATCTATGAGACCAGGAGCAAACGCACTTCTTGAATCTCAGTGTCCTTGTAGGTGGTACTTTGTAAATACATTGATTTGATGTTTCTACCTTGCCCAGCTGGCGCTAGTGGTAAAGAATCTACCTGCCCATGCAGGAGATGCAAGAGATACAAGTTTGATCCGTGGGTTGGGAAGAGCCCCTAGAGAAGGAAATGGCAACCCCCTCCAGTGTTCTTGCCTGGAAAATCCCATGGACAGAGGAGCCTGGTGGGCTACAATCCATGGGGTCACAAAGAGTCAGACACATTTGCAACTGACTACCACCAGCCAATATTCTAACATAAACCAGAAGAATCTCATGAATCTAAATAAATCTCGAGACTGATAGGCTTGTTTGGGTCTGGCCTTGGATTTGGGAGAGAGGATTCTTCATTTAGTCCCATATGCCCATAGCGTTGGGGACCACATAGCTTTGAGGTGTGTACAGTGCTGCTGTCTTATTTAAGGCCCAGATAAGTAGCTTCAAGTCATTAGAGCAACTGCTTCAAAATTTCTTAAGCCCTAAAATCTTAGTAAATAAAAGCACCAAAAATCACTACCACTGTGATATATGAGGATTTTTAAATTTTTGCCTTTGAATTTTCCCCCTTATTTAATTTGATTTTTTAAAAATCAAACCATCTCAATCTCAGCAAATTCCTGTGTTCAGAAAATGCTGTCCCTTGGTTTTTCTCTGGTCTCCGGTGGTCATTCATAGGTGAGCAGCTATCTCAGTTCATAGTCCTCATTCACCTTCTTAATCCTTTCAAAGTGATTAGATAGCCTCTACTGGTAAATAAATTTATTTTTATCATTTACATTTTAAAAAATTAAAATGAAAAATAAATATGAAAACAAAAAGAAAATACAAAAAATTATGTAGTCTGCCTCAAACATTTCAAAAATTAAAATTTCCTGGTATAACCCCTGTTCTCTTTACAAAATTTGAGCTAAAAGGTGAAGATCTGTGTTTTTAAAAGGATTAGGATGTTAACTTCATCGTTCTTTAAACCAGTCCTGGAATCACAGTTTAAGCCGTGTGTCATCAGCTGGGCATTGAAGCATTCACTGGTCGTTTTCCATGACCCCCAAGGGGCAATATTATCAGCTAGAAATGCCTATGAACTTTGTTCCTTTCACTGAATATGTCCTTGAATGTGTCAGTTTGGAAATGAATGGGAGTGGTGCCTGCTTTGTGTGCGTGTGTGTTTGCCTCGGTGGGGCGCTCTCAACACATTCCTTTACTGTTTTCTTAAAAAGGCCTTTTATTTATGTATTTCTGGCTGCGCTGGGTCTTTGTGGTTGCTCAGGCTTTCTCTGGTCATGGAGAGCAGGGCACTGCTCTCTAGTTGCAGTGCGCAGGCTTGTGGCAGTGGCCTCTCTTCCTGGCGAGCATGGGCTCCCGGGCACTCGGGCTTCAGGAGCTGTGGCATATGCTCCCAGTAGCTGCGGCTCCTGAGCGCTGGAGCACAGGCTCAGTAGTTGTTCCTCGGCATGTGAGATCTTCCTGGATCAGGAATCAAACCCCTGTTTCTTGCACTGGGAGGTGGACTCTACCACTGAGCCACCAGGAAAGCCCAATATTTCTTTACTCTTGACCAAAGGGGCATCCCTTATGCATTATTCATTCATTAATTTATTCAAGCATTCATTAGTCTGTTCCATAAATATGTACTAATATTTTACCCCAGAGAGTATTTTACCCCAAAGAGTGTCTGGACACAGCAGTGAATAAGATAGACATATCCCTTTGCTTGGGTGTCTCTTGTATCTCAGTTGGTAAAGAATCTACCTACAATGCAGGAGACCGGTTTCGATTCCTGAGTCTGGAAGATCTCCTGGAGAAGGAAACAGAAACCCACTCTAGTATTCTTGCCTGGAGAATCCCATGGGCAGAGGAGCCTGGCGTGCTACGGTCCATGAGTTCGCAAGAGTCTGACGTGACTTAGCAACTAGACCACCACCACCATCCCTTTCCTTTACTAAGCAGAGACTTTTGCCCTGAGCAGAGCAGAAGTTGAGTCTTCCCTTGAGTTGGTAGGCCTTTCCCTTTCTTCATGTGCATTTCCAAGGAGCCTGGCACCACAGGCTCTGTATGCTCCTGGCTTCTATAATGGAGGACCTGGAGGTCTAGGAGCAAGCAATGGGCATCTTGGGGATGGCCCCTAAGATGCAGGTCTGCTCAGTGCTGTGCAGACCCTGGCTACTTCAGGGGCCACCAGTACCCATGGAGGATCAGGATCTTTAGGGTAATTGCCTCTTCCTACTTTATTTCAGAAATCAGCCCGGCTCTCAACAACCTGCAGCAAACACTGAAAACTATGACAGTTCAGAAAAGCCTGATAGACACCAATCTCACCAGCATCCGAGGTGATCTTCATGGAATACAGAAAGGTCAGCTGCTCCCTAACCCGCTGGATTTGACTTCTTTTGTCAAACATTTTAGAGACTTACACCTCCCTGTTTGTATGTGCCTTAGATGACATCGATGGCATAATCAGTAGCGCAAAGAGCCTGGTCAGAAACGCCAATGACATCACAAATGAGGTTCTGGATGGGCTCACTCCCATTCAGACAGATGTGGAAAGACTTAAGGATACCTATGGGAGCACCCAGAGCGAAGACTTCAACAAGGCTCTCAGTGATGCGGATAATTCAGGTAGCAGGTGTTCTCTGGCCAGGACGTATTATTCATTTTCTCCATCATTATGTGCTTTGGTCTGTTGTAATTTTTCCCCAGTAAAATCTGATCTTAGAAGTTAAAATATTAAGAAACAACCTCACATGACCCATTCAAAGAATATGGCTATTCTGTTAGTTAAAAGGACCAAGTAGGACTTTGGAGGAGCCAAGGTGATTGGCAGTGGAAAGAATCAGAACATGAGAAATTCCTTAAAAATCCTTATTGACTTAAATAATTTTGCCTGTGGCACACATGCTTAGAAAAAAACCTGTACACTTTGAAAAAAAAATTCAAAATTCAAAGTGAAATATTTCTGTTGATTTTCCCTTTTATAGAGTGGAGATGTAGTCCCAAAATCATGACTACTTGGATTATGATTGATATTAAAGATCAAAAAGGAAAGATTTATTTTTTAATTTATTAATTTTTAATTGAAGGATAATTACAATGTTATGTTGGTTTCTGCCATATATCAACATGGATCAGCCATAGGTATACATATATCCCCTCCCCTTGAAAGATTTGCTTTTTATAGTGTCAAGAAAGATGATTTGATATCCAGAATAAAATCTATAATGTATTTACATATTATACATAGAAATATGTGTAACATATATTTCTGTAATAGAAAAAAAGTATTACCTGATTCTGAGTCATCCTATCCAATGTGCGGGACCCAAACATACTGCTTGACAAATACAATCCACAAGAACATCTCTGTTTAACCATTTTTCAGCTCACAATGATAAATTTCTGTTTCGTAATCTCACCAACAGTGAAGAAATTAACTAACAAACTGCCTGATCTTTTGAGTAAAATTGAAAGTATCAACCAACAGCTGTTGCCACTGGGCAACATCTCTGACAACGTGGACCGCATACGGGAGCTAATTCAGCAGGCTAGAGATGCCGCAAATAAGGTGGGTGTGTCCCCTCATTGCCAGGCACCAAGGCTCATTCTTTGATAAGTTATTCTGTTCATTAAGAAGTGAAAGATATCCAGGTACTCAAGAATCAGTTGTCTTTCTTGCCCAAATTCTTTGGGTGCTCCCCATGTGAAAGTTCATTTCCTCCCATCATCTTTCAGAAGTTCACATCATCTTCATCCCTTAAATGACCTGGTATGCCGGGAACACTGGTTTCCTTTCCACTGGCTTATGCAGGCAGGAAGCAGGGTTCTCCTCCAGGCTCTAGGCAGTCAAGTGTTATTGCAAGTTCAAGTAAGGGTTCTATGATCAGAATGTGCAGATATGATACTGCAGCTCTTATCTTCTCATGGTAACTCAGGAATTGTAGAATCCACTTTTAGTGAGGTTGGAGGAGTGGTTCCTACCCACGTGGGCAGTGTTCTGAATATGAGATTATAGCAGTTTTCCTTCATTGGGAAGTTCCGTCAACCTTTCTTCTAATTTTAATCTGACATTATTTACTTGAATTTCTGACACTTCTCTCCCAATTTGTTTTATCCTAAAATAATGTAAATGAAACATTTTGTATTTTTCAGCCAACTCCCTATGAGATATTTGGAGATTAGAGGGATGGAAACCAAGTCAGAATATCATTGCCTTTAGGCACCATGGTTGATTTCTAGGCTTATATTCCTTACTTTGAGCCTCAAAATCTGCCCTTTCTTTTAAGAAAGAGAACTTCCGACACAAAACCTTTAGCAGAGAAGCAAAGACCCTAAGGCACACTTGGGCAGAAACCACCCTCTCCATACCCATACACATCTTATAAAAGCAAATGGAAAAGAGTGTGCTTCTAGCTTTGGCCTCTCTATGTTCTTCCACTAATTTAATGAACAAAATATGAACTGTATAAATAGCACAGAGGTTTAGTGCTGATAACCAAGGCAGACTCCTTTGTTTTTTTAAATATTTATTTATTTATTTATGTATTTGACTGCATCAGGTCTTAGTTGCTGCACGTAGGATCTTCATTGCAGCATGGGTTTCTCTCTATTTGTAGCATGTGAGCTTAGTTGCTCTGAGGCGTATGGGCTCTAAGTTCTCCAACCAAGGACTGAAGCTGCGTCCCCTGCACTGGAGGGTGGATTCTTAACTACTGAACCACCAGGGAAGTCCCCAGACTGCCTTGTTTTGATCCATGCTCTGTCAATTACAAAACTAAGACTAGTTTCAGTTCACAGATAGATAATATTTCACAAAAATATTAAAGCACACATGAGAAGCTATGTGGGAATCCAGATCCAGGGTAGTGGTGACCTCTGAGAAGGGAGAGGCAACTAGGACTAGGGTGGGCTATATAATGGGCTTCAATTATAATGGTAATGTTTAATTTCTTACGATGGTCATACGTATGCAGGTATATTCTCTATTTTTGTGTGTTCATGAAACGTTTTCTTAACTAAAAAATTTTTTTAATGAGCAAGAGCTTTCCAAGTGACAAAAAAACAGAAGGGCACGCCATAGACTCAGGATGTGTGGAGTGTACCGAGGGCAGAGGGTGAGGAGAAGAGACAGGTGTAAAATGAGCCTTGAGTGTTGCAGGGGAGCTCTGTCCCAATGGGCTGACTATAGCTCAGGCTTCACTAGGCACCCCTGCCTGATACCTCCTCCGTAAATACATGCTTGGGAGGTAAAATGTAGAGGTGGTGTAAGTATCGTTCCTAGAGTTATGCTTTAGATAGTTAGGGGATATTTATTTTGTGTGTTTTAATGCAGAGCTACCCAAGGGGATCCACAGACCAGAGCTAGTCAGACGTTTGTTACTGCTCCATTATAATATATAAGTACAAAATTGAGAGTAAAGGCTTAGAAGCTTTTAGTAACTTGAATTGCTTCAGTATCTCAGAATGGGATCAATAGGCTTGTATTTTGCACACTTTCTTCATTTCATTTTTCCAGTATTTAAGTTTTCATATATTTTATAAAAGTATTGGTCTGGGGCAGATAACAGGGGGAAAAAATGGTCCTTTACCTCGAATTTAAGAAGCACATTCTAGAGAGCCTTGACATACTTATTTTTAAGGACTGAGCACCTATAATAAATGCAACCAGAACATGTAACATGTTAATAAGAAATGATTCCTTAAAGAGTTAATTCTTTAAAAAATGTTTTGATGTATTGTACATCAACTATGTCACACTGAGTGCTTCCATACAGGTTAGCTCATTTGCACAAAAACCTTCTGGGGTTGGAATAATGGTAATTATTATTAATGTTACATATTAATAGGGCTATAATACATATTAACAGGGTTAATTTAAATTAATATTATAACCCTATTACTAATTTTATATATAATTAGAGTTTATATTATAATATATAATATTATTACTAATAGGATCATGTTATTATATTAATCCTATTAATATGTATTTTAACCCTATATATATAATTCCCTATATTACAATTATATTATGTATTATATAATATCATATATTACATATTATGTATCATATTTATCACATTATATATTATATGTAAAACCTCTTTATTATAATACATTAATATATTATGATGATGGTGGTGGTATTATTATGACATTAATATGGCTAATATATATATTAGACCATAATAACGATGGTAATAATTTACTATAATGATTATTGTTGCTGGCACAGAGAACAAAGTATACTTCCCAAAGACCCTGGGCTCGTGGGCAGGAAGAACAGGAGGGCTTTACACCGCTACTCCTGGAGCGGCCGCCTGCGTGTAGACTCCAGGCCTAGGGGGCAGCTATACGCCTTCACTCCCTATCCTAGCCACTTGGGAGCAGCTACAGTCAGAAGCCTCCACCATGAGCACCCCCACCTTTCTCCCCTGGACCAGCTAACACCGTGGATCTGGTCCCTCTCAGGTTGCCATCCCCATGAGATTCAACGGTAGATCTGGAGTTGAAGTCCGGCTGCCAAATGACCTGGAAGATTTGAAAGGATACACATCTCTTTCTTTGTTTCTCCAAAGACCTGAATCAACAGAAACTGGTGGGACCGAGAATATGTTTGTGATGTACCTCGGAAATAAAGATGTAAGTATTGCTCTGCCACTGCCCTGGTTTTTAAAACAGAATATGGCTTTTGAGGTGCGTGACACAGCCATGTCACTGCCGATGGCATGCCAGGAGGAGATTCCACTGCCCCTGATGGCTCCATGGGAGATCTCTCATCAATTTAAAGTTGCTTTTGGAGGCGGGGATCTAGAAGCCGTGCTAGATGGGCCCAGCATGTGAGCACATGTGTGTGTACACCTGAGCACATCCATACCTGAGGCTGAAGATCAGCACCCTCCCCTCTCAACCAGGCAACAGTATCAAGGCTTTCTCACTGCTCTGGACTCTGGCCTCTTCTCAGGGCACCCAGCTGCAGACCCTCCCATGTCTCTGGGGTGGGGACCCTCTGTGAACGGGGCCTGGAGAGAAATTAAGCCTCTCCTGCCTCATTAGTGAGAAATCCACTTGCTTCATTGTTATAATTCCAAGTTCTTTAAACCACCACTGTTATAGATATTTTAAGCAGTTTATTTTAGCTTTTTTTTTTCTTTTCTTTTTTAAAATTCCTCCTCTTAAAATATATCTCTTCCATGTAAGTGTCAGAGGAACAGGTAATCAGTGACTAGGTTATTTACACATGAATGGAAAAGAAATGGGCCTCCCAGGTGGCTCAGTGGTAAAGAATCTGCCTACCAGAGCAGGAGATGCAAGAGATGTGGGTTTGATCCCTGGGTCAGGAAGATCTGCTGGAGAAGGAAATGGCAACCCACTCCAGTATTCTTCCCTGGGAGATCCCACAGACAGAGGAGCCTTGCAGACTACAGCCCCTGGGATCACAAAGAGTTGGTCACAACTGAGAGACTGAACACACGCGCATGGAAAAGAAATGCCTGAAGTATGGTTCTTGAAAATTCCGGGCAGTTAGGAAATTGTTGGCCGTCAGTAGTGGACATTGTATTTAAGGATTCCTGAAATCAGCACTGCTGTTGGTTACTCGTTTGTGCTTCAAGGATTGGGGATTTACTTGTAAATTTCTTATGACTCTGCTTTGTATTTATGGCAGAATGTACATGACTTTATTCCTTCAACAAACTTATACCATATATCTACTACATGCCACACACTGTATTTGTGTAAACAAAAATTTGTTTCTTGAATGTACTTAATGTGTACTTAAAACAGGTTAAAATAGTAAATTTCATGTTATGAATATTTTACTACAGTTTTCAAAAATTTGTTTTTACCTTAAGGTGCTCAGAGGGAAGAAAGATCCATACATAGCTGACATGATAACACAGAGCGAACAAGCATGCCCAGCATATTGAGGGGACCTTGTACAGCATAGGAAGAGCATGAATGGCTTATCTTCCTTCCCAGAATGAAATTGAATGGCAACCTGAGTCCGTATCTGGCTCATCTTTATGTCAGGTGCTTGGCAAATACTTGCAGACTGAGCGAATGGCGGAGTGGATAAATGAATGCCCTCCTGATAACGTGAGCAAAGACAGCCCAGACGTTAATTAACTGTGCTGTCTGTATTATTTTATACCAGAATGTACCTCATTCATTCTGTCTGCCCAGGGCTGACTAAATGAAAGCTGTTAGCTCTTTGAAATGCGCCCTCTGGGAATGGTGAGTTCGGAGAATACAGTATGTGAAATGCTTTGGTATCTCCAGGCCTCTAGGGACTACATTGGCATGGCTGTTGTAGACGGCCAGCTCACATGCGTCTACAACCTGGGAGAGGATGAAGCTGAACTTCAGGTGGACCAGACCTTGACCCAGAGCAAAACTCAGGAGGCAGTGATGGACCGGGTGAAATTCCAGAGGTATGACTCCAATTGATTACAGCTCTTTGCTAATCTGACTTACGGTCACCAAACTTTAATTTTATATTGCTGAACTCCCTTTTAGTACTTTAGCTTTGATTTCTTTCATCTCCTCATAAATCTTTTATAACTTTATTGTCTGACTTATTTTTTAAACAGAATTTATCAGTTTGCAAGGCTTAATTACACCCTAAAAGCCACCTCCAGTAAGCCAGAAACACATCAATTCCATGACATGGATAGTGGGAATAGCAACACACTCCTCAATTTGGATCCTGAAAATGCTGTATTCTATGTTGGAGGTTACCCATCTGATTTTAGAGTAAGTTCGAATGTTATTTCACGGAATGGAAATATTTAAATTTTAATTTGGCATAATGATGTTTTAATCAGTTACATATAAAATGGATTTAATGATATATTCTTAAAGCATCTATAGTGATAATTACTAAACTTATTGGATTATTTTATATGCAGTGATCTAGGCATAAGCGTATAATTTAAATAAGCATCATTATCATTCCTATTTCACAGATGACGAAACTGAAACAGGTTGAATAACTTGCCCAAGATCAGACAGCTAGAAAAGAGTGAAGCCAGGGCATCTGTCTTCAGGGTCTGCGTGCTCACCTCTATGCTATATTGATGGTTAAAAGTGATAGAATTAAACTGTTTCTTGATCAACCTGATCATTGTCCTTTGTTCAACTAGTGAAAACTTTTTTGTTGGGTTTTTTTTTTCAGCCTCCTAGTAGACTAAGATTCCCTCCATACAAAGGTTGTATTGAATTAGATGACCTCAATGAAAATGTTCTGAGCTTGTACAACTTCAAAAAGACTTTTAATCTCAACACAACAGAAGTGGAGCCTTGTAGAAGGTAAATAAAACCTAGAAGCTGATGTCTCTCTGTGATTTTGCAGTCATATAGCATAAAAAGCATATGTAATTTATACTTGAGGAATATAAATTAAATAAGGAAAAGTCTTTTCCTTATCCATATAAAATATTAGATGGACAGAATTTTCTTGATTTTGAAAAAAGTAAATCTTTCTTCAGTTTTTGGTGCCTCCTACCACAAAATATTTAGATGGTACCTGATTTAGGGCACAAGCTATTTATTTACTGTAAATTTTTTAAAAAGTAAAACAGTAGTCCATAAAGAACACCATGACTTTGGCATATGAAACTATTTGAAAGTTGCTGCCTTGAGCTTCTGACCTACTCCAAAGTTTAAAAGATTGGGAAGATTCTAATATGAGACAGACTGAGTATTTATTACTCAGAATAAAATTATATTTCATTATATATTATTTCTTACATTGCAAGACCTTGGCTGCTGGGTCATGTCTTCCTAAGCAGATGTTTGCAATAGGGTCTCCTGAAGAGCATCTCTGTTGAGGTAGAGTTTGATCATTGTAGAGTGTAAGAGCAGATCCAGGAGATACAGTGGACTGTTTTAACATTAAATTTAAAGATGTTTCCTCTCTAACAAAACATGACAACTTGATTGCACAGGCTTTGCTCGCGTTTTCATCAATAAGCACACTTTCCAGTCTTTTGCTGCTGTGTTCTCACTTAACGATGATTGGTATTGACAGGAGGAAAGAAGAATCAGACAAAAATTATTTTGAAGGTACAGGCTATGCTCGAGTGCCAACTCAACCAAACGCCCCCTTCCCCACCTTTGGACAGACGATTCAGACCACTGTGGACAGAGGTTTGCTGTTTTTGCAGAAAACCAGGTAACCTATGACAAGCATCCAGATGTTACCAAATACATCCATTCATTTGAACAGTTTTGGGGTAACTGAGTTATTATAAACAATGTATCTGGAAAACAATGTGCAAATGTTAGCTGCATCTTTCCCTTGGCTCAACTCTGATGGATTGGCCAAAACTCATTTCCATAACATTTTACGGAAAAATTCAAACAAACTTTTTGGCCAATCCAGTACTTTCTTTGGCTGTGCGAGTGTGTGTGTTAGTAAAGCAAGTCATCCAGAATTTAAGAAGATGCCACCAAAATGTGGGAGAAATTGCCACTTACCCATTCTATTTGTGTTGTCAGTTTTATTCTTTGAAAACTACTGTTTGCCTAATAATCTTTGCTTATTCTGCCTAAAAAAATGTTAAATCTTCCTGGGGTCTCTGAAAGCTAAGCTGTTCGACCTCCTGCTGTTTGCTTCTTGGTCTGACTCTTTTCAGGCCATAAGAGATTTCATCTCTATCTGCCTGACCCTTGACCTTCCAAGACATGGAGGCTTCTGTTTTCGAGCAGCTGAGTTTCCTGGAGACCATTCTGACATCTCCTAGTTTAGAAAAGGCCAAAAGTGACACTCTGTGAGTGATCATCAGCACCATCTGCTGGTAGATAGGCCTAGACTTAACCTCTCTAGACAATGAGCTCTTCTTGAAGTTGCTGCATAGGACATGTCATTGTTCAGTCCCTCAGTCATGTCTGATTCTTTGTGACCCCATGGACTGTAACACACCAGGCTTCCCTGTCCTTCACTGTCTCGCAGAGTTTGCTCAAACTCATGTCCATTGAGTCAGAGATACCATGCAGCCATCTCATCCTCTGTTACCCACTTCTTCTTCTGCCCTAAATCTTTCCCAGCATCAGGGTCTTTTCCAGTGAGTTGGCTCTTCATATCAGGTGACCAAAGTATTGGAGTTTCAGCTTCAGCATCAGTCCTTGCATGAATATTCAGGGTTGATTTCCTTTAGGATGGACTGGTTGGATCTCCTTGCAGTCCAAGGGACTCTCAAGAGTTTTCTCCACCACCACAGTTTGAAAGCATCAGTTCTTCAGTACTCAGCCTTCTTTATGGTCTAAGTCTCACATCCATACGTAACTACAGGAAAAACCATAGCTTTGACTATATAGACCTTTGTCAGCAAAGTGATGTCTCTGCTTTTTAATAAGCTGTCTAGGTTTGTCATAATAGCTTTTCTTCCAAGGAGCAAGTGTCTTTTAATATCATAGTTGCAGTCACCATCCATTGTGATTTTGGAGCCAAGAAAATAAAATCTGCCACTGTCTTCATTCTTTCCCCATCTGCTTGCCATGAAGTGATGGGACTGGATGTCATGATCTTAGTTTTTTGAGTGTTGAATTGTAAACCAGCCTTTTCACTCTCTTCTTTCACCTTCAGCAAGAGGCTTGGAGAAATGTAGACCAGTCCATGGGATTTTCAGTTTGAGAATGCAGGATTGATATGGAGCTTGAGATTTTACCAGACACTTTGCCTACAGGGTGGGGACACAGACCTGGTCCACTTCTCCTCTCTTGGGGTTGTTCTGGACTCTTAGGGAGAGTCCAGGGCTGAACCAGTTCTGATGGTTTGGGGGCATCCTGAACTTCCTGAAGAATGCAGAGAGCTGAGAAGTCACACGGCATCTTCAGGGCAAGGCAGTTGTTTTCCACAACAAGATCTTCTTTGTATTAGGTTTGGCCAAATATTTTATAAGATGCTACAGAAAAACCTAAATGAAATTTTTGGTCAGCCCAATACATTTTGAAGTTCTTGGAGACTAAGAACCAGAAATACTATTTATATTAGAAGAAATCTTATGAAATGCAATTAGTAACCAGATAAAAGGAGCTTTCCTGGTAGCTCAGCTGGTAAAGAATCCACCTGCAATATGGGAGACCTGGGTTCAATCCTTGGGTTGGGAAGATCCCCTGGAGAAGGGAAAGGCTACCCACTGCAGTATTCTGGCCTGGAGAATTCCATGGACTGTTTAGTCAATGGGGGTCACAAAGAGTTGGACACAACCAAACGACTTTCACTTTCACTTTTTCACTTTCAATCCGATAAGAGAAAATGATCCCCAGTGCTGCTGTTAAGTAGGATGAGTTGATGTTATTCTGTTCTTTATGAGTGTGATGAACCCTCACTGACTTCCAAGAGCAAGGCTTAGGATCCAGAGAAAGACTGACTTACCTTTTAGGTAAGGACTCTTGTTGGGCTTCCCAGGTGGCACCAGTGGTAAAGAAACAAAAACAGAAAACAGCCCACCTGCCAATGCAGGAGATGGAAGAGACATGGGTTTGGTCCCTAGGTTGGGAAGGCAGTGGAGGAGGGCATGGCAACCCGCTCCAGTATTCCTGCCTGGAGAATCTCCTGGACAGAGGAGCCTGCCGGGCTACAGTTCATGGGGTTGGAAAGAGTCAGACACGACTTAGTGACTAAACAGCAACAACAAAGCAACCATTAAATGGAAGACAGAGGAAATAATAGGAATACATCAGAAAACAGATGGAGGGAAGTGGGGTTTGAAGAAGACCCTACCTCTCTCCAAAACGTGCGTGCATGCTAAGTCATTTCAGTCATGTCTGATTCTTTGCAACCCCATGGACTGTAGCCCACCAGGCTCCTCTGACCATGGAATTCACCAGGCAAGACTACTGGAGTGGGTTTCCATTTCCACCTCTAGGGGATCTTCCAAACCCAGGGATTAATTGAACCCACATCTCTTACATCTCTTGCATTGGCAGATGGGTTCTCTACCACTAGCACCACCTGGGAAACCCCTCCAAAATGTAGCAACCGTATCATATGATATCACATCCAATGATATTCGTGATCTGTATCTTTCAGTTGCCAGTTTTACATGCTGGTTATAGATTGGTATAAAACAAAATCAGGACAGTAGTGAGCATTTATTGTTTCCTTCCTGTGTGCCAGTTACTGTATAGATTGTTTAACATGATTGACAGGATTTGGCTGTCATCCCCATCCCAGGAGTTGAGTATTAAGCACTGTTTTTCCTCTGAACTAAGAAGGCAGCTGAAGCTGAAAGCAGGCTGGAGTTTGAGTGCATGTGGCTCTTCCAGAGAATTCTCCTAATCTACATTGTCCCCACACTGTAGGATCATTTCATATCTCTGAATGTAGAAGATGGCCGACTCATGGTGCGGTACAAACTGAATTCAGAGCCGCCTAAAGAAAAAGGAATCAGAGACATCATAAACGACGGGAAGGATCATTTGGTACATCCTTTGAATCTGTTTATCTGAATCATTACATGTTTTTAGTCCTTTACGTTAGTGCACAGAACACTTTTCTATTAGATGAACTTATTAACTGAGAGACATATCCTTTTAAAATCGGAACATTTTGCATGAAATATATAACATCCATATGGTATAGATAAAACATGATTAATTTCATGGATATATGTATATGTATGGCTGAGTCCCTTTGCTATTCATCTGAAATTGTCACTATATTGTTAATCGGATATACCACAATACAAAATAAAAAGTTAAAAATAATAAAATATTTTAACATTAAAAAACGATTAATTTCAAATGCAAACATTTCGGGAATTCCTGGTGGTCCAGTACTTAGGCACCAAGCTTTCACTACCAAGTGTGCAGGCTCAATTTTTGGTCAGAGAGCTAAGGTCCTTCAAATTGTGTGGGGCAGCCCAAACAGACAAACAAACAAATGCAAACATCTCTATTTAAATGTTTATTATTATAATTTTATGCAGAGGTGCTACTGTGCTCAGATCCCTTGTATTAATATATATACCATGTATATAAATGAATCTGAAGGAAGGCAAAAACATAATAGTTCTGAACCATCATGAATAGAATTATGTTATTTCTCATTGCTGGCTGATTCATCTCTCATTTATTTTAGATTCTGATCAAAATTGGAAAAGTCCAACAACGTATGTGGATAAGTGTGGATATTCAAAGCATTAAAATTGAAGATGATATATTTGATTTCAGCACATACTATCTAGGGGGAATTCCCATTTCCATCAGGGAAAGGTAAGATGATCTTTTTTAAAGAAGCAGGTCACCTCTCTTAATAATTATGGTTGCTAGTGATAAATCTGCCTTAATCCAGCAAAACCAAAGAATTACTTTTCCATATTAATAGTGTTAGCCAACAGAGTACAACAGGCTGTTAATACTGGGTAACAGGCCTGGCTGTCTGAAAGCTGTGGGCGTTAGGGGTCGGGGTAGCAGGGAGATGAGGGAACAGTGTGCTACTTCCACTGTCGTTCCTGGGAGGAGAAAAACCACATGAGTAGATTTGGTGTTGACAACACTGCCATCAAAAATAGACGGGTTATATCCTAGGGCCCTTGTGGACTTCCCCCGGTGGCTCAGAATCTGCCTGCAATGTAGGAGACCTGGGTTTTATGCCTAGGTCGGTAAGGTCCCCTGGAGAAGAGAATGCTACCCACGCCAGTATTCTTGCCTGGAGAACTCCATGGACAGAGGAGCCTGACGGGTTACAGTCCATGGGCTCGCAGAGTCAGACATGACTAAGCAACTAACACTTTCACTTGGGGTCCTGGTTGGTACAGAGGAGAGCACAGGTGGCCCTGGGCGCGGGAAGGCTGGGGCACTGAAGTGTCTCCTAGGACATGAGGCACATTTGTATTGCCTGCCCCCATATGTGTGTGTTATCAGGGAGGGACTAGGGGCATGTCTCGGATGAACTGATACACAAATGAATTAAATTAACTTGACTAGAAGTAAAGTTTAATGTGAATGAGAAAAACAAACATCACTCTGAGGATACACTTAAAAATAACTTTCACATTTTGTTCGTTTGTTTATATCCTTCCAAATGACTGACAGTGATGTGTGGAAAGAAGATTCCTTGGAAGGGTTACTACAGCCTCATGACTAAGCTAAGAGAGCTCCCAAAATGTTTGGTGATGATTGCTTTCATATGGGATCTGAGGCTGGTTAACTCTTTTCCTACTTTATCCGTCATTTGGAAGGAGCACTAGATGTGATTTATGAAGTGTTGAGCCAAGGTGGTCTTCTCAAATCCTTATACATTTGAAAAGCTGTCCAGCCTCAGTAAGGAGGCACTAATCTTTGTCTTAAAGTTGTCTGGGGACTTCCCTGGAGGTCCAGTGATTGATACTTAGCCTTCCAATACAGAAGATGCAGGTTTAATACCTGGTCAGGTAGCTAAGATCTTATGTGCCTCCTGACCACAAACCCAAAATATAAAAAAGAAGCAATATTGTAGCAGATTCAATAAAGACTTTTAAAAATTGGTCTACATCAAAAAGATCATAAAAATAAAAGCTGTCAGGGTTGTCCCCAAAGACAGAGATGAAGTTGAGAAAGTTCAGCATTTTAATAGAGTTTGGGAGTGAATGTCTTTCCTCTCTAGGTTCTTTGAACTAGAAGGGACCTTGTGGATCATGGTATGTAACCTCTTAATTTTAATGTAGAAATTAAGAGCCAAAGAGGTAATATTAATATTTAATATAATCAGTACTAAATAGCAGTTCAACCTTGAATAGCTAGTTATGAATGGCCAGTAAACTTGGTTTTATTCAATTAAATGTAATAAAATAGAGTAACCTAAGGCAGCACCATTCACACACTGGAGGCTGTCATTTGCTCATTGTACAAGCACTCATTGGGTTTCTAATGCCATTAGTGTGGTCAGTTCTGGGATGATGATGAACAGGGAAGAGTCTCAAGTATAACAGAAGGGAGACAGTAGAATAAGGCCAGTGCTATCAGACGGGAAGCTCAGGGTGATGGGGACCCAGTAAAGGAATCTATCTACCCATTTAGGTTATCAGGAAAGTGGTCTCTGACTAGATCTGAAAGAACCTGACATATGAAAGGCAACATATGTAAAGAGATAAGAACCAAAGTGTGAACTCTAAAGAGGATACTATGAGGCAGGCCCTTGTGGCTGGTGTGGGAAGCAGGGGCCAGACCACAGAGGATCTTGAAAGTCACAGTAAGGACCAGTGGGGGCTTCCGCAGAGAAAGGACACGATCAGACTTGGGTTTTCAGGAGCTTGCTGTAGTGCAGGGTGCAGATTGGATTAAGAGGGAAAGGCAGAGGCAGATAAGTATAACAGGTGAGAGGCAGGTGGTCTGACCACAGAAACAACAGTGCCGACGAGAAAGAGAGAGTGGATTCTTGTTATGCTTAGGGCAGCAGATGGGCAGTGCTGAAAGGTTGCTTGAGTTTGAAGAATAACAAAGAAAAGCTCTCAAGAAGGGCTTTGATCTAGCGCTTGGACAGATGGCCCGCACCAGCAGAGAAACGGGGTGGTGAGCTCAGTCTGAGACAGGCTTAGTCCCAGGAAATAGCAGGTGGAGATGCCTGGAAAGGACTAGATGGAAGGCCTTGACCTCTAGAGAGATGTCCAGCCTGGAGAAAGGGCGAATGAAGCTTGAGAGCACATGCTACTGAGGTTATGGGGGCAAGTGGGCTCCCCCACAGCCACAAGGGATTATCTGTTTGCCTCTGTGTGGTGACAGCAGAAAGTCCACAGAGGGTGTCAGCCAAGCAAGGTTTACTAGGAAAAAGTAATGGGTGAGGATCCAAAGAAATGGCTCTAGTTTGGGCTTAGCCATCAATGAGTAGGGTCACCTTGGATTAGGTCAACGCTCAGCCTTTCTTTGCTTTTTTATTTCTGTCCGTTAAAGAAATACATATATGGATATTGTGGTAAATAATTTGCCTGCCAATGTAAGAGACACAAGAGATTTGGCTTCAGTCCCTGGGTTGGGAAGATCCCCTGGAGAAGGCAATGACAACCCACTCCAGTATTCTTGCCTGGAGAATCCCATGGACAGAGGAGCCTGGCAGGCTATAGCCCATATGGCCACGAAGAGTCAGACATGACTGAGTGTGCATGTGTGCATGCATACAGATAGACACATGATTTTCCTAGGCATCTGTTTTAGGGTCTTCCAAACAGGAACTGCTTCCTTTTTCTGGGTAAGTTTATACTTTCAAACTACAAGGACATGGAACATGCCAGAGACAGAGGCTGGTCAAAAGATTTCGCTGAGCTTTTCCTCTCTCTCAAGTAAAATGCTTAATAGTATTCTGCTGTTTCTGGCCCTGCTTCATCCCTCTGGTGCTGTCCTTGATGGTTCAGAGTCCTGAGACCCCCTTCTGACGTGGGTCACGGAGGATTTCTCCCCAGTGACCCACAGCTGAGTCTGTAGGGGCAACCAGCAGTTCTTTGAAAGGGGGAGGGGCCCTGAGCCCTGGCAGGGGAGTAGTGGAGACAGTCAGCGCTTGAGCCTAACGTGGAGAGAAGCAAGCCTCACGTTACCTCTATGTACAGGAGCGTAGGCAAGAGACCTCGTGAGCGTGGGGTTTCTCTCTCTCCCTGTAGCGTACCTCCTGGGACTGGACCCAGATCTTGGAGTGACTTGTGTAGGATTAGAAGCCAAGCCACAGTCTGCTAATCCCATCTGCTTCCCAGGCGAAGAGCAGATCACCCCTGATGATGCCAGAGATGCACTGTCATCCCTTCAGTGCCTCAGACCAACAAAAAATGCTTCCCGAGGAGTTATGTGCATCATTGCATCACAGAGTATGATAATATCACATCACAGTGAAATGAACTCCAAAACAAACACTGGGCAAGGATCTGTTGAGCATTTCTTAATGCCCAGCACTGGGTTCGGGATTTGACTTTGCTCCCTCTGCTCTCAGATCTGCCCACAGTAGGCTAGACCCGGCTAAGCCTTTGTGAACAGCTTGGTCCATGGTGTGTACACATAACCCAGCATACGCACCCATTCTTATGGCAGCCTACACCCCCTCCTCAGCCACGTTCCTCTAGCAGGTGTGCTCAGACCTGAATTCTGGAGTGAATGTGGAACTCTAGGCCCTCAGATGAGCCAGAGTAATGAAAACATCCCAAAGAATAGTGGAAATGAATCTTTCATTTTAACATCTCTGCCATAGGTAACTGTTCTGTAGGAAAGAGTCATGATCATTCCAGTGCTGTGGGTGCACACCTGTGTAAGCATAAAGAGCAAGGGCTTCAGGTCACACTAAGTATGCGACACACTGAGCCCTGAACCCCGAGGCTGCCACCTTCCTTCTGCATGACCTCGTGAGAGTCACATAACCCTCCCAAGCCTCCTTGTACATCTAATGTGGGCACCGTGATGCACTAGCTCTTAGAGGGGTCGTGGGATTCAGAGTAAAGGATTTAGCACAGTGCCTGGCACATGCTAAGTGCCCAGTAATGTCAGGTGAGAAAATATCTCCCTTGTGGGGAAACACAGCGGGAAGGGGTAGCTAGGGAGTTTGGGATGGCCAGGTACATGCTATATTTAAAATGGGTAACTAACAAGGATTTACTGTAGAACACAGGGAACTGCTCAATGTAATGTGGCAGCCTGGACTAGAGGGGAGTTTAGGGGAGAATGGATACCTGTATATGTATGGCTGAGTTCTTTCTCTGTCCACCTGAAACTATTGCAACATTGTTAATTGGCTATACTCCAATATAAATAAAAGGTAACAATAAATTAAATGATAGTAAATCTTTTTTTTTTTTTTAAGAAAATATTTCCTTCAAAAGGCTATTGTGAGGGTCAGATAATAGTTGTTGTTCAGCAGGCTCAGTTGTGTCTCACTCTTTGTGACCCCATGGACTGCCCCACACCAGGCTTCCCTATCCTTCACCATCTCCTGGAGCTTGCTCACACTCATGTCCATTGAGTCGATGATGCCATCCAACCATCTCATCCTCTGTCAACCCCTTCTCCTCCTGCCTTCAATCTTTCCCAGTATCAGGGTCTTTTCCACATGTGAGTCGGCTCTTCACATCAGGTGGCCAAAATGTTGGAGCTTCAGCTTGCACAAAACAGGTGTTCCTTGTCTGTCAGCTACCTTCCTTTCCCCTTTACTTTTCTGCCACCTTATTCTTCCTTCAACCTATGCTTTACAGAAGAAAGGAATCAGGAGATGTGGACGAGTTTAAAACATGTTGAAACCCAAGAGAGAATGGATCAAAAAATTAGTGAGTTAATAAATATTAACATATGGACAAATAGACAAGCCCCAGGAATGGATATGAATTTTCCTCCTCTCCTGAGGCAAGAAGCCAGTTTTATAAAATCATCAAGCTTGTGCTGCAATGCCCATGAGGATTTGTTTCTTCCTTTTAATGAAATTTAATTTTATGCATATTACATGTAGCTCAGCTGTTTATAATGAATTGCATAAAAATGAAGGCAGACATCTTTCCATTTTGAAGAGTGTGCTGCTTTAGGGATTAGTAATGAAGTCAGCTTTGTGTTTATCTTAGTACATCATTTGCTTAAGAAACACAAATATTTGCCCGGACTTCAGTCATTTCACGTATGTTAGTGTTTTTGTGTGACATCCACTCCAGATAGATCCAAAAGTCAAATCAAAGGGGAAATGCCAAGGCAGCCACGTAGGAAGAGCTGCTTTATCAGTTGCTTTTTATAGGGGCTTCCCTGGTTGAGAGTCCATGCTTCCAATGCAGGGGTTAATGGGTTTGATCCCTGGTCAGGGCACTAACATCCCACATGCTGTGCAGCCCAACCAAAAAAAAATTTTTTTAATTAAAAAAAAAGAAATTGCTTTGTTATCGTGATGCACTGATATGATGGGGGATAGTTACAACTCTGCCATCTCATCCTGAGTCCTTGCTCTGTACCGGGCACCATTGGAGTACGTTACCCATATTATCTCATTTAAACTCTGGGCTGGGAAGCAGATTACCACTTTCCCATGGTACAAATGAGTGGACAGGAGCACAGAGAAGACACTCAGGACAGAACTTGAACCCACACAGCCTGCCTCCAGAGACCAATGCTCCACAGCAGCTTCTCTCAGAAGCACCTCCTGAGTGCCCAGGACCGAGTGCCACAGAGGGTTCTGAGCACCTCCTGGACGTGAACTTGTTTAATCCTCACAGTGACTTCTTGCCCAGCCTGCACAGTTAGGAGGTGGTGGATACAGCATGAGTCTGGACAGTGCTTTCCGTTGTTCCAGCTTGGCATTGATTAAATATACCAAGCTACACTTTTCCTAATTGACTAGGACCAAAAGTAATAATTTATTTCCTTGGCATTTACAGTGGCTGACTTAAAACTGGACAGGAAAAAAGATCAGGAAGTTTTCTAGAGTATTTCTGGCTCTAATAAATTACTTATTAGTTATTCAAAGGGTTAGTCGCTCAGTCGTGTCTGACTCTTTGCGACGCCATGGACTGTAGCCTACCAGGCTCCTCTGTCCATGGGATTTCCCAGTTAAGAATACTGGAGTGGGTTGCCATTCCCTTCTTCAGGGGACCTTCCCCATCTCCTGCATTGCAGGCAGATTCTTTACCACCTAAGCCACCGGGGAATTTAATATATATTTATATGATGTTTCTAGTATATCAATTTATTAATATGGTTTTAATTCATGATGCATTAGCATGACTCCAGGAGAGGGTGGGGGAGCAGTTTCAGATGTTGTACATCTTCTATATGTCTATACTCTTTGGGGACACCGGCCATTCTTCTGTCAACATTATTGTGTTCATTTTTAATACTGAGAATGCAAATCACACAGAATGGAAATATCTAATAGATTTTCCCGGTATCACAAAATTAGTAGCAGTCTAGAAATCCAATGAGAAGAGATAACCATAAAACACGTACTTGTTCATGGGTGAGAAGCGGTAGGGAATGAGTGCCGTGTTTCAGCTGCAAGTTCCCCATCAAGCCTGCACTTGGTCCATCTCTTCTTTTTCTTGCATCCCCAAATCAGGTTTAACATTTCTACACCTGCTTTCCGAGGCTGCATGAAGAACCTGAAGAAGACCACTGGCGTTGTCAGATTAAATGATACAGTAGGAGTAACAAAAAAATGCTCAGAAGACTGGAAGGTAAGCGAAGAGTTCAGAACCTTGCAAAGCAGTGGTCCCCAGCTAACCCATGTTTGACTTTCGTTAACCCACCAACTTTTGACGTATTCTGATATGATGAACTGGCCCATTTATTACACTCTCCCTGTACTTGCAAAACGTCTTCAGGCTTGTATATTAAATTTGTAGGAAGGTAGAAATACCAGCTCTACACACAAAAACATCGAGATGGTTGGCAAATTATCATGCAGAAAAAGCAAACTGTTTTTTCCCATGGGTCAGTTCAAGTGAAGTGACCTACGTTAAGATACTATTATTTCAGCCATGGCATGATTACAGGGCCAATAATTTATTCCATGTCTGCATTTCAGCTTGTGCGATCTGCCTCATTCTCCAGGGGAGGACAGTTGAGTTTCACCAATTTGGACTTCCCATCATCCAGCCACTTCCAAGCCTCCTTCGGATTCAGACCTTTCAACCCAGTGGCATCTTATTAAGTCATCAGACAGGGGTATGAAATATTGTATGAATGCTGAACAAGATTTAAGCCTGACTCAAGGTTTGATGTCAAAAATAGAGAGGTTTTGAAGGTAAATCCGTTGGGCATTTGTCTAGCATCACACAATAGATGTTTTTGTGGATTTCAACCATGGAAGTGGCTGCTCATCCTGGGGTAGGGCCTAAAAGAAATCAGGCTTAGAAAGTACATTCTAGTTTACAGAATGGGATTTATGTGTATTCGTGGGCTCTGTTTTCATTCTTTTCAGATATATTTTGAGTGAAGGTGAAGTAGAACTATTATAAGTAATAATGTAGCTTTAAGTTTTTAGAACTAAGAAAAAAATCAGAATGTACACCCAGTACTCGTTTATGATTCCACAAAGCATAGCTCTTGAGACTCCTTTTTGGCAGCAGCAGCTTGTTGGACAATATTTGCATCAGAGAATGGAAGAAAGTAATGTCTCTGCTCTTTGTTCCTGTACAGCAAGAGATTCTCTAACTTAAGAGTAGTTAGCCAGTGTGGTCATGTAGGCGTAAAAGTCAGCTAATACTCCTAAATTGGCCGGTGGAACAACTGGGATTTTAAAATAGAAAGAGAAAGTAGGACACTGTTTTTCTTGGGTTTGTTTCTTCAGGACCGCCAGCACAACAGACAACTAGTATTTGCTGAAAGGAAGGACTAGCTGCCTCTGTGGTTCTGTTGTAATAGAACTCTTCTCCTCTCTCGCTGTCTTTTTCAATCAGCTGTTAGAGATCTTTTTTTAAAATTCATGTTCTATTGATTATTTTAATTTTTATTGGAATATAATTGCAGTACCATGTTGTGTTAGTTTCTGCTGCAAAACATCGTAAATCAGCCACGTGTATACATATATCCCCTCCCTCTCTAGCTTCCCTCCCACCCCCATCTCACCCTTCTGGGTCACTGCAGAGCACCAAACCGAGCTCCCTGTGCTATATAGTATAGCTTTGAGATCCTTAAAAAACAAAAAACAAAAAACAAAAACAAAAAACCTGAAAAGCTCATGCCTACAGTTAGATTGTGAGCGTGGCTTTTCTATCAGAGCAGGATATTTTGACCCAGCTCTTTTTTCAAAAAGTATCTGTTTATTTATGGCTGGCTGCATCAGGGCTTAGTTGTGGCATGGGAGCGAGGTCTTTGTTGAAGTACACAGGCTTAGCTGTCCCGTGGCATGTGGGATCTTAATTCCCCAACCAGGTATAAAACCCTCATCCCCTGCATTGCACGGCAGATTCTTAACCACTGGACCGCCAGGAAGTTCCTTGCCCCATCTCTTGACACATTCTCCTGTTTCCTCCACAGGAGTGGGGACACTTAATACACAGTGTACACAATGGCCCAAAAGAGGCAGAAGACTTGGCTTAGCAAAGATGAGGTCAGTCCTGGACAAGGCAGGAACCCTTTAAATATCCTAGGAACACTGCCTGCAACTTCTTAATGGATTCAACTTCTTAAGAAATACATGTCAGTTAGCATTCTTTTATCCAGTTTATAATAAATATCACCAATTGAAAAACATCAGCATAAAGTGAAACTGACAATGGCTACAGCCACACTCTGTAAACATTGTTTTAGGCTCAAAGCTCCCCGAAGAACCACATCTGGTTGAAAACCACAAAAATTGTACCTGGTAGGAAAAACACATCAACAAAATGAAAATGACAACTGCAAAAACTACACCAATTTTTTTTGTATTTTTAAATATTTACAACCACAGACATTTAAAGAACATTAGCAATTAATAGCAAGAATCAAATTATCTTGCCATGTATTGGCAGAGTTTGACACTGGAAAATTGAATCTCCTGGAAATTAGGACCCAAAAATAAAAATTCATGACTGAAGGGAAGCTGTCATTGTAATCATCTATGAAGAAAATTGATGAATCAAGTCTCTGTTGTAAAAATGTATTCAGAAGAACACTGATCCTGATGAAAATAACTTCAGCAAACTGAAAGCGAAAATAGAAAAATTTAGAAATGGTGTAACTTTTGTATAATTGATGGAGACATTAAGTTGGTTAATTAATTTAGGTTCATAAAGTGCTTTTGACAGATTCATCAATGTTGAAATAATTTGCATAAGATTGTTATATTCATAAATACAGAATCCAAATATTCAAAAATAACCTTTAGATTAAAATAGCAAAGTCAAAACATTGGGTTTGAAACATCCTGTTTTGTACATAATTTTACTCACACATTCAGTATTGATACATTCATATTAAATGCAGGTGGATTGCACTGATGGGTACATTGTTCTCTGATTGCAGGCAAGCAGTCTGCAGGTCACCCTGGAAGACGGTCACGTTGAACTGAGCACCAGGGACAGCAGCAGCCCGATTTTCACATCTCCACAGACGTACATGGATGGTTTACTGCATTATGTGTCTGTAATAAGCGACAACTCTGGGTGAGTGGAATGGTTCTTCTGCCAGAGCGCTAAGAATTTTATTTTATTTAGTTTAATGGAATTTTCTAGTATCTTTTCTGAGACATATTTGTCCTCGATGTTGACACTATTTTAATAGTAAATCTTGACCTTCTTCTTGGTACTGTGTCGATAATTTTCTCATTGATTGAGAATTAACAGTTGGATGGATAAATAAATTGGGGTGCATTCAAAATGGGAGAATGAGAATGAAAGATCTACAGCTGTGCAAAGCGACATGGATGAACCTCGCGTGTAAGGCTGAGCAAAAGAAGTCACACGTGAAATCATTATATACATGATTTCACGTTTATAAAATTCAGAAGCAGGCAAAACTAAACTGTTTCATCAGAATTAAGGATGCTGGTTACTCTTGGAGAGGGAGAACTGGAAAGGGAGCCCAGGCAGTGTGCCTGGGGAGCTGGCAGTGTTGGTATTTTCACATTTCAAAGATGCATTGAGCTGGGCGCTTACGACCTATACTTTCTGTATATAGACAGGTACACCTGGGAGTATTGTGGGTTCAATTCCAGATCTCTGCAGTAAAGCTAATGACACAATAAAAAATGTCACACAACATTTTTGATTCCCAGTGAATATAAAATTATACTTACCCTATACTGTATCTATCAAGTGTGCAATAGGTGTCTTAAAAAAAAAAAAACAACGATGTACATACCTTACATAAAAATACTTTATTACTAAAAATGCTAACCATCATCTGAGCCTTCAGGGAGTTGTAATTGTTTCGCTGGGAAGCATTTGAAATCTTGTGAAAACTACCAAAATGAGACTCCGAGACACAGAGTGAGCAAATACTATTGGAAAAATGGTGCCAGTAAACTTGCTTGAGGCAAGTTGCTACAAACTTTCAATTTCACAAACCACAATATCTGTGAAGCATATTTTTAAAATGAAGTCCAATAAAGTGAGCTACGCCTGTAGAGTAATAAAAATGCCATGTGCAAAAAGAAATATATGGAAAAAACTGCAAATGCTCTTTCAGAATAGTTTAGTGAGTTGTTTCAGGTAAAAGACTTTGGGTCTGAATCAAAGACAGCCAGTGGCCCACCTGGAGAAGATTGTTCTCACCAGCTGTTCTCACTCCTGTTTGGTTTTTTTTTCAGACTCCGGCTCCTCATTGATGACCAGCCTCTGAAGAATAACCAAAGGCTTCGAGGCCTTTCAGATTTCCAGCAGTCCCTGCGTCTGGGCGGGAGTCATTTTGAGGGCTGCATCAGCAATGTTTTCATCCAGAGGTGTGTGTGCAGCTGATGAGAGGGGCCTGCCGACACAGAGAGCTTGTCACCATGGCTTCATGCTGCTCTCATCTGCAGACTTCCCAAACACCTTCTTTGGCACGATTTGTTGTTGTTCAATCGCTCAGTCATGTCTGACTCTTTGCAACCCCATGGACTGCAGCACGCCAGGCTTCCCTGTCCTTCATTATCTCCCAGAGTTTGCTCAAACTCATGTCCATTGAGTTGGTGATGCCATCCAACCGTCTCATCCTCTATTACCCGCTTTTCCTCCTGCCCTCAATCTTTCCCAACATCAGGGTCTTTTTCCAGTGAATCGGCTCTTCTAATCAGATAGCCAAAGTATTGGACCTTCAGCTTCAGCAGTCCTTTCAATGAATATTTAGGGTTGATTTCCTGTAGGGTTGACTGGTTTGATCTCTTTGCTGTCCAAGTGACTCTCAAGAGTCTTCTCCAGCACCTCAGTTTGAAAACATCGATTCTTAGGTGTCAGCCTTCTTTATGGTCCAACGCTCACATCTTTGGCACAATGCACACATTGAAAGCAAACTAACCGAAAGCTCTGGGGCCCGGCCTCCCTTTGTAGCAGCAGCTTTGGAACATAACCTTGGAAAAGGTTTAATTAAAATTAACTTTCAGATTATGTCCCTTTTTAGATGAGAGCAAAACTCTTACCCTGAGCAGAGGGAGGGGAGGGCCCGGCCCTGTTCATGAGCCTTAGGCACCCTGGTAGGCTTATGAGCTGCTGTCAGGGCTTGGTGACAGTCATAAGATAAAGTAGATTTACCCATGAGATTTGTCTACAGAAATGCAGTGAGATAAATCCTTTCTCAAAGTCACTTCTGTGGTTTCCTCTTATTCATCGTCATTCTAGGTCATCTGATATCTGTGTTTGTCCTCTCTGCCTATTTTGTTTTTCATATTTCTTTTCTTATATGTTTTTTTAAAATTTATTTTTAATTGGAGGATAGTTGTTTTACAATATTGTGTTCATTTCTGCTGTACAGTTACATGAATCAGATATAAATATACATATAGCCCCTCCCTCTCGAGCCTCCCTCCCAGCCGCCGCCCCCGCCCCCATCCTGCCCCTCCTGGGTCATCACAGAGCGGCGGGCTGTGCTCCCTGCGCTGCACCGCGGCTCCCCACCAGCTATCTGTTTTACACGTGGTAGGGTATATGTGTCCCTGCTACTCCTCCAATTCATCCCACCTTCCCTTTCCTCCACCTTAGGTCCATACATCTATTCTCTACTTCTGCATCTCTATTCCTGCCCTACAAATAGGTTCATCAGTACCATTTTTCTAGTTTCCACATATATGCGTTAATAATTTACAGGTGGCACTAATGGTAAAGTTCCCACCTGCCAATGCGTGAGACATAAGAGACTCAGGTTCGATCCCTGGGTCTGGAAGATGCCCTGGAAGAGGGCATGGCAACTCACTCCAGTATTCTTCCCTGGAGAATCCCCACGGACAGAGAAACCTGGCAAGCTACAGTCCCTAAGGTTGCAAAGAGTCAGACATGGCTCAAGTGACTTAACACGTGTGCACACACACACACCCTGTACTAGGTGGAAATAGATGAGCGTTTAGCCTGAAATCAGGGCAGTAAGAATATGTACGTTTGAAACGAACTCTCCCTGCCGGTGTGTCTTCCTAGATGTGTCAGAGTTTGTTTCCGCTGTCATTCCAGATCATCAGAGAGTCCCGAAGTTCTGGATCTGGCCAGTAAATCTTCCAAGAGAGATGTGTCCCTGGGATTCTGCAGTTTAAATGAACCACCTTTTCTAATGTTGCTTAAAGGGTCCACAAGGTTTTACAAAGCCAAGACTTTCAGTATCCACCAGGTGAGTGTCAAGAACCGTGCATTGGGGTTTGCTTCTTGATTCTGAGAAGAGAATCTCCCTCACTGGAGATACTGGGAAGGAGTGTAGACCACCTTCTCCCATGGCAGCCAGTGCCTCCAGGAAGTGGGACTAATGGGTCATCCATCGTTGGATTTCACCAAAATGTCAAAGCAGTTTTCTTTTTAGCTCCTCTTTTGAATCTTGAATGCTTGGCAATTTTTGCAGCCCTGGAAACAAATAGAGGGGCTTCCCTAGTGGCTCAGTGGTAAAGAATCCACCTGCCAATGCAGGTTCAGTCCCTGTCTCGGGAAGATCCCCTGGAGAAGAAATGGCAACCCACTGCGGTATTCTTGCCTGGACAGAGGAGCCTGGCGGGCTATAGTCCATAGGGTCACAAAGAGTTGGACAGGACTTACTGACTGAACTAAGAACAAATAGGACCTTGCCTTCAGTTTCTCAGTGTCTGCAGCTGATGAGCCTTTTCCTACCCACAGACACTTCTCTGTCTTGCCTCCTGTAACAGGATATACACATGTGCCCAGGCCTTGCCACGACCAGTGTGACTTGACCTTGATGGCACATTAGGGACACCAGGGAGTGTTTAAAATCCCAGTGCATGGGTTGCATCCCACCCAATTAAGTCCAATGCTCTTGAGTTAGGTCCAAGTGACAGGAGTTTATAAAGCTCCTGGGTGATTCTAATGTTTGGAACTAAGAGAGACTGAGAGGAAATGAAATTCCTGGTTTGGAAGAGTGGAAGCCTCATCATAAACTGAACACAGGGTTAGAACTTGAATTCCTAGCTCTGCCTGAGGTCAACAGTGTGACCTCCTCATATCCGAAGTTACAGTTAACATGATTAATGGGTAATGTTGAGCATCTTTGACTTGCCAGGTGTGACACTGAGCTCTTTAAGTGGATTTTCTTACTAAACCCTCACATCACCATGTGGGAGAAGTACTATTAGCAGCCACATCTCAGAAAAAAGGATGCAGTAGCCTAGAAAGGTGAGCAGTTTGCCCAGGCTCTCACAGATGGAAAGCGGCATTGGAATTTAAACTCAGACAGCCTGACCTCAAAGCCGGGGCCTTCTCGGAACAATGCACTTCCATTCAACCCACTTTTCACTTCATGTCAACCACATGCTGCTTGTCTGTCAGTAATTCTCCCACTGCAAGATGATTTGGGGGAGTTGAAGAGATAGTACATAAAGAGAAACATTCAATGGTATTTAAGAAGTATATTTCATAAATCCCAAAGTGTTGTCATTAACTCTTAGGAAGAGATCATCTTTAGAACACCTCCATCAGGAATGAAGTCATAAGAGTCATTTTTTTTCTCTGTAAGGCTGAGTTACTGAGAAGCTAAATTAGCACAGTCCTAGTGGAGATGAATATGGACTCAGAGCTATTCAGAGGATGGAATGTATCAGACCATATAATAATTGAAGGTGGGTGGCAGAGGAGGCAGGAGTTAATATAATTCTGAGGCAACTAGTGCGGGTTACTGGGTGGATGGAGAAGTCAGTCGTGTAGAGAGGATAAGGACAAGCCTTTAGACGGAAGGAGAATGAATGGAGTTGGTGGCATATTGAGTGACAGGTGCCTCAAGCGGGTGGAAAGCTGGTGGGAGACTGGCAGGTGTCTCTGGGGGCATCAGCAGAAGAGTGGCATGGTACGACTGATGTGAGAGACCCAGTGAATACACTGGATGTAATGTTCCCTGTTCCATGCAAGCCCTCAGATTAGACAGAATATGAAATTAATTCTGCCTCCAAGAGCCCAATAACAGAGAAAAGGCCAGGCTTTGTGGTTAAATACTGGACTTTGGGGACAGCCTTCCTGGGTTTGCATCGGGTTTTCTCAGTTACTACGTGAGTTTTCTTAAATAATTAACCTTTCTGTGGGTCTGCTTCCTGCAGCATCAGTGAGGATAGTGAGTGAGTATTAATCGTTCAGTCATATCTGACTCTTTCCAACCCAGGGACTGTAGCCCACCAGGCTTCTCTGTCCATGGCATTCTCCAGGCAAGAATACTGGAATGGGTTGCTATTCCCTTCTCCAGGGGATCTTCCTGACCCAGGGATCGAACCCAGGTCTCCTGCATGGCAGGCAGATTCTTTACCCGCTGAGCCATTGGGGAAGCCTTGTAAATGAGGATAGGTAATAGTAATATCTCATGGTGTTATGAGGGTTCAGTGAGGTAATAGGCATAAAACATGTGGCACATGGTAGGCATGCAATGCTGCTGCTGCTGCTGCTGAGTCGCTTCAGTTGTGTCCGACTCTGTGCGACCCCATAGACGGCAGCCCACCAGGCTCCTCCATCCCTGGGATTCTCCAGCCAAGAACACTGGAGTGGGTTTATTATCATTAAACACACTAATAACTTGAAAGGGACGCGAATGGTCTGCAGGTCCTTGTCCTGCTATTGAGATCAGGAGCTGGGGATGTTCCTTTTGGAGGAGGGGATAGTTAGACCGGGTCTGGAGTCTGGGGTGAATTTAGATGAGTGAATGTTGTTGCTCCACAAACAGAAGCCCAAAGCTGGGAGGCAGCAGGATGCGGGGGACTCACAGGTACAGACACTTTGCACGTGTGTTCTCTCATCTCTCAGTTCTCAGCATACTCCTAAAGAGCAGAATAAAATGCCAACCTTACAGGTCAGGAAATTGAGTCTTAGGTTAAAAAGACTGCCTGAGAGCATCCAGTAAGTAGAGTTGGAGTTAAAACTTAGGGCTGTCGAGCCCCAGAGAATGTGCTCTTCATAGTCATGTTTGCTCTTCACGTATGCTCTCTACAGGCTTGGGAAGCTCGGTGAACAGGGGTGGTTCGGAGGAGAAAGGAGGCTAGGGGAGGTGAACTCAGAACCACTCACTGGAGCCCAAAATTTCACTCACTGGAGTGAGGTTTTTTGTTTTTCTTGATAAAAATGGTCGAATGCTACCTCTCTCAAGAACTACTACGGTTCTTCTCTTGAGAACCACTGTGGGTCTTCTGAAGCTCCAGGAAGAGGAATGTTAGTTGCTCAGTCATGTCCGACTCTTTGTGACTCCATGGACTGTAGCCAGCCAGGCTCCTCTGTCCATGGGATTCTCCAGGCAAGAATACTGGAGTGGATAGCCATTTTCTCCTCCAGGGCATCTTCCTAACCCAGGGATCAAACCCAGGTCTTCTGCAATGCAGGCAGATATTTTTACTGTCTGAGCCACCAGGGAAGCAAGCCCCCAGGGAGGGAGGTGCTCTGAATACCTGCTGGTACCATGTACCACAGACCTGTGTAAGATGGGAACAACACGCACCCTCCCCAGTATGAATTCATCCCTATTGAATTCAGCTCTTAGAATCAAAAGTCAAAACTGAGCAAGACACTTAGCTAGACAGGCATTCTCCACCCTTCCCCCAGATAATTAGCTGTCCTGATTTTTGGTTTCTCTCCCACACAGTCATTGCAGGATGCGCCAGCCATCTCCCGAGGAGCTCGAAGGCATGGAGAGAGGCTCAGTCTTGCCCACCACTTCCAGGCGTCCAGACCAGCCACAGAGCCCTGCAGTTTGGGGACAGTCCCACCAGCCACTTGTTATTCATGCTTCCCCAGGAGTTGCTGAAACCCAGGTATTATTTCATGTTTTTGTCCCACGCTATCTCAGACTCTGACTCTATGTAGGATTCTACACTAGGGCAGGCTAACTGCCATGATGCCAGGCACTTGCCACTGAGGAAGGGGCTTGCTGTTGTTTAGTCACTTAATCATGTCCAGCTCTTTGCGATACCATGGACTGTAGCCCACCAGGCTCCTCTGTCCATGGGATTCCCCAGGCAAGAGTACTGAAGCGGGTTGCCATTCCCTCCTCCAAGGGATCTTCCCGACACAGGGATCGAACCTGTGTCTCCTGCTTGGCAGGAGGATTCCTTACTGCTGAGCTACGTGGGAAGTCCAGTGAAGTGGGGAACAACCATGTTTATGAAAAGAGGTCCTGGCCTGCCCAGGACACAAAGCCCTAGCCCCTGGAGCACCCTTCCTCCATGTGGCCAGAGGCACATGTGACAGGTGCTGCTCAGACCCTGAAACAATCAGTTCAGCTCTGGTTTAGAACTGACAGTGTGCTAAAAATAAGGCCAATATGTCTTTCCAAAGCTGCTATTTATTTCTGTGATACATCACCTTTCTTCTGCTGCATTCTACAGTCAGAGAAAAATCATTCTTTCAGGAAGACTTGGTGCCAGATAACATCATCTTTAGAGAATACATTGGGACGTTTTGTGCTAACAAGTTGCATCTCTTTAGGGGAGGAGGGAATGAGCAGAGATATTAATTGTGTCAGAAAAAAAAGAAGCGAGGCTTGTCATTTTCCTATGATTTGAAGGAGACATAAATAAAATGGTGCCCAGAATTCTTTGGTGACTTATCTAGGAGGCAGAATTGCCCGAAAGTCAAAAAGACCTGGCTTTCCGATCTTGGCTTTCCATCCACTGGCCCATCCACTGGCCCGGCCACTGGCCAGTTCAGGTCCTGGGGGTGCAGATGTCAAGATGAGATTAGATGCGCAAGAGAATGGCTGTTCTCGTGGAAGATAAAAGGGGGAGCAGGAGCTGGTGGGGAGAGCCTTCAGCTAAGACGTGGTGGGGGTACTGTGAAAGGAGAGGGGAAGTCAGACAGAGGTGGGAAGAACCCCAGACAGCAGGGAAGCTCTGAGGAAGTCAGGCTGGCTGGTGGGCATCGCAAGCAAAGATCATCACCAGTGTTGCAGAATGGCTTGGCTCTTTTCTTCTGAGCTTGATGTGTGGCTGGGAGTCACTGGGTGCCACTGCAGTTCTGAGAGGGGTCTAGCTGGGTGCTGCCAGACCGCTGTGCCCCAGCAGTGGGGTCTCCTGAATGGAGCACTGAGGGCAACTCCAAGGCTGCCATACGCTGCCGTTCAGTTGTCTAATTATGCCACGTTTAAATGCGGCACAGTTACACCTGCCTCACATGTTTCCACAAATTGCTCCATCTCTTCGAATCTCAGTTTTCTCATCAATTAAATAGGATTGGTAATGTCTTGCTTGGAGGGAGGAGAGGTCATAGGTTGGAATGAGCTGGCCCTCGGAGGCAGGCTCAGTAAGCAAGTGTGTGATTCGCAAGCAGGTGTGAAAGCCGGAAGGGGAGGGGCTGAGTGTGTGAAAGCCAGAAGGGGAGGGGCCAAGCTCTGGCGTTGACCCTCAGCCCCAGGCTGCAGACTCCAGTAGATTCTTGGACATTATGGAGATCCCTGATCTGGCAAAGCTGTGTCAGTGGGAGACAGGCAGACGGCAGAGGTGGTGAGGTTCTCAGCTGTCCGCCTCTCCTGGGCCGACCCTGCTCCCCAGCGCTGCTCTTTCAGTCATGGCGGCAGCAGTCTCCCTGGGATGCTGCATGCACTGCCCTTTCCCCCACCCTTCAGCCTCCCTCCCCCATCCCCAGTTCTGAGGCTGTTCCTCGAACTTTGCCTTCCCCCCTCCCTCCATGGCCCCTCTCTCCTGCCTCTTTTCTCAGCACATTCACTGCGGTAACCTGTCTGGCTTCCTCTGATGATTCAACCCAGGCATCTTCCCATCCAACACTGAATTATATACAATAAATGGAAAAAGTAATATTCTTAAAGGGAAAGTAGGAAAAAGTAATCCTTAGTACATATAATTTTAAAATGATTTTAGTCCCCAATACTATAGCAATCAGAGTGTATTTTCAGGATCTTGCAAGATTTGGACTATTCTGTCATTCTCATCCTGATTTCTATTCTAGCAAGTTTGGTCTCTGCTTTAAAACCCTGTACCGCTATTTTAGTGACTTCCCTGATAGCTCAGTTGGTAAA
Organism: Nanger dama; assembly: GCA_917880005.1. Lineage (NCBI taxonomy): Eukaryota > Metazoa > Chordata > Mammalia > Artiodactyla > Bovidae > Nanger > Nanger dama. The sequence continues at coordinate 339,204 of CAKJTW010000090.1, forward strand.
GAATCTGCCTGCAATGCAAGAGACACTGGTTCAATTCCTGGGTCTGGAAGATCTGCTGGAGAAGGGGTAGGCTATCCACTCCAGTATTCTTGGGCTTCCCTGGTGGCTCAGCTGGTAAAGAATCCACCTGCAATGCAGGAGACATGGGTTTGATACCTGGGTTGGGAGGATCCCCTAGAGAAGGGAAAGACTACCCCACTCTAGTATTCTGGCCTAGAGAAGTCCATGGACTGTATAGGGATAGGGGTTGCAAAGAGTCAGACACGACTGAGTGAATTCCCCTTTCATCACCATTTTAACCTCTGGGTGAATGTGAGAAAAAAAAAAAGCTTCTTTTCTGTCTGCCTTACCTTCCAATCCTCAGCAATAAAGACTCATAGCTGCAGTACAAATATGCCAGGATTCGAAGCTACTGATGTCTTTTTGGGGTGTTAGTCAGTTAGTCTTTTCTGAAAGAAAATTGCTTTAAGTAATAATGCTGGAAAGCAAATGTCAAGTCCAATAACACAGCCCACATATGTAAAGTACTTTAATTCCGTAGCAAGTTCTAATATCCTCCTCAAATTGGCTAACCCTCGTTCTCCAAACCTCCGCACTAACACACAGCTACACCAAGAGACATACTGAGCAGTGTCACCATCTGGTCGGTTTAATCTCACAAATATAGATTTCTTTTTCATTCTGAGGAACTCTACCCTCAAGGAAACTTGCAAATCTGAAGAATGAAAGTGCATCTCCAGATTTGCTCAGCCTCACAGTGTTAAAAAACAGAGAGATGGAACAGTGTCAGTATTTCTTCTACTTCCTGATTCTGCCCTCACATTTTCCATTTAATTCAATTCAGTAACTGTTTCTTAGGGCTTCCCAGGTGGCGGTGGAGGTAAAGAAGCTGCCTGCCAATGCAGGAGACAGATGCGGGTTCCATCCCTGAGTCAGGAAAATCCCCTGGAGGAGGGCATGGCAACCTGCTCCAGTATTCTTGCCTGGAAAATCCCATGGACAGAGGAACCTGGCCGGCTACAGGCCACTGGGCATGACTTAGCGAATAAGCCACACCAGGGCATCAACACACCACAGACCTGTCAAAGAATGAAACATCCATTGCTTCATTCTCAGAGCTCATCATGGTACATTGTACATACGACCCACTCATTAAATATTTGTTGAATGAATAAGTAAATGGATGAATTGATATGAGTTTGCATAGAAAGAAAAGCTTGCTTAGCCACATGTGCCCATGGGCAACCATCATGCAAAGGAATATTAACTTTAACTCTCTACCTTTACTGCATGATGCTTGCTTAATTCCTATTCCATCAAAGGTGAGATATAAGGTCTGAGAAACATAAGGGTGGGCAAGAGAAGGTGGATCTGGACTTCTGTGCTTCTGTGTTAAATATGTCTGACAGAAAGAAAATGCCTACCCGATGCTTAACTCAAATCCTTGTTATTCAAGTTTTTCCATGACTTTTCCTCGCAACTTTCTTTTCCCTGCGTGTATATGAAATAGAAAGCATAGTCACTGGGTTTAAAAATTGAGGCTGCTCAGTGAAATAAGCCAGTTGCAAAAAGACAAGTATCGTATGATTGTATTTCTATGAAACACCTAGAACAGTCAGATTCTTAGAGACAGAAAGCAGAATGGTGGTTGCTAGGCACTGTGGGACCCCATTCCAGTACTCTTGCCTGGAAAATCCCATGGACAGAGGAGCCTGGTGGTCTGCAGTCCATGGGGTCGCTAAGAGTCAGACACGACTGAGTGACTTCACTTTCACTTTTCATTTTCCTGCATTGGAGAAGGAAATGGCAACCCACTCCAGTGTTCTTGCCTGGAGAATCCCAGGGACGGGGGAGCCTGGTGGGCTGCCGTCTATGGGGTCGCACAGATTTGGACACGACTGAAGCAACTTAGCAGCACCAGCAGCAGCAGGCACTGTGGGGAGGAGGGAATACAGAGCTGTTGTTTAATGTGTAGGGAGTTTCAGTTTTACAAGATGAAAAGAGTTCTGGAGATTTGCTGCACAACAGTGAAGGTACTTAACACTTCTGAACTATATTCTTAAGAATGGTTAAGATGCTAAGCTTTATGTTATTGTATTTTACATTAATTTTCTAAGTAGGTCATCTTCTTCCTTGCCATTCACTGGTACTTACATCGCTAGCTGAGGTTGTCATAAAACTTCCTCTTATTCCCCAACACAGTAAGGAAATTATACAACAAAACTTTTAACGGCTGAAAAGCTTTTAAAAACTCCCAAAGGAATAGGTTGTTTAATCAATTACATGCCTTAGTTTATTCACTTAAATTATGGAGTAGTGGGGGTTGCTCCTCAACCTCTCTCCCGGCTTTAGAGATTTGGCAAAACACGACAAACCTCTTGTTTTCCTTCTTCGCCTTTTGCTGTCTTTCCCTTGCAGGTCACAATTTGCCGTGGATGTGCTGACAACAGCGTCCAGAGGGCTCGTGTTTTTTATGGGGACTAGGAGCTCCTTTATGGCTCTTTATCTTTCAAAAGGACGACTGGTCTTTGCCCTGGGGGCAGAAGGGAAAAGAGTGAAACTCAAAAGCAAAGAGAAGTGCAGTGACGGAAAGTGGCACACGGTGAGCTCTGGGGCTGCCTTAGAACCTCCCCTGGGGCCAAGTTCACTGCCAATAGCTGAAGACGGAAGTCTCAGTGTTCTTCCAGGCAAGAGGGCACGAGCACTGGGAAGCGCGTGTGGTGAGAGGCACCGAGCACCCCAGCATCTCAGCCCAGAGACTCCTGCACGTGCCATGCGTGGATGTCATCCTAGATGCCAGACGGGCTTTCCTCTCTGCTTCTTCAGACCCTCCCCACCTCAGAGCTCCTGTCCTTGCCCCCTGGACCATTTTTTCTCCTTCAGGACAATTTCCAGGTCTCCAGATCCTTTCTCTGAGTCTGGACTGCTTTCTCTAGAGCACAGGTATAAGGGCCCACATCCTCAGCGTCTCGTCCCTTGCCTAAAGGCATCCTGGGGTTAAAGAAATGCAGTTTAAGGCAAGTGTGTGCATGCATGCTAAATCGCTTCAGTCCAGCACTTTGTGATCCTATGGACTGTAGCCCATCAGGCTCCTCTGTCCATGGAATTCTCCATGGCAAGAATACTGAAGTAGGTTGCCATTTCTTTCTCCTGGGGATCTTCCAAGTCAGAATCGAACCCAGATCTCTTGCATTACAAGCAGATTCTTTACCATCTGAGCCACCAGGGATGCAGGGTGAGGCAGGCCCAGGTCATTTAAGCACTGGATTAGGTGAGGATTTGGGATTTTATTCTGAGTCTCTGAAGCTTTTAGAGAGTCTAAAACAAAAACAAAAAAAAAGCATTACACAATTAGCTTTATCTTTTCAAAACCCTCTTTAGCTGAAGCATTTAAAAGGAGCAAAAGTAGAAGACCAGATGGATGCTGTTGCCTTTGGTTCAAGAGACCAAGGCAGAGGGGGAGAGAGTGGATGTGTCTGAAGGTAGAGCTCAGAGGGCCTCTTGACTCCTCTGGAAAGAGAGGAGTCAAGATGGAGTCCTGTGATTTTGGACCAGCATTGGGGTCAGTAGTGGAGATGAGATGAAGAAGATGTGGGGGAGGTGGGTATGGCTGGGGAAGAATGGTTCTGTTGTGAATATCCTTCGATCTAGTTGCCTGTAAGACATCCACGCCCAGGTGTCAGTAGATGCTGGAGGCCAGCAGTCACAGCTGGGCGTCTACACTGGGGAGCTGTTAGTGAATAGTCTGGTGGCCATGAGGTGGCAGAGTCTGCACCAGAGTCCAGGGATCTTGACTTTTAGCAAAGAGCTGAAAACACTTGCTCCTCTTGTTAGACAAGAAGTAGCCCTTGGGCTCTTCTCCAGGGCCCTTGCTCAGAGGAGCGTGTGGCTTTCCCCATCTCAGCTCTGCACAAACTCTTCCTTCCCCTGCGTTGCATGGATGTGTGTTTATTTATGATCCTTTGACTCGAGTTATTTGTCTTTTGTCTAAGTTTCCAGGCCAGCTATTTATTTTTGTTCACTTATGAGAATCTTTTTTTAGTTCATGTTGTAAGCTCACTCTGGTTAATATCTAACATAATCTCACAAAATAAGGATGATGAAAAACACTAGGGAAAAAAATCTGTTGTTTTTTTTTTCAAAGCTACTTGAAGGGATAGAAACTTTTTTTTTTTTTTAATTCCTGTGACCACTAATAAACTACAATGCCAGCTGTTGAAGGTAAGAATATAGTTAACTTATTTTCTTTATCCTTAAGGTGACATTTGGGCAAGATGGAGGCAAGGGGCGCTTGGTTGTGGATGGTCTGAGGATCCGGGAGGGACGTCTGCCTGGAAATTCCACCATCAGCCTCAGAGCACCAGTTTACTTGGGATCAGCTCCATCAGGGAAGCCAAAGGTAAATAGGGATGCTTCAGAGCCATAGATGAGAACAAGTCACCTTCTAAGTTGTATAAGATATTCAAGAGTATCAAAACACTTTAAATTATTTTAAAAACTGAATCTATGTTTTAATGTTATTTAACATATTATAAGATAAAATTATCCCAAGAACCAGTCTTGGGGAAAATTTGGACTGAGGGGAAAGTCACCAGTCTGTCTGTCCCCAGGAGGGGCACGTGCCTGGATTTGTCGGGTTCAAAGGCTCCGATTGGGCTGTGGGCACAGGGCTGAGCTCTGTGGGTGCCCCTTCCCTCATCTCCTCCACGAGGCCAGAGTGCTCACTGCCCTGGTTACTTGGGGTGGCTGAACCCACCCATCACTCTTCTCCCAGATTTGCCCTTTTTGCTCACGAAGTGAACATGGGCCTGTTAACAGTTCCAACCCAGGGACTGTCTTCTGGCAAATGCGCTACCAGACGCTCAGCCCCTCCTGCCCCCTCCCTCTCCATGGGCGCCCAATCTAGTGTGAGGGGAGGGATCAGACTCCATTCGGGGCTGGAAATGGATGTAATTAAAGCAGGGCAGTTCTGCCAGAGTGGGTTCTAGACGGTCAGGCTGACCTGGCCTTGCCTGTGATGTCTCCACAGGGTTCATCCTGGCCCACTTGAGTTTTTGCACTGGGGTTTGGGCCAAAGCCCCAGCCAGTCAAAGTACTGTTTTACTCTTTGTATATAGTAACTGCTATATATGTATCACAAGTAATATGTAACATAATTTATGTATTATCTACTATGTTATAATGTATAACATAATCTCTACATATATACTGTATACCATATAATCTATACATATATAATGTAACACATGTATAATGGATAACATGTTAATTGCTAAAGAGGTTACTCATTGCTCGTTTTTCTATGCCCTCTGTACCTGTTTCTCAGAGAAATCACAGGACAGAGTAGCAATTCAGGGGCACAATTTGGATGCTCTTTTGACTTGGATAAATCGCACTTGAGATCCTAAAATCTGAGACAACCAGTCGCACCCCACTTACAACATCCTTTATATGCAAGGTCCCGTTTGCAGCCTTCCTTCACCCCGAGGATGGAAATCACTGGATCGCCCTCCTCCATGTCCTTTCAAAGGGCTGGCAACATCCAGTCCCCAGTGGCTACCTCAAGACACACAGCGTCTTTGGGGATTCCAGGTTAGGTTATGGCCCGTCCTGGAGGCTCTGAACATCATGTCAGATGCATGCTCATCATTGTTCATTACGGCAAATCTGAAGAAATTAGAAATTGCACAGGAGGCCCAATCAGTACTCTGTTGTTGACACCGACACCACATGCCTCTAGAATGCCATGGTATTCCCTTAAAATGATCATGTCTTGTATCTGTCATGTAGTATGTCAGAGTCCTAAAGGCATTTACTCCACAAGAGTGCTGAGGGATTTTATTCAGTGATTTAACAACTTTTTGGAGAATTTCATGGACGTTATAGCTCCTTTCCCCAGGAAAATGCACTGGACTTCTGATATATAATTTAAGGGATCAGAGAACCCCAGAAGCTCATCCCCAGGCCCCCAAGTGAGGAGCCCTTGTTCTAGGCCCACTTCAGGCAGCCATGGGGCTGCACGCAGGCCCTTTGATCCCATCCCCTGTGTCTGATCTTAACCCCTCCAGTATTTGTGATTCATTGACGGTGCACTGGGCCCAACAATGTAGAAGCTTTTTACACTTCATTATTTTGGGAATGTTTTGGCCTCTTTTTCAGTCAGCTGCCCTGCCTTAAGCTATCACACGGGCTTATGAACCTCTAAAGTATTTTGTACCTGCAAAGAGATATGGAGATCTGTGAACTTGCAAGGTGGAAATTCCCCCTTGTTGCAGCTCTGATGGTGGCCTGGGGTCAAGTCACCCTCTCTATTCTTTTTCCTTAAGCTTTTTATTTTATATTGGTGTATAGCCAATTAATAATGTGATAGTTTCAGGTGAATAGGATAGGGACTCAGCCATACATATACATGTAGCCATTCTCCCCTAAATTGCCCTCCTATCCAGGCTGCCATAAGACATTAGGCATAGTTCCATGTGCTATACAGTAGGTCCTTGTTGATTATCCATTTTAAATATAGCAGGGTGTACATGCTCATCCCAAAGTCCCTATCTATCCCTTCCTCCCAGCAACCATAAGTTTGTTCTCTTAAGTCGGTGAGTCTCTTTCTGTTTTGTAAGTAAGTTCATTTGTATCATTTCTCTTTAGATTCCACATATAAGGGATATCATACAGTTTTCTCTTTCTCAGTCTGACTTACTTCACTCAATATGACAATCTCTAGGTCCATCCACGTTGCTGCAAAATGCACCCCCTCTATTCTTGATTCCACACCAGGTAGCCATCTCCAGCGCCCCTGCTCTCTGCACCCACACCCCTTGGTTTAGCAACACCTTTAAACTTTGACCACCCATGAGACACCTGGTATCCATGCTTTATGGCACCGTGGAGGGAGCCAGAATGGACCAGTCAGGCCCACCTGACTCTTGGAAGCAGGATGGATGGATCCCCCCTCCTTCCTGCTTTTTTGAACAACCACCCTCACCCTTGACCTTGGCTGCCTGTGCATTTCTGGGAGCTGTGGGTCATGAAGTTTCTCTTCTGCTTGGTTGCAGAGCCTCCCCCAGAACAGCTTTGTGGGCTGCCTGAGGAACTTTCAGTTGGATCTGAAACCCCTGGAAACCCCTTCTGCAAGTTTTGGGGTGTCTCCCTGCTTGGGTGGCTCTTTGGAGAAAGGCATTTATTTCTCCCAAGAAGGAGGTCATATCATCCTAGGTAAGGAGCAGTTTGGAAGCATTTCAATCTTCATAGCCTTGATTCTTCAGTCTTGAATCCTTTTTCTTGAATTATGATGTGTTTCTTTAATTTTCTTTTGAAAGCTAACTCTGTGTCGCTGGGGCCAGAATTTAAGCTTGTTTTCAGCATTCGTCCGAGAAGCCTCACCGGAATTCTCATTCACATCGGAAGTCAACCCGGCGAGCACTTATGCGTTTATATGGAAGCAGGAAAGGTGCGTGGTCCTCTGATGACATGGGAGGGGGTGTGAATCTGTATTAGAACCACATTCTGTTCCTGGAGACCAAGGTAGGTGAAGTTGTGGTAGAGTGGAATCTGATCTCGTATTTAAGAGACATCACTTCAGGGCTACTCTTTTGGTTTAGCAAGCAATTTGGTCGTCTTGTTTTCTGTTCATCTTTAAAGTTGGGCAGATGCAAACAGGCTGGGCTGAATTTCAGCTCCACCACTTAGTTAAATGGCCCTAGGGAACTTTAAACTCTTTCAGACTCACTTTCTTTGTCTTTAAAAGAGAATAGGACTTCCCTGGCAGTCCAGTGGTGAAGACTCTGAGCTTCAGAGTCAGTTTCAGTCCCTGGTACAGGAATTACCCACATACTGTGTGGCATGGCCAAAAAAGGAAAAACTAAATTAAAACATGGAGAATAATGCTTATATCTGAGGGCTTTCGTCCAACAGAAGAGAAGCTGCTGTATACTCAAAACAGTTTCATTTTTCTCACCTCCGCTTCACCTTGTCACGTCTCTCCTTGTATTCATAAGGGCAGGACCAGAATTCACGGGATGGATTTTCTCACCAGCTATCTGCACTGCGTTACACCCAGGCCCATGGCCCTGTGTCCTCTGGGTCAGTTCCCCTGGCCCTGTCTACATGGCATGCTGGCCTTTCTGGTCCCTGGAGTCAGGCTGATCACCGGGCTTGCATCCAGCCTTCCTTCAGCTTTTCCTGGATTCCTTCTTCAGTGCATGCTGCTGCTCCATCCTTCCCATCACTCACAGGCCTTACTCCATATCTTATTTTTACCCCCCACGTTTACCTCTTACCTTTTAAAAAAATATTTATTTATTTATTTGGCTGTGCTGAGTCTTAGTTGTAGCATGAGAGCTCTCAGTTGTGGCATGTGGGATTGGACCCAGGCCCCCTGCATTGGGAGCATGAAATCTTAGTCACTGGACCACCAGGGAAATCCATCTCTTCTTTTCAAAAAAATCTCTTTAAAACCAAATTCTTCCAGGAAGCTTCTCTCAATTAAGACCTTAAGGCAAAGATTGATAATAACACAATTTTCTTGTACCTCTATCCTTCCAGTTTATTAAACATGAGGGAAAACTCTCAGGATAAAATAGTAGCCCAAACTCTTGGATGCTTTTTTTTATTAAGCTACAGCGTAAAGTGTGAGCAGGCCTCTCGTGGGCCAGAGGAGTGAGCAGCTGTGCTTAACGGTGGTGCAGACAAGCCTCACTTTTCATGCAAGGGGTTGGGAAACGGCTCCAGTGAGAGCTTCTGGATAGGAAAATATCCGACCCCCGAAACAAAATCCAGACCCGGTAACCTTCCTAACTAACAGCTATGACACTGTTTAGCTTGGAAATTGCCCAAGAAGAGGCTGCACTGTCTGAGGACCTGCAAATTAAATGTAAATTATTTATCCACATGCTTATTTCAGTCCTCTCATTTCCTTGACCTTGATTCAGCCCATGGAGGATCCTGGCCCAGAGTGGGAATGTGAAATTATGCACTATAGCACGTTGAATGCCTGACCCTGGCATATGCCCAGAGCAGACTCAGTCGGTTAGCCTGGTGAATTCCTTGGATGAGAACCCTCCTGAAGGCCTGTGTTCACAGAATTATATAATTGGCTGGCCTTTTCAGCGGCGTTTAGGCCTCAGCCAGCATTTTTGCCTTCCAAATTTCACATGTCCTCCTAAACAATCCAACTATCACATACTAATGACTCAGGCAGGTCTTGGAGGCTAATCAGTAACTTTTGAGTCAATCTGATGGGATCGAGGTTGAGGGTCAGAGGAAAGGCTCCTTGCCTTTGGCATCAGTTCAGCCCAGGCCCTGGGTTTGCGGCTCACATGCCTGAAAGGGATGCTGCAGAGAGATGCTTATGAAGCCTTGGTCCCCACGTGACCACCTGGTATGGGTGGGGGCACCCATATTTCAAGGGCTCCTGGGAGGTCAGGGTGCAAGGGCTGGGGAAGGGACATGGCAGGACATGGGCTCCACCTGCCTTTCTGAAGGGAAATGGGAAAATGCATGTGTGTTCCAGGTCACGGCCGCTGTGGGCAGTGAGGCAGGTGGGGTCTTGACCTCGGTGACACCCAAGCAGGCTCTGTGTGATGGACAGTGGCACTCGGTGGCAGGTATGATGTTCGGAAGCCTGTTGTTCACAGGCTGAAACAGTCTCCTTTCCCATCTGGACTTGAGTATCCCACGTGGTCTTGGTTCCTCGTCCATTAGCATTTGACCGGGGGCAGCCCACCAGGCTAATGTTCTGGGAATCTGTCCCTTCTCACTCAGCCGCAGTCATATTTACATAATTCTTGGCTCCAGTTCTCTGTAACACTTTGAGAGTTCCTTTGTTTGTTTGTTTTTAAGCCTAGCAAACTGATAAGCTGTGCTTTTTTTCAAGGTAGGATAATATTGAGACTTAGATTTTGGCTCTAAAGTCAGAAGTAACCAAGTTCAGATCTCCGTTTCAGCCGTTATCTATGAGACCTTGGGCAAGCTACTTAATTTCTCTTTATCTTCAGTTTTGTCATCCACACAATGGAGATAAAAATAGTGATACACCTGCCAGGGTTGTGTAAATTAATGGAATAACGCATATAAAGTGCTTGCTGCTCCTGCTGCTGCTAAGTCGCATCAGTCATGTCTGACTCTCTGTGACCCCATAGACAGCAGCCCACCAGGCTCTGCCATCCCTGGGATTCTCCAGGCAAGAACACTGGAGTGAGTTGCCATTTGCCTTCTCCAATGAAGTGCTTAGCAGTACCCAATATATACTAAGTGCTCAGTAAATATTTGATCTTACTATTGTTAAAGTTCATTGTTGGGTCGTTTTTCAACAACCATTTAATATTAATGCCGAAGATTTAGACAAACCACTTGACAGAGAACAGGCACAGCCTCTCAAATTGAATCTGGTATTTTATGAATAACTTGTACATATGAGTTTGGGGATATACTAAACTGTATTGGCTAGAATACCAGGGGCTTCCTTGGTGGCTCAGATGGCAAAGAATCTGCCTGCAGTGCAGGAGAGCCGGGTTTGATCTCTGCATTGGGAAGATCCCCTGGAGAAGGGAATGGCAACCTACTTCGGTGCTCTTGCCTGGATAATCCCATGGACAGAGGAGCCTGGTGGGTTGCAAAGAGTGGGACACAACTGAGTGACTAACACTTTCTTGGCTAAGAGCTAACTGCATCGCAGTTGGTTAAGGTTTTTAATGTGGGAGGAGTTTTATTTAGAGGGTCAAGAGCCTCTGTCTTTGAAGTCGGTTTTCAGAAGTCAGTCCGTGTCTTCTTGGAAGGAACCATCATGGGAACCAAGCCTCTGGAACACAGGAAGTGAGGTGAAGTGAAAGTCGCTCAGTCGTGGCTGACTCTCTGCGACCCCATGCTCTATACAGACCATGGAATTCTCCAGGCCAGAATACTGGAGTGGGTAGCCTTTCCCTTCTCCAGGGGATCTTCCCAACCCAGGGATCGAACCCGGGTCTCCTGCATTGCAGGCGGATTCTTTCCCAGCTGAGCCACAAGGGAACAGGAAACTGGGGCTTAAATCCTGGCTCGTTCAGTTTATAACAACTTGTCAGACTCCTCAGTGGCTGAGGGGGATAGTCTTTTATCTGAGAAATGAGTGATAATACCTTCCTCACGGATTCATTTTAAGGAGTAAGTTCTGTCATATATGTGGAAACACCTACACAGCACCTGGTGGTGAGAAATTAGTTGAATTTGTGTTAAGGTCGATGGGATTCCCTCGGCGGCGCTCCCTCAGGTCCGACAGGAGTGAGTTAGAAAGAAGCCAGCGTTGGCGTGCAGGTGTAGACATTACACAGTGGGCAGGGCTCTCCTCCCATGATAGATCTGACCCCCTCCTTTCCCTCCAGTCACCATAAAACAGCACATCCTGCACCTGAAATTGGACGCAGATGACAGCTACACGGTCGGACGACACCCCTTCCCGCCCGGCCCGCCCGCTGGAGCATCTATACATTGGAGGCGTGCCAGGTAACTCCTGTGCTAACTTCTACACCGTGTCCCTCGTCAACTCTTAACATGTCCCTCTTAACCCAACAAATGGGACGCCCCCCGCCCATGGCTCATCAGCAGGGCACCCATCGGCTGGACTGTGTAGACAGGGAAGCCCTTTCTCCAGCTTGTGGGGAAATCCGATTGCCAGCAACGGACCATTTCCCAGCAGCCCAGGCCCCATGGCTGTGGCTCCCTAATGTCCCAAGCTGATGATTTCTTTATCACCCTCTTCTTAAGAGGCCACATAACCTAGGAGCCTGGTATCATAAAGAAGCAGACAAGGACCTCAGAAACTGGTCTCTCCCCCTCTGGGCACTTAGTTATGGTGAGTTATTAAGCCTCATGGAGCCAGAATGGGGGAATCAGGCAGGTTGAGACGGAGTCAAGTTTAAGACTGGAAGTTTGCCTGGAAAGAGCTTCATTGTTTTATGTCCCTCCAGATGGTCTGGTTGTTAATTTTATAGCCTTCCATGACCCATGAAAGAGCACTAGAGCTCGGAGTCACTGTCTGTTGATTTGGCTGTGGAATCTCCTTTGAAGGATGTGAAGAGTAGCCTTGTGGCTGATTTCTCACAACAGGGTGTATGCCGGGTGCCCACTTAAGGCAGGAGATGGCGGGGTGCCCTGAGACCTGGGGTACCTTTTGCTCTAAGAAGATGTCTCTCGCCCCACTAAGAAAGCATTCACGCCAGTAAGTATGAATGATCCATCAAATGCACCTCCTTTTGCTTTCAGGGAATCTGAAGACCCCGAAGCTTCCCGTGTGGACATCCTTTTTTGGCTGCTTGAAGAATATTCAAGTCAACCACATTCCTGTCCCTGTCACTGGAGCTGCAGAAGTTCAGGGGACTATCAGCCTGAATGGCTGTCCTGACCACTGACTCAGACCCCCTCACACAGCAAGGAAGTTCTTCTCCAGAAGCACTAACGACCCAACATCCCCCCCGCTCCCCTCTCAAGGGCGTTCTTAACTTCAGACACCATCCGAATGCTTTTAATAGCAGATCTCAGTTTTAATTCCAACCACGTGTACCCATCATTTTGGCATTCAGTGCTGCGTATATATTTTAAATCAAAATCCCATTTCTTAAAGAGGATCAACAAATTGTTACATGCTTCTGGTAATACCATTTTCCACTTAAAGTTCAGTGTCTTTTAAAGAACATTATTTTCCACTTGTTTAAAAAATAAATATCTTTCAAAGCACTTTAAAACTACAAAAATTTTTACATGCGTCAAGATGTTATGATTTCTAGGGTTGAATAAATGCAGTGTGCTCTTTAAATTATGTTTTATTAACATAAAACCATTGGCTTGATGGTCATTATTGTATTAATTCTTCAGCACCTGTTCAGTGTGCTACATACAACATAGTCTTCTACAAATAACTGTCAAACACATGCCAGTGAGGTACCGTGTGAGCTCAGTGTTGGGTCTACAGTCACATATGAGGAGTAATTACTTCTTTGAAGGAATATGCAGTCTGACAGAGGAGACACACGATACTCACAAAATGGTAACAAGCCGAATTGATGAACCTGTAACTCCACGTGACTTCCCACATACAGACTGCTACCAACCAAGTCTAGATTATGATTTTCAATTCCTTGTGGGTAAAAACTTTCTAGTAGAGGAGCTGAGGTGGATGTACTATATGTACTATAATTAAGCTTTCCATGAGAAGCTAATGGGAGTCAATGGGAAACAGGAATTAAATTTTATCTACAAAATAATGAAACCATATAGTAGACCAATACTTTTACCCAGCACCACTCCACTAGCAAAGAAGGCTGTGTAAGCATTTCTATATCTGCTGCATCATATTTGCTCATCAGGATTAAAATAGCAGTTCTAAAATTCAGATATAATAATCCTATGTGGTATGCATACAGCTACCTGCCCTCTCCTCAGACACTGAGGCACATTCCCTTTAACCTTGTGCTCTTTCATGACCCTCACACTGCAGTTCCACCATATCTATGCAAATATATCACTGCACACTGCAGTTTCTACCCACCATATCTATGCAGACATGAAATATTCTCCTGGAGAGGTAGCAAGGTGCCCATCACAAGGGTATTTGACATAGGCTGGGCTGGTTGGCTTTTAGGGCTGCTCTGCTGGGTCAGAGGTTGAATGTCATGACCTTAAGTCATATGCTTTCTAAAAAACATTGATTTTCAGATGAAAACTCCCAGTAGGTGATGACCTCCTGAACACTAAGTCTGCGTAAAGAACATCCATTTTACCTGCCATTAGCTGGTCTGCACTAAATGGCCAGTTCTCTTTTCTGGGTTCCTGGTGTTGATCTAATTGAATCTGCAAAGTTATTCATTAGTAAATGTATTTTAAAGGAGCAACTAATTCTTCATTAATACCACTGCTTTTCCCTCCATTCTGTAGTAGCTCAAAGAATAGCCGTCCATCCGCATTTGCTGATTATAATCCCAGCCACCAGAAGGCAACAGAGGGTATCACAGATGGAATTAGAGACCGAAAGCCCTCAGCGTGCCTCTACTCAGACTGTAAATGGGTGTTCTCTGAAAGGAGTGCTGCAGCTCCTCACCTGGACCACGATGGGAATGATGTGTAAACTGTGAAGTGCCACTCAGATGCCATGGCTGGGGTGGGAGGCTTAGGGACCAGCAGGATCACCGGTGGTTGACCTGTTCACGATGGGCCCGTGGTTGGTGTCATTTTGATCCAGGTGAATGGGGCCTGGATTGGAGAAAAACAGCTTGTATCTCCCCAGGTAAGTCAACCCAGGGGCGTCCAGTGACTAGAGTGAACCTGTGCCTTCATGGTCTGTCTCCTTCACTATCTCCCAGGGCACCTCTTGACCTCACTTCTCAAGACATGGGGTGGCTGGGTTTTCTCCACACTCCTGATAACCCGGTGTCAGAGGACAGTGGCCCCCGGGCAGGACTTGCTGACCTTCCTGTCCTCCCAGAAAGGAAATAACCTCACTTCCCCAGAGACCTTTGACTCAGATCCTCTTTCCTCCTCCCTACCCCCACCCAGCACTGCCCTCCCCAGAACCCCAAACCCTGCTTGATGTCCTTCCTTACCGCCTCATCCACTCCCCTGTCTTCCAGCTCCCCAGTTCTCTCTTCACTCATTCCAGATCTGGGTGGGTCTGTGCCAGCCACAGAAAGACCTGATTCTCAGGAATGAGAACTCAAAGCCATCATATGAGTGGAACCATTTTTTAAATAATATTATGATATTGAATGCAAATGGTATAAATATTGATTACAGAAAAATTATAGAATTACCCATAATCTCATCACTCAGAATTCTGTTTGGTGATGTATCTGTTACTCAGTTTTAAATGCATATTTATTTCCTTGCAAAATTACGATGATACTGTAAATATTTTATATATATACATATATATATATACACATACATATATATTTTTTAACCACCTGGTGTTTCCCAAGTCTTTGACAGTGGAACATTCCATCAGATGAATTTACCAAAATATATTTGACCAACAGTTATTAAGCAAATGGCTTGTTTCAAATGTTTGCACTTATAGGCAACACCAGGATGAATAAGTCCTGGAATATAAAATTTATTGGTTTTCTTAGGATTAACTCCCAGGTGGTGCTAGTGGTAAAGAACCTGCCTGCCAATGCAGGAGACATAAGAGACACTGGTTTGATCTCTTCCTCAGGGTTGGGAAGATCCCCTAGAAGAGGGCATGTCAACCCACTCCAGCATTCTTGCCTGGAGAATCACCATGGACAGAGGATCCTGATGGGCTACAGTCCATGGGGTCGCAAAAAGTCAGACATGACTTAGCACACACGCAGGATAAATTCTTAGAAGTAAAAGCCAAAGGATATGAGCCTTCTTGTTATTACCTATCACCAAATTGCTTTCTAAAAGGTTTCATCCCCATACATTCAAATCTTTTTTTAACTGACTTTAGCCCCATGCATGCATGCTCAGTTGAGTCTGACTTTCTGCATTTCCATGGCCCGAAGCCCACCAGGCTCGTCTGTCCATGGGATTATCCTGGCAAGAATACTGCAGTGGGTTGCCATTTCCTCCTCCAGGGGATCTTCCCAACCCAGGGATCAAACCCTCGTCTCCTGCATTGGCAGGCAGATTCTTTACCACTGAGCCACCTGGGAAGCCCGACAATAGCCCCTGACATCACTAAATATAAACTCACCAAGATCAGCTCATGGTTTTCAAGACAGGGAGCAGCAGTTGGACCAAGTTAGCTCACAGAGACCTTCCATGCTCCAGGCTCATTTGAGCCAAATGTGCACCACCTGGAAGTGAAGGAGCAGCTGATGGGCTCTGATGTGTGATGCCACAAAATGCTGTAAGGAATCGAGCAGTTCCTGTGTTTCTAGAAAGGAGCCAGCTACTTCTCAGAGGCTTGAAGAGTGGACTCTGCTCCCTGAGCAGTGGCCAAACCTCAGTCATAGGTTTTTCCTGGCAGCTTCTTCCTCCTCCACCTTGTAAGTTGTTTTTCATTTGTTGGGTTTTAAATCACATCATTGCTTATATTTCATGTATTTAGTTCTCTCCTTATTTAAACTTATTTTTTAATTGAAGGAAAATTGCTTTACAGTGTTGCGTTGTTTTCTGCTGTACAGCAACATGAATCAGCTCTAAGTATACATATGCTCCCTCCCTCTTGAGCCCCCTTCCCCCTACCTCACCCCTCTAGGTTGTCACAGAGCGCCAGGATGGACTGTGAGTGTTACATAGCAGCTTCCCATTAGTTATCTATTTTACATATGATGTCCGCCTTATAAGTTTGCTTTCTTTGTGATTGAAGTTTTCCTTAAGGATTTGCTCAGGCAAAACTTCAGGGCAAAAGTTCAAGTCCTCATCGCCCTGCCCTACCCGCCATAGAAATCTAATTACCAGGAGTGATCATGGTAATAACAGTGGCAGGCAACAGGTGTGTCATGTTTCCAGCTTTTTAATTTGCTAAACAAGAGAATTTCTCTGCATAAATATTCTAGCATCACGTCTGCATGCCTTTGTATGGAAACTGGATAGTCACTAAGCTGTGTCCGATTCTTTGTGATCCCATGGACTGTATGTAGCCTGCTAGACTTCTCAGATTGAAATTCTTCAGGCAAGAATACTGGAGTGGGTTGTCATTTCCTTCTCCAGGGGATCTTCCTGACCCAGGGATTGAACCCAGGTCTCCTGCATTGCAGGCAGATTCTTTACCATCTGAGCTGAAAGAGAGTCATTTCCTAGGCAGGTTGATAAGAAGTCTAGGGGTCCCCAAGGAGAGAGGAGTCTGGAATTCTCGAGGAGGAAGAAAGTGAAGAAGGAAGTAAAATGTTTCCCAGGGAGTTGAATACTAGGTCAGCTTTACTGGGACGGAAAGCCCCCAAATTTTAAAGGGACCAATGGATACCAGGTGTGTCACTGCAATGTTTGCCCTGCAACCTAAGAAACAGGATCCAGCTCTAGGAAACAGGGACTTGACGCTAACTGCAAATTGTCACCAATGGTTACATAAACCTTACCTGCCTGCCCACCAATCATGCTCTGCCGAGTAGCCTAGTCCCCCTCCTCCCCTGCACAATAGGATAAAAGGCTCCCAAAGCGGGTGTTCGGGGCTCCCCACCTTCGATTGGCTTGGTGGGGGCCCGGATCCGAAATTGCCAATAAACTGCTTTTCTCTGAACTCCGACTGGTGGTCTCTATTGGCAGCTAGTCTCCCACACGAGCCACCAGGGAAACCCTTTGTAAGGAAGGCAGAGATAAAATTGGAATAGCCCTGTAACTCATTATCAGAGTGAGAAATAATTATTATCCCAGAGTCAAGGGCAAGGTCCTGCGATGAATACTATTTACTGAAAATGCTTTCTCTTCCTTTGCTCATAAAGACTTCTCCGACCCCAGAATGCAGAGTGTACCTTTCCACTGCCAGAAGGGTTTATTCCCCATAAATTTTGAATGTGGGGTTTGTTTTGCTCGACACCGAGTCCATGATAAAATGAGATTGGAGAGTTTGGGGCCTGGGGGAAAGGCTGGAACTTGCAGTCTTCATGAATCTACATGATGGCACAGCAAACACTGAGTAAGCCATCTCTGGCTCAAAAGGCTTTTGCTAATTAATCAGTAATGAATTTCATACTCAGGGAGCATACATTCCTGGACAGTTACAGTGGAGCTGGGAGTCTGGTGATGTGGCTTGGCGTGTGGTCCATTCCCAAGGCAAATCTCTGTAGGAATTTACTATTCCTGCAGGAAATATGCTTCCTCAGAAATAAAGTGTGTATTCTGGGAAATAAATGACTGCATTATCTAGCATTCAACTGCAGTGCTGTCAACAAAACAAGATCCTTCATGTCCTGTTTTTACAGTGTCTTTGCTGAAGGGGAACCCCTGAGAGGGAATAAAGTGTCTTGTAGGATTTCAGGGCTGTTTATCGGACCAGAAAGTCCAGCTGCTGCTGTGATGGCTCCTGACAGGCTGGGACCCCAGAGGGTTTGTCTCCTGCTCCACTGTTACCCGTCATCCATCTCATACCCTTTCCCCTCCATGAGAACAAAGCCCCTCAGGAAAGCACCCCCACCTTTAGGAAAAACCTTTGCCCTTGGAAGTCACTTGGCTTTGAGCCACTTCTTATTCCCTTGATCTTATCATCTCAGTTGCATTTCAAGCACGCGTGCTGTCATGTGGTTTCGAATATTCTAGAAGTTCAAGGGACAAAAGTTACGTCTTTTACTTCAGATGTCTTCTCTGAGAGTTAACTGAGATGATGGATGTAAAGCTGTTATGAGACTATCATTGTTAATTTTACCACTGTTAAGAGCACTGTAAAACACAGCGCAGAGGCATCCCAAGTTGGATACATTGTTATGGCTTTAGTTACTCTAGGAAAGGAATTCCAGTGTCCGAAAGTATGAAAGCTGGAGTGCCTCTGAGAAAGCGTTGACCCTGAGTGGGGTGATGGTAGCTCACTGCATCCAAACCTCCCTGAAAACCCCATTTCTTATGCCCCAACTTGGACAAGTGTCTCCTGCCTTTAGCCTTTACCTTAATCAGCTGGAGTCTCTGTAATAAAACACCGCAGACAGAAGTGTATTTTCTTGCAGTTCTGGAGGCTAGAATTCCATGATCAGGGTTCTTACCTGTTTAGTTTCTGGTCAGAGATCTTCCTGGCTTTATGTGGGCACTTTCTCGCTGTGTCTTCATGTGGCCCTTCCTTGGAGTGTATACGTGGTGGGGAAGGCAGAGAGCCCTTTGGTCTCTCCTCTTATAAGATTAATCCTCTCTGATCAGGGCCCTACTCATTTTTAAAAATCTTTTATTCATCTATTTGCCTGCATTGGGTTGTTAGTTGTGGCATATGAACTCTTAATTGTGGCACCTCAGATCTAGTTCCCTGAACATAGACTGAACCTGGTCTCTCTTCATTGGGAGTGTGAAGGCTTAGCCACTGGATTACCAGAGAAGTCCCTATTATAAGCTCAATAACCCTAATTTTACCTCCATAAAGGTAGTGTTTCCAAATACAATTTTATTGGAGGTTAAGTCTCCAATGTGGATTTTGGCAGCCAAGCAAACATTCAGTCCATAACAACCTTCAATAGATATTTTACCCCTGGTGACTGAGGCCCACGTGGTTTCCCTGTGCAGGGACCAGAGAAGCCATTTAAAATCCTCTTTTCTCCAAGATATGTCACCTCCTGCCCCCCACCCCCAAAAATTCAAGAGCAATGAGGGGATATCCGAGGTCACATCAAACTCCCAGAGACCTGGAGATGACTCCCTTGCTGTGCTCAGTCTCTCTTCAAGAGCTAACGAACCCACTCAACCAGATGCCCTGACACTTGAACCACAGTTATGATCCCATGGCAGCACCGGGATGGGAGAATGTTACCTTGACTCAGAGAAACTCAGCTCTGCCTTCCACTCCATGCCTAAAGCAAAATGATAATTTTTAATGTGTTTGGAGAAATCCAGTCTTGGGAGAAATGAGAGGTCAAGAGCTCATTCATGGGAATGAGGTATAACAAGTGATTAGTTTTGCCTTGATCTCAGATGTTGCTCAGATGTCCCCACTTTTGTTCAGCCAGTACATCACTGCTTTTTCAATAGGTAATCGGCAGGTAGTATGCTTAGCCAGCCAGTGTCGCTTACCTAGTGGCTCAGACAGTAAAGAATCTACCTGCCAATGCAGGAGACATGGGTTCAATACCTGCATCAGGAAGATCCCCTGGAGAAGAAAAAAGCAACCCACTCCAGTATTCTTGGCTGAGAAATCCCAAGGACAGAGAAGCCTGGCGGACTGCAGTCCACAGAGTCACAAAGAGTTGGACTTGACTGAGCAACTGAACAACAAGAAAGCCAAAGTCACAGACCTACTTCTCAGAAGATGACAAGATCATAAAAGAATCATGAATAAAGGTGAACTCCCTGCTCTGGAGATTCTGATTTCCTAGGTAGCGTCAAGGTCTAGAAATCTATAAATAAACACCCCAGGTGATTCTCATAATCAGGCAAATGTGGGAAATACATTGTTATAGAGCAAATACTTTTATTAAACAGGATACCACATTTCATTCCATCTTAGGTCTGCCTAGAAGATGATCTTGTTGCTGGCATCCAAGCCAGTTATCGCTCTGACAGAGAATCTGCATTAAATAAGGGTAGGTGTAGCCTTAGGATAGATGCTGAATAGCGGAAACCTCCTGAGCTGTTACAGCTGCGGAAGAAACCAGCTGAATAAAGCCAGATGCTTCTGACCTTGTGGCAGTCTCCATGGTTGATTACCTAGCACAGGTTGGAGTTGAAGCTTTGGAGATATCACTCCTAGGGCCTGTCTGACCCACTACCATTGACAGCACCTTTTCACCTCTAGTCTCTTCTCACCTTTGACCCTTACCCCAGGCTGACCCTCCCTATGGTTCAGGGGAGCGGAGGCTGACCCTTTGCCTCCCTTTGACCTTGACTATGTCTTGCTGCCTGCTGTGGGTATTCTTTGCAAAGTAGTTGCCTAGTTGCTACAACTGTTGCACATTAAAGGCTCTGCTTTTAATTCAGGGACTTGAAAGGCTGTAACCAGCGGCTCATAGGATCTACCACCTCGGCATCACCTGAGATG
Source organism: Nanger dama (assembly GCA_917880005.1). Taxonomy (NCBI): domain Eukaryota; kingdom Metazoa; phylum Chordata; class Mammalia; order Artiodactyla; family Bovidae; genus Nanger; species Nanger dama. The sequence goes on from CAKJTW010000090.1 coordinate 359,806, forward strand.
TTGGCTGTGGGATGGAGTCAATTGAGGAGGGGCGCTGCGCAGCCAACCTCCCTGGTTTCCCACTACTGAGCCTGCTGTCCCACCGGTGACCATAGGGGGGCGCTGTGCGGCGTTATTAACCATGCCTCCCTGACGCCGCCAGATTTCACCAGGAGTCGCGGAGCAAGCAAGGTGCCCGCTGGCTGGTGGCACGTCCAAGCTTGCTTGTCAGTCGTTTTGGCCACAAGAGGTTAGTCTTTGGTGAGGGGAAGGACCACAGGGAGGAGCTGCAGTGGGGGCTGCAGTAGCTGAGGATCCAAGTCCAGGGGCCAGTGGGCCGGGGTGGTCCCTTTACCGTGATGATTGAAACTGAAGGGTCCATAAGGCGGAGAGTCCTTCGAGCATCTTCTCCCGCGTTCGTTGGAGGGTTCTCATTTTGTTATTCAGTCGCTCAGTCGTGTCCGACTCTTTGCGACCCCATGGACTGCAGCACTCCAGGCTTCCCTGTCCATCACCAACTCCCAGAGCCTGCTCAAACTCATATCCATCGAGTCGGTGGTGCCATCTAACCATCTCATCCTCTGTCGTCCCCTTCTCTTCCAGCCTTCAATCTTTCCCTACTGTTTATATTCTGTTGTTCTCACTAAGATCTCAACCACTAATGTGGGTCCCTTTGGGTTTCGTGCCCCCTACAGACGTAGGGGATGTAGAGGAAAGAGTGTATGCTGTGAGCTCAGCGGAAGGGCTGGAGGCCTGGCCCTGGTTCTGATTGGAGCTGTTATCTTTGGCAGGTTTTCTCACCCTGAGGGGGGGAGGGAAGCCCAACGATGTCTGGCCCACCTGTTGTTCTCTCGTCACTAAGTCCGTGTCTGACTCTTGCCATCTCATGGACTGTAGCCCGCCAGGCTCCTCTGTCCGTGGGATTTTCCAGGCAAGAATACTGGAGCAGGTTGCCAATTCCTTCTCCAGGGGATCTTCCCCACCCAGGGATCAAACGTGTGTCTCCTGCATTGGCAAGCGTGTTCTTTACCACTGAGCCACCAGGGAAGCCCAGCCCACCTGTAGCTTTAAGGAACAAAGGTAAAAGACTCCTTAAGGCACCAGCATGCTTTAGCTAGGTGAAAGTCAAAGCCCTGCCTGGCACAGAAAAGGGTGCGTTAGCCTGGACCGCTGTCTGTGCTCTGTACACTGAGGGTCCCACCACAGCCCCAGAGAGGGCTTGGTGAAGTCTAGAGAAGGGAGGCATTCAGACCTCATCTCTTTTGGAAACAACTGACTGTGAGTTCATTCACCCCATCTTGCAGACCTGGAAGGCTCAGAAAGCTTAAGAGATTTACCACAAATTCAGAACCAAGTCCTGGATTATATAATGGTGACAAAAAGTGGAAAGACCAAGTTGGAGGGAACCTGAAAGGTAGTAGTAATGTGATATCTCTCCGCATCTCTGAACCTGACTTGCTGCTGACCTTGGACGGGGAGAAGCTGGGGCTGCAGAGACAGATGACTGCCTCCAGAGTTAGCTGAGAGGGGAATGTTTCAAGTCCTAATTAACCACTGTTGTTGCACTGTCAGTTGTTACACAAATCCAAGAGCTAACATCCCTTTGCTCTGAAGACACTGCAGAATAATTACAAGCTGGGTGAACCTCCGAGGTCGAAGGAAAGGAAAAATAAAACTAATTACTACCCAGGGCAGGCATTCTCTGGCCTCAGACTTTATTTTTTTCTTTTGGTATTTTCATTTACACACTCACAAAAATGGAGATAAATCTAAAATAAAAGCAAAACCTGGTTACATAGTAAGAAAATGAGAGGCATCCTGAAGTTTGTTTGTCCTGTTTCCTTCCAGTAAATTCTTTTATGTAAATTGCTTCCTCCCTGTGCCTCAGGCATAATAAATACTCATTGAAGGAAGGAAAGAAATAAATAGCACAAGTGGGAGATGAACTACAGTGAAGAGATTTCCCAACCTCATTCTCCCTAGCATCGTCTATTTTGTTACTAAAGGTTAGAGGGAAATCTGGAGAAGGCAATGGCATCCCACTCCAGTACTCTTGCCTGGAAAAATCCCATGGATGGAGGAGCCTGGTAGGCTGCAGTCCATGGGGTCGCCAAGAGTTGGACACGACTGAGCGACTTCAATTTCACTTTTCCGTTTGATGCAGTGGAGAAGGAAATGGCAACCCACTCCAGTATTCTTGCCTGGAGAATCCCAGGGACGGGGAGCCTGGTGGGCTGCCATCTATGGGGTTGCACAGAGTCGGACACGACTGAAGTGACTTAGCAGCGGCAGAGGGAAATCAGTTTATGGAAGAATTTCAGAGATGACTTGGCAGCTCATCTATTTGGTGAAAACTGAAGGAACCTCTTCCCTGGTGGCTCAGATGGTAAAGAATTCATCTGTAATGCAGGAGACCTGGGTTCAGTCCCTAGGTCAGAAAGAGCCCCTGGAGAAGGAAATGATAGCCCACTCCAGTATTCTTGCCTGGAGAATCCCATGGACAGAGGAACCTGGCAGGCTATAGTCCATGGGGTCACAAGAGTCGGACATGACTTAGCGACTAAACCAGTAAATCACCAGTATTCTTGCCTGGAGGATTTCATGGACAGAGGAGCCTGGCAGGCTACAGTCCATGCTGTCACAAAGAGTCAAATATAACTGAGCACAGCAACAACAAGTATTATTACTTCATTTAGCAGAGGAGTAAACTGGAATTCAGAGAGTAAGTCCTAAGGTTATGTCCAGTCCTTATAGAATGATGACGACCACATTATGTGAACCAAGTGTTTCTGATGACCTCAGGGAGGTAGGGGCCTGCTGACCCTGGAGGGGCTGCCCGCTCCCAGAGACAGCTGACTCCTAGAGAGAGTGGAGCACTCACCAGTGGGCACGTGCCTGTCATGTGCTAACAAAACAAGCCAGAGCCCACCACCTCCTCTGTGGCTGTCACACTCAGGGCCACTTTTCCCTTGCCATGATCACCTTGGGGCCAGTTACCATACAACTGGAGACAGACCCATGCCCCAGAGTCACTGAAATTATTCAAGTTAGCCCATCCTCACCCTGCCTACCCTGCCTCTCGCAATCTTCTGCAGAGACCACAGGGCAGGGAGGGTCCTTGCCCACAGTGTTCTCTTCTTCTGCTTCCTGACCAACCCGGAATCTTCCCCGTGTGGCTCCCCAGTGTCTTGGGGTGTCCTCTCCTATTGCTATCCGTGAGTATAAATAACAAGCTCTGTTTTCAGTGGCAATTACTATGCAGGTGAGACCAGCAGGAGATAATTGCCACATTTTTTTGGTTTTGGTTTTTCCCTAAGCAATATTTGAAAGTATAGTTGAATTACAGTATTGTGTTAATTACTGCCTTACAGCAACGTGACTCAGTTATGCTGCTAAGTCGCTTCAGTTGTGTCAGACTCTGTGAGACCCCATAGACAGCAGCCCACCAGGCTCCCCATCCCTAGGATTCTCCAGGCAAGAACACTGGAGTGGGTTGCCATTTCCTTCTCCAATACACGAAAGTGAAAAGTGAAAGTGAATTCGCTCAGTCGTGTCCGACTCTTTGCAACCCCATGGACTGCAGCCTACCTGGCTCCTCCATCCGTGGGATTTTCCAGGCAAGAGTACTGGAGTGGGGGTGCCATCACCTTCTCTGACTCAGTTATACATACATACATATATATGTTCTTTTTCATATTCTTTTCCATTATGATCTATCACAGGATATTGAATATCATTCCCTGTGCTATGTACTAGGACCTTGCTGTTTACCCATCCTATATACACTTGCTTGCATCTGCTAATCCCAAACTCTCAGCCCATTCCTCTCCCACCCACTCCCCCTTGGCAACCATAGGTCTGTTCTCCGTGTCTGTTTCTGCTTTGCAGATATGTTCATTTGTGTCGTATTTTAGATTTCACATGTAAGTGATATATGGTAGTTGTCTATCTCTTTCTGACTTATTTCACTTAGTGTGATAACCTCTAGTTGCATCCACGTTGCTACAAATGGCATTATTTTGTTCTTTTTATAGTGTTCCATTGTGTGTATCTACTATATCTCTTTGCGTTCATCTATCAATGGACATTTAGATTGTTTCCGTGTGTTGGCTATTATAAATAGTGCTGCTGTGAATACAGGGATGCATATATCTTTTAAAATTGTAGTTCTGTCTGGATGTATGCCCAGGGGGGGATTGCTGGATCATATGGTAATTCGATTTTCAGTTTTCTGAGGAACCTCCACACTGTTCTCCATAGTGGCTCTATCAGTTTACGTTCCCATCAACAGTGTAGGAGGGCTCCTTTTCTCCACACCCTCTCCAGCATTTGTTTTCTGTAAACTTTTTACCGATGGCCATTCTTACTGGTGTGAGGTGATATATCATTGTAGTTTTTATTTATATTTCTCTAATAATTAGCAATGTTGAGAATCTTTTCATGTGCCACCATATTTCTTCTGTGGATAAATGTCTCGAGGTCCTCAGCCCATTTTTTGATTGGAGTGTTTGCTTTTTGTTGTTGTTGTGTAGGAGCTATTTATATATTTTGGAAATTAATTCCTTGTCGGTCACGTTGTTTGCAAATACTTTTCCCCATCCTGTGGGTTGTCTTTTTGTTTTGTTTATGGTTTGTTTGTTTTTAATACTTTATTCTACATTACAATACTGTATTGGTTTTGCCATACATTGACATGAATCAGCCACAGGTGTACACAATCTCCCAATGCCGATACCCCCTCCCACCTTCCACCCCATATCATCTCTCTGGATCATCCCGTGCACCAGCCCCAAGCATCCTGTATCCTGTATTGAACATAGATTGGCGCTTCGTTTCTTATATGATAGTATATATGTTTGTTTTGTTTATGGTTTCCTTTGCTGTGCAACAGCTTGTAAGTTTGTTTATTTTTATTTCTGTTGCCTTGGGAGACTGACCAAAGCAAATATTGGTGTGATTTACATCAGAGAATGTTCTGCCCGCATTTTCTTCCAGGTGTTTCATGGTGTCATGTCTTATGTTTACGTCTTGAAGCCATTTTTGAGTTTATCTTTGTTTATGGTGAGAGAATATGTTCTGGCTTCACTGATTTACATGGGACTGTCCAGCTTTCCCAACACCACTAGCTGAAGAAAACCTGTGTTTTAATACACATATCCAGGGTTATCCCTGCATTAACTTGCCTCAAGAACAAGGAAACAACAGGAGGGAAACATTGTATCTTGTGTATGAGTAGTAGGTATTGCTGTTCTCAAAGACAAATGATAGCCTTCCAGAGTATATCTCAAAGGCACGAAGAACCACTGCTAATGTCACCTCCCAGCCCCCTCCAGCCCCAGGCAGTGGCCATCTGCTTGCTGCTGGGTTGGTGATGGGGAAGGGAGTGTCAGAATATCTGGGGGACACCAATTTGCACATTCATCCTGGGGAGGGGGTGTGTGTAGAAAAGACAGTGAACTCTGCCCTAAAACAGAGTCATACTTCCCCTCGGGTGATGGGTATCCATCCTATGAAACGTATATTTTCGTGTAAGAAACGAAGCGCCAATCTATGTTCAATGTAGGATGCAGGATGCATGGGGCTGATGCACAGGATGATTTAAGTAGAGGATGTGGGGTGGGAGGTGGGAGGGGGCTTCGGCATTGGGAGATTGTGTTCACCTATGGCTGATTCGTGTCAATGTATGGCAAAACAAATACAGTATTGTAATTTAAAATAAATAAATTAATTAATTTAAAAATTAAAAAAAAAAAAGACTTCTTCCAGAAGCTTTTAAATGAGGAGGATTCCCAGGTGGTGCAGCAGTAACGATTCTGCCTGCCAATACAGGAGATGTAGGTTCAATCCTTGAGTCGGGACGATCCCCTGGAGGAGGCACACTCCAGTATTTTTGCCTGGAGAATCCCATGGACAGAGGAGCCTTTTGGGCTCACATGAGAGTTGGGTTCATAGAGGGGTCCATGGAGTCACAGAGTTGGACACAGTACACACACAAATTTAGCTCCCTAGAGACAATTGGCCAAATTAGCATACTGACAACAGATAATTAAGCCAGGACTTCAGATGAAAATAATAATTAACCACAAGAATAACTCCCTTCTGCCTGATTCCCCCCCCCACACACACACACACACTGTTCTGGGCTGCCACACACGAGTGTGCACCTCCTGGAGGCCTCCTCATCCAGCCCCTCATCTGTGGAAGCAACTGACACCCAGTGATCTTAAGGTTTCTCCACGACTCTGATTCCTCTCACCCTCTCTTCCTTGAAGTGGCTTCTGTACAGGAATAGAGAAATACCACGTAATGCTCTTAAAACTCACTCAGTCACCACCTGGACCCACATCTTCTTTCAAAGGCATGCTTTTCAGAGGAGGCTTAGTCACCAGAGACAGAGCTAGCCTTTGTGGTGTGAGTCACACCACTAATAGGACCTCACTGTCCAGGGTTGACCCCAGGGGTTACCGTCACTGTGAGCTGGATATGCTGGGGACAGGCCAGAAATATTGGTGAACATTATTACTCTTTTTGGTATCAAACAACTGCTACCTGTAAATGAGGGTGGAGTTACTTCTGCAAATACTGGGGCCCTGGGGCCCCACTTGAGTTCTTCCCTCTGTGCAGAAACCCAGACTCGCGTCCATCCATCTGCCTACTATGTAGCTGCACTTGAATGGCAACAAGGCAACTGAAACCAAATTTTCTCGAATCTGAACTGTTGATTCAACCAAAGCTGTGCACCTGGGGCATTACTGAATGTCCCAATTTCAGTAAATAGTCTCACTATCTACCTTGTGGCTCACGCCAAAATGCTCTGAGTCCTCTTCAGTCACTTTTGGTTCCTCCAGCCAATCCTTTCAGTTCTAACTCCTACATGCATCTCAAGTCTGCCCACAAGTGTGTTTCCATAGCACATCCCAAATCAGGCTGTCAGTCTTCCTCCTATCATGCATGATTTTTTCTTTAATGCATCAGAGAGATCACATCCGTCAAAAGAATTCTTTATTAAATAAATGTTAGAGACACTTATTCCAGTGAATATATTAGAATCATTTGGTTCAATCAAAATGGAAGGGAGAAAGCCAAAGGCATGATACTTCTTAGGAAAAAGATTAAAAGAATTCAAGTCCCTTAGGTATTATAACAGAGGGCTGAGTACACAGTTTTCTGTGCCAGTCAATTCATATGATGCTTTAGGATTGATGGTTTCATTCTAAAGGAAGTAAGTAGTGTTACTCTTTGAAAGTCCTGACGTCTCTAGAATTGTTCTTACAAAGCAGCCAGCACATTTTCCTAAAACCAAATACAAAAGAAGTCGGTCTGACCCAGCTGGGCTTTGGGTTCACCCCACTGGATTAGGATTTATCGTCTAAGGCTTTCCAAGGCAGATGTCCTATAAGCATTGCCAGCCTTTCTCCTTAACAATGGGCTATAAAGGCTTCAAAGCTCGGAGTCTCCTCTCCCCAAGACTGAGTCATCAGTCTACCTTTTCAATGTTCTTTGCTAACAACTACTTATTAGTGGCCTTCAGTTTCTGGCTTCAGCATAATTTTTAATAACTTTCAATCCCCTTATCAAGGTTATAGATCTTATGGTTTTCCATTTCAACATCAAAGAGTATGGGATGTACATCCTCCTGTGACCACGCCTTCCTCCCCTGCTTAAAGCCATCAGGTAGCTTCTCTTGGTTTCTGGAAGTCTTCATCCTAAAGTCAAGGCCGTGGAAGGGCACCTTCTGGCCACCTCACTAGTCCTCTGTCCCCTGACCCCAGGTCACTGGCCAGCCACCCACCCTGCCCTGTCCCTCTGTCACATACTCCATTTCTTGCCTGAACACTCTTCCCTGGCTCATTTCGTAACTGATGCTTCCAGCCTCAAGCATCCCTTCTGGATTCCTGCCATTGGCTAAGAGTGTGTTCAGCTACAACCAGACTAGCTGTAGCATTATAAAAAATAGAGAAACAGTAGAGGCTTATTTTTCCCACGTGAGCTGACTCAGGAGGTAATTTCTGGCTATGGTTCAGCTGCTCTGTGACGTCATCAAGGACAGTCCTTGGAGCCTTCTGCTCTGTGAGACTTTCATTAATGTCTTCATCCTTGCTGGTTTGTGATCTCAGAAAGGCTGTTGCCAGTCCAGATGGCTCATTCATTTTGTCTGAGGCAGGAAAAAGAGGGGAAAGACCCAAGGCTTCCTCCTCACCTAGCATCATCAGAGTCCTCACTGACCCCCCGATACAGGCTGCTTTCCAAATCTTCCTGGCTCAGCTTTTGTGCCAGTTACTCACCCAGGGGAGCGAGATTACCATAACTGATTTAGACCAGCCTTGATTCACCCCAGGGTTGGTGTGGGGGCTATCCTCCCACAGTCACACAGACCCTGTATGCCAGCTGAATGCACTAGGCTCTTCTAGACGGGAAGAGGGCGGTCACATCTCTGCCCCTTTACTCTGTGTCATGGCACCCTAGTCATGCCCTTTATTTCAGCAACTGTAACCTGTAAGACCTTGTATATTTATTTATTAACTTGTCTGTTGCCTGTGTCCCCCTCTGGAAGAGAAGCTCCATGAGGGCAGGGTCTAGAATTCAATAAGTGTTCCTTGGATCCATGAGTAGAGATGCCCGCTGCCGTTTCTGTGACCACTCAGTATACATCAGCTGCTCGGCACACTCATCACTGCTCCAGGGGTTCGAGTGGCCTCTCCGGCTAGCAGATGTGGAAACCAGAGGCCTAGAAAGGCCTCACATTTGTGAAGAGAGTGGTGGAGCCTGGTCTGAGCTCCAGTAGCCACGCTCCAGGCGCCAGTGTTTCTCAGGTCCCTAGATGACCATCATTCCATGATGTGGAAGCTGCCCGCTGCCCAGTTCGCATCCCCTTGGCCGTCTGTTTTCAGGGTCAAGATGCTTCCTTGTAAGTTGTTCTTGTTTGTGCTGAAAGGATCCAGTATGCTCCAAACCCCAGCACACCAGAGTCCACTTGCCTCATCCAGGTGCAGCCTAGAGTGCTTGGTGATGCTCAGTCACTTCAGGCATATCTGACTCTTTGCAACCCTGTGGGCTCCTCTGTCTGTGGGATTCTCCAGGCAAGAACACTGGAGTGGGCTGCCATGCCCTCCTCCAGGGGATCTTCCCAACCCAGGGACTGAACCTGCATCTCTTGTGGCTCCTGCATTGCAGCTGGATTTTTTACCCACTGAGCCACGTGGGAAGCTCACAGCCTGGAAGTACAGGTGAGTTATCTCCAGGAGGAACCGGCATCAACAGGGCATGGGAGCTGGTAGACAGGTTCTCTAGCCTCTTGCTTCAGGAGGACAGTTGTGACATTCTGTGTGCTCCTTGGGGTTCCGAGGGAAAAGAGCCTCCCCTTACTGTATAGCACCCACTACCACCTCTTAATAGCAACCTAAGGCTGCCCATGGCCAGACCCCAGAACCTGTGAAGATTACCTTTACTGGCAAAAGGGTCTTGGCAGACAGGTTTAAATGAAGACCTTGAATTGGGGAAGACTATCCTGAATTAGGTGGACCCAGTCTCCTTATATGCTGCTGCTGCTGCTAAGTCACTTCAGTCATGTCCGACTCTGTGCAACCCCATAGAAAGGGGCCCACTGTCTCTGGGATTCTCCAGGCAAGAACACTGGAGTCGGTTGCCATTTCCTTCTCCAAAGTCTCCTCACATGGGTCCTTACAATTAGAGCATGTTTCCCAGCTGTGGTCAGAAAAAGGGTGTGATGACAGAAAAAGGGTCAGAGAGATGAGAGGTTGCTGGCTTTGAAGATGGAGGAAAGGGCTGCAAGCCAAGGCATGCAGGCAACTCTGGGAAAGGAAGGGAAGTGGATGGTTCGCTGGAGCCTCCAGAAAGGAACATGGCCTTGCTGACACTTTGCTTTGAGTCCAGGGAGCCCTGAACTGGACTTCTGCTCTTCAGAAATATAAGATAACAGAATTATATTGTGGTGAGTTCTACCACTGTATCTCTGATTGCTTACGTTGCTGTTGCTGAGTTGCTAACTCGTGTCCAACTCCTTGCAACCCCATGGACTGTAGCCCTCCAGTCTCCTCCGTCCATGGGGATTTCCAGGCAAGAATACTGGAGTGGGTTGCCATTTCTTTCTCCAGTGGCCTCTTATAGTTAACCACAAACTACAATGATAGCAAATACACTCCATCCCCTTAATAACATGCACTTATATCAGTTTCTTCTTCTTCCCTGTCTCTCCCTGCTCCTTAACTCCTACTTCCCAGGATAATTATTACCTACAGCCAAGTCCATGTCTCTGCTGCTGCTAAGTCACTTCAGTCGTGTCTGACTCTGTGCGACCCCATAGACGGTAGCCCACCAGACTCCCCCATCCCTGGGATTCTCCAGGCAAGAACACTGGTGTGGGTTGCCATTTCCTTTTCCAATGCATGAAAGTGAAAAGTGAAAGTGAAGTCACTCAGTCGTGTCCGACTCTTAGCGTCCCCATGGCTGCAGCCTACCAGGCTCCTCCGTCCATGGGATTTCCCAGGCAAGAGTACTGGAGTGGGGTGCCATTGCCTTCTCCAAGTCCATGTCTCAGGTATTGTTTAATAGAGCAGCCAAACCAAGACACAAGTAAAAAGGATACACTTTTTACTGACCTTGTAGTTTTCATATTCCCAACTCCACTCCAATGATTCTGGAATTGATTCAGAGGACAGCTAAGATTCTTGAAAATCCAGGCTTCTAAGAAAACTTTTAAGTTGTAATAAACCCACAGTTTTCTCAAATGAATAATTAACATGCTCTTGACATCTGAGAATTTAAGAAATGTGTAATCATTTCAAATTACATATATAATTGATCACTTCTAAATGTTGTCATCATGATTTGTGCTGCTGCTGCTAAGTCGCTTCAGTCATGTCCAACTCTGTGCGACCCCATAGACGGCAGCCCACCAGGCTCCCCTGTCCCTGAGATTCTCCAGGCAAGAACACTGGAGTGGGTTGCCATTGCCTTCTCCAATGCATGAAAAGTGAAAATTGAAAGTGAAGTCACACAGTCGTGTCCGACTCTTGGCGACCCCATGGACTGCAGCCTACCAGGCTCCTCCATCCATGGGATTTTTCCAGGCAAGAGTACTGGAGTGGGGTGCCCCTGCCTTCTCTGATGATTTGTGCTACATGGGAGGAATTCATGCCTTAAAGAAACATTATTAAAATGAAGTGGAGCCTAGTTGTTTTAATGAGCTAATGATCTTTTGAAAATGTGCTAGTTTATGTTGCTTAATGATGGAATTGATACTGTGAAGGAATAATATTACCTATAGCATCACCTGTAATAAATATCACCTGTATTGGAAAGAACACTATCATTAATAGTGGTCCACATGGAGAGCTTTTTTTAAATTCATTTTTTTAATGTATTTATTTTTAATTGAAGGCTAATTGTTTTACAGTGTTGTGTTGGTTTCTACAAAACATCGACATGAATCAGCCATAGGTTTACCCATGTCCCACATGGGGATCTTTGCAGGTTCCACTAAATATAGGTCTATTAGGTACACAGTTGTTCCACGATACACCTTTTTTCTGTTTTCACAACTTCAAGAGTGTGTTCGTGCATCTTTAAAAGGAATTCTAACTCATATGAAGGAGTTGTGCGGTAATTACAAGGAAGCAGGAATCCTGAGATTGCAGTGTAGGGATGGTACAGGAGCCTTAACTGCATAACCGAGTCCTTACCCACTTTACATTTCTTTTCTAGTAACTACTCAGTACCCCGCTCGAGTCTGAAAAGATGCAGGTCACTTTCTTTAGAAGGATTCATAACAAAGGGCAATTGGAAGATGTACATGTTAGGAAACCTGGTTCTGGCTCACAAATCCTCTGGGTACATACATCTGCCATAAGAGAGAGATTTCTAAAAATAGCAGACTGGGCAGCAGCCGGCTGGGCTCTGCGCTAGTGCCTCTGTGATGCAGAACTTGGGTAGTTGACTCCCTGAGCGGCAGCGAGCAGGCAGCTGTCTGCAGGGCTCAGTCGAGCTGACGGCTCAGTGCTGGGGAGGGAAGATGTGGAGGCCCCTGACCCGGCGGAGCTGCCTCACTGCAGCCACCCAGGACTGCTCCCAGCTTGACACAGTGCATCTTTGGACAGTGAGGGCTGTGAAAGCGTTGCTCAGAGGAGACTGAGGTCTCCCTGGAACTAGATGACAACTAAGTAGACATAGAAATCGCCCACCCACAGGCCCAGGCAGCTGGCGTCCGTGTCTGTCTCCCTGTCAGCTTCAGGAACCTGAAGAATCAAACCTGGCAGTGGATTCAAGAGGAAGAAGAGAAGCAGGGGAGACGGGACACGCCAAGCCTGTGAGATGCTCTGCTCCACGGTGCTGCATAGGTGATGTGACAGTGTGTGAATCGGTTGGGATTCATTAAGTTTGTGTGCCTAAGGGTAAATCAGGGAAGGAGAACTGGACAGAGGGAGGTAGAGGGAAGGGAGGGAGGCTCTGCTCCAGGATCTACAGTGAGATTTTTGAAGCATGTGAGATTGATCTTCATGGCCTTCCCATCTCTCTGTGTTGGGTTTTGGAGCCTCCCAGGGCCCACACCTGGGACAGCCTTAGTCAGATCAGGTCCCATTTCCAAGCTTTCCTCCTCCCCCAGACCAGCCTGTCCTGCGTCCACACAGCGAGATAGCTCCACATGCCTTTTGTTGTTCAGTCATTCAGTCGTGTCTGACTCCCTGCGACCCCACGGACAGTAGCCTGCCAGGCTCCTCTGTCCATGGGATTTCCCAGGCAAGAATACTGGAGTGGGTTGCCATTTCCTTCTCCCAGGGATCTTCCTGACCCAGGGATCAAACCCAGGTCTCCTGCATTGGCAGGTGGGTTCTTTAGCACTGAGCCACCTGGGAAGTTCCACATACCTTTTAGAGCAACTAAAATTTAAAAGATGAACTACGCCAAGCATTAGGTGACGATGGAATTCCCTTATACTACTGTCAGAAGTAGAGAAGGACACAGGCACTTGGGAAGACAACTGGCAGATCCTAAAAGTTAAACGTACACCTACCACATGACCATCCATCCAGCTTCTAGGTGTTTAACCAAGAGAAAAGGAAATAGGTGTCTGTACAAAGACATGTACATGAATGCTCACAGTGGCTTTATTTGTAGGAGAAAAACTAGAAAGAATCCAAGTTTCCATCCAAATTAACTAACTATGCTGCATCTATACAACAGAATACTACTCAGTAACAAAAAGGGATAAACAGTTAATACATGCTTCAACCTGTATGAACTTCAACATGATTATACTGAGAGAGGACAGATAATATAAAGTCTATGCTATAAGATTTTCATTTCTATTATATTCTAGAAAGTGCAAAATAACTTTTAATGACAGAAAACAGATAAGTGTTTTGCAGGGATGGGTTAGGGAGTGGAGTGGGCTGGAATAGGAATGACAAAAGGCCAGGGAGGAAACTTGGAGGAATGGATATGTTCATGATCTGGATTTGTGGCAAATTTGAATATCCTTCAAATATACAGGTTTCTCTGGTTTATACATACATCAGACTTATCAAATAATATACATTTAATGTGTGCAATATATGTCAATTATACCTCAATTAAGCTTTATAGTTAAGTTTAAAAATTATCCATGAATAAAGCTTCTAGACTTTAGCCCTTGACCTTGGCCAAGATGACTTCTGCATAATTCTTTGTAGAGGAGGCAAAGTCTCCTTCACTTCTGGTCATAAGCCAACTGTTGAGCAAACACTGTAATCATCATAATAGCTGTCATTCTAGCCCCTGGCTCATAGGAAGTACTTAACTTGTGTGTAGCACTAATCCTTCATGCTCAGTAGTTATATGGATTTAAAAATTCATTAACCAAAGGAATATAAGAATATGCTTTTCCAGTAAGTTTTATATGAGCCAACATCTGTGAAACGTTATACGTGGCAAGAATGTGTATTTATTCCAAATACACAGAATAAAATGGAGGAACCACTTACCAAGGCCTCCCCTGCAAAAGGTCCTGGAACTGTCTGATGATCCAGTCAGTGACTCAGAATCTGACTTAATGCAAGGAGTCATCTCCATCAAGATGCTGATCAAGGCAAAACCAAAATGGTTAGAAGATGCCTCCGGGAAAGAGCTGCCTGGACATTGGGTACTAGGAGCAAAGCATTTTAACTCAGGCAAACACAACTGAACTAAAAACAGAGCTTAAAGAGAGTGCCTGTAACTCACACCAAGTATTTAGTAGCTGCAGTTTTCATTTTTATTGCTGAGTTCAATTCACAAAAACAACAATAAATTTATTTAACATCTGTTCTGTGTCAGCAGTATGGTAGTCATCTTTAAGACTGTTATGTATTAGAATAAATTACAGGAGGCAATGAAATCTTATTGCCAAGACTTTTTATTATTTGGATATAGAACATGTCCAATCAGAATAAGTGTAGAACTTTCAAGAGACAAAGAAATGGAAACAATTGCCATCTAGGGTGCTTCCTTGCCTGACTTTTTTTTTGAAAGTTTAATTTTTTATTGAAGCATATTTGACTTGCAATATTAGTTTCAGGTATGCAACATACTTGTTCAATATTTGTATACTTCACTCCATTAAAATTTTTTTAATTGGAGTATACTTGCTTGTTTTATATGCAAGCTTTTGTGGTTATCATGCCTTATTACTTGAAACATTAATAACTACAATGTCATTTCCTCCATGTCTGGCCCAATAATTTAACACAAACAATGTAGAGGTTATACTGAGTGTCCGGTTAAGTTGGTTGAATAAGGTCCCAGGAATGAGGAAAATGTGTTTGGAACTCCCTTCCTATAAATGAAACCCTATAGTCATCCATTCATTAAACAGTTTTCTTAGTCCCTCCATGGTCCTGGGTATGTGCAATGGTAAACAATACAGACATATGGTCTTTACCCTGGTGGAGCCTACGGGCAGAGGGTAGATCCAAAACTAAATGTATAATTACACACTGTAATAAATGAAAAGATATTTGGCCAAGAAAGCTCAATACACTGCCTCCCTGTCCTTTTAGTTCTTTTCAGAAACACAAAGGCATTCTCCACAGCCCCCTAATTGTAGCAGCTTTTCTGGGTTTTTGAATTAGTTGTAATTATGTGCAGTTGACATCTTCGTTCTTGGAGTGCAGCAGCCTGCTTGAGAAGCATGGCCTGCTTCTCCCAAGGCTAAGTTCTGAGTATCTGGCAGGCAGGCAGCTTAGACCGACGTGCCACGCACAGAAATGGAGCCCGCAGCCAACCTCTTCAACCACTGTGCCCCTGGGCATGCAGTGCTGAAAAGACACGTAGGCTTCCTAATCCACCCATCTAGGTGACATCTAGGTGGGCCACAATGACGTAAGCAGGTTCTGAGCAAAACTGCAGGTGAGTTCTTTACCACTAGTGCCATCTTGGAAGCCCAGGGTCAAGTATCAAGTATGTGGCCTGCTTATTGACATTAAATAATTTAACAGACCCCCACTTGTAGTTCTTGACCCTTGACTTGATTGAGAATTGTAGAAAAAGACCCAGAAGTTCACTGTGAATATCAGTTAAAGCTTATATAAGCAGTAAGATGTAGTCCTCCAGCTGTGAGGCTTGGAATCCAGTCTTCCACTCTCCTTGAACTATTGTGAGTGAAATGGCAGATCAAAGTCCACTTTTCATAAATATGTAAATAATATCACAATGAGCAACACCAATCTGGATAATAATTTAAAGGCACTACATATTATAAACCAGAAATTCATTTTTTTTAATGGTACACCAGTTTAATTATATGGGGAAACATAATGGGAAAGAATTTGATCTTAGAGGTTTAGGTGGTTCCTATGACTTCACTGAGACTCAACCAGAAATCTTCATTTTAATATTATATGATTGTGCACCACTACTAAGACCTGAAGCAGCCAAATAAGAAAAAAAAATCTTTGAGACATTACAGTTAACAAAGCTTTCACATCTGAGGTTCAGCTGGAGAAATTCATTTTGGAAAGTATTTAAAAACTATTAGGTACATGAATCTCTGGACCCATATGAAGCCATGGCAATAAAATAGCAAGAAGTAAATGGAGGCTAAAATCAGGGGAAACAATCAGTGCAAAAGATGTCCTGTTATTTTCATGATAAGTCCTTAGATATTCTGGCTGAAGATACAAGAAGAAAAATGCATTTCCCTCAGTAACTGTCAGCTTGTTTTGTGCAGTGGTTTTCATTTGTTTATGGTAACATAATAGAGAAAAGTTCTGGAAATTGAACCAATTGTAATAGCAAAGGAAACCGGTCAGTAGCTCTAGGATCTTGGGTGAATTTCCTTCAGAATAGTCAGCAGATATTTTATAAATACTTAGGCAATCTCTTGTGCTGTGTGCTTAGTTGCTCAGTTGTGTCCAACTCTTTGCCACCCCATGGACTGTAGCCCTCCAGGCTCCTTTGTCCATGGGGGGATTCTCCGGGCAAGAATACTGGAGTCGGTTGCCATGCCCTTCTCCAGGGCATCTTCCCAACCCAGCGATCGAACCTAGGTCTCCCACATTGCAGGCAGATTCTTTACCAGCTGAGCCACCAAGGAAGCCTAAGAATACTGGAGTGGGTAGCCTATCCCTCTCCAGGGGATCTTCCCGACCCAGGAATCAAGCCAAGGTCTCCTGCATAGCAGATGGATTCTTTACCAACTAAGCTATCAGGGAAGTCCAGGGAATCTCTTAGGAACCTCAAATGGAAAACCAAGAGAGCATTTTGTATCTGTCTAGAAATCTGGGGGAACAAAGGGAAATGAAACCTAGGGTCTTCCTTGTATGCATGTGTGCTAAGTCACCAGTTGTATCTGACTCTTTGCGACTCCATGGACTGTAACCACCACCCTCCTCTGTCCATGGGAGTCTCCTGGCAAGAATACTGGAGTGGGTTGCCATGTCCTCCTCCAGGGGATCTTCCCAAACCAGGGATTGAACCTGTGTCTCTTATGTCTCCTGAATTGGCAGGGGGTTCTTTACCCCTAGTGCCACCTGGGAAGCCCAGAGTCTTCCTTAACAAGTTCAACACCTTGTGCCTCGCAGCCCCTACCTCACTTCCCGTTGCCATTGGAACTATCACCAGTTGACCCAGTTAAGACTTTTAAAAACCTCATCATTATGTAAGCAATGCTGGCCCTCACAGCCCTGCTGTACATTGGACAACTGTTCCTATCAAGTACAATACTCAGCAAATGCCAGATTCGTGGCAGCAGAAGCTATGAGATGCCTTGTTACACTCGACCTCAGCCTTGGCTGCACTAGTTATCCCTTGGGAGATTTGCGATGGATATGCTGATGCTTGGACTTGTCCCACCTCATCCATCATCAGAGATTCTGACCTCATTGGTCTGGTGAGCATGCTGGGTATCGGCATTTTTTCCCTATTCTTTTCAAAATAATTATAGCTTCACAGGAGGTTGTGAAGTTGTCCCTAATGGTTACATCTTACACAGCTATACTTATATCAAAACCAGGCAGCTTGCATTGGTATGATGTATGTGCATAATCCCATGCCGTGTGTAACCACCACTGTAGTTAAAATACCTGAACTTTCTAGGGGGCACAGTGGTAAAGAATCCACCTGTAATGCAGGAGATGTGGGAGAAATGGATTTGATCCCTGGGTTGGAAAGATCCCCTGGAGGAGGAAATGGCAACCGACTCCACTTTTCTTGCCTGGGAAATTCCATGGACAGAAGAGCCTAGCAGGGCACCGTCCATGGAGTCAAAAAGAGTCAGGACACAGCTAAGCAACTGAGCATGCACCCACAGTTAAGATACAGAACTATTCCATCATCCTCAATATCACCGTCATGTTACCCTTTACACTATCACCTACACACTCTCTCTCCCTACCATTCCGACACACACTCATGATCTGTTCTCTTTACTTCTGTCATTTCAGGAATGTTACATCAATGGATTCTATAGTGTGTAATTTTTGAGGTTGGCTTTTCACTCAGCATAATCTTCCTGAGACCCATCCAAGTTGTGTACATCAATAGTTCATGCCTTTTTATTGCTAGTTAGAACGTCATCATATGGATGTAACCTGCTTAATATTCACCTGTTGTGAAACATTTTGGTGGTTTACAGTTCAGGGCTATTACAAATACAACAGCCATGAATATTTGTATTTTTGCATGAGCATAAGTTTTCATTTCTTCGGGATAATGCCAGGAGCACAGTAAGCTCGGTTGTGTGTTAAGTACATGTTCGGTTTTTTAGAAGCTGCGAAATGTTTTCCAGAGTTGCTGTACCATTTTACTTTCCCACCAATAATGTATATAGCGATCCAATTTCCCCACATTCTTGCAGTATTTGGTATTATCACTGTGTTTTATTTTAGCCATGCTGGTCAGTATATTGTAACAAATCATACTGTGGTTTAATTTTCATTTCCTTCATGACAAATGAGGTTGACTATCTTTGCATGAGCTTATTTGCCATCTGTATATCCTCTTCATGAAATGGCTCTTTATGTCTCTTGCCCATTTTTCTGTTGCATTTGGACATGGGGTTGGGAGGCAGATTCAAAAATTCCCCAGATGTTTCTAAAATGGGGTTCAGTTTGTGAGGCACTGCCTTCTATCGTCTCTATGTAATATAAACTCTAAACTTAAGCTGTTACACCTGTAATAACCTTACACTAAGGCCTGTGTGGTCAGGATCGCCTGATGACACGTGCCTGCAGTACAAGGGAAGAGAGCTGGAAGTGTTTTCCAGGAGCTCAGGTGGTCCGCTTGTGCTCACTACAGGACTGGATGAGTGTCTGAGAGTGTAGAGAATTCTGAAAATGTGGGCAGAGTACCTTTTGCCTCAGCATTGTGGCCTGTGTGTTCTGTGTATGTCTGCACATGTCATGCATGTAAAATGGTCATTCCCAGGCCCCAAACCCCAGACCTACAGAATCAGAACTTTTCAGAATGGGGCCTGGGAACCTGCATACCTAGAACAGGTGGTTTCTGTGCTGTCAATTTGAGACCCACCTTATTCAGGGAAAAATAAGGGCCCCACTTTCTACTTGGTCACAGGTGGTACCCTTCTGTTAAGGAATTGGCTTCCAGAGGAATTCCCTTCAGCCAGTATGGGCTTAGAAATTCATATCTCCATCAGAAACCTGGGTCTAGAGAGGGCTAGGCTGGTGTTTGCATACTTCATACTGTATTCCAGAAGCAGTCCTCACATACAATCTCACCTCTGTGTTAAGAAGTAATCATTTGTGGTACTCAGTAATGGTAATAACAATAAAGAACACTTAACAGAGTGCTGATTATGTGCTAGACTTCTCCCACACACTGGCTGACTTAATTCTTATAACAACTTACAGAGGTTATTATATTCTCCATTTTGTAGAAGAGGAAACCGAGGTTCAGAGAGATCTGGTCATTTGCCCAAAGCCATGAAGCTAATAGATGACTCTTTCCTTCTGGAATTCCCTCTCATTTATTTTTTTGCCCTTGGTTGTCCCAAATGCCAGTTTTTATTAATTTTTTTCAGACTACTTGAACCTCACTGAAAACAAAAAGAAGCACGAAGAGTTTATAATTACATCTACAGAGCTCTGAGTAGCCTAACGGGTCACCATTTGCGTAGCAGGAGTAAGTGCTTCATGGAGTTTGCATTTCTGAGGATCTCTGCGGTGCGGCGTTGCTGTGCGGGCGGTCAGCGTTGAGCTGGTTTAAGTGGAGAGAGTGGAGCTCTCGGGAGGACTGAAGTGGGGAGCTACTGTACAGAGGCAGAAATGACTTCCCTCCTGCTCCTCAGGAACCTGCAGTTGGGGACAAAGAAGCCACACCCTTTTAAGTACACACGTGTGGCCCTGGCCCCGTTTTCACAGCCGCCCGCCCGTGGCTGGCTCAGGTGAGAGCTCTCTTGTTCTCCGCCGGACATCCTGCATCATTTGGATGAGCGCCTGGGTTCTCCGAGTGGCTCTGACATAACTGGTGTTTTCGTAATACCCCCAGCCTCATTGCTCGTGGTTCCTGGTGGCCTGCCCTGGGCGCGCCCTGTCTTTGGGCCCCAGGTGTGGTTTGGGGCTGTGGTCACAGGGGTATGAAGAAATGGTTTCTCCTGTGCCCCCAGCTCTTGAACCAAAGGCTTCTTGCAAGGTTTTTGGGAATCAAAATGGATGGAAAGCAGAGCCCAAGGCAAAGCTTAAAGTGTACAGCTTTGTTCCAGGAGGGGAGAAAGGAAGTGAGTCAAGGAGAGCGTGGAAGCAGGTGCGGGTGGAGGTGTGGCCACGCTGGGCACGCGTGCCGCAGAAATCATGCCTGACCCTCAGCCGGCAGGACCCCACGGGGAGGCCGGAGCGAACCTCTGCATTTGGGGCTGTGGGTCACCGGGAGGAAGGGCCAGGAGTTCATCCTCCTGCTTCCGCCATCTGGACTCTCCCGGTCTAAGCTGGTGCCACGGGATTCGGCTCTCCCTCCATTCGGGTTGTCCCCACCTGCTCCGAGAAGCCATGGGACAGCCATCTTCTGCACCGCCACCCTCTCCACCCCACCCCCAGAAAGGTGGCAGGGGCATCACACAAGTTTCGAGTGACGGGAAGGGCCAGCTCCTTGCAGGCTCCTCAGAGGCCTGGGTTGGGCAGCAGAGCTGCCCCATAGTGGCCCAGAAACAGTGTACCAGCGCCCCACTCTCGGGAAACTGCCCGCCGATGGTGCCAGAAATGAGACGTCTGCGGGAAGCGAGCAGCAGGGCCCAGCCAGCAGAAGGGGGCCGAGGGGAGCTGGGGAGGGCACGGGACTCAGGCCCCGTGCAGCACCCTTCCCAACTCCAGTGCAGCGTTTGAGTATCGGGTGTCTTCCTTACAAGCCACGGGAACACACTCCAGCTTTCTTAAGTCCGAGAGGAATTTATTGGGTGTAATTGAAGAGCTTTCGGAGATTGGAGAGCAGGTCATAAGGACAGCCGCTGGGAGCTAGTTAGCCTAAATGGTGGGCCCCCTGACACCCCGGTCACCACAGCACCCCTCTGTCACAGTCCCACCATCACTGCCTCCCCACGAGACTGCACACCACCAGACACATCTCCAAAATAGTAGAGAGAAGGTGATACTGGTTATGGGGTGAACTGTATTCCCCTCCCAAATTCATATGTTCAGGGCCTAACCACCCAGTACCCCAGCATGTGACCTTATTTGGAGATGGGGGCGTTTACTTGCACACATGCTAAGTCACTCAGTCACGCCCAACTCTTTGCGACCCCATGGACGGTAGCCCACTGGGCTCCTCTGTCCATGTGATTCTCCAGGCAAGGGGAGTGGGTAGCCATTTCCTCCTTCAGGGGATCTTCCCGACCTAGGGATCGAACCCGCGTCTCTTATGTCTCCTGTATTGGCAAGACGGTTCTTTACCACTTGCACCACCACGGTGGTATATTGCACAGCTCATCGTATTGAAATAAAGTCATCAGTGTGGGCCCTAGTCCAATAAGATCAGTGTCCTTGTGAAGATGGAAAGCTTGGACACAGACACGCACAGAGGAAAGACAGTGTAAGGAGACATGAGGAAAGATAGCTGTCTCCAAGCCCAGGAGAGGGGCCCAGAGCAGAGCCTCTCGTGCCAGCCATCAGAAGGAATGAACCTGCTGGCACCTTGATGTTGGGTTTCTGGCTCCCAGACCTGAGAGGCAATTAATTTCCTAGTTAGCCCTGGAAAACTAACGTAATGCTGGAGGGTCAAGAAGAGAGGGGAAAGAAAGAAAATCCTCACCACTTTGCTGAACTCTTTGTAGATAGCAAAGGCACTTTGATGTACTGAGTTGGCCAATACAGCATAAATTATGGAAAAGCCCCAGCAACCTTTTGGCCAACCCAGTACCTTATCCCACCTGGCAGGGCTGGGATCTCTATAGTCATGCACGGTTCTGGTCTGAGAAGCACCTGGCACTTGGTTTAATGCGCTGTGGTTGCCATCTTAAAATTCTCTAGGCTTTGAAAACAAGAAACCCTATATTTTCATTTTTTCAGTGGGCCCCACAAGTTACAAGTCATGTAGCTTGGTCCTGGCTCCTGGATGTCACTGCAATCTGTGTTTACTTGTGACACAAACAGGGACTTTGCCATGATTTGTGTTTATCGGTGATGAAACTGAACCTGAAAGAGGTTAAGTAACTTGATCAAGATCAACAGATGTAACCAGAGCTGGATCAGGAGCTGAGGTTTCTGATGCAGTGACCTCTGTGTTCCATCTAGTTTGATATTCTGTAACTCAAGAACTCATCTAAAAATAAGGAAAATATGGAGGTTAAACCTTTATATGGTTTCCTTGCCTTCCTTCAGTTATCTTGACTAAAGTTCAGTGCACGAAACCAGGCGCTGTGTCCTCTGGGTGACCTTTGATGTCCCTGCCTGCCTAGTTGAGAAGTTCCTCTGCCTCCTTCGCCTGGTGACACTGTCTTTTCGGCTGGTCCCCTTTAGTGTCTTCTTATCTGTCTTCCTATCAGATTCTGTGTCTCTGAAGAAGCAGGTTCTTGCCTGCCTGGGGCCCCAGGTCAACCTAAGTTTGGGTTTAGACAGAAACTGTTAACCTTGGGCTGCTGGATCTGTGCCATGGTTGTTGGTCATGTGGTCTGTGGTCATGGATATTGAGAAATAGGTTCAGGAATCAATTGACCTCTTCTTGGTTCTAGATATTCAGCCTCTTGGCCTTCCTGGGATAAACCAACCCGTCTAATCTGGGTTTTGTGGAGTTTCATCATCTCTCCTTGTCTGTCTGCTTTTTCTCCCCTCTCCTATTCTCTCCTTGCTTTACTGATGCTCTGTTGTCAGTGAAGTTCCTTAGGCTCTCCTCTGATTTCTTTATTTTTCTTTCAGCCCCTAGTCTACCACTTTTCTCAAGTCCCTCAGTCCTTCACAGCTCTGCCCCCAGCATCACCAACACATCTTGGAGATTTCCAAGTCAGTTACATCATCGGTATCCTAAAGAGACATTTAATAAAGTTTTGCTTAATTTACTCTTGGGTTCCACTCAAATAGATCATTTTCCAAATCCATCAATATTTTTGGAAGAGGTAGAAGGAGGTTTTAGGCTTTTAAAATGTTTTTTCTTTCCCCCTTTGTTACAGAATGGAACATTGGAGGGTGAGGTGTGCAGTAATTGTGTTGTTTATTCATTCTCTGAGGTAGATATAAGTTACTCGCCTGCACTCCTCTCTTTGAAAACAACTTCTCTCCATTCTGTGTGGGGCTGTTAGCCAGGATGCTTGAGCAACCCCTTGGCTGCCTCCCCACATGACCAAGGCCGACCAATCAGAATGCTCTACCCTCCATTGCTAGGATCGCGTTGCCAGGTGACTCGGGCAGCACTGGTCAGAACCATCCTTGACAATGGCTGCATAGAAACTGGAAAGTAAGGTATCTCTTCCTCTGAGAATGGGTGATGCTGACAGAAGAAAACTAAAAGTGGGGAGTGGGATCTAGATTTAAAGATGACTTGAGAAGATCTCTTAGGTTGGTTACTAGTTCAAAGTCAGTGGAGACTGAATTGACGAGCAGCCATTTAGAATTACTAAGGCTGGTGATGGGGACCTCCCTGGTGGCTCAGTGGTAAAAAATTAAATCCACCTATCAGTGCAGGAAACGCAGGTTTGATTTCAGATCCAGAAAGATCCCACATGCCACAGAGCAACAAAGCCCGTGCCCCACAACTACTGAGTCTGTGCTTTGAGCCCACGGGCCACAACTACTGAGGCCCACATGATCTGAAGCCCATGCTCTGAAACATGAGAAGCCACCACAATGAGAAGCCTTCACACTGAAACTAGACAGCAGCCCCTGCGTGCTGCAACTAGAGAAAAAGCCTGCACAGCAGCAAAGACCTAGTGCAGCCTAAATAAATACATAAATAAAATGATTTAAAAAAATAAAAAGACTGGTGGTGTTAGGGAAAACTCAAATCTGGCAAACAGGGACCTTGACTTTCTTATACCCCAGAGCAATGATTCAAGGTGGGGAATGGATCATTCTGAGGACTTTTTTTTTTTTTGGATGTACTAGGAATTCCGAGAAGTGGAAAGTCCTTGGGTGGAGCTTTAGGCATTGGGAGACAGGAGTGCTAAACTCTTGCCGTGTATGGTGCAGTCCTGCAGAATGGAGAGCTGCCTTGCTAGCTGCTCTCCCACTGCAGGAGAGAAAAACTCAACCTGTGAAGAGAAGCAGAGTCCCAGTATCCCTGAGAGAGCATCTGTATTCAGCTCCACAGTTGCCCAAGATCCACACTCAGGTCACGTCTTTTCCTGTGACGCCTCTTTGGGTTGGTTTTGTTCACCTGCAGCAGAAGGAGAACTGAGAAGCTCATGTACCAGGGAGTAACGAGTGCCCTGGTTTTCTGCAGTTCCCTCTTGTAAGTCTCTAGTCTTCTTCACATTTAAGTGGCCCTTCATACTAAGTCGGGTGAAGTCAAATTCCTTACCAGCTCCTCATTGCCCTTATGTTCCTTCTCGCAGCATAGAAAACCTTCGTGTCCTGACTCCTGCCCCTTTCCCCAGCCTCCTCCCTCGCCCATTCCTGCCTCAGCCCACACTCTAGAACAAGAAGACACCTGTAGAAGAGACGTCTGCTGCTTCCCATGGCCATGCTCCTGCTGTCCCTCTGTCTGGGGTACACTTTCTACCCTTCTCAGTTACCAGAATTCCTCCTTCCTTCATAGGAGGAAGGCTTCATGAAACCCCACAGCACCCCACGTATACCTCTGTCTTAAGACCACTTTACGTTAAGGTTATCTGTTGGTGTGCCTGTTTCAACTACTAGATCAGAAGATTCTCAGATTCGGGGCATCTTCTTCAACTTTGTCTTCCAGTACACCTAGCATACAGTGGCTGGCACCTGCTGTTGAACTGAACTGACCCTTGTTTTAAGTAAAATAAAATACAGTAATTAATTCATCTTAGACAACATCTGGGATACACTGAAATTTATGTAACGCATCCTTCTTGGAGTGAATCACTGGTGGACCTATGACCTTGGTATGACATGTGTGAGAAAGCTCTTCACAGGCAAGTCGTTTTTAGATTTGCTTGAAAGACTGCAGAGAAAAACAGTAGAATGGTTATCTTAGTCTCAGTTCAGTTCAGTCACTCAGTCGTGTCCGACTCTTTGCAACCCCATGAATCGCAGCACGCCAGGCCTCCCTGTCCATCACCAACTCCCAGAGTTCACTCAGACTCACGTCCATCAAGTCAGTGATGCCATCCAGCCATCTCAATCTCTGTCGTCCCCTTCTCCTCCTGTCTCCAATCCCTCCCAGCATCAGAATCTTTTCCAATGAGTCAACTCTTCTCATGAGGTGGCCAAAGTACTGCAGTTTCAGCTTTAGTCTAGAGGAATGAAAAGTATATATATTTTTTAATTTACATAAGATCATTTTCGTTCACTAGGCGTGTCTGGTAGGGCAGGGATATGAAAACAATGACTTTGCTTTTGGGGCAGCGGTGAAGGGCTGCCCACTAGAGGTGGTTTTCTTTCTGAAAAGGAGAGTAAAGACCGAGCCCAAGCCCAGAAGGTGGTTGTCCTTTCCGTGGTTTGGGAAATGAAGAAACTAGTCCCTGGGTATCTGGGCATCCAGTTCCTTGTTGGTGGATATAAACTTGTTCTCATGTTGCCTTTTCCGTCTCACAGTTAGTCCCTGTCTTCACTGTTTTTGTCTCAGAGGAGATGGCAGGGTGAAGGAGGTGAGGAGAAGTGAAGAAATGTGTATTTTTAGCATGGGCACAGCTAAATGTTCTGAGTCTTCTTTTACAACCACATTTAAAAATAAATGTCAAGAGTCAGGATTTAAATGATTTCTCGGTGTCCACATCCTCCCTTTCCCGTTAATGAGGGCCTGTCTTCTTCTGTCTGGTCACCACTCTGTGGAGTGTGTCTTTCAACTCCGGATGTATCAACCACTAATTGACAAAACGCACAGAATTTCTTAAGGTATACACGACACACTTTTGTGTTAAAGGTCTCAGGATATCCCTTTATCCTCAGATCAATAATACATCCAAGGATACACAGATGCTTTACCATCAGAATCTCACATTAAGCTGTACTTTCACTCATTTATTCATGCAGTATTTCTGAAACATATCCTATGGGTAAGAAATGTACAAAGATGAGCAGTAGCTGCTCTACTTTCAGGATTGTCACTCAGACAACCGTTTCTCAGAGGGCTGGTCCCTGACGTCAGACTCACCTGGGGTTCTCAGTAGAACTGCAGACACTTGGGTTCCACCCTAGTATTAGTGACTCAGATTACATATGAGATCATATATTTTCAGGTATTCAAATTACATAAATGTATATTACTTTGAGCTTCCCTGGCGGCTCAGACAGTAAACAATCCACCTGCAATGCAGGAGACTTGGGTTTGATCCCTGGGCCAGGAAGATCCCCTGGAGGAGGGCATGGCAACCTACTCCAGTATTCTTGCCTGGAGAATCCCCATGGACAGAGGAGCCTGGTGGGCTACAGTCCATAGCCCACATGACAAAGAGTTGCACATGACTGAGTGACTAAGCAGAGCATATTACTTTGAGGAAGAGGTGATGAGATGGCCATGTGAAACTCAGAATGATGTGTGTGTACATGTGTGTGTACATGTGCGCCCCCTCAGTCAGGTGTATGTACATCCCCTCAGGCCTCCAGGAGGTACTAGGTTTTACTGTAACAACTAAGACTTACCCACTTTGTCCAATAAGACCTATGTTTAGACCTCACTTGAACCCTTACTGGCTGTGTGGCCTTGTGAAAATTATCCAACTTATTTGTATATCTGTAAACTGGGATAAAGCCCACCTCACAGGGTTCCTTTGAGAATTGAGTGGAACAGAATGTGTAAAGTCTTAATGTAGCACTGAGTGTGTTGCAGTGGAAGCCAATAACTAATACTGGTTTATGGATACTCTTCAAGATGAAATTTTTTAGCAATAAACTTTTTTCTGCATCAGATATATGAAATAAAAAAATTCCCTTCTTCCATCATTTTGCACTCATTTACAATGATTTAAATTTTATATGAAGTACAGCTTTATTGATATATGAGTTACTATAAGATTCACCATTTACAGTGGACATTTCAATGGTTTTTAGTATATTTGCAGAATTGCGCAGCCAACTTGGAAAAGGGAATGACTACCCACTCCAGTCTTCTTGCCTGAATAATCCCACGGACAGAGGAGCTTATCTAATTATAGAAGTTTTTCAAAATAATTTTTTAGTGTGTTTGTGTGTATGTGTACTCTTCATAAGGAAGCAGATTGTTTAATAGAATATTTTAAAACAAATATCCAATGTTATACATGGTAGATTTTTTTTTCTCCTTTACATACAGAGCTTTTTGAAAAGATATTTTTCATCTTTCTAATTCCTTTTCTGGAATTGTCTTCAAAATTTTGTTCATATTCTTAAAACTACCTTCAGTTGTGGATTTTCTTTTGAAGAAAGATGCGAAAGTAACAAAAATAGTGATTAACCCCCTTTGATAACTAATGGGGGAACTTAAACTGGGTGATAACTATTTGGGGGCTCAAAAATCAAGGACTGGTTATGTTAATGATAGAAGTGTTCTGGTGTGGTTCATATGCTAACTCTGAAAGGGTAAAGAATCAACAAATTAATAGAAAATCAGTGAATATCAGTTCAAAAGTTAAATGTCTGTTATAACCATTTCAGGAGTAAATTCAGGAATTAAAAAGATTCTGACGAGCTTTGCACTGAGGTCTATGGATATGTATTTGACTACATGTTTCATCCACAGTGTTGAGAAGCCTCATAATATCTGTCTAGATATTGGCAGCACTTACTGCTGTTCTGACACAGTGAGAACACTCAGTGAGTGCCCTGTGAAACACAAGAACATCAGGGCACTCTGCTCAGTGGTGTCCATTCATTTGCACAAGCAACACCAGTGTGGGATTACCCACATTTCTAGAAAACTTTTTCAACTAGTTCCTTAAGGTACTATGGGGAATTCAGTGGTGCTGAGTTTTGGATAGGGACACCCAGATTGCTAACTTAACCCTAGAACAAAACACAAGTGATTAAATGAATAAGGCATGAGTTTATGTTAGCAGTGTATCTCTAAAGCAACCATAACTGACTGCCAAACATGTTACACACATAGGACATAGAAGATGCATTTTTAAAAAAACATTCATACTAAATATTATTGATTTCTCTGTCCTTTTCTTCAGGCAGTGTCAAAAACATATACTAATGAGTTATTAAAGCAGAGACAATTCAGATCCAAATGAACTCTAAAACCTAGATATTTTTACTTAATATTTTTATACTCCTTGAATAAAATTGGCACTTCTTCCTTAGGCCGCATTAAAATAGCAAACTTATACTGTTTATATTAGAAATGGTTTAAATTAATCATTTCCGTATGATACATTTGGTTACCTAATTGCACAGATTTTCTTGCAGCTGGATATTTCAAGATAATGCTGTTAGGAAAAAAGATAACTCTGTTGACAATATAAGACAAGAAAGAGCCACACACCTTCATTAATCTTAGAAAACTAACTGTATAGATTCAGACAGTATCTTGCTGCTGTAGCTTATTCGTGTGCCTACCCTTTCAGCTACTTGCCTTGAAGGTACTGATTGTCTTCATATCATTAATGGGGGAATTGAAGCTAAAGAGATGAAGTAAAATTGCCCCAAGTCACAAAGGTAAGGTCTTGCAGAGCCCAAACCCTAGTCTATGATTTAAATGCCTGGCCCAGTCTCCATCTCCCTGCAACTTCCAACTCACCATACACTTGACAAACAGGGGCTGAGCACTTACCCCCTACACTAGACTGTCTGAGGGGATCTGACTACATTTCATGGTTAGGAACAAGTCTACCAAGAATCGCTGCTGCTTCCACTGAACCAGATTCACAGAATGGTGTCCCTTCCTCCGTCTGTTGTCAGGGGAGAAGCCTAGAGGTTCGAGGGTACTGATGGTGCCGTGTGTTGTCAGCGCTGTTTAGTCCCTCAGTCATGTCCGACTCTTTCTGACCTCATGGGCTGCAGCCCTCCGGGCTCCTCTGTCCATGGAATTCTCCCAAGCAAGAATACTGAAGTGCGTAGCCATTTCCTTCTCCAGAGGACCTTCCTGACCTAGGGATCGAACACGCATCTCCTGCACTGTCATATTCCCTGCCACCAGGGAAGCCCTGTGTTGGAAGTTAGTGTAGGAGCAGCTTAATATCTTAGTATAATAAGGCCAGGATTGTTAGCAAGGCACGGAAACATTACATGAAGAGAAGGCAAATAATTTCCTTAGTAAAAATGGGGATTCCAGATATAAATTAATCACAGTGGAAGTTGTGCTTGGTTTTAGGTACTCCAGGAGAAAACCCACCAGGGCACTGAATAACTTTTGGCACCTCTCCCCTCCCTCATCCAGAGCTCCTGTGCCTCCCCCACCACGTGCCCCCCACTGCACCCCAGAAGTCAGCAGACCCAGACCTTGAAACCAGAGATACACAACAGTCAGGGAACGGAGAAGAGAAGCCTTGGGCATTCCCCAGAGGCTGCAAAATGCACAAGTCAAGAGAGGGGAGCAGGGGAGAGGGAGGCTTGATGATTTCTCTGAGGAGGAGGAGGGACAGTAGGTAAATCAGGGAACAGCAAGAACCAGTGCAAAGGAAGGAGAGAGGTTAAAGGGAAGGGATGAAGGCAGAGAGGCAAAAGAACCAGAGCAGGGAGGAGGGAGTGACAGGAAGATGGGGGAGATGAAGAGGGAGGGTCTCTCAAGGCCAGGAGAGGACCCAAATTTCCATTGAAAGACGCATCCCAATCAGGGGCTTGGGCAGGAGGCCTCACTGCTGGAACCACCCCAGGGAGGACAATGATCTGTAAACACCTGTTTAAACACACTGGGGTCCTTTGGGTATTTGGTTTGGGAAAAGACAGATGAGGTTTCCGATCAGAAGGGGATGGTTTCCTGCTCTGTGGTCACAGCTCTGGTTTCCAGAGCAGGATGACTGTCCTGTCGGATCCACTTCTCCTCCTGCTGGAGAAACAGCCAGGTGGACCCCCATGGGTGCTCCCCTCCTTAGAGGCCAGCTAGTGACCCACCTGTGACCAGAAAAGAAAGGCCCCATCCACAGAGTCTGACATACCAACCCTTGCTTGACCTGACTTGCCTTCTAATTAAAAAGCAGTTAACTAAATCTACCCTTACAGAGCTAGCCTACTAAATCTTCAGGAGTGTTCAAGGACTGAGTTGGATAGCAAAGCTAGCATAATATGAAAATATAGTGTGATATTAATTTCTCTGCTCTCCTCCTTTTTAGAGTCCCAGGCATTCTAGAGACTTGTATTTATTTCAACTGGTAGTGCAGATTTACAGAGATACATTAAGGCATGGTTATTAGCTTTACTAAAGAATTTTTTTAATTGGAGGAAAATTTTTTCTTAATATATATATTTTGTTGACTTGTTTCCGGTGCACGGCAAGGTGATGCAGTTATACATATATTATTTTCAATTATAGGTATTATAAGATATTGACTATACAGTAATTGGAGGCAAATTGCTTTACAATGTTGTGTCGGTTTCTGCAGTATCACTCAACTCAATCATAATTATATATATATCCTCTCCCTCTTGAGCCTCCCTCCCCTCCCCCCATCCCATCCCTCTAAGTCATTGCAGAGCGCCAGGCTGGGCTCCCTGTGTTATACAGCAGCTCCCCACTAAGTATTTTAATATACTGAAGCACAAGCAAGATTTTCTTAAAGTAGTGTAGTGTCTAAAGGCATTTAAAATATGATTCCAAAATCCAAAACATGTTTAAGAAGACAAGGTCAGGGGAGTTTGTTGGTTGTCTTTCTCACATCAAGTTTCTACCTCCCTTTTCCTACTGCTAAGTCGCTTCAGTCGTGTCCGACTCTGTGCGACCCCAGGCTCCCAGTCCCTGGGATTCTCCAGGCAAGAGCACTGGAGTGGGTTGCCATTCCCTTCTCCAATGCATGAAAGTGAAAAGTGAAAGTGAAGTCACTGAGTCGTGTCCAACTCTCAGCAACCCTTTGGACTGCAGCCCACCAGGCTCCTCTGTCCATGGGATTTTCCAGGCAAGAGTTACTGGAGTGGGGTGCCATTGCCTTCTCCACCAATCAAAGCTAATGTGGCTGAATTCAAGGATTTTTGTTGTTAAGAGTTGAAGCAGTGCCTTCTTATCGGATGTGAAGAGGCATGGGGGCTAGGTTTTTCTGTTACTCGCAACCAAGACATCTTATTAAAAACAAAATCTACTTGGTAAAGGATAATACAGATATCTAAAACTTCTCACTGATCGTTTGAACTTGGAGTTTCATTTTCATAATGAAATCTAATGAGGAACCACAAAATACTGACAATACCCACAAGAGGTCTGTGGAAAGGAGATGGGTTCTTTCCTCCCCTTGAGAGCTTTTCTCTCCCTCCCCCCGCACTTTCCATCACCTCCTCTCTCTCTTTCCAAAGGAAACACTTGGGTAAATTTTATTGGGCTGGAGGTGGTGCACCGAAGACTGCATTGGTTCTGCAGGAGGTGCTGAGAATTTCAGTTTCAATTGCCTCATGCCCTAACATGTTAGAAATCTAGATATTTTTTTTCCTTTTGCAGGTAATATACACAATAACCCCTTAAATATCTGTCATTAGCTGCCATTATTAGCCAGTGAAGAAGTACAACCAGCCTTAATTCCCCACCTGCTAGGTGAACCCTGAGCAGGTGGCAGTGCCAAACAGCTGCAACAAGTGTAACTACAGGTCCATGCGTTGTCTGCCTTCAGGATCATGGAGCCCACTTTGAATGCTCTTTGTGTCCTTCATCACAGAGCAAATATTTGAAAATGTCTGTTCATGCTGCTGCTGCTAATCTAATTGTCTTTGGTATCTGGTTAAATCCCACTCAGCACACATCTGGAGTATATTACATGGGGGAGTTTCCCTCTGTCCATAATGGCCCCTCCCTTGCCTATTATGGGGTGCTGGGAAGTTGCACTGGATCTTGGTCCCTTTCAGCAGTTCAGTTTCACTAAGTCTGCATAACCAATTGTGCTTGGTGCTTGAGATGGAACTAGCCCCACAAACATTGCTTTGATTTTGTTCACCCCACCTCCCACCCTCAGCTGCAGGGTCCCTGGAACAACTTGTTAACAACTCCCAGGGTGCCATCAGCACCTTCGCTCCCCAGCGCCATCCCCTGTTCTGGAAGTAACAGAGACTAGAGACCTGTGTGTAGCTGCCTTCTCCAGTTGAGGGAGTACAGGCAATCTATTAAGACTGGTGTTGCTCTCCTGGTTTCGCTCCCTTGTTGTTGTTTTTAAATATTTATTTATTTGGCTGCATCAGTTCCTAGCCGCGGCACGAAGGCTTAGTTGTCCCGCTGCACGTGGGATCTCAGTTCCCTGAC
The DNA here is from genome assembly GCA_917880005.1 of Nanger dama. Taxonomy (NCBI): domain Eukaryota; kingdom Metazoa; phylum Chordata; class Mammalia; order Artiodactyla; family Bovidae; genus Nanger; species Nanger dama. Next base: position 392,179 of record CAKJTW010000090.1, read on the forward strand.
CAGGGATCGTACTTGTATCTTCTGCACTGGCAGGCAGACTCTTAACCCCTGGACCAGGAGACAAGTCCTTCCCTCCCTTGTTGACTAGGTTTTTTCAGAGGTTTGGGGGTGGATGCTTCCACAGGTCCAAAGTTCAGGCAGCTCGTAAACACTGGGCATGTTGTCAGCTCTCATGAGCGCTGGCAGTGTGTTCCAGGGGGGTTCCTTCTGGGACAGAGGCCTGTGTAAGCCACGTGGCCACTATTGTACCTGAGATCTGAGTTAGAGGACCCTGCTCATCAAAACCCACACACATACAAACAAACATACACACATTTATCAACACACAGGCACCTCTGTCACTGGAGTTCTGGCACTGAGTGCTGAATCAGTGGAACCTATAACCTGCTGATGCTTGAAAGTAACACTATTTTAAATCCGTGTGTGCTAAGGTTAAAAAAAAAGATGGTCCACTTGTCAAATCCTTTTCGGAGCACATTGAAGGCAATGATGTCCTCCATTACAAAGTATTGTTTCTCAAGGCTGGGGATAATTCAGTTTCTTGCTGCTTTTCACTGTTCTAATTTGTGGCCCCAGAGGTACTCAAGAATTAGCCCATTGTTGTAACAGTTACAGCAGCTGAGAAGTGACAACAATTCACATTACTCTGAAATTTGAGATGAATGTTGGGGATACTGTACTGTATGGGATGGCACAGACTATAAGTGATAGCCACTTACAGTATGAAATTATATTATTTTGGAAAACTTTTTGTGATCAGTTATCTTGTTGATTCCATTATAATGCTGGACATGATACTTAGAATTCATGGGTTATCTCGAAACCTGAACATCGTTTCAAGTTTTACAAACAATTACAGTGGTTAAAGCTTGGTCAAAGTTTCTCCAAACTGAATTTGATAAACGACACTTAAAGAATCACGACGATTTAAGAAAGGTGGTTTAATTATACATTAAGATCATAATCTGGATTGTAACACCATACGTAATTGATTTTGCTAAAATAAAAACGGGAAGAGTTAATTTATGGAAACTCACAAAAACTGATTTATGGATTGTCTCCTAATATTAACCCCCAACACACACCACCAGCCCATCATCAGAATTTAGTAAGTAATGGCTAAATTCAGTCATCTTCGGCGTTTTACTGACTTTTCTGTCCTACAGAAACTGCAGCTTTATAGTCATTTTTCTGTTGCATTGATATGAAAGTGTAATTGTTAGAGTAGAACGCAATTGAACAGCTGAATTTATAACTTAAATATTTAGGTGTGTGCTAGCTGAACCGCTGTTTGTTTCCTTGCCCCACGGTCCGGAGCGGGTGGGTGGCCAGACCCAGGCCCTCGCCCCTCTAGTTCTTCAACTCTGAGCTCCGGGCAGCCTTCGGGCAGGTGCCCGGGGCGCCGCCCCCGCCGCCCACCTCCTCGAGGATTGGCTTCCGCGGCTAGTGGGCGGTCCCAGGGTGAGGATAAAGTTGGGTGGCGCGCGCCGCCTGCGTGGGGTTTCGGGCGCCCGGGGTAAAAGCACTGCGCGCTCTCGCCGCGGCCCGGGCGGAGTTCCCAGTTCGCTCTCCGAACCCGCTCGCCCTCTCCAGCTTTTCCGCGTCTCCTGGGTCCGGTCCTTTTGGAGGAGGGGGTCAAGGGCCGGGCCTCGGAGTCTCGAGCGTGTCCGAGCAGGCTCGACGCGCTGGCTTCGGGCTGCCGGGCTAGGGGCGCGGTGTGAGGGCTGGGGCCCGGGTGGCTCGCGGAGGCTGCAGGAAGCGAGGGCAGCCGGGGCTCGGCCCCCACTCCGCCCGGATAGAGACACCCGGAAACGGATTCACCGCTTCGGTGGCCGCGCGGGCCGGGCTCCTCGGAGGGGGAGCGGGCAGGCGGGCGGCTGCTGAGTAATCCCCGCGGCGGCGGCGGCGGCGGGAGGCGGCGGCCCGGGCGCCCACGTCCCCGCCGCGCGCGCTGCAGCCCGGCCCCGGCTCCTCCTCCCGCGCCCGCCCACCGCGCCCGCGCCCCGCGCAGGTAGAGCCGGGCTCCGGGCGCGCGCGGGGGCCGCAGCGGCTGCCACCCCACCTCGCCTCGGCCCCGAGCAGAGCCTCGCGCGCCCATGGCCGGCTCGAGCAGCAGCGGCCGCGGCGGCTGGACGACGGAGACGCGGCGGCGGCGCCCCTGCAGGACGCGGAGCTGGCCCTGGCCGGCATCAACATGCTGCTCAACAACGGCTTTCGGGAGTCGGACCAGCTCTTCAAACAATACAGGTGACCGGCGCGCCCCGCTCCCCCGCACCTTCCCGGCGGTCACTGCTCCCTCGCGGGTCCTCGCGTTCCCCATTCGCATCCCTCGGCCTCTGCGCCTTGGCCCCGTTTCCCTTCCTCCCCACCCAGGCTCCGCGGTCCTTTCTTTCCGCGGGACCCGCAGTCTCCCCTGCTTTCTCCCGGCCTCGTCCTGCTAGAGGAGCGCCCGGTGTCCGTCCGCTTCTCTCTCGCGGGTCGCGTCCCCCCGCCGCCACGTCCGGAGCCCGTGGGCTTTGAGATCTGGACCGGACGCGATTTGAGCGGCAGCGAGCCCCGGACTTGCAGGGCCGTGACTCCGGCGAGGCGCGCCGCCCGCGCTGCCTTTGTGGCACGGACCACACCAGCTGCGGCGTGCCTGCTCCGTGCCCCTCGCGTTACTGTGCATAGTTGTGCATTCCAGACGCTTTCATTGTTTGAAAACAGATATGCATAACTGCCTGGCCGTGCAGGAATTAAATTTTTAAAAAATCCAGCCGAACTCTGCTCATTCACCTCTGTCTGCCTTTGATGTCAGTCAGACTCAATCCCCAGAATGAGTTGCTAATGCTTTTCAAGCAAGCGTTTGTATTTATGATGGATTTCTCTTAACTCAGGGGTAGAAGAAAATGGAGGGATTTTAAACATACGTGGGAGTGAGAGGAAGCACACGCGTGTTCAGTTAATTGTTTGATTCGTCTTTTTAAAGAATTGAAGCGAAAGAACTAAAACCTCGTAGTTTTCTCGTGTGTGTGGGAGGAGCCTTCAATTTCTTTGCGGAGCAGAAGAACCTGCTTTCTGGTTTAGGAAGCGAGTTTGTGATTTGCCCTTTTAGTGTCAGGACTCAAGGATGTTGATTGGCAGCTCCCCTGTCAGTGTTTTAAGGGCCAATTGCTGCCGGTCCTTAGGGCCGGTGTTTGGTAGGTTTTAGGGAACTCCTGTGCAGCTGTGATTGAGCGCCACTGCCTGTAAGCAAATGAGAGGAGAGCTCAGCTCGTGGGATGCAGGCGCCTGAAGTTTTCAGACACAAAAGAATGGTAGTTTCTACCGTTGGGCACGTCCACAAGCTTAATAGCAAAGCGAGTATTTCACAAGTAAAAACTTTTCCACTAAGATATTTTACTTTTAAATCAGTTTTGAAGAAAACCCGCAAATGGAAACTTCTTAGCTCTATTCAGAACATTTTGTTTTTAAAGCATACAAATCTGATTTCAAGCCAGAGTTTCATCAGGGATTTCCAGAGGATAGATTTAAAAGACTTACTTGTCTCTCAGTCTCTCATGCAGGGTTTTTTTTTTTTTTTTTGAGCCATCTGAGAATGTATTTAATGAAAAATTTTATTTACTGTGCTTGGACTTTTCCCAAAAGACATACTAATTTATGTTGTATGAGAGGGATGGAGAAAGTCTTACAGAGTCAAGTTTGTTTTCTTTGGTTGTTGATCAAGATATGATATTGCCTCTTGTTTTAAAATGTTCTGTTACTCTTTTTAATGATCTCTCCACCCCTTCCAATTGCTTTAATGTACTTAAATTCCTGTCTCACGGTTCCCAGATGCTGAAAGCATGAAATAACTCGCTTTGCCTCATTTAGACGACTCTGCTCTGCTGTGTTCAGTCATGTCTGACTGCGGCCCTATGGACTGTAGCCTGCCAGACTTCTCTGTCCTTGGGGTTTCCCAGGCAGGGATAGTGAGGTGGGTTGCCATTTCCTCCTCCAGGGATATTTTCCTCCCAGGGCAGAGACGGAGCCGCTGTCTCCTACATTTCCTGCATTAGCAGGTGGATTCTTTACTGCCGAGCCACCTGGGAAGCCTCTATACACTATTATTGGAGGGTGAGTTACGAGTGCTAGGGAAGGCGTTTCTCTGCGAGTGTTGGAGGTGAGGGGAGGAGGTGTCCAGGCAGGATTTCCACTGCATAGCTAGGAGCTGTGGCTGTCTCTTGTGTTTTGAAATAGGAACCAAGGATAAAGGAACATGATGTTGTGGTATCTCTTCTCTGCCAAGCACAGTTCCTTATATTCGAGCTATTCTAGTGACGACAAAGGAGTGAGGTGTATTTCATCCTCATAGTGTTTTTAGTTATGAGGCACTCAGCTTGTCAGTGTTTAGCATGGGCCAGGACATAGGCGCTGTGGTTCTCAATCCAGGGCTCTTTTCGTTAAACCATTCTTACTGTCCCATCTGATTGATCATATTTTGTAATTTGCCCGTGACCTTGTTTGCCAGCAACTTAAACTCCTTTAGGGGTGGATAGTAGTAGCGTCATCCTATCAGCGTCCCGGCAGCCAGGGCTGCCCTAGTTTTCGCTACTTTTGTAGCTGCTGACGTTGGTTTTTCAGTTGGCTTACTTGCCTGTAAAATGGGAATGAGTGGTTAGTATTAGAATCCGTGGTAGCTGGCACCATGTAAGCCATCAAACACTGACTAACTTTTGAACTTGATGCCTTCTCCACTATTATTGTACTTTGTACTTGATGGCATGGTTTGAGTAGAAGACAAAACATCCTGAATGCAGGTAGCCTTTCTCTTTAAAGTTGGCCTGGGCTGTGTGCATGCGCAGTCGCGTCCGACTCTTCGCTATCCCACGGGCTATAGCCGGTGGGCTCCTTTGCCCGTGAGACTGCCTCAGTAAGAAAACTGGAGTGGTGTGCCATTTCCTTCTCCAAAGGATTTTCCCAACCCAGGGATCGAACCCGCGTCACCTTCATTGTACTAGGATTCTTTATTACGGCTGAGCCACCAGGGAAACCCTCACATAATGCATTTCAAAGACTTAGGTCCTACTATGCGTTGGGACATTTCTCTTCCCTTTCCAGGGTTGAATGGGGTGCTGGAAAACCCAGCAGTGATTTCATACTCTTTGAGGAACACCTCAAAATCAGTTTATTTGCTGAAGAGAGGACAACTTGATTATCTCATTCCTTAGGATTCCTCTGTCACCACCCTTTCCTTTCCAGTAAACATTCTAGAATTTTATCATTACGGTTTAACAATAGAAACATTTGTGTCTAGTGTAACAGTAACACTGTAAGAAAATTAAGGCAAGAAGGTCACTTTCTCTTGCCACATTACTAGGATGATAGTTTCACCAGCAGCTACCTAATGAGAAATGATTATTTCATAGGAACATTATCATGAAGGTCATTCTGAATTAGGGAAAGCTGGGGTTGTATAATTTAGATATTATACAGATGGGAATTTGGGCTTCCCAGGTGGCTCAGTGGTAAAGAATCTGCCTGCCAGTGCCAGAGACACAGGAAACACAGGTTCGATCCCTGGGTTGGGCAGATTCCCTGGAGGAGGGCATGGCAGCCCACTCCAATATTCTTGCCTGGAGAATCCCATGGACAGAGGAGCCTAGTGGGCTACAGTCCATAGCAAAGAGTTGGACTTGGCATCCATGCACGTGCACAATAGAGGCTTTCTCTTGAGACGTAAGACTCCATAGCTGGAATTTCAAAACGGAGCTGTCACTTCTGTTGTAACTGCAGTAATAATATAACAAGCTGCCCAGTTGTTGATGCTGAGTCCCCGTCATGTGCTTGGAGATGTTTTTGCAGAGGCTGAGACAGATTGGTGCTGATTTAAGCCCAAGAATATATACCTTTGTAAGTGTGTGATCCTGATCCTCCGAAATCATTCTTTGTGTTGATCTGGGGGCTCAGTGCTGTAATCCAGCAGTGCTCACTCCCCTTCCTACACACACACACTTTTAACTGATGGTCATGTGTGTGATACACACTCAGACCTTTAGGAACTCAGACTTATGACAAGAGGCTGTGGCTATGTGCATGAGGCAGGCTCTAGATTTTTAGGTGTTGAGTTGCAGGTAAGCTTGGCTGGTGGGGAGAATCTGGAGATGTAGCCATGGCTGTTGTGGCCTGTAGGACTAGAGAGAAGCAACGTGTAACCCAGCTTGAAGGAAAATCTTACAAGGGAATTGAGGCTGAGAGCTATGATGGGATAGAAGTGAGCAAGTTGAAAGAGGAGGGGGTGGGAGAGGAGGAGAACGCGAGCGGAGGTGGGTGGACATGGAACTCTAGGAGAGAGATGTGAGTTGGCATCTGGAGAAGGGGAGTGAGACGTGGCAGCTGCTCAGTGTTATTAGGTTGTCACGTTGGATGGGTTTTCCACACTTGTTTTCTTCTCAGATCTGCTGCTTGGTCCACGTTTCCTGTGAGTCAGTGTTGCCTTTCAGGGTGTTCAGTTAACTCATGGGCTCCATGGCCCTCGCCCACCACAGTGTGGCTCTCACCTGTCACAGTGTGGCCCTCACATCTGTAATTAACACCTGGCTGCTCGAGCCTCAGGGTCCTGATGTCACCATCTCTTTCTCTTCGGGGCTTGAAATGTTACTTTTGTAACTGGCAGACTAGAAGGAGAGGTGAAACTCTGAACTCCAAGGAGGACAGGGGACGTTTGGAGCTCCTGAGCCGAAGAGCTTTGCAGTTCTTATTGCACAGGCCTGGCATTTACTGTCTCTCTGCCCGTGAGGCCACCAATTTCCATCTCCTGCTTTAATTCCCGGCATTCTTTCTGACCCTAAGACATCTGCACTGTTTACCCTGCCAACACGACTGCCACTTTCTGGCTGTAGATATTATTCAAAAGCCCTGTTTGGTCATTGTCAGGTCAAACAGAAAGCGTATAATAGAGTGAATGATCACTGATGATAAATATGCATAAATAAGGGCTTGATAGAGAATTAGTGCATAGTCGGTATTACGAATTGTGATATTTTTCTTTTCTGTCTTAAAGTATAAAAATGGCAAAAATGTATTAAAAACAAAAGCAATGAAAACTCATGTTTAAAATGAATGTATAGGTCCTAAATTGTTTTAACACAGTTTATGGCATATACAGTCAAACTGTATTGCATGTGGCCTTGTTTGTGAGCAGGCTGATTATAGAACCAGTCTCACTGTAGAGATGGCTCAGTATAAAAGATTTCAGACTAGACCCCCATGGGCCAAATGTGGTTGGTTTTGTAAATAAAGGTGTTTTTTTTTTTGTTTGTTTGTTTTAATTTAATTTTGGCTGTGCTGGGTCTGTGTTGGTACACGGGCTTTCTCCCAGTTGTGGTGAGTGGGGGCTACTCTCTAGGCTGCAGGTCTGCAGGACTTTCATTGTGGTGACGTCTCTTGTTTCAGGGCACGGGCTCTAGGATATGCAGGTTTCAGTAATTGTGGCACATGCGCTCAGCAGCTGCAGCTCCCAGGCGCTAGAGCACAGGCTCAGTAGCTGTGGTGCACGGGCTGAGTTGCTCCATATGCATGGGGGATCTTTCTGGATCAGGGACTGAACCTGTGTCTCCTGCATTGGCAGGTGAGTTCTTTACCACCGAGCCACCAGGGAAGCCCAGTAAATAAAGTTATTAGGATACAGCTAGACTCACTTCCCAAACAAACTTTTTGGCCAACCCAGTATCATCTTTGGTGGTTCAGTGGAAAGGATCTGCCTACCGGTGCAGGAGCTGAAGGGGACATGGGTTTGATCCCAGGTCGGGAAAGAACCCCTGGAGGAGGAAATGGCAACCCACTCCAGTATTCTTGCCTGGGAAATCCCATGGACAGAGGAGCCTGGCAGGCCACAGTCCACAGAGTTGCAAAGAGTGGGACAGGACCAAGTGATTAAGCAACAACAAAGAATTATGTGAACAACAACAAAGTATCTTCTCCATGAAGAAATGAATAGCTATACAGAGCCTACAGCCCACAAAGGTTAAGGTAGTTACTTTCTGGACCCTTACAGAAAGTTTGAAGTCTGGTACAAACCATTGTTCTTCCTGGAAAAACTTGAAAGGCTGCTGTAAGAGACCTGAACCCATATGTGTCCGAGCCTTTCGTGTGCCCAGCAGTGTGTTGGATGCTCTGGACTCCAAGGGAGCCTGCAGGTCGCCTGTGGGCTCCACATGATCCGGCTGCTCCCAGAGCTAGGTGCCTGCGCCTGGCTGCCAGAGGCTCCGGAGAGTCCGTAGGTGCAGAGATGCAAGAAAGGAGAAGCAACAGGAAGCAGAAATGGTGTGGGCAGCTGGTGGGAGGGAGGAGGCTCAGTCGCTGCCCTTTTCCACCCTCCTCAGCTCAGCGGTGTGTATATGCAAAGGCTAGGGGATTTTTTTCTCCTCCCAACTATTGCACTGTCTGAAAAGATTCTAATTGAATATTCACTTGGCTTAATTGGGATTTTTTTTTAAAATGCAGTTGCCTGTAGAATAATGGGCAAGTTTACAGGAAATTATTAGGAAAAAGTGACAACCTCTACAGTGGGGGTGGGGGGTGGCATGAGGCTTTTTCTTCCTCTAGTTATACGAAACCCCCTGTGGACCCCCAAACACATCATTGTGCTTCAGGAGTTCGACCTTTTGCACAGACTCTTACAAAAAAAAAAAAAGCGAAAACATTTATTTATTAGGCTGTGCTGGGTCTTAGTTGTGGCATATGGGATCAAGTTCTCTGACCCGGGACTGAACCTGGGCTTCCTGATGGGAGCACAGAGTCTTTACCACTGGACCACCAGGGACGTCCCTGCACAGACGCTTTTACATCCCACTCTTTACACCCCAGTCTCCTCTGGAGATCAAACCAGTCAGCCCTAAAGGAAATCAACCCTGAATATTCATTGGAAGGGCTGATGCTGAAGCTCCAGTACTTTGGCCACCTGATGCAGAGAGCCAGCTCATTGGAAAAGATTATTTAAGGCCACAAGATTGAGGGCAGGGAGGAGAAGGGGACGACAGAGATGGCATTACCAACTCAGTGGGCATGAGTTTGAGGAAGCTCCAGGAGAGAGTGAAGGACAGGGAAGCCTGGTGTGCTGCAGTCCATGGGGTCACAAAGAGTTGGACACGACTGAGCGACGGAACAATAACAGCTCCTCTGCCAGGGTTGCCCTCCTCCTTACCCAGTGACAGCAGAGGGAATATGAAGAGGGAATTGGCTGAGAAGGACTCTCAGAGAAGACAGAAGATAAGGGGAGCCCAGAGAGTAGATGGCTGTTATTTCAAAACCTTGCTTAGTGCCAGTTCTGCCCCGTGAAAGAGGTTGGGGTGCCTGGGGAGGAACTCCTTTCTCTTAGACTTTTTCCATTGCTTCCTCTGTCTCACAAGTTCACAGTATGCTGTCCGGCTGGTAACATAGGTATAATCTGGGACTGAATAGGTCTTTTGGGGGTGGACCTGGGGATCTAATCCTTACTTAAAGCCTTATGATTTGGGGAAGTGCATCCCAGTTTCTGGACAGGAGACTTTGCGTGCCTGTTCTTTGAGGGATAGTTGACACGCCAGCACCGTCGTTTCAGGTGTTAACACAATGATGTGCTGTTTATGTGTGTTGTGCAGCGATCACCACAGTGAGTCTAGTTAACATTTGTCACCGTGCATAGTTACAAACATACGTCCTAGAACGTTAATTGCTGTCTCGATGGTGTCTGACTTCTGACATCTGATTTGAAGATGGAACTGGACTCTCCTTCGTGTGCAGAGATGCTTGCTGGTTGGCCGACTCTACCCTTTTCCCTCTAGCTAAGGTTGCTTTCTCCATCTCTTCCTTCTTGCTCAAGAATTTCAGAACATGAGAACTCGATACACAACAGGGAGTTACTCTTGTCTTACAGGAAAACGGTCAGTCTGTTATGACAGAGAAAGCCCTTTGAGAAGGTCTCCTTTGTGCTGGGCTCAAAGGTGAGAAACAGGTGCCTGCTTCAAGCAGCCGTTGCTCACTGAATACCTGTCAGTCTGCTGCATAGTCACTTTAGCAGTCTTACTCAAAGCTGGGATGTCTGGGAAATTGCTGATTTAGGTGACTTTTCCTAAGATACATCAAAATAAATACATAAGAATCATAAATTATTGGTAAATACTAGGTGCTACTGTCTCTGTGCTAGGTCACACACTCCCCGTGTGTTCATCCTCATTTTATTTTCCCCATAGTCCTGTGCAGGGTGCTCTTGTCGCCTCCCTCTTGGGGGGCTGGGGGGGTGCCCAGTGATACTGGATGAGCTGCCCAAGGCCTCACAGTAAGTGGATGAGCTGGGTTTGACCCTAGGGTGTCCAGCTGAAGAGCCTGTGTTTTTAACCACTGCACCACACTATCCTGCTTTTGTAATAACCCTTACGCTATGAGAAGTTGGCTTGCATGCAGCTCATGTCATTTTGGGGTGAACTCCCCACTCCAAAATCTGTAGTGCACACTCCAGCACCCACAGGCAACCCAGTAAACCACCAGAGAGGTTTGTCCACGAGGAGTGTGTCACCCCGGTTTCAGATGCCCTGTGGCTCCCAGCTGGCCTCAGGGTGAGGTCCCAGGTCTTGTCCTAGGATGGATGTGCTCTGATCTGGCCAGTCTGCTTCCCTGCCTCCCTCCTGCCCCTTCCTTGGTCCCTTCCTCCTTTGCTGTGCTGGAGAATTTTGCATCATCTGACTGGTTCTGACTTGTCATTCATGACACAACCCAGGTTCCCAGGAGGAGGTGGTGTGGCCCCTTGGTTGCTCCCTCCATCCCTTCATCCAGCTCTGTGATGTGAGGTCACTGTTGACATGGCTGCCTGTCTGGTTGCGAGGGCTGAGATGGGTGGACGTCTTGTCGGGTGTGCCTGAAGCCACCCTTCCGAGGTTGTTGTAGACTTGTCATTGCCCTTTATCTGCACGTTCAGCCCAGGGCACTGCCTGTTAGGAGCCTTGCTTCCTCAAACCCCTCCTGCCTCCTGATGTGTAGTGGGTACATCCAGATCCCGTAGAGGGGCTGTGAGCACCCCTGAACTGGTGCTCTGCGTTTCATATGCAGGTAGCAGGGCTCCAGTCTGGCCCTTCAGCCTCTTTCTTCCCTTTGGTGCATCCAGGCTGCCCAGTGCTTGGTGAGGGGCAGTGCGGAGCAGGGCTGCCAGCCAGCATGTCCCGGTCTTGACAGGTGCCATCAAAGGAAAAGCAGAGGCCTTGATGAAGTCTTCTGCTTCTGAAATGGCCACAAGTCTCAACTGCATCCAACCCGGGCAGGTAGCTCCTGGGCTGAGCTATCTTCTGCTCTTTGTTGCCTCTGGCAGGCAGGCCCACCTTTCCCATCTCCCATCAGCCACGCCCGGTACTCTAGGCTGCCCTGGGTGGGGGCTGCATGACGTGCTGGTGTCACTTGCCTCTTTGGCGTGAGACGGTGACAGTCTAGCTTCCTGACTCGAGTCCCTGTCCTGAATTTCCGGATGAACTGGTCTCTGGAAAAACTTGGAGGCTGGGAGGAGAAGCTCCCAGACAGGAGGCCCGCAGCTCTCTCAAATCTAACACCCTGTTTTTGTAACAGATGTTTTGTAATTCTCCTTCCATGATCCTAAAATGAAATTGATAGATGAAATGACCTAAGAAAAAAATGACCCATGACACGTACACTGTCTAAAAGTCAGCAGAATGCCCAAAGAGTATCATAGAGGAGAATAAAAAGAAATTCATAATAGAAAATTACACGTATTTCAAACATAAAGCACACCTTCATCAGAAGATAAAGTCATTAGGTGCTTGCATCTGTGTATAATGAATAAATTTGGATTTGAGAGACAATCAGAAGCCATTCCATAGCAGAAAAATGAGAGTTTAGGTGCACTTGATGCAAAAGAAGTAACAGAGCACACTGTTCTGTGTACATTAAGAGAAAGCAGGGAAAGCCTTAGTTGAAGTAAGATAATATGCCATGGCAAGCCACGGGGTGTTGACATGGAGAAAATAAGGAAGCATGGCATTTTTGTAATGAGCCTATGTCAGGGTTGTGTCAACATAATTAATTCCCTGTATTAGAACATGGGATGTGTGCTGACAGAGGGTCTCACAAAACGAACTCCCATCTTTAAATCCCTTGCCAAACCAAGTCCTCTGGAGACCAAAGCCTATAATAGATTTCTCAGCTTAGAGGATGAGTTGGAAACAAGTTTATAGGGAAGCTGGGGCAGGAGATGTATAACCCTCCCCCAAGGGCAGTGTCAGAGTAAGACAGAAAAATAATAAACCCCAAATAAATAATTTGTGTGTGCAATTCTAATGACACATATTTCAAAATGCTACAGATCCTTAATAGTGGATAGCAAAAATGAAGCTTGTTCATGAAAATCCTTAATGAATTAAATAATGAAATATATGAACGAAAATCTGGTTTTTCATGATTCTTTAATAATTTGGCTTTAACTGTATTGAAAGGAGTTTTCAATGTCCCTGTGAAATTCTGGCATGTGACTTTTTGCAAACGCGGGCTGGCGTAGCTGTGGTGTGTTGTCAGCTCAAATGCCACAAGCGGTGTTGCTGTTGGAGGCATAGTTTTCTAAAATTGTGAAGACATCTTGACAAAGGGTATATTTAAACACGGAGAGAATGGTCTTGTGCTTCTGTGTCCAGGGAAGTGGATTCTAGAACTAAACCATGGAAAACGGTGTCATGCGTGTGAATTTTCACATGTTCAGAGGTTGTGCAGGACATGGGGCGATACTCAGGAGTCTGGCACATTTGGGATGGCCGGGGTCCTGGGCGCATTCTGCTACAGTTGTTGTGTCGCCCCAAAACGGCCCCCACAGATTTCCCAAGCACCTCCATTAAGAGGTACTGGGCTTGCGGGTATGGAGCTCAAGACAAGGTTCGTCTCTGCAGCTGGGATCCCAGGGTTGCTGGGATCAGCAGCAAGGGAGGCAAGCCCTGGCTGGCAGGGCCACTGCCAGGTGCTTGTGCTGGAGAGGGCAGTGCCCCCAGTGAGTCTGTGACTTGGTGTGAGGCGGAGTGCAGGGTAGGGCTCCTCCAGGGGTGGCCCCACTGGTTGCTGCTTCTAAACCCCGGCTTTTCCAGGTCACACACGGCTTCTTCTAGGGCCCAGACACCTCCAGCAAGAGATGTCAGCACAGGTTATTTTGTCCCCTTCCAGGTGGAAGGTGGACCCCTGGGGCCCCTTCCCATCTTCTTTCTCATTGCAGAGCCAACCTGCAGGACCCGTGTCTTTCCAGCCTCAGATGATTTCATTTCAAAGGCCTCCTCTCCTGAGTGTCCCACTTGGGTCTTCCTAACTATGAATCTCAGGATATAAACTAGTCCATGTCCTTCCTAAGAAGTATGATTATATTAAAAATCTAATCAAAAGGCCAAGATTGAAGAGGTGAGCGAGCTTTTTGCTCAGTAGGTTACTTCCATACAAAGGGGTCAAAACCTCAGAAATCAGGATGCAATTGCCCCAAAGTTAGAGAGTCAAGGGGACCACAAAAGTGATTCCTCTAGAATGGAAGGAAATACGGCAGAAAGTGTGATGTCAATTTTCTGAAAGCAGCTAGCAGGAACCCCACCACCACCACCACGCACACACATACACACAGTTTAATTTCAGGTAGGGCACCTCCATACACAGACTCCCAGAACTTTCCGTGGTCCCACCCTCAGCCATGCCATTACCTGTATCCCACAGTACATGTGCGCTCAAGCTGTTCTTTACCTATTTGATTGCATCATTGTACTCCTTGGTGGGGCTTTTCTAGGGCAAAGTGAATCTGAGGGTGATGCGTCTCTTTCTGGGTTCCCATGCTTAGTAAGCATTATTTGCTGTTCTTCCCACTGTGGCCTCTGATCGTCTAGACAGGCGCCTTTTGCTTCTGAATTCACTCTCTTGCCTCATTACTATAGCAACCCTCCCTCAGGTTTTACTTCCATGATGTAAATCGCTCACTGGATAAATAGATTTTCAAATGTTTGTATCACTTCATCTCTGTCATAAGTAAAAAATGTTGGTACTATTCTAACTGGACAGAAAAGGAGGAAACATGACTTTTTATACCCGAATCTAAGCTGAATTTACTAAACGATAGAAATTCGGGTCTTGGGAAGCGGTTGGTTTAAATGGAAATCCACACTGCATGGCATCTGGGGGACTGCTTCCAGGATAATCTGTCACTGTTAAGGCCTCAGGTGCTACTTTTATGCCCTTCCCACCCTTGTTTGGAATAGTGAATTGCAAAGTCTCTAGTTATCATCTCCAGAGCAAAAAGAATGAAATATCTTTGTGTCTTGTCAGTCGTGCTCACCCTTAACTTTTGTTGTTATTCAGTTGCTCAGTCACGTCTGACTCTTTGCAATCCCATAAGCTGCCGCACACCAGGCTTCCCTGTCCTTCACCATCTCTGGGAATTTGCTCAAAGTCATGTCCATTGAGGGCTTCCCAGGTGGCGCTAGCAGTAGAGAGCTCACCTACCAGTGCAGGAAACATAAGAGATGCAGGTTTGATCCCTGGATTGAGGAGATCCCCTGGAAGGAGGGCACAGCAACCCACTCCAGTAATCTAGGCTTCCCTGGTGGCTCAGACAGAAAAGAATCCGCCTGCAATGCAGAAGACCCTGGTTTGATTCCTGGTTCAGGAAGCTTCCCTGGAGTAGGGCATGGCAACCCACTCCAGTATTCTTGCCTGGAGAATCCCATGGACAGAGGAGTCTGGCAGTCATAGGGTCACGCAGAGTCGGACACGACTGAAATGACTTAGCACGCACATGACCATTGAATCGGTGATGCCATTCAACCATCTCATCCTCTATTGTCCCCTTCTCCTCCCGCCTTCAGTCTTTCCCAGCATCAGGGTCTTTTCCAATGAGTCAACTCTTTGCATCAGGTGGCCAAAGTATTGGAGCTTCAGCATCAGTCCTTCCAGTGAATGTTCAGGGTTGATTTCCTTTAGGATTGAATTGTTTGATCTCCTGCTGTCCAGGGTACTCTCAAGAGTTTTCTCCAGTACTGCAGTTCAAAAGCATCAATTCTTCAGTGCTCAGCCTTCTTTATGGTCCAACTCTCGCATCCAAACATGACTAATGGAAAAATCATAGCTTTGCCTACATGAGCATTTGTTGGCAAAATGATGTCTCTGCTTTTAATATGCTGTGTGGGTTTGTCATAGCTTTTCTTCCAAGGAGTCTTTCAATTTCATGGCTGTGGTCACTGTTGGCAGTGATTTTGGAGTCCAAGAAAATGAAATCTGTCACTGTCTTCTTTTTTTCCTCATCCATTTCCCATGAAGTGATGGGACTGGATGCCACGACCCCCTTAACTTTATTGGGGTCTAAAATAAAGAAACACATTGAACCCATCAGTTGCATCCTGGTCTGACATATGACACTTGAACTATCCAAGGCGAAATGGGGTTGGCTATTGTAAGCTTGCAATTGTTGGAGAAATTGGCCATCTCCTGGACAACACCAAGGTCTGCAGCAACTCAATTGCCCAGAAAAGAACAATTATGAGTTTATAGCTGGAATGCTGTTTTCTTCAGCTCTCAACCATGGGCTTTCACAAGTTTTTTGTTACTTCTGTATTGATGATTGGTGAGACACTCATTCCCTTGAATTATTAAAATTACAGATTGAGCTGAAATTACTCCTCTTGAAATACCACAGGGAAAGGAGGAGAGAAGAGCCATGGGTGAGAGGAAACAGCTGTCTAAAATAGTTTAGCCAAGGGTTGGAACCTGCTGTGGTGAAATTCCTCTGGCTTCTTGTTCTGGAGAGATTATCAGTGTAAAAATGGCAAGAAATGACAGAATGGTTTTTGTGTCCCTTATGTGGTGTTCTTGGATCAGAGCTGGGCTTATGAAAGACAGTTGTTCAGTCACCCGGTCCTTTCTGACTCTTTGCAACCCCATTACCTGCAGCAAGAGAGAGGATGGTTAAGGCTAAGTTGAAATTGTGAGCTTTTCTCTTGATAGAAGCCTGAGTTTTACCTTGAAACAAAACTTCATCAAGGATCTATTAAGTCTAAGTTTATAGTTAAAGAAGCTTGTAGATAATGAACCAAACCCAAATGAAATTTCCCTGTCCTATGAAAAGAAAGGGAAAGTGTTACTCACTTAATTGTGTCCAACTCTTTGTGACCCCATGGACTGTAGCCCACCAGCCTCCTCTGTCCATGGGATTCTCCAGGCAAGAAGACTGGCGTGGGTAGTCATTCCCTTCTCCTGGGGATCTTCCTGACCCAGGGATTGAACTCAGGTCTCCTACTTTGCAGGCAGATTCTTTACCACCTGAGCCACCAAGGAAGCTCTTTCTGCCGTATGGTCTACTGAAAACTAAAGGAAAATATAGTGTTTTGCTGAGAGAAAAACTTTCTTATGAAGTTCTGAGTTGTTTACTGAGCACTAGAAGTTTACTAAAAGTTTATTATGAGGAGTACGTCTCTATAGTTTCACTTTGAAATGCCTTTCAACTGAAAAAAATAGAGATATCTAGGATTTCTAGGTGATTAAGATAATTTAATGTTTGAATTGCTTGTATAGATAACTGAGTGTACTTAATTCTCAGAGTGTTCATGCAGTTTGTGGATTACTGCCACATATAATAAAGGAGACCCTATGTTAATTTAAAGATGAGAAAATTAATGAAAACATTATCAATTTTGTTTACTTAAAAACAAGCTTTGAAGGGTTGTTGGAAAGACTTTTTAGCTAGTTGATAATGTGTGGTTTGGATGACCTCTGTTTAAGGTACTTATCAACACTGGTGCCGTCTGCTGTTAATGGAGATAATTTTTTTGTTTCTTTTTAAAAAAATTATTTACGATATTGTATTGGTTTTGCCATACATTGACTTAAATCCGCCATGAGTGTACATGTGTTCCCCATCCTGAACCCCCCCACCTCCCCCATCCCGTCCTAATGGAAATAATTGATTTGATTGTCTGTTTGTATGATTTAAGATAGAGAAGGAACTGAATGCTGATGAGTTAGGGAGATATTTGATACATATTAATGACACAATTAGAAAAAACTGTAGGAAAAAAATTGACTTTATTTAGCCTAGAGGGTTATTTTCAGAGTAGATCAGTAACTCTAAATGAGCATCAGGCGTTAGCAATAAATGAATATGAATTAGCAAAGCTAGAGAGAAATCGGAATAAAGTAAGAGGTATCACAGTCCGGTAATCAGACAGCAGACTCGGTCTTTGCTTGCATTACTGCGCAGGTGAAGAGTGGCAGTGAGTGGTAATCAAGTGGGGGATCAGTGCTTACCGTTAATGCACGCTTTGATGGGTGCATGTTACCCTTAATCCCAGTGCTCTCCGCAGCCACGCAGATAAGTATTATCACTGTCACTTGGCTCCTGACACAGTGAAGTCTTAACCCAAGTTTAAAGGACTGAGTGGGACATCTGGCCCCAACCTCAGAGCGTATGCTGGTTTCCTACTTCCTCCCAAAAGAACTCTGTTGCTGTGCAGCTTGGCGTCACCCAGCAGTCTTGCAATCTCAGGATCTCCTGTGCCTCTGCTCTTCTGGTGTCCCCGAGCTCAGTGGGTGGCCCCACTTGAAACAAGGTTACAGACTCCAGAAGTCTCAAATGTCCTCTTGGCACCTCTCTCATCTTCTGCATTTGCCGCTTTTTCCTCCCTGAGTACCCCTTGAGTCCATTCACTTCTCTCCACTGCCACATTATCCAGACCACATCTCCTTGGGCAGTTGCAGAGCCCAGCTGACTTCCTCTTAGCCTCTCTGTCCTTCCTCCCCAGCCCGCAATGATCTTTCATGTCTTATTGCCTCTGCTGAGAACACTTTCATGACCTCAGTGGTAGGCTGGAAAGTGGTCCTCCAAAAGATACCTGTATCTTAATCCTTGGAACCATTGTGTGTTATCTTGCCACCATTGCTGTTCAGTTGCTAAGTCATGTCTAACTCTGTGACCCCATGGACTGTAGCCCGCCAGACTCCTCTGTCCATGGGATTTCCCAGGCAGGAATGCTAGAGTGGGTTGCCATTTCCTTTTCCAGGGATCTTCCCAGCCCAGGGATTGAACTCATATATCCTGTGTCAGCAGGTGGATTCTTTACCACTAAGCCACCTGGGAAGCTCCTGGTGTTACCTTACATGTTAAAAAAAAAAAAAAAGAATCTTTACAGACATGATTAAGTTAAAGATTTTGAGATGGGAAGATGATCCTGGATTATCTAGGTGGATAGCCAGTCCTCCTGGAGTGAGGATGTAATCACACATATTCTTGTAAGAGGGAGGCAAAGTAAGATTTTATACACGCAGCAGGGAAGACGTTTATGAAAACAGCAGAGAGGTTTGAAGACATCAGCCGTGAAGATGGCAGTGATTGAAGCCACAGCCCAGGAATGCGGGCAGTCCCTGAAAGCTGGAGCGGTCCAGGCATGGTTCTCTGGAGAGCCTGTAGAGGGAGCAGCCCAGCCCTGCCCACATCCTAATCTTACTTAGCCCAGGAAACTCTGGACTTCTGGCCTCCAGAACTGAGAGAGAGAAAAATCTCTACTGTTTTAAGCCACCAAGTTTGTGATAACTTATTGCAGCAGTCCCAGGAAACTAAAAGTAACCTCCTCCTGCTCTCAGGATCAGGACCAAAGTTTCTGACAGCTTCTCTGCAGTGTGCCTTGGTTCTGTTTGGTTTGCCCCTAGAACATTTACTGCATTATCTGGTTTCTTTCCTTATATTTCAAAATAATTTCATTGTGTTCCTTCTAGGCTGGAGCTGTACAAAGCCAGGGAAGCTCATGCTCCAGAATAGGTTCATAGCTCCTCTTTTCATATGATGAAGTGAAAGTGTTAGTTGCTCAGTCCAGTCCCATGGACTGTAGCCCACCAGGCTTCTCTCTTCATGGGATTCTCCAGGCAAGGATACTGGAGTGGGTTGCCATTCCCTCCTCCAGGGATCTTCCCGACCCAGGAATCAAACCTGGGTCTCCCGCATGGCAGGCGGATTCTTTACCATCTGAACCTCCAGGAAGCCCCTTCATATGATGGTTTATATTAAAATTGAAAAGTAAAGTAACTTTACTTTTAGTTGACAGTGATTTTGGTTTCAACAAGGTTAAGAATCTAGATTAACCTTGATTTAAAACATCAGCGCTTTGTCAGTATGTCATTCTGTAGCCTTATGTCGCATGTCTGTGCTCTTCCCTTACTCCGACTACTTTCAAATTCTTGAAGATTCTCAAAGAATCATGTTTCTTTCCTCTGGGCTTCTTACCTCAATTTATAATTATACACAGATAGCACTTGCTTTGCTTGGTTCTAATCTGCATGCATTTCAGTTCCTGGAGGTTATTAGTTAGATAACCACTCCCGAAGAACACGGTTCACATTTCAGTTCCACCAGTGTATAAACTGAATAACCATACACAAGCTGCTACTTCTTTAGCCCACAAATCCCCATAGATGTAACAAATACATATCATGATCAGTGGCCAATCACATCACTTCTTGCAGAGTCTGCTTATCATTGATCACTGCACACCTCTTAGTTCCCACAGACCCCAGGGTACATTGTTGTTGCCTCCTTGTCTCATACTGATAAACCCATGTGACATTTTACGAAATTGGCTGGTTGAAAGAGAGAGTTGACCAAAGATAAAAGTGCAGCAGAGAAAAAGGAGTCCCTTCACATTAAAAGGAATCACGAGCACTTTCACAACCTTGAAAGCACAAAGGCTACAATGTTGGAAGCTGACCTAAACTTGGTAAGTATGTGGATTCACCAAGGCATAGCAGCAAAAATGCTCGCTCTGCATCTTGAGTTCTAAGACAAAGAGAAAGCATGTGCTGTTCAAACACTCTGATAGGTTAGTTCCTAAGAAGTAAAACTCTTTAATGCTCAGTGTTTCTAATGGTTTCAATTACAAGCTACTAAGTAAATTTTTACTATTTTTAATTTTCTTATACCTTTACAACTGATAGTAAGAATGTTTAAACTTCTCTGAATTGTGAAACATACAGAGGGATATAATCGCCATTGGAACCATTTTTAGAGTGCACTTCAGTGGCGTTAAGTCCAATTACATCATTATGCGGCTGTCACCACCATCCATCTCCAGAGCTTTATCTTTCCAAACTGAAATTCTGTTTCTGGTAAACAACAACGCTTCATTTCTTCCTCCTCTCAGTCCCTGGCAGTCACCCTTCTACCCTGTCTTTTGGATTTCACGACTCTGAGGACTTCATATAAATGGAATCCTATATTTCATTACTATCCTATAAAATACATATACTACTATATATGTAGTATATGTATAATATTAATATGTATAAATAAATACATATAGTATTTGTGCGTTTGTGACTGGCTTATTCACTTAGCATGTCTTTAAGTTTCATCCATGACATAACATGTGTTAGAATTTCGTTCCCTTTTAAGGCAGAATGATATCCATAGTGTACGTGTATCACATTTTGTTTATTCATTTATCTCTCCATCAAAGGCCATTTGGGTTGCTTCCATGTTTTAGCTATTGCGAATAATGCTGCTATGAACACAAATATACAGGTGTGTCTTTGAGATCTGTCTTCAAATTTGGGAGGAATATACCCAGAGTGGAATTACGGGATCGTGCTTCCCGGTGGCTCAGACAGTAAAGAATCCACCTGCAGTGGGAGGCCTGGGTGCAATCTCTGGGTTGGGAAGATCCCCTAGAGGAGGGCATGGCAACCTAGTATTCTTGCAGTATTCTTGTCTGGAGAATTCCCATGGATAGAGGATCCTGGTGGGTTACAGTCAGTGGGGTTGCAAAGAGTTGGATGCAACTGAGTGACTAAGCACAGCCCATATGCATGATAATTCTATTTGTAATTTTTTGAGGAATTGCCATACTGTTTTCCGTAATTGTGGTACCATTTTGTATTCTCATCAACAGTGCACAAGGGTTCAAATTTCTCCACATCCTTGCCAACACTTATTATTTTCTTTTTTTAGTGTTATCTCATTGTGGGTTTGATTTTTATTTTCCTAATGATGAGTGATGCTGAGCATCTTTTCATGTGATTATTGACCATTTGTGTATCTTCTTTGGAGCGTCTCTATTCATGTCTTTTGCCGTGTAAAAGTCCTTAAAACTTTTATTCTTTATTGGAGCGTAGTTGATTAACAGTTTTGGATTAGTTTCAGGTGTACAGCAAAGTGATTCAGTTATACATATTCGTGTACCTGTTCTTTTTCAGATTCTTCCCCCATGTAGATTATTACAGAGCACTGAGCGGAGTTCCCTGTGCTCTACAGTAGGTCCTTGTTGGTTATCTGTTGATATTTTAAATAGAGTCGTGTGTAAATATACTAATGTGTTCATGTTAATCACAAACTCCTGATCTCTCCCTCCCCCTCCCCTTCCTCTCCGGTAACCATAAGTTCATTCTCTGTGAGTCTTTTGCTGTTTTATAAATAAGCTCACTGTACCATTTTTTAAGATTCTGCATATAAGCTATATCATATGATATTTGTCTTCCTCTGTGTGACTTCACTTAGTATGATAATTTCCAGGTTGTCCATGTTGCTGCAAATGGCATTATTTTATTTCTTTTTTATGACTAATATTCCATTATATATGGGCTTCCCTGGTGGCTCAGAGGTTAAAGCGTCTGCCTGCAATGCGGGAGACCTGGGTTCGATCCCTGGGTCAGGAAGATCCCCTGGAGAAGGAAATGGCAACCCACTTCAGTATTCTTGCCTGGAGAATCCCAAGGACAGAGGAGCCTGGTGGGCTGTACAGTCCACGGGGTTGCAAAGAATCGGACACGACTGAGTGACTTCACTTCACTGTCACCACGCTGTCACCACATATTCTTTATCCATTTATCTGTTGATGGACATTTAGGTTGTTTCCATGTCTTGGTTATTGCAAACTGTTTCAGTGAACATTGGAGTACATGTATATTTTCAAACCATGATTGTTTTGCCAGTATTGAAAAATCCTTGTCTTCCTGGGATAAATAGTACTTGATCATAGTATTTGATCTTTTTAATGTATTGTTGGATTCAGATTGCTAGTATTTTTTTTTTTTTAGGGTATTTTCATCTGTGTTCATCGTGATGCTAGTCTGTAATTTTCTTTTTGTGGTATCTTTGGTTTTGGCATTTGGTGGCTTCATAGAATGAGTTTGGTAGTATTCCTTCCTCTGCAATTTTTGGAATGGTTTCAGAAGGATAGGTATTAACTATCTCTAAATGTTTGATAGGATTTGCTTGTGAAGCTATCTGGTCCTGGACTTCTGTTTTTTGGGTGGTTTTTTTTTTCAGGTTTTAAAACTTTTTGTTTGCATATTAAAAAAATTGTGCATTCCAATAATTAAAATCATTTGAACAAAAACAAATGGCACTCTGATTAAACTGCATTTTACAGCCCGCAGAACACCTTGGACCAGCTTTTTACTCTAGATTTCACTGTTGTCCCACCCAGCTTCCTCCTTCACCAACATGCAAGTTCTTTTCCTTCCCTGCCAGCCACACAGGCAGATGGGAGAGGCAGGCGCGGCCTACGTTGTCAGTAGTTCTCCATTCTTTGATGTGAAAAGGGGTAGCACAGTCATTTAAACTCGATCCAACCTCTTTGCTAAAAGAAGTAAAATAAGAAGGCAACGCTTGTGGAATGTACAGTGCATACTGGCGGCACACGCTTCATTAGGACTCGCCTGCTTGCTTCTCCTGTTTCAATCGTTTCTTTCTAAGGCAGTGGATTTTTCTCTTGCGTTTCCGTTTTCTTCAATTTCGACTTATCGAACTTCTCAATCTCAGCCATATCGGGTTTGTCAGACGTGGTTGCAGAGGGCGCGGGACTCACCGGAGCGAACTGCGGCGAGTGAAATCGGGTCTGCGCCGTGGCCGCCGCCGAGTGCCTTTTGGGTATTTTTTAATCACACTTTGAATTTCAGTACTTGTGATTGGTCTGTTCATATTTTCTGTTTCTTCCTGGCATAGCCCTGGAAGATTGTACCTTTCTAAGAATTGTCCATTCCATCCAGGTTGTCCATTTTATTGGCATATAGTTGCTTTTTGTAGTCTCTTATACCTGTTTTTTATCTGAGGTGTAGCTTTCCCAAATATCAGCAGGGTGTGTTGAATAGAAGTGGTAAGAGTGGGCTCCCTTGTCTTGTGCCTGATCTTAGAGGAAACGGTTTTAGTTTTTCGCCATCGAGTATGATATTTCTGGTGGGTTTAATGTCTTGATAAAAAAAAAATTTAAGGTCAGAGGTCAATCATAATTTTTCCCATTTATCATTAAAGTCATTTTGCATGTTTCAGCATCCAGGGTCCTTCTGGGGATCCTGAACTGCTGTGTCAAGGGGCATTGCTTGCTTTCCCTAATGTAATACTTTGCTCCACTGGACTGTACTCCTTAAGATGAAGAACATTGTCTAATTTGTTCACTGCTGTATCCTCAGCACCTTGCCTAATGTCTGGCATGTGGTAGGTGCTCAGTCAGTAAATATTGCATGAATAGACCTTGCTTCCAAACATGAGTTTTACTGGGAGTCCTATGTACATGTCATGCATTCCCCCATACTTCAAGTGTGCAGATCCCATGCGATAGAAGATTTGTCTGGGGTATTGGGAGGTAGCATTGGCTGGTCTCAGATCAACCATCTCACTGGGAAGATTATAAGACCGTGAGATGGTATCTCTCACTTGTTTTAAAGCTTACATATGTTGGACATTCTGTGTAGTGTTCACTGGTTATTGTAACACTTAGTATTCTCCATTTACCACTTAGACACTGGATACAATCCCTTTTAAAATAGAGAATTAAGGTATTATTCATTAAAATGCAGTTCTGTATTAAGTAAAATGCAGAATTAAGGTATGATGGTGGTGAAGTGAACTTGGTGTCAGCATTACTGTTGGGAACTCAGTGCTTCAGGGAGCTCATAAAGAAAGGGCTGTGACATCTTGCATGAATGTGCACCTGTGGGGAGACAGGTGCCTGAGATCAGGTCAAGAGGAAAGACATTTTATCTTTTTCATTCTTTAGGCTACATATGGAGACTTCTCTGTAGGTAGGATCTCAACTTGGGGATCAGTAAAAATGGACCTAACAAAGCAGCAGTTTCTGTACTACACATTCATGTCTCTGCATAGTCAAATGCAAGTCTGGCAATGACATGTAGCTCTCACAATCCAGCAGCTTTCTGGAGGGGTGTGTGGGTGCTAAGTCACTTGAGTTGTGTCCAATTCTTTGTGACCCCATGGACTGTAGCCCACCAGGCTCCTCTCTCCATGGGATTCTCCAGGCAAGCATACTGGAGTGGGTTTTCATGCCCTCCTCCAGGAGATCTTTCCCACCCAGGGATCAAACCTGCGTCTCTTATGTCTCCTGCGTTGGCAGGCCAGTTCTTACCACTAGCGCCACCTGAAAGGATAATGTTTGCTTAAAATTGAACTCTTGTTATTTTCATTTATAAATTAAAGATTTATTGATTACCTACTGTGTTCAGATTACCGTGTTAGGTCCTAAGAGGAAGAGACCCTTTCTTGTGCTTTCAAAGAAGTACTGATCTGGCGAGGAAGATCACTTAGCATCTAATTTAAATGGAGTCTCAGAATGAGGAGGGGAAACAGGGCAGCTAGGGCTGCCTAACAAAACACCACCGATTAAGGGGCTCAAACAACAGAAACTTATTTTCTCACCATTCTGGAGGCTGGAAGTCCAAGAGTAGAGTGCCAGCAAGGTCAGGTTCTGATGAGAGCTTTTATTCCTGGCTTGCAAGTGGCCACCTTCTCACCATGTCCTTGTGTGGCCTTTTCTCTGAATACGAGTGGAGAGTGAAAGAGGAGAGAGGAACCTCTTCTTCTTCTTATAAGGCCATCAATCCTTCTAGATTTGACACCCAGTCTTCTGACCTCGGTTAACCTTAATAACTTCCTAAAAGCCCAGTCTCCAAGTCCAATCACACAGGACGTTGCAACCCCATGGACTGTCCATGGGAATTCTCCAGGCCAGAATACTGAAGTGGGTAGCCTTGCCTTTCTCCAGGGGAATCTTTCCAACCTGGGATCAAACCCAGGTCTCCCACATTGCATTCTTTAGCAGCCGAGCCACAAGAGAAGCCCCGTTCACTTCTGAACTCAGTTAACCTTAATAACTTCCTAAAAGCCCAGTCTCCAAGTCCAGTCACATAGGACGTTAGGGCTTCAGCATGTGAATTAGAGGCAGGTGGAGGGCAGCGCAGTTGAGTCCATAATGATAAGCATCCCAGACCTTAATGAGGACTCACCGTGTGCCAAGAACTTGCTGCGTGTTCTCACTCAGTCATCCCTATGACCCTGTGAGATGGGAACTGCCATTTCCTTCCATTTTACAGATGAGGAAACCGAGACTCGGCAGAATTAAATTGTTTTTCAAGACCACTCACTTCAGAGCCAGGTCTTGAACCCAGGGCTCTGGGAGTTGGAAGAGTGTCAGAGGAGGTGCCCTGGGGATGAGTAGGGAGGTGGCATGGGGGCACTCGGGCAGGTGGAGCAGCCTCTGACTCTGGGTGTGCTCCTCCCTGGCTGCGCAGAGAGCATGCATGAGAAGCAATGATGGAGGCTGTTGCTAGTGAAGCAGATGGGGTGTATGTTCTGTGCCACGGGTTGTTAATTTAGCCCTTTGGTGGAGCCATTGGGGTTTTTGAGCAGAGGAGTGACGTAAGGCTTTTGTTTCACAAAGCTAATGCTGAGCGCAGTGTACACAGTTAACTTGGAGCCAAAGAAGTTCCACGGCAGTTGTTACAACACACACCGGGGCTCTGAGGGCACCGGGAATCCACAAGAAAGGTTTAAGGAAGTAGAATCAACAGGACTGTTTGGTTTTCATTTTATTTTTCTTGTTGGGAGAGAAACTTTAGATATTCGAGGTCACACCTCTTTGACTGACTTGATGTTGCTTCCATTCAGAGAGACAAGGAATACAGAAAGAGGAACACATTGGAAGGATTAAGTAATGTAACAATTTCTTCAGCAATTTGTCATCAATTGGGAAATGTTATAGCAAGTGTTTTAACTGTCTTGGGAAAGAAATGTATGTTGTACTGAACATCAGAAAAGGGAATTGAAGGAGCTGAGTGAGTGTATTGGAGGTGCCTTTTACGGACCTTGATGAATCACTAGTGATTATTTAAAAAGTCAGTTAGGGACTTCCGTGGTGGTCCACTGGTTAAAAAATCCACCTTGCAATGTAGGGAGCATGGGTTTGATCCTCGGTCAGGGAACTTGGGTCCCACGTGCCACAACTGAGACCCGCCCAATGCAGCCAAATAAATAAATTTTAAGAAAATCAGTTATTGCAAGGGATTATATACTGAAAGAATATCTAGTAGACACTGTGTTCTGATTTTTGATGTCAGGCCAAGGCCTTGCCTTTTATGAGTTTGCTGACGGATTCTCAATTGGGTTCCGTGCATGAGCCTCACCTGTAAAGCATTCCTGTGATTTTGAGCATCAGGGTCTTTAGAGAGGAGCCAAAGGGCGAAGTCATTGGCAGGGCAATCTGAGGAGCTTTCAATCTAATCCTAAAGGAGCTTTCAGAGTCATATGCCTTTATCAGTCTTTTCAAAGCATATGATTATTTTTCATATATAACACTTTTTAGAGTCTTGTTTCATCTGTTTACACAGTAAACAATGAATTCGATAATTGCAGTTAATAAAGGCAACAGACACAAACTGTTTGGGCACAATTACTGCCCTTCTCTCAGTAAACACAGGAAAAGAGCCCACTGGCTGGAGTGTTTGGTAGGTGAAGGGCATCTATTTTTCTCCCTCTAATCTTGGGTAATCTAGAGATTTCGGTGAGTAGAAAGTGGTTGAGTTTTGTTTGCTTGTATATGTGTAAACAATTGCAGGCATCAGTTGGAGAGGGTGGTACCATAGTTTTCTGGGCTGCAGTCTAAATTTCTGATTATGTTTATAGCAGTTACAAAAAGGAATTGTGGGTTGTACATTCTACAATTGTGGGTTGTCTCATTCTACAATGAGAGTTTAAAATGAAGCTCATATTCGTTGAATTTCTCATTAGATACAGTAGTGAAATGAATCAAATTCAAGAAAAGAAGTGGGGAACCCGAGGGATTGTTACATTCTTAGTGAGAAATGTGTACAGTTATTTCCTTTTGAGACTTAGATATGTCCTTTCATAATTTATGGCTTCTTAGATTCCTAATGCTGTCAGTGAAAATGATCATTGCTTCAAAATGAGCCCACCCACTTTCAAGCAGTGCTAAAGGCAAGGCTAATTGTAGCTTCTAAAACAACCTGCACACTAAGTCCATTATAACAGAAACTCACTTACTTTCCCTCCCATGATGACAGGATTAGCATTGATTAGCTAGCACAGAAGGAGAACACTCACCTCCCCCTGCAGAGAGCCTGCGTTCATGGAGCACGGTGGGCAGAGCACCCAGCCAGTGGCTCTGTGGTGGGTTCACAGTGCAGGGGGTGGCCTGGGAGTGCTGTTTGCCAGCTCAGAAGAGACCTAGCAAACATGAGATGTGGACGTTCTCTGATGCATGGTCCAGTGGCAGTATTGGTCTTTGTCATTAAGATCGGAATAGCTAGTAATTGGCAACTATCTTAGTGATCGCTTCCCTCTCATCTATTTTCCTGGTTTGCTTTAGTCATTTTAACAATGGAGAGACAGCAACACTCTTAATGATTTGAATGGGGGTATGATATCATTTTTATATTATTAAATATTTTGAATATATAAAAAGTACAGGATATTATAAAAAAAAATAGGTGTCCTTCATACCCAGAATTAACAGATGTTACCATTTGCCGTGTTCACTCCAGATATTTTTAGAGAAATAAGACATTGCGGTTACAGTTAAGATCCCCTTTGTGTTCCGATGCAGTGCCAATTTCCCTTGTTCCCGTCCCACTGCCCTCAGATTGGCATGTCTTTTCCAACCACATTTACACCTTTATTTCTCTCCATAGACAACATATATGTCTGTATTTTTAAATGTATATAATAAGGATCCTTTGCAGATTATATTTTCCACCTGGTTTTTCATTTTTGAAGTCTACCCATGTTGATACATGTAAGTCAAATACATGTAAGTAATCATTTTAACTGTTCAGCAAAATGTTTATGTAAGTAGAGGATGTACTCCTTCATTACCAGTAACTATTTAGGTGAGTTCTGTTTCCTTAGACCCCAAGCAGGACTTAATGAACATCTTTGTACATGACGGACATGTGAAAAACGTTATCTGTGCATATGGCTGGATGTGGAATGATTTGTTAAAAGGATCCGTGTTAATATATACTGCCAAATCTCTCTCCTGGGGCACACAGATTTTTCTTGAAATGCTTGTCCTTTTATCCATGTAGATATATACATATATAATTTTTATTTTAAGATACAGTGCCCTAATGGCATTTAGGGTCACAGGAATTTTTCAGGAAGCCAGTTGTATGTTGAGCATACCTGTGCACTGAGGCACTGTGGGAACATCTATAAGCAGTTGGGAGCAGGGACTATGCTTCTCATAAAAATTCCTGGGTGCAGTGCCTACGGAGCAGTGCATGTTGGTGATAAAATACATGAGATTATATGGGGGAAATAAGGCATTGGAGAAGGCAATGGCACCCCCACTCCAGTACTCTTGCCTGGAAAATCCCATGGATGGAGGAGCCTGGAAAGCTGCGGTTCATGGGGTCGCTGAGGGTCAGACACGACTAGTGACTTCACTTTTACTTTTCACTTTCATGCATTGGAGAAGGAAATGGCAGCCCACTCCAGTGTTCTTACCTGGAGAATCCCAGGGATGGGGGAGCCTGATGGGCTGCTGTCCATGGGGTCACACAGAGTTGGACACGACTGAAGTGACTTAGTAGTAGTCGTAATAATAAGGCATGGTTTCTATCCTTGGGAAATTTTGAATCTAGCTGGGGTTCCAAACATACACGTGTGAAAGATAGACACTTCTGAAGGAAACTAAGAGTGGTAGAAAGTAAAATGTATAGGAATAGCTTAAATTCAACAGAAGCAGCATAGGTTGAAAAAGGAGGGAATCAAAAACTACATGGTGATAACCCTTTTTTTTCTTCCTCCTCATCTTAGACCTGAAGGTTTAGAGAAACAAGTTATAGAGCACTTAGCCAACACACTGGAAAATGAAGGCAGAAAAACCAGAGCTTTCCGAGAATGGACTGGGCCAGAGACGCCAGGCCCTGTGTGTGGCAGGCCAGGCACTCCAGACATGTCCCGGACCCCTGCCAGGCTCTGCTGGGCTGCGGCTGCTTTACACAGGGCCCCAGACTTTCCCACACTGTCCCCATGCTCAGTGTTTCCACGCACACTCATGCCATCTCATCAGAGTTCACAGATGATTTCTGGCCCTGAGCTGTAACCCCTGGTCCCATAGATATCCCTGAGCAAGGGTACGTGAGGGGGTGCAGGTGTGGGAGCTCTCGGGACAGGAGGAAAACCTGTGGCGTGTGGCACTAAGGTGATTACAGCAGGCACAGGATCGAAGCTGTTTTGCACCTGCAGAGTGTTTCAAGGAATTCCTCCCAGGCTCATTTACCTCTCACGTCCAGCATCTCACAAGTCAGGACAGCATGTTAATTTCTTGCCAAAAGTCTCTTTACCCTCCAGCTGTTGGATTCTTCACCTGTTGGGAATGAAACTTCTGTCACAGACGTTGATGGAAAGAATAGTTTCGCACGTGTGTGTATGTGTGTGTGTGTGCGCGCGCGCTTCACTAACCAAGTTTGCTGGAGCCATGGAGCACACTGGGAATCCTGGTTTCTTTCTGTGGACGCGCTGTGGGCGCAGGCCACAGAGCGGCACCCTGGAAAAAGCGGGATTGTTTTCAGGGTTGGCATCCGGTGTGAAGAGGAGAGGGGAGAAAATGCAGAGGCTGAGAGGAGGAGACAGCAGCGAGGGGTGGAGGGCTTGCGGGGGTGCGGAGCTGAGAAATGAGACAGAGCTGGTGAGGGCCGGACAGCTGGGGGACCATGGCAGGAGTTTGTTTTTGCCGCATGATGGACAGAGGCTGCTGGTCAGGGGCAGGGGGCATGTTACAGTGTCCCCAGGGAAGGCTGCTTTTTGGTGTGAACGGGAGTCTGGGGGAAGCCACTAGTGAGACAGTGAGGCTGAGATGGAGGCTGGTGTGAAAGGAACAGGGGAGGAACAGAAAGACAGGGCCCTCAGCTCCCAGAGGCCGGAAGATGAGGAGCTGGCTGTCGCAGTGCAAGGACAGAAATACTTTGGGGAAGGGGAGCTTAAATTTGGTTTAACAAAACAGGTCTTAGTAAACACAAGAATTCTTTATTTCTGGAAGGAGATAATAACTGTTCAGTTTTTCCTTTCTGAAAGGTTGATGTTAGAATCCAGAGTATTTTAGTTCACAGGAGTCTGCCAGCATTTTTAACTTCAACGGCTTCGTTGGAGCAAAAATTTTAACAATGCCTCTGTGCTCAGTCGCTCAGTCTTTGTGACCCCATGGACTGTAGCCCGCCAGGCTCCTCTGTCCATGGGGATTCTCCAGGCAGGAATACTGGAGTGGGTTGCCATGCCCTCCTCCAGGGGATCTTTGCAACCTGGGGATCCAGCCCAGGTCTCCTGCATTGCAGGGACATTGCCTCAAAGACTTTGATATTCAGAGTGTGATTGGGAACCATCAGCATCACTGAGGGGATTGTTAAAATGTGAGATCTCAGGCCTCACCCCAGACCACTGAATGAGAATCTGCATTAAAAGGCAGGATTTGAATGTCAAGTAAAGCTTGAGAAGCAAAGTTTCAACATACTATCTTCTTGTCTTTTAAAACAAATTTTATAACCTAAAACATTTTAATAACATACTGTTTATTTACTGAAAGGTTGTAATAAATGCCAAGAAGACCATTTATAAAGTGCTTATGTGAGGCTTTATTTGAATCTTTGATAAAGCTATTGAAGAAAGAAATCTCACCTACTGTTAATATTTCAAGTCATAGCTCATTATAGAATATAATGTTGATAGTGCTTTATTGGAGATCAGACCCACAGGGGAAGAGAAAGGGTATGAAAATAGAACACCATTTTATCCATTTAACTGTATTTACTTGATGCATTGCCTTTTTTTGAGATGTTCATATGATTTTTGTTCTTCGATTTGTCAGTGTGGTATATATCATACTGATTTGGGAATATCGAAAATCCTTGCATCCCTGGAATAAATCCCACTTGATTGTGGTGTATGATCCTTTCAATGTTTTGTTGGTTTCAGATTGTTACTGATTTGTTGAAGATTTTTGCATCTATGTTCATTAGTCATATTGGTCTATAAATTTACTCTTTTGTGGTATCTTTGTCTGGTTTTGGTATCAGGGTGAGAGTGGCCTCATAGAATGAATTTGGGAGTGTTCCTTCCTTTGCAATTTTTGGAGTAGCTTCAGAAAGATAGGCGTTAACTCTTCTCTAAACGTTTGGTAGATTTCACCTGTGAAGCCATATGGTCCTGGACGTTTGTTTGTTGAGTGTTTTTAAATCACAGTTGCAATTTCAGTACTTGTGGTTGGTCTGTTCATATTTTCTATTTGTTCTTGGTTCAGTCTTGGGAGATTGTACCTTTCTAAGAATTTGTCCATTTCTTCCAGGTTGTGCCATTTATTGGCATATAGTTGTTTGTAGTAGTCTCTTATGCCTGTTTGTTTTTATCTGAGGTTTCCCAAATATTAGCCCAGCATTTTCAATTTGGCAAAAAAAAAAAGTCTTCATTCTGATATTGAACAGAATTTCTTGTAGACAGATTTAATCTGTTACTTTTTATATGATTTTGTGGTCTGACAGAGCCTTTACTAGAACAGAAATAAAAATACAGCATTATAGTTTAATAATTTGTGTGAGACTAACAAACCAGTGAATTTGGGAAACAAATACATGTGCTTTCTAAAATGTTACCAAGGTCTGGAGTTTTGATATACTTAGTAAACTGTTAAGACACAGTTGCACGAGTAGTTAAGGGCTTGTGAGAGTGAACTGATTTTGTTAAATTTAATTAAGTGCCCTATTCTTACTTCCTTAAACAAATGAGCTCTTTTTACAGGCTGCCCTTTTTCATTTATGCAAAGCTGCACACACACAGCCTGAAGGCAGTCAGGCCGGGAAGAGTAGGAAATCTAAGGGCACTGTCATTTTGATTTGAATTACTTGTTGATTTAAAAGAATGATGGGATAAACATTTGCATTCCATGTGACGTTTTGGTTAAAAGAGGTAGTTTTTTTCTATATCTATTCTTCTGGAGCAGCAGTTGGTTTTAGTGTAACTTCATTTGAGTAAATGGGCTTTCCTGCTGGGTCAGAGGTAAAGAATCCACCTGTAATGCAGGAGATGTGGGTTCGATCCCTGGGTTGGGAAGATCCCCTGGAAGAGGGCATGGCAACCCACTCCAGTATTCTTGCCTGGAGAATCCCATGGACGGAGGAGCCTGGCAGGCTACAGTCCAGGGGATCACAGAGTCCGACACAACTAACCATGCACACATTTGAGTAACTGTTGCTTTCTGTGTACTGTAATTCTGTTTATTAAAAATCTTCACAAAAATTTACTGCTTCATGGGATGTATCAGTGACTGCTGTTTTGAATTTGGTTTTATCTTCAGTGGGCTGCTTAAAGCAGGAACTTCTTTTGGGGTTTGGGCTGACTGTAAGAATGTAGGTTAAAAAAACAGATTAGTTATTTCCTATTGTAGGCTATGCTCTTAGTGAAAACCACAGTGATTATTTAAATTTAAGATTGTTAAAAATGCAGTTATAAAATGAACGTACCGGTGCGTGATTGTGAAGTTCCTAAGATATTTGCCAACTCAAGAGAAAATTTATAATTACATAATAAAGCAGTTTTACTTTCAGAATCTGCCTTTATAATATCACCATAAATATTTTTTAGAGTCTTAGAAGTGAATAATTTAAGAAATATGCTTGTAGGGTGAGTGAACAAGGAAGGCAAGAAATCAATTTTAAGTATCTTGTCTATTCTAGAGACTATAGATAGCATCATCCACTCAATGGACGTGAATTTGAGCAAACTCTGGGAGATAGGGAAGGACAGGGAAGTCTGGCGTGCTGCAGTCCATGGGGTCACAAAGAGTCTGACATATCTTAGCGACTAAACTACAACAAGAAATGCAGGAATGAATCCTGTTGTCAGGAGTAGCTTCTTACGTATGAGCAGGACACTTTTCTTTATGTAGACCAGTCCCTTATTCGTTGCCCTTATTCAATAAATACTTATATTTTACCATCCCTAAGCCAGCCACTGTTTAATGAATTTCTCCACTTAGCAGAATAGTTTGCGACATGAAAGGAGATATACAGTTTCACCCTTGACATAACTCAACATGCAGATATCACTTTCTCTGCTTTCTTTTAGTTATTCTTTCGCTTGTTTGCACTGCTTCACTCATTCATTCAGTGGATGAATGGCATTCTAGATGGCAGCCCAGGCTGGGCACCATTTGGTGGGAAAAGATACACTAGTGTGTGAGTAGTATTCTGCAGGGCAAAGGCTGAGGAAGCAGCGGCAGCCCAGAGAAGGGCACTGGCCTAACCAGAGGGACCGGGCAAGGGTGGCCTGGAGGCAGCGCCTTCTGGACCAAGGCCTGGAGGATGAACAGGGGCCAGTGAGGAAAGGGAAGGTCAGGGGAGTGTGTGAAAGCCCAAGGCAACGAGCATGATAGTGCCTTCTCGAGGTTTATCTTGATTTGGAAATTTTATGGTTTAAAGTGAAAAGTGGGCGGGGGGGGGGGAATGGAAACATTTTAAAAGTTTCCCTGCTTTTCTCTCAAACACTTTTTATGTAGATGTTTTCCATTCTAAATATCACCACGCTCAACAGTCTGTCGTATTCATTAGACCTTTTCAGTGAATTAAGGCTTCCCAGGGGCACAGTGGTAAATCTGCCCACCAATGCAAGAGGCGTAAGAGACATAGGTTCGATCCCTGGGTTGGGAAGATTCCCTGGAGAAGGAGATAGCAACCCATTCCAGTATTCTTGCCTGGAGAATTCCATGGGCAGAGGAGCCAGGTGGGCTATAGTCCGTGGGATCACAAAGAGGCAGATGTGACTAAGTGTTCATTACACCAGTGAATTCTAACTCAAGAAATCATTTGGAAGTTGAAAGATGGGAACTTGGGGCCACACTGTTCTCCCTGGCTCTCACTTTGCTTTCGGGGTCATTCCTCTTCTCTCTCCTCACAGGCCTTACTGGCTGGGTGCTGGGGATACTGGGAGGGTGGCCCTCAGTTCTCCAGGATGCCAGCTCCCCCACCAGCCAGGCACTCTGTGTCTTGCATCCTGCTCACCATTTCTCTTCTGTAATTGGTCCCCAAATCTCCCTTCATCCCAAGTCTAAGACATACACCCCTGAATATACTAGCTCTTCTTCGCAGAATACCAGAGACAAGCCTAAAAGTGAAGTCCTGTGTTTTGCCATGTAATTGTAGAACCAGTCTGTATTTTAAATTACTATAGTGGCTGTGAGGGGTGTCTTGCCATATTCACGGGGGATGCATTCTTCATGTAGGAACATCCTAGAAATGCACCCACTGGGAAGTTGTGCCTAGGAGATTTTCCTGGGACTGTTGTCTGTAGGAAGTCAGGTTCAAGGGCCCAGTTATTTTTTCAGTGCTGTGTAGAGGGGCTCATTTGTTCTATCCACCTGTAGATAATTACTTCAAGCTGTAGGGAGAAACAGACTGTCTGTCTGCTGCTGCCCCTATGTGGAGAGGAGCCCCAGAGTCTCGCCCCCAGAAATCCTCCCATGCCCTACTGCAAGCTGATGGCCTCACTTTACTCTCACCCAGGGAGAGTCTTTCATGGTTTCTTGGCACCAGGCAGTGAATTGCAAGGTCATTTTCTGATAAGATGCAAGGCCACATCACAAGCAGTCGATGTAACAAAAGTAAACAGTCAGCCACCCTAGTGGCTGTGAGTGCAAACGTTGCTGAGCACATGGCTCCCTGGGAACTGGCGGCCTTCCTGGACCTGAGCAGGGAGCCCCTGGGGCCGGCTGAGGGAGTGCCGAAGACTCCAAAATCCCTAAGAAGAGTGGGCAGAGGATAAACACAAGTCCGAACAGAAGATCAGACCTGATCCAAATGCTCATAAATCAGAAGTCATCAGCTGAATGAATGATTGTGAGGATCCATGTTTTTAGAAACAGGCTATCCTTTAGCTTAAATGTTGCCCAAGGATCACACTATGAATTGTATCTGAAAAAGAGTAGAGCCTTTCTGTGAAATCCTCCACTGCTATCTTCTGATCAAGGAAACAAACGTGTTTTTTTTTTTTTAGAGTAGAGTTTTTATGGGCTTGAGTTGATAAAAGTCTCATTTCTGGGAATTTGTTAGAACCTGTGGAGGAAGGCCCATCAGATGAAGTGGCATGGGAGATGGGCATGTGGGAGATGGGTGGTGGGTTTATTAGACAGAAATGGATTGGGGCCGGTGATCTGCTAGGTTCTGTCCTGTAAGCTCAACACAATGGCACTTGGCGAAGATGGGCTTCCAACCTTAGGGAGCTTTCACTTATTCAGACAAATGAGTGATTAATGAGATAAATATAAAATAGTAAGCACTCTGTAGAGACTTAAAATGCAGAGATGCAATTAGTCTTATTAATATATCCTCTTAAGAAACGCTAGAGAAAGCGACAGAGTTGGCAAGTAGCCTCTGTTAGATTTCATCAAATGTGATATTCAAGGACGCCTCATTCATCCTTGAAAAGGATGATGACAAAGAATGACTTTGAGTAAAATTAACTGTCCACTCGCTTTCTGTCACCATTTGTTCTTAGAATATTTCTAGCAGCCAAACTGGACTGTGTGGGCTCCATGAAGAGGCGTGAGCCTTCGTGTTTATCTTTGTGTGTCTCGTGCATAGTGCAATATACTGTCTACTTGGTATTAAGAAATATAATTTGAATGGAAGAATGACCCAAAGTTTATTAATGTTTTTCCTCTAACACTGTGTATAAAAGAGGTCATTTTTTCATTTAGTTTTAAATTACAGAATGTTATGACCTGCATATATGATTTTAACATTAAACATCTGTTTGTGTTTTTCAGTTAATGTCTAGTTTTCACCTAAATAACTTTGTTGATGAAAATGAAGAGCAGCCTGGAAAACCCTCGCTTGTTTCTTCGACTCTGGTAGTAGCTTGTTGGCTTTTGTTGGGCCTGATTCCTCTTTAATTTTACTTTAGTTTTGACTGCACTTGGGCTTTCCCTAGTTGCGGTGTGTGGGGGCTTCTCTTCACTGTGGTGTGCAGGCTTTTCATTGCGGAGGCTTCTGTCGTTGCAGAGCACGTGCTCTAGGGCGTGTGAGCCTCAGTAGTTGTGGCGCACACACAGGCTCAGTTGCCCCGCGGCATGTGGGATCTTCCTGGGCTAAGGATTGAACTGTGTCTCCTGCATTGGCAGGTGGGCTTATAACCACTAGGGAAGTCCTGGGCCTGGTTTCTTAATCACTCTCCTTATCATTTGGCTTGGATAAACTTGACACTTCAGTCCTTCACTGCGCAAACTCAGAGATGGTTGCGTGCTATGGAAAGCTGCTTTAAAATTGGAAATTTATCAGGGAGAATTAGAAGAAGTGGAGCAATGGGGTCCGTGGACTGGCTTCCTAATTCTCAGATCTGTCAGGGGGATGATACTTAGTG
Source organism: Nanger dama (assembly GCA_917880005.1). Lineage (NCBI taxonomy): Eukaryota > Metazoa > Chordata > Mammalia > Artiodactyla > Bovidae > Nanger > Nanger dama. The sequence continues at coordinate 428,825 of CAKJTW010000090.1, forward strand.
AATGGGATAGATCCACTGGGATTCCTATGAAGGTGATTTCTTTCTAGAAAAACCAGATCATGAATTTTATATTCCAGCTTGTAAAAAGTTTCAAAGGGAAATATTCCACTGATGCACTCTGATCCTATATGAGACCTAGGGATGCTGTATATCACATGTAAAGGAAGCATGTACTTTTAACTAAGATGCTTTCAGAATAATTAGATTTTCCTTTTTGAAAAATATCCTTATCTGTTGCAAATCATGTCAAGAAAAACCCATTCACATTCTGTTTTCCTCGGTCACCATCTGAGGGAATGGGGTACTTTTCTTGCTAGACCTGTGCTCTAGAGATTTTCCTTCCTTTCTTCTGAGGGCGCTCTTCTGCTCCCAGCACATGCTCTCTTTAGCCATGTTTGTTGACTGCATGGTGGTGAATAAGTTGCTGAGAACGTTGCTGTTCTTCCTCGCTTTCATGGTATGAGAACAGAGAAAACTTGGACAGTTTCATATCTTTGACTCGGGAAGGTTAGATATCCCAGTCTGTATTATTGCTGCCACAATAGGGTTGAAATCCTCGAATTGGGCTTGAAACCTCCAAGTAACTCACTGGGAGAATTTCCCCATTTCTGAGTAGGGTTTAAAAAAAAGTAAGATCAGTATATTTGGGAAACATAATTGATTGCAGAAGAATCGAGTTCGTCTTAGCTGTTGTGCTCACAGTGTACTCAAAGTTAGAGAACTTGAAACACAGGGCAGTGAAAATTGAGCCAATCACTTAGGGGCCCACAAGTACAAATTAAGTGAAGTCTGCATTCAAGTTGTTGGCATCCCCAGAAATCGAAACGTTTCAAGACTTAATCCAGTTAATATGGACTTCAGTGTGCTTTAGATTTTAACTCAGCTTTCATTAAACTCCTTCCTATTGAGCTTTTTACTGATTATTTTTCTTACAAGTTGTAGGGAGGAGTTAGCTAGATGGAAGATTTCAGTATTAAAAATGAAAAAAATGAGAATTCATTCAAATGGCAAAAAATAATTTGGTTCTATTTGATATCTTTGTTGTTCTTCAGTTGCTAAGTTGTGTCCGACGCTTTGCGACCCCGTGGACTGCAGCACGCCAGGCTTCCCTGTCCTCCACTATCTCCCAGAGTTTGCTCAAGCTCATGTGCATTGAGTCAGTGATGCCATCCAACCATCTCATCCTCTGCCCCGCCCCGCCTTCTCCTCCTGCCCTCAATGTTTCCCAGCATCAGGGTCTTTTCCGAGTCGGCTCTTGCATCAGGTGGCCAAAGTTTTGGAGCTTCAGCTTCAGCATCAGTCCTTCTGATGAATTTTCAGGGTTGATTTCCTTTAGGACTGACTGATTTGATCTCTTTGCAGTCCAAGAGACTCTGAAGAGTTTTCGCTAGAGAACCTCAGTTCAAAAGCATCAGTTCTTCAGTGTCCTTTTTTATTTTGAAAGGGATGCATTTAAGATCTTACACTGCTTAAGTAGCTAAGATGAAAAGCAGTATCCAAGTCATTTGCATTTATTTTTGGAAAACAATCCAACTGTTTGGGAGTCCCCTCATATAAGTTTCTCTCTTTCCTTTGTGGGGGGTGCATTTCTCTATCAGCCTTGTGTTAACAGTGCTCTGGGCTACAGCTGGGCACAGCTAGTCACTGAGTGAATAACTCACTCCCATGTAAGCAGGTTTGGGCTGTTTTGTTGTTGAATCGCCCCATTATTCTGTTTGATTGACTGGATGATATATATATGTATATATATTCTGTTAAGAAATTGTATCAAAGCAACAACTGAAACATAAGGAGTACTTAGAACAAGTAAATTGACTTAAATGATGCACTTTTCTCTCTAAAAGGTGTCTAAGTGTAGAAAGTCTGCAGTGACGTTACTGAGGCACACGTAATCAGAGCATCTTTAGTCGTGACTGTTTATTCCCCCATGTACACACATTAATCATGGACAGAATCACCTTTAATCTTATTGCCCCTCCCCCACAACCAATATTCTTTCTTTCTTTTTCTTTTTTTCCTGTTTATGCATACCGGAACATAATGTACACAGAACTTTTGTAGTCATGTTAAATTCTGCCAGGCATTTTTCTGGGTGATAATAGTCCATCTGGTTATTTCATGATTCATCTTTTCTATTGTAGACTTCTTTCCATTTTCAGAAAATTTTTAGTTGTGGTAAAATAAATAACATATGTGGTAAATAACAAAGTTTACCATCTTAACCGTTGTTAGGAGTACAGTTAAGTGTGTTTTAAGTACAGTCTCGTCGGGGTGCAGCCCATCTCTAGAACTCTTTTCATCTTGCAAAACTGAAACTTCATGTCCCTTAAACAACAACAGCTCATTCTCTCCAACCCCTGGGCCTTAGCAACCACCCTGCTGCTTCCTGTCTCTAAATTTGACTGCTAGAGGTCTCTCGTGTGAAATCATACAGTACTTTTCATAACTGGTTTGTTTCGATTAGCATAGTGTCCTGAAGTTTCATCCATATTGCAGCATGTGTCAGAATTTACTTCTGTTTAAGGTCAAGGCATCATTGAGTGCTTCTCTATTTCATTGTTTATACACACCATGTTTCGTTCATCTGTTCATCCGTCAGTGGACACTCAGATTGCTTCCACCTTTGGTTATCGGTGAATACTGCTGCTAGAATGTGGGCCTACAAAAATCTATTTGAGTTCCTGGTTTCTGTTCTTCTGAGTGCATACCCGTGTGAAATTGTTGGGTCACGTGGTAGTTCTGTTTTGATTTTTTGTGTGTGTGGAGCCGTGATACTGATTTCTGTGGTGGCTGCATCACTTTATATTGCCACTCACAGTGCACACTGGTTCTCATTTCTCCATATCCTTGTCAACACTTGTATCAGTATATTTTCTGCTATTTTGATAGTGTCCATTTTAATGGGTGTGATGGGATATCTTGTCGTGGTTTTTATTGGGATTTCCTAATGATTAATGGTGTTGAGCATCTTTTCATGTGCTTATTAGTCACTTGTATATAATTTTTGGAGAAATATCGATTCATGTCCTTTACTCACTTTTTAATCAGGCTGTTTGCTATTTTTGTTGAGTTGTAGAAGTTCTTTATTTAGTCTGAATGTTAACCCTTTGTCAGGTGTGATTTGCAAATATTTTCTGCCATTCCATAGGTTACCTTTTCACTTTGTGGATTGTGTCTCTTGGCACAGAAATCATTGCCAAAGCCAGTGTCACGAAGCTTTTTCTCTATACAGACAGTTCTTTTTTCCACCCAGGTTTTTCTTATTCTGGATAATGTTGCAGTGAATGACTTCATGGATTTAGCTTTTTTTCTTCTGTTGGCATTATTTTACTTCACTTGTAGAAAGACAAGTGAAATGCTGAATCAGTTTCATCTCCTTAAAGCCCGTATTTGAAAATACACAGAGGCTATCACTGGTCCTATTAGCAAACATTGTGTCTCTGAAGGATGGTTTGAGGCTTCTAGAGAAGCACTCAATGATGCCTTGATGGGTGATTGTTTGACCCCTATGATCCTCTGGGACTGTGATTTTGAAAACAGCATGGGTCACAGAAAAGGCACAGGCCTTTTAAGAGCAGTCTGGGTGGGGGGTTGAGTTTAGGTGACTATTTCTTCAGTCTTCAGGTTTGAGGGTGACTGCCATGGGCTGATTTAAGTTCAGATGGCCCCAGATTTCCTTGGTAATACACCAAGTCCAGCCTCCCCACTCATTTGAAGGGGAGAAAAGTCATTTTGGAGAGTTCTGAGAATGTAACATTATATGAATACAGGACATTTTCAGAAAAATCAGCCTTAACTCTTGCCATTTGCCACCATGTTTACGGGATAAAATTACATTCGAAAAAGCATATGCGGTTAGTTATAATTATTTAATGGAAGGATATTCCTTTGAGAATCAAATATGTTATCTCCCACTGTATTTTAAGAAACAATCTTCATCAATCCAATTTTTAATCTGTTGGAGAAACCTTGATGTTTTTAAATTCCCATGGCAATGTTCATAAATTTAGAAACAGAATATCCATTGCATCTTTGTTTTTTTAACAGTTTTCCCACCTTTTGGAGAGGCTTCAGACAGAAAATTTTAAGTCATTTTATTACTGATGATGGTTCATACTCAAAAGCGAACTATGACAGTGATTATTAGAATCCTTCTCATCAAAGAATTCCAAAAGACATCACCTTTGGGGAGTGTTTTTATTGCTTTTAAGTTTTTATTTTGAAAAATAGCCTATAGCTTCCAAAGTATATAAAATAGGTTAATCAATTCCCAGTTCCAATCAGGCACTATTAATCAAGTCATGGGAAATCTTAATTTTCCTACCTCAAATTATTTTTGAAGCAAATCTCAGCCATCATTTCATCTGTAAATGCTTTCATATATATCTCTTAAAAAGTCCTTAAAATTTAGGAGTAATACCATTTTCATACCTAAAAATTAATACTGATTCACTAATAGCATCAAATACATGTCAGTGATCTATCTGATTTATCTGATTTATCACTGATCTATCAGTGATTTATCTGATTTATTTTTTGAATTTTCTCTTTTTCATAAGAAAAACTTTCCATACAGTAAAGAATATGTAAACTTCCATACAGTAAAGAATATGTAAATTTCACAGCGTTAACTACTTACATCCAGATAAAAGATATTTCTAACATCGCAGCATCCTTCCTTGGGCTCTTTCTCAGTCAGTACCCCCTCAAAGATAACACTGTCGTGCAGTCTGTCATCATTAGTGGTCAGAATAGTGATTTTTGAAATTCATGTAAGTGGAATCATTCAGTATATGCTCTATATCTGACTTCCTTCACTCTGCATCTATGAGATTAATTCATGTTTTTACCTTTAGCTGTAGTTTGTTTTCACAGCTGTGGACTATTGCGTCCACTGCTGTGATTATCTGATCCATTCTACTGTTTATGGGCATTTGAATTGTTTCCAGTTTGAGGCTGCTAAGAATAATACTATTAAAAAGACTTTTGCCCCCCACAACCACCTTTTTTTTTTTTAACTGAGTTGCCAGTCATTTTTGTTTTTAAACTAGTTCATGGATGTTCTTTATGTGGTCTCAAGATGAGCTGTTTGTTGAATATGTGTATTTGCTGTTTTCAGTCTCCTGTGAGTGACCAGCAATTCTTAATTTTAATTCAGTTATGTTATTGGATAATGTAAATCTAAAGCTTTGTTAGTCTTGCTTTTCCATGTACATTTTTAGTTTAGTTATGGAGCACTTTTTATCTCCATGTAGATTCCAGAATCAGCTTTTCAACACACCCTCCCTGGGATTTTGCTTGAGCTTGTGTTGGAGCCACAGTTCAGTTTAAGAGAAGGTATTGCTGCTGCTGTTGCTTCTGCTAAGTCACTTCAGTTGTGTCTGACTCTGTGTGACCCCATAGATGGCAGCCCACCAGGCTCCCCATCCCTGGGATTGTCCAGGCAAGAACACTGGAGTGGGCTGCCATTTCCTTCTTCAGTGCGTGAAAGTGAAGTCGCTGAGTCGTGTCCAACTCTCAGCGACCCCATGGACTGCAGCCCACCAGGCTCCTCCATCCATGGGATTTTCCAGGCAAGAGCAGTGGAGCGGGGTGCCATTTCCTTCTCTGGAGAAGGTACTATGTGAGCAATTATGAGTCTTTGAATCAGTGAGAATTGGATGTCTCTTTATTTACAAACATTGAGTTGAGTTGAGTTCAGTCGCTCAGTCGTATCCGACTCTTTGCGACATCGTGAATCGCAGCACGCCAGGCCTCCCTGTTCATCACCATCTCTCGGAGTTCACTCAGACTCACGTCCATCGAGTCAGTGATGCCATCCAGCCATCTCATCCTCTGTCATCCCCTTCTCCTCCTGCCTCCAATCCTTCCCAGCATCAGAGTCTTTTCCAATGAGTCAACTCTTTGCATGAGGTGGCCAAAGTACTGAAGTTTCAGCTTTAGCATCATTCCTTCCAAAGAACACCCAGGGCTGATCTCCTTCAGAATGGACTGGTTGGATCTCCTTGCAGTCCAAGGGACTCTCAAGAGTCTTCTCCAACACCACAGTTCAAAAGCATCAATTCTTCGGCGCTCACCCTTCTTCACAGTCCAACTCTCACATCCATATATAACCACAGGAAAAAACATAGCCTTAACTAGATGGACCTTGGTCGGCAAAGTGATGTCTCTGCTTTTGAATATGCTATCTAGGTTGGTCATAACTTTTCTTCCAAGGAGTAACCGTCTTTTAATTTCATGGCTTCAGTCACCATCTGCAGTGATTTTGGAGCACAAAAAAATAAAGTCTGCCACTGTTTCCACTGTTTCCCCATCTATTTCCCATGAAGTGATGGGACCAGATGCCATGATCTTCATTTTCTGAATGTTGAGCTTTAAGCCAACTTTTTCACTCTCCTCTTTCACCTTCATCAAGAGGCCCTTTAGCTCGTCTTCACTTTCTGCCATAAGGGTGGTGTCATCTGCATATCTGAGGTTATTGGTATTTCTCCCGGCAATCTTGATTCCAGCTTGTTTCTTCCAGCTCAGCGTTTCTCATGATGTACTCTGCATATAAGTTAAATAAGCAGGGTGGCAATATACAGCCTTGACATTTCCTATTTGGAACCAGTCTATTGTTCCATGTCCAGTTCTAACTGTTGCTTCCTGACCTGCATACAGATTTCTCAAGAGGCAGGTCAGGGGGTCTGGTATTCCCATCTCTTTCAGAATTTTCCACAGTTTATTGTGATCCACACAGTCAGAGGCTTTGGCATAGTCAATAAAGCAGAAATAGATGTTTTTCTGGAACTCTCTTGCTTTTTCAGTGGTCCAGTGGATGTTGGCAATTTGATCTCTGGTTCCTCTGCCTTTTCTAAAACCAGCTTGAACATCAGGGAGTTCACGGTTCACGTATTGCTGAAGCCTGGCTTGGAGAATTTTAAGCATTACTTTACTAGCATGTGAGATGGGTGCCATTGTGCAGTAGTTTGAGCATTCTTTGGTATTGCCTTTCTTTGGAATTGGAATGAAAACTGACCTTTTCCAGTCCTGTGGCTACTGCTGAGTGTTCCAAATTTGCTGGCATATTGAGTGCAGCACTTTCACAGCATCATCTTTCAGGATTTGAAACAGCTCTACTGGAATTCCATCACCTCCACTAGCTTTGTTCGTAGTGATGCTTTCTAAGGCCCACTTGACTTCACATTCCAAGATGTTTGGCTCTAGATGAGTGATCACATCATCATGATTATCTGGGTCATGATGATCTTTTTGTATAGTTCTTCCATGTATTCTTGCCACCTCTTCTTAATATCTTCTGCTTCTGTTAGGTCCAGACCATTTCTGTCCTTTATCTAGCCCATCTTTGCATGAAATGTTCCCTTTATATCTCTAATTTTCTTGAAGAGATCTCTAGTCTTTCCCATTCTGTTCTTTTCCTCTATTTCTTTGCATTGATCGCTGAAGAAGGCTCTCTTATCTCTTCTTGCTATTCTTTGGAACTCTGCATTCAGATGCTTATATCTTTCCTTTTCTCCTTTGCTTTTCGCCTCTCTTCTTTTCACAGCTATTTGTAAGGCCTCCCCAGACAGCCATTTTGCTTTTTGCATTTCTTTTCCATGAGGATGGTCTTGATCCTTGTCTCCCGTACAGTGTCACGAACCTCATCCCATAGTTCATCAGGCACTCTATCTATCAGATCTAGGCCCTTAAATCTATTTGTCACTTCCACTGTATAATCATAAGGGATTTGATTTAGGTCATACCTGAATGGTCTAGTGGTTTTCCCTACTTTGTTCAATATAAGTCTGAATTTGGCAATAAGGAGTTCATGATCTGAGCCACAGTCAGCTCCTGGTCTTGTTTTTGTAGTGTTTCACAACTGGGGTTGATTTTGTCCTGATATTACATTTGGCAATCTAGAGACATTTTGGTTGTCATGGCCTTTGGGGGCGGTGTGTGGTGGGGAGGCAGTGGCTTGCACTCCTGTCGTCTTGTAGGCAGAGGACGGAGGCGCTGCTCAGCGTTCTCCAATGCACAGGACAGCACCTCCCCAACAAAGTGATCTGGCCCCAAATGTTAAGAGTGCCACTGTTGCAAAATGTTGACTTAGATTTTTATTTTCTTTATTGTTGTGAGTTTTTGGCATAGCAACATTGTGCATCTTGGGTAGAGTTATCCTTAACTATTAATATTCTGGTGCTATTGTGATTGATAATATTTTAGGTTTCATTTTGTAATTGTTGCTAGTGTTATGTGTGGATAGAGATGAAAAAGATGTGGGTTCTATCCCTGGGTCAGGAAGATCCCTTGAAGCAGAAAATGGCAACCCATTCCAGTATTCTTGCCTGGAAAATTCCATGGACAGAAGAGCCTGGTGGGCCATGGTCCATGGGGTCGCAAGGAGTTGGACACGACTAAGCACACACACGTATTTGTATTTGTTGTTTTATATGTCTCTTATGTCCCAGTTGTTTTATAAGTATTTTACAAACTCCCTTGCAGTTTTCTCCTCCTTACACTTTTTATTGTTGTTGTAGAAAATAGCATCTTTCCATCTTTACCACCAGCATTGGTGTTGAAGTGATGATTCTTGCACTCTTTGAGAATATTTCCAGATCTCCAAAGTGAATCAGTTTATGTAGAAACACATGTGGGGGCCAAGATTGATTTAGAGGAGCTCAATTAATACATGATCACCTGGATCATGTTGAGTTAAAGAAAATCAGGTGAATGGAACAAGGGACTCTTGTTAGATGAAGTGCTTACAGCACCAGGCTAAGGGCAGCAGGAAGATTTCCTGCTTCTCCATCAGTTCATTACCAAGTGGCTAATGCACCTCGGTGCCCTGGGGTTTATGGAGACAGTACCTCAAGGAGGGAAAAATGTTTCTCTTGGGCTGATTTGTCACTTAAATGAGAAGAGGGTATGTGAAGTACTAAGGGCTTGGCTAGGGCACCATGAATCATTAATAGCCTCGGCTCCCAGAAACCTAATTTTAGTCCCGAACAAGAAGCAAATGTAGCAACACTAGGCTCTTGATTAGCTTCTTTCCTTTCTCTCATGAACAGTGGCTGATGTGTAAGCAGGGAGCGTGCAAGGATGAGGGAAGCTGGGCTGCTCAGCTCTTGATTGAAGTGTGTCTATTTCTGAAAGGCGGAGCTCTTGCATTCCATCACTGATTTGTCTTTGTTGGTTGTCCACTGTGTGTAAGGCAGGACAGTGAGGGGGACAAGGCAGAAAATAGCATTCTGGAGAGGACCCTGATTACACAATCCAGATTATAATACTGCAAATTGGGAGTCTGTCATGACAGGTTAGGGGAGAGCCATGGAGTGGAAAACTGACCTCTGACCTGGCTGGTGCAGAGTTGGGAGGACGGAGCCTGCCCTGTGTGCTTGGGAGGTGTGTTAGAGCTGGTTCATGGCTGTGAGTGCTGGTGTAGGATTCTTCACCCATCACTAGACCTTCCTAATTCTTGTAGATCCAAGTACCTGTGATGCGGGGGGTGGATAGGCTATTCTTCACTGTAGAGTTGGAGTAGCTACCAAGTTGATAGAGGATTAACATTTCACATAAGAGGTGCTGATCCCCACCCTTGCCCTCAATATACACCCCTAGTCCAAGAGGAAAATGGATGTGCTTGCCATTTGACCCAGCAATGCAGTTTATTCCAGGAATACGTTTAGACTCTCTGCAAAGACACATATACAAGGATGTTCCTCTGAGCACTGAGTATATGTGTATGTATGTCCATCTAAATGGGCACATTTTTCCCTCCCATACCTACCTCCAGACGCACACATGGTTACATAGGACATAGACTAAATTTCCTACAGAGGATTGTCTAAATACATTGTTTGCGATTTTGTTTATAATAAGCATATATTATTTACATAATAACAAAAGCAGGACCATTATTTTTAAGAAGGCTGTTAAAATTTGCTTTCCTTTTTAGCGCCATTTACAGAGATTTGGATTTTTGTACTAGTTGTGAATTTGAAGCAGAACGTTTATCCTTATATTCTTTAAATTGGATTGGTACTAGTTTGATCTGGCTTCATATTTTGGCTTATGTATAAAATCAGAAATGACTGTGTCTTACAGCAGAGTGGTGACTGGCTCCATGAGGCATTCTAAAAGTTCTTTGCATGGGATAAGTGAGTTTGGCTTAAGTTATAAAATCTTTTATCTACTCTGAAGATAATATTTTATGTGTGCTAACCTTTGAGCATGTTTTACATTTTAAAAGCAAATATTAATGTCAAATGATATCACTTGTATGTGAAATCTAAAAAAGCAATACAAATGAGCTTATTTACAAAACAGAAATAGACTCACAGACATAGGAAACAAATTTATGGTTACCAAAGAGGAAAATGAATTGGGGGAGGGGTGGATAAATTACGAATTTGGGATTAACATACATACTGCTATATATAAAACAGATAAACAACAAGAATCTACTGTATAGCACAGGGAACTATAATCAATGCCTTGTGATAACTTGCAGTGGAAAAGAGTCTGAAAATATATGTAAAACTAAATCACTTTGCTCTGTACCTGAAACATTGTAAATCAACTGCACTTCAGTTTTTTAAATTTATAGAAATTTTTAAAAATGTTAATAATCTTTCTTTGGCCACATTTTTCCAGATATCAGATTGATTTACTAAAGCAACACCTATTATAATATGACCTTGTTCTCCTTGCTTTGAAGAGTCACGTGAAGGGGAGGTTCTGTAGTGATAGATCTGTGAACTTCCTTGCCTTTTTACTTTATTCTTGGGATAATTAAATCAACTTGAAGACCTTAACAACTTACATTAAATAATTATTAGGAGTCTGCAGTGATCCTGGTATATCAAATGTTTTTAAAATTTTTACAAGAAAGTAATTTTAATTTTACTTTGTTTTTTTAACAGAAATCATAGCCCGCTGATGAGTTTTGGAGCCAGCTTTGTCAGTTTTTTGGTAAGCTGATGTGGGAAGAGGTTGTGGTGGGAAGGAAGCAGACACATGATGCCTGTCTTTTAATGGTTACTGGCTGTGTAGACACACTCTTGTGGAAAACCTTTTGCAGTTTAAAACTGGAATATAACTTTTGCCTATATACCAACACATATGAGATCAGTTCAGTTCAGTCGCTCAGTTGTGTCCGACTCTTTGTGACCCCATGAACCACAACACGCCAGGCCTCCCCGTCCATCACCAACTCCTGGAGTTCACTCAAACTCACGTCCATTGAGTCGGTGATGCCATCCAGCCATCTCATCCTCGGTCGTCCCCTTCTCCTCCTGCCCTCAATCCCTCCCAGCATCAGAGTCTTTTCCAATCAGTCAACCTTTGCATGAGGTGGCCAAAGTACTGGAGTTTCAGCTTTAGCATCATTCCTTCCAAAGAACACCCAAGACTGATTTCCTTTAGAATAGACAGGTTGGATCTCTTTGCAGTTCAAGGGACTCTCAAGAGTCTTCTCCAACACCACAGTTCAAAAGCATCAATTCTTCAGCACTCAGCTTTCTTCACAGTCCAACTCTCACATCCGTACATGACCACTGGAAAAACCATAGCCTTGACTAGATGGACCTTTGTTGGCAAAGTAATGTCTCTGCTTTTGAACATGCTGTCTAGGTTGGTCATAACTTTCCTTCCAAGGAGTAAGCGTCTTTTAATTTCATGGCTGTAATCACCATCTGCAGTGATTTTGGAACCTCCCAAAATAAGGTCTGACACTGTTTCCACTGCTTCCTCATCCATTTCCCATGAAGTGATAGGACCAGATGCCATGATTTTCGTTTTCTGAATGTTGAGCTTTAAGCCAACTTTTTCACTCTCCTTTTTCACTTTCATCAAGAGGCTCTTTCGTTCTTCTTCACTTTGTGCCATAAAGGTGGTGTCCTCTGCATATCTGAGGTTATTGATATTTCTCTTGGCAATCTTGATTCCAGTTAGTGTTTCTTCCAGCCCAGCATTTCTCATGATGTACTCTGCATATAAGTTAAATAAGCAGGGTGACAATATACAGTCTTGACGTACTCCTTTCCTGATTTAGAACCAGTCTGTTGTTCTGTGTCCAGTTCTATGAGATATCCTTTCCTTAATTTAAAAAATTAAATGCTTATATTTTCTAGAGTATTGTATTTTTTCCAAGCAAAATCTTTTTTAAAATAAAAATGTAATTGAAAGATCGGAGGGATTCCCTGGTGGCTCAGCTGGTAAAGAATCTACCTGCAATGCAGGAGACCTGGGTTCGATCCCTGAGTTGGAAAGATCCCCTGGAGAAGGGAACAGTTACCACTCTAGTATTCTGGCCTGAAAAATCCCATGGATGGAGGAGCCTGGCAGGCTACAGTCCATGGGGTCACAAAGAGTCACACAGGACTGACTAAACTTTTATTAAATTTATCAAAAGTTTATTATTTATTATTATTTATCAAAAGTTTAAAACTATTGAATAAATATGGGCTGGAAGACAAGTTAATTTAGCAGACTTAAAGTTTCTCAGTTACTACTGTGTTTTTAAATGTTAGTGTTCAGGAATTGAGGGAATAGGTTGCAGATAGGTTTTAAAGTAAATTGGGCAATGAAGAAAATTGAATGCTTTTATTTTTCAGAAATACTTATCATACAAACTTGTTTCAAACATAATTTTAAAGAAAGTATCCTGTATATAACTGCAAAAATAAAGTCCTGAGTAGAGATTGAAAGAAGTAAAGTGGGGAAAGCATTTAGATTCCAGAGAGAAAAAAACTCACCAAATGGGCATGTTGTATGCAGCCTTGCAGCACCAGTGACAGGCACCAGACCAGCTTCTGGTGACATGGATTTTCATTCAGGCTTCTTTATTCTTATTACCAGGTAATAGAACAAATCTTTTTAACAATTCTTAAGGCCTACTGTTTGCAACATAGTTCCAGATCTTAAGGAAAGTGGTACTGGGTGGGGGTCATAAATGGTATCCACCCATGTAGCAAGGAAGGATGCTAGAGAGACATGGCAGAAGGCTTGCTGGGTGGGAGGAGGTTGGTGGGGGAGGGGGCCTGTAGCAGGGAAGCAGGCTTGTGCAAAGGTGGCTAGTGTCTGGCTGGAATGGAAAAGTAGTCTAGAGTCATACAGAGAAGGCTAGGATACCAGAGTGGGCAGGTTGCATGTGATGGAGGTGGAGAACTTGTCACAGTGAGTTCATCAAGTCATTCCAAGAACCCGGTGTCCTGTCTCTGCCCCTGTAACCCATTCATCTCAGAAATCTCAATTCTTCTGGGAGAAAGTAGCAGGTTTTCAGCAAAGAAGTGATCATTTCCATCCCAGTGTGGCCTGAAGAAGTCTACCAGGATTGGGTGCTTGGAAACGAGCTGTCAGTGGGAAGTTTTCACTGGGAGCAGTAAGAAATGAATTCTTTATAAATGAATCCATTGGAGCTGCTGTCCTTGAAAAGACCGATAGTTTTCAAAGAGTACCTGCTGGCTGATGTTTCATTAGCATTTTGTGCTGTGCTTGATGGACCCAGGGATCCCATGCATGGGTAGAAAGTCTCTATTCTAGAAGCTGAATTAAGTGGGCCAATCAGAAATTGTATACAGTGATTTTTTTTTTGTTAGTGTTTAATAAAAACTTGTAGAACAGTAATTGCAAGGACATGTGTTAAGCATGCATTTTTTCATGTTGGTGTAGTGGAGATATGTTCTTCATATTGAGATTATATTTTTTTCAATGAATAGTGTATGTGGTAGCAGTCTGGTTCTTTTACTAGGAATAAGTCATTTAGATGGCTTTCCCCCTCCTTCCTAGTTTGGAGTTGTATTGTGGTAAATGGGCCTAAATTTTCAGACACTTAAGATTCATTCATTCTTTCCTTATTTCTTTCTTTGGAAGAATGCCATGATGACATTTGAGGAAGAAAAATGCAGTTGGCATGTGATGACTTAAAAACTACAGAAAAGCTGTGTGAAAGTGAAGAGGCTGGAGTAATTGAAACAATCAAGAATAAAATTAAGAAGAATGTAAGTACTATGTCTTTAGGTTATGAGCTATGTGCCTCTTAGAACATTCTTCATTTACTTGGTTTTTGGTGTTTAGAATATGACTGAAGCCTCGAGTGAGTCTTAGCTTTTGATTAGGTAGAGCATATTCCTTTCTTTTTTAATGTGGACCATTTGAAAAGTCTTCATTGAATCTGCCACAACACTGCCTCGGCTTTATGCTTTGGTTTCTTGGTCCCAAGGCATGTGGGATCCTAGCTCTCCAACCAGGGATCAAACCCACAGCCCCTGCATTGGAAGGTGAAGTCCCAACTGCTGGCCCACCAGGGAGGTTCCTAAAGCATGTTTCTTAAAGCAGTAGAATCCCCCTTAGTTGTTAGAACTTTTCAATGTGTGTTCTCTTGGTATCTTAACATCATCTTCTTCCACAGTCAACCGTGTGGCAAGGATGAGTGTCATGAGGCTTTCATATATGTATTTCATATTTTGCACTTTGGCATAATTCAAGAATTTAGCTATTACCTCCTTTTCCCCAGGCCTTCCTGGTCTTGGGTAATAAAATAGTCACAATGACATCATCATCCACTTTTCCTGATTTTTTTTTTTTTTTTCCTTTCAATTTTCAGTGCAAAGCGCTAGACTTCAGAGAGGTGTCCTCCCTACCCCTGATGTTTCTGGAGCACCCAGGGGTCTCACACCTGTCTCATGTTTAGCTGACAAACCAGTGTTAGTTTCAGACAGCAAAAGCTACTTGTCTCTTCTGCTCCCTTATGTCACTGCCGGTGGCTTCACCTCTGCTCTGGCTTATGGGCTCTCCCATGAGGAAGCCATGGATGGGCTCAGAGTTTCCTGAGGCTGCAGAAGGGCCAGAGTTCTCGATTCCTCTCTCTCCAAACCCTACATCAGTCAGTGACCAAGCCTCGTTACTGAGTTCATCTCCTTTCCTTGCCAGTTTCCCTAGGCCAGCCACCGTCTGCACTTGCCTAAGACAACCCTCACTGGCCTTTCTGCCTCCAGTCTCCCTGTTCTCTAAGTTGTTCTCCGAAGTGCAGTCACTGAGATGCCGATCACATGTTGCTGATTTCCTTTTCAGTGACCCCTCCCCTGCCATCACACTAAAACCCAGACTGCTTCATGTGACTGACTTGGCCTTGACTTTTCCTCTCCGTAGAATTTTCGTATCCCTCTTGACCTGGTTCCTGTCTGTTCTTTAGTTCTTCCTCGATGTCATTTTCTCCAAAGACTCATATATTTAGTCCCAAGTCCTGTTTGTGTGTCTCCTACAGGTTCCCGTGGTTCCCTGTACTTCATCCTTCAGAGCATTTACTACATTATATGGTCATCAGTGTGCCTTCATTAGACTGTAAGCTTATTTACGTGTCTGTCCTGAGCATCTAGTACCATGCCCAGCACATAGGTTAATAATCAACATTAGTAATGGGTCCTTGCAATTTAAAAAGCATCGTCACATGGGGTAGAGTATCTCACTAGCCCTTCCAACAGCTCTGCAGAGTAGATGTTATTATAAGCAAAGACAACAGAGGCATCCATAGATTGACGTTTTCTTGAGCAAACAAAGTGATAGGTGCTGGAAGTAGGACCAGGAACAACAGGGACCGTGGGTGAATTCTGCTAATCTAGAAAAAAGAGAAGCCAGCCATTTTGTCACATATACTTTGCATACTTTTGTCATGCTTGCAAAAGGCTATCATTTCTCATATCATCATGAAGGCATATGAAAACTATTTAACCTGTTTTGTTCAAGTTTGCCTTATGTTAAGAAGGCACTGTTCTATTTCAGAGTGAATTTTCTTCATTTAGCATTCATAAAACCAAAATCTTACTAAAAATAGAGTTTTAGGTAATCACCTTTAGAGGGTATTGACTAAAATTTCAAGTTCAGTTTGTGATTCATTCAAAGCTAATTTTTAATTGAGGGTGTGTTCTCCTCAGCTAACGTTATAATCAGGTTCCAACCCTCACATCTCAGTTGCATGCACCAAAGGAATGAACCCTAATATGGGTCCTTCCTGAAGGCAGATGACTGTACAGTGGCTTTTCACATTATTTACCTGGGGTGGCATTTTATACCTTCAGTAAATTTTTTTTTTTTTTTGATAAATAACTTTGTTGTTTTCGTTCCTGTTGTTCAGTTGCTAAGTCATGCACAACTCTTTGTGAGCCCATGGACTGTAGCATGCCAGGCTCCTCCATCCTCCACTCTCTGGGAGCTTACTCAAATTCAAGTCATTTGAGTTGGAGATGTTATCCAACTATCTCATCCTCTGCTGTGCCTTTTTTCTTGTTGCCTTCAATCTTTCCCAGCATTAGAGTCTTTTCCAGTCAGTTGGCTCTTTGCATCAGGTAGCTAAAGTATTGGAACCTCAGCTTCAGCATCAGTCCTTCCAATGGACACCCAGGACTGATCTCTTCTAGGATGGGCTGGTTGGATCTCCTTGCAGTCCAAGGGACTCTCAAGAGTCTCTCCCACACCACAGTTCAAAAGCATCGATTCTTAGGCACTAAGCCTTCTTTATGGTCCAGTTTTCACATCTGTACATGACTCCTGGAAAAAACGTAGCTTTGGTTAGATGGACCTTTTGTCAGCAAAGTGATGTCTCTGCTTTTTAATACACTGTCTAACTTATATACAGCTTACATAATGTAATAAGTTTTTAACTTACATTGTTTTGAAAAAGGTAAGACTCTGAAGTTTTGTGTGGGCTTTCATGTTCCCCATGAAGTGTTTCTATTATTGAGAATATTTGTCTTTGAATTACAGCATTGTGTTAACAAAATAAAGCTAGGCTTAATGGAGGAAGCTAGAACTCCCAGGCTCAGAGTGTACTGTAAATTTGGTCTTGGATTTTAGTGACTACTGTTCCATACTTCCAATGTGAAGTTATTCCACCCAGTAAAATAATAGTTTTTTGGAAAGAGTGTTGTTGTTCTTGGATGTGATTTATCTGTGTGTACTTTCTTCCCACCAAACAGGTTGATGTCCGAAAATCTACCCCCTCTATGGTTGATCGGCTTCAGAGGCAGATAATCATAGCTGACTGTCAAGTTTACCTGGCTGTGCTCTCGTTTGTAAAGCAAGAGTTGTCAGGTATGCTTAAGCATTGTTTTTTAAGTTTTTGCTATTCAGTGGACACAATTGGTAATACCCAACACTCTTTTTTTTTTTAAGAACACCTTGTATTTCAGTCTTTGAAAACATGTGGCACCTGTTTGGGGCATGATTTTGATTTATTACTTGAGAAATTGATACCATGAGTGCTTAATATGAATTTAGTGGAATAATTTTAGTTCCAAAATCTTTTTCATCCTCTTGTCTGCAGATAGTTTGTCATACTTAGAGATATTACCTGTGCCTTAGATAGAGTGATAAATTGACAGGTTTTTTTGGTGTGTGGGTGGGACTCAAGCTGCGATAATCACCCTTTAAAGTGAAATATAACCAGTTTGTTTCTCAGAAAATTGTTATTGAAAGCCTGAGCATGTACTAAAGATTTCCTAACATACTTGATTGACCAACATTTTAACAACCCTTAATGAGGAGTATAAACTGATTCTTATTTAGTTTGCCCAAGACAAATTTTGTACACGGATTTTGTAGCTTTGATATCTTGAGTGGTGTAGATTAGAATGGGAGACTCTCAAGAGTTCACTGTAAGATTAACTTTGATACTAGTTCTTCCTCTTATGTGGTTTTATATCTCTGTTGCTGACGGCAGATATCTCCCTCTTTGGTAGCTAGGGTCTACTTGAAAAAAATGAGTGTTCAATAAGGGAATCAACTATAAATCACAATGAGAAAAGCATTTTCCTCCAAACCCGAAGTGAAGAAGGGCTTGTTGCTGCTAAGTCATGACATGCACGTCTCTTGATCTGGACTACTGGCAGCCAATTTCCTTTTCTTTCTTCTCTGTCTCCATCTCATGATTGAGGATGGTTTGTTTCTCTTTGGCTCAAGTAAAAGGATTTAACTTTTATTGTGACCTCCTAAATGTGGACTTTCTAGAAATTATCTTTGTGGGCTTAAAAAATATTCAGAACCTAAAAGTTGACAGCTTTTTTATTCAGTAGGAATTTTTAGGCCTTCAGGCTGAGGAGACAGTGTCTCAAGAAGTTCTGAGAAAACTGTTCCAAGAAGTTGAAGGAGGAGCCAGGTTATATAGAAGTTTTGCAACAAAGAACAGGTAGTCTGAACATCAAAAAATGATTGTTGATTAAAGGAAACCAGATGACCCAAGTTAAGGGATTAAACGCTTTTCTATATATGAGAAGATGCAAGAGTCTGGGCTCACTAAAATTATTCTGTTGATATGCACTTCCGCTATCTGGGGCCAGTATCCTGTTCTCACCTCCTGAGCTTCCTCAGGGCTCACAGCAGTGAGTGGCTGTGGTCTGATGACTGTTAGAGGGCAGGTCTTCTTTCCTTCCTGAGTTCCCTCAAGGCTCACCAGCTTACCATTTGTGGTGCGGAGGCAGGGAGGCTGGGGAGGGGGACAGGTTCTTCCATACCACCCCAGGAAGGAATCTGCACTGTTACTTGGAGGTGATGCTGCAGAACAGCCAAGTGTCTGAAGTACAGCTGTAATAAGGTTTAGCCAAGAGCTCTCCAGTGGTATCATAGAGACTGCCAGTGGTAGTTCAGGAATGCAGTAGAGGATTTGACACTACATGTGGGATAAGTTGGATTCAGATGATGCTTGCATTTATTCGTTCAGCTGATAATAGATGCTAATTGGAAAAGACCCTGATACTGGGAAAGAATGAAGGCAAAAGGAGAAGGGGTCAGCAGAGGATGAGATGGTTACATAGCATCACTGACTCAATGGACATGAGTTTGGGGAAACTCCAGGAGATAGTGAAGGACAGGGAAGCTTGGGGTGCTGCAGTCCATGGGGTCGCAGAGACAGACACGACTGAGCAACTAAACAGCAGCAAAGATGCTGCGCCCTCACTACTGTGTGATTGGCTCTATTTAACGAACAAAATAATACATGGTTCTTGCCTCCAGACTAGTAAAGTGAAAGTGTTGGTCACTCAGTCGTATTTGACTCTGTGCGACCCCATGGACTATAGTCGCTAGGCTCCTCTGTCCATGGAATTCTCCAGGCAAGAATATTGGAGTGGGTAGCCATTCCCTTCTTCAGGGATCTTCCTGACCCAGGGATTGAACCAGGGTCTCCTGCATTGCAGGCAAATTTTTACCATCTAAGCTACCCAGGAAGCCCCAAAACAGACCTCAAACAAGGAATTTAAGCCATGTGAAGAAAAGCAAGTTGTCATGGTGGATAATAGTTTGTATCTTTCTTCAAGTCATTCTTCAATATATTTATTATCAGTGTAGAAACACGATTTCAAATGCTTATTTTTTTTCATGCTTCTCTTTATAGCATATATAAAAGGTGGGTGGATCCTTAGGAAAGCCTGGAAGATTTACAATAAATGCTATCTGGACATCAACGCCCTTCAGGAGCTGTATCAGAAGAAGCTAACAGAAGAGGCTTTGACTTCTGACGCTGCAAATGATAACCATATTGTGGCTGAAGGGGTGTCTGAGGAGTCTCTGAACAGACTGAAAGGTGCTGTGAGCTTTGGATACGGCCTTTTCACCTTTGCATATCCATGGTGCCCCCAAACCTGCTCAAAATCATCAACCTGCTGGGTTTTCCTGGAGACCGCCTGCAGGGGCTTTCTTCACTGATGTATGCAAGCGAAAGTAAGGACATGAAGGCCCCTTTAGCTACGTGAGTAGCTATATTGCAATGCTTTGGTAGATAATATAGTTGGAAAGTAAGTAACCAACAATCAAAACCTTTATAGGAAACTTCAGGTAAAATCATGCTTGGTTGGTTGACATGTTGCCATGCCTTTTATGTTTCAATGGAATGCCAAGGACCATGTTTTTGGTGATGTTAAGGAGTTAACTTTGGAAAACAGGGAGGAGGAAATGGCATCCCACTACAGTATTCTTGCCTGAAGAATTCCATGGACAGAGGAGTCTGGTGGGCTACAGTCCATGGAGTTGCAAAGAGTCAGACATGAGTGAGTGACTAACTTTCTTTTGGAGAACAGAGCACTGTTCTTAAGTCCCATGAGTCCTGTATTTGATTTTTATTTATTCATTTTTAATTTTTGTGAAAAGTCCCTCTTCACCATTTTATTTTTTAAAATTTATTTTTATTTTTTTGATGAGTCCTGTATTTTAAGCAGGCAAAATGATCACGATTTATAAGCATTTAAAAGCAGCGACCCTGACCAGTCACTGAGATTCGTAATCCTGATTTTGGATTTCAGAGGATATAAGTTTCATAAGGCTGTTCTGTGATTCTGAAATCTCTCCACTTATATACTCATGTTGGATAATTTTTCTTGATGACTCTAGTTGGTCCATTGGTCTCTTACTGTGGCCTGGGCAGTCTGTGCTGTTCAACTAAATTGAGTTACATTGTATTGTTCAGACTTGAATTATAATTATTTAAATAGAAAAATGTGAAGAAGCTGATACAACCATCCAGAGCAAGGGTTTATCCATTTTGTCATCAATTAAAAATGGTATTTTTTTTTCAATCTGGTAAATGTCACCAACTCTATGGACATGAGTTTGAGTAAGCTTCGGGAGTTGGTGAAGGACAGGAAAGCCTGGCGTGCTGCAGTCCATGGGGTCACAGAGAATTGGACATGACTGCGTGACTGAACTGAACTAAAACATCTACTACTATTTGCAATTTGAATAATTTTATGAAATACTGTTTGTGCTTTGATATTGCACCACTTGTCAGAATTTTTCCAAAAGATTGGTATCACAGAGAACCTTAGTGAGCTAGATTTCTACTTCTATCAGTATTGAGGAATTTGGATGTTAACTCCTAATTGTTTGGTAACGACTATAAAAAGGTCATTAATTTTTCATTGTAAAAATATTCATGCCTTCCCAAATTCATTATATTATACTAACAGTGATCCTTCATTAATTTGACTTAGCAGGTTTATAACTTGTGATAATATGTCTTTTTAAAAAACATTTTCTGAGAAAGGAATGAATTGAATTAAAAATAATGTGAATTAGTCTTACCTCCAGAAAAGGATCAAATTTATGCACACTGGAAGCATATATTTACATAAAAACATTTGTTGTGTTGGTTACACGATTTTTGTCTTTTAAAGCCGATCCCAGTGACTCTCTTTTGTTTACCTAGTTTAACACGGCCTTTTTCTTGAAAGGGACAAGTTTGAAGTGAGAGAATTTTAAGTAACTTATTTATTTGGTTTTCAAAGGCGGAGAAAGGGCCCTTCTTCTGTTCCTGTAACTTATTTTTACTTAATTTTGTGTAATTTTGCGCCTGGTTCCTGTATTTAAATTCAGGGTGTGAGGCTTACTTACAGTCTAACTTTTGTGAACACAAGAGAAAACAAACGCTTTCCTTTTGTAAAAGTAATGTGGAAAGTAATTATAAGGGGAGAGTAAATTCATGATCACCAGTCACCGTCTCTAATTTATGCGTTGATGAGTACGGAGTAGAATTCAGAGATTTACATTAACGATGCCTTCTGCAATCCATCTAGAAGCCTCCGAAGAACTGCGTGGTTCTGTCCCCTTATTCTCTTCCCCTGGTGGGAGAATGCTGATTTATACACTGTGCTCGAAAGTTATGGTTTTCAAATATGGATCAAAATAACATGGGGAAAGATACAGATTTTTACTTCCTCAGGGACTGCTTAGTGAGTTTTCTGGAAGGAGTGTGTATGGGAGGAGCACAGGCTGATTATTGGAAACACGGTCAGCAAAGTCCGCATCTCTCACGGGTTCTGTCCCTCTTCTTCAGATTAGCGCTGCTCTGGTATCACACTGTGGTTCGCCCATTTTTTGCCTTGGATGGTAGTGATAACAAAGCCGGCCTGGATGAAGCGAAGGAAATTCTTCTCAAAAAGAAGCTGCTTATCCAAACTCTTCCCTCTTTATGTTTTTCAAGGGACGCATACAACGACTAGAGGTACTGTGCCTTCTCCAGCTTTTTAAAAATAAAGCCTCTGTTGCTTGAATCTATAACTCTCATTCGGAAGGGGCTAGTTCATAAGGAGCCCAAATATCACAGGGCTGACATTCTGTGCCTTGCATTCGTCATTGCTGTGGGAGCCTCTGCAAGGAACCCGGAGTGTTTATTCAGTTACTTTCTGTTCGTAGCTATGGGTGAAGCAGGGCTTGGACCCCTCAGAGGTGAGGCAAGATGCTGTGCCCTGAGCTGAAGACACAGGACCCCTTGTGAATGTCTTAGTTAAAATAGTAGGTTGGCTAAAACATTTGTTCGGGTTTTCCCGTAAGATGCTACGTGAAAAACCCGAACAAGCTTTTTGACCAACCCAATACGATTTTTTTTCCTTCTCTGGAGTTACCAATAATCTATTTCCAAATGTTCATCCCGGCTGACAGTTGATTCATGCTCATGTTATTGCCTGAAAGGTCAAGGACAGCAAAGACTCTGAAACAGTAGTAGCCCGTATTACTTTTTTCATGTGCTTCATGTGGCTAGGTCCCATGCCAGGGGCTTTCACACACACCATCCCATTTAATCCTCATAACAAACCCAGGACAGAGAGAATGATCCCCTGCATTTTACAGGGAAGGTCAACAGGGGTCTGAACAGACTTCATGTGACCTTCTGAGCTCACCCAGCGAGTGAGGCTAGGCTATCTCATTCCAGAAACACAACCTACTGTGGCCTTTGAGGGGGTTCTGCTCCTCTCTCTCTCTCTCTCTCTCTCTCTCTGCGTGTGTGTGTGTGTGTGTGTGTGTGTGTGTGTGTGTGTGTGTGTGTGTGTGTGTGTGTCTTCCCAGGTGGCTCAATGATAAAGAATCTGCCTGCTAATGCAGGAGATATGAGAGACACAGTTCAGTCTCTGGGTTGGGAAGATCCCTGGAGAAGGAAATGGCAACCCATTGGAGAATCCCATGGACAGAGGAGCCTGGTGGGCTACAGTTCATGGGGTTGCAAAGAGTCAGACATAACTGAGTATGTCTGAGTACAATTAGTATGTGCCCCTAATTGTACACAATCCTCTACAGGAAAAACATACCATCTCAATGCCTGCCTACCAATACCTGCACTTCTTTTTTTATGTCAGCTTGCTTGAGGGCACAAGGAGCTGAAGAAAAATGAAAATCTTTCTTTTTAATGTATTTATTTTTAACTGAAGGATAATTGCTGTACAGTGCTGTGTTGGTGTTTGCCATACAACAACGTGAATCAGCCATAGGTATACACTTGTCCCCTCCCTCCTGAATCTCCCCTCCCACCACCCACCACATCCCACCCTTCTAGGTCATCACAGAGCACCAAGCTGAACTCCTTGGGTCACATAGCAGCTTCCCACTAGCTATCTGTTTTACATATGGTAATGTATATATTTCAGTGCCAGTCTCTCAAAGTCTCTCTTTGCTGCACTGCGTCCATAAGTCTGATCTCTCTGTCTGAGCCTCTATTCCTGCCCTGCAAATAGGTTCATCAGTATCATTTTTCTGGATTCCATATATATGCATTGATATGATATTTGCTTGTCTGATTTCACTCGGTATAACATCCACCTCACTAGAACTGATTCACATGAATTCCTTTTTATGACTGAGTAATATTCCATTGTATTTATGTATCACAACTTCTTTATCCATTCATCTGTCAGTGGACCTTTAAGTTGCTTCCATGTCACGGCTGTTGTAAATAGTGCTGCAATGAACATTGAAGTACCTGTATCTTTTTAATTACGGTAAAATGAAAATCAATATAAGAACTGAATCACGCATGTGAAAGAAGGTGACTGTTAACACGATATTCCACCCACATGCTTACTAGCAGCTACTTGTGCATCAGTGTGAGGTGTAATAACCTCTGCCCTCAGTTAACCAGGTGTCCACAACATAATTCATACTAGGAGTCAGCCCCCTTTTCCCCAAAAAAACCTCACACATGCTTGTGAAGATGTTTGCCTAGGAGTGTTTTCATAAGCACAGGAAGTGATTTTTTCACTAATTTCTTGTTGGCACTGGAGTGTATGTTACTTTCCCAATAATATCTCTCCTTCATGAAGTACCTTCTTAAATCCAAGGATGCCTTACGTTTATATATGGAATCATATTTTAAAAATTATACTAATGTTTACAACTGAAACAACACTAAAAACTCCCCAGGATCAGACTTATGTAAACCCATGTCCAAGTCATTTTTCTTCTCATTACTTTGAGACTGTTTTTCTTTCAAGTCAGGCTCATGAGCCTTCAGTGACATTTCTCTTCTTTTCTCTTGCTTTCTTAAAAATGAAGTTTTGATCAGACTCCTGTGTGATCCAATCTGTTGTTAGTGAATTGTTCTTTCAAGCTCAGGGTTAGGGCCCTGTATGTGGGGAAGGATGTTCAGGCTATTCAAGTTCCCATCTCCCTTGGGTTTGTGCAGGGGGAAATAAGCCTGTTGAAGGAAATTTTTAATTGACTCAGCCTTCTCACTTTAGTGGCCATTTCTGAAATGAAGAAAGCTGGGTACAGGGTAAATGCTTTCTTAGATGCATGATGCCTTTCCTTTAAGAAATTGATATTCTGATTAACTCTAAACATGATGAGACTAGGTGTAGTGTTCAAAGGAGACTTGCTTAATGGGGGTGAGCCTGACATTTACAGTTGTGCGCAGTGCAGCAACAAGGCCAGGGGGTAGGCATGTCTAGATCTCTCTTGATCGGTGGATGCCCTTCCTTCTCTCCCTTGATCAATGAGTGCTCTAAATTGGGTTTTGAAACTGCTAAATAGAAATGCAAAAGTCAGGATTTATGTCTCATTGTGCTTTCCATAAGACCCTGATGCTGGGAAAGATTGAAGGCGGGAGGAGAAGGGACGACAGAGGGTGAGATGGTTGGATGGCATCACTGACTCAATGGACATGGGTTTGAGTGAACTCCGGGAGTTGGTGATGGACAGGGGAGGCCTGGCGTGCTACAGTCCATGGGGTCGCAAAGAGTTGGACACGACTGAGCGACTGAACTGATGCTTTCCATTTTCATTAATTTTTCAGCTGGTGCTCTGGGACAACCCAGAGGGATAGGATGGGGAGGGAGGTGGATGGGGGGTTTAGGATGGTGGGACACATGTACACCCGTGGCTGATCCATGTTAATGTACGGCAAAACCCACCACCGTATTGTTAAGTAATTAGCCTCCAATTAAATAAGTTAATTTTAAAAATGCTGATCTTGTAGTGAAAAGTACTAAGTTCTTTTTATTAAAAAAAAGACCTTTTATTTAAAAAAGTTATTTATGTTTATTTGGCTTCCTTAGGTCTTAGTTGTGGCACATAGGAAGCAGGATCTTTGTTGAGTCACGTGGCTTCGTCTTTCACTGTAACTCACGGGCTCCAGAGCGTGTGGGCTCAGTAGTTTTATGCGTCAGCTTAGTTGCTCCCTGGCATGTAGGATCTTAGTTCCCCAGCCAGGGATTGAACCCACATCCTGCGTATTGCAAGGCGTGTTCCTAACCACTGGACCACCAAGGAAATCCCTAATAACTTCTTTTCCCGAAAAACTCAATTTAGCATGATTTTACCTTGTCCACAAATCATCTCTGGTAGGGACTAAGTGAAAACTAACTCTGAGGGCTCACTCGTTGTCATTGGGATGTTCTAGAAATGAGGAAGCCACAGCATCATCAGAGGGTCTTATAAGATGATTTGGGAAGGCACACAGTCACCATGATAGCCCCAGCACATATTCAGTCTCTCTCGCAGCAGGTCATTGGGGTCTGAGTACCAGTGGTAGAGCTGCTTTGTCATGGAACAGTTTGCTTATCCAGCTGAGACTTGGTTTTAAGAAAAAGAGACTGAAAGATCCGTTTCTGCTCTTGATTGGTGAGCTGAAGCCTGAGGGTCAGGTGAAATGTGATTGCTTCTGTTTGGCTTTTCCTGAAGGCTTACAGGATAAGAGAATTGTAGGGCTAACTTGAGATATTATTGGCATTATCTTCATGGCATCCAGACACTGGGGTTTCATTAATCTTCCCAATTGATCATGTAGCTAGGTATCAGATGGTGGCATCCTTCATTTACTGATGAATTGCTCAGAGAGGCTGTGACATAGCTCTTCTCAGGCACTTATTGCAAGGCCTTTAAGCTCCCAAGTCAGTTTATGAAAACTCATAGGGTTCTGCTGCTGCTGCTGCTGCTGCTAAGTCACTTCAGTCGTGTCTGACTCTGTGCGACCCCAGAGACAGCGGCCCCCCAGGCTCCCCCATCCCTGGGATTCTCCAGGCAAGAACAATGGAGTGGGTTGCCATTTCCTTCTCCAATGCATGAAAGCGAAAAGTGGAAGTGAAGTCGCTCAGTCGTGTTCGACTCTTGGCGACCCCATGGACTGCAGCCCACCAGGCTCCTCCATCCATGGGATTTTCCAGGCAAGAGTACTGGAGTGGGGTGCCATTGCCTTCTCCACTCATAGGGTTCAGCTGACGAATTTGCTTGCAGAAAATCTTTTTTTCTTTTCAGTGAGCATTTGGGTTAGAGATAGGGCCTCTTGAGATCCTTTTTTTTAGGCTTTTTCTTTTTTAATTGGAAGACAGTTGCTTTACAACGTTGTCTTGGTTTCTGCCATACAACAACATGAATCAGCCACAAGTACACATATGTCCCCTCCCTCTGGAACCTCCCTCCCACCCCCACCCTTGAGGTCTTTTTATCCACGAGCTCCTAGGGAACATGGTCTGGGGGTTCCTAATTTTGGCAAGTGCATCATGTGACCTGGACTTCACTTCTTTGGTGACTCAACTTCCAGTTGTTTGAACAGCTGCTCCTGTGCCAGCTTGCTTTTGTCCAGGATGACTGGCTCAACACCAGCTGATGTGTTCATTTTCCTTTATGTTATTTGCAAATCAAGCACAGGTACCTACTCTCTACATTTCATGAACAGCCTTCTACATTGTTTGGGACAGTTTGAAATCCATGGGGAGGGTGATCTTGAGCACATCCACCCCATCCCACCACTCGCATAGCCCTTGTGGCTGTGTCTTCATTATTCCCCGTTGTCGTGGTCTAACTCGACACAGCAGTGAAGTTCCACACCATCAGTGGTTCATGGGGTCCTTACACATCTTAAGGACGCCAAGCTCCTCTGCTCTTTGGGAGTCTGGGCCAGGTTGCAAGAAGAGTTTTCTTTCTTTGCCACCTTGGCTTCTCCCCACTGCGTGTCTGCAGTAACCCCACCTCTAGCCTCCTCCACCCTCTTGTCTTATCCTCCTCACCTGTCCTGTCTCTAGGCTTCTCCCATGTGACTTAGCATGTAGCCATGAAGAATATATGGGTTCACACAGTACGTGGCATGTGATAAACATTATCCAAGTAGTGGAGTGATGGTGGTTGTTATTGAGTGTTTAAGCCTGGGATGTCATGTTACCAAATTTGCTCTCTTTTTAGGAGAAAGAACTTGTTTTGGTGTTGAGAGCTATCAGTTGAGCTAGGCCTGTGATGGGCAAAATGAGTGTGGAGGACTTAGAGCTACTGCAAAGTACCCGTATTTACTTTCCCCTGAATTTCCATAATGTACACCGCTGTTAGGAAGTGGACCCAGGGGTTATATAGCAATCTCCATTTTAAAATATAAGCTAATGGTTGTTATTTTGAATTTTATATATTTTTCATCCCCTTAAACTTATGGTAGTGATAAGTCCATTACCATCCAAGTGATTAATGAATTTTTTTTGGTTATTTAAAATTATTAGGAACAAGTCTACATTTCAGTAAACTTCCTATTTCTCTCTAGTCCTCTTTTTTTTTTTTTAAACAATATGGATTGGCACAATTCCCCTCTCCTCCCTTTTAATAGTCTACTTAGTATGTAATATACAGATACATGTATTTGGTTTTATGTATATATACACACCTTACATGGTGTGACTATTTAGTTATGAAACTTACTTTTTAATATTAGTCTTTCATTGCTCAAATATTTGAATGAATGACAGTTGATGGACATATTCTAAAGAAGTTACTGTATGCAGTTTGGAAACTATTTGTGAAACTGTCTTCCAAGCTTGCACCCATACTTTCTAAGTGTCCTGCATGCTGGCATGGAAAAACCACAGGTTTTGTTCTTCAGGAGCAGAAATGGATCTCCCACGAAACTGGCGCTCAGTATGTTTTTATCGAATGGACTGAGTCTGTTGGCAGGAAGTCCGTTGATCAGGGTGAGTGATGGTGTTTCTTTAAGGGAGGAAGCTGGTCGTCAAGGACTGTCACCTTTTCTTGGTGGCATCTCAGCCTGTTTCTGTAGCCAACACAGAAGGTGATGATGCAAGAAGGTCTCAACATTTGGTGTCAGGGTACCAACTCAGATACTGAAGTCCTGGTGGGCTGGCTGAAGAAGCATGACTCGAAAGAAATAAGTAAATTTACAGGAACTAAAAAAGTGAGTGAGTGTCAATGAGGTCTGTGCTCGTTGCTGGAGAGCTGAGCCTCTGCACTCCCTGAGCTCAGGCGGCTGGGGTCTGTGCTGTGACATCCCCTCATGGTCAGAGTGATGACGGCCTTGCTCCATGAGAACCAAGGGGGAGTGTGCCCAGGGCCTCAAGGCAACAGCCTGCTTGGGTTTGTACTCCTCCTACCAGCCCTTGCTTCCGACAAGCATGTGTGATAGGATGTGGTTTCTTTTCCCACAGGGACGGCTTTGATGGTTGCCCTTGACTGTGTCACCCTGGCGCTCCATCGCCTTACTTTCTGTTACCTGTGTGGTTCTGTCTGTGTGAAAGGCCTTTACGCTTCTGCCCCATCATTCCGTCTCTGGACCTTCCTCCCACTCATTATTTCAGGCTGTAGTTCTTTCTCTCTGTACTTCTATTGATGGCAGTTAATTGTTTCACTGGTGCGCCCCAGAATAAACGAGAGGTCTGTGTTGCTTTTTTTAGCCCCTCAGCTCATGACTGTGGCGGGGACAGAAAAGTGAAGGTTGATCCCCTTGGTGATTAAATTATCAGACAGAGACAAGAAGCAGGAGGGCTGCGGGGGACTTGGAACTTAGAGGCCAGAGCAGAAATGGCAAACCCAGGGGGGCCTGTGCCCAAGCACCCGTCTCGGGGGCATATGACTAACCAGAGCTGTTGGGTGGCAGCGTTGACGAGCAAGCCTGCCTCTTGTATCTGAACAGCATGCCTTGCCAGCATGAGGTAATGTTGTTATTTATAGGATCAGGAAAAGGCAATGCAGGAAGAGAAGTAATTCCCCAGGGTTCTATTAATTGTGGTCTTCTCTTCCGATCTACGTGGTTCTCAGTTATGACTTCAGGCACCAGGAGGTAGGGCAGCCATTTATTCTTAGGACACAGAGTGAGAGATGGGTTTAATCTGATGTAGGAGAGGTGGAGGATCAATTTGTCTTCACTTTCCAGTGTGATAAATCCAGTGTGTGGTTTAATGGCTGTTCACTGAAATGAGAGGATGATAACCCAAATTGCTAATAGGGTAAATGCATTTGCTCTTCTTTTATCTCTACCCTTACAGGCTTGGGTTGAAAAGCTAGTAGAAGGTTAACACTGATTTATATCCCCAAGCTCATTACATGTGCATAAGAGGATGAGCTTTGCCTTGCTTACAGGGCCCTGGTCCTAAGGGCAGGGGTTAAAGGCAGGGTCTATTGTTAGGTGTCCTTGACAGTGATACCGCTAAACCGATTCCAGTGCTCAGCTGCTATAATGCTGAGTCACGTGCAAGTGGGTTGTCACATCATGTCCTAATGCTTGCTACACCTGAAAAGGGGGCGCCTCTCTTTAAAACGCATACATAATAGCTTATTTTAAGATGTTAAGCAACTTCATAAAAATAGCCCAGCAATAATTAAGATGTTTTACTTCAAGTTGGTTTGTGATGTGTAATGTGTATATATGAAACTTCAGGCAGCTTTGCTTACAGATCTAGTGTTTATGTATTTGAAGATAGTTTTTATAGATAAGTGCTATGGAAACTACGTAGATTTCCATGGTTACTAATTTGATTTTTCCATTGTTGGGATATTTGACAGTTGTTATATACCTGTGATTTCCCAGCATTTCTCTATGATAGAAAAGACCACGTATTATCTTAGCATATTTTTACTTTTTATTTTCTTAAATTATTTCCTTTGGTTATAGCTTCAGTGGTGTCATTGTTTGAATCACAGTTCACACTTTGTAACTTTTACTGAATGATGAAACATGATACTCAAGGAATAGTCAGTTTAATCATTATTTTGTACATGGTATCAGCAGCAGTGTCTCAAATATTACTGATAAGACCTTCTGTTTATATATCAGAAGACTCCACACTGCTAAGATGGCAATACTCTCGATTGTTTTAGCTGTTTCAGGTTCCTTGAATTTAGTATCAGTTTGTACATTTCTGCGAAAAAGCACACTGTGATTTTGATAGGGATTGCACTAAATATGTAACAGTCTTGGAAACGAACAAAATTGGAAGATGTGTACTTCATAATCTCAGCTGTATTGATAGTATTTACTATTAAAAATGTACATGAAATAATATATGCAAATGACCAACAAGCACATGAAAAGATGTTCATCATCATTATTCATTATGAAGAAATGCAAATCAAAGCCAAGTGAGATGCTGTCTCACATCCACCAGAATAGATAAAATAAAGACCACCCAGTAAGAAGACAGGCATGTGGAGAAATTTGAACCCTCATTCATTGCTGGTGGGAATGAAAAATAGTGTAGCCATTTTGGAAAGCAGTTTGCTGGTTTCTCAAAACCCTCAACATAGATTGATTATATGACCCAGAAGTTCCACTCAAGAGAGATGAAAACGTATGTCCATATTATTCATAACTTAGCAAAAAAGTGCAAACAACTCAAATGTCTGTCAACTGATGAAGGATAAACAAATATGTATCCATACGATGGATTAACTTTCAGCAATTGAAAAAAGACTGAAGAACTGACACGTGCTATAGCATGGATGAACCTTGGAGACACCTTTAGTGAAAAGGCCAAGTCACGCAAGAACATACGTCGTGTGATTGTATTTAGATGAAGTCCCCAGAGGATGCAGATAGCTTACTTGGGGATGGGTGGGGAGAATATAGAGTACCTGTTAATAGTTACAGTATTTCTTTTGGGGTTGATGAAATATCCTAAACATATGTTGTAGTAATGATTCTGCTCAGTTCAGTTCAGTCGCTCAGTCCTGTCCAGCTCTTTGCGACCCCATGAATCGCAGCACGCCAGGCGTCCCTGTCCATCACCAACTCCCGGAGTTTACTCAGACTCATGTCCATCGAGTTGGCGATGCCATCCAGCCATCTCATCCTCTGTCGTCCCCTTCTCCTCCTGCCCCCAATCCCTCCTAGCACCAGGGTCTTTTCCAATGAGTGAACTCTTCGCATGAGGTGGCCAAAGTACTGGAGTTTCAGCTTTAGCATCAGTCCCTCCAATGAACACCCAGGACTGATCTCCTTTAGAACAGACTGGGTGGATCTCCTTGCAGTCCAGGGGACTCTCAAGAGTCTTCTCCAACACCACAGTTCAAAAGCATCAATTCTTCGGCGCTCAGCTTTCTTCACAGTCCAACTCTCACATCCATACATGACCATTGAAAAAACCATAGCCTTGACTAGACAGACCTTTGTTGGTAAAGTAATGTCTCTGCTTTTGAAAATGCTATCTAGGTTGGTCATAACTTTCCTTCCAAGGAGTAAGCATCTTTTATTTATTTTTTTGCATCTTTCAATTTCATGGCTACAATCACCATCTGCAGTGATTTTGGAGCCCCCATAAATAAAGTCTGACACTGTTTCCACTGTTTCCCCATCTATTTCCCATGAAGTGATGGGACCAGATGCCATGATATTCATTTTCTGAATGTTGAGCTTTAAGCCAACTTTTTCACTCTCCTCTCTCACCTTCATCAAGAGGCCCTTTAGCTCCTCTTCACTTTCTGCCATAAGGATGGTGTCATCTGTATCTGAGGTTATTGATATTTCTCCCGGCAATCTTGATTCCAGCTTGTGTTCCTTCCAGCCCAGCGTTTATCATGATGTACTCTGCATCTAAGCAGGTGACAATATAAAGCCATGATGTACTCCTTTTCCTATTTGGAACCAGTCTGTTGTTCCATGTCCAGTTCTAACTGTTGCTTCCTGACCTGCATATAGGTTTCTCAAGAGGCAGGTCAGGTGGTCTGGTATTCCCATCCCTTTCAGAATTTTCCACAGTTTATTGTGATACACAGCCAAAGGCTTTGGCATAGTCAATAAAGCAGAAATAGATGTTTTTCTGGAACTCTGTTCCTTTTTCCATGATCCAGTGGATGCTGGCAATTTGATCTCTGGTTCCTCTGCCTTTTCTAAAACCAGCTGGAGCATCTGGAAGTTCACGGTTCACGTATTGCTGAAGCCTGGCTTGGAGAATTTTAAGCATTACTTTACTAGCGTGTGAGATGATTGCAATTTGTGGTAGTTTGAGCATCTTTGACATTGCCTTTCTCTGGGATTGGAATGAAAACTGACCTTTTCCAGTCCTGTGGCCACTGCTGAGTTTTCCAAATGTGCTGGCATATTGAGTGCAGCACTTTCACAGCATCATCTTTCAGGATTTGAAATAGCTCAACTGGAATTCCATCACCTCCACTAGCTTTGTTCGTAGTGATGCTTTCTAAGGCCCACTTGACTTCACATTCCAGGATGTCTGGCTCTAGATGAGTGATCACACCATCGTGATTATCTGGGTCGTGAAGATCTTTTTGAACAGTTCTTCCATGTATTCTTGCCACCTCCTCTTAATATCTTCTGCTTCTGTTAGGTCCAGACCATTTCTGTCCTTTATCTAGCCCATCTTTGCATGAAATGTTCCCCTGGTATCTCTAATTTTCTTGAAGAGATTCCTAGTCTTTCCCATTCTGTTGTTTTCCTCTATTTCTTTCCATTGATCACTGAGAAAGGCTTTCTTATCTCTTCTTTCTATTTGGAACTCTGCATTCAGATGCTTATATCTTTCCTTTTCTCCTTTGTTTTTTGCTTCTCTTCTTTTCACAGCTATTTGTAAGGCCTCTCCAGACAGCCATTTTGCTTTCTTGCATTTCTTTTCCATGGGGATGGTCTAGATCCCTGTATCCTGTACACTGTCACAAACCTTGGTCCATAGTTCATCAGGCACTCTATCACATCCAGTCCCAATCTATTTCTCACTTCTACTGTATAATCATAAGGGATTTGATTTAGGTCATACCTGAATGGTCTAGTGGTTTTCCCTACTTTCTTCAATTTCAGTCTCAATTTGGCAATAAGGAGTTCATGATCTGAGCCACAGTCAGCTCCTGGTCTTGTTTTTGCTGACTGTATAGAGCCTATCCATCTTTGGCTGCAAATAATATAATCAATCTGATTTCGGTGTTGACCATCTGGTGATATCCATGTGTAGAGTCTTCTCTTGTTTTGTTGGACTCTGTGAATATACTAAAAACCACTGAATTGTATACTTTGTGAATTTTGTAATACTTGAATTATATCTCAATAAAAATGCTTCCAAAACATGTTACTGAGGCTATTTTCAGTAGGAGTATATATTCTTTTTCCTTTGGATATAATCTGTTGATCTAGTCAAGTTTGACTTTTGAGTAAGAAATGTTTTTATTTAATCAAATTCTCATGTCTAATGTAATCATAAGTTATGTTTGTCATATATTTCCCCTTTTCTATTACTGTCATTTTGAGAACAGTTTTTACCTTTTATTGTGAAAAATTGAACATTGAAACATACATGCTTTTGTTACAACAGATTTCATTTCTTCAGAAATAATGTTTGTCCTCTCAAACTGGGACACGTAGACTATTTTTTCTTCATATTGTAAAATGATATTTTTAAAAGTCATATTCCCATACCCCTTTGCATGTGCAGATGGCTATTAATTCTGATGCCTACTAGGTTCAGGAATATTAACATTAAAAAATTATTATTAAAGTATAGTTGATTTACAGTGTTGTGTTAGTTTCAGGTATTCAGCAAAGTGAGTTAGTTATACAGATACCCACTTTTTTAAGATTCTTTTCCCATATAGGCTTTTACAGAGTACTGAGTAGAGTTCCCTGTGCTACATAGTAGATTCTTATTAGTTACCTGTCTTATATATAGTAGTGTGGATATGTCAGTCCCAATTTATACATCCCTGCCCCCTACCCCCTGGTAACTATAAGTTTGTTTTCAATGTCTGTGACTCTACTTTTGTTTTGTAAATAAATTCTTTTGTACCCTTTTTAGGTTCCATGTATAAACAATATCATACATTTATCTCTTTGTGTCTGTCTTGCCTCACTCAGCTGGATAATCTCTAGGTCCATCCAAACATTGTTTTATTTAAGGTTGTTTATCTTCTTATTGAACTAAATCCTTAAAATAGGTGGAATCTATTTTTGATTTATCTTTATTTTCTACCTATTATAGATGTTTTAAAAGGAAAATTAAGTGGCTTTGACAATTGTGGTTCTGTGTCTTATAACAAATACATGACTATTGCCTTTAAAAATATATATTTAGTATTTTTATACTTTTGTTTCTGTACAGTTATCAGTTTGTCAGGTTCTGTGTATTATAAGGAAATTTTAATATTTGTATTTCTTACTCATTTCTGATGGTATCTCTTCATTTACTCATGTCACTCTTTATGTTTCATTACTTTATATTTTTACATACATCTATATATACTAAACAGAGGTTCAAGTGAAATAAGTATGTGTACATGTACATAGTTATTTTGGATTAAGGAGGAACTAGAATTCAGGCCTTCTGTCTCAATCCAATTCTCTTTTTAGCTTTTATTTGCTAATAAGTTATATATATATGTGTTATATATTTTATATATATTCTAAATTTAATGTTCAGTTCAGTCACTCAGTCATGTCCGACTCTTTGCAACCCCATGAATCGCAGCACACCAAGCCTCCCTATCTATCACCATCTCCCGGAGTTCACTCAGACTCAACGTCCATCGAGTCCGTGATGCCATCCAGCCATCTCATCCTCGGTCAGCCCCTTCTTCTCCTGCCCCCAGTCCCTCCCAGCATCAGTCTTTTCCAATGAGTCAACTCTTTGCATGAGGTGGCCAAAGTACTGGAGTTTCAGCTTTAGCATCATTCCTTCCGAAGAAATCCCAGGGCTGATCTCCTTCAGAATGGACTGGTTGGATCTCCTTGCAGTCCAAGGGGCTCTCAAGAGTCTTCTCCAACACCACAGTTCAAAAGTATCAATTCTTCAGCACTCAGCCTTCTTCCCAGTCCAATTCTCACATCCATACATGACCACAGGAAAAACCATAGCCTTGACTAGACGGACCTTAGTTGGCAAAGTAATGTCTCTGCTTTTGAATATGCTATCTAGGTTGGTCATAACTTTTCTTCTGAGGAGTAACCGTCTTTTAATTTCATGGCTGCAGTCACCATCTGCAGTGATTTTTGGAGCCCCACAAAATAGTCTGACACTGTTTCCCCATCTATTTCCCATGAAGTGATGGGACCAGATGCCATGATCTTCATTTTCTGAATGTCGAGCTTTAAGCCAACTTTTTCGCTCTCCTCCTTCACTTTCATCAAGACGCTTTTTAGCTCCTCTTCACTTTCTGCCATAAGGGTGGTGTCATCTGCATATCTGAGGTTATTGATATTTCTCCCTGCAATCTTGATTCCAGCTTGTGTTTCTTCCAGTCCAGCATTTCTCATGATGTACTCTGCATATAAGTTATATATGTAATAATAGTATATGTAGCTTACTAGCAAACATGTATTTAAATATTATGGACTACAAGGAGATCCAACTAGTCCATTCTAAGGAAGATCAGTCCTGGGTGTTCATTGGAGGGACTGATGCTAAAGCTGAAACTCCAGTACTTTGGCCACTTCATGCGAAGTGCTGACTCATTGGAAAAGACCCTGGTGCTGGGAGGAATTGGGGGCAGGAGGAGAAGGGGACGACAGAGGATGAGATGGCTGGATGGCATCACTGACTCGATTTACGTGGATGTGAGTGAACTCCGGAGTTGGTGATGGACAGGGAGGCCTGGCGTGCTGCGATTCATGGGGTTGCAAAGAGTTGGACACGACTGAGCGACTGAACTGAAATATTATAAATGTAAATATAAATATCCAAGAGGGCTTATTCTTATTGGGCTTTAGAAATAAACTTACTGTTTTTAAAAAATGAGTTGTTAATAGAATATTTTTTTCTACATTTTGGAGAAGCAAGTTAGTTAAAGTAATTAAGCCATCATTAAACAGTTGAAAGTATTTTTAGTTAAGTACTGTTTTGAAATTAATACTTAAATAACTTCTTTTATTTCTTCAGTCATCTGAAGATGTCCACTTACTGTTATATTCATCTTAGTTTTATATTTTACGTTTTTCTTATTTCCACATATTTTTAGACATATGACTATATCCAGGCATGTAAATGTGATATTACTTTTTATTATTAGTGATGTTTTTATAAATTTATGTTTTCCTAATTTTATGATAGGGCTTAAGAGTTTCATATTGGTTTTTATAGAGAAAGAGTTGTTTTTTTTTAATCAATTCATATTTTGCTTCGACTTTATTTCTGCTTTTCCTTAATTTAGCTTGTCTTATAGTTCATTTTCTTAATATTTTATCATAACAGATTTGTCTTATAAGAATAGTGAAATGGTAGTGTTCTTGTTTAGGGATTTGATTGTATCCCTTGAAATTCAGCCTGCATTTCACTGGCTAACTGAGTGTTTGGGAAGCTGTGATCCAGTGATATAATAAGATACACATTGTAGCTGAGGGCTCAGATCTGGAGGCTGACTGCCCATGCTGAGTCCTGGGTCCTCCGCTCTGGCCCAGTGGTCTAGATTTTGTTGTTGTTGTTCAGTCCCTCAGTCGGTTCCAACTCTTTGCAACCCCTTGGATGGAAGAATGCCAGGCTTCCCTGTCCTTCACTATCTCCGGGAGTTTGCTCAGACTCATGTCCGTTGAGTCAGTTATGCTGTCTAACCATCTCATTCTCTGTTGCCCCCTTCTCCTCCTGCCTTCTATCTTCCCCAGCATCAGGGTCTTTTCCAATGAGTCGGCTCTTCACATAAGGTAGACAAAGTATTGGAGCTTCAGCAACAGTCCTTCCGATGAATATTCAGGATTGATTTCCTTTAGGATTGACTGGCTTGAACAAGACCTTTAATCTCTCTAAGGCTTACTTCTCTCCTTGCTGAGGTGAGGTCTGTGCTGGGATCCTGGGTGTAGCTTCGCTGTTGAGGTTTAGGGAGTGGTAGTTTGGGAGGTGTGTGCTGCTTGGGAGCTCTGCGTGCAGGTCCTTGCTGGTGTTTATGACATGGTGCCAGCACTGCTGTCTCTGCCAGGGGGCTGCAGCGCTACCGGCCATTGCAGCAGAGCTCCGGCCCTGGGGGAGAAGGGAGCCACATGGCGGGGAGGCACGTCGGCAGATACTGAGGTGGCCAGGCTTTGCTCGGTTCAGTTCAGGCACTCAGTCGTGTCCGACTCTGCGACCCCATGGACTGCAGCACACCAGGCCTCCCTGTCCATCACCAACTCCCAGAGCTTGCTCAAACTCAGGTCCATTGAGTCAGTGATGCCATCCAGCCATCTCATCCTCTCATCCCCTTCTCCTCCTGCCTTCAGTCTTTCCTAGCATCAGAGTCTTTTCCAGTGAGTCAGTTCTTTTCATCAGGTGACCAAAGTATTAGAGTTTCAGCTTCAGCATCAGTCCTTCCAGTGAATATTCAGGACTGATTTCCTTTAGGGTGGACTGGTTGGATCTCCTCGCAGTCAAGGGACTCTCAAGAGTCTTCTCCAACACCACAGTTCAAAAGTATCGATTCTTTGGCAGTCAGCTTTTTCTTTATCGTCCAGCTCTCACATCCATACATATCATTGGAAAAACCATAGCTTTGACTAGATGGACCTTTGTCAGCAACATTTTGTCTCTGCTTTTAATATGCTGTCTAGGTTGGTCATAGCTTTTCTTCCAGAGAGCAAGTGTCTTTTAATTTCATGGCTGACGTCACCATCTGCGGTAATTTTGGAGCCCCCCAAAATAAAGTTTCTCACTATTTCCTTTGTTTCCCCATCTATTTGCCATGAAGTGATGGGACCAGATGCCATGATCTTCAATTTTTGAATGTTGGGTTTTAGGCCAACTTTTTCACTCCTCTTTCACTTTCATCAGGAGGCTCTTCACTTTTTGCTGTAAGGGTGGTGCCATCTCCATTTCTGACGTTATTGATACTTCTCCCAGCAGTCTTGATTCCAGCTTGTGCTTCATCCAGCCCAGCGTTTCTCATGATGTACTCTGCATATAAGTTAAGTAAGCAGGGTAACAGTTTACAGCCTTGACATACTCCTTTCCCAATTTGGAACCAGTTCTGGTTCCAAATGTCTGGTTCTGATTCCATGTCTGGTCCTAACTGTTGCTTCTTGACCTGCATACAGAGCTCAAGGTTTCGGAGGCAGGTCAGGTGGCCTGGTAGTCCTATCTCTTTAAGAATTTTCCACAGTTTGTTGTGATCTACACAGTCAAAGCCTTTGGTATAGTCAATAAAGCAGAAGTAGATGTTTTTCTGGAACTCTCTTGCTTTTTTGATGATCCAATGGGTGTTGGCAATTTGATCTCTGGTTCTTCTGCCTTTTCTAAATCGAGCTTGAATGTCTGGAAGTTCATGGTTCACATAATGTTGAAGCCTGGCTTGGAGAATTTTGAGCATTATTTTGCTAGCATGTGAGATGAGTGCAGTTGTGTGGTAGTTTGAATATTCTTTGGCATTGCCTTTCTTTGGGATTCGGAAAAGGATTAGAATGAAAACTGACCTTTTCCAGTCCTGTCGCCACTGCTGAGTTTTCCAAATGTGCTGGCATATTGAGTGCAACACTTTCACAGCATCATCCTTTAGGATTGAAATAGCTCAACTGGAATTCCGTCACTTCCACTAGCTTTGTTTGCAGTGATGCTTCCTAAGGCCCACTTGACCTTGCATTCCAGGATGTCTGGCTCTAAGTGAGTGATCACACCATCGTGGTTATCTGGGTCATGAAGATCTTTTTTGTATAATTGTTCTGTGTATTCTTGCCACCTCTTCTTAATATCTTCTGCTTCTGTTGAGTCCATACCATTTCTGTCCTTTATTGTGCCCATCTTTGCATGAAGTGTTTTGTTGGTATCTCTAATTTTCCTGAGATCTCTAGTATTTCCCATTCTACTGTTTTCCTCTATGTCTTTGCATTGATCACTGAAGAAGGCCAAGCTTTGAGAAATACAGAAACAGGCATGTAGAAAGGGCAAACAGGGTGTGGGTCACCCATGGTGCAACCATCATCTTCTGGTGAAGATGACCCAGGAGAGGGAATATTTGGATTGGCTCTTGAAGAGTAAGTAGGAGTTTCCAGATAGATATAAGAGCATGGGGCATGATCCTGCATTCAAGCCTAGACCCGAGAAGAGGACCCATGATGGGGATGTCCAGGCTCAAGGGGCCTGGAGCATTTGGTGGAGAGAGGCTAGTAGAGTTGGGGGTGACCCCAGAAGCAGCAGATGATCTGAATTCTTTCTCAGTCCCACTCTCTGCTCTTATAGAGGAGTTTCTTATACATGTTATGTATATGAAGCATGTGTTTTCCTTTGCTCTCAGAGTTGCATTTATGATTATATTTTGTTTTCATTTCTGCTTACTCTGGGATGGATTTTTCCTTCAATTTTGATTGAAAAGATGATCACGGTAATTTAATTGTTTTTCTGCCATTTTTAAAGCAGGTTTGCATATCCACACAGGTGGCATTCCAGGTCTTTGTTGTCTCTCTCTCCAAGGCCTGTAAGTGTCTGGCAAAATCCCATTGCTGGGTTGCACAGAGCTACTTTTAGGAAATGGTGTTCTCCACTTTACCTACCCCTGTCCAGAGCTTTTCTTTAAAATTCTGTTTTCTCGTAGTATCTCATTGAACTCTTCCGTTTTTCTTTATGCTTCTGGACTCTCAGCGTTTGGGCACACTGGTTTCCTCAGTCTGTGCATTTCTTTGTTTCTTGTGCTAGTCCTCATTTTTCTGTGGCTCTGGGAGTTTGTCGTCATTGTTTCAGAGCTTCAGGTTTTGACCTGTAGCATTGTAAAAAGATCTTCCCTGGTAGCTCAAATGGTAAAGAGTCTGCCTGCCGTGTGGAAGATCCCCTGGAGAAGGACATGGCAACCCACTCCAGTATTCTTGCCTGGAGAATTCCATGGACAGAGGAGCCAGGAGGGCTGCGGTCCATGGGGTCGCAAAGAGTTGGACACGACTGAGCGACTGACACACACACATACAAACATACACACTCTCTCTCTCTGTAGAAAGAGCCCTGGACTCAAAGTCTGAAGGTCTGGTTCTGGCTCTTTCATGAAGAATGAAAACCCTCTCTACTCCCCCATGGTTGCTCACATGTCGATCAGTCTTGAAGAACATGAGACCTCGGTGAAGCCACAGTCTTCTCTGGCTCTAGTCCTGTACCTGGAAAATCAGGAGGGGTTGAAATAAATCAGTGTTTTCCTGAAGCATCTTCCATGGAGCACTGATTTGATGGACTAGTTAATAACATATTCCTTGAAAAGAGGTTTCATATCATTTAAGGTATCCTGGGGCTTCTCAGAGAGTTTAGTGTTGCCCCATGAGGGAGGTACTCTGCATATCTGCTGTTTTCACCCAAGTTGCTTGAACAGGAGGATTCTTTTTCATACTGTAGCCTGTCAGACATAGAAACAGTCAGTATAACAGCCTTGAGAAACACTGCTATGGTGCTGTGCTCAGTCATGTCTGACTCTGCAATTCCATGGACTGTAGCCCGCCAGGCTCCTCTGTCCATGGGATTTCCCAGGCAAGAATACTTGAGTGGGTTGCCATGTTCACCTCCAGGGTATCTTCCCAACCCAGGGGTTGAATTTGTGTCTCCTGCATTGCAGCAGGATTTTTTTTTTTTTTTTACCACTGAGCCACTAGGAAGTCCTTGAGAAACACTAGGCTACATCATTTTTAAGATTTCTTTCAGCTTACGAGTTGCATGCTTCTGTGAATATACTAAAAGCCACTGAATTGTACATTTTAAAAGGAAAGAATTTTCTCAAAGCTGTTACATAAAACTTTTTTTTCATGGTTCTTGAATTTTCAGAACTGTGACTATCTGGCATTTCTGCCTTTTTCAATTTATTTTTCAATTCCTCTTTGGAAAAACCCTTATACCAGCTTGTCTGTTTGACATCCTTTACAGAGAAGGTCATTCAGTTCTAGGAAAAGTTTTCAAAGTCACTTTCCTAATTATGGCTTCTATTTGTTCCTCTCATTTAAGTCTCTGTGGATATTAATCCCCTCCATCAGTTTCCCAGGTTTTCCTGTTTATCTTGAATTTCCTGTTTTATTTTGTGTGTCTTAAGGGGGTGTGACTCTCTGCAGACTTGTTTTTATGTATTTCTGTGGTCTTTGTTTTTCTGGGTTAATTCTTTGCATCATCTTCTCCTTCACTCGTGTTGAAAATTCTTTGATAGCGCCTTTAAAATAAATATATTTGTTTTAAATTTACTGCCGTCTTTCATATAGATTCCTCCTCTGCAATTTTCAAAGGCAGCATAGGGTCGCTGAGCTCAAAACAGACTCTTCCACTTCCTGGCTTGCTGAGCTTTCTGAGCCTGTGTCCTTGTCTGTAAAGAGAGGACAGTGCTCCCCTGTCAGCCTTAAATAATGTAGCATGGATTCTGCAAAGGGCTAAGCACACGATGCTTGGTCAGGACTTTTCCTGTTTAGATAGAACGGTGTCTTGGTTGTAAATCCAGTATAAAGCATTTCCCCTCACAAATTTTGCCAAAGTCATGGTCCTTACTGTTGAGGAACCAAGGAAATCCTGCAAGTGGTACATTATTCAGCTCCTCTACCCTTAATGGTGGATTTGGTTCCATAACTCACTTACCAAGGAGGGTGCTGTCCATTTACTTGGAGGTGCTGAAAACGCTACTGCTGTATTCCATTTGTGTGTAATCAGAGATTTATAGCCTGTAATGGAAAAGGCCTTCTGGAGGGGATGCCAAGAGAACTAGAAAAAGCCCGTGTCCCAAAATAAACTTACAATTTGATTATGAAGACTGGAATGTGAATGCATGAAAAGGTTATATTGTATAAGACAGTAACAAGGGCTAGATGATTGGGTGGTGGTTGTGGGTGGTGATGACTGAGGAGGGGCTGGAG
This sequence comes from Nanger dama, assembly GCA_917880005.1. Lineage (NCBI taxonomy): Eukaryota > Metazoa > Chordata > Mammalia > Artiodactyla > Bovidae > Nanger > Nanger dama. Next base: position 471,021 of record CAKJTW010000090.1, read on the forward strand.
GTGACTGGGAGGGGAGCTGGTCTGTAGAATGAGAGGCACGGAGGTGAGGACCGTTGGCTTTGGAGTCTTGCTTCCCCATTTCAGCAGCTCTGCCTCTAACGAGCACGTGATAAGCAGTGTCACATATGTTATCTTTAATGTTGGTGATGATTAGACCAGAATAAGCTTGTTTCAGCAATGATCTTTAAAGGCAGGGAGGGGACTTCCCTTGTGGTCCAGTGATTATGACTTCACCTTCCAGTGCAGGGGTGTGGATTTGATCCCTGGTCTGAGAGCTAAGATCCCACATGCCTCATGGCCAAAAAAACAAAACATAGAACAGAAACATTATTTGTGTTTCAATTCAATAAAGACTTTAAAATGGTCCACTTAAAAGATATTAAAAAAATTTTTTTTAATGTAGCATAAGAATGTATATTTTCAACTACCTTGTTAGATCCCTTGGAGAAGGAAATAGCTACCCACTCTAGCATTCTTGCCTGGGAAATCCCATGGACAGAGGAGCCTGGGGGGCTGCAGTCCACAGGGTCTCAAAGAGTCAGACGTGACTGAGCAACTAACACTTTGTTATGTCTAAAAAATGCATACTCGTTTGGAAACATGGTAAAATATGAAAGTACTTCAAAGAACAGATAACAAATCTTGTATTTCAGAAACAGCTACTGCTTACCTTTTCTAGATTCCAAAGTATTGAGTAGAATTATCAGTTGTAGATGCGTGTCTTCTAAATAGTCAATCAGTCACAGTAGGCTCTGGGGGAGTTCTCATGTCAGAGATGTGCACAGGCCACGAAAGAGTAAGTGGGGATTCACAGAGCATCCCTGTGGTGCAGAAGTCTGGGCATCATCCACTGTCCACTAATCTGTAATCTGTAGTTGGCGGAACACATGGCATTCGCCCAGTGCTTAGGGACTCACTGCATTTGCTAAGAAATGTGCTACTGCGTCACCAGCTTTTCTTGCTGAGTCTCTCTCATTTCTCATGTTGTTCACATCAGACAGTCCCTCCCTTATATATGGGATTTTATTAGGAATTTCAGAGGACTCTTCTTTGCACTTGCTCAACATTCTTACTTTAAACACAGTCCCCATCAACATTTCTGAGGAGACTGATTTGTGTGAACACATCTCAGGAATTCCACCTGTGTCTAACAAACTCTGCTGACCAGTTACTTAAAACGTCTTGAGAGAACGTGCCTGTGTTTCAGACACTTACTTGTTTAACAGGGCTGAGGACTCCCAAAGCAGACGCAGCGCCATCGACTGGTGCAGTGGCCTTCCCCAGTAGCCGAGTCCACGGGAGAGGCTGTATCCTTCAGTCCGCCCCCATCCGTGCGCGCTCCTCCCTGGGGCCTCACCCACAGAGTTAGGTGACACCAGCATCATTTGAAGGCCAGTGGACTGGCTCTGAGCTGAGACTGCTCTGCCTGTGAGTTGATGCTGTCATTTAATGTTAAACACACCTTTGAGGTGGGGCAGGAGAAAACTGCTCATTTGGGAAGCGGAGTCTTGGCGCTTCAGCCTCAGGGTTGTCTGGAACTTGCTTTCCCTCTGGGACTAGAGTTTGGGCCAGGCCCCTGAAACAACTTGGCCTTGTTTCCATTTTTGCCTTTTTTTTTTTTTTGCAACTCTGGAAATGGGACTTTTGCTCAGTCGCTGAATCAAGAGAATCCTGTCAGCTTGCTATTGCTAGTGAAAACCTGAGTAAACAGGATGTGACACTAAGCTTATCATGCTGACTCTGAAAATTATTCATACTTACTGTGTCTTCACAGTGTGCTCTGAGAGCTATGCATTCATTCTTTTGTTCATTTCCTTGGCTTCGCTGGGTCTTAGTGGCAGCCCACGGGGTCTTTGATTTTCGTTATGGCATGGGGATCTTTTTCAGTTGCAGCGTGTGGGATCTAGTTCCCAGATCAGGGATTGAACCCAGGCCCCCAGCATTGGGAGCACGGAGTCTTCGCCCCTGGACCACTAGGGAGGTTCCACCATCTCTACTTTCTTAATAGCTTAAAAATATATTAATGTGGAAATATCAACAGAATAACTTAATTGTTTTAAATTGGGTAGAAAATGTTGCCCATGATCTGTCTGTCCCTTTGTATTACATGTTTTATTTTCTTTTGTCCCCTTCAGGCAAGAGCACTCACTTGTGTATTTGTGGTAGACTCTTGACTCAAACAGCTCTTACTCATACCTGCTAGATAAAATAGGAATTTCTCTAGTTTTTTTTTAACCTCTAGGTGACCACAAGCAGAACTGTAAAACCAGTTTACACCATCCAAAGGAATGTAGAGGATGAAGCAAGTAAAATAGTTCATATAATAAGAAAAAAGTAACTGTCAGGAGCAAAATCAGAAATTAATACAAAAATATTCATTGTCTAAATCCATTTATGTTTACCATATCTCTGTACAAAAGATTATAACTAAGATTAGGATAAAAGAAATTAACAAACTAGATACATAGCTAACTAAAAATATTTAAATGGTCATACAAAAGGAAAAGCTAGAGTGCAGACAAAATAAATCAGGTGTATGTGAATGGAAAAAAAGACAGTAATGATAATTTCAGAATTGAAGGCAAAATGTATTAAAGGGAACAAAGCTGGTTTCAAATGTTATGATACTTGACAACTAAACTGTAACAATCTTAAAGTTATTTCTTCCTAAGAAATAGCATTTTTTTCTTAAACATAATAAGAACCTGGCAGAAATACAGTTATGAGAAACTAACAACTCTGTCATTCTTCGGTATATTTTATAATAAAATACTGACTTCTCTGCTCAGTTTTGCTATAATCCTAATTCTGCTCTAAATGCAGGAGACCTGGTTTGATTCCTGGGTCGGGAAGATCCGCTGGAGAAGGGATAGGCTACCCACTCCAGTATTCTTGGGCTTCCCTTGTGACTCAGCTGGTAAAGAATCCGCCTGCAATTCGAGAGACCTGGGTTCAACCCCTGGGTTGGGAAGATCCCCTGGTGAAGGGAGATGCTACCCACTCTAGTATTCTGGCCTGGAGAATTCCATGGACTGTATAGTCCATGGGGTTGCAAAGAGTCAGACATGACTGAGCAAGTTTCACACTGTAATAGTGCTCTAAAAAAATTAACTTTACTAATTAAAAACAAACCTGGAATGTTTTCCAGTGTTCTGAAATAATTTGCGAGAAGCTGAATTAATAATTACTGCATTGTTGTTGTTTAATCACTAAGTCGTGTCCAGCTATTTTTGACCACATGGACTGCAGCACACCAGACTTCCCTGTCCTTCACTTATCTCCTGGAGTTTGCTCAGACTCATGTCCATTGAGTCAGTTATGCCATCCAACCATCTCATCCTCCTTTGTCCCCATCTCCTTCTGCCTTCAATCTTTCCAGCATCAGGGTCTTTTTCAGTGAGTTGACTCTTCGCATCAGGTGGCCAAAGTATTGGAACTTCAGCACCAGTCCTTCTAATGAATATTCAGGGTTGATTTCCTTTAGGATTGACTAGTTTGATCTTGCAGTCCAAGGGACTCTCAAGAGTCTTCTCCAGCACCACAGTTCGAAAGCATCATTTTTTCCACGTTCAGCCTTCTTTATGGTCCAGCTCTCACATCCATGTGTGACTACTAGGAAAATGACTACATGGACCTTTGTCAGCAGTGTGATATCTCTGCTTTTTCATATGCTGTCTAGATTTGTCATAGCTTTTCTTCCAAGGAGTAAGCGTCTTTTAATTTTGTGGCTGCAGTCAATCTGCAGTGATTTTGTAGCTCAAGAAAATGAAATCTGACACTGTTTCCACTTTTTCCCTATCTATTTATCATCAAGTGATGGGACCAGATGCCACTTTTGCCCTATCTATTTACCATGAAGTGATGGAACCGGATGCCATGATCTTCAATTTTTGAATGCTGAGTTTTAAGCCTACTTTTTCCACTCTCCTCTTTCACTTTCATCAAGAGGCTCCTTGGTTCTTCAATTTCTGCCATAATGGTGGTGCCATCTGCATATCTGAGGTTATTGATATTTCTCCCAGCAATCTTGATTCCAGCTTGTGCTTCTTCCAGCCCAGCGTTTCTCATGATATACTCTGCATATAAAGTTAAATAAGCAGGGTGACAATACAGCCTTGACATACTCCTTTCCCTATTCGGAACCAGTCTGTTGTTCCATGTCCAATTCTAACTGTTGCTTCTTGACCTACATACAGATTTCTCAGGAAGGCAGGTAAGATGGTCTGGTATTCGCGTCTCTTGAAAAACTTTCCATAGTTTGCTGTGATTCACACAGTCAAAGGCTTTAGCATAGTCAGTGAAGCAGAAGTAGATATTTTCCTGAAATTCCTTTGCTTTTTCTGTGATCCAACGAATGTTGTCAGTTTGATCTCTGGTTCCTCTTTTCTTAATCCAACTTGAATATCTGGAATTTCTCAGTTCATGTACTATTGTAGCCTAGTTTGAAGGATTTTAGCTTTACCTTGCTAGCATGTGAAATGAGTTCAATTGTGTGGTAGTTTGAACATTCTTTGGCATTTTCCTTCTTTGGAATTGGAATGAAAACCAATGTTTTCCTTTATATTAGAATAAAGCAAATATGTGTTCGGTGCTTGCTAATATTCAGTGTTTTAACTGGTGTATGTGTGTGCGAGCACGCATGTCCACACTCGCTCAGTTCCTCAGTCGCGTCTGACTCTTTTGGACCCTGGACTGTAGCCCACCAGGCTTCTCTGTCCATGGGATTTTCCAGGCAAGGATGCTGGAATGTGTTGCCATTTCCTCCGCCAGGGGCTCTTCCAACCCAGGGGTCGAACCCCCGTCTCTGTGTCTGCTGCACTGCAGATGTATCCTTTACCAGCGAGCCTCTGGGAAAGCCCTTGTTTGTTTGTTTGTTTGTTTTGTGTGTGTGTAATAAAGTTTTATTAAAGTATAAAGGAGATAGAGAAAGCTTCTGACATAGGCATCAGAAGGGGGCAGAAAGAGTACCCCTGGGAAAGCCCTTGTTAACCAGGGGTCTTACCCGATTACAGCTGTCTATTGTAAATGAAGAGACAGCGCTGTCATCATGTGCAAATGGTTTGAATGTTTCTTTGGAAAATGCAAAAGAAAAAAATGTAAGAATGTTAAGAATTCCTGAGTGTAACAGACATTATACTTGGGGAAAAAAATCCGAAGATTTCCACATACCAGCAATATTCACTTGGAGAATAAAATGGAGCAACAGATTCCTTTTTCAGTTCCAACAAAAGATATAAAATGCCTAAGAAGACACCTCAGGACGTCCTGAGTAACCGGAAAAACACTTGCAATCTCTGTAATGACAATGCAGGAGCTGTCGGTCCTGCTGCTTTTAATTTGGCAATAAATATGGTCCATTTAATCTGGCAGAGATTCCTGCTCTTATTCTTCATGGCTTCCTCTGGAGGCAGATTAAAGCTTGCCAGTGTTTTTTCCTTCCTTTTACCAGTAAGGAAACTGAGGCTTTTTTGTCGTTTTTGTGACACACTGTATCAGGGCACAATTTATGAGACAAAAGCCGGTGTGATACTAAATCTTGATCTGTATTTTCATACTAATCTATTTTCTGTATTTTCTTCAGGGCACATGTATTTCTTTAAAAATTAAGCTGGGAGTTGAGTGTCAAATTGAGAATAATTCTCCTTTCTCTGCTGAGCTGTGGCTATTTTAATTTGTAACCGTAAGGACTCCTGTGGATCACTTTTGTTTTGAATTGTTTTGGTGAAACGAGGGAAACATATTTCTGCAATTTTAATGGCTGTTCATTGTGATTCCTCAATGAGTGATCAGACTAGAAGTGGAATTAATTTTGTAGCTATGCTTGCTCCTGGGATAATGTCGTCAAGCTCCATAAATGGCCTCAGTACTTGCCATTTCTGTTCGGGTGCTTATAACACAAAGAGCCTGGGACTTTCTTCACAGGTTAATTTTTATTTTATTGATTTACTTATTTAGCTAGCTAGCCATGTCGGGTCTTAGTTGCTGCCTGTGGCATCTTAGATCCCTGACCAGGGATCGAACTTGGGTCCCCTGCATTGGGAGCTCGGAGTCTTAGCCACTGGGGGATCCCAGTTTAGTCTTTAAAGAGGTATACTGCTCTGGTGTCCCAAGACATTTCTAACAAATTACCACAAACTTCATGGCTTAAAATGACTGAAATTTTTCTCTTACAGTTCTGGAGGTTCGAAGTTTAAAGTCTCTGGGTGCAAATCAAGGCAGTGGGCAGTCAGCCTTTGGAGGCTGTAGGAAGCTCCGTTCCTTGCCTTTTGCCTCTGGTGGTCACGTAGATTCCTGGACTGTGGCCGTATCACTCCGATCTCTGCCTCTGTAGTCACGGTGCCACCACTTCTGCTTCCATCAGGCTTCCCTGGTGGCTCAAATGGTAAAGAATCTGCCTGCAGTGCAAGAGACCAAGGTTCAGTCCCTGGGTCAGGAAGATCCCCTGGAGAAGGAAACAGCAACCCACTCCAGTATTCTCGCCTGGGAAATCCCAAGGACAGAGGAGGCTGGTGGTCTCCAGTCCGTGGGGCTGTAAGAGTTGGACACAGCTTAGCGACTAAACCACCACCTACTGCGTCAGCTCTCTCTCTTTCCCTCTTGTAGGGATACTGTTGATTGTATTTAGTGCCCTCTGGATAATCCAGGAACTGGCCCTCTTCTCCAGATCCTTCATTTACTCACACCTGCATCTCTCTCCCTGAAGAATGCATGCTCTGGAGGCAGTTGGAGCAGAACTTACATACTAGTCAATTGCTAGCCCCTGACCTTGGCCAAGCTACCTAACCTCTTGCACTTCAGTTCCTTCTTCTGAAAATGGAACTAATACACACCTATCTCAGACTCTTCGAAAGGGTTAAGAGAAATAATGTTAATTCAGCTATTACTTGGTTTCTTATTTTCTTGAGTTGACAGCTTAGTTTGGACTCTTGTGTATCTCTAGAGCCCGTTCCATCCCGAGCAGAGTAGTTGTCTGATAAACGTTGACTGAGTAGTTTTCTGCCCTCTGAAGGGGAGTGTGGCATTGCACTGCCATCTGCTGGACCTCGGCTGGGGTCAGCTTGGTGGCGATGGCCCATCTCTATGTGAGAGTTGAGAGCCATTAACTTGGGAAACTGGGGAGATCCATGCAAAGCAGAAACTCTTAACACTGTGGTTTATTTGTAAATAGGCTAAGTTGAGTGCATGTGTGATGCAAGGGAAGAACTTTTTTCACTAATTTATTTTTGGCTGTGCTGGGTGGGCTTTCTTTATTGTGGCACACGGGGGCTACTCTCTAGTTGCACCGGCTTCTCACTGCTGTGACCTCTCTTGTTGCAGAGTACAGGCTCAGTAGTTGTGGTTCATAGGTTCAGTTGCTCTGTTCAGTTGATCTGTGGGATCTTCCCAGACCAGGGATCAAACCTGTGTCTCCTGCATTGGCAGATGGATTCTTTACTGCTAGACCTCCAGGAAGGAACCACTGATCCAGAAAGTTATAAATGGGCATAATGAGTGTCCAGATCTTTCCACACACATGCGCTTTTCATAAGAGATTGTTTTTATACCTTTGGTGTCTTGGCTTTGTGGGCTTCCCCGGGGCTCAGCAGTAAAGAATCTGCCTGCAGTGCAGGAGATGCGCGTTCCATCCCTGGGCTGGGAAGATCCCCTGGAGGAGGAAATGACAGCCCATTCCAGTATTCTCGCCGGGAGGATCCTATGGACAGAGGACCATGGCTGGCTACGGTCCTTTGGGTCGCAAAAGAGATACCACAGAGCAAGTAAACGCATACATACACACACACACATTTTGGCCTTGTGCTCACAATCGGTGTAAACGTCTCGAGGTTAGGGAGAAGGGAGTTTGATTCATTCCTGTGAGGGTCCCTTTAGCTCGGTGTTGCGCTCCTTGAGAACACAAGTTAGTGAGGCAGTGATGTGTGTGTTCTGTGGCTGCCTGCCGAGCACTTGCGGGGGTGACACGGGATTGAGCGCTCAGTCTGAAGCTTGCTGCCAGCAGAGTGAAGGGGGTACTACAGAGCACGAGCAGTTACTGGCCCAGCCGTGGCCTTGGTTCCTGAGTCATTTGGCTCCTAGTGCTCCTGGAGTCACAGACTGTCCTGCACATCTCCTTGCTGACTCATCTGTGGCCTGTGTAGGGTCTGGGGGCCTCCTGCAGTGACCAGGCATCATGTCACTGAGGAATGTGGTGGGGGGCTGGGCTCAGGGAACCAATAGCCCCTCTTCTCAGACCCTTCATGCCCCAGGCTGGCTGCTTGCAGGGAGAAGAGGCAGCTGGAGTGTTGGAGTTCCCTGAGAGCAGCAAAGGGAGATGCTCAGGACGGAGCGCTGAGTGCAGAGTGGAAGCGCATCGTGTTGCAGACACCCGCGGGAGGGAGAAAGGAACAATTCTGAACATGCATCAGGACTTCGAGACACTGAGGATTTATATCACTATATCCTTAGTGATAGGTGATACTTAACACCTGTCGTTGCCATATTTAGGGTTTAATCTACCTCCCTTTCATCCTGATGGTGCCTTTTAGGTGCTCTTAACAGTTGCTTACGGCCACAGATCAGCAGACTTTGAAAGAGATCTTTCATGGCAGGAGAAACTAAACGTATTTAAACCAGGAAAGAGCAGGACAGACATTTGAGAGTCTTTCGGGCTCTAGACAGTACTGGATGAATGCAAAAGTAGGAAGTGAAATCTGGATCCTCAGTTTCTAAAGTGTCCAGAGAAGAGAGGTGATGACGGAAGCAATCTGACAACAGCACTGAGTTGTGGGGTCAGAGTGAGGGGGTCCCAGCAGGGAGAACGGCTGAGGCTGGACCCAGGGACTGGCTCCCGACAGTGCTGACTGTGGGTCTCTCTGGGTCCTGTGGGTATACACAAGAGGACATACAGTCCCTCTCCTGTTGAAGTCACCTGTCCCAAGGATCAGCTCAGCTCATCACTGGACTCCACCAAGTTCTAGTGTGCAGGTGCACAGAGAGCCCCAGTGGCAGGAGGGGCTGTGGGCCCAGCCCTCCTGGAGGGTCTTTCTGGCTGAGCAGAGGTGCTCTGAGCTTGGTTCAGCTCACAACCATGGACAGGGCCATTTCCCCAGAAGTCTTCAGATCACTCTCTTCTATACTGCTTAATCTGTTTAAAGTAACTAGAAGGGAAAAGACGCTTTTGAATTTGGGAGAACAACGCTTTTGTTGTTCAGTCACTCAGTCACATTAGACTCTTTTCGACCCCATGGGCTGCAGCACGCCAGGCTTCCCTATCCTTCACCGTCTCCCGGAGCTTGCTAAAACTCATGAACTTTGAGTCAGTGATGCCATCCAACCATCTTATCCTCTGTCACAATGTTAATGATAGATCTTAAGTCAATGACTCTGTTTTCGTTTTTTCCTTAGTGTCAAATCAACAGTGCCTTGACGTCCTTCCATACTGCTCTGGAACTTGCAGTAGACCAGAGGGAAATCCAGCATGTCTGTCTGTATGAAATTGGTGAGTGCTGAATGTTGGTCCAGTCGCCTGTCATGAAACAGTATATTAACACAGCAGTTTATGTGCAGCTTCTTGTCCTGCAAGTGTTAATGCATTCCTGTGCGCTCTTCCACTGTTAACGCCATGCAGTTTGTGTCTTTGTGAAATGCTGGCTGCCTTTTTGTAATAAGAGGACTTTGTTACCATAGCGGAAGTAGCGATACTTATCTCAGTGAATTCTCATTACTTCTTTCCAATAATTTGTTCCTTTGATGATTTGACTCTAGGCTAATAGGCACAGTTGAATGAATAGAGTAAGAACCAATCTTGAAAAAAAAAAACACCCCAATTTTGACTCTTTTATTGGACTGGATATTAGAATTCAGAACTGTTATCTCTTCCCTCCCACCAATGTGTACCTGAGAAGAAAAAGTCCGGCTTAGAGATTGGGTGAATGGATTCCAAGTCCAGTTAGCTCTTCTACCAATTAACTAGGAGACCTCTCCCTGCAGTAGCCCTTGGAGCAGCTGTGTGGTTTAGATGAAAGTACCCAAATGAGCGTGAGGCAGGGTACTTGGCACACGTGTTAGCCACTTCCTCCTGCTTCTCCCCTTTTGGGAGATGCATTTATAGACAGACCTGGAGGCATTTGTTTGCCCAAGATTTAGCTCCCCTCTCTCAAAGGGGAGATCCCTCCCAAAGTTTTTGCTATAATTTTTTTTTTTTTTTTTTTGGTCTGACTGCACTAAAATACATTAGTGGGTCCATAATCCTTGACTGTGACAGTGGCTTATTATGCTGAGAAGCATAAACACAACTTTGGACTTGAAACAGCAAAAACACATTTTAGTAAGGGATTCATGCTTTTTAGAGTTTGAGCCAAGACTTCAAGGTCACACTGTATGTATATAGCACACGTACAAGGAATGAAGGAGGGAGCAGAGACGGGAGAAAAGATGAGGTGGTGATGAGAACCAAAAGTTAAATTGAGACTCCAAAGGCTGTCATCAGAGACACAAACGAAGAGATGGAGGAAGCCTGGGGAGGCAGTTGTCACCTGGCAATGTGGACCTTACAGTGCCTGCTGCTTGGTTGCCTGCCATAGATATATTTATCTTCCTGAACCTTTTTTTTTTTTTTTTTAAAGAAGAGTGCTAACTGATTGAGAACTGCCCAATAAACAGGATTATGTTTTATACATCTGTTATAGCTTAGAAAGTGAAGATCGAATGTGATCCAGTGGGAAATATATTTTTCTGCAGTCTAACCTCTGCTGGGGGGCTTCCCTGGTGGCTCAGTGGTAAAAAACCCACCTGCAAAGGCAGGAAATTTGAGTTTGATCCCGGGGTCAGGAAGGTTCCCTGGAGAAGGAGATGACAACCCTTTCCAATATTCTTGTCTGGGAAATACCATGGACAGAAGAGCCTGGCGGACTACAGTCCATGGGGTCACAAAAGAGACGTGACTTAGCAACTAAACAACAACCAACTTGCTGGAGCTCTGGTTTGGAGCCATGATGTGGAAGGGAATATGAGACATGGTAACTGGGATGTTTTGAGGAAGCCAAGGCGTCTCTAATTTCACAACTGATGTAGTAGTATAGAACTTGAAGAACTGGCTTTGGTGACCTTTCATGTTTCCTGTTTAGGATACTCTTTTTTTTTTCTTCTAGTTTCATGGAGATAGAGTTGACATGTAACATTGTAGTAAAGTGTCCAACATAAAGATTTGATACTATATATATTGCAGACTGATCATGGTGGCCTTTTCTTGTATGTGCATCACTTCTGGGTCTGTGGAGGGCAGAATGTTAGAGCTGAAGAAAGCTTAGAAATCATGGAACCCAGTGCTAGGGACTTAGGGTTAACCTGGGGTGCGGGTGGAGGGCGGGAACAGCGCAATCAGAACTCAGCCTCCTTATTTTGGTTTGGTGCTACTTCCCACCTCTACTTCTGCACTGAATCCACGTCTTACCCTGAAGTCTATTTTAGGATGGAAATAATTAGCCCCAGGTTTTACTCTAAAATATGTCAACTTCATATATCCCGTGGAGTTTGACGCTGAATTTCCTGAAAGTGTGGCTTCCCCTCATCCCTGTAGGGTGTCAGGTGATGTGACTTCTTCGTGGAGGGGATAACAGAATTTGTTAGGCAGATCGCAGACAGGAGAGCGCGATGGCCTTTGATCCTCAGCCCTTCCCTCTTCTAAGCCGTGTGACCCAGAGCGAGTCACGAAGCCTCTTCATACCTTTGGCTTTCTCCGTGGCCAGGTGCGGCACCATCAGCCACCTTTCCAAGACTGCACTGGGATTAGAGAGAATTACGTCAGGTGCCTGGCACACACAGGACTGGCTCTATGATGGGGAGCTGCTGTTACTAACAGCAGAGGATAAAACTCCTTATATCTTTGCTGCTGTTGCTTCTCCCCCACCCCTGCCTACCCCCAGGATGCCAGCCTGAGGATGTTTTGCTCCAAGAGAGCTGGGTCCTTTCTCTGCCCCTCAGAGGGAGGGTGGCAAATACTTAATGTCTCACTGGCTCGCTCTCTACTCCTCTGAGCAGTTTGCTAATTACCTGTGATCATGAACACACTGTTGAGTATGTGAGACTTCCGAGGTGGTCACTGTTAGATAATCTAGCAGCATCGTTTCTTTTTCTCCGCCTGTTATTGGGAGAGAAGCACTGCTGTGCTTAGGTTTATTGCACAACTGGGGACAAATTAGACCCTTTTCCTCAAAATCTTTATGCCCTTCCCTTCTATACTGCCTCACTGGTTGTGAAATCAGAGATGCTGTGTCTTCCTAAAAGCATCCCACTGAACATGTTTAAGAAGAAAAAGAGAATTATGAAGTTCTCAAGTGGTTTACATGGAACACTTGCAGAGGAAGTCAGCAGGATGAGAGATGTGTAACCTACAGATGGGCTGAAAAGCCTGTTATTTTGCTGTTCAGTCGCTAAGTCGTGTCCGACTCTTGCAATCCTGTGGACTGTAGCTCACCAGGCTCCTCTGTTCATGGGATTTTTGAGGCAAGAACACTGGAGTGGGTTGCCATGTCCTTCTCCAAGGGATCTTCCCAATCCAGGTATCGAACCTGTGTCTCCTTCATTGTCAGGTGAGTTCTTTACCACTGAGCCACCAGGGAAGCCTCTGTTACTTTGGGATCCTTTACTGAAAACATCTGTTTCACAGGTTGGTGCAGTATGATAGAGCTGAATTTCAAGGACGCATTCGATTCCTTTGAGAGGCTAAAAAATGAGTCCCGGTGGTCCCAGTGCTACTATGCCTACCTAACCGCAGGTGAGTGGATCCCCTGGACACGTGGTCACAGCACGCCCTCCTCTATCTCAGACTAGCTCCCTCTTGCTGTTGGATGGAGAGTGAAGGGCTGAGGATGCAGAAATGTGTTCTTGACAGTTTTCCACAGCATGTGTTGCTTGTTGCTGTTCAGTCTCTGAGTTGTGTCTGACTCTTTTAGACCCCGTGGGCTCCAGTAGCCAGGCCCCTCTGTCCTCCACCATCTCCCGGAGCTTGCTCAAACTCACGTCCATTGAGTTGGTAATGCCACTGGACCATCTTGTCCTCTGTTGTCCCCTTCTCCTCCTGCCCTCAATCTTTCCCGGCATCGGGATTTTTTCCAGTGAATCAGATCTTCAGATCAGGTGGCTAAAGTACTGTTTTGGACTGCAAGTAAATAGCAGCTGAATACAGCTCCCACCCACACGGTGGACTGTTGGGAAGTTCGATGCTACACGCCCTGCCCCTTCCAGTGGCCCCCAGGGCTAGGTCCACCACATGCTGGGTCCTGGACATGCCTGTTATGACCTTCTCGTTTTCGTACACTTTGTCCTAAACAGCCTCAACTTACCCTCGCCCCCTCTCCTTTTTCCCTCAAATGTATTTTTCGTTTATCAGGCGCTTAAAGAATTTTAAAGCATTGAACACATCCTGTAAATCGTGTTCATATCTTCGTTTACATTGTTAGTGCCCTTGTTTTGAGCTGCACAGGTTTTGAGTAGTCTGTTCCAGCCTTGTTTTGCCTCTTAACCCTGTTATAATTATTGTGATTTTGCGGAGCACAAGGTGTTTCAACACTGCATGTCATTATGGCAGAAACATACTTTCTGACAGGAGTTAGTGTACGTTGCCTTTTCCCCTTACGTGAACAGATAGGTAAAGACATGCTGCCACCTGGTGGACAGAACAGCTGTCTGTGCCCTGAGCCCCATGAATTGCCTGTGTGATGCAGAATGGTTTAGGCAGGGACTGAAGAGACCCAGGAGTGTACTTCTCCTGCCTCTAACAATGAGCTTTCCTTACCCACAGAAGCGATTCATTTACTTAAAATTTAAAACTGACCCAAGTATTATTTTAAATATATTCCTATTTCTTTGAAGGTTTGCATTTAACAGAACATTTCCTGTTATTCCATCCCTGTAACTGGTCTCTTTAAAATGGGAAAAGAATTAACAGTGACCCGTGTGTATATCCAGAATGTTCTGGAACTGCAGTCCATTAGCAATCAGGATGGAAGCCCTTACACCCGCAGGCCTTCCTATAGACCCCCACAGGGTGTTAATCCATTTTCATCTGGCTCTTGTTGTTGTTCGAGTAGGATTATTTTCAGTATGCTGCTAGGATACTTTAAGGGTTGGTTTACAGAACTCAGAGGCATCTCAGATGAAAATTGCAGCTGTTTATTGAGTGGGCTTGGTGTGCCCTGCACGGTGATGGACCAAAACAGAGGAGAGGCTGCTGTGGATCAGGTAGTCAGTGTGGGCAGGTATTTATTTGTTTTATTTTAATTGGAGGATACTTGCTTTACTATATTGTGTTGGTTTCCGCCATACATCAACGTGAATCAGCCACAGGTATACATATGTCCCCTCCCTCTTGAACTTTCCACCCCTTCCCACCTGTCGAGGTTGCCACACAGCGCCTGATTGGAACTCCCTGCATAATACAGCACTTTTCCCTGTTCTACATGTGGTCGTCATGTTTCCATGATACTCTCTCCATTCGTCTCACCCTCTCACACATTGTGTCCACAAGTCTGTCCCTATGTCTGCGTCTCCATTGCTTGATGAATGGATAAAGCTGTGGTATATATTTACACAATAGGATATTCCTTAGCCATAAAAATGAACACATTTGAGTCAGTCCTAATGAGGTGGATGAATCTAGAGGCTGTTATACAGAGTGAAGTAAGTCAGAAAAACAAGTATCATATATTAACACACATATATGGAATCTAGAAAGGTGGTACTGATGAGCTGTGTATTTTTTTTTTAATCTTTGTGGAACATAGAGCATGAAGAAATAAATGTACAGTGTGGCTCTATAGAGGAGCATTTATTCTCACTGGAAATCCCAGGATCACACCAGTTGTAGGAGATGATAAAGCATGAAAGACTCCAGTCTCCACCTCTTCACAGGGGTTTCATGAAGATGATGTGTGAAGAGCTCCACATAAAGAGGGCTCGGGGGAGGTGGAGGGGCTCGCCATTGAGCTCCCAGTGCAGGCTGCTTGCAGGAGCTGTTATCTGAGTTGGCTTGAAGGACTAGTATGTGTTACAGGCAGCGCCTGAGAAGACTCTCTAGGTCAGCAGGGCCAACCAAAGATCCCAACCAGTTCCCAGAGCCTACAGAGAAAAAAAAATCTTACCAATATTATGATTCCGATAAAGGAGCTGCTCCAAAACTGCCATCTTCCCTACAGACAGCAAGCCACAGACCACCACCTTGCAGCCTTTCCCCATCTTCTCTTCAGAGATGGGCATTAAGAGACTGGAAACACTGCTACTGGCGACTTAGTTTCTTGTTGTTGTTTTTTAATCATTTTTCTTTTTTGTCCTTTTTTCTACTCTTGGCAGATTTCAATTTACAATACAGTATTATCATCTGTAGTCACCATGTTATTATTCACTAGATCTTCAAACCTTGTTTATCTTATAGCTGAGAGGTTTTTTAAAATTATGGTAAAATATACATAATGTAAAATCTACTTTAACCATTAAAAAAATTTTTTTTTTGGCTATGCTGGACAGCTTGCAGAATCTTATTTCCCCAGGCCTCTGAAGGTGAAAGCCCAGAATCCTAACTACTGGACCACCAGGGAATTCTCTATTTTAACCATTTTTAAGTGTGTGTTTCAGTGGGGTTAAGTTATTTGATAGCCATCACCAGTGCCCAACTTTCTTTTTGAAAAGTGAAACTCTGTGATCTTTATTTATTTTGTGTGTGTGTTTGTGTAGCAGAGTTTTATTGAAGTGAAAAAGGGACAGAGAAATCTTCTGACACCGACATCAGAAGGGGGATGGAGAGCGCCCCACTGCTAGTTTTAATCAAAGCCTTATATAGTTTTACCAGACCCATTCCCACAACATACATCTTACATTAACAAGATTAGAACTAACAATAGAAAGGTCTTACCAGATCCACTCCCACAACATACCTCTTAAGATAACAAGATTAGTTAGAAGGTTCTTATTAAGGAGAAACCTGTCCTTGAGCAAGATACATTGTCACAATGACTAAGACAAAACAATGTAGAAAAAAGTGCTTGTCTTTTTCTCCTCCTTGAGGACTCCAGACCTCTATCCCCTTCGCAAAAGCCCCAGACCCCTTTCTCTTCCTCGGGGAACCAGGACTTCTTATCAACCTACCTAGGAACTGACTCTCTCATTCCCCCCTTTTCTTTTAGGGGTGAAACTCTGTGATCTTTCAACAAGAACTATGCACCCGCCTCCCCCCCCCGCCGCCGTGCCCATGCAAACCCCAACAAACTCCCCTCCTTCTGTCTATATGAATTTGACTATTCTAGGTACGTCAAGTAGGTGGACTCAACAGTATTTGTTGATTGAATCTGGCTTATTTCACTTGACATAGTGTCCTCAAGGTTCATCCATAGTGTACTATGTGTCAGGATTACATCCATTTTTAAGGCTGAATAATATTCCATCTTGTGTACAGACCAGGTTTTGTTTATTTGTTCATTGTCCGTGGACACTGGTGGTGTTCCCACCCTTTGGCTGTCGTGAATAATGCTGCTGGGAATGTGGTTCTTTTTGAAACCCTGGTTTCCATTTAGTACATTACCCGAAGTGTGATATAGGAAGTGGGATGGCTGGACTATATCTTTGTACTGTTCTTGCAAATTTTCTATGAGCTTGAAATTACATCAAAAATAAGTGACCCCAGAAGATGAGAATATCTCTTTAGAGCTTCCCTGGTGGCTCATTGGTAAAGACTCCACCTGCCAGTGGGGGAGATGTTAAGTTTGATCCCTGATCCAGAAAGATCCTCTGGAAAGGAAATGACAACCAACCCCACTGTTCTTGCCTGGAAACCCCATGGGCAGAGGAGCCTGATGGGCTACAGTCCATAGGGTCGCAAAACAATCAGACACGACTGAGCGACTAACGACGACAATAAAGCTTAGTCCTAATGGACAGGCCAAGCATCCTGTCTGTATAGGTCTCAGACTTAGGATAAATCAGAGATGCTCATGCTTTCTAACATCTGCATCCTTTGAAGTGTAAGACCTCGCGGCCTTTTCTCGGGAACCGTCACCCCCAAAGACCACAGTGACTCGAATTCGATGCAATCAGCAAGAGGATTTATTAGGCCGGCGCGCCGGGTTCGATCTCCTTAGGAGGAGTGAACCTCGAACGCCAGTCGTGAGGGACTTTTATACAAAAAAATCACAGGTAGGTGGGGATAAGGTCAGGGTATGGGATACAATGAAGTAGGGGCCATAGGTGAGGTGGATATATTTGATTGGTGGGAAAAGTTTGCAGGTAATTAAGTTGAAACGGTTGGCTGATCACCCTGCGGCATTTGGTCAATTTTTACCCAGAAAAGTCCGACAGAGAGATACATTCTTGGGAGGGGTTTCCTTGACCAGGTCATAAGTTATCTGTTAAGAATCGGTCAGGAGGCTCTGAGTCACCAGATAAGGAGTAAGCTATTTTCCTTGAGGCACAGCCTGCCTTCTGGGCTTAAATTTTAACCTAAGTCCTTCAGAAGCAACTGTCTGTAACTTATGAAAAGGAAGTGGTATATATATTCTTTAGGATCTGAGGTATTAGTGTTATAGACCTGCAAAGGTGATTCAGATCCTGATATTGTTGATGTTTATGACTCTTGTGTGCCCACATTTGCTCATTCCTTTTTAGAAAATTATGAGACTATATAGTAATAAATCAGTTATGTAAGGAAACCTCAAGCTAGGGGGCAACAGAAATTACTCTTTTTCATTGATTTACTGTGTGGCCTCAGGCAAGTCTTTTAACTTCCCTGGGTCTATAATACGATGGAATTGTTTTACAAAACAATCACCGACCTTCCTTCTGGTTTTGGAATGTTGTAACATAACAGATGAGGTCATTTTGGATGGGTTCAGACACCACATCTGCTTCCAAAACTGGGAATGGGATTATCTCTCCCTTTTCATATCCAGGCTAATCCCAGTGATTCCCAGTAGAAATCTTCTGCCTTTCCCATCACCTTGATGTCCTCAGCTTTCTCCAAGCCTTGCTGCTTGTATTTCTTTGACCTTCCAGTAGCTGCTCATCCTCTGACATGCCACAGCCCTGTGCCCGTCTTGACCAAACCCCAAAATGTGAGAATGAGACCATCTAGTTTTAGGATCACTCAAATAAAGAAGGAAGAACTAGCAAATCAATGGACATTCCAAGTGGGGATTGAAAAACAGTATGTGCCAAAGACACAATCAACAAGAAATTAATAGAAAGGAATTCAGTGTCATGGGAGTTGCAAAGAGGATGACAGAGAATGGTTGGTAAAGTCAGATGGAGGAGTGGGACTGCAGCCTGGTATGAAGTGTGCAGAAGGGAGAGAGCAGGTCAAGCAGAGGCAGTGTGATCTGAGTCTTTGCCTGGGGCTTGGGGTAGATGAAGATCAAAGTCTTAGCTCCCTCCAAGGCTCAGCTTGGCTGCTTGTTCCTCAGAGCTGTCCCATCACTCCAAAGAGAAACCATCCCTTCCCTCACTGAGCTTTTTCAAAGTAACTTTGATGCCATTACTCCCAAGGCTCTCTTCCCTGCATCCATTGTAGCTCTGGAATTGTGGGTGTTCTCTCTCCAGCTGAAATTCAAGTTTCTTCTGGGTGTAAACATGTGTATTTCTTCTTCACATCCTTGATGGTGGCTGTGGGTAGTAGGTGCCCAGTGAACACGCCCATGGCTATTTCATGACAGTGAAGGACTGTCAGGTACAGGAGCACTTCATGACTTTCTTTCCAGGCACAGGGATATCCTTCTACCAGTGTGAAGCTTTCACAGTCCTCCCAGACTCTTCCCATTTTTCTTCCACTTTCCAAGTGTGTGAGCTCTAATGGGACCGTGCTCCGTGACAATATCTCACGGCGATAGTTTCCCCAGCATGTTCCTGTAAAGTTCAGGGAACCTTGAGTCAATGGAATGATGATCAGCAGGTTGGTGTAGTCCCACATGTAACAGTCTTTACAATTATCTCCTCCCATTTTCTCCTTCGGTAATAACCTTTTCCAAGCGTCATCAACCTGGGTATCCCTTAGTGGTATTTTCCCCCTAAATTCTTTAAAGATTATGACGATGGTTTCTTACAGTTTGTCAGGGAGCCACCGGTGATGTGGACGGGGCACAGATTGTCTTTAAAGAAGTTCAGAAGCTCTTCAAAAGGAAAAACAATCAGATTGAACAGTTTTCTGTGAAAAGGTTTGTTGGAACTTGTTGATCCGGTGTGTCATTTATAATGGATATTTCTAACCATGGTCACCTTGGACAGCAAATGGAAATTCTAGGAAATTAGGGACTCCTGTGCAAAGCTGATCTCCTTGCTGAGCAAGTAGCTCACGACTGTGAGAGAATATTCTCGTGTGCCATCCTGCTCCGAATGCAGAGTACTGGTTGGTGGCAAATAATTAAAGCTATTGTTTGCTATTGTTTCTTTGAATGAAGAGAGACATTACTGACCCTGTGGAGCTCATGAGTCCCTGGAGAGGGAGTATGTATATCTGAAGGGTGAGATAGCCTCAGAGGAGTGCAGATCAGCAGAACCTGGGCAAGAGATACAGACTCTGGGTTCTCATCTAGTGAAACTGTCACATTGGGTGATGAATAAAAAGCAAGAGCATGCATCAAATTGACCAGCAGAAAGGCCCAGGACTGTAGTGAGAAAGGCCCTTATTTATTTCTGTACTTTTTAAAGAATACAGTTTAGCTGAATTACAGTAGGTTATAGGACAACTTGTCATATCCTGAATTCTGCATGTTTTTAGTTGGAAGTTTTTATTGAATGAACATTTAATGGTTTAGCTGAGTATAAACTGGGTTGTAATGGGGAATGCCCCCAAGAGGACTGGGACTAATTAGAAAACTAAAAAGTCAATAAAACCATAACTAAAAGGCCTCTACTATTACAGCCTTCATATAAACCCATTGGGTTAATATCTGTCACCCAGCTTTTATAAATTCCTTTGACCTAAACCGAAATGAATCTGTTTTCATCCTGCAGTTTTAAAAATATGTCCTGGATCTCAACAGTAGATTGAATTGAATAATAAGAGAAAAGCATATCTACCAATATAACAAAAATAAGAAAGCAAAATTCAGAGAGAAATTTTCATTTTTAGCTCTCTTTTATGGAGGGGATTATTCATATCAAATATGAACCATGCATTTTTTTAAATGTCTCTGAAGTTTTTTTTTTTTAGTTTGTTTGTTTGTTTTAAATGTAGCCTAATCATTCTAACTGCTTGCAGGCAGAGAGATTTCGGAAACAAACCCCAACCAGAGCACTCTGCGTGCTGGCATCCATCGAAGTGTTGTACTTGTGGAAAGCCCTCCCCAACTGCTCCCCCAACCTACAGAGGATGAGTCAAGGTAAAAAGACAGTACACACAGCAGCCTGTTCCTTCAGTGTCTCACCCATCTGCTCTGACTCAGAGAGTACAAATCTGTCACTCTCTAGGAACAATGGCCTAGCGGTTAAGAAAATTCCATCACTTAGGTATTGGGGATAGAAAGCACTGGAAGGGACAGATTCAAGAGTGTGTGGTGATGCTCTCTGATCATCGGGGTTATTAATCTTTTGGAAATGTCACCTTAGGTATATGCTGCCCTTCTCCAGAATTGACTTTGTATTAATATTTTGGACTCAGATTTATCGGATTGTTCTGCAGTGACACTAGTTTGTGATCAAATATAGCATTTTCCATTGAATTTCAATGGAATTAGGCTAGTCTAGGGTCTTTGTTGCTGCACGCGGGCATTTCTCTAGAATGGGGCAAGAGTGGGGCCTGCTCTTCATTGCAGGCTGCGGGCTTCTCATTGCAGCGACATTTTTGCTGTTTTGGAGCACAGGCTCTAGTGCGCAGGGGCTAAAGAAGCTGCAGCACGTGGGCTCAGTAGTTGCAGCTCCTGGGCTCTCGAGCACAGGCTCAGTAGTTGTGGCAAACGGGCTTAGTTGCTCCACGGCAGGTGGGATCTTCCCAGACTAGGGATCGAACCCATGTCTCCTACATTGGTAAATGGGTTCTTTACCACTGAGCCACCAGGGAAGCCCCTGAGTCCCATCTGCAGATGCCTTTTGCTTATTAAGAAAATAACAGGTTTCCTCTCAAAGATCAAAAGTTTGTCAGTATTGATATTCCAGAGCAGAGTAATACATCTCCAAAAGAAGTTGTACACAGAGGCCCTGTAATTAGAGTAGGTGTGTAACCCTCCCACAGAGATTGAAAAGTGAAAACAAGTGAAGTTGCTCCATCGTGTCCGACTCTTTGCGACCCCACAGATTGCAGCCTAAGAGGCTCCTCTATCCATGGGATTTTCCAGGCAAGAATACTGGAGTGGGTTGCCATTTCCTTCTCCAGGAGATCTTCCGACCCGGGGATCAAACCCTGGTTGATCCCACATTGTAGGCAGACGCTTTACTGTCTGAGCCACCAGAGAACCCAAGGAGATTACTTGAAAGGAAATAAAATTGTTTTTGGATGTGCAAGTTCTGCTGTTATTTAAAAGATTCATAATTTAAAACCCATTCCTGGTTGTTGATGTAAGTCTGGAATATCTACCAATGTCTAACTCAAAGGAACAGTAAAGAATCTTAGGGACTATCACTTTCTTGGATAATCTTAGGGATTATCACTTTCTTGGACTAAGGAGACTCACTAATGGATGAGGAAGGGGAACCTTCTCAGTTTGAACTCAGTAAGTTGCTAAGCAATGAGATTCTTAACTCTTGATGATATTTAAGTGAATGTATTCCCTTCTTGCTGTCTTTACTTCTCTTTAAGCTTGCCATGGAGTAGATGATTCATCTGTCGTTGGATTAAAGTATTTGCTTCTTGGTGCCATACACAAATGTCTGGGGAACTCAGAAGATGCTGTTCAGGTAAACTGTTCATGTGGTGTCATAGCTAAGGAAACCGAACTATGAAAAACTACATATGGGCTTGTGAATGAGAAAAAGGAAAAAGCATTGCACAAAGCCAGTCTCCCATCACAGTGTGAGTTTCATCCACTTTATTAGATGAAGGTCATCCTCTCAGATGCCAGAAGTTGGTGATAGTTCATGTTCGTTTTTAATGTGACTCCAGAGCCTTTGAATATTTCTTCATCTATGGGCTCCTTTTCTGGCACTATTGGTGGAGGAGGAAGTGAGGAGGCAGACAGTTTTGTTAGTTCATTCCAATAACATCTGTATTACTTTCAGTTCTTTCAGAGAGCTGTCAAAGATGAGTTGTGTCGTCAGAATAACTTATACGTTCAGCCATATGCTTGCTATGAACTTGGCTGTCTTCTATTAGACAAACCAGAGGTAAGATCTTGTCTATTTTCTTACATAGTGTTCATCAGCAAAACTGTGGAAATGAACAGGCACAAAACATCCTTCATTTAAAACAAGTTGTTTTTTTTTGTTGTTTTGTTTTCCTTGATTTCACATGGGATAATCCTATATTACTGTGTTGAAGGATGTAATCTATTCCCTGGAGTTACAATGATAAACATAGCTTTTGGAACAAAAATTCATTTGCGGCAAAATCATTCTTTTTTTTTTAGAGTTATAATTATAATATGATTATAATATAATCATTATAATATGATGTAATGTGGTTTATTCAGATGAATACAGAATTACATTGTGATCCCAGTGCTATCGTTTATTTTTAGTGTATGATACCAATTAAGTTACTTAACCATATACTTTATTCCTAATCTATTAAACAGTATAAAAAATACCTGCCTTTCCAATTTAATAAAGACTGTAGTGAGAATAAATGAGGATTATGTGTAGGATTACTTAAAATTTTTTAGAATACCTTGTAAATTTGATGGATTATTAAGATGTATATTTAAGTACAATGTTGCAGTTTTTAAAAAACAGAATTGTAACAGTGCTGGATTTGCTTAATACCTTCTTTTAGAAGCTCAGTTACATAATATTGACTATATAAAATTCTAAGTTTCAATAAATTCAGGTCAGCTTTCACATATATGGATTTTTTAAAAAGTTGAGCTAAATCAACAGAAATATTCTAGCCTAATCCTTAAATATGTCACCTATTGCCAAAGATAAGGCTTCTAATTGATAAGCCTTCTCATTTGAAATTCTAATTTTACCAAAAGAGAAAATGCAGTTTTTATGAATTTTGGTAGAAATTTCTAACGCCATATTCTTTAATTTTTACTCTTAATGCAACCTAAAATATATATACATAAAATACAACAAGTATGATTTATCTCTTGAAAAATGAAGCTGATTGTTCTCAATTAGTATTGCCTTCAAAAAGAGATCTAGCTTACTGACTTCCAATAAACTTAAATGATCAAGTTTAGATTGTTTAGTAGGGTCTTAAACTATTTTAACTCTTTTAGTTGTTTATAGAATAATACTTACAATTATGAAAAATTATCAAGTAATTCCTTGATGTAAACATCATTATATTAAAGAAAAATTGAGTCATTATGCTTGAATGAGCAGTTGACTTCCCTCTAGGTCACCATGGATTGTTGGAGTTAACAAATCTTCTATTATAACATTTTCTGCTTGAGTATATATAAACATAGGTGTTAAGAGATAATGTTTTCTTATATTCATAGACTGTAGGAAGAGGCAGAACTCTCCTTCTTCAAGCAAAGGTAAAAATGCCCCCAAATCCCCAGTCTCTCTTTTTCCAGTGACCTTGTCCTCTGTGTGTACTCTTGAGCCTGAATTCACGAGGTTTTGTGAAAAGATTGTGCTGGTTGATAATATTTCTGGAGGGAGAAGTCATAACTGAATAAGTGAGCAGTTGATTTTTAAGTAAAATTACACAAAAATTCCTATGAAATTGCTCATCACGCTTTATAGAAACTCTTCTTGTTTGAGTGGGAAAATAACTGTTGATTTCACAACTGTGTTCGTGAGTTGAGAAGTTTAGCAGCAACTCCGAATAACATGAGGGAAATTTTCCAAAGACAGCATTTAATAACATTGAGTTGACATTTTAAAAACAGACAAGAATTTGAAGATTGGGGAATTAAAAAAAAAAAAAGTGGATGTGAAGCCGTTATTAGGAGTATAAGGAGTTTTACTGTGGGAAGCACAAGGTGCGGTGTGGTTAGTCCTGTAGTCGGCCCGACAGCTTAGCTAACAGTCTCTCTCTCTGGTCTTGCAGGAGGATTTCTCTGGCTACGACTTTGAAAACAGGTTGCATGTCCGCATTCATGCTGCTCTGGCCTCAATGAGGGAACTGGTCCCTCAGTGACAGACCCCGAGTTCCTGCTGTGTCCCTCCCCAACACAGGTTCCGCACTTTAAAAGCAGAGCGCACCGCTCTTATGAAGATCAGCTTTTCTTCCGAAGACCACCTGGGCCCAGGACACGTTTCCTCAGTTAGGCTGATGTACTGAAGATCTCCTCTTTGAAACACATAGCTTAAAAAGAAAAATGATGATGGTAGTCATAATAACTAACCACCTGGGGAGAAGGGTTAAGTGACCTTGTTCAAACATTTTAGTTTTGTGATTTATTATTTTTAAAATAAAAGTAAACTAACTATTCAACCTGCGATCTTGTAGGAATGCCTACCTGAAGCACACATCTGACTGGGTAACACAACGTCCCTGTAAAATTATTAACAGTATTACAACGTAGTATTTATATTGTGTTTTGAAAAAATAGCAGTGCTTTCCAGTTTTACTTTATCCTCAAACTATTCCTGTGAATAATAGCACAGATATGCTAATCAACATTGTCCAGAAAATGAGACTCAGGCACCGGAAAGCAAATTGAATTATTCCAATTAATTATTCCTCTTATTATAGAGTCTTGAATAGAATGTTGGTCTCCTGACCACAGACCGAATAATTCTTTTTATTGTAAAAACAAATATGTTAATAACCCAGAATTCCAAGTTTTCCTTATTAAAAGAAAAATACTTCTCAGCTGAAGTTGTGTCATCAAAATATTTATCTCCAGATTGTCTACAAAAATATTTCAAAGGACACACACTTTTTCCCTTTGAAAGCCAACATGAAAGCAACTAGAAGATAGTTTTACAGCCCAAAGTATAGCTGTTTCGCAAATGTATTAGACCTAGGCTACAGACAGGATTAATAACACCTACATTATAGGTGTTCCCCTTCCTTTGTGATTAATTGTCTAATTTCCAAGTTTTGGAACTTTTTCAGCAAATTGCATGAAAAGGCTGTTCTTGAAAGCACACAGATTTTTTTGCCTCAAAGTATTTGCTGGTGAAGGATTTGCTGGGCTGTCTGTTGCCAGGATTTAATCATTTTCCCCCTAGCTCAGGTTATTGTTATTGTAAATAGACTTCAAAGTTATTTTTTAATCCTTTGTTGCTAATTTTTATTGTCATTGAATTTACCTCTTTGTTCAGTACTGCACACCTGTGTTTTCGAAGAATCTAAATACCTCAGTCATTGTAGAATTTAAGTCATAATTATGTGGCTAACCTGGATCAATCTTAAGGGTAGTTACTTTTTAAATTTCCAGTACCTTTTAGAATATCCTTTTGGGGTGTCATTTAATTTACATATCCTTTTAGCTGAAGTATGATCTCATAGAACATCAGCAGTTTTAATATTTCACTTCAAAACAAACGTGGGAGGGTCAGCTAGAGCTTTGGCAGCTTTAATCTACTTAATCAGGTTTTGAGGGAATAATAGTTTCTTTAAAAAAAAAAAAAACTTGCTCCTCACTGACTTTGGCTGAACTTGCTTCATGTTTTTTTACTTACAAAGTGCTTATTAACGTTGACTTTCTTTCTAGTGGGACTGCTGCATGGGTTTTAGATGCTAGCCAGAGAGAAAAGATGCCTACCTACTTTCATGAACGGGAAGATCCAGGAGCCAGGTAGATGCCTTCTGAAGGGAAAAATTGGTGTCTAAAAATTTTAGATACCTGGTTTGAAGGAAAGAATGTTATGAATCTTTAAAATATGGCTCTCGCCATTTTCATGTCCTCTTGGTTATAGTTTATATGGCAAATTTCTCACTTATGATTGTGGAGCGTTCCGAATCATGAAGTTCTTGCTCCAGTATTCATACTTATTTGAATTTTCAGATCAGGTATTGTTCAAACTACTTATTATTCTGTAGTAAAACATTACATAAGGCTCCATACTTTTCTGCTTTAACTGCTTTAAAACTTTTTGTTTTTCCAGAGAGATCTCAGGATTTCAAATAAATCTGTGTTCAGTTCACTTCACTGAATACACATGATTTGCAACACTGCTCAGTGAGTGTCTTTACTAGTCCATGTATAGATCTGTTTATAAACTGTCTCTGCTAGGTTTCAGAGAAGGCCACTCCAGCACTCTTGCCTGGAAAATCCCATGGATGGAGGAGCCTGGTGGGCTGCAGTCCATGGGGTCGCTGAGGGTCAGACACGACTGAGCAACTTCACTTTCACGCATTGGAGAAGGAAATGGCAACCCACTCCAGTGTTCTTGCCTGGAGAATCCCAGGGACGGGGGAGCCTGGTGGGCTGCCGTCTATGGGATCGCACAGAGTTGGACACGACTGAAGTGACTTAGCAGCAGCAGCAGCTGCTAGGTTTGATGCAGCCCTGCCGGTTTATCTGGAACCTGGTGGTAGATCTCAGAGAGGGCAGACAGTGGTTCTGAAAATACTAAAATAACAAAACTGCGCTGAGTACACAAAGCCATTAGATTCACTGAAATCTGAGTACATTATTGAGTGGAGTAATTGATAACAGTCTGGCCTGCGTGCTGTGACTTACCCAACCTTTGAGTTACTGTTATCTGCCTGGAAACCTAGTTTGGTGTAAATTGCTCTTTACCCCTCTCTGATGAAGAAAATAATCAATAATCATGTTTGCATCTGTGTGTGCTTTTTTAATGTTGGCATCATTCCTTCCCCTTTTCCTGTTTTGGAGGCTGTCAAGTGGACCTTCTAATTTATAAGTGTCAGATATATTTTTGTATTAGATTGTGCCTATGATGAGAGAAATCTCTAATGTATATTTTCTGTACTTGGAATACAGTTATAATCTGACACACTTTGAGGCATGGTCTAGTAATAATATGTACCTCTGTGATTAATGTAGTTTAGATTTTACTTTTATTGGGATAGGTAGGTATCTTTTTTATTTTAGCACATGATAGCTAAGTAAAGAATTATTACTTTCAGATGTCACAGAAAATTAGAATATTTATTGTCCCATATTGTGTAAGTCAATTATTTAGAGAATTTGCATTTTTATTTTACAACTAAAATTGAAAGACAGTGCATACATGGTTTTTTTAAAATACACACACACTTTCCTTTGCTATGTAAACTTTCCTAGTTGATAGTTTCTTTAAGCAGATTGTGGTGGCAAGTATTCAAATATGGATCCTTATCTATGACGATACATGGTCACACAGTCATGTTTTGTTATGTCTTTTTATTTTGGTTTGGATGTTGTTTGTACATTTTATTTACATATTTTTTGGCCCCA
Organism: Nanger dama; assembly: GCA_917880005.1. Taxonomy (NCBI): domain Eukaryota; kingdom Metazoa; phylum Chordata; class Mammalia; order Artiodactyla; family Bovidae; genus Nanger; species Nanger dama. The sequence goes on from CAKJTW010000090.1 coordinate 498,440, forward strand.
CCACTTGGCTTGTGGGATCTTAGTTCCCCGACCAGGAAATGAACTCATGCCCCATATAGTGGAAGCTCAGAGTCTATTGCTGGGCCACCAGGGTTTCATTTTATAGAAAAAAATCCTTTTAGGCCTAGATCCTCCCAAGAAAAGACATAGTTGGGGTGGGAGGAGGCTTGAACTTGAACTTAGGAAGAGGAAATACTTAGAAAATTTAGAAAAGGACAGAGAAGGGAGAACAAGAAAAGGGAAAGTTAGTTCCTAAAAGGGGGCTCCTTCAGTTAAAGTGATATTCACCTACTTGGCTAACTTGTGAAAACTAGCAAGGGGGCTGAGTTCCTAGTTGATTAGGATATTCAATAGAAGCAACACAACTTGTAACTTGGACTCTGGAGCGGTTCTCAAGTTGTAGTTTTACAACTACAGAGAAATACTAATTCAATAGCTTCTAAGTAGGGCTTGAGAAATCTGTATACAGGTCAGGAAGCAACAATTAGAACTGGACATGGAACAACAGACTGGTTGCAAATAGGAAAAGGAATCCGTCAAGGCTGTATATTGTCACCCTGCTTATTTAATTTATATGCAGAGTACATCTGAGAAATGCTGGGCTGGAGGAAGCAAGCTGGAATCAAGATTGCCAGGAGAAATATCAATAACCTCAGATACGCAGATGACACCACCCTATGGCAGAAAGTGAGGAAGAACTAAAGAGCCTCTTGATGAAGGTGAAAGAGGAGAGTGAAAAAAGTTGGTTTAAAACTCAACATTCAGAAAACTAAGATCATGACATCCAGTCTCATCACTTCATGGCAAATAGATGGGGAAACAGTGGAAACAGTGTCAGACTTTATTTTTGGGGACTCTCAGATCACTGCAAATGGTGATTGCAGCCATGAAATTAAAAGTTGTTTACTCCTTGGAAGGAAAGTTATGACCAACCTAGACAGCATATTAAAAGGAGAGACATTACTTTGTCCACAAAGGTCTGTCTAGTCAAGGCTATAGTTTTCCGGTAGTCATGTATGGATGTGAGAGTTGGACTATAAAGAAAGCTGAGCGCTGAAGAACTGATGCTTTTGAACTGTGATATTGGAGAAGACTCTTGAGAATCCATTGGACTTGCAAGGAGATCCAAGATCCAATCTTGGCCAAAGCAGATCAGTCCTGGGTGTTCATTGGAAGGACTGATGTTGAAGCTGAAACTCCAATACTTAGGCCACCTGATGCTAAGAGCTGACTCATTTGAAAAGACCCTGATGCTGGGAAGGATTGAGGACAGGAGGAGAAGGGGACAACAGAGGATGAGATGGTTGGATAGCAACACTGACTCAATGGACATGGGTTTGGGTAGACTCTGGGAGTTGGTGATGGACAGGGAGGCCTGGTGTGCTGCAGTTCATGGGGTCGCAAAGAATCAGACATGACTGACTGAACTGAAGTAAGGCTTAGGAAGACCTTTTTAACAGACTCCTAGGATAAGTCTAATGCAGATAGACTACATTAGAGAGAGATGGCCCTAGGTTATCATCTTTTGGTAAGTAGTAAATCTGAGAGTCAACTATATGGCAGAGTTATACATATTATGGGGCTGCTGGAAAAAATGCTTCTAACCCTTTGGTTTTCTAAAGCAGGAGATTGCTGAGCTGAGTTTTAGAGGAGGAGAACGATGCAGTCATGTGAAAATGATGGCTGGAAAGATGTCTCAGGCCTTGGACCTGATGAGCAAAGGCACAGAGTGACAAACTGCATGTGTCTTCAGGTCCAGTCTCTCGAGGGTCAATGGAGACCAGATGGTAAGATGAGATAGTTACACAGGTCACTGCAAGAACCATGGACTTCTACAGAGTAAGGATTTGAAGCAGGGAGGGACGGGGAGCAATGGAGAACCAAGTAGGTTTGTATTTTAGTTAGATCCCCAGTGACTGAAAGAGACGAACACAAGGACAAGAAGATTGTAAAGCCACATCAGATCACTAGGAGTTCTAGAAATTGAGCAGCACAGTGAGGTTTTAAAATTTGTTAGGTGCTTTTGCTGAAACAGTTTGCTTTTCAGAGCAACTTGGACCGAACTTCCACATTGCAGAAATGTGGAAAAGTATATAGGCTTGCCTTCTGTGCTGCAGATTTAGCACAGTACGTAACACCTAATCAGTGTTCAAGGTGACAGACCAAGTTTGGTTAGGTGACATAAGCATATGTCCCTCATTCCAAAAGTCACCATAAATGAGATATCAAATGTTTGTACTAGAGGTTCTTAGTTCAGTGTCGTTACACCTTTGATAATTAAATATATTTTAAACTAAACAAGTGGAAAGGAGTCGTCCACTTTCATTTCACTTTTATATTACAAAGTTGGGGGTTGGGTGCGGGGAAGACAGCGATGAAGACCAAAAACTGTACCACCTGCAGATCTATCATTACACTCAAAAGTCACACTAAAAGAGCTTTTCTTTTTTTAAAACGTAATATTCATAAGAAGGAGGGGCTTGTCTGCCACATAACAGGCACTCAGTAATAGGTAATGGACAAATTAATATCCTCATAAAGTGGTGTGTGCAGCATAGATGTAGGCCAGAGTTTTAACATTGCTGTTACTGCAGCGTGCTCTGGTAGTCTTCATTTTTTCTCAAGTTAAAAAGTTTTGTCAGAAAAATGCCCTGATGTTATTTAATCGCTGATTTACATTGATTCTTGTTGCTTTTTAAACGTGTGGAAATGGATTACAACGAAAGCTGCTTGGAATTTGACCATCGTGACTCCGATGGTTATAAATGCTCAGCACAAACATTAGAGCCCGGACGGGGTGGAAAAAAAAAAAGGCAGAGGGTATTTTAAGGAGTCAGTTACTCTTGGGTAAAAGGGAGCTAAAGTTACACTGTCTTTATGGACTTGAACCTGCAGCTGATGGTATGGTTTGCGAAGGATGTACCATGTCTGAAGTATTGCAAGATCCTTAATTAGGAGAGAATCAGGAAGATTCGGGATCAATGCCAAATTCTCTCTCAGCAGGCATGTTTCTTGAGAGGAGGGCTGTGCTGCACACTATTATTGTACCAGTGTGTGTTGTGTACATCGGAAGAATTTTTTTTCGAAAAGGTGAGTAGAGAGCAACAGAATAAGGGGGACGGGGCAGAGTAGTGTGATGCAGTGACAGCAAGACAAAACTGCCGTAAATCTGTTTTCTTCGAAGCTAGACCCAAAACGGAGAGCCTGTTGTGTGCAGACTCCCGTTTCCTATGCGCCTTTGTATTCTGCTTGATAAAGGCAAAGCACTCTCCCAGCTCCACAGCGTTCCAACCTTTGTCTCTCTCGGCTCCCCATTGGCTGTGGCCGCCAAACTCCCGCCTCCTTCCGCGCCCGTTCAGAGCCTCAGAGAGGGCCGGGCTTTGTGACGTAAGCCTGACGTGTCCCCCAGGGGTATAAAGACCCTACCCGGCGCGCAGTCTCCTCCAGGAGCCGCCGGCAAGGGGGCGAGGAGGAAGCTCTGTAGAGCCTAGCCGGAAAGGAGAAGGTGCGGCGAGTCTGGAGGAAAGCCCCGCCCCCACCTCCTGCAGCTAGGCGGCAGTTAGGCCCTCGAGGCTCTCGAGCGCGGTGTGGTTGCTGGAAGGTTCCTCTAGAGTCGGGGGGAGTGGGAGGCCTGCGGGGAGAGGCGGGCCCACATCCGCCAGTGAGGCGGTCAGCGCCCTTGGGGCCGACTGGTCTTGCGGGTCTGGGGTCCGGGTCGGCGGGTCCGCCACTGCCAAAGTAGTCGATGTGGACGTCTGCTCTCCCAGGTCTCCCTGCCCTTTCCACCAAACCAACCAAGCGGCAAAAACGAGCAGTCTTGACGTTTCCTGTGGCTCCGAAGCCCCTACTCTGGCATCTTCAGCCAAAGGCGCGCCGTTCCTGTTCAGGCGTTACTCCCTGTGGGGGGTAGGGGTTGCAAAATTTGTTGGTTTTAGACAAATATTTGTCAAATAGAGGTTTGGGGAGAACTAATAAGCTGTCATTTTACACAACCCTAAAAGGCCCTATGTGTGACTTTACCCGGTGATGTAGGTACGATCCGTGTCACGGTCATTTCTCATCTTCAGGACGATTCTTTGTAAGGCACTGCACTGCAGGAAGCACAATCCTTGGTCCTGGGGCACTAAATACCCCGTACATTCGCGTGGGGTGGGGTGGGGGCGCTCTCCTCACGGCAGCACCAAGTGCTGACTAGTTAGCTGTCGGGGTTCCTGGTAAGCCACTTTGAAAACACCTCCTGTCTACTCAGCTCACACTGGGGTGCACAGGATATACTTTAAAAATACATATGAAATGTACATGTGTCGTGCATTTAATTACCGTGTCCCTTAACATTCAGCACGTGGGCCTGCCAGAGGTGCACTACTAGTTAGTTTAAAGATGGTTTAATTCAGTGAAGCTGTTGGATGAAACTCTTAGTAGTAAGTTTTCATTAGGGGCTTGAATACAGTATCCTTAATTATGTTCTCAAAGAGTTTGCGTTAGCCAAAAAATATTTTTTTTTCCTTGACCTATGGGAGGTTGTACATTTAAATATTCAGCATTTTGCTATTGCCACATGAGTTGCTTTTTATTAGAGGCTGGCTCCTTGTATAATGGCTATAACTGAACTGTGTCACTTACCCTATGAAACTCATTATTCTATTTACTATAGAGAGATTATTGAGGACCTGGTTCATGATTACACTATTCTCTTTATGAGGACCCATAGGAGAAATTTTCTCCTGGGACTCAGTGCCCAGAATAGCTGTGATTCTCCCAAGCATCTGATTTGTTTTTAATCTCAGGAAACCTGAGTCATTTAACTGTTTATTATATGATGACTTCTTGGTAATTCAGAAGGCCGATCTGACAGTTGATCCTCTAGTGTAGGACCTAAGGTCTGTATTGAGATACTAATTTTACCTGTGGCTTAATCCTATTTTTCCTACCATAATTTCCCTCTTAACTACTGAACTGGGTTCCTTAAATATTTTATTTTGTTCTTTATGAGTATTTATAAGCCTTCTTAAATGTTTTTAGAATGAAACAAAACACACACACACTGACAGAATTTAGGGTAGCAACCTTTGCAGCTTAGTCACAGTAAAGGTTATACAATGCCCTTGGTACCACTTAAAATCCAGAAAGCCAAGAGAAGGGAGAGAAGAAAACTAGGGTAGATGTTAAGGGAAGATAGGAGAAAAGAGGTATGGATGGTGGTGGGTGGTATAATACCACAAGTAACTACTCTAATTTTAAAAACAAAGCTGAAATGTATACACTTAAGGATGATCAGTGTCTGGGGATATACTTAGGAGAGGGAGGGGAAAATATTTTCTTGTAGAAATTTACTCTATTTGATGAATGTACAGAAAAGCCAGTTCCCGTGTGGTTTGGAAAGATGTTTCTTAGGCATAGATAAATGAGCTTAATTTATCTTTCTTGAAGTTCTACTGCATAAAATCTTAACTGAATTTTGTAAAACAGGTTTTGTCTGGTTTTGTTCTTTGTTTTTAGTAGCATCCTGGAGTTGCTGGCAGCGCTTTTCCCATGGATTTCTTTAACAGTACTCGATTGCTCATCTGCACATGATATGTTGTTGGTAGTATGGTTCTTTTTTATTTTTCAAACTACCATTAAACATTAGTTTTCCTTGAATAAATACCTAGAGATCTGCACTAAAACTAGTAATTTTAATAGGTTTATTCTTATGAAACTATAGTTAACTCATAACATTTTCAATAGTAAACTTCCATACTATTTATAAGACTGTTTTTCTTCATTGTAGTTGAGATTACAGACATCCCGCCAGCATGATTTCTTCAAAGCCCAGACTTGTCATACCTTATGGCCTCAAGACTCTGCTTGAGGGAGTTAGCAGAGCCATACTCAAAACCAATCCACCAAACATCATCCAGTTCGCAGCAGTTTATTTCAGAGAACTTATTCTCTTTAGAGAAGGTTTGTTACTGCTTTAGATTATACATTTGTTGCTTTGAACAAGACAGTATTTTAAATTGGGAATTTTATGTATCTCATTTCCTGTTCTTATTTCTTCAGGACGTTGTTGTCTGGATATAAAAGATCTGGTTAAACAATTTCATCAGATTAAAGGTAAGTACCATAAGTAGCAATAGTTTCATAAAAACCTAGTTATGATACTATATCATGCCTAACATATGCCCAAACTTAAGAATGATACAAATATTGTGTTTAAATAATTACACTGATGTTTAATCACACTGATACTTTATTATTTCTGAATCAGTTTTTTTAAGAAATCTGACACTTTGCAGGAAACCCTCAACTTTTGTTGGTACCATGAGATCTACAAGGAATGGTGTGTAAACCCTTTCCAATATGCCATCTTTAAACTGAATTTTGTAGTGGTGAGGACTTAAATTATAATGAGACACATTACTTAGGAATGTTGTATATGAACTCTCTTGGAAGATTATTTTAATAGAAAAGGTTAGTCACCCTTGTTTTTCCCCTCCCCATGATGGTTTAAACTGCAGTCCAGCTTGGAGGACAGGGCAGCAATTAGTTGTCATTAAACATACTTTTCATAGAAAATTCAGATAAATTTTTCATATTACGTGGTCTCTGGCCTGTCTTTGCGATGTAAGGCTGTATATATCTGCTTAGAGGAAAAGTTGTTTTATGTATATGTGTGTAAATGTCTATCTTATGTGAACATAACAATGAAACCGAGGATGGATGAACAGTGAGGAAATTAGAAGGGGAAAAATGTAAAAGGCAAAGTTTACATGATGAACATATGGAAAGATCAATATGAGCAAAAGAGTCTATATTGGTTAAATCCCAAGAACAGGCACACATGTCTAAAAGAATTGAAAGAAAAAGCTTTTGGAAGAATTGTGGAGAAAATGGTGACTTACAGTGAATGTGAGAAATAACTAAGTAATGCTCCACTGGCTGACCAACATTTGGAATGACCAGAGAAAAAAGGTAGGATCAGTGAGTTACATCCATGTTTATTCACTGCTACTGATGTCAATAGATAACTTAGCCAAGATAGGGAGAAATTAGGGATAAAACCTAGGAAAATGTAAAAATCCTGAGGGCTTGGACCTACAGTGAAAGACACACCCAAAACAGAAACAAGATTAGGAATATCAAGAGTCAGCATTTCACAGGGTAGGGAGTGAGTCGCCACTCAAATAGGAATGTTTTATTGTCTAGTCTTGGAGAAGGAAATGGTAACCCACTCCAGTATTCTTGCCTGGAAAATCCCATGGACGGAGAAGCCTGGTGGGCTACAGTCCACGTGGTCGCAAAGAGTTGGACACGACTGAGCGCCTTCACTCACTTCACTTATTGTCTAGTCTGGCTGCTTCCCTGCAGGGTCCTGATGGCACTCTCAGCTTACCATGGGAAGTAGGTCTGGGATTTGCTTATAACCTTGGGGCTTCCAGGTGGCACCAGTGGTAAAGAACCTGCCTGCCAATGCAGGAGATGTAAGAGACACAGGTTTGATCCCCGGGTCAGGAAGATCTTCTGGAGGAGTGACAGCAGGCAAAGTTCTTATGGCCTTTGTACTAGTTTATACCAGGAGCTGTGTGAGAGGACTGGCTGTGCAGGCTGGCTATGTTTGAGAATGGTGATAAAGTCAGTGAATCTTTATGGCAGCAGGTAACTAAGTGGTAGCCTTTGAGACTAACTTGTTTACTGAAGAGTTTGTCCACCATTCAATTTAGGATATGGACTAAAGGGATGGATTTTGGTCCAGCAGGGATTAACATCTTTGAATCTCAGGTTCAAAATAAACAGATGAACTAATGGAGCAGCTGTACTTCTGATGGAGGTAGAGGGTAAGAGACACTGCTCTTTCTCTTCTAGAAACTATAGGTATCAAGGAAATTAACAGAGCATGTACAGATGATCCTGAAAGCAAGCTCACAGTATGGCTGTAGAAACAGAGTGCTCTTTAGACAGCAGAGCAGAAACAAATGTTGCTTCTTTAGTTTACCAGAAAGCAGGGGAAGGTAACAGGAAGGTATGACCAGAAAATATGAGTTCAATGTTACAATCCAGTCTCGATGTCTGCCTTTTATTGTCATCCCAAATGGCTTCTTAATGGACTTCTTCATTATTATATATAACACCACATTGTAAATTAACTATACCTCTATTTTAAAAAAGACAGCACCAGTTATTAACACTTAATGATGTGGGCAAGAGCTAAATTGCCATCCTTAATGCACTGGTGTCCACTCATCTCCCAGATACCAGATGTATCCCCCAAAGTTATTTCCAAACTGGTTAGTTTGCTGCCTAGCAACATTACTACCAAGCTACCCGTATGCATGGGAAGTATGGAGATAAGTATGTCCTGCACAGGCCGTTTGATTCGAACACTTCAATCTGGGATTTTTCCTAGAAGGAGCCCCACCGTTGGTAGGCCTTGTCATGGGACCAGTACTGTTTACCTATCGCCCCACCACCTTCAGAATTTCATGCAGAGCCAGGTGATGGAGAGAAAAGAACCAGATATGGGAGCAAACTTTTCTCACTTCTGTCATTTCTCATCTTTTCTCCCATTTTCCAGAGCCTGCCTCTATCCAGCCTCCACTCTGGCAAATATTTCACCCATGGGTGCTCATCCCCAAAGCTGCTCATGTAAAACCCTCTTTTGGATCCTCTTGACTTTTCTGCCATTTGATTAAATAGGTCTCACTACTGTATGAATCAGTGAAAGTGTTTCTGTTTCTCAGTTTTCTCAGGAGAATTTCTTCACTAAATCTGCATGAGTCATTGAGGGGACTTTAGAAACTCAGGCATTATTTTAAGGCAAAACAGTTTTGTCAAGTTCTATCACTTAGTATATCTAGGAAAAGAAAGAAGGAGAAGAGAACTTATTGACTACCTGTTTTGTCCTAGGCAAAAAAGTATATTTTGTCAATTAAGACAACTGTATAAAATAGGTGACATCCTACAGTTTTACTCAAGAGAAATCTGATGCTTGGGAGTGAGTTGGTAACTTGTAAGTTTCTAAAATACTATTTGGTAGAGTTGAGATCTCAACTTAGATCTTCTTAGTAGCATGAAGGTTTTCCTAGTAGTATGACTCTTTCCACAATAGACAGAGTAACACACCAGTAACATTTCTCTAGAAAAAAACTTTACTTTTTGAACTTGGAGCTTCTCTTTTCCCACATTATCTCCCACTTTTCACTTCTTTCTCCTGGTAGCTTCTTGTATGGAGCCTACAGCCCAGATTGTACTAATTCTGACCTTTCCACCACTCCATGAAGAGGGCAGTGGTCTCTCCATCACAGTGGCACCTTCCATCCTCCTAAGCCTAATTGAGTCTAGTTTCCAATGTTATTCCTGTCTTGGCTTCCAACAGAGGCAGGAAATAGCCACTAGTTTGGAAGAATCAAGAAGGCCTAGGCCACCAAGGTCTCCAACTGAATTAGCCTGTTAACTAACTATGCTAACTGATTCTGGTCGGATGTTCTTGGTGTGGCCATAGAGTAGTAATTAGTCATGAACTGCTGCTGATCACTGAGCCCAATTTCAGTTTTCATGTAGCATCATGGTAGTTATGTGCACCATTAAATATTGTATTACTGTATATTATGTATTCATATTAGATATAACAATGTCTCCAGTTTAAGCCCAATTCTATCTTTATGCCTTATAGTATTCATTACACATACTTGTAGCTTATCCACCTTTATTTAACAAAAAGGAATCTCTATTTCAGGACTATCCATACCAAATTTTATGAGGCTCGGGTGTTCACTCTACTTTTCTGGGCAATTTTTTCTAGTAAGGCTATACTGATTTCCTAAACAGGGATGAGTATTGTGTCGGAAGGAGTCTTTCATTCCTTGGCCTAGGCAGGGTGGTAATTTGTACCAAGATAAGAATTTCATTAAGTTAAAAAACTGTAATGATTATCTGGCAGTGTTGTTGGGAGTGGGGCTTAGGTCCTTCCTGCTTCAATGCTGTGGTAAGATTAAGTTTTTGGGGAGTAGTCTATACTAAAGAACAGAGAAGGCAATCGCACCCCCACTCCAGTACTCCTGCCTGGAAAATCCCATGGATGGAGGAGCCTGGTAGGCTGCAGTCCATGGGGTCGTTAAGAGTTGGACACGACTGACTTCACTTTAACTTTTCATTTTCCTGCATTGGAGAAGGAAATGGCAACCCACTCCAGGGTTCTTGCCTGGAGAATCTCAGGGACAGGGGAGCCTGGTGGGCTGCCGTCTATGGGGTTGCACAGTCAGACACAACTGAAGCGACTTAGCAGCAGCTATGCTAAAGATGGCAAATAATCACTAGGAAAAAAGGGTATAGTTGAGAATTGGGGTTAGACTGTCAAGACTAGGGACAGAAATACAGAGTCAGGATGAAGAAAGGAGAATGCTGGGCTGAGAAGCAGATAAGGAAAACCATGCAAGCCAGGACAGCAAACCAGATGAGGTCAGGAACACAAGGAGAGGTCAGTGTAAGCAGCAAGACCATCCTGGGCCTTATAAACTAAGCATCTGACTCTGCTGGCCAGACACTTTGATAGCTCCCTTTCAATCCCAACTCTTCAGTGTTGTAGGTATATTTCTAAAGAATAATAAATTAGTACACCCCAGGTTTAGATTATTTTTTCCTGTTTGCTTTGTCGATCGCTACCCATTGAAGCATTAATGTGCTTTAGGGAAAAGGCAAATAGAGTCTGCAGCAAAGAATCCATTACTTGGTTCAAATAAAAAAGCTAACACTTTGGAGCTGTATAAGAGCCTGTTTTTGTTGAGAGATTTTCTTGGAATTTTCAAAGGTGTTTTAAGGCCTAATGTTAACAGAATCAAGTTTTTACTTTAGAAAAACCATAGAGGAGGCAGGGGAAAAAGACAGGCTCAAAGGCCATTCCTGCGGCATAAGAGAGGAAATAGAAAGTCCTTCTTGACAGTGGGATTGTGGTGCATGAAAAGTGCTAGCTGAGGCTGAAACTGGTGATAAGGTAGGTAGAATTTCTGATCAGAATTCCCTAAGACCTAAGCAGGTGGCTTGTTCTCTGCATTCTTGTGCTGCCTAGAATGCATGCTCCTCAGCTCACTGGTAGCATGATGCTGCATTTAGCACATCACATGCTGTATTCAAATCCGACATCATCACTGTCCTGATCAGACCTTCAGGAAATATTGGCTGAATAAACTAACTGCATGTGATGCACTGGATTAGAAATACTCGAGAGTCTTTCTCAGATAGGCCTGGGAGAGTATTTGTTTCCTATGGTCTGTCTGGCTTTTCATGGGTCCAAATGTGTTTAGATGTCTCAGAGTCCTGACTAGCAAGTAATCCAGATGGGATTACTGCAGAGAGCTAAGTACAAAATGTCCAAGCTGGGACTAAAATACTGTCAACTAGTCATTAACTGCTAAAGACAACCAAATTATGAAGAATATCTTAGTCCCTCAGTGTGGAAAGGCAACCCTTTCCACAAAGTAGAAGCGTGAGTGGAAATACAGCGGAAGTGGAATCAGAGACCAGCACCCAGGGAGTATGTGTTATGCTTCTACCTAGGTAACAGAGGCAGCAGAAAAACACAGTATGTGGGTCAGAGCCAGAGCTCAACCACAAAAGTTCACAAAACCTGAGCCCCATATTGACCATGGCAGCATTTTTCAAGCTTATGTGCAGGGAAAGAGAGTAAGCAGAGACTGGAAGTCACTCCAGGAAGAGAGAGCAGCAGCGGAGTTTGGGGCTACTGACGGGCTGGCATCCAGGCGACAGCGCCAGAGAGGAGGCATTTGCAGAGAAGGGTTTCCCAAAGTCTGCAGAGATACTTTCTTTGGTTATTTTGCCAACTCCTAAGGTGCTCATGTGTGGACTCTAAGGTTTGAGAAGGCTTAGCAGAAAAGAGCTGCTGGAAGACTGAAAGCTAAGTGGTACAGTGTTGGGGGAGGCTTTGGAGTTTGGACTCAGCCAAAATGAAGAGACTTCTGGAAACTGGCAATTCAGTTGAGACCCCAGGAACATCACAGCCTGGGAATAACGACAGTGTGCTAGGAATAAAAACAAAGTGCAATATACCTCCTTTGACAAAATATAAAATGAAGTCTCAGGAGGATCATATTTGACATAATTAGAACAAGATCAGCACCATTTAGAAGAAAGTAATTAAAAGATATAAAGCATGGATGAAAAGCCAGAGAACTTCAACAGAGTAAAGCTCAAAAAACAATAACAAATGGTTATTCTGTAACTTCAAATTAAATTTTTATTAAATAGCTTTACTAGCAGAAGACAAAATTAGAAACTAAAAAAATTGAAGCAAGAAAAATAAGAGGACAGAGTGTAAGATATGTGTGGGACATGATCAAAAGGAGGGGAAAATATGTAACTAGAGTCAAAGGAGGAGAAAAGAGTAGATGAAAAAGTGGCCAAGAATTATCTAAGGTTGACTGAAGGACATCAACTTACAGATTCATAAAGTTTGAACCCACAGCAGAATAAGGACAAAGAAAACCGCACCTCAGTACAGCATGGTCAAATTGCTGAAAGAGACAAAATCATGAGAAGAAGAAGGGTAAAGAGGCATATTACTTTCAGGAGAATAATCGGACAAATAGCTGATTTCTTAACAGAAACCACAGAAGCCAAAAGACAATGAAATGACATCTCTAAAGTGCTGAAAGCAAAAAGCTGCCAACCTAGAATGAATATATACATATGCAGTGAATACATCCTTTAAAAATGAAAGAATACATTCTCAGGCAGAGAAAAGCTAAGGTTACAAGTCAGCAATCTTTGGAACTTTTAAACAGACCTTTAAAACATTAGAGAGAATGTTTTACCTTTTGTAGTAAGAGATAAACAGAAACTCAAATTTAAGTTATATATGTATGATAACTCATATGTATATATTTGTTAACATTCTCTTATGTCTTCTAAACCAAACCCAGTGGTTAATCTAGTGCTTTACATTTCAAAACCGTTATTATAGCTTAAGGCATTTGATCTCAATGTCATGAAATATGACGTGTGTGTGTGTATATATATATATAGACATAGTATAATGGGGAAAAACATCCTGCATCTTATCACCAGATTAAGAAATAGCCAACTAATTTTAATCAAAGCTGATTTAAAATTTGATATCACATTTTGAAACTTTAACTAGGTGTTGATTTATTCTTTCCCCATTTATATGTGATTTATAGTTTATAGAGTAACTTTTAGGTGAATGATTCCATTTAATCTCTACAAAGACTCAAGATCTTACAGACTAGGAGGCTGAAGCTCAGAACCACTGGCTTGGCCATTAAATCTATTCAGTTAGGACTGAGATCCAGACTTTCACATATACCTTTTTACTATGAAAAGTTGTAGGGAAGACAGCATTGTCATAAATTCTCTGAGTTGTCATGACTCATAATTATATAATGCTTTACCTTTCCCACTCCAATATTCTTGCCTGGAGAATTCCATGGACAGAGGAGCCCAGTGGGCTACAGTCCATAAGGTCACAAAGAGTCAGACACAACTGTGAGCTACTGACACTTACCTTTCCGGAATGGTGATTAATAGGGGACTTCCAAAGGCAAAAATAAGAAGCATAAGGATTAGTCTCTTAGGTTTTTCAGGAATAAGCCTGTTTTAAAAGGGCACATGGCCTTCCCACAGTTGTTGAATTCCTGTAAGTGACATCTCAGATGGGTCCCATGCAGGCGATCTATGGACTTAAGTGATCCAATCTCAAAGCTAGTTGTGTTCTTGAGAATGTTCATGGTAAATCTTTGGACTGCCAGCTTTGGGATTGGACGTCCCCATGAGGGGAAAGAGAGGTGCTGATGTAGAGTGGGCAGGTGAGTCTGGAGAGGAGCGGGCTTGGGTTTCATGGTGGCTCTCCTACCTTCACTGCACTACAGGCCTCAAGTTCTTTAGCAGTGGGTGTCCTGACCTTGCCCTTGCCCTAGGGGTGAGCTCGGGTGTCCGGCTGGAGGAGTCTGGGACTCCAGACACAGGAAGTTCACACTCATAGGCCCTTTGTGAAAGATGGAAGCAAGGTAGAAGGCCAGAAAGGATTCCTGTGTCAACACCAAATAGAGGGCTCCTTCCTACCACCGGAGGAGAGGCAGAAACACTGGGTCAAGACTGACCACAGATAGAAAGCAGAGATCAGCTGCCATGGATGACCCACAGAACAGTGAGAAAGGACCACCTAGGTCAGCGAGTCCCTGCCTGGCATCATCGATGAGAAATAGCAGGCTGCCCCCGGGGGAAGAGCAAGAGGCGGGAGAAGGGGCTCGGGGAGAACACTCTCAGGGCCAGGACTTCAACCCCAAGCTCCGGTTTCTTTACCATGAAGACACGTTTCCAAAGTTTTGACTTGAAGCAAACATATTCTCCTGTGGCAAATATAACTTTCCTTGCTGATTTCATGACATTAGGGAAATGCTTCCCCAAAGAGGTAATCCTGAGTAAAATGGGCAGATGTGAAAACGTTTGAGTCATGACTCAGGTGATTAGACAAACGTGAGTGACAAGCACAATGTTGAGTCCAGAAAATGACTTTACAGCAGTTTTCCAGCTCTGGGAGTTTCTGTATGTCATCAGTTGACTTGACCTTGTGAGCCATGGTCATTTTCTTCCCTCCAAGGCCTTGCTGAGGCCCACTTCCAGAGCTCTTTCTGCTGCTCTTGTCTGGGTCAGTGCTTCGGCTGCATCAGCCCACCTCACCAGCAGGTGCTAGCATGTTTAGATAAGAATACATGACATTTTCTAATGGAAAAATATGCTATAGAAGCCCAGCTTTACAGTTGAGTAAATTGTGAACTTTATACACTAGTTTTCTTAAAGAATGCCTTTTAATATGACAGCATGTGTTTCATTTAAGTTATGAAGTGTTTTTTTCTTTCCCCAGTTTTCTGTGGAAGTTTGGATCAGGGGATTTTTTCAGGGATGTTTTCAGCTGATTTTTAGGCAGTTATGATCCAGCTGAAGGTGGTTTCTGTGCTACTTAAGTAGTCCCTTATTTCTCAGGTAATGAACTGAGGTCTCTCTTCATTAGATAAGGACAGGGGAGTTTCACTGGCCACACTTAAGTTACAGATGTTGCAGAGTGAAACAAAACTTTCAAGGTTGCGTACATGACGACTTTGGTATGCTCAACCTATGCTTCCTTTAAAATTCCTTTTTTGAGGACTAGGTACTTATTAACTCATTTGACCTTCATTTTTAGTGGAGAAATGGTCGGAAGGAATAGCACAAGAGAACAAAGCAGAATGTGTGAGAGAGCCAGAAAGAACATCTACCGTTTCCCTAGAGCCCAAACGGATGGAAAAATCGACGGACACAGAGGAGGATAACATAGCAGCGCCGCTGTTCAGCAGCAAAACCACTCAGTTCCCGTCAGTCCAGGCTGACCTGGCCTCAGAGCCTGAGGACGCAAGCGAAGCACCCCGGGGCCCGTCCAAACCGACCAGCCCTAAGACCACCACCCCACCGTCGTCACCATTGCCAGCAGCTGTCACTTCCGAGTTTGCCTATGTCCCTGCGGACCCCGCCCAGTTTGCTGCTCAGATGTTAGGTAATGTTCCATCTGTTCATTCTGATCAATCTGAAATTTTAATGGTGGATGTGGCAACAAGTATGCCTCGTATTTCTGAGGAGATGCTGAGCTCGAAGGCTGCTGAAGAGAACGTGGTGGCCACTCCTAGTGTGTGTTCTGGAAAGATGGTAGAGCAGGTTGTGAGTGAAAAATCTGTCCATGTACATGTGGGCAGTAAGGCTGAATCACCAACGGCTTCCTCATTCCCCTTGCAAGGTGAACAAGAACCTCCTGCTTGTGACCATGCTTCTGAGGTCCCTTTGCAGGCTGACATTGAGGTGACATCCACCGTGCACATAGCCTCTATCTATAATGATGAGCCTGTAATCGAAGGAGTTACTTATGTCGAGCAGTTACCAGAACAAATAGTTATCCCCTTCTCTGATCATGTTGCTCATCTTAAAAGCAAGGAGCAGTCACCACCACACAGTCCCGTACTTGTAGTAGGCAAGACAGCCTCAGGCGGGTCTGAAAAATCTGTGGGTTCCACAAAATTTGTGCAGTTGGAGAGTACAAAGTATGACTCCTCAGTCCATGTGGAGGCAGACGGCTCTACCAAAGCAGTGAGCTCTGAGAAATCTATACACCTTGAAGTGGAGATCTTTGCACTGGCCCCTGGCAGTGCTGGGCAGGAGTCCGGGGAAAACCCTGCGTCCCAGGAGACGGAGGTCAAACCCGCGCGCTCAGGGTCCATAAGATCATCTAGTGGCCCCCAACCTCCTGTTCCAGAAGGTCTTTATGAACCAGAAATGGAACCAGAACGGGACGCAGCACCTTCCAACGAGGTTTGATGGAGCCAGGTAAGAAAATTACTCACAAAATTAAAAACCACACTTCTGGTGACATCTCTCTTTCAGGTGACCATCTAGGTAAGGCTCCCTGCAGACTGGTCAGAAGTCTTTCAATAGTACTGAAAATGCCAAACCTATTTAAATAAAGGCTTTGTTGTATTTGAGATCTTACTCTCATGAGATGAGTGATTTTAAAGTGACATCACCACCGCTTGGCCTCAAAGTTTGGTCGAGTGCTCTTCCATTGTTTGGACATACTGTGTTGCAAAAGATGTTTGAGCCTACTGTCAGGCACAAACGTACTCATGTGATCTGGATACTGCTACTGCAAAACTGTAATCACAGGGTGTTGGTTTGCAATTTCTCAAGAGTGTAAAGCGAATGACAACAACGCACTTACCTAGGTGGTGGCATTGGAAACATGGAAGAAATGGTGGTGTGTTTGACTGCTTTCGCGCTGAGGGAGAGCTCTGCAAGCTGGTCTGGGGGCCGGTTGAGCAATGCCGTCTTGCCTGGGGGCTTCCCACAGCGGAGGGAGCAGCTTCATAGCTGGATGGAGAGGGGAAAGGTCAAGGTGAAGTTCTGCCCCCAGGGGAGCCGGGTGGTAGCGGCAGCAGGAAGGATGGACGTGTCAAGGCTGGCTGGCTTCCATCATTACCCCAACAGGAGCCTAAATCAATCTGCTTGCTTGGCTGCTGAACTATCACTACTGCTCTCCTGTGACACAGATGCACCGTCTGACCTCCAATCTTGGTCTAGTCAATGGCCTTCGGTCCACCCGCCCTCCTACTTCATCCAGACGAGTGCAGTGGCCCTTCTCCCTTGAGGTAGCTGGGACGTGCAGGGACCAACATCCCCCATTCCTTCTGCAGAAGCTCCCTCAATCACGACTCTTACCAGAGTCAGAATAATAGAGGTGTTACCACAGCAGGTGTTTAGAGATGAAATTGTCTGGCAGTGTGACAGGGACTCTGCACAGCTGGAAAGGCGGGGGCAGCGTTGGAGCGCAGCCTGTGGGCGCTGGCTGGCATTAGACTTGTGGCCTGGGCAGCACTTCATCCCAAGTCACTGTTCTCAAGCGGCTTAACTGCTTCCAAAGCACTAGAGGCATTTCCTGACACCTGGCAACTTCGCTTGTGCTTATCTTTAATTAGCTTCCAGAGGGATCGGTTTCAGGAGCCTGAAAACGTAGCTTAGGCATGTGCATAGTGTCTTTTTCTTTCCTGAAGAACGAAGAAAAAAAAAGCTGCACAAAGGCTAGATGTTGCTCTTCTGTCCCATCTTCTGGGACTCAGTTCTCCACAACAGCACTGGTATCGAGTAGGCAACTCTAACCTGACATGATAGCATCCTTGGTGGAAGTGAATGGATGGCACCCCAAGACCTTTCTTTTCTTCTTAAAGAGCCACTGTGCAAACATGCAGCCTTCTACTGCCACCTAGGACCTATAATTTCAAGTCTCGCCTAAGCCCGAGCAGGGCTCTCAAGTACTGAATCCTAGATTATGTGATGTTTTGTGTGTGGTGACCAACTGGCGGGCTACGATGGCGCCTGTGAGAGCCCGAGATACCTGATTATGTGATCAAAAGATGCCACCTAGTGCTGAGTGCCAATTTCTTCCGAGAAGAGAGGAATCGTTTTGCAGATGCATTAACTTTTTCCAGTGGCTTCACACGCTCTTAAGTTGATTCTTTTGGTAGAGCTGGAAGTGCTGACTCTTCATTTCCTGAGGACCCTGGAGAAGCCAGGTCTAAAGTTAAGTTCCTGGAAACAGCAGCTTAGAATGAGACTGCTCCTCAGCCACAACCCTAGTGTCCCTGCCACTTGCTATCAAAACACTGTTCTCATTTTCCAACTGTAGAGAATCTCTCTTCTTTCACATTACCAAACAATTTATTTAGCCCTCTCTATAGCATGCTTTATGGCACATATTACTACAGCTGTTTGTTTATAGGTAAAAAAAAAAAAAATTTCTGTGCATAGCGCCTGATACAGAGACCAAACGTTTAACGCCTGCAAATTTTTTTTTTTGTAGCGATAGCAGCAAGCGAAGCAGGACAACCACCACCATATTCTAACATGTGGACCCTTTATTGTCTAACTGATATGAATCAACAAAGCCGCCCATCACCGCCACCTGCACCTGGGCCTTTCCCCCAGGCGACCCTCTATCTTTCTAATCCTAAGGATCCACAGTTTCTGCAGCATCCACCGAAAGTTACTTCTCCAACTTATGTGATGATGGACGACAGCAAGAAGACCAGTGCCCCACCTTTTATTTTAGTGGGCTCAAGTGTTCAGGAAGCACAGGATTGGAAGCCTGTTCCTGGACACGCTGTTGTTTCCCAGTCAGAGGCCGTGAAGAGATATGCCGCAGTGCAAGTGCCCATTGCTATTCCTGCAGATCAGAAATTCCAGAAACACGTCCCCACCCCCCCAGAATGCTAGTCCTCCTACAAGTGGACAAGATGGGCCCCGGCCAAAAAGCCCAGTTTTTCTTTCTGTTGCTTTCCCGGTAGAAGATGTAGCCAAAAAGGTTCAGAATCTGGTGACAAACGTTCTCCCTTTGGAAGTTACGGTATTGCTGGAGAAATAACCGTGACTACTGCCCATGTTCGCAGAGCAGAAACTTAAAACTGGCAGGTAAATTCTCCTCCTCGTGTACCTGGGCCTTAACACATTTGTGTGTGTTCTTGGCAATTTGATTTGTTGACCTGTAGACAAAGGTATTTTAAGCCAGTGAGCTGAGTGTATGCCAGGCACACAGCACCAGGGACGCTCACCTAGGTCTGGTGTCAGACGTGCACCAACCAACTTGTTTACCTTTGAACACCTAGTCCTGTGTCTAGCCCTGCAGAAGATGGCAAAGGGATGCAGTCACAAAAAGACAGTCTTATATGGGCATTGTGATCTAGCTGGCAGATTTAAAGGGCGAGGAGGAGCAAGTTGAGCAGTTCTAGAGGGAGCACACTTAGGAGCACTTGGTCCACGTGGTGAGTATGCTCCCTCGCACAGTGAGTACTCAGCAGAGCAAAGGGTGGAGGCACATTAAAGAGCTAAAAGAGCAGCGTTAACTGTAGGTAGTTTTATCCTCACAAATCAGTACTTTTTTTTCAACCAGTACTTATTACCACATGCAGCATCAGTCTCTCCTCGCCGTCGCGAGCAGAGAAGTATTGATGCAGGCCCTCATCTATTAGATGAGGTGTTCAGCGTCCCAATGTAAACAGACATGTGCCCAGGAGGAGCTGGCCACACAAGGAGCCCACAGAGTCCAAAGGCAGGAAAGAACAGATGAGAGACCCTTTAGGTGAAGTCAGATGAGAAGAGGGGACCTGCCTCCCAAATGAAAAGATGGGATTAAGAGTTCAGTGGGGAACCAGAAGACAGCATCTGAACCCCAGAAGCTCGATGTCAATTAGAGGCAAGTTCAAGTGGCATAATGACTATATTTAAGGAGGCACTGTTTTCAAAATACCTTAGGACATTTACTTACACCCTTTGTAGACTTCTAGTGGAACTGTCCAAATGGCTGTCTTGAGCCTGAGATGCCAGGATATTTCAGTGCGCACGCAGAGGTAATATTAGTTACGAGCTTAGCAGAACAGGAGCATAGGACTTGCATTTCTGATCATCCCTCATCTTACATGTTCAGTTGCTATGAGTAAACAATTTACTGTTTACATTATTCCTAACAGATGCCGAAATTGACATTGTTTGAGTCAACGTTCAAGGTGGAGTCTGCCACCAAGCACACTGTATCAATAAACTTCATGCAAGCATAAAACCTTGTCATCTCGCTTTATTTTATAACTTAGGGGGTATAGAAACAACACAACCAGGTCTTAAGTACACATTGTAAAAAAATATATATATTTCCACTGGAGCAGTTTTCTAGCAAGGTTTTCCAGTTACTCATTCCCTGGCATTCAGAGTGAATACAGTGGCACCATATTCTACTGTACTTACCCAGAAGACACTCAGTGTGAACTCTGGCACCACAGGGACTTCTTTGTAAGGACATTCTTGACAATTTACGATCACATGAATTGCAATTATGAGTATATTTGAAAGTTTAAATGAAACCACACTCTTTAGAACATTCTAAAGCCTTTATTAGCATCAGATAGATTATTTCATTATAACACTTGTTAACTTTGAGACAGCCATTGAAATAACTTACTGGCAGTTAACCTAAGGCCCCTAGGAGCAAAATCTCAGTCTGGGGTTGGGTAGATAAATACCGTATGATTAATGTACCCCAATTAAAGGGGCAAAGCTACTGTACAGTAGGTCTCTGTACATATCTTAAGTACACAGGTGCCTTGAAAACCTGAAATGCACAAGACCTCCTTTTATATAGTTTGATATTTATAATACATGAATACAACTGAGTTTCCCTGGTGGCATTTGCCACTGGAAGTTGAAGCATTTAAAAAGGTTTGTCGTCATGTAATGATGGTGCCTATAACCTCTATTTCTATGGTATTTTTGTGACTTGCTAGGTTTTATACATATTTTCAAACATACAAACACCACCTTTGAATTCTAATGACATTAATTATAGAAAATTGTAAAAGTAAATTCAGAGTACTAAAATAAGCAAATGAAATACCTTTTCCAGTTTCGAATTTTCAAATTAGGAATGTCTCTTCCAAACATTCAATTTTTTTTTTTTTTTTAGGGATGGGAGGGGGCAAAATTGAGAGGATTAGTGTAAAGAAAAGCCATCTTTTCAATGTAGTCTTTACAAAATGACATACACCTTCTCTATATTTGAGCATATAAACCTTGTATAGGAGAATTTTAAACATTTCAAAGTTAAATCTAAAACATTCAAGCATGACAGCATAAAAATATTCAAAATAACTTGATTTGGGTTACTATATAATTCCATAAAGCTAAAGTTACATTTAGGTATAAACCTTCGGTAAATATGGCAACAGCAACCATCAAAAGCATATTTGCCAGCAGTTTCCCATACCTCTGTATAAAATAGTATTTCAAAGAAGCACGACCGGATAGCAGAATCACCCATTTTTCCTAAGACTTTCATCACTGGTATCACCCTATCATGAGAGGGTTCTTTCCATTTTTTTTAAAAGATGAGTAGAAACCAAGGAAGAAAATTTTAAAACATAGGTTTAAGACTTATCTGCAGATGAGTCAAAACGCCCCAACTTGTCTACATTTTAATAAATGTCAGGCAAATTGAAGTAGTTTCTGTCCCAGTAGCTGCCTGAATAAAGCCAGTCCTGGGCTCCGCTGTAGGGATTAGGGCCTTGATGGAACCACCTGTTAAGACAAGATTTACAAGGGAAACTGTTTGCAATCACAGGATCCTCACTGCTTCACCAGCTTGCAGACTCCCCTACTGCAGCGATTCACTTCATTCTGTGAGCTAGAGGTTTCCAAGAAGACTTAAGTGTTTTTAGAGAGCACTTACGTAAAACAACAGGCTTCTCGGGTGGCTCAGTGGTAAAGAATCTGCCTGCCAGTGCAGAAGACATGGGTTCAATCCCTGACTTGGGAAGATCCTCTGGAGGAGGAAATGGCAACCCACTCCAGGACATAGAAGCCTGGTGGGCTGCATACAGTCCATGGGGGTTTCAAAGAGTCAGACATGACTGAGCATGCACCCAGTCGTGCTCAGAATATGTAAAACAATATTCTGAAATGTGTAATAAGACCACTTGAAAGGTAAGGATTTTCCATGGCATTCAGTAACGGTATCTAATTGTCCACCGCTTACCTTCCAGAATAAAGCAGCATTTAAGCAATGAGGAATAAGGAATCAGGGTGAGGGGACTTTTACAGTCTACCTACAGTAATAGGAAGGTGCCTGATTCAGAGTAAATCTCCCCACCCCAAGATATTACTTCCATTTCACAAATGAGGAGCTCAATGTCAGAGAAGTTAAATAACTTGCTCAAGCTAACCATGATATCAAATAAGCCTTTTTAAAGATCATCATTTTCCAAATATACTATGTTACACATAATCCACTGAAATTAATCTGGCCCACATCTTCCTGGGTCTCTCTTTTTCCACACTAACGTGGATTTATAGGCTGCATCTGGCTTCTACCTTACCCATCTGATCAAACTCTAGAAAGAGCTGCCCTAATTTACTTGCCCTTTAAAAGACGATTCATCCATTTCCTAAATATTCCCAGCTTTGAGGTAATGGAAATGCAAAATTACTTCTTCAAAAGGTTCAAATTTCAATTTGTGTAACATTTTCTAGTAAGATTTAGTTTTTCAGAGTAATATTTATAAAAATAGTTTCATGTCTATCATTCTTTCCAAATAAATTGCCTCAAAAATATTTAACAATTAGAGTGAGGTTAGATAAATCCCAAGTGGTCCCTGTTAACCACTGCAGCAACACTAAAAGCCCTAAGACAGAAACTGTGCTTCAGATTAAACTCATTCCTTGAAGGCTGAGAAAGTAAATGCCCATTAGGCCCAAGTTTCTAAATTATTACAGAAGTTATTTGGCTTTGGGGACTTTTCCCTAATTAAAAATTTTAAAGTCAAATATCAATATCAAATATTTATCAAGATACGTGTTTCTCAAGACTTTGGTAACCACACTGAAAACACTGTAAGGATTTTTCTTTGATCAAAGTCAGAATTTTTGTCTAAATGAAGCATACAGTTTTACTCCTTTTGGTCTCACAAGTCCAAGCAATGAAAGCACTTTTGTAATCAGGCTTAACAAAATCCAAGCACTTCAGAAAATCCATCAAATCAAAATCAGGGTCATCAAAAATGACTAAAAATTAACCAAGCCTCAAGCCTGCACCACAGGACTTCCTCCATACAAAGTGGACAACGGGCAAGTCACGTGCAAAGAGACCACAGAACAGGAGATTGAATAACAAAGGACTTTTTGGGTTCACACATAAGCCACTGAAGGCCATGTCTGCAGGGCCTCCCTGTGGGGAGCACCTGTTCTTGGGAAGAACTGGAACACAGTACAGAAGACAATCAGGTCTGCGGATCTGATACTAAGGACTAGCGTTTCTCTCAATGTCTGGTCTTCTCATTTCTAGCACTCAGGTCTGGAAACCACTGCTGCTGTCGGCGCATCCTCTCCACAAGCAGAAAAGTTCATGCTGTCTTTCCAAAGTCAAACACTTTAGACAAGCATGGGCCAAAAAAGAGGGGATTGGGAGATGTCTTTGTTGCCTTTAGTCAAGGTTTCTGAGTCTAAGAATCCATGAGTCTATGTCAGTAATGTGTGTTAGTCAATGACTGACGTGTGTGTGTTAGTTGCTCAGTCGTGTCCAACTCTTTGTGATCCCATGGACTGGAGCTCGCCAGGCTTCTCTGGCGCCATGGAATTCTCCAGGCAAGAATACTGCAGTGGGCTGCCATTCTCTTCTTCTGGGTGTCTTCCTGACCCAGGGATCAAACTTGGGTCTCCTGCATCACAGGCAAATTCTTTACCATCTGAGCCACCAGGGAAGCCCCATGTCAGTAATACAACATTCTATAATGTAATCAGTAATATAGCATTCTACATAATATAACATTCTAGAACGCTGTTAATTCTGCATGATGCTCTTACTGGGGGAAGAGAGGGCTTCACCACCTTTGTGGCGTCATCACCCACCTCTTCAAAGCCGTGTCTCTCACCAGTCCCACCCCTTCCTCTCCACATAACTCCGCTTACTAAGGTCTCTGGGCTTATCTCAGAAAACAGCGCAGGCTCACAAGCAGGCATTTTCATGTGTATGAACTGCAGTTTAAAGCCTGAAAAATCCCAGAGCCTGAACTTTTTCAAATGACTGAAACTGGTATCAACATGAAAGCCAGCTTTTAGTGCGGATGAGTTTGGGACAGGTTATAGTAAGTTTCTGGGTGTGATTTCCAAGGACTGGTTTCAACTCTCCCCTGCAAAACACATCCCTTTATAAGCTGCACAACCTCTACCCCGACACAAACTGAACCCAGTTGCTCAAAAGCACATTATCAGCCAGGAGAAGACCCAGTCAGCGAACACCACCTCTCACCCCTACTGGGAAAGGGCTCCAAGCACATATTCTTTTGACCAAGGGTCAGCAGCATCGTTTTTAAGGTCTGTATACCCATATAAGAACTATGGATGCTAAGAGACAGCGGTGGAAGCAAGCATGTGTAAGGCTCCAAACTGGAGCTCACAAACCTAGCTTCCAGTTTTATTTCCAGGCCACCACAGAGCTGTCCAAAGCTCGTTGCTTTCTGAAAGTAAGACTTCACCCAACAGTAAACATGCTTACTGGACTTGCACTTACTTCGCACACTTGAAAATGTGGTCAGAAAAATAAAGGAGTTAATTAGAAATACAGCACAAAGTGGGCTTTCTGCAAAAGCGACTAAAAATAATGATAAAAACTGATCAAGTCTTTTCAGAAGGGATTGCAGTAAAGCAGTGTGGTTTTGGTTTTTGTGGCTCTTTCTAATCATGGTCTGCGAGGTGTACTTGTCCTTGAGCAACTCTCTCAAATGAAATACAACCAGCATTTGTTTCCTCACGTACAAGGGGACTTCTAGACTAATGGCTTTCCAGAGGTCCCCCGGATTCTGCACATGCGCAGGTGGGAGAAGGTGAACCTCCATGTTCAGCCCTCATCCTACCCCCGCAGCTCTGTGGCCATGTGGTCTGTATTTGCAAATTCTTTGTATGTTCATTGGCAAGAAAGACTTTGATGCTAACAAAAAAATCCCAAAACTGTTGGACTTGATACCTAAGATCATTCCTAGTTCTAATAAAGGTAGAAGACACCAAAGGGGCTACCAAGTAATATCTACTAAACTGGTTGTGAAATTATGCCCACACTGGCTCTGAAATTTACTTAACAACTGAATAATGGGACAATGGTTTCTATTATATAAGTGTAAAAAACGTTTTTGTTCTATTCCTGTTTATAAGAGATTCTATTACTCAACCCAAGTGACTAAGTAACTCCTGATTCTTTTGAAAATTTTTCAAAACTTGCACATTTTACTGCCCAGTTTCTGATTCTTAATGGAATCCAAGATGTCATTTTAACAAACTGTATCTATGTGTTTGGTAAAGGCATTGTCTAAATGTCCTTGGATCCACGATATATGTATAAGCAAAGCTCCTATAATTTACTCAAACAAACAACTCTGAACCTGTTTCATACCAAAATCTGTAACTCTACTTTCCCTCTTATAAAAGGGACAAGTGTTTTGCTGCATAGGGAAGAGAGTTTGCTTAATTGACATCGACCTGTGTGAACTGTATAGAAATATTTTAACCTTAATTTCCAAATAGTCCTTTTTCTTTGCACATGTGCAGCCCTTTCAGCTTGAACTTGGTCAAAGGAAAGTACTTTTCTCTCAGGCCTGGGGACAACTCGCAGGGTGCAGTGAGCCCCACTCTGTAGTCCACACATCTGCCAGCCCCCCACCGCCATCCCACACACCCCAGCCCCCTCGGCGCACCTCGTCTTCCAGTCCTCCTCTGACTTGGACCTGTTCTTGCGGGCCGCTCTCTGTTTCTCCTCGAGTCGCTTTTTTTCTTCACTAGCTTGATCTAGAATCAGCATAGCAGTGAAAAACGGTTATTGTGCGAGCAGAGACCGCCCGGGACAGCACCTGGCACACTCACTCCATGGAGGCATGTGTTAGCCTAGCCACCCTTTATCAGAGCACAAGCACCACAGTCACGGCATGTCAAAACTTAACACAGCCCCAAGCCAGGGAGAGGTGATGCTGGCATCCAGGACCTCTCACCTCCTTCCACAGCCTCTGTGTTTACCCAAGGAGCCTGCTTATTCTTAAGGCCTCAGAAATCATGTTAAAATGCTTCCCTGATGGTCCAGAGGCTCTGCACTCGCAATGCAGGGGGCCTGGGTTCAATCCCTGGTCTGGGAACTAGATCCCATATGCCGCAACTAAAAGATCCCCCATGCTGCAACTGAGATCTGGCAAATAAACAAACATGTGCTTAGTCACTTCAGTCATGCCTGGCTCTGTGCAACCCTAAGGACTGTAGCCCGCCAGGCTCCTCTGTCCATGGGATTCTCCAGGCTAGAATACTGGAGTGGGTTGCCATGCCCTCCAGGGGATGGATCTTCCTGACCCAAGGATCAAACCCGAGTCTCCTATGTTTCTTGCACTGCAGAAGGCTCTTTACCACTAGCATCACCTGGGAAAAGAATGGGTTGCTCAGTCATGTCCGATTCTTTATGACTCCAAGGACTATACCGCGAGGACTAGTCAGAGGACTAGCCCGACAGAGGACTAGTCTCCTCTGTCCATGGGATTCTCCAGGCAATAATACTGGAGTGGGTTGCCATTCCCTTCTCCAAGGCATCTTCCTGACCCAAAGATAGAACCCAGGTCTCTCGCATTGGCAGGCAAATTCTTTACCATCTGAGGCACCAGGGATGCCTTGTGTTAACACCTAAAATGCTAACATGTAAGATGCTTGTGCGAACATATAAAATGCTATGCCCTAACAGACTAAAAAGCAGACAGTGACTGGGAGGAAGGCAAACCATCCTCCTCAAAGAAATCCACCTTCCTGGAGCTGCCAGGCACGTTACCTATCTCCCGTTCTCCATGGCTCTGATGTCAGGCCGCAGCCTGCAGTCTGTCTTAGGAATCACGCTCTCCATCTCCTTGTCTACTTCATTCAAAACCATTGCAAAGCTAGTAAAATTGTACATCTAAAAAGAAGAAAATGTTCAAATTAACATGTACTGGAGGTTAATGCAGAATGAAACCCTGAGGCTAGAAGATTCGACAGGGATCCCTCGCTCTTTTCTACGGTGATGATGGCTGGCCTCTCTGCACCCACACATCTCCATGTTTTCTCCCAGGTCTGTGCCAGCTGTGGGAGTCTGTCTCAAGGAAACCCCCAGGTGACATTCACCACCATCATCTCCAGGCAGAACTACGAGTGAAACCAACAGTCTCCATTCCACATGAAAAGTCTCACTTGGTAGATCTGGCTGCATCACCACGTACTTAAAGAGAGTCAGTCTTACTTCTCAGTAAGTACAGAGGAAGCCCCCTCAAAGGCCCACACCCATAGGTATGGAGGAAGCCCCGCAGAGGCCCACCCCAAGGCACCTCAGCCAGACACCAGGAGGCCTGGGCGGCAGCAACGCCAGGTCCTGGGCAGGAACCACAGAGGGCTGACGCAGGAGCAATTCAATGACCTGCCTCTCACCCCCGCCCACCTCCTGGTTCCATCCAGGCCGGGGAAAGAGTGCCATCAGATTCAAGTAAACAGGAGGCCTTACCTGGGCTGAGTTCGGAGGCCGCGGGGCTATTCGCCACAGGAGAATGCTCCCGGGGATGACCAACACGCTCTCGGAATCCGGCATTGGCATTTCATCTGACTCCTCCGAAGCACTCACCTGGAAGAACCAACAGAGGAACAAAACTGAAATGTTTTGAAAAGACTGTGCTTATAACTGTGAATATTCACTAGAAGGACTGAGGCTGAAGCTGAAGCTCCAATACTTTGGCTACCTGATGCAAAATGCTGACTCACCAGAAAAGACCCTGAAAAACTGAGGAAAAAAATTGAGGACAAGAGGAGAAGGGGGCCGAGGGGCGGCAGAGGATTAGACAGCTGGATGGCATCACCGACTCAATGGACATGAGTTTGAGCAAACTCCGGGAGTTACTGAAGGACAGGGAAGCCTGGCGTGCTGCAGTCCATGGGGTCCCAAACAGTCGAACATGAGTTAGTGACTGATCACCAATAACAACAAATTGTAAAATAAGCAGTTTTCACTGCGCGGCATTAGAATGTAACCCCACGAGTGCCAGGGCACCGTGCCTTTCTCATTCTCACGTCCTCACCTTTCGACGTCCTCACCTTTCGATCCAGGCCAGGAAGCCATAAATGTGGGTCGAGTGACTGAGTCCATGCTGTGAGCCTGTGTTGTGTCAGTTTTAGGGGCTACGAGCATTTAAGGCATTACCATCATGACTGTAGTCATCATGCTTTGCTGTCATTGTTTCAATATTTTTAAAGCTTTATTTAAAATCCAAAATAACTCATTTAAGTAGTTCGTGGAACATTATGAGGGCAAGAAAAGGTTAAACTCTTGGAGCATTTAACTAAATTTATCAATGACCCAAACCAGCAGGGATCCTGAAAGTTTTCAATCGAAAGACTTTAGGCTAAAAAGAAAGCAGCGTTTCCGCTGGCTGCCCGCTCCCTCCCCTTCCCCAGCGGAGCTATGCCAGCAGCTCTCTGTATATTTAGTCCTTACGTAACTAGCCCATAAAGTTTTATATATAAAGAATTTAAGCCTTTGGAAAGTGAAGTCATATTCCCAATGTCATTGTTACCAAATCTAGAACTACTGGCTGAGACATGGAATTTTAAAATCAGCAACAAAGAGGGGACGACACTGGTAACAAGCTTCGCCTGGCATCTGAATATCCTCAGGAGCATCAGAAACCCACAGTGGCCGAGGCCCTGGGAGGCGAGACTAGACACGGGAGAGCGGGAGGGTGCCTCTCCAAGATGCAAGGCCCTTCTGTCTACAAAGATTGACCGGGGCTTTCTGGGACACGAGGGAGATTTTCTGGAATTTCCCCAATGCCTTCTGCTGTACTGAACCCCACTTCTGAAAGGGGAGAGCGAGGCTCTGCCTCTTGCAAGCAACACAGCGGGGCGAGGGGAGCTGGGAGCAGAGAGCCAGGCTATGATGCTCAAAGAGGATGGGACCTGAGCTGTCTTTACCCGGGGACCCTGACCTCTGTCAACTGCTCTGACATGAGGGTGCTATTACTGTCTCCATTTTACAGATGAGGCGCTGAGGCAGAGAGAGGGTAGGGATCTGCCTAAGATCAAACCACTCAGAAGTGGGGGAGGCAGGATTCCAAGCAGAGCTCATGCTCTGATCCCTGATGCCCCTTACTGGAAAACAACCAGTCCTCCAACGCTTCCTGTCCAAACAGGTGCAACCTCTCTCTAGCTCAGACTCCACTGAGCAGTCCAGCCTCCCAGGGTCCTGCGACAAGAAGCTGTGGCCTCACAAGGGGAGAGTCTAAGGCTGAACTGTCCCGTTAGGAAGAAGCTTCAGAAGAGGAGGATGGCCATCCAGCAACGATTCTCTTAACTGCGATGCTCTCAGCTCCCGGGATCTCAGATTCAGAGGAGGGCAATAACACTGCTGCCTGCATGAAAACCCATGTGATTATTCTGGGTATAATTTCAAAACTGCTAACGCACAGAAACAGAAAGGAGAGTAAGAATATCTGTCTAAGATGAACTCCAACTTTCCAAAGTGATGTGAATTCAACACCGTGTGTGTAACTGCATAGCACACACCCATCCTCCATGAAAGAGTATCCCAAGCATTCCCTAACAAGTCCGATCATCTGTTCATTACTGTATAGCACATGCAACTCTGCTCAATGTTATGTGCCAGCCTTGACGGGAGAGGGGCTTAGGGGAGAACAGACACATGTGTATGTATGGATGAGTCCATTTGCTGTTCACCTGAAACTGTCACACCATTGTTAATCGGCTTTATGAAAGTCACTCAGTCGTGTCTGACTCTCTGCGACCCCATGGACTGTGGCCTGCCAGGCTCCTCTGTCCACAGGGATCCTCCAGGCCAGAATACTGGAGTGGGTAGCTGTTCCCTTCTCCAGAGGGTCTTCTCAACCCAGGGATGGAACCCAGATCTCGACATTGCAGGTGGATTCTTTACTGTCTGAGCCACAGGAAAGTCCAACAATACTGGAGCGGGTAGCCTTTCCCTTCCCCAGCAGATTTTCCCAACCCAGGAATCCAACCGGAGTCTCCAATT
The DNA here is from genome assembly GCA_917880005.1 of Nanger dama. NCBI lineage: Eukaryota > Metazoa > Chordata > Mammalia > Artiodactyla > Bovidae > Nanger > Nanger dama. The sequence goes on from CAKJTW010000090.1 coordinate 528,594, forward strand.
GGCTTTAGCCAATACAAAATGTTTTTGGTGTTAGAAACAGCAACAAAAATAAAATTTAAAAAAAAAGGTCAAGGAGAAACATCACATGCATGGGCACGTATAAAACGTAACACTGTGACCCACTATCAGGCCACCATCCAGGGATCCCCTCGACACCATCTTCTGGGATTGTTTACCTGTTTGCTGTTCTTCTTCTCTTCAGTATTTTTCTTATCATTTTTTTTGTAAGCATCAAATGTGGCTGGGTCAACACTGTACAAACATTCTGTCCATTTCCCGTATAGGGCACGGAGCTTCTTTTGCTGCCAAAAAAATCGATGCTGAGCCAACAATTAAACCAGTGTCTCGGGGTAATTGAATATTATCCTAAACTGAAAGTACTGGTCACTCAGTCATGTCCAGCTCTTTGTGACCCCATGAACTGTAGCCCACCAGGCTCCATGGAATTCTCCAGGCAAGAGTGCAGTGGGTAGCCATGCCCTTCTCCAGGTGATCTTCCAGACCCAAGGACAGAATCTGAGTCTCCTACATTGCAGAAGACTCTCTGCAGTCTGAGCCATCAAGGAAGCCTGTCTTTTCATAAATAAAGATGCTTACGAATCAGATTCTTTAAAGAAATAGATATTTCTTGCAGAAGAGTTTTTCAATTTACTGAAATGCTGTTTCCTAGATAACGGCATGAAACCTAGACAGCATGTTAAAAAGCAGAGGCATTACTTTGCTGACAAAGGTCTGTCTAGTCAAAGCTAAGGTTTTTCCAGTAGTCATGTATGGATAGGAGAGCTGGACTACAAAGTAAGCTGAGCACCAAAGAACTGATGCTTTTTAAGAACAGATGCTTCTCCCAACTGATGTTGCAGAAGATTCCTCAGAGTCCCTTGGACTGCAAGGAGATCAAACCAGTCAATCCTAAAGGAAATCAGTCCTGAATATTCACTGGAAGGACTGAAGCTGAAGCTCCAATACTTTGGCCACCTGATGCAAAGAACTGACTCACTGGAAAAGACCCTGATGCTGGAAAAGAGTGAAGGCAAGAGGAGAAGGGGATGACAGAAGATGAGGTGGCTGGATGGCATCACTGACTCGGTAAGTTTGAGCAAGCTCCCGGAGTTGGTGATGAACAGGGAAGCCTGGTGTGCTGCAGTCCATGGGGGTCAAAAAGAGGCAGACACAACTGAGCCGACTGAACCGAGATAACAGCAGATTGTATCTTCCTTTTTAAATTTTTTTGGCTGAACCACGCAACATGTGGGATCTTAAGTTTCCCAACCAAGGATCGAACTGTGCCCCCCGCAGTGGAAGCATGCAGTGTTAACCACTGGATCACCAGGGAATCCCGGTGTTGGCAGATTTTAATAACAACACTTTACTGAGTGAACACCACCTATACTAGTCGACATTTAAAATGGAACTTTACCTTTTATCTTGAATGTAGCCTTCAACTTTATGTAATTCTTTTCCAAAAGGCCGCACGGCTTAAAATTCAACACGCATTTGTCCCCAGTCCTGTAAAGGAGACAGTGAGCTTGGGTTATTGTTCAACACGGAAGCAGCAGCAGAGAACAGTGACTCTCTGGCAGTGCCTGCTGTTTACTGATTTTCTAACTCACACCAGGCTCCACACAGAGAGTATCACAATTAATCCATAATCAGTATTGAACCCACCACAAAGGAAAAGCAAGCAAGGTCCATAAAAAAATAAGTGAGTTGCTGTTATGGAATGAAAGTCTGCCTACCCCTCGTCCCAATTCATATGGTGAAGCCTCGTCACCCATGTAAGGCTATTTGCAGGTAATCCGGTCCTAAGGGTGGAACTGAATGGATGCATGCTCTTCGAATAAGAGACTTTGGGGAGATGATCCCTCCCTCTGCCATGCGAAGATTTGAAAAGATGGCCAATTTGAAACCAGGAAGAGGGCCTTCCCCAGCACTGAGTCTGACACCACCCTGACCTAGGCCTCCCAAGTCTCCAGAAGCATGAGATATAAATGCTGCCCTTGAAGCTACCCAGCACACCACGTTCTGTCACCACAGCCCAAGCCGACTAGGACACGGGCCTAGGCTTACAGCAGGATTTGAATCCACCTCTTTCCAACTCTCCTGTCCCTCCTGTCACCTGCCCCCATGTGAACAATACAAGCTAAACGGTGTCAGCAAGATGAGCTGAGGGAGGCAGGAATGAAGATTCCCTGAGGCTGCCGAAGCTATCAGTTTACCAGTCTTCCATAGTTAGAGACTTAAAAATATAAACTCTATTCATTAAGGACTTCCCTGGCGGTCCAGTGATTCAGCATCCAAGGCAGGGGACATGGGTTCAATCCCTGGTCCTGAATATTCCATGTGCCATGGGGCAACTTAGCCTGGGAGCCCAGCTACTAAATCCTGTTCATTAAATGGATTGGCTTCTATTTACCACAGAGTTACACTGCCTGGTTCTTAAGTTGTCATTAGACTCTACTAGAATTTTTTTAATTTATCCACATATACAGAACTTTAAAAAATGCTTTAAACATATATTCTTGGCCAAGCTGCATAGCTTATGGAATCTAAGCTCCCCAGTCAGGGATTGAACCCAGGCCTTCCACAGTGAGAGTGTGGAGGCTTAACCACTGGACTGCCAGGAAACGCCTTGCAATGCAATGCACTTTTTTTTGGCCACACCACATAGCATGTGGGATCTACATTCCCGGACCAGGGATCAAACCCAGGCCCCCTTCACGGGAAGTGTGAAGTCTTAACCACTGGGCCGCCAGGGATGTCTTCTACTAGAACTTTTACAGAAAGTCTACCAGACCCCTCTGATGCAAATGAAGGGACGGGGACGATGAACCATCTCACTTGTGGTTTGTGATCTCCACGTTGCCGTATTGCTCAATCCAGAGCTTTCCCACGATGATGTTGTGCACACAGCATGTAGGATTCGTCCACGTATATGCTTCATTGTGTCTAGAAAACAAAAAGAAAGCCAAAGTCCAGACAAAGTAAGAAGTGTTACTCTGTTTAAAAAGCACATCTGCCTCAAATGCCGTGACTCAGGATAACCCATCAGAATCCTGGAGAGCACTCAACTCTAAGACTATAAAAACTGCTGATGTTAATCCCAGTAAAATAGGTATCATCTGGTTAATTCTTATTGTTTCTTAAAAGGATGCAAAAACTTAAAAACAAAACTATGCTTCTACCAAACTCCAAATTAAACTATGTACATAATCATCTTAAGCCTTCAAATGTTTGGTGAAAACGTAATAAATTTAGAGGTAGAAAAGAAAAATGATCTATTAGGTACTTTCCAGCTTGCCAAAGGAAAAACTTGTGTATGTGAATAAGTTCCAATTTTACACATTCTTTGCTTTTGAAAACACTCATTTATTCATCTTCGTACACTTATGCTTAAATGTATTTTTAATTCACAAGCAGTAAAATTCACTCTTCTTGGTGTTATTTAGTTCTGTGAGCTTCAGTGCGTGTGTAGATCACTGTAACTAGTACCACAACCACAAATTCCATCACACCCTCCACAAATTCGCTCATGCTGACCCTCTATGGTCAAACCTTCCCCCACCTGGAATTCCTAAACAACTCATCTGTTCTCCATTGCAATAGTTTTGCCTTTTCTAGCATGTCATATAAATGGGATAATACATCATGCCACCTTTGAGATTAGCTTCATTTGTATAATGTATTTTAAATTCTATGTATCAATAATTTGTTCTTATTTCTGAGTAGTATTCTACTATATGAATGTATCACAGTTTAACCATTTGGGCTTCCCTGATGGCTCAGAGGTTAAAGTGTCTGCCTGGAATGCAGGAGACTGGGGTTCGATCCCTGGGTCAGGAAGATCCCCTGGAGAAGGAAATGGCAACCCACTCCAGTACTCTTGCCTGGAGCATCCCATGGAGGGAGGAGCCTGGTAGGCTACAGTCCATGGGGTCACAAAGAGTCAGACACGACTGAGCGACTTCAATTTCCTTTCCTTTCCTTTAACCATTTACTCCCTGAAGCACGCTGGGTTGCTTTCAGTTCTTGGTGATTGTAACACTCCTATAAAACATCTGGGCATGGCTCTTTGTGAAAATACACCTCTTTATTTCTCCAGAGTAAATGCCTATGAGTGGACTGCTGAATCAACTGGTTAACAGAAGGTCAACTCTATAGAAATAGCCAGACTGTTCTCCAGAGTGGCTCTACTCTTTACCAGATCCCCCAGTAATATGAGAGTTCTGGCTGCCCTGCATCCTAGTCAGCACTTGACACTGTCAGCTCTAAAAATTTTTATTAAAAAAATAATAAATAAAATAAAAATTTTGATTTTAGACATTCTAATAGGTGTGTAGTGGTATCTCACTATGATTTTAATTTTGCATTTCTCTAATGACCGATGATGCTGAGCATGTTTTTTTATGCTCATCTGTCATTCATATATCTCTTTGGTAAAGTATTTGTTCACATCTTTTGTCCAATTTCTTACTGGGTTGTCTGTTTTCTTACTGTTTTGAGAATGCTTTATATATTCTAGATACAAGTCCTTTGTTGATAAATGATTCACAAATAATGTCTATCCATCTCTTAACTTCTCTCTTTGTTCTCTTAAGAGTGTTTTTCACTGAGCAACAGATTTTTATAAAATCTAATTTATTAATTTTGTTTCTTCTAGATTATCCTTTGGTATTATAAGATATTATATTATATATATAATATATATAAGATATAACCCAAAGTCATAAACATTTTCTCCTGTTTTCTTCCAAAAGCTTAAAGCTGTACATTAGATTTTAGCCTACGATCTATGTTGGGATCATTTTTGCTTAGGATGTGAGGTGTAAGTTGAGGTTCATTTTTTAACACATGCATGTCAAATTGTTCTCATACCATTTGTGGAGAGGACTACTCTTCATTACTGAATACCGCTTTCTTTCACCTTCGTGAAAAATCAATGGACCATATTTCTGTGGGTCAGTTTTTGGATGCTATTCTCTGTTCCACTGACGTATGTGTCTTTCTGTCAATGTAACAGTCTTGATGGCAACAGCTTCACTGTAAAGTCTTAAAATAAGGAGGTAGGAGTCTATCATTCTGTTCTTCCTTTTCAAAACTATTTTGGCTACAGTGTTTCATTTGTCTTTCCAAATAAATTTTAGGATCCACTATCTACCAAAATTCATCCAAGGACTTTTAAATTTGGATTGTGTTAATACACACTGTTTATAGATCAAATTGCCAACATCCGCTGGATCATGGAAAAAGCAAGAGAGTTCCAGAAAACATCTATTTCTGCTTTCTTGACTATGCCAAAGCCTTTGACTGTGTGGATCACAAGAAACTGTGGAAAATTCTTCAAGAGATGGGAATACCAGACCACCTGACCTGCCTCTTGAGAAATCTGTATGCAGGCCAGGAAGCAACAGTTAGAACTGGACATGGAACAACAGACTAGTTCCAAATAGGAAAAGGAGTATGTCAAGGCTGTATATTGTCACCCTGCTTATTTAACTTATATGCAGAGTCCATCATGAGAAAAGCTAGGCTGGAAGAAACACAAGCCGAAATCAAGATTGCTGGGAGAAATATCAATAACCTCAGATATGCAGATGACACCACCCTTATGGCAGAAAGTGAAGACGAGCTAAAGGGCCTCTTGATGAAGGTGAAAGAGGAGAGTGAAAAAGTTGGCTTAAAGCTCAGCATTCAGAAAACGAAGATCATGGCATCCGGTCCCATCACTTCATGGGAAATAGATGGGGAAACAGTGGAAACAGTGTCAGACTTTATTTTTGGGGGCTCCAAAATCACTGCAGATGGTGACTGCAGCCATGAAATTAAAAGACGCTTACTCCTTGGAAGAAAAGTTATGACCAACCTAGATAGTATATTCAAAAGCAGAGACATTACTTTGCCGACTAAGGTCCGTCTAGTCAAGGCTATGGTTTTTCCTGTGGTCATGTATGGATGTGAGAGTTGGACTGTGAAGAAGGCTGAGCGCCGAAGAATTGATGCTTTTGAACTGTGGTATTGGAGAAGACTCTTGAGAGTCCCTTGGACTGCAAGAAGATCCAACCAGTTTATTCTGGAGATCAGCCCTGGGTGTTCTTTGGAAGGAATGATGCTAAAGCTGAAACTTCAGTACTTTGGCCACCTCATGTGAAGAGTTAACTCATTGGAAAAGACTCTGATGCTGGGAGGGGAGTGGGGGAAGGAGGAGAAGGGGATGACCGAGGATGAGATGGCTGGATGGCATCACGGACTCAATGGACGTGAGTCTGAGTGAACTCCGAGAGATGGTGATGAACAGGGAGGCCTGGCGTGCTGTGATTCATGGGGTCGCAAAGAGTCGGACACGACTGAGTGACTGAACTGAACTGAACTGATAGATCAATTAATGGAGAACAAACATGAATTACATTAAGGATTCCAAGTACAGTGAGGCATGGTAGACTCAGATAGTCTTTGATTCCTATAACCAGGGTTTTATAGCTTTCAGCCTGTGGATTCTGTACATATTTTATCTTTATTCTGCTATTGAGTCTATCCCAGCTATTACATTTGTTATTGTATTTTTCCAGTACTAAAATTTTCAGAAATATGTCAATTTCTTTGCTTCAATGTCCATTCACTTTAACAGTATTCATCTTTATGTCACGGAGTGTAACAGCTACTTTAAAATCTTTGATACAAACTTCAATATCTGAGTCACTCTAGGATTAAAGTCTGTTTATTACTTTTTCTCCTTCTCCTTTTTCTCATATAAGGAGGTCATAGAGTATTTGTCTTTCTCTGACTTCTTTCACTTAGCATAACATCCTTGAGGTCCAACCATGTTGTTGCAAGTGGCAAGATTTCATTCTTTTTATAGCTGAATAATATTCGTGTATATGTGTGTACCACAATTTCATTATCCATTCATCTCATGTTGGATACTTGCGTTACTTCCGTATCTTGGCTGTTGTGTGGAACAGGTATACATATATTAATATAACACATTATACAGGTATAATATGTATAATAATGTCGTGGGGGTGCAGATATCTTTTTGAGATAATGCTTTTGTTATCTTTGGCTAAGTATTCCAAAGTGGAATTGCTGGATCACAGTAGTTCTACTTTTAATTTTTTGAGGAATCTCCAAATTGTTTTCCATTGAGACTGAACCAGTTTATATCTGCCAACCATGCACAAGGGTTCCCTTTCACTGTGGTTTGATTTGTATTTTCTTGATTAATGACATACAGTATATTTTCACTCCTGTTGATCATCTGTATGTCTTCTTTGAAAAAATGTCCATTCAGATTTTGGGCCCATTTTTTAATTACTTTTTTTTTCTTTTGCTATTGAGTGGTATGAGTTCTTTATGTATTTTGGATGTTAGCCTATATGATTTGCAAGTATTTTCTCCTATTCAGTAGGCTGCATTTTCATTTTGTTGATGGTTTTCTTTACTGTGCAGAAGCTTTTTAATTTGATATAGTCCCAGTTGTTTATTTTTGCTTTTATTCTTTTGGTGTCAGATTCAAAAACATCATTGCCAAGACCTATGTCAAGGAGTCTACCACCCATGTTTTCTCCTGGAAGTTTAATGACTTTCAGTCTTATGTTCAAGTTTGCAATCCATTTTGAGTCTGTTTTATGTATAGTGTAACACCGTGGTCCAGTTTCACTCTTGTGCCTAATTGCTCCAACACCACTGAGAAGACTGTCATTCCACTCTATGTTCTTGCCTTCTTTGTTTAAATTAATTGACCCTTCTTGCATGGACTTATTCTTTGGGCTCTCTACTCTGTTTCATTGATTTATATATCTGTTTTAATGCCAATATCGTGTCTTTTAATTACTATAGCTTTGTAATACCGTTTGCAATCAGGCAGCATGATGCCTCCAGCGTGGTTCTTCTTTCTCAAGACTGCTTTGCCAATTTGGGGTCTTCTGTGATCCCATACAAACTGTAGCATTGCCTTCTTTAATTTGTGCAAAAAAATGTTATTGCAATTTTGATAGAGACTGCACTCAATCTGTACACTGCTTTGTATAGTATGACAAAGTTTAACAGTACTTTTTCAATCCATGAGCACAGAATTAACAATTTTACTTACAATTGCATTAAAAAAAAACCTAGAAATAAATTTAAGCAAGGAGGTGAAAGACTTGCATATTGAAAATGGTAAGACGGTAATGAACAAAACTGAAGACGGCACAAATAAATGGAGAGATATTTCATGGCAATCTTTTTTCTATCACAAAAGAAGAGAACTTTCAACTAACCTAATGTCTAAGATGTGCCAGTGTGATTGTTATTTCAATATTTCTCAAAGTGAATTCACTGTAAAAGATGATTAAACAAGGCATTATTACCATGATAATGTCATGGACTGATTAACCCCATTTATCCTTAAAATAGATCTAAATAAAACCACTGTCATATATCAAGTTAAACTGTTTACACATACCTAGGCTGATTAACGATGGCTGTTGCCACATTTCTCAAATTCTTTTACATGACAGTAGAAAATTTATGTCTTATAAGAGCAGCTTTGTTTTCTCCAGCTTTTGAACAACAAGGTCAGGTCTGCGTGTAAGTGTATACACTAATGAGTAGGTACACATGAAATGAGTAAAAGGTATGATTCCAACTCACTCAAGAAGCTCCAACGTGATGGTTCCTTTGGGTTCTGCTTCTACACTCTTCCCCCAGAACTTCAGTTTGGGATAGATTGAGCCATGAAAGATGAAATCATTGTTCAATCCTTCAGCATGAAATGCACTAATGGGTGGGTGATGGCTGACCTGCTCAGAGATGAGTCTGAAACCGAGGTCATCTCTTAAGATTAAAAAAAAAAAAAAGGTAGTGTTATAATAAACTCATCACAAAATATATACATTATATATATTCAGTCATTTCAATCTGAAAGCAATGTCAATATATGCAGTACCATATGTAAAATATACATCAGAAGCTGTTGCACAGAGGGCTCAGCTTGGTGCTCTATGCTGAGAGGTGGGAAGGAGGTGCAGAGGTGAGAGGGAGACTCAAGCGGAAGGGGATATGTGTATACTTATAGCAGAGTCATGTTGTTGTACAGCAGAAACCAACACAACACTGTAAAGCAACTATGCTCCAAGTAAAAATAAATCTTCTTCAAAAGCAATGTTAAAGTATTAAGGAAATGGATTTGACAAACTGAACAATTCTTTATTATCATCCCAATGAAAAGGACAATAGATGAGAAACTGCAAAAATGCATCCCAAACCAATGTTATTATACATCGAGCTACTTAAACACAACAAAATAAGGAAAACCCATGAACTGCAGTGATTTTCATGAATTGACAATACCAGCCATGTAAATTTAAAACTTATCATCCTATTTTATACTAAGACAGAAGAATCTAACGTGTCTCCTTTTCAAACATCTAGGGAATAAGTGAGATCAAAACTTGTGGATAGAAGAGAAAGATTCAGGAAAACAAAAACCAAATGAATTCTCTAACTGTGTGTAAAGAAGCAAGCGATTGCAGGCAGACAGTACTGCACCCTCAGATACATCCACTGCCTCTATGCCAACAATCTAAGTTTATGCTAATATATTTTATACAGTTATTTTTTAAAAATCTATCCTAACGGGCTATATAACTAGAAAGGATGATAGCTAATCCTGCAAGGAATACTGAAATTCTTTTATTTACTTTTGATAATGGTCCACTTTATATATGCCTTCATATTTTTGACAATCTCTAAAATAACAACTATCACAGATACAAACATCAAAGTTGTTACCTTTTTCCAGTCATACAAAATGTTGGTAAATGCTCAAAAAATACCCATTTTCATTTGAAGAGCTATATAAATCATGCAAATTCAACTATCTGCCTGGAATAGAGTGGAAGATCTTACCGAACTAATTCGTAAGTCTCTCCCAGAAGTGGGTTGAAAGGCTTTCCAGTGCGTTCCCACTGCGAAGCAACAGCGGAGACAGCAAAAGCAGCTACACACTGTGGGACAGAGCGTTAGCATAAGTTAGAAACAGCCTCCCTGGCGCCTCATTCTCTCAGGAACTGAAATTTTGCTGAAGGCAGTCATTTCCAAAATGATTCTGCAGAGTTTAATTATGCTGTATTTTTAAGATGGCTTAATAAGCAAACTAATAAGCCAATGTGGATATTCAGAATGAAAATGACTGAGTCTCTTCCTGTAAGTCATCCCAACAGTGGTTTTTACAATGTACTCACAGTGTTACAAGTACTCTCAAGGACTTTTAAAAGGCTCAAATCTGACATTACTTTCAATTCCTTTAAAATTTCTAAAAAGTACATCACCAGATGGTAAAGAATCTGCCTGCTACGCAGGAGACTCAGGTTTGATCCCTGGAGAAGGGAATGGCAACCCACTCCAGTATTCTTGTCTGGGAAATCCCATGGACAGAGGAGCCTGGTGGGTTACAGTCCACTGGGTTGCAAAGAGTCAGATGTGACTGAGTGACTAACACTTTCACATCCCTTTTAGGATGGGGTGAAGAGATAAAACCAAACAAATTGGTATCAAGTCCAATGAGGTTGGGGAAAGCTGCTTTACATACATGAAAGGACACAAGACTCCATTTAGAATGCTATTGCTTTGTTGGAAGGAGAACAATGTTTCCACTCCTCTGTGTCTAGTCAGTCCATCCATATACATCACATGAATATTTCCCTTTAAAAAAAAAAATCAAGACGTACAATTCCTTCTTGTCCTCTTTTTTAACCTATAGTAGTATGTGTATATTTATATAAACACATAAGCATAAATATATTTATGTATATACATGTCTTCCTAGAAACACTCTGAGAAGTCTGAAAGGCTGAATTGTCTTCCCCCAACACAATGCCACTCTCTAAAACAATGACTCAGAAAGAGCTCACCAAACTCAGGTTTGGTTTTGGACCTTTCTGCTTTCTTCCAGTCCTCATTGGTCTGCGGAAGGAACCCAGATGACAATCCAAACATGCTATGTATTAATAACATCTCCTAACCTCGCATTAAACTTAACATGAGTTCTGTGCATGTAGGTTGGGGGCGGAGAGGCAGGGGAGGTGGCAGAGAAGACCTTCCAAGACTTCAGTCTTTCCCAGGGCTTGGTGGCACGCACCTGCATCCTTTCCACAGGATCAGCGAGCGAACTGGCCTTGTGGATGAGGTATGTATGCTCCATATATTCAGTGAGTCGCTGGAGGAAGCTCAAAGGCTCATTAAATATAACTGGCATGGTGATCTTGGAGAGCTCCTAGTGAATAAGAAAATGGAAACTGATGTCCAAAATACACAGTAAATCTACATGCTTCTGTCCCGATATAACATGTTCCTGGAAAGAAAGTCACAGAAAACAGCGACCCAGGAAATTTAATTAGTATTAGTTCAATTTCCTAAGTGTTCCCAGATCATCTAACCATGTGGAATATACTGTTCTAGGCCTTGAAGGAAATACAAAGACTACCCAGACGTTCTTCCTTGGCTTCGAGGAGCTTGCAGTCTACTAGTGATCAGTGAGATGGTGACTGTTAATAAGTCTGCCTCAGATCAGAATTAGCAAATGACAAATAAAGGTGATGGGGACGCAAAGACCAAACATCTCCACACTGAGCTAGGAAGCTACCACACAGACCATTTTTGTGGATGATTTTTCAAAAGAACTTCAGACTGCTTTTCACAGACAATATTGAGGTTTTCTGAGCACATCCATATACATTATGAACTAGGGTGCTAGACGGCTAATGTATATTTTACAGAATAGATATTAAATTCTGCCTGATAGAATGACACAATCATGTAGACTTCCAAGAATAATTTAATGACTGGGCAGGGGTCTTCTAACCTCAGTTGCAACCTTTCACCTCTATCTACCATATCCTGGGGCTTCCTTGATGGCTCAGAAGATGAATCCACCTGCAACATAGGAGACCTGGGTTCAATCCCTGGGTCAGGAGATCCCCGAGAGAAGGGAATAGCAACCCACTCCAGTAATTTTGCCCGCAGAACTGCATGGACAGAGGAGCCTGGTGGGCTATAGTTCATGGGGAAGCAAACGTCTACATTCTTACAGACATGCACAATTAAGAATAAAGTGACCTTCACAAAACTACAACCAGCATGTGCACATGCGCACACACACACAAAAGAAGCTCATTTATTATCATAAAATACTGCAGAATGCAGACAGATGCAACAGCTCAATGTAATGAAAAGAAATGATAGGTTTACATTGCCTCTCTGGGAAAACAAAAGAGAACAGGATGTATAAGGAGATAAAGAAAAGAAGGCTCTTTACTATGTAACACCTTGAGATCTTGGTAAATGCAGAAACTCACTGGTGGGCCAAGTCAAGAAAGCGGGGACTGCCAAGGCTTAACTGAGATGTCTCAGACTCTCTCTTTTACTTAAAATACCTTCATGGGTTTTTCTTTAAAAAAAAAAAAAGGAGTATGCAATGCTCAGTAATAGAAGTGAAAACATGAAAATGCTACTTTCCTTAGAGGCAAAGCATCAACAACAGTTTGGGGTACACTGCTGTGTATTTACACACATGTGTGTACACATATACCTTACTGGATTTTTTTAATGCATGGCATCTGCTCTGTGTACTGGCTCATTTACTTGCCCTTTTTGCTGTCCCTGTGTTTGGAGGTCTTACATACACATACAGTACATCACTAAGTCTGTCAAGCTCTTTGTAATCCCCCGTACTATTCAGAAGACATCAGAAGACATCAGAACCAGACTGAGCTCCATGAAGGGCTCTCTCATTTAGCAGTCATGCCACTCCAGCCAAGTTAAACTCTGCCAACTTCCTTACAACACCATGGCATTAATCTAACAATGTATATAGCATAATCTACTACAAAGCGTTCTTCTAAGACCAATACTTTCAAAACACTTAGACTAGTTCTGGGCACATTAGCAAATGCTACATTTATTCATTAAAAAAATTTTTTAAGTCTATATATATATATGGAAAGGAATGGCAACCCACTCCAGTATTCTTGCCTGGAGAACCCCACAGATGGAGGAGCCTGGTAGGCTACAGTCCACGGGGTCACAAAGAGTCAGATATGACTGAGCACCTTCAGTTTCACTTTCATATATAGCTATACTGTGAATGATTTAATCTTCTAGAACATGAGCAAATATGGTTTTAAAGTAAGTTTCTATAAGTGGGTTTTTAGTTCAAAGGTGTGCACTCATTTAAAATTTTTACCATTACTACCAAGCTGAATGCCTTCCAAAACCCTTTATCCTATTTGTACTCCTACTACTGCTGCCTGGAAGTCAGATTTTCTTTTAACATCAAAGGGAGGAGCAGTACTTCCAATCTGTTCATTCAATCATGGTCATTTTCTTTACAGAAAAATTTAACTGAAGGATAGTCAAATATTGAATGGGGCTAAGTAGTTCACTTTCAACTCTAGAATGAAGATTGAAAAACAGAATCCTAAACATAAACATTAGGGAGTATCAGACCACCTTACCTTACCTATCTCCTGAGAAAGCTGTATGCAAGTCAAGCAGCAGCAGTTAGAATGACATGGAACAAATGCCTGGTTAAAAACTGGGAAAGGAGTACAACAAGGCTATATATTGTTACCCTGCTTATTTAACTTATATGCAGAAAACATCATGAGAAATGCTGGGCTGGGTGAATCACAAGGTGGAATCAAGACTGTAGGAAGAAATATCAACAACCTCAGAAATGGATAAATTCCTGGAAACAACCTACCAAAACCGAATCACGTAGAAATAGGAGATCTGAACAGATCAATTACTAGTAAAGAGACTGAAGCAGTAATCAAAGACCTGCTAACAAACAAAAGTCTAAGACCAAATATCTTTACTGGTGAATTCTGCCAGACATTTAAAGTAAAATTAATACTGATCCTTCTCAAACTATTCAAAAACAGAAGAGGAGGGAACATTTCCAGTCATTTTACAAGGTCAACATTATCCCGACACTAAAACCAGAGAAGAACGAAAGCAGACCCAGAAAAGAAAATTATAGGCCAATATCCATGATGAACACAGATGTCAGAGAAAACATTACCAAGCTGAACTCAACAATACATTTAAAGGGTCATACACCATGATCAAGTGGGATTTATTTCAGAGAAGCAGGATGGTTCAACACAAGCCAATCAATCAATATGATATACCACATTACTAAAATGAAGAATAGAAATATATGATCATCTCAATAGATGCAGAAAAAGCATTTGACAAAATTCATCCTTTCATAGTAAGTTCTAGCCAGAGTACTAATGCAAGAAAAAGAAAAGGCATTCAAATTAGGAAGTAAGAAGTAAAATGATCTCTATTTGCAAATGATATTATAAATAGAAAAACCTAAAGACTCCACCAAAACACGACTGGAACCAATATGTGAGTTCAGTGAGTTGCAGGGTACAGAACCAACTTACAAAAATCAGTTGTGTTTCAATACACCAAGAATAAGCTATCAGAAAAAGAAATTAAGAAAGCAATCGCATTTACAATATCATCAAAAAGAATAAAATACTTAGGAATAAATTTAACCAATGAGGTGAAAGATCTAAACACTGAAAACTGTAAGATGTTAACAAAAGAAATCACAGAAAACAGGAATACATGGGAAGATATTCTGTACTCATGGATTACAAGAAGGAAGTGAAGTCGCTTAGTCATGTCCGACTCTTAGCGACCCCATGGACTATAGCCTATCAGGCTCCTCCGTCCAGGCAAGAGTACTGGAGTGGGTTGCCATTTCCTTCTCCAGGGGATCCTCCCTACCTAGGGATCGAAGCCGGGTCTCCTGCATTGTGAGCAGACACTTTATCCTCTAAGCCACCAGGGAAGCCCCATGGATTACAAAAGTTACTAAAATGTCCAAACTACCCAAAGTGATTTAGTCAATGCAATCCTTATCAAAATTCCAATGGCACTTTTTCACAGATAAAGGAAAAACAATCCTGAAATTTGTATAGAACCACAAAAGACCTTGAATAGCCAATCTTGAGAAAGAACAACAAACTGGAGGCATCAAGCCCCCTGATTCCAAACTATATCACAAAGATATACTAATCAAAATTAGTACAGAACTGGCATAGAAATGGACAGGTGGATGAATGGAATACAGAGCCAAGAAATAAATCCATGCATTTATGGTCAATTAATTCTTGCCAAGAACACACAATGGAAACAAGCTAAGTGTCCATCAATGGATAAATGGATCAACAAAACATGGGTGTGTGTGTATATCTATACGTGCACATACACATGAATATTACTTGGCCTCACAAAAGGAAATCTTGCCATTTATGACAACACACATGAAACTGGAGGTACTTATGCTCAGTTAAATAAACCAGACAGACAAATACGGCATTGTGTCACACATAGGCGAACCATTAAAAATAAAAAATTGAACCAATAAAAACATAGTAGAAAGTCATTGCCTAACGGCTTCAGGGTGGGGAAATTAGGCAGAAGTTGGTAAAAGTGTATGAACTTTCAGTTATAATATAAATAAGTCCCGAGGATCTACCACATAACATGGTAGACAACTGATAATGCTGTTTTGTATAAATGAAAGAAGAGAAGAATTTAAGTGCTGTCACCAAAAAATGCTACACATATAAGGGTGTGTTAATTAGCTAGATGGGGGAATCCTATCACAATACATACATACATCCAATCATCTTGATACAGACTTTAAATATTTGTCAATTGTACCTAAAAAAAAAAAGTCCACCAAGATGGTCTCTTTTAAAGCAACTTGACCATACAAAGTACACATATAGAAATAAAATTCTTCCAACATATCCTTCTAAAAACTTTTAACTCAGCACCTACTAGGTGCCAGGTACTGCTTTAGACACCAGATTAAAAGTCTCATTATGGGACTTGCTTGGAGGGTCCAGTGGTTAAGACCCACGCTCTCAATACAGGGAGTGTAGATTCGATCCCTGTTCAAGGGAACTAGATCCCACATGCTGCAACTAAAGATCCTGCCCAGTCTAATTAATTAATTAATTAATGTTTAAAAACATAAAAGTCTTGTTATAGCCAATCCTGACCTGGAATGCCCTCACTTCCCTTAATTCTTTTTTTTTTTTTTTGGTATCTCTTCCCCGGTAGAACTTCAAAGCCCAGTTCAAGCCTCTCCTCCTTGATTTCTCATCTCTTCCAGCTCCTGGAACACATAATCTGTATTGTATAGGTGAGCATCTGATCACAGATTGGACGACCTGCTGCAATGTCAGGAGTACTAACCAGCACAGCTTGCTAAGTACCCAGTGATAAAATTCCCGAGAGAAGGGATAATAGCTCATACTTGCCTGTGTCCTCATCCCCTCAGAACAGAGCACAACACAGGTGCCCCTGCCCCACGTGCTCCCATGTATTCCCGCTGCCCCTGAGTTTACTCAGATTCGGGCATTTATCACAAAGCACTAGCCTCTCTTGACTCTTTCACTGGAATACAAACTCCCTGAGCTCAGAACCCTCTTGTTGAATGATGCACACTAGTTCACAAGGGAAAATGTGTGGAAAAGTAGGTTACAATGCAAGATGTTTAAAAATATCTTGTGAACTATATGTTATATAGAGAAATATTAGAAGGTAGCAGTATCAAAAAGTTAATAGCGGTTGTCTCTAGGAGTTGGAAGGCCAGGTAATCTTGATGATCTTTGCGCCTTTCTGTATTTTCTAAATTTCCTAAAAGAGACATGTATTTCTCTTACAATCAGGGGTAAAACAAGAGATACAATTTAAAAATCTTAACACTTTCAGCCTGGCCAAAGGAAGGGATGAGGAAGCTGACAACCTCGAACCACGGAAAGTGGACCACCTTAGGACATACAGGCTGACATTCTGCTAGTCATAAAACAGGCAAAAGAAATACAGTGTATCTGGCATGATGAAAAGGAGGAGCAGCTAGATACACTCAGGATGGTCCAGTCCTGGGGTCCAGGGACAGCAGAGTGTTGTGGCTGAAAGAATGCCTTCTGAACAGAGGGCACAATAGTGGCTGCCAGGGCTGGTGCAGGGGAGAGGGGCAGAGGGAGAGTTGCTGATGCAGGGATGCAGAGCATCAGCTACGTGAGATGAAGAGTTTCGTGGAGAGATAGTGGTGAAGCAGCACAAGGATAAAGTACAAATGTCACTGAACCGCACGCTTGCAAACAGTTAGAATGGTAACTATTACACCGTATGTATCTTACAACTTGAAAAGAACAAAAGAAAAGAATGGGCTGAGAGCACACGCCCCTGCTACCTAATGCCGGTGTCACTTCTCCACCAAGTGGGGACTTCGCTGTCGAGATTAGTTAGTTCACACAAAACACTCACAACAGTGCCAGGCATACATTAAGCGAGCAATACATGTCAACTACAGGATCATTACTGTTAACAGCACATGCAAGACAGCCAAGTCCTCCAAGGTTGTGAGGAGGCAAGGTGGCTTCAGAGGCTGGGATACCTTATCCTGTCACTTGGCAGCCGAGCTTCAGAAGGCCACCCTGGGGGCACCATGGCTTGAGTTCTGACCTTAAAAGGTGAGGGAGTGCGAGAAGGACACCTCTTTT
The DNA here is from genome assembly GCA_917880005.1 of Nanger dama. Lineage (NCBI taxonomy): Eukaryota > Metazoa > Chordata > Mammalia > Artiodactyla > Bovidae > Nanger > Nanger dama. The sequence continues at coordinate 546,170 of CAKJTW010000090.1, forward strand.
CCCCTCTTCCCCACCCCAGCTGGGAGGCATCGTGTAGTTCTGCCAAGGCTGGCTGTCTGGTACAATCACCAAGAAGACAAGGGCTTCACCAGGGCGGCGATGTGAGCCCTGGCCCTTGACGGTATGTGACATGAGTGATGCCATTTCTGAAACTGCTCTCTTGTTTCTACATTTTGCTTTGTGGTGCACACTAGCAGGGTGAGGTTTAAAGGAACTTTAAAAGGATTTATTCCGTAAAGGAATGAAGAACTTTATCTGGAAGTTTCAATTTGAACTTTTCCCCCTAAAAATACTAGAATGACTATTAAACATTCACTGAGAGAACAAAAGATATGCCAGTGGGTGACACCTGTTGCTTTCATAATGAGGGTGGGCTTCCAAGGTGGAGCTACTGGTAAAGAATCCGCCTACCAAAGCAGGAAGTGCAAGAGATGAGAGTTTGATCCCTGTGCTGGGAAGATCCCCTGGAGTAGGAACTGGCACCCCACTCCAGTATTCTTGCCTGGAAAACTCCATGGGCGGAGGAGCCTGGTGGGCCACCGTCCACGGGGCCACAAAGAGTTGGACACGACTGAGCGCATGCATACACACTACGCACACACACATAATCATGGTGGCTCAGGGCTTCCCTCGTAGCTCAGTCAGTAAAGAATCCACCGGCAACGCAGGAGACCTGTTCGATTCCTGTGTTGGAAGATCCCCTGGAAAAGGAAACGGCAACCCACTCCAGTATTCTTGCCTGGGGAATCCCATGGACAGAGGAGCCTGGCAGAGGAGCCCCAGTCCACGGGGTCACAAGAGTCGGACACGACTTAGCGACTAGACGATGACGACAGATGGGAATCCAGGCCTAGGGCCTTAATCTTTTATCTCTATACTATGCATTGCCATACCCTCACATATATATTCCTGAGAAAATAAACAAGCAAGAATGGGACAGTCACAAGCCTGCTAGATACTGGCTATTCAGCACCTGTTGGTTAGACTTCATATGAATCAGCAAGTCAATGAAAGAGTGTGGTGTCAACTCTGGAGACCAAGTCACAAAGGACATGGTTTTATCATCCATTCAATGGGCAGATTCCTTCTTAATCATTTGAAAAGCTCCCCAAATTCTAAAAGGGTCTTTATATCAAGAATAATTCTGTAAGCAAGAATAATTTAAACACCTTCCTCCTGCTTCTTTCAGTAACTCAGAATGCAAGCATTCAAGGAAATGAAAAGGCAAGCTTGTGGCCCAGGTAATAGGGAGTGGAGGGGACAGAAAAAGCCCTGATGGAACATACAAATATAGATCCAGACAACCATAAAAACCACCTCGACTGCATAGAACAGTCTAACAGATTATTTAAATACAGCAATGAACTTGCAAATTTTTTTGCCTCTATTAGCCTGTAATTATTATTAAACTTGGAAGGAAAGTTTTAACCAACTTAGACAGCATATTAAAAAGCAGAGACATTACTTTGTCCACAAAGGTCCATCTAGTCAAAGGCTATGGTTTTTCCAGTGGTCATGTTTGGATGTGAGAGTTGGACTGTGAAGAAAGCTGAGCGCAAAAGAATTCATGCTTTTGAACTGTGGTGTTGGAAAAGACTGTTGAGAGTCCCTTGGACTGCAAGGGGATCAAACCAGTCCATCCTAAAGGAGATCAGTCCTGGTTGTTCATTGGAAGGACTGATGTTGAAGCTGAAATTCCAATACTTTGGCCACCTTATGCGAAGGGCTGACTCATCTGAAAAGACCCTGATGCTGGGAAAGATTGAGGGCAGGAGGAGAAGGGGACAACAGAGGATAAGATGGCTGGATGGCATCACTGACTCAATGGACATGGGTTGGGGTGGACTCCGGGAGTTGGTGATAGACAGGGAGGACTGGCATGCTGCGATTCATGGGGTCGCAAAGAGTCAGACACAACTGAATAACTGAACTGAACTGAATCTTACAATTCTTTTAATTGCTTAAATTTAAATTTATACAATGGACATATAATGAAAAACTTGGCAATACAAATTATATTTTTCTCCCTCTTGGAAATTCACAGAGACACCATTTTTACTTACAAGACAATGAAGTTTGGTACTGGATTCTCTAGATGCTGTATACAACCAATGAATAGGGTATATATTCCAGTAATAGGAAAAGCAACAATGCATATTATGAAGGTCAAGTTTCAGGAAGAAACATGAGCTAGAATGCTTTTATCACTGAAAGCTTCAGTCAGCTGGAAAAATTAAATATTTATGCCAGGCAATTCTACCTTGTGACCCAGCTGAAAGCAAAGTTTAAATTTATCCATGCAAATTAATAGCAACCAATGATGAAACCGAAGAAACGCTTAATTGCAGCTGCTCATCAGCTGACGAACTGAGAAGAAAAAAAAAAAAAAAAAAGGCAGGCTGCTTTGTCCCTTAAGCACTATATAAACAACCCATAGGCAAGGCCAAGTCTGAAATGAAAAACAGTTTATAAGTGTTACGCCTAGCATCGTAATGGCCAACCGTGCAAATATTTAAGACCTGGGCAACCCAAGCACTAAGCAGGCTTCTACGTTCTTCACTGACGGGCAGCACTGGTAGCAGCCTGGGCTCTGTCTCTGGGTGTGCCAAGGTTGGCATTGGATCCTCTCTCCACAACAGCCCTCCTACCTTGCACAGCTACCAAAGTCATGAAAATGTATCCTCCTTACACAGAAGGGCCTTGGACGGTCAGAGGTCTCTTTCCCATCTCATGCTACCCAGTCCCCTCCCTCTCCACAGGAGGTCTATCCTCTATAAGTTGACCATCGCGTGAGGGGCTCTTGCCATCCTAATACACCAATCATGCCCAAAGTGGCCACACCAAGACCTCGCAGGACAGCCCTTGGGGACCACTCTGGATGCACAGACTGAACAAGTCTGCCACTCTCCTGCCTCTTTCTGTGGTTACACCTCTGCTCCTTGGCTCTCACGGATCAGCTCTGAGGAGCATGCCACCCAAAAACAAAGGAACTACACACCGGACAGGGGGTGTCTGTGTGTGAACTGAATGAGCCACACCATGGATAGCTGGATGCAGCCAGTGGCAAAAAAAAAAAAAAAAGAGAGAGAGAGAGAAAAAGACAAGAAAAGCATTGAGGGACAATATATTCCCTTCCTGTTCTTCTTGTCTCGTAGCTGAACATTGTCAGGGTTGGGAGGCTGCGCAAGCCCTCTTACTAGACCAGCACCAGGCGGGAACACGGAAGAATGCCTAAAGCACTGGCTGGACGCTTGGACCAGAGCCACGGTCTCCACACTGTAGTCCTCGAAGGTTCCCCGTGACTGTGGGCAGGGATGCTGAAGGGGCACTGACCCGTGGGTGCTCACCCTCCACACGCACTCCTACCTAAGAACTGATGGGCCAAGGATGCAGCTGCATTGGAAGTCACACACTGTGGCCCTTTTCCCACTTCTCCTTTTACAACGCCCTTTGTTTGATAAAGAATCTGCCTGCAATGTAGAAGACTCGGGTTCAATCCCTAGGTTGAGAAGAACCCCTGGAGAAGGGAATGGCAACCTACGTTGGTATTCTTGCCTGGATAATTCCATGGACAGCCCATGGAGTTGCAAACAGTTGGACACAACTGAGCAACTAACATTTTCACTTTTCATTTACTTGGTGTGTGGAGGGGTGGGGGAGGGGTGGGAGACCCCCACCCCTTACACCATCCTGAATCTTAGTGTAGCAGTTTTGTCCCAATGTGTGAAAATCTTCAGGGCACCAAGCAAAGGAAGTTTAGAAATACAGTACTGGCCACACTGCTATATTTTAAATGGATAACCAACAAGGTCGTATGGCATTGCACAGCTAACTCGGCTCAATGTTATGTGGCAGCCTGGACGGGAAGGAGTTTGGCTGAGAATGGATACATGGATATGCATGGCTGAGTGCCTTTGCTGTTCACCTGAAACCATCACAACACTGTGAACTGGCTATATCCCAATGCACAATAAAAAGCTGAAAAAAAGAAGAAAGAAATACAGTACTGGTTCATACCAAGGAAATCTTAAGTCAAGGCCTGCTGTTTCTCATAAGACAAAGACCCGACATCAGAAGCAGGGTCTTCCGGTCACTTCTCAGATATTTATTTCAGATCACTGTAGAGTAGGATGATAGAGATGACACATTTTGTTTAACTTCTTTGCCTCTTCTGCCTCCTGTCTCTTAAGTCGGTATTTATGTTATAATGTACCCGTTTGGGCAAAGCTCCAAATCTTATCTAGAGCTTATATTTAGAATTCAAGAATGAGACAGTTGTCACAGTGACACAGACCAATGTGTTTATCTGAACCCAAAAATAACATCGCAGTCCTGACAGTGACTGACCGGGGATGCGTCTGGTTCTGAGGTCACTTGGCAGGTACTCTGCGTCAAGGGAATGAGATGATTCTGAGGTTTTCAGGGAAAACATTTAAAGCTCATGGTAAGACAAAAGAATTTCATGAAAACAAGATTATACAAGGTATGTTTTAAGGAAAATATTTTCCGTTTTCTCAACCCATTCTCAGTATTGCAAGGCAGATGTGAGTTACAGGAATCCAAGTTGAGAGCCCTGGCGAAGCGTCTCCACTGCGTTTCCCAGAGACCCAGACGCCCAGGACTCCAGGGAGGGTAACAAGACTTCCTGCAAGTTAAGAGTTTTCAAATATGGTTTCCAATAACATTAAAAGAAGTCTTAACTGAGCTGTCAACTTGTGGATCATAAAAAATTATTTTTGATGGATGATATATTACCATTTGACTTTTGACGTACAGTCGAGAAAAGGCCAAAGAACGGATGATATTGCTAGATATTAAAAAAACACAGAACTCCTACTCCCATCTATTAATATAAGCAAGGCTTCTTAATCTTCAAATCTACTAAAACATAAGAACATATCTGTTAATGCCCTGTCTCATTCTAGCAATGCGTGAAATTCATTCTCGGATATCTTAACCCAAATGAAAAAATCCTTTTTAATGGATAACATTTTATCTTTTGTGGTATAGTTTCATAAACTTTGTAACATTTGTTATTTTTTTGTACTCAAGTCTTATGCCCATAAAATATAAATTCTTAAATTTTAATTTTACTCTATATTTTTGGGATAGCAAAGTATGATAGAGTACTCAATAAAAGACTTACAAAGATGAAAAAAAATTAGGTTAGGGTAATACTCTATAGTAAATATAGAGTGGAAATAGGAGTTAAAGGAGCAAAAAAACAGATAAAGTTTTCAAATCTCTTATGGAATTTGGTTGTATTGGGTAACTTTAAGAATGACAGAATATTTTCACTTTAGTAACTTAGTATTTACAATATAACAGATCTTTCTCACCCTTTTATAATAATCGAACATTAATATTCTACGACTCCAAGACATTTAAGTGCCCTCAGGGGGCACTCAAATTTTGTGTCTGGAGGCCTTGGTTGCTCAACCTGGTGCTGGCTCTGGTTTCCAAAGTCACTAAGCATGGTGACCCATGACCTAACCACTGGGTGAGTCCTGCTGACAAATCGTAAAAGGATTGGAGAGAAGAGGAGAAAGAAAACAGGGGAAACAGAAGACAATGGGATTATGACATCAGAATCCTTTAAAGGACGGTGGGAGTAAGGAAATAAGGAACAAATAATTCAAACTCCTAACCAACACTAGTATTAACGCTCAGATGGGAATCTGTTTGGTAAAAGCTTCAATCACAGAGAGATTTAGGATTGAATTCCAGTTATGTAAAGTATTCATTTCGTGTAGTATATAACCCAACATTGGGTAACATAATCCTGTCCAAAACAGATTGGGAAGAAAAAAACAAAGGGTGTCATTAGTTTTGGAAATCTAAGTCTCTATGTTCTTTTGGGAAAAAAAGCAAAGTAAAATGTGTCCTGTGTGTGTCAGTGGAGGATGGAGCACAATAAGCTGGGCTGGAGCAGGTGCTCAGGGGCCCAGAACGTCATATGCCTGAAGACACTGACTTTCTTTCCTGGTTGTTGTTTAGGCGCTAAGTCGTGTCCGTGGAGTGGGTTGCAATTTCCTCCTCCATTCCTCCATAAAATGAAGTTATACCTAGACCACACCTGGCAGGCAAGCACCTATCACGGATTCTTAAAAGCCATTTCTTCCTGTCTTCCTGACACTATGCCATAAACTACAACATCATAAATGAGGAACACTGATTTCTGAGAAAGCTGGGACCAGACCCCAGCTGAACGGGAACTGGGAGGTTTCCAACAGAATGTCCACACTCCCCACGCTGCTCTCATGTGCTCAAGTCAACAGAGATGTCATGGAAAGCTACGGTGCATATCAGATTTCCTCTGCAACTTTTGAGATTTCTTATCATAAACGCCAGGGCTTCCCTAGTGGCTCAGATTGCAGAGAGTCCACCTGCAATGCGGGAGACCCAGGTTCAATCCCTGAGTCAGGAAGATCCCCTGCAGAAGCAAATGGCAACCCACTCCAGTATTCTTGCCTGGAGAAAAGCATGACAGAGGAGCCTGGTGAGCTACAGCCCATGGGGTCACAAAGAGTCAGACACAACTGAGCGACAACACTTTCTTTTCATCATGAAAAGAAGAAATTGAATGTGAAGCTATGGGAAGAGCTCGCTGAAGGGTCTGCCCACGGCTTCTGAGATCTACTCACACAGAAAGGACCTGAAGCCAAGTGTCTGGACTGCTAAGTGGAACAGAATCACCAAAGTGCAGTGGGAGAGTTTTCAAATCTACCTTCACTTCAAATTCGAATTCCAACTGGTTTCACAGCCACCTGGCACCTCACACAGGCTGTTTCCTGAGGGGTGCTAAGTTGCTTCCGTCGTGTCCAACTCTTTGTAACTCCATGGACTGTAGCCCATCAGGCTCCTCTGTCCATGGGATTTTCCAGGCAAGAATATTGGAGTGGGTTGTCGTTTCCTTCTCCAGGGAATCTTCCTGACCCAGGGATTGAGCCTGTGTTTCTTATGTCTCCTGCATTGGCAGGCGGGTTCTTTACCACTAGCACCACCTGGGACGGACACTCTGAAGTTAAGGTAATAAATTCGATGAATGTTAATACTCTATGAATGCTGCTGCTGCTGCTAAGTCGTTTCAGTCATGTCTGAGTCTGTGCGACCCCACAGACAGCAGCCCACCAGGCTCCCCCCGTCCCTGGGATTCTCCAGACAAGAACGCTGGAGTGGGTTGCCATTTCCTTCTCCAGTGCATGAAAGTGAAAAGTGAAAATGAAGTCGCTCAATCGTGTCTGACTCTTAGTGACCCCATGGACTGAAGTCTACCAGCTCTTCCGTCCATGGGATTTTCCAGGCAATAGTACTGGAGTGGGGTGCCACTGCCTTCTCACTAATACCTTTTAATTTTTGACCTATTTTCCTTGGGAGGGGGAAAAGGAGGCAGATATGAGAGAGGTTGATACCAAAAACTACTTTAAAAATTTACTCTGGGGATATTACTTGCTTCCTCTCTCAAGATCCGTTGTACTTTAAATCTCCATTGTGCACAGTGCTGGCCCCTTTGGACTGATTCTGCTGCCCTTTAGAGGGGAGCCTACAACAGGGCCTAAAGAACAATACTTCCAAATGCCAGATCACATGAATAAATATTCATCTAGAACATTACTCTCTTACAAAACATCACCGGAGAACACTCGCCCCGAATATTGCCTTCCTGCAGCTCTTTCTCTACGGTTTTATCCAGAAAGTTCTACAGAGACAAGTTTCAAAACACGCCATGGTCCCCTTTCAACTCAAACAGCTCTGTTTTTATTTGCTTTATCTATGTTCAGCCTGTCTCTGTACAAACAGTTCTGCACCTAAAAATAAAGGTAAAAACCATTCTTCTGAAGAAATAGTGCATGCATCTTTCAAAGTGTGCAAGTACAAGCCAACATAACATTATTTACCATCTTTAAAAGGATGGTTAATTTCCATTTAGACATAATGCTTGCTTGACACATACACCAGATGACTGTCAGTTAGTAGCCTGAACAAACTCATGACACCACTGTTAAATCTGCCATCCAGTGAGACAGGAGATGGCAGGGGACAGGCTTAAGCGAGAGAAATACAGAAAGCTGGACTTTCCCTGATCACCAAAAACAGCAAACCACATCTGGTTTTCATATGAATTCTGTTGACTCAACAAACGTGATACCAATTCTACAGTAACTGTGGACTGCATACACTGTGCTGTGCTCTGCCTCTCAGCCGTGTCCAACTCTTTGTGATCCCATGGACTACAGCCCGCCAGGATCCTCTGTCCCTGCGGATTCTCCAGCCAAGAATACTGGAATCGGTTGCCATGCCCTCCTCCAATCGGTTGGGTGGGGATCTTCCCCACCCAAGGAATCAAACCCAGGTCTTCCGCATTGCAGGTGGATTCTTCACCATCTGAGTAACCAGGGAAGCCCTTTCATTAGCAGGTTACAAAATCAATTTAATGAGCTAAAGTCAGCATTGATCTATTAGAAAAATATCATTTGTTTTAATGATGAGCATTTTTTTATGAAACTAGCTTTAATTTTAAACACACACATATAGTGACATATTGGATCTCACTGATAATTATGTTTACTAAGGGTTTGAAAATATTAATTCTATAGGATATCATTTTTTTGTTCTGAAAATTCCAGTTAAGAGATTAATGTGTATAATTAACATTTTATTTAAGAATAAATGTCCTGATGAGTCTTAATGTAAACAAAATGGAGTTAGAGTCCAGGTGTTCTGATTAAATGTGATTGAAAAGTGAAAGTCTCTCAGTAATGTCCGACTCTGCGACACTATGGACTATACAGTCCAAGGAATTCTCCAGGCCAGAATATTGGAGTGGGTAGCCTTTCCCTCCTCCAGGTCTCCAGCATTGCAGGTGAATTCTTTACCATCTGAGCCACCAGGGAAGCCCAAGAACCCTGGAGTGGGTAGCCTATTCCTTCTCCAGTGGATCTTCCTGACCCAGGAATTGAATTGGGGTCTCTTGAATTGCAGGCAGATTCTTTACCAACTGAGCTATGAGGGAAACCCTAAGTGTCATTAACTATTGATAATAATGTTGAGCATTAAGCTAAACCAGGGACTGTCACGACATTTTACATAAGTTATCTTATGTATCTCTCAATACAACTATTATTATTACTAATTATTCTTCTAACTTTACTCAGGGAAGCAAGGCAATTTGCCCAGGGTCTCAAGGACAGGAGTGGTAAGACCGGGATAAATCTTGTTATCCAGCTACAGAGAGGTTAGCTGAATTACTCTCCATGCAGTGAAAGTGAAAATTAGTTGCACAGTCATGTCCGACTCTTTGTGATCCCACGGACTGTAGCCTGCCAGGCTCCTCTGTCCATGGAATTCTCCTGGCGAGAATACTGGAGTGGGTCGCCATTTCCTTCTCCAGGGGATCTTCCGATCTGAGGATCAAACTCATGTCTCCTGTATCGCAGGCATATTCTTTACCAAGTGAGTCACTAGGGAAGCCCTTAAAATAGATGTTTCTGAGATTATCTCTTTGGAAATTATGTTCAGGAAGTCTCAGATGACATTACTGCATGCAGAGAACCCGAGTGTTCGAAAATTGCTAACATGGGCACCCCAGCAGCTGAAAAGGATTTCAGATGTCGGAATGAACATGTTTAGGAAGTGACTACATTTCCCAGTAGGCTTCCCAGGTGGCTCAGTGGGTAAAGAATCTGCGTGCAATGCAGGAGACACAGGAGATGCAAGTTTGATCCTTGGGTCAGGAAGATTCCCCTGGAGGAAGAAATGGCAACCTACTCCAGTATTCTTGCCTGGAGAATCCCATGGACAGAGGAGCCAGGTGGGCTACAATCCAGGGGGGTCGCAAAAAGTCGGACAGGACTGAAGCGACTGAGCACAGCACACTTCCCAGTGCAGGGACAGTTCCTGGGGTATTAAGGATGCACATTAAATTGCAAAATTAAGAAAGCTTATGCCCAAGCAGACTCTTTAGCAGCTCAAGACTCACATGCTTTAAAATTTTCATCATTCTAGTTGGTCAAAGGTCATGCTGGAAGAAATAAGAGAACTTTACCCAGAATCCAAGCCTGACTGGCATAAGGTAGTGACGTGGACTACTATTTTAAAGGGAAGCTAAGGATTTATATGGATTTCTCAGGTGGCTCTGAGAGTAAAGAATGTGCCTGCAAGGCAGGAGACACAGGTTCGATCCCTGCATCAGGAAGATCTCCTGGAGGAGGAAATGTTAATTCACTGAAACATTCTTGCCTGGAGAAACTTATGGACAGAGGAGCCGGGGTGGACTACAGTCCATGGGGTCGCAGAGTTGGACACAACTGAAGTGACTAAGCATAGGATTTATATAATAGTCAGTTTCGCCATCCATTTCTCTCCTCCCGAAAAATCAGATCCACCTGCAGATAACTAAGCAAAGATACATTCCAAATGTCTGACATATACCACACTTACAAAGTACAAAAATCGGCTCTGTGCACAGAAGTGTAAGTGAAATTATATTCTATACTGTGGGGAGTCTGTTCTTTCTGAGAGTATTTCTGAGTAATTCCATGCTGCTGCTGCCGCCACCACCAAGTCACTTCAGTTGTGTCCGACTCTGTGAAACTCCATAGACAGCAGCCCAACAGGATCCTCCATCCCTGGGATTCTCCAGGCAAGAACACTGGAATGGGTTGCCATTTCCTTCTCCAATGCAGGAAAGTGAAAAGTGAAAGTGAAGTCGCTCAGTCGTGTCCAATTCTTAGCGACCCCATGGACTGCACCCCACCAGGCTCCTCCGGCCCTGGGACTCTCCAGGCAAGAAGAGTACTGGAGTGGGGTGCCAGTGCCTTCTCCAGAATAATTCCATGGGTACATACAAATGTGGTGTGACAATGAGGCAAGCGCATTTTCTTTTCCTATTTCCTTATAATGAAAAGTCACATGAAAGTCATGTTAAATAACATAATAAATGGTTAAAATTCTGTCAGGAAAACCTAGCGTTAAGAAATTTCCTAATTTCTGATTCACAAAAGTTTTCAGAAATGTTGTGTATCACTTATGCCAACATTCAGATTCTCTTCCAAGGATATGCATGAAACACATATCAGCTTCATATTGTGGAAATGAGAGTTAACTTACCATTCCGATACATTTTCTGAGGATGCTCCAGATACTAAAGTCATTTCTGGAAAACATAGGGGAGGGCAGGCTTGTTCTGGAAAAAAAGAAAAGAAAAATAATTTAACTTTAATAGCATTGGCAATAGGAGGGAAAAAAAGTTACTGTCATTACCACGAAAGCCACAGGCATACATTAATGAGACATTACTATGCATATAAAATCTGCATGTGCAAATGCAACAACATGAAAGATACTAAATATCACTAGTCATTAGGGAAATGCAAATGAAAACCACAATGAGATACCACCTCACACCTGTAATAGCATCACCCAAAGATAAGGGATTACAATTGCTGACATGAATGTGGAGAAAAATGAAGGCTGTGCTCTGTTGGTGGGACTGTAAACTGGTACAGCCACTGCAGAAAAGAGCATGGAGGGTCCTCGAAAGATTAAAACTGAACTCACATAATATCTACCAATTCTGCTTCTGGGAACACATTGAACACTAACTTGAAAAGATGTCTACATCCGCATGTTCATAGCAGCATTATTTATGAAAGCCAAGACATGGTAACAACCTGAGGGTCCATTGATAGATGAACAAGAAGATGTGGTATGTATTTCTCTCTCTCTCTCAGAAACACACATACCCACACACTCACAAAAAGAGGGATATTGTTCACCAATAAAAATGCAGAAACCCGACCATCTGCAACAAAACTGATGGACCTTGAAGGTATTATGTTAAGTGAAACAACTCCGACAAAGACAAATACTTCACAATCTCACTTACATGTGGAATCGAACAGTAATGACAACAAAAGCCACATAAAACTCAGAAAAAAGATCAGATTTGTGGTTGCAGAGAAATGGAGAACGCTGGTCAACATGCACAAACTTTCAATTATTAAGATAAAGAGGTACCATGAATATAGCGTACAATGTGACTATAGGTAATACTGGAAGATATAATTAAGATACATAATGAAGTTAAGAAAGTAGATTTTAGAGTTCTCATCACCAGGAGAGATGATGGATGATGACTAATCTACTCTGGCAATCATGTCACAATACTGTGGAATGTAATATATATGTTAACTCAAGAAAGATGATGCTGCAAAAGTGCTGCACTCAATATGCCAGCAAATTTGGAAAACTCAGCAGTGGCCACAGGACTGGAAAAGGTCAGTTTTCATTCCAATCCCAAAGAAAGGCAATGCCAAAGAATGCTCAAACTACCACACAACTGCACTCATCTCACATGCTAGTAAAGTAATGCTCAAAATTCTCCAAGCCAGGCTTCAGCAATACATGAACTGTGAACTTCCAGATGTTCAGGCTAGTTTTAGAAAAGGCAGAGGAACCAGAGGTCCAATTGCCAACATCTGCTGGATCACGGAAAAAGCAATAGAGTTCCAGAAAAACATCTATTTCTGCTTTATTGACTATGCCAAAGCCTTTGACTGTGTGGATCACAATCAACTGTGGAAAATTCTTCAAGAGATGGGAATACCAGACCACCTGACCTGCCTCTTGAGAAATCTGTATGCAGGCCAGGAAGCAACAGTTAGAACTGGACATGGAACAACAGACTGGTTTCAGATAGGAAAAGGAGTACCTCAAGGCTGATATTGTCACCCTGCTTATTTAACTTCTAGGCAGAGTACATCATGAGAAACGCCAGACTGGAAGAAACACAAACTGGACTCAAGATTGCTGGGAGAAATATCAGTAACCTCAGATATGCAGATGACACCACCCTTATGGCAGAAAGTGAAGAAGAACTAAAGAACCTCTTGATGAAGGTGAAAGAGGAGGGTGAAAAAGTTGGCTTAAAGCTCAACATTCAGAAAACGAAGATTATGGCATCCGATCCCATCACTTCATGGGAAATAGATGGGGAAACAGTGGAAACAGTGTCAGACTTTATTTTGGGGGGCTCCAAAATCACTGCAGATGGTGACTGCAGCCATGAAATTAAAAGATGCTTACTCCTTGGAAAAAAGTTATGACCAAGGTCCGTCTAGTCAAGGCTATAGTTTTTCCAGTGGTCATGTATGGATGTGAGAGTTGGACTGTGAAGAAAGCTGAGTGCTGAAGAATTGATGCTTTTGAACTGTGGTGTTGGAGAAGACTCCTGAGAGTCCCTTGGACTGCAAGGAGATCCCACCAATCCATTCTGAAGGAGATCAGCCCTGGGATTTCTTTGGAAGGAATGATGCTAAAGCTTAAACTCCAGTACTTTGGCCACCTCATGCGAAGAGTTGACTCACTGGAAAAGACTTTGATGCTGGGAGGGATTGGGGGCAGGAGGAGAAGGGGATGACCGAGGATGAGATGGCTGGATGGCATCATTGACTCAATGGACGCGAGTCTGACTGAACTCTGGGAGTTGGTGATGGACAGGGAGGCCTGGCATGCTGCGATTCATGGGGTCGCGAAGAGTCGGACACGACTGAGCAACTGAACTGAACTGATGTAACTAAAACCACTGTACTGTACACCTTAACCTTAGTGAGGTGTATCAATTATTTCTCAACAAAACTGGGAAAAATCTGCATCATCAGAGAGAGGCTAAAACAGGGTCACTGTGGGCTTATATCCCTAGTCACTGCTATTTTGGGCCCTGAAAAAGCTTCAGAGCATATCCACTGGCCCCACATCCTCACAGCTGTCCTGATCAGGATTCTCCTAACCCTCCTGTGCTGCTGTTCAGCTGTTCAAACCACCTCAGAGGCACACTGTTCTGGCATATCTGACCTGCTGTCTGGTCTAAGACCGCTCACATTCTATTACTCAATAAATTACTTTCCTTTAGCTATTAAATAATGGAAACAAAAATGCCATCAGAGTACCTAGTATCAGGTTGTTTCTAAGAAATTAAATGGGAAAATGCCAACTCCAAACCCAAAGTAAAATTTAGGCTGGACATCGTATATCAGTACTTTCCCAGAGATACTGATACTGAACCAAACTCAATCAATTCTGGATATATGGGAAAATTCTTTACAAATTAACCTCTAGACAAGGAACATTCCCAAAGCCTCTGCAGGAGCTGAGAAGTTGCTGAGAGGAGGGTGGCTGTTGTCGGTGAAGGGTCTGCTGTTCCAATGAGCAACATGCCTGAGCTCAGGCATCCTGAGACCTCAGCACTACCAGGGGCAGGAGCAGGGGGTGCCCAGAGCAACTTCCTAAAACACCCTTATAATGATGCTTTCTTTTCCATTATCTTAGGTTATGGTCAAGGGTGCTGCTGGTTTTCCAATGCTGTTTGAAATATACCCGTGTAACTAAAATATTAAAGAAAATTTGAGAGAATAGCATTGAGACATATACAGTACCATGTGTAAAACAAATGACCAGTGAAATTTTGATGTATGAAGCAGGGCACCGGAAGTCAGCGCTCTGGGACAACCTAGAGGGATGAGGTGGGGAGAAAGGGTGGGCAGTGGTTTCAGGATGAAGGGGACATATGTATACTGTGGCCAATTCATGTTGATGTATGGCAAAAACCATCACTATATTGTAAAGTAATTATCCTCCAATTAAAATTTAAAAAGAAAATATTAAAATTTTTATCTTCTATAGAATCTATATTTTATAAATGACTTCAAATTATACAAGTTACTAAAATTTTAAGTTTTAAAATAAATAATATTTTAAGATCCTCTGTGGTAGAATCCTTCTGATTTTCCTTTTTAGGAACATACACTGCTCATTTGGCAGATTTGTTATCTGCCCAATCTGCTGGATAAGTGGCCACAGATGGTACTGAAAGCACATTCTCTGTACAACCTAAGACTATCAATCTCGATGACGTGAACAATTGAATCAAGGGGTAGAATCTGCCATTACCTAACATTTGCATGTACAATACAGTTTAAGAGATGCATATCAACTACATTTTTCACCTCTTGTCTATTACAAAACAAAATCTATGTCTAGGAAGTTATGAGCCTAAAATAAGTTTTGTGAAAACTGAATAAGGGACTGTATCATCCCCGACAGATGCTTACGTTAAATGTATGTGTATAGGTTACTATTCTAATTAAAGGCAAGACGAACAACAACAACAAAAAACTAGACATATTTTGCAAGCAAGAAGGCAGGAGATAAGAGACATCCAAGCTTTACTCGGAGTAGAGGTTTAAGTATTTGATGAATGAATTTTGAAAATTTATACGGCCTTTTGGTACACATTACTCCTTTCATAAAGAATCTAGAGGGGTAGGATGGGGTGGGAGGTGGAAGGGAGGTTCACGAGGGAAGGGACATGTGTATACCTATAGCAGATACATGTTGATGTATGGCAGAAACCAACACAATATTGTAAAGCAACTATCCTTCCATTAAAAACTAAATTTAAAAAAAATTTGGTTTATGTTGTGCTACTCAAGAGATCAACACTAGGATCACTGGTGGAAGCTACAGGACAGCCAAGGTAAATATAATATAAACCTAACATTCTATAAAGCTAAAACAACAGCTATGAGCCTCCCTAGTGGCTCAGTGGTAAAGAATCCACCTGTCAATGCAGGAGACACAGGTTTGATCCCTGGGTCAGGAAGATCCCCTGGAGAAGGAAATGGCAACCCACTCCAGTATTCTTGCCTGGAGAAATCCATGGACAGAGGAGCCTGGGGGCTCCAGTTCATGGGGTTGCAAAAGAGTCAGTCATAACCTAGGTACTAAATAACAACATAACAGCTAACATAAAATATAATCTGTCTTATAGTTAATTCCAAATAGGGGAGACAAGAGATCTCGACAAGGAAGGGCTTCAAACAGATGCTGGAGGATCCCTTTCTATCGTGGCCCTGATAGGCATTCCTGTGCTGGGTGGGAAGTTGGTCTCCATCAGCTCGTCCAGGGATGTTGCTAAACATCCTACATGGAACAAGACAGGTCATCACACCAAAAAATTATCCAGCTTCTAAACAGCCTCTTGATGAAGGTGAAAGAAGAGTGTGAAAAAGCTGGCTTAAAGCTCAACATTCAGAAAACTAAGATCATGGCATCCAGTCCTATCACTTCATGGCAAATAGATGGGGAAACAGTGGAAACAGTGGCTAACTATTTTACTGAGCTCCAAAATCATTGCAGATGGTGATTGCAGCCATGAAATTAAAAGATGCTTGATCCTTGGAAGGAAAGTTATGACCAACCTAGATAGCATATTCAAAAGCAGAGACATTACTTTGCCAACAAAGGTCCGTCTTGTCAAGGCTACGGTTTTTCCAGTAGTCATGTATGGATGTGAGAGTTGGACCGTAAAGAAAGCTGAGTGTAAATTGATGCTTTTGAACTGTGGTGTTGGAGAAGACTCTTGCGAGTCCCTTGGACTGCAAGGAGATCCAACTAGTCCATTCTGAAGATCAGTCCTGAATATTCACTAGAAGGACTGATGCTGAAGCTGAAACTCCAATACTTTGGCCACCTGGTGCAAAGAACTGACTCATTTTCAAAGACTCTGATGCTGGGAAAGATTGAGGGCAGGAGGAGAAGGGGATGACAGGGGATGAGATGGTTGGATGGCATCACCGACTCAGTAGACATGAGCTTGGGTAAACTTCGGGAGTTGGTGATGGACAGGGAGGCCTGGCGTACTGTGGTCCATGGGGTCAGAGTCGGACACGACTGAGCTATTGAACTGACCTGAACTGAATGTCAGCAGTGCCAAAGTTGAGAGACTTATCATAGAAATGGGAATTCCCCAGTGGCTCAGATGGTAAAGAATTCGCCCGCAATGTAGGAAACCTGGGTTCAATCCCTGGGTCAGGAAGATTCCCTAGAGAAGAGAATGACTACCCACTCCAGTACTCTTGCCTGGAGAATTCCATGGAGAGAGCAACTTGGCAGGCTACGTCCATGGGGTTGCAAAGAAGCTGGACACGACTGAGCAACTAACACATACTGTATACTGTATCACAGAATTATGAGAGTTTCACAGATAATTTTAAACTTTGTAGTGTCTTTTTTTCTTAAGCAACAAGATAAATTAATTTTAATAATATATCTGATTTAAACCAATAGGGTCCAAAATATTATCATTTCAACTGTAATCAATGTAAAAATATTAGTGAGATATTTTATACTTCTCCCCACACCACGTCTTCAAAATCCAGTGTTGATTTTACACTTAGAGCACATCTCAATTTAGCTACCACATTTTAAACAAAGTGAAATGTAGTCTTACCAAAGCAGTAATGTTATGTTTAATGGCAAAATACTTTGTACTGCTTCACTTTTACAAACTATATTATGAAATTAACACAATAAAATCTATCCTTATTAAAATTAAATAAGACTAAAGACTCAGCTTCTTGGTCACACTAGACACATTTCAAATGGTCAAAAATCACCTGAGCCTACTATTGGACATAATAGATTTCCGTGATTACTTCTGAACACAAAAGGCTAGAATTGCTCTCAGATTGTAGAGACGAGCACAAAATTACTCACTTACATGAGTCTAAAGTCAATGAGAAGCAAAACAGTCCACAGCCCAATCATTAAGAGGATGTGAAATCTGCAGTATTATCTAAAGAAGCAGAGGGAATGGATTTTTTTAAATTAGGTAGATCAACGTTAAAAAAAATGATTTGTACTTAAAAGGGTATGTTTCTATATTTTAAATGTTCACTCCTTCCACGCGGGGGTAGGGAAGAATAATAAGAATTCCCTACTGATCTTGGATGAGGCAGTGTTACTCCAGGCAGAAATCAGAACCATGGAGAGCGGGCCTCAGAGTTTTCAGGCTGAGCACACAGATCAATCATTCTCTTGCCTTCGAGTTTATCTGAGAGTCATTATCCTGAATTCTATGCTTCCTTTTTCCCTTCACACAGAGAGAAAACACCCTGTACCAGGGACTGAGAGAGATGTGGCCCGGTTCTATTTTCAACCATACAGATGCCACTCTGACTGTGGACACAAGGGCACAATGACTGGTCTTTAAAGGAAGGTCCTGTCCCAGTTGCTTCATCTCTGAGCTGCTCGGGGCTCAGCCACTGCCTCAACACCACAGCCTGCATCACAGGGGGTACACAGACCCCCAGCTGAACCGAGTTAACATGAAGCATGACTCACAAAGGCTGTGCTGGGTTCCCCTTGCTCTGAACACGCTGTGCAAATTCAGACCACAGGCCCCCACACCTTTGGGAGATGCTTCTGTCTTCACCAGGTCACTGAGCTCCTCTGGGTCTTGGGAATGGGCACGGATGCACTCCACGGGAACAGCACATGCGGTGTAGGCCCTCACACAGGGGAGGAAAGACCCAGGGGAAGGGATCCAGGGCTGCAGCCCACACCCCTGCCTCCCAGCATGAAAGTGAAAGTCGCTCAGCAGACCTTTGCGACCCCATGGACTATACAGTCCCTGGAATTCTCCAGGTCAGAATACTGGAGTGGGTAGCCATTCCCTTAACCCGGGATTAACCTCCAGCAGGGTGATCTGGCTACATCTGCAGTGAGAAAAGGGACATCCGAGATGGACCTAGAGATTGACCTACTGAGTGAAGTCAGACAGAGAAAGACCTATATAGACGATGTCGTCTATATGCTGAATCTAAAAAACTGATTCAGGGTTGAGCTCCCTGTGTTATACAGCAACTTCCCATTAGCTAGTTATTTTACACATGGTAATGTATACGTTTCAGTGGTACTCTCTCAATTCATCCCATCCTCTCGTTCCTTTCCCCCACTGTGTCCAAAGTCGGTTCTCTATTTTGCATCTGTATTCCTGCCCTGCAAACAGGTTCATCAGTACCATTTTTCTAGATTCCATATGTATGCATTAATATGTAATATTTGTTTTTCTCTTTCTGACTTCACTCTGTATAACAGGCTCTAGATTCATTCACCTCACTAGAACTGATTCAAACTTGTTCCTTTTTATGACTGAGTAATATCCCACAGCCACAACTTCCTCGTCTATTTCATCTGTCAATGGACATCTAGGTTGCTTCCATGCCCCAGTTATTGTAAACAGTGCTGCAAAAAGCACTGGGGTACATATGCCAATTTTCAATTATGGTTTTCTTAGGGTATATGCCCAGTAGTGGGATTGCTGGGTCAGATGGTAGTTTTATGCCCAGTGTTTTAAGGCATCTCATACCATTCTCCAAAGTGGCTGTTATCTATTTACATTCCCACCAACAGTCCAAGAGGGTTCCCTTTCCTTCACACCATCTCCCTCATTTACTGTTTGTAGATTTTCTGATGATGGCTATTCTGACGGGTAGTGAGGTGATAACTCACTGCAGTTTTGATTTGCATTTCTCTAATAATGAGATGCTTATATGTTTGCTGGTCATCTCTAAGAAATGTGATTTTAAACGCACTCCAATGTGCTAATTTCAAGAAATGAGGTTTGTTGGTGTTCCACGGTATGCTTAAATTCCACAGCTCTTAATTTTCCCTATCTTCATTCATATCCTCTGTTATTTCTGTACACATCTGTCACTTACTAGAGACTGTGGTTCCCCCTGAGATCAGGGACTATGTCTTATTCTCTTCTGCATGCCCCACATTGCGGAGTATTTTGCATGTTAACAGGTGCTGTATGTTTTTACCTAACATCTCAAGTTAAAATGAGCAACAGAAAGAAAACCAGCAAAAAAATGAAAGATATGAATAAGTGGTAAGTGAGGCATGAAGAACAAAGATAATCAAATTTTCTGCCATTAAGTCATCTCTTAAGAAAACATTTTCAAAACCAAATTCCTTAACATACATTTTCAGTTCCATTTCTTAAATCTTCTGAAGGAATAACCATTTTTAGCAGAATATTCATTAGGATACTTAGAAAAGCATAAAACAATCTAATTCTACCTTTGATTCAAGATCAAACGAATCCTAAGAACTAAAAAATCTAAGAAAATAATTTCATAGAAAAGCAGACTTTAATACATGTATAACGGTAACAATGAAAATTTGTCTGTGTACACTTACACAAGTATTATGTGTTTTATACTTATGTGTGTATATCTTCTTGCAATCATTAGGTGCTTATCACCTCTCCTTTTCAACTATCAGGATTCTTCTCTTTTCCCCCAAATCGTCCCTTCCATAAGTCCCAATTTAAATATAACCCTAAAGAACACAGCTTGTATTTGAAACCAATCATCTGTAATTTTCCTTGCACTACTGATGCTTGCTAAACACTCAAAACCAAAGTCTTTCAAACAAGGAAGCCATAGGAATAAACCACAAAATAAAATTCAAAAAACTGAAGACTAGATTTCAAAATGATGCTGCATGAGTAAATTATCATAGTAATTAAAAGCCTTATTTTCACAAATTATATAAAATCTTACATAGTTCATCTGGGGTACAATTCACAAATCTTTTATAAATGTTTAAAGAAAATAATGGGCAGAAAAGCCTAGTAATCTCAACACTAATGCAAAAGATACTCTTACTTAAAAGTTAATTAAAAAGTATTACGTTCCATTTTTGGAAATGAATCACTCCTCTCTATCTTTTCTTCCTCCAGGTTAGGACAATCAACCATAGAGAACGTAACACTCTTATTAACCCTCCCTCATTACTGAAGAACATGGAAGGCTTCTGTTGAGCATTTACTTAAATTCTTATTAAATGAGATGCTAAACTCTGTTGAACCTATGGTTTGAACACCGCAAGTACTTAGTAAATGTTGAGATTTTATGCCAGTTGATTTTCTATTAACTAGGGCTCTAGGTTGAGTTCCACAATCCATTTGTCCTATGATTTTTCAATAGCAATCAAAAGGGCTATTTACTCTTAAATTATTATGCCATTCTCATTAAAAGATACTGATGAAGTTAACTTGAAGAACACACATCATTAATGATACTAGACAGAACCAAGGACAATGGTTAATATTTGGGGGAGGCAGAGGCAGACTCGTTTTTAGAGTGAACCCAAAAAGCCCTAACATAAAGAAGAAAAGTTGTAAAGTGAATTTCATAAAACCAAAATTTTCTGTTCAAAGAAGGTATTAAGATGTCTATTTATTATTAAGGCAATGGAAAGGTAAGCTATCAACTCAGACAAAACATACATGCTACATATGTCAATCCCAAAGGAAATCAGTCCTGAACATTCACTGGAAGGACTGAGGCTGAAGCTGAAACTCCAGTACTTTGGCTACCTGATGCGAAGAGCTGACTCACTGGAAAAGACCCTGATGTTGGGAAAGATTGAAGGCAGGAGGAGAAGGGGATGATGGAGGATGAGATGGTTGGATGGCATCACTGACTCGATGAACATGAGTTTGGGTTGACTCTGGGAGTTGGTGATGGACAGGGAGTCCTGGCGTGCTACAGCCCATGGGGTCGCAAAGAGTCGGACATGACTGAGCGACTGAACTGAGCAAATATTTGCTAAAGGATTATATCCAGTGCTAACTTTAGTGGCATATATATGAAAACTAGAATGATACAGAGAAGATTAGCATGGACTTGGCTCAAGGATGATGCAAAGTCAAGTGTTCTACACATTTATAAAATTGATAATTAATGAGAATCTACAGGAGCTACCCTACGCCTGAGGTCAGGGTGGAGGCCAAGAGGAGCAACCCCACGTCCAAGGAGCAGCAGCTGCGCGGGCACAGGAGGGCCAAGAGGAGCTCCTTCACGTTCAAGGTCAGGAGGGGTGACCTCGTCATCCAAGGTAAGGAGCAGCAGCTGCGCTTACTGGAGCAGCCGTGAAGAGATACCCCATGTCCAAGGTAAGAGAAACCAAACTGAGACGGTAGGTGTTGCGAGAGGGCATCAGAGGGCAGACACATTGAAACCATAATCATAGAAAACTAGTCAATCTAATCACACAGACCACAGCCTTGTCTAACTCAGTGAAACTAAGCCATACCATGTGGGGCCACCAAAGACGGATGGGTCATGGTGGAGAGGTCTGACAGAATGTGGTCCACTGGAGAAGGGAATGGCAAACCACTTCAGTATTCTTGCCTTGAAAACCCCATAAACAGTATGAAAAGGCAAAATGATAGGATAATGGAAGAGGAACTCTCCAGGTTGGTAGGTACCCAATATGTTACTGGAGATCAGTGGAGAAATAGCTCCAGAAAGAATGAAGGGATGGAGCCAAAGCAAAAAAATACCCAGTGGTGGATGTGACTGGTGATAGAAGCAAGGTCCGATGCTGTAAAGAGCAATATTGGACAGGGACCTGGAATGTTAGGTCCATGAATCAAGGCAAATTGGAAGTGGTCAAACAGGATATGCCTAGAGTGAACGTCGATATTCTAGGAATCAGCGAACTAAAACGTACTGGAATGGGTGAATTTAACTCAGATGACCATTATATCTACTACTGTGGGCAGGAATCTCTTAGAAGAAATTGAGTAGCCATCATGGTCAACAAAACAGTCTGAAATGCAGTACTTGGATGCAATCTCAAAAAACGACAGAATGATCTCTGTTCATTTCCAAGGCAAACTATTCATTATCACAGTAATCCAAGCCTGTGCCCCAACCAGTAACACTGAAGAAGCTGAAGTTGAAAGGTTCTATGTAGACCTACAAGACCTTTTAGAACTACCACCCAAAAAGATGTCCTTTTCATTAGAGGGGACTGGAATGCAAAAGTAGGAAGTCAAGAAACATCTGGAGTAACAGGAAAATTTGGCCTTGGAATACGGAATGAAGCAGGGCAAAGGCTAATAGCATTTTGTCAAGAGAACTGGTCATAGCAAACACTATCTTCCAACAATACAAGAAAAGACTCTACACATGGACATCACTAGATGGTCAACACCGATATCAGACTGATTATATTCTTTGCAGCCAAAGATGAGGAAGCTCTATACAGTCAGCAAAAACATGACCAGGAGCTGACTGTGGCTCAATCATGACCTCCTTATTGCCAAATTCAGACTTATATTGAACAAAGTAGGGAAAACCACTATACCATTCAGGTATGACCTAAATCAAACCCATTATGATTATACAGTGGAAGTGAGAAATAGATTTAAGGGCCTAGATCTGATAGAGTACCCGATGAACTAAGGATGGAAGTTCGTGACATTGTACAGGAGACAGGGATCAAGACCATCCCCATGGAAAAGAAATGCAAAAAGCAAAATGAATGCCTGAGGAGGCCTTACAAATAGCTGTGAAAAGAAGAGAGGCGAAAAGCAAAGGAGAAAAGGAAACATATAAGCATCTGAATGCAGAGTTCCAAAGAATAGCAAGGAGAGATAAGAAAGCCTTCCTCAGTGAACAATGCAAAGAAATAGAGGAAAACAACAGAATGGGAAAGACTGGAGATCTCTTCAAGAAAATTAGAGATACCAAGAGAACATTTCATGGAAAGATAGGCTCGATAAAGGACAGAAATGGTCTGGACCTAACAGAAGCAGAAGATATTAAGAAGAGGTGGCAAGAATACACAGAAGAACTGTACAAAAAGATCTTCCGACCCAAATAATTATGATGGTGTGATCACTCACCTAGAGCCAGACATCCTGGAATGTGAACTCAAGTGGGCCTTAGAAAGCATCACTACGAACAAAGCTAGTGGAGGTGATGGAATTCCAGTTGAGCTGTTTCAAATCCTGAAAGACGATGCTGTGAAAGTGCTGCACTCACTATGCCAGCACATCTGGAAAACTCAGCAGTGGCCACAGGACTGGAAAAGGTCAGTTTTCATTCCAATCCCAAAGAAAGGCAATGCCAAAGAATGCTCAAACTACCGCACAACTGCACTCATCTCACATGCTGGTAAAGTAATGCTCAAAATTCTCCAAGCCAGGCTCCATTAACTCCCTGATGTTCAAGCTGGTTTTAGAAAAGGCAGAGGAACCAGAGATCAAATTGCCAACATCCGCTGGATCATGGAAAAAGCAATAGAGTTCCATAAAAACATCTATTTCTGCTTTATTGACTATGCCAAAGCCTTTGACTGTGTGGATCACAATCAACTGTGGAAAATTCTTCAAGAGATGGAAATACCAGACCACCTGACCTGCCTCTTGAGAAATCTGTATGCAGGTCAGGAAGCAACAGTTAGAACTGGACATGGAACAACAGACTGGTTCCAAATAAGAAAAAGAGTATGTCAAGGCTGTATACTGTCATCCTGCTTATTTAACTTATATGCAGAGTACATCATGAGAAACGCTGGGCTGCAAGAAGCACAAACTGGACTCAAGATTGCCGGGAGAAATATCAATCACCTCAGATATGCAGATGACACCACCTTATGGCAAAGTGAAGGGCAACTAAAAAGCCTCTTGATGAAAGTGAAAGAGGAGAGTGAAAAAGTTGGCTTAGAGCTCAACATTCAGAAAACAAAGATCATGGCATCTGGTTCTATCACTTCATGGGAAATAGATGGAGAAACAGTGGAAACAGTGTCAGACTATTTTGGGGGGCTCCCAAATCACTGCAGATGGTGATTGCAGCCATGAAATTAAAAGACACTTACTCCTTGGAAGGAAAGTTATGACCAATCTAGATAGCATATTCAAAAGCAGGGACATTGCCAACAAAGGTCCGTCTAGTCAAGGCTATGGTTTTTCCTGTGGTCATGTATGGATGTGAGAGTTGGACTGTGAAGAAGGCTGAGCACCGAAGAATTGATGCTTTTGAACTGTGGTGTTGGAGAAGACTCTT
This sequence comes from Nanger dama, assembly GCA_917880005.1. Classification (NCBI taxonomy): domain Eukaryota; kingdom Metazoa; phylum Chordata; class Mammalia; order Artiodactyla; family Bovidae; genus Nanger; species Nanger dama. Next base: position 570,883 of record CAKJTW010000090.1, read on the forward strand.
GAGAGTCCCTTAGACTGCAAGGAGATCCAACCAGTCTATCCTAAAGGAGATGAGTTGGGTGTTCATTGGAAGGACTGATGCTGAAGTTGAAACTCCAATAGTTTGGCCACCTTATGTGAAGAGCTGACTCACTGGAAAAGACCCTGATGCTGGGTGGGATTGGGGGCAGGAGGAGAAGGGGATGACAGAGGATGAGATGGCTGGATGGCATCACTGATTCAATGGACATGAGTTTGGGTAAACTTCAGGAGTTGGTGATGGACAGGGTGGCCTGGTGTGCTGTGATTCATGGGGTTGCAAAGAGTCGGACACAATTGAGCGACTGAACTGAACTGAACTATATCCAAATGGGAAGGAAATCTAAAAGAGAGGGGGATATATGTAAACATGTAGCTGATTCACTTTGCTATACAGCAGAAACACAACACTATAAAGCAACTATATTCCACTAAAATTAATTTTGAAAATTAAAAAAAAGAATTATATCCAAAATATAGAAAGAGTTCCTATAAATCAATAATACACTGACATACAGCTCAATTTAAAATGGGCATAAGCCTCCAGGCACTTTCCCCAAAAACTTTAAAGCTGACTCATAAATGCACATGTAAGCACTCAAAATCATTTACAAAATGTAAATTAAAACCAGGATGTGATTCAGTGTTATACCCATAAAGCATCAAACGTTGGTGAAGTTGCAGAGTAACTGAAATTCTCACACAGAGAAATGGTACACTGACTTTGGCAAACATTACAGTAACTTTCTGCAGCTAAGCACATACCCTCTCTAGAACCCTCAAATGCTACTCCTACATAACAAAGTGAAAAACTGTCCATAAGGAAGACGTGTATAAGAATGTTTAAAGCAGCTTTATTCAATAAAACTCCCAAGTGAGAAAAGCCCAAATGTCCATTAACAGGGATACAGAGAAACAAACTGCTGCATATTCAAACGATGGCATTATCATTCAGCATTAAAAAAAAACTGAATGCCGAACCACATGACATGGATGACTCCAAGAAACACTGAGTCATTAAAGCCACACTAAGAAAAGATTACATGCAACACATTGCTGTGTTTCAAATGGATAACCAACAAGGACCTACTACGGTACAGCACCTGGAGCTCTGCTCATTGTTATGCAGCAGCCTGGATGGGACCGGGTTTGAGGAAGAATGGATACATGTATATGTATATGTATGGCTGAGTTCCATCCCTGTTCACCCTAAACAACCACACTGCTAATGGCTATACTCCAATACATGGCAAAAATTAAAAAAAAAAAAAAGCACATGCACATTCCATCCACAATGCAGTTCAATAATTGCCAACATCCGCTGGATCATGGAAAAAGCAAGAGAGTTCCAGAAAAACATCTATTTCTGCTTTATCGACTATGCCAAAGCCTTTGACTGTGTGGATCACAATCAACTGTGGAAAATTCTTCAAGAGATGGGAATACCAGACCACCTGACCTGCCTCTTGAGAAATCTGTATGCAGGTCAGGAAGCAACAGTTAGAACTGGACATGGAACAACAGACTGGTTTCAGATAGGAAAAGGAGTATGTCAAGGCTGTATATTGTCACCCTGCTTATTTAATTTCTATGCAGAGTACATCATGAGAAACGCAGACTGGAAGAAACACAAACTGGACTCAAGATTGCCGGGAGAAATATCAATCACCTCAGATATGCAGATGACACCACCCTTATGGCAGAAAGTGAAAAGGAACTAAAAAGCCTCTTGATGAAAGTGAAAGCGGAGAGTGAAAAAGTTGGCTTAAAGCTCAACATTCAGAAAATGAAGATCATGGCATCCGGTCCCATCACTCCATGGGAAATATATGGGGAAACAGTGGAAACAGTGTCAGACTATTTTTGGGGCTCCAAAATCACTGCAGATGGTGACTGCAGCCATGAAATTAAAAGATGCTTACTCCTTGGAAGAAAAGTTATGATCAACCTAGATAGCATATTCAAAAACAGAGACATTACTTTGCCAACTAAGGTCCGTCTAGTCAAGGCTATGGTTTTTCCTGAGGTCATGTATGGATGTGAGAGTTGGACTGTGAAGAAGGCTGAGCGCCAAAGAATTGATGCTTTTGAACTGTGGTGTTGGAGAAGACTCTTAAGAGTCCCTTGGACTGCAAGGAGATCCAACCAGTCCATTCTGAAGAAGATCAGCCCTGGGTGTTCTTTGGAAGGAATGATGCTAAAGCTGAAACTCCAGTACTTTGGCCACCTCATGCGAAGAGCTGACTCATTGGAAAAGACTCTGATGCTGGGAGGGACTGGGGGCAGGAGGAGAAGGGGACGACAGAGGATGAGATGGTTGGACGGCATCACTGACTTGATGGACGTGAGTCTGAGTGAACTCCGAGAGATGGTGATGAACAGGGAGGCCTGGTGTGCTGCGATTCATGGGGTCGCAAAGAGTCGGACACGACTGAGTGACTGAACTGAACTGAATCTATCACGACAGAAATGAGAAAGGAGGGTGATTATGGGTGGGGCGGGGGGTTAGTGACCAGGAGGCAGTACAGGGAACTTTCTGGAGTGATGGAAACAGTCTACATCTTGATGGGAGGAGGGAAGGTTTGTTTCATGAGTATATGAATTTGCCAAAACTTACCAAATTGTATATTTAAGAGCTTGAATTTCAAAGCATGCTAACTTTACTTCAAGAAAGAAGCAAAAAGAAACTATACTGTAATTTGTTGGTTTCCCAAACTTTTTGGTCTTAAGATCTATTTAATTTTTAAAGGTTATTTGTGGTCCTAATGAGTTTTCTTTTATTGTGGATTACGTCTATCACTACTTACTATATCAGAAGAAAAAAAGAACACACAAGTTTTACTTATTAATAACAGTAAAATAAATATGCTAACTTAAATGACATTTTTATGAAAAAAGTAACTGTAATGTCCAAAACAAGAATATCTTAGTAAGAAGAGTGGCATTATTAAACACTTTTGCAGTCCCTTTAATGTCTGGTCTTACAGAAGATAGCTCGTTGCTCGTAACTGCTCCTGCACTGAATCAGTGATGTCGCATCATCACGTAGTTATCTAGAAAACTCCACTGTATGCTTATTAGTGGATAATAATTTTTAAAAGGCTAATATCTTAGTAATATTAAGACACTTGTTTTAACCTTGTGGTTCTACCTAAAAGAGTCCTAGGGGACCCCCTCTCCCCAACAATGGTCAATATAGAAGCAATGGCATAGACAGTCAGCAAAGGGGCCATCCATTCTCCACAAGGTATCTTTTGGAAACTTTAGAACAAGTCAATTTTAAAAATTAATTCAATAAATATGGATAGAATTACAACTACCATAATTGATTTTGTGACTAAGAGGAGGATGGATCATGAAATACTCAAGAATGTTTACAGTTGAGACACTTCAGTTTCAAAATGTTATTTCATTTCTGGAGTCTGTTTCAATACTTTAACATTTAAATCTGGGTATAAAACAAGTTTGTCTGGCCTTGCAACTCAAAGAATTTCAGCTTAAGTTGATGCAATCTGGTTTTTCATCATGAAAATGATGCTTTCATTAAACCAAGGAAAACAATGTTTGCCCTCCAAAGTTGATTTATGTCCATAGTCTTAAAAGTGCTATCATTCTTCAGTCATGGAAGAGTAAATAAAGTCGTACTTATAATATATCTAGAGATACAAGATCTTCAAAGGCATTTTGTTTATATGAAACTAAATGGACTAATACATTAGTATCAACACAAAATAACTAAAATATGCCTATACAATACAATGAAATTCCTAAAATCTGTCTATCTTCATTTCAACAGAAGCAAGCTTGGATTGATTACAATATCAATGAGTACAATGATACTGTAATGTACCTTCTACCAACTTCCAGACTTGAATTCGAACAAATAGAGGAGCTGCAAGTTCTCTCTGCATACCCAGAATCAGCACCTAACTTAGGGCTGAGTCAGACATGCAGGTCATGGGGATAGGACAGCTGGGTATTCAATCCGCTTCTAGAAATCTTCAACTAAAATCAGCCTTTAGTCTTAGAAGAAAGTCCATACAAGCCTAAGATGAGATCCTTAAGACCAGTCCAGAGCCTTTTCAGGGACTATGCATATTTTTAAAAGTCCAACAACTTGGTTTCCTATTTTAAGCGTACTGTGGTAACTTTATGTAATTATTTGATATTGCTATCTGGTTTTGCAGTGTATTTTAAAGATTCTTCATTTTGATCTCTTAAATTATGAAAAGCCTGTAACTGTCACTTAATAAATCTGGCTCTATATAGCAAAGAGATGAAGGTGATTAATGGTCTTGTTTTATAAGAGCTATTACTTATTTTGATTTTAATAAGTTAAAATGCATATTTAAAATTTCAATCTGCTTTCCATATTGGCTTTCTAAAATTTAGAATTCTTTGTTCAACTTCAGTAACATAATAAATTGACTTCCTATTCTTGTTAGTTTAGTACCAGATTAAGAGGAAAGCCTACAGAAACATCACACCGCCGAGCCAGCATGGACTGATGAACCCATACCCAGGAAGCAGTCCTTCAGTTTAGAGAGAAGTTGGCCCCTTGGGCACCAGGATTTCCTCACGTCAAGCCTACTGAATGGTGTTTGGCACAGTTGGCAAGAAGGCATGGCACAGTTGGCAAGAAGGCATGACACGTTATGTTAAGGCAGACCTTACTTAACTTAGGGACAGAGTATGTATTCTCTACTCACCTTATCTCAAAGAATTAACTAAGACTTCATGCAATGAGGGGCCTGGAACAGATGTAAACTAATTAAGTATAGAGAGCAGGTCATGATAAGGTCATCTAAGACCTAAAGGAAATGGTCTTAATGACAGAAAACACAGACAAAATGCAGGCTGTGCGCAGTACAAGTCAGAGCCAGTTTCTTCGTCCCTGTCTATCTGAAAGGCTGACCTAAGCCCTCCTGCAGTGTGGACAGCTAAGCGGCACAGAGGCAGTGAGCATGAAATTTTCTACTAACACCTTGCCACATGCCAGAGAGGATCTAAAGCTGTTTTGCTGCCAGTAATTTTGCTGGCAGGAAATGGGAACGCAGTCTTTGCTGACTGTAACAGGAGTTTCTTGGACACTACACTAGGAAAGGTCCCGTCTCAGAACCCGGGTATGCTCCAGCTGGACCAGCAGTCTGGCAGCAGGCAGCGCGAGGTATGGCATGACCCTAGAGTAGCCCTGAGCACCTGATGGCAACGGCTGAGACCTGAACACAACTCTGGAGCAAAGCTATGTCTAACAGGCTGCATGCCACCTGGACCCTGCAGTCAAGGACTTCAGATCCGCAAAACAAGAGTCTGGGGACTATGCAAGCTGTGGTCAACACAAAGAGAAGACACACAGAGGAGCAGATATGCACTGGATAATTACGTATCCCTCTTTCTGTGGCTCGGAACTTTTTAATACCATTACTGGATAAGAGGGAAGCCTACAGAATCATCACATTGCCAAGCCAACATGGACTGACGAAAACATACCCAGGAACCAGCCCTTCAGTTTAGAGAGCAGCTGGCCCTTTAAACCACATGCGTTTTTCTAGAATGAATATAAAAGTTTGTGATCTGCTTTAGCTAGTTCAATAGCCTGATTTAACTTCCTTTTAGAGTGACCTGAGATCTTTTTGACTGAGGGATAGAATTTCTAAGGAGAGCTGAATTTCTGGTTCCTTCCTTCTCTGCGACACATAACACCTCCATGGACGTTATTTGACACACATGCCAGTTTCCTTTCTGATTTCTTGGAGGCCAGTAAGATACCTGTACTGCAAAGAACAGTATCCCTCTCTTTCCTAAGAAGGTTTCTTCTGCTAATAAAGATTACACAGTGTCCTCAAACACAACAGTCAGGAGGAAGAAGTCTACCTCACCTTCTGAGATTTTCTTGTTCTTTCCAATAAGATAATGTCAATCATAATCCTGGGGGAAAAGCCAAAAATCTTGACCTTCACTCATAATAAGAGAATGCACAGTTATTGAAGGGGAACAATTTCCATGGAACATTACACCTTTAATCACTCCTATATCCTTTGGAATATTCTACTTTGGTAGGAAGTTGGTAGACAATAGAGATTATAAGGAGAAAAGTTTTTATATCTGTTTGAATTTGGCAGAATTTTCAATGCGTCCACATGTTCTTTTGTATACTCATGTTAATAGAAGTGGAAATGTGCAAAGGCCCAGAAAACGCGTCCCATGTCCACTATAATTAGCAATAGTGCCTAGCTCTGAACCAACAGCAGATGGGTGATTAATAATGGTGATGTTAATTCTCTGCAAATTATTACATGAAAGAAACAAACAGAACTGCATTAATTAAAAGCTGGGACAGACTGTTTTACATTTCAGAATATCAATCCAGGAATTTGCCTAAGCATATAAATCTCTGTTCTTCTAAACATCTATGAAGACTCTAAATTTTAAGAGAAGAATGGAGGCTCTGAAGTCAGAATATCTGACTTGCCTCCAGGTCCTATCACTTATTTGCTAAGTGATTTTGGGCAAGTCAATTAAACTTTCTGTGCTTCAATCTGTTCATCTGTAGAACTGAGGATATAATAATAATTGCCCTACCTATGACTCAGAGCTATTCTGAGAATTGAAAGCTATGGAGTTTGTGAAAGTATCTTATATACATCAATTTATAATCCAAATGTACACTGAGGCCATTAATATTATGCATCTGAAGATGCAGAAGCACTCTGGGTCTGAAGTTCACACACGACAGCCAGAAGACAGTGGCTCCAGCAAACAGTCAGACCTAGGTTCTAACACCTTGCTTCTGGATTGTGCTTTTGTGAGGTGTTGTTCAAGTCAGAGAGGAAGCATGGATGGGCTAAATGCTAACCAATAGCCAGAACCAGATGCAGAAGGAAAGCTCCCTATGTTGACAGTTCTTGATTGTTTTATTATCATGCTACACTTTCACCTACTAGAATTTTTCACAATCTACTTAAGGGACTCAAAGACCCAAAACATCAAAGCACAAAAGCAAGACAATATTGTTGTGAAGGATCTGTGGTTATAAATAATCTACTTGGCTCACCCAGCCAGTCTTGCTGAAACTGGGGTTTCTCACAGCCTAGAACACAGTTTCACTCCAGCTCTAGTAGGACACCAGGCTCCATCTCTTACCATTGGCTGTCCCTTTGCTCTAGCACAAGTCATATTATATTCCTCATATATCATCACAGCGTGCAGATCTGATGACAGTCATCTACACTTTCCACATTTGTCAGATACAGAGGCAACGCTTCCTGCTTGAGAACCAGGATATGTAATTAATGTGAGTCTTTTCCAGAAGAGCAAGGAATTGGCTCTGAGAATACTCACTACGGCAGAATGGCAGTTAATGCTCAGGCTTCAAATCCTGGCTGAGCATGGTGCTGCATCAACATGCCTCAACAACAGGCTGTACCCCATGAATAGGATATCATGTTCTACAAGCCCTGAATGCATTGTGTGAAGAGTTGTGCATGAACCACATTTTCTGAAGATTTTAAAGGTACAAGGCAAAGAAACAGTTAAAGGATCTTTTTGTTTTGAAAACAAAATAACTTTCCTAATTTACATCTTGCAAATCCTTATTGTCCCTGGTAGCTCAGATGGTAAAGGGTCCTTCTGCAATGCAGGAGGCTGGGGTTTGATCCCTGAGTTGGGGAGATCCCCTGGAGAAAAAAATAGCAGCCCATTCCAGTATTCTTGCCTAGGAAATCCCATGGACAGAGTAGCCTAGCAGGCTACAGTCCATGGTGTCACAAAGAGTCAGAGACGACTGAGCAATTCAACAGTAATAGCTCCTTATTATTATATATGGTGCTATCTAAAATAGGAAAATCTTTCTGTGTTAACAAGCACAGCAAACAATACAGAACTCTATGTCCCCTGAGGCTGTTTTCTCCTTCAGGCAAAATTCAGGTTGGCATAGTTCCAATGGGAGACACTTCGATGTATTTGTAAAGACAAAATCCCACAGGTCATCAGAAGCCAAGATGCCCAGTCCATGAATTACCATAATTAAGAAATGGGCAGAGTAAACAGAATAAGGCAGACCATTAAATGACTAAGCTACACTATTTCCCAAGCACTCAGAACCTTGTGTTTATGTACATGGAAGAGAAGGAGGGTGCGTCTTCAAATAGAGTAAGATGCCAAGCAAGGAAATACATTTTATTAAATATTTAATTTCTTTCTTCTGACATTCTGAGGATTATAAGTGCATATAAAGCAAACTTGAAATAGAAAATGGATATTTACCTAAGAGATTCAAGAAGCGTAGGGATAGAAAAGAGAAGTAATGAGACCTCTGCATGGGGAAGGTAATATCAAGGGACTAAGGAATGAATAACAGTGCTTCAGGCCTCTAGTCACCTCTTGTTTACACTTCTGACAACATAAGCTTACAACCAGCCACACCTTTGTAATCTTAATGAAGAAAAACTATGTTTAAATGTAACCATTACTTTAAAATGTCCTTATAAAATATAATGAAAAGCAACCATAAGAGACAGTTTTTCTTATTTCACATTCAAAAGAAATAATCATATTTCAAAATAAACACTTTTATTTTAGCTACCTCTTTCCCTGAATATTCACTGAATATTCTGGCCATCTTATGCAAAGAGCTGACTCACTGGAAAAGACCCTAACGCTAGAAAAGATGGAGGGCAGGAGAAGGGGGCGACAGAGGATGAGATGGTTGGATGGCATCACCAACTTAATGGACATGAGTTGGAGCGAACTCTGGGAGACAGTGAAGGACAGGGAAGACTGGTGTGCTGCAGTCCATGGGGTAGCAAAGAGTTGAAAGTGACTTAGCAACTGAACAACAACAACCTGTTTCCCAAATTTCAAAGGCCAAAGTAAACTTCTAAAACCCATCCAAAGTCCTTTTCTTATGAGCTAAAAAAAAGTTCCATGTATTTACTTTTGCTTAAGGTTTATCAGTTTTCTACTAATAACAGCACCTGAGATTTAATGAGTTAGAATCACTATGATTCCTTGGCATAGATTATCTCATTTAATTATCACAACAACCCAACAAGGTAGGTCCTGTTATTATATCCCTTACAGAAGAAGTTTGGTTTCAAAGTGATTACAACTTGCTTACAGTCAGGAATGTGGTAGATATAAGATCAAACCCAAGTAACTCTTAATAGCTACACTTTTCTAGGTCACATTTTTTTCAAAGGACATATAGTGATAAGAATTACATGGTAATTATCTGCTATGTGGGAGGAATTAGAGATTTTTCTAAGAATTATCTTCCCTTTTGACAAACCAAGAAAAAAATATTTTCAACTAGTATCTCATACAAAAAGCTAGATGGTATTATAGAGCAGCTAAAAATTAGTAAGTTGAACACTCCTAGAAAAAAATAGGCAAGATGTATTAGCATTTCACAGGAAAAAAGTACAGATAGATCACAGAAAGATTCTCAATCTCCCTCAATCCAGAAATGGGAACTTCAACAGAACAGGGGCTTGGCTTGTTCATTACTGTAACCTCAGCACTTTGAATAGAATGTGGCAGTAATAGTAGCTCAAAATTTATTTGTCAAATAATTTGGTACATATATTTTTTTTGGTACATATACATTTTTAAAAAGCAAGGGCAAGAACTGTATGCCTGCATTTTCTATCATTAGTGTGAAAAAGCAAAATGGTATGCATTAATGATTGCAATTGGGAAAAGGCAGAGGAGTGGACAGTTTAAAAAGCGGAAGTTAAAATTTGCAAAATATACCCTATTTCTGAATTTTGAACCACATGAATCACCAATTAAATATTTTTAAAGAGAATCATCTCTGCACACACACACATACACACACATGCATTTTTAAAGAGCTGTTGAAGGAAAATCCAACTGACTAACATCAAAGCAAATGAGACCAGAAGAATTGAAATCTGCTCATGCTGTGTGCTAAATTGCTCAGTCACGTCCAACCCTTTGAGACCCCCATGGACTGCAGCCCACCAGGCTCCTCTGTCCATGGGATTCTCCGGATAAGAATACTACCATTTCCTTCTCCAGGGGATGTTCCCGACCCAAGGATCGAACCTGTGTCTCTTGTGTCTCCTGCAAAGGCAGGCAGGTTCTCTATCACTAGCACCCGGGAAGCCCCAAAATTATGACTTTAATTGTTAAGTATTTTGCTTAGAATTCTTAAGCATGACCAAGTGTTACTGGACAGAGTCTGTTTTTCCAACTGTGTTTTATAGATCCCCAAGCTCCCAAGAGGCGTTTAAGGGGTCAGGGGCAAGATCAGAAGATGGGCCTGTGGGCACTGAAGCCTCAGCTCTTTCTTTCAAAAGAGCAACTCCTTTTAACTGACTTTTTAAAATTGGCTGGGAAGAGGTTGAGTTCTCTAGAGAGAAGCCTCTAGGACTTCCTCAGTGGTCAAGAATCCGCCTTGTAATGCGGGGTCACAGGTTCAATCCTCGGTCGAGGAGCTAGGATCCCCATGCCCTGGCGCAACTAAGCCCGAGTGCCGCAACCAGAGGGCTGGTGTACTGCAATGACAGATCCTAAGTGCCACAAATAAAAGACTTGATGCAACCAAATACACAAATATTAAAGAAAAGAAAAAGAAACCTCAGGAAGCCTTAAGAAAAAAGATGCTTCCATTTTCCTAGAGTCACTCTTGGCAGTAAGTTCAGCAAGTCCACTTTGGTTTGTGAAGATAATTATTATAAATCTTGACTCACACTACCTTTTTTCCCCTTTCCTAACATAACCCCAAGTAACCACAGCCTGCCAGCTTCTTATCCTAGATAAAGTTTTGCTTACTGTTTCAGGTTATCTTTTGAACTCTCTTTGCAGAGATGGGGGTTGACTAACTCCCATCTGCCCAGCTGGCAATCCGTTCTCCTGGTCAAGGAATCTCCAAATATGTTTTGGCCGGAGAGACAGGTGCCGCATGGAATCAGAGTGGCCTGCTGGCTCTTACTCCTCAGCGTTAGCCACTGTCATCCAACTTGCCAGTCTCCGTGTCCTCTGATGACAGAGACCTGTGGTTCCAGAGACAGGATCGTGGGCGGCCTGCCCAGGCTGCAGCCCAGCGGGGGCCTGGCCCAGCTTCTCTCTTTAGAGGATACAGCACCTTCTCTCTCAACCTTCTCTCCTTGAGCTGTTACCTGTTTGCTGGTCCCGAGCACTCTTCTTGCTCGGGCTAGTGACACAGGCTGGGGTCTGCTTTGTTAATGAGCAAGGCCCCACAGAAGAGTTGTGTGAGCTTCTAGTGATACTTTTTTTTTTTAATTATAGTCCTCCGCTTTCCAGAGCAAACAAGTACTCTGAGTCAGGGAGTAACGTGAGAGCATAGAACACGGTGTCTCTGGAACCTGCATGCTTCAGTCGTGTCTGACTCTTTGTGATCCGATGGACTGTAGCGCACCAGGCTCCTCTATCAATGGAATTTCCCAGGCAAGAATACTGAAATGGATTGCCAAGCCCTCTTCCAGGGGATCTTCCCGACCCAGGGATCGAACCTGAGTCTCTTGTGTCTCCTGCATTGGCAGGCAAGTTCTTTACCACTAGGGCCACCTGGGAAGCCCTAGGCACTACCTCAAATCTGGCTAATTCTGGGCAAAGCTCTTACCCCTAGGTCCTTAGATGTCTCTAGACCCCTGGTCACTACATGACAACAAGGAGCTACCCCAAACATTTTCTGACAGACAAGGGTGTTTTTCTGCCCTGGGTACCTGAGGGCCTCTGAGTGGGGTGACTTGCTAGTAACTCTATGAGTGCGTGTGTGCTCAGTAATGCCTCACTCTTTGCAACCCCCTGGACTGCAGTCCACCAGACTCCTCTGTCCATGGGATTTTTCAGGCAAGAATATGGACTGGGGTGCCATTTTCTTCTCCAGGGGATTTTCCCAATCCAGGGACTGAACCCACGTCACCTGCTTTGACAGGTGGATTCCAACTGCTGAGCCACCAGGGAAGTCCAGGTGGGTTTGTACTACTGATAAAATATATCGGAAGCTGAATAATTTTTATTCACAACTAACAACATTTTCTCAGTATAATCCTACTTCTTAGCAGACTGTCTTAGCTTATATTCTCAACCTTTTTGTTTGACTTCAACATGTCAGGATATTCTTCACACAGAGAAAACAGCTGTTATTCAGTCACCTAATAATTCTAAAGCAGTCACGAGGGATAAGCCAGGGGTAAACTAAGGGATTGTCTGGAGTCTGAATCTACCATTTCAGCAAACTAAACATTTAAGAGTCTTGGCCACATTTATGAAAGAATGCAAGGCTTTTATTCAGGTAAATACATCAAGTACAAGTACATTAATTAGAGTCAGATAAAACTTAGTCCCTATCACATTTCTGTTGTAAAAAAACCCTTCTGTATTTTAAAATTGCAAAGGTACTTTTACATTAAATTCTGGCCTTACACATTTATGTTTGGTTCATCTAGAATTTAATTTATATTTGTGAAATAGAGGGCCATTTCTTTTTTTTTTTCTGTATTAAATGATTCTCCCAGCAGCACTAACCCAACAGTCCATTTTTTCCCTACCCAATCTGCTATGTTGCCTCTCTTACATATACCAGGTTTCCTTATATGTCTGGGTCTTTGGACCTTTTACTTTCATTCTTCAGATTGGTCTTGCCTGCAGGACAATTCTGCACTAAAGATTTGTAATCAACTTGGCATTTAGTCAGGCAAATGCCTTCCCTCCCTCAAACCAGGTTCTTGAGCAGTATCTTGGCTCCTCAAAGCCCTCTGAGCTTAAAGATATAGCTCAAAATCCATTTTTCAACTTCCAAGGTAACGTGCAACTTTAATTAAAAGCATGTTTGAGTCTATAGATCAATTTGGTAAATCAAACTTATGACAGTGACTTTTCCTTCTTAATAAGTTTTGTATCTTTTAGTATTTATTTCAAGGTAAGTGACTTTTTAATAAATACTCTAAAGTCAACCTCCACCCCCAGTTTTAACTGCAGTTTCTGTCTGTTGATGGTGCACAGAAATGTACTGACAGTTAGCGGACTTTGTAGCAAAGCAACCTTGCCAAACTTTCATCGTAACTATAATGATTTGTCTGTAGACATCTATGGTTCTGTTTATTTCTAAATCTAGGGGCTGTGTTATGTCTCTAGCCATGGCCTCCAAACAATGTTGAACAAAAAAGGTGATGGCAGGCATCCTTCTCTTATTCCTTAAATTAGAACTGTTGTTTATAGTTCATTATCAAGTATTTATTTGTTCCAACTTTTAACCAGATTAAAGGAGTTCTCTTCCATTTGTAATGTGCTAATGTTTATTAATCATGAATGACTAATTTCATTGAATGTTTTTTATTAGGATGATCATAGGCTTTTATCTTTTAATCTAGTAATACTGGGAATACCATTTATAGCATCATAACATGAATCCAACATTTCAGATTCTGACTAGCCTGTTCTACATTAGTATCTTTTACATTATATATATCCAGATTAGATAAATATCAGTATCTTTACCAATTATACCAACTTAGGTCAAACTCCTAAAACGTTAAAAGAGGAGAGCTCAGAATAAGTGTAATAAATTGGGCCCAAGACTAGAGAACTGATCCCACAGAACACAGACCACTGAGATCATAAGAAGCCCTATGAACATAAACCTGACCAATATGGTGAAAGCTAACCTTTCACAAGGCAACGCAATGTATTTTCTGGAAAAAAAAGTGCCATCAAAACAAAGCATTTATTTTGTATGTTTTCCATCTCTGCAGTATTTTTGGTTCTAGGTCTTAAATCAGTCTCTGATTCTTTCTGTTGATATTTCTCTACAACTAAAAGCCCAAAGACACGCACAGAACCACGGAAAAGATCAATAGCCAGCAGAGTACACAGCCTATCAGTAATTCAGAGTGAATTAAAAAACACAAAATACTTTTTCCCCCAAGTCTAATCATATCAAAAGACATTGTAGAAGTTTCCTAAACTTCAATATGGTAGAAAAACCATGTTTTCAAGATTTCAGTTAGTGATCACAAGACTTTCAGAGTGAGAGGAGAACTCAGTTCATTTAGTCCAAATTTTTAAGAGATGAGTTAATTTACCTAGTCAACAGATGAATTATTTTCGTGGTAATCATCACATAGGATGGATTAAAGATCCATAATATCTCTATTTTTATTATCGTAGAAGTAAACTCAATGAGTCTGGCATACCCTGTTTTACATTAAATGACCACGACATAGGCCTTACAGCTTATGATTCTCTGGGTCAGAGATTTTTCAAACTGCACTCCATGATGCCATCCTATGATAATGGGGTGGAAAAGGGAACAAGAGGGCAGAGGTTCTCCAGAGTTAAGCAGATAGTTGTTGAGGAGAATGAGAGTAAACAGAACTAAAAGAGGTTAGTTACACTGAGTGCCGCCCGTGTGGTGGGCACTCTCCTAGGGACTCTATGCTGACACACCAGAGAGGAATAGGAATAGAGTGCAGTGGCTTCATATATTATATTTGGGGAGAACCTGTTGTTTCCATAATCCATACTACAGAAAGTAAAGCCTAAGTACTTCTGTTGGCTAAGAACATGAAATAGATATGGTGATTTCAAGTACAGCAGGGGACGGGAGGCGGTTGGGGTAGGGGGTTTAAGGGGAGAGATTTCCACATCTGTGCCATTCTGGGTTGGACTAATAAGAGAGAACACAGACTACGCGAATATAGTATTAATATGGTAAATTTCTGTCAGATGCAAAATAACTCCTGTTATTGGGGCTTCCCTGGTGGCTCAGAGGTTAAAGCGTCTGCCTCCAATGCAGGAGACCCGGGTTCTATTCCCGGGTTGGGAAGATCCCCTGGAGAAGGAAATGGCAATCCACTCCAGTACTCTTGCCTGGAGAATCCCATGGACAGAGAAGCCTAGTAGGTTACAGTTCACGGGGTCGCAAAGAGTCGGACATGACTGAGCGACTTCACCTTACGATGCATTACGGCACACACACAAACAGGCTCCCAGGCTTTTGAAAAGCCAAGACATTCCCCCTTCAGCCACAGGCTCTGACAGCATCTAATAAGCACAGCGTTCCTTCCACCATCTCAACGATTCTATCGACAACCTGTGGACTTCTTTGAACATTCCGAAGATTTCTCTTGTGTTGTCACTAGACCGTCATGATGTATGTTAAACAGTTAAAGGCTGTCTTCTCTTCTCTTCATAGAGACCAGGAAACTGAGATCTGCTGGGTTTCCACTTAGGTACTTTATGGCCTGCACAGAACTGAGTCCCAGACCAGAAAGGAGAGGATAGCAACTGCAGCAGAGTCAGGATGGGCCCTCATGGCTCACGACAATAGCTGCCGTGATAACCTCCATCAAAAGATCACCACCACCGAGCATGTTTAGAGGACACCCTCTAACTGCACAGAAGAAAACTCTGGTTTGTTTTCTAAAACTGATTTTTTCAAGTAAGTACAAAGAAAAAACATTCCTTGTTAACATGAGGCAGATACTTATCAGAAGTGCTGAGTACCATTTTTCAGTACAACAACAGTTGAGACCAATGGTAGCCAGAATCCAACAGAGAAACGAAGTTAAAGCTATACAAATCTATAAATATTAAACAACAGTAAAAAAACTACCTTGTAGAAATTAATAACTACTTATCCCCAAAGTGCTTTTTACAATGACAACAGAATATAGTTTTCACTGAGAATTTGATAAAATATTGTACCCTATGAATACCAGCATGTACACAAGGCACAGCGCCTATAAACTTGTGTGAAACCAGAGAACTCGAGTGTCTGTGACACCTCATTAAACTGGGACAATCTCTAGGACTAAATCATCAACGGAATAAAAAACAATACTAATGTTATTAGACAGTATTAAAGGGCTATGTTCAACAAACCCCAGGCCTTATAAAAGTCTTTGTTTAAATGTAACTAAACTGTTTCAATAAGCAGGCAATGTTACCATCCATTCTTAATAAAACCAACACGAAGATCAAATGACAAGAAACTAAAATAACATTGAGAGGCAGAGTCATAAAAGATGCATGCTCAAAAAAGGAAGCCAGCATCACTTTCAACAGGGAGCTTTGAAGAGCCTTTCTAAATAGCCAGTTGAAGGATTTACGGTTCCCTAAAATCATGGTAGCCAAAACCACGTTTTGTGTTCAGTTCCTGCAATGACAGCTGATGATGTTCTTTCTGTAAATGGACAAAGTATTTAAGCCGAATCCTTTCCTTGAGGTGCTAGAGCAATATAAATGTTCAGCAGAGAGGAAAAAGCAAACCAAAAAATGAGGACTCAGCCACACACTTTGGTTTACAAACCCAAATGCGCCTGAGAACAGAGGCGGCCGTGTTGGCTTGGAAAGGCCCTCCTACCTGTGTTTTTTGATGCCATTGGAGAGCGCGTCTCCACCACCACAGTCCTTGCCTTCAGACATTCTGTGCTGTCTACTGCTCGGGGCTTCTGCTTCCTCGTCAAAGGAGTGTGCGGTCACTGCTTCCAGTCTGCTCAGGGACCCTTCGGACTCGGAATCTGTGGCAGAGCAGGTTCACAGTCAATGAACTGGGCTTTGGTGCGAGGCTGCCGTCACAATGGATTCCCTCCCTGCATGCATCAGGCTTGAAACTTAAGCAGCCTACTTTGTCCTTCAACAATCCAGCCGTTACCTCCTCCTCAGGGATTTAGGAGAACCTGCACCCAGTAAGGCTAAAGGGGATTTAGAAAATGGATACAGGATTATATAAATTTACAATTAAACAGATTTCATACATTAAAAGAGACTTTACAAAGATTACCTAATTCTTTAGGAAACTGTATTCAGTGGTGTTCCCTCTAAAAGAAGTTTTTTCCTTCCCTTTTCAAAGTGGTTTAAACATAACTTTGAAAAAGCATTTTTAAAAAATTCATATATAAAGAAAAAGGAAGAGTTGGCTGTACTTGGGGAAAGCATACATTTCATATGATACTAGAGGTACAAAGGTAATTTTTAAATACTTAAAAACACTTCTGGTTTTTATATTACTTAAATTCTCAACAGCAACAGCCTTAAGTAGCCATAGAGAGGAAGGCATTTTTAGGAATGAAACTGCCACATTCCCAACTGCCTGTGTATTGAGCGTGGAGCCATCTGCCTGACTGGGAATAGCAGGACAACTTCTTTTCATACAATATAGTTTTCAGGTGCGCGTACACACACGTCCTTCCTTTCCTTTCAGCATCTCCAGGGTGCTCCGGGGTTAATGCGTGTGCTGACGCTTTCCTGGTTTGTTAGTTAGTTGGGTTTTCAGACTCTTTAACGTTCTGCATATATATAAATATAACATATATATATGCATATATATATATAATGTTCTGCATAACATTCAAAGTAGCAGCCACTCAATCTCCAAGAGACTTTAAAAGATGCCTACGTTTATATTAAAAAGTAAATTCCAGATAATGTTGCAACTATCCTTCAGCAGATGACCATACACACAACTGTCCTCTGCTCTAGGGAAGTCCTTCTACATACATGCAAGCAAACTCCCTATTTAAATAAAAGTTTCACCCATCTGCCTAGTATGCACTATGGTGCTCAGGAAATAGTACTTTCTTTTCCCACTACTACATTCTGCAGTTCAGCCTAAATCATGGACCCTTCTTGATATCACATTAGAATTGATTACTAACACTTGCTGCACAGCTGCAAGTTGCCCAGCACACCTTAAACTCTGGACCCTCAGAATGGTGCAAGTTATCTGCCCAAAAACTAGGGAAGTTATCTGTATTTTCTGCAAACATAGCTTTTTGTCCTGACATATACCTTATAGCAATGAAAAATATTTTAATGTTAAGCTTAAGGGATATTTCATTGTCAATTCTGGCAGGTAGTAACATTTTATTGCAAAACACTGAAAACCTGCATAGCCAGTGACAGGAGACAGTCATTCCTTTGATGAAATAAGCAGCTGCTAAAATTATAATAAAATAGAAAAATACTTTTAACATAATACTAAGACAAAAAAAAATCAGGCTACCATTTTACAACTCTAAAATACAAGCAAATAAAAAAATTAATGTTATTCTGCCTTAAAGAAAAATCAGTCTGGTTCAGGTAAACAGGTTAAATGTCCAAACGAGAACAGTAAAGTGACAGAAGTTTGTCCGGGGCACAGTGAGGCCAAGAGGGGAACAGTCCATTTGCTGGGGCAGGCAAAGGATACAGGAGAGGTGCTATCTCCCCAAAATTGGGTTCATCTCTCAGTGGGTGTCAAGCAGAAAGAGACAACCAAGCCAGAGAGCGGGAGAAGGAAGGAGTTTTTAACTGCAGCAAATAAAGAAAACACTAGGGATCTTTCTCAAGGCAATGTCTCCCCAACACCAAAACTAGGAAAGTTTTAAGCTAAGTGTGCACGCATTAGCATCAAGTGGGCTGGGCAGTATATGCCTATTCATGAAGGGGTCTTGAGCAGAGGAGAATTTCTGCACAGAACTGGGGCAAACGTTGACAGAACTCCAAGCTTCAGCTGACTTAAGTTATGAGGGTCACAAAAGGCCAAGAGCATCTTTCCTTAGGTTCCAGTTGATGTGTGGTTGTTGGCTCAAGGCAGAGGGAAGGGTACTGGAATTCTACAAAAGAGCTTCAAAGTGCTTCAGGCTGTTTACTTTGAAAACAGAACTGGGAGTCTTTACAACTGATTTAGTAACTTTGTTTCTGTAACTTCTCTTGCCTGATAACAGTTCTGTTTAGTTCCCTTCGATCATTAATTACTGAGACCTGCTCAAGGGCAAGCATTTCAGGCCAGGCTTAGCTCTTCCCCTGCAGCTCAGCTGGTAAAGAATCCACCTGCAATGTGGGAGACCTGGCTTCCATCCCTGGGTTGGGAAGATCCCCTGGAGAAGGGAATGGCTACCCACACCAGTATTCTGACCTGGAGAATTCCATGGACTATATAGCCCATGGGGTCGCAGAGAGTCGGACACAACTGAGTGACTTTCACTTTAGATCACAAAACAGCTTAGGCCCAAGAAAGCCATGCCTAGTCCGGTTCATTTTCTTTGGTCACCATCCCCTCACCTGAGCTGCCTACAATGGTATGGCAGGTAAGTCTCAAAACAATGAACATTGTGCTCAGAGAGGCGTTTTCAGAGGAAGCAGCAAGAGGCACAACCCGGAAACAAGAGGTGACAAGTGGTCTTGGGGGCAAGACCGGGGTGGATTGTTCACGTCTACATATTCCTGTTTGTTTCATGTGAAAAAAGAATTTCAAGTGCCAAATAAAATAATTTTGCCTTTATTGGTTAGTATTATTCATGATGCATTGTTACTTTATAATTTAGATGTCAGGAAAACCAAAACGCACTGAAGCAAAAACCTCAAGCATTTATTGAACATCACTCTGCATAGGATATTGTGTTTGCTATTGAAGGGATACAAATCTTAGGATGGGGACAAATCTACCTCAAAGGGACATTTCTACCTCAAAAGAAAATTCTTAACAAAACGCAGATACACAGTAAACACTAAACAAGAGGTAAGGCAGAAAGAGCTGCTGTGAAGTAAAGACTTCACTCAAAATAAGATTTCACCTTACTGAAGACCAGCTGGAGACCAACCACCTTCACCCAAGCATGGGAGCGCTATGCTTACCCCTAGAGATACACGTCAGATGGCAGTATAGACTCTGATTGCTCCACTTGACTTCCTCTTTCTGGCTCCTCTCCTATGCTCTCTCCCTGTTCCTCCTCCCAACTCTTCCTTCTCTCTTCCATGCTCCCAACCTCCTTCTCTCTCTAATAGAATCAGGCTATGCCCACTCTTTCCCTGAAGGGCTCTACCAAAGGTCACCAACTACCTCCATATTGCAAAGTCAGTCCCGTGATCATTCGTGAATTCTTATGGTGACTCATCTACCACATCTGACACTGCTTAATTCATTCTTCTCCTTCTTTATCTTGTGCAAGGCATGGCAGGATTCAAGGAACAGTAAGATCCGGTCCCTGTCCACCATTAAGCAGAGGCAGACTGTTTTGTGAACACCTGAGTTCAGTGAATTTTTTTTTCCTGGTGCCAGAACAGAAGTCTGCATGGGGGCAATGGGTCACATAGGCAGTATCAGCCAACTTCACCCAGTGAGCGACCGGGTGTCTAGAGGAGATTGTGACTGATGGCTGAGCTGAGTAAGCTGACAAGGAGTAAGAGTTGGGGGTAGGGGAGAGAGTTACAATAGAGGAACTGTTCTGAGCAAAAGGAATGGATGGTCCACTGCAGGGAGAACAGAACATTCGGGGAGGTGGGAGTGGACGACATGAGAAAGGAGTGGTGAGGGGCGGCTGGGTGGACATGAAGCTATGACAGCCATGAAGCTGACCACTAAGGGTGAACAAAAATCAGGGGCAGGCAGTGGGACAAGGAGGGTATAAAGTGAAGCAGGAATACAGTAGTACCCCAGTACCTGCCATGAGGTTCTTACACCTGCTAGAAGCAAATTGCCAGGTCATCTCTAAGCATTCTAGCTTCAGAAGGAAATGAGATCAATGGCATGATTCACAGCGTCCTCGAGATAAAAACTTGTTGATTGTGAACAAAAGCTCAGTTGCTAATAAGAACCTACTATATAGCACAGGGAACTCTACTCAATGCTCTATGGTGACCTAAATAGGAAGAAAATCCAAGTAAGAGGGATACACATAGATGTATGGATAGATACACATAGATGTATCCATAGATGTATCCTATACATCTCTATACATAGATGTATAGCCAATTCACTTTGTTGTACAGCTGAAACTAACAACACTGTAAAACTATACTTCAGTAAATGTTTAAGTTCAAAAACTCAGTTACTTCTAGTACTATGTATATAGTACAACATGCTTAGACTTAACTTTGTTGGCAATAAGGTTGTTGTTTAGTTGTTAAATCATGTCCAACTCTAGCAACCCCATGGACTGTAGCCTGCCAGCCTCCTCTGTCCACGGGATTCTCCATGCAAGAATACTGGAGTGGGTTGCCATTGTCTTCTCCAGGGAATCTTTCAAACCCGCATCTCCTGCACTGGCAGGCAGATTCTTTACCAATGAGCCACCTGGGAAGCCCATTGGCAATAGGGAGCCAACCTCAACTTCTATGCCTTTGTAGTATGAGTCGTACCAATCTGCCTCCAGCAAAGCATCATGTCATTTGCAGACCCACGGATTCAGATATGTTTAAATTCAAACATGTTTACTTGAGTAGCAAAGGTCACAGCCACTGTGGAGGTTTACTGATTAAGAAGGCGAAGCCTGCCAATAAGATTAATTTTCAAGTGACAGATCTTAGTGCAACTAAGGTGATAATTCAATCTTAAAACACTAGGTTTTTCAATTTTGCCTGAAGATACACATATCAAATAGACCAGACATTATCTACCATTCAGTGTTACTGGGCAACACATTAATGCCTTAGTGGAAAGTATCAAGTATTGGAAAGACTGTGCTTAATGCGTCATATGGTGGTCACGATAGTAACAGAGTACTGTACATGCTTTAAAAACAAACAGGGCCACAGAGGTGGGGAGTTACTGGTTAGTGGGTACAGGTTCATTTGGGGGATGATGGAAAAGTTCTGCCAATGGATGGCAGTGTTGGTTGCACAATAATGTACTTATGCAACTGAACTACATGCTTTAAAATGGCTAAAATAGTATATACACTATGTATGTGAAGTTGCTCAGTCGTGTCCGACTCTTTGCGACCCCATGGACTGTAGCCTACCAGGCTTCTCCATCCATGGAATTCTCCAGGCAAGAGTACTGGAGTGGGTTGCCATTTCCTTCTCTAGGGGACCTTCCTGACCCAGGGATCAAACCCAGGTCTCCTGCATTGCAGGCAGACGCTTTACCATCTGAGCCACCAGGGAAGCCCATACATTATGTATATTTTACCACAATAAAACCAAAACAAAACTCAAACAAGCAAACAAAAATCTGTCAAGCCAAAGCCACATAACCATCATGCCAGATGTGTGGACTATATTCTCGTTCTGCCATCTCTCACCTCAACGCCAATGACGAAGCAAAGCCACACAGACATAGAGCAATCTTGATGGATTTTTATACAGGTGTATTTTTAAACACAGTAGCAGAAATTTTAACAAAATCCATACTGAGATTTCTGACAAAATTACTTTCACTCTTCCTTTTATTTCCCACAAGATTACTGCTCTAGTCCATGTACAAGCATTTACGGCAGACAAAATCTCTGCCTATCTTCCCAATTAAATCAACAGTCTTAGTAGAAAGCTTGTTTACAAATCTCCGATGGCCCAGATCTTGAAAGCTCTGTCCAAGTGGGGACTTAAAATTATTTCTAACACATTTTGGATTGAACACTATCCCCTTTCAACCAAACAGCATGGAAGCCAACTGCTGTGCTTGGGTTAACTTGGCTTTGGAAACTTCGCTCATCGAGTTGTATAAGATGTACAACTTGTATGTCAATCATATCTCAATAAAGTGGCTTACAAAAAACCCTTCAGATTAAGAGGATCATTACTTCTATGCTACCTTTTTTTGAGTTATTCCTATTAAAAGGCTGAAACTAGAGGTCATAAAGTTAACAATAGAAACAAGCCAACGATTCTTTTGTTCTCCTGATAAACATTTTTTAACATGACCTTTGAAAACTAGCTTGAGAACAAACAGTACAAAGGAGCAAGATGAGGAAGACTGTGGACAGTGTCCAAATAACCCCTCCCCGTTACTTAAGGTTAACAGGAAACGGTCAAGAGGCACGCACGCTCAATTTAATACCTTCATTGTTTATGGTTTCCCCAAGAACCAGGCATGTTCTAAGAATGCCCAAGGTAACCCAGAGTAACCCAACCTGAAACTCTCAATGCTCAATTTTTATTCAGCTTTAAAATACAATTGTACAGACTAAAAAATAACACAGTAAATACAAAGGACACAAGGAAAACCAATGAAGCCTACCACATTCAAAACAAATTGTAAACAGAAAATCAGGAATCAGGATGAGTCCAGAGGGGGCTGCCAAGAGATTGCTACAATAACCTACAGAGGAAGTGACAAAAGCTTGAAACAGAATCTTGGCAGCAAGCGACAAGAGTCAGAGCCATTCTAGACATATCCTCCCCAAATGAGGCGCAAGGTCAAAACGAACCAAATGGTATAGTGTTGATTACCACACAGTTTTTTTTTAAAAGGACTGGCATGTCCCCAAGCAACTAAATCTACTACTGTTTTCGGCAACTTGCAAAATCTGCACATGTAATTGCAGATGAGGAATTATTCAAAATGTGGTGCATGGGCTACTGAAAATTTTGTCTGTTTTGGATGACTAAATTTGGAGCTTCCCATTTGTCTTGTTGACATTCTTAAAATCATTTTCAAGGTCACCTATGCATACACTCTACAAAGAAAATAATTCTAGAACTAAGGACCAGCTACAAAGTAATTCATAAAAACAAAAATTAAGTATTTTCATGTGACTTCAGTTTAATAAATCAGCGCTCACCAAATAGCTACCACATACCAGGTAAAGGGCTTGTTGCTGAAACAGGTTAGAAAGATTAATGAGATATGGGTGGTGGCCTCCAAGTAGTCAAAGTCCAAGCTAGTGAAAGTCACACAAGTAAACAAATGTTTGCACAAAGTGTGGGAAGAGTTGAAGAAGTCACTCTTAGGGAAACCAGGGAAAGTTTCCACACAGAGGTGGCATTTGAGCTGCCATGATGACTAAGAATTCAAGGCAAGGAAAGAGAATACCAGGGGTGAGGGGAAGAGCAAACATCCAATGGCCTAAAGGAACAAGGTGTGTGTCCAAGAACGTCTGGCATGGCTAGAGAGGAGGGCAGCCAGGAGGGAAAGATGTGGTCATCAGAGATAAAGCTGCAAAGTGGGCCAGATCACAGAGTTTTTACTGACCCTGTAAGTACGGAGTATGGAGCCACTGGATGCTCTGTCAGGGAGAGATTAAGACCCATTTTAGACTTTATAGATAAATATGAGCTTCCCTGGTGGCTCAAACGGTAAAGAAACCACCTGCAACTCAGGAAACCTGGGTTTGATCCCTGGGTTGGGAAGATCTCCAGGCAAGACTAATGGAGTGGGTAACTCCAGTATACTTGCCTGGAGAATTCCAGGGACAGCGGAGCCTGGCGGGCTACAGTCCATGGCATCTCAGAGTTGGGACACGACTGAGCGAATAACATTTTCACCTTCTGATGCATCAGCATCCCAGGGCCACTTTAACAATGACTGTAACTTAATGGATTCACTGACCATGCACACTGGGGGAGAAACAGAGAGACAAGAAGACAACTAGATACTCAGAAATGGAGAGGATGTGAGGAAAGCAGGTAAGAGATGACTTTCACATTTGTAGCTTGCATGGTTGGTAGACAAGGAGGCCATCAGCCAAGACAGGCAAGGTCAGGATGACAAGGGGGCAGGTCAGGATGACAAGTCCAGTTTCCATTATCTGGAGTTTGAGATGCTTTGGGCCAAAGTAGGACTTTTCAGTAAACAGATGCAAAGTCTAAGAGCATCACTATCCTCCACAACCAACTCATCCTCAAGTTCAATTCAGCCTTTGAAATGTACCCCCAAATTTTTTTCACTCAAATATCTACACTCCTAATCTGTGCCGAAATCTATGCCAGTTTTGAGGGGTGCAAAGTTCTTCAAGGAATGTTCTGTCTGCTTGAGTGACATGGCAGGAAAAAAATAAAAACAATCATATAAAATGTCAACTACAGGAAATGCTATGGGACTATGATGCATGGAAAACTCAGCACTGGCCACGGGAATGGAAAAGGTCAGTTTTCATTCCAATCCCAAACAAAGGCAATGCCAAAGAATGCTCAAACTACCGCACAATTACACTCATCTCACACGCTAGCAAGTTAATGCTCAAAATTCTCCAAGTCAAGCTTCAAAAGTACATGAACTATGAACTTGCAGATGTTCAAGCTGGATTTAGAAAAGGCAGAGGAACCAGAGATCAAATTGCCAACATCCACTGGATCATCGAAAAAGCAAGAGAGTTCCAGAAAAACATCTATTTCTGCTTTATTGACTATGCCAAAGCCTTTGACTGTGTGGATCACAACAAACTGTGGGAAATTCTTCAAGAGATGGGAATACCAGACCACTTTACCTGGTCTCCTGAGAAATCTGTACGCAAGTCAAGAAGGAACAGATAGAACTGGACATGGAACAACAGACTGGTTCCAGATTGGGAAAGGAGTACGTCAAGGCTGTATATTGTTACCCTGCTTATTTAACTTATATGCAGAGTATATCATGAGAAATGCTAGACTGGATGAAGCAGAAGCTGGAATCAAGATTTCAGGGAGAAATATCATTAACCTCAGATATGCAGATGACACCACCCTTATGGCAGAAAGTGAAGAAGAGCTAAAGAACCTCTTAATGAAAGTGAAAAGGAGAGTCAAAAAGTTGGCTTAAAACTCAACATTCAGAAAACGAAGATCATGGCAACCAGTCCCATGAGTTCATGGCCAATAGATGGGGAAACAATGGAAACAGTGAGAGACTTTATTTTGGGGGCTCCAAAATCACTGCAGATGGTGACTGCAGCCATGAAACTAGAAGATGCTTGCTCCTTGGAAGAAAAGCTATGACCAACCTAGACAGCATATAAGCAGAGATGTTGCTTTGCCATCAAAGGTCTGTCTAGTCAAAGCTTTGTTTTTTTCCAGTAGTCATATGTGGATGTGAGAGTTGGACCATAAAGAAAACTAAGCACCAAAGAACTGATGCTTTTGAACTGTGGCGTTGGAGAAGACTCTTGAGAGTCCCTTAGATTGCAAGGAGATCCAACCAGTCCATCCTAAAGGAAATTAGTCCTCAATATTCATTGGAAGGACTGATGCTGAAGCTGAAACTCCAATACTTTGGCCATCTGATGCAAAGAGCTGACTCACCGGAAAAGACCCTGATGCTGGGAATAACTGAAGGTGGGAAGAGAAGGGAACAACAGAGGATGAGATGGTTGGATGCTATCACTGACTCAACAGACATGAGTTTGAGTAAGCTCTGGGAGTTGGTGATGGACAGGGAGGCCTGGTGTACTGCAGTCCGTGGGGTCGCAGAGTCCGACATGACTGAGCGACTGAACTGATGATGCATGGGGCATCAACAGTGGAGATCTGATCTAGCCCAAATGTCAAGCAGGCTTCCCTGAGGAACAAAGGTCAGGATATGTGTTCATTAAAGCAATAAAGAGAGGAACTGAAACTTTCCATCTCAGTTGCTCTCATGCAAACTCTTATCTCTCATCAAGGACACCTGGACCTCAAATCAATTTTAACTCTCAACATACTCACTTGCTAACAAACTGTGAACTCCTGAGTTGGGATCATGCCTTATGTGCTCTTAATTTCCAATTCTTAGTATAATGCAAGCATATTATAAAAATCCACACTATTTACTTTAAAAAAGGAAACTTGATAAAATACTAACCTGACATCATCAGTATACTTGTTTGCTGCTCCCCATCACTTACAGATTAAAAAGCCAATTCTTCAGCAAAACCTTATCACAAGACTCATTACAGGCTGGTCCTGAATTACTTTTGTAGCTTCATCTCATCACCATTTCTCAGCATTTGGAACACTTAACCCCTGCTTCGGCCACAGTGCATTTTCATGATGGCTTGGAAAACAATTCTCTACCTTCGTGTGCGTTAGCTTCTTCCACAAAGAATACCCACCTCCATCTTACCCTGCTGGAGAACTCTTTACTGACTCTCTACTCAGGCACCAAGAAAAACGCCTCCCTCACAGAGGAGCTTACACTCTACTTTTAGGAGTCCAGGAACAAATGAACAATATGTGTGAAAGATTTTTTAAGACAAGAGAAAAAGGAGAGAAAATGATACAGTGAAGGTCTTTCTGAGCAGAAAAAGGAACGGAGTGGAGGGGTAAGCCCTGCAGATGTTTGAGATGAGAGAGCTCCAGGTGAGGGGGAAGCGAAGGCCTGGGGGGACACGCCAGGCAGGAGCAGGGACAGCCGCTGAGGAGTGATGGAAGGAAGGGACTGAGGACGACAGGGCAGACCTCAGCAGGCAGCAGGCAGCCAGATGGAGGGCGCTTGGCTTTTATTCCAGCCGGAAGCAAAGCCATTACAGGGTCCCGTGCAGGGAACTGATCTGAAGAGACTCACGTGTGGGAATGATCACTCTGAACGCTGTGCTTGAAATACTGCTGGAGACGAGGATGCAAGCAGAGAGACCAGTCAGAAGGCCCCTGTCACAATCCAGGTGAGAGAAGACGTGGGCCCGGGTGGTGGGAGTGGAATGATGATAAGGGGTCAGATTCTGCTGAATGTGGTAGGAAGAGCTGACAGAATGTGTTGACGGACTGAACGTGGATATGACACCTTTCACCCGACTCCCCGGAAAAAAAAAGAAATCAGAGAACAATTTTTAAAAAACCAAAACAAAACAACTCACAGTCCATGACAGATAATTCAAAGGTTCTCAACCTCAGCTGAAGCAATTGTAAAGACGCATCCTTCATCCACCAAAACATGCAGGAGGGGCAGGCTTGTGAGCAGTAGTGAAGAATTCTCTTCTGGACATTTTAAGACACTTAGGAGATCTCACTTAAGTGAACGTGCCAAGTAGATAATTAGACAGGAGTCTGAAATTCAGAGACAAGACTGTACAGACACAAACTGACAGATTTTTCAGAATGTGGGCAATATTCGCAGGTGTGGGACTAGGTGACATCACGCAAGGCAAGCTGTTCAAGCTTTCATGTCTGGACGATCCCCTACAGATGTGAAGAAAACCGCCAATTCTTATTCACTGAGTTGGGCCTCTGGTTCTGCAATTCCGACAAGCTCCCACGTGACACTAACGCTACTCAGACCTGACTCTGAGCACAAGGGCACTAGAGCAGCACCACCCAACCCTTCTGGCACCAGGGACCGGTTTTGTGGAAGAGAATTTTTGCACAGACTGGACGGTGGGGGATGGTTTTGGGATGATTCAAGCGCATTACATTTATCGTGCCATTTGTTTCTATTATTATTATTAAACTAGCATATATAATGAAATGATGATACAACTCACCATAATGCACAGTCAGTGGGAGTTCTGAGCTTGTTTTCCTGCAACTAGACCAGAGGTGATGGGAGACAGTGACATCCACAGTGCACTGCTTATGTCTGGTCTACTGCATGAACTTTTGGATTGCTGTACTGCAGAAAACCTTGCTTCACAAAGAGAAAATGCTAGAAGTGGAAGCAGGCTTTCAGAGCTTTTGTAGCAATCTTAGGATATTCTACCTTGACTTTAATTCAGAATGCATGGAGATCTGAAATTGTCTCAAACGTATTTTTAAGGTCACCATCATTTGTGATCTCAAGCGGTCATGCAAGCAATGGGGAGCAGCTGTAAATACAAATGAACCTTCACTCACTAGCCCATCTCTCACCTCCTGGTGTGTGGTCTGGTTCCTAACAGGCCACAGACCAATACTGGTCTGTGACCAGCGACTGGGGACCTCTGATCTTGAGGGTAAATGCAGAAAAGAATGACTGCACTCGACACTCTACTACCAAAAGTGAGAAAGATGCAAGAACACTAGCAAAGGAAACAGAAATAAAATCAAATCAGAGAGGTATTCTGGAAACCAAGTAAAGAAAGTGTTCCACGAAGGAAGGGGGCATCAGCAACTTGAAGTGCTGGTAAAAGGCTGACAAAGATGCAGACTGGGACAGGACCATGTACCTAGGCAGCTGAGCCTGTGACAGTGGTGACCTGGTCAAGAGCAGCTGCTAGGAAATCACGAGAACAGACGTAGATAGAGGCTGTTCAAGAGAGGATGCTAGAAGAGCAAAGTGATGCAGGTCAAAGTTATTTGTATAGGACACAGCATTTCTGGAAGATAAGACAGCTGAACCAGGAATAACTGATTATCTGGGAGAGATAAGGAGCTGTACTAATATCCCGATGAAGGCTGAAGTGCTAGGTTCGATCCCTGGCTGGGTAAGATCTGGCTGGGTAAGATTCTCTGGAGTAGGGAATGGCAACCCACTCCAGTATTCTTGCCTGGAGAATTCCACGGACAGAGGAGCCTGGCAGGCTATAGTCCATAGGGTCACAGTCAGACACAACTGAGCATGCACGCACACACACAAAGCATAAATTACATTCACCAGTGTTTTACCTACAACATATACAGATCATGAGTAAGCTGCTGGATAATTTTTAATGCTATAAGCACAAAGTGAGATTAAGAGCCCTTGGCACTCCTTAAGATTTTCCACAGAACATCTGCATTACATACAAAAGGTGTTTAATAACAGTCACAGCCTGTGGTACTCAATTTGCTGCACATCACACCAACCAATGAACGTGTCCTGTCCTGGGCAACAGAGGAAATACACAAGTTCACACGGTAAGGTCTCTGTCCTTGAGGGAAATGCAGGCTTAGGGAAAGACAAGAAAGAAATGCACAAAAACTTATATAACGAGAAACAGGGCAAGAACAAGGCAGTATGGCTAATCAGTCAATAAGTAAATAAATAAGGACAAGAGAAAAAAGTGCTAGGAATACAGAAGTGAGTAGCTCTTCAAGTCCAGGGCAGGTCCAGACCACAGTAAAGACTCACAGAAATGGCCCAGGCAGGAAATGTCCACGTATTTCAGAACTAAACCCCAGGACTTCCCTTGGTGGTACAGTGGGTAAGAACCTGCCTGCCAACGCAGTTAGACGTGGGTTTGATGTGTGGTCCACAGGGATCCCACATGCCACAGAGCGACTGAGCCCGTGCCTTATGTGCGCAAGTACTAAAGCCCACGTACCCAGAGCCTGTGCTCTACAAGAGAAGCCACCGCAGGGAAGAGCAGCCCGGCTAGCCACAACTAGAGGCAGCAAGAAGACCCACAAAAGCCAAAAAAAAAAAACCCCTGAAATAAGCAAAAATAAATAAATTTTTAAAAACCTAAAATGCAGGAGAGGACAATGGGCTTAGGAACATAAAGAACGGAACACATGGTATCTTATCGGCCTTCCTGCCAACACTTCTGGTCACTTTGATCAAACCCTGCGTCTTCTATGCAGAACTCTCAGCAGATGTCATTACTTTTCTCAGCTATTACCAGCTGTAGTTGTTGGATTAAACATTATTTCACAAGGGTCATAACTTCCTATGTTACTCTCCTCCAGACAAAATCAAAGTCATTATATTACCGCTTTCCACTCTTAAAGCTCTGATTTAAAAAGACATGAGCACCCACCCCTGCAACTGCTGAGACATGCTAAAGCTGGCTTCGATTTCATAACCTAACTTTCCACTGGTTTTGCCAATCTACACTATAGGACTTGGATGCATTATTCATGCGCATTTTGACCAAAATAGCATTAAGAGTTTAAGCAAGAAAGCCTTTTTTGCACAACTGATCTCAACATGTTTCAAAAAAGGAAAGCGAACAGACAGTAAGAAAAACAATAAATTTTGAACTTTTAAAATTCAAAAGGCAGAAATTTTTGTGCAACTGCTATCCCAGACCAGTACTAAAGAGCAAGAGCCATGAAGTTATTTAACTGGTTAAGAAATGTTTCAAAAATAATGCCTTAGGAAATAACTAGCGATTCATAAGGTCAAGCACCTTTAATTCCCCCCACCTTAGCTACTTTTTCATTCACCCCTGTCTCTGAGAGCCAGTCTCTTAGCTCCCACATGATGGTAAATTCCTGGAGAACAAATTTTACCTTTTAAATAACATCTCATCCCAGTTCACTGCCTCTGTCACCCACCCTCCTGTTCCCCACAGTATCCAAAGTGGAGCATGCAGGCCACATGAAATTAGCAAGTGTTATGGATTCTTTTGTGTTCTTGATTGAAAACCAATATATTTTTACGGAAGACAGAATTATCAATGACATTTGTTCAACAACCTGCACCTAATAGACATTTAGAGAGCAATTTAGTCTATGCTAAGTACTTCAGGAATATAAATAGACAGGGTCTCTACCATCAGATGGGCTTCCCAGGTCGTACTAGTGGTGAAGAACCCGCCTGCCAGTGCAGGAGACATTAGAGACTCAGCTTTGATCCCTGGGTTGGGAAGAGTCCCTGGAGGAGGGCAAGGCAACCCACTCCCGTATTCTTGCCTGGAGAATACCATGGACAGAGGAGCCTGGCGGGCTATGGTCCACGGGGTTGCAGAGAGTCAGATATGACTGAAGCAACTGAGCACACAGGTACTGCCGCTGAAGAGAGACAGGCACAACCCAACCAAAGGGCCTTGAAAGAAATGTAAGGGAAGAAACGCAGAAGATGAAACAACCAACTGTGCCTGAGGAAGTGGAGAAAGCTACCCAGAAGAGGAGACAGTGATCATCTAGAGACATCTGAGAGCTTTGGTAGGAAAAGCGGGTGAAATGGAAAGAGCAGAAAGACGGCAGGAACATGTAGAAAGAGCTGCTTCATTCTTCCCTAAAGTGGAACCTACTACATATTATAATTTCTGTATTTTACTTGCAGAATAGAATTTTTCTACAGAACTAGTCAGTCTCTAGTTTCTCGTTAAATCCTTTGTTTTAATACATGTGAATGTTTAGCCCTCTTCCCAAGAAGTGTTCACTTACAGGTAGTAATATCAGAAATTTCAATCAACATAACCATTTCATTCCTTAAAGATAGACATGCAGTGAAGACAGGAAGTGATGCTTCATTAGGTTTAATGCCTTCTCATCTGTTATAGAATGGAATTCAACCCAAATTTGTGAGAAAGAATGTTTGCCGTATGGGATCTGATGAAATCTTAAGTCACTGAGCACACTGGAAAAAAATTTAAATAATTAAAAGACCTGCATGGGGTTGGAAAAAATACTCTACGCTATAGGCTTATATCAAGGTTTGTTTCACCTACTGTAGTACATTTTCACTGACCCTGCTTATCTAAAAAAAATTTAAAGGGAAAACAGGAAGTCACATGGATTTAATTTTAAAGGAAGTAACAAGTTGTAACTGACTTTTAAAAAGCAGACTAAGCATTTACTGAAAATTATTTTGAAGTGTTTTAAAAGAAGTAGCTTTAAAAGCCTTTTTTCATTTCTTTTAAACATTAAGGTAGGCTTGATTTGATCTATTATTCTGATTCAGAAATTATATGAAATGCAAGTTTGTATACTTGTTCCTGCTCTCGTTTATCTGCCACCCAGCAGCCTCTGTCACGTGTGCATGGTGAGGATGGAAGATGCCCGGTGTGGCTGGAACGAACAAGGGACAGGCAGGGTGGGGTTCACGTCAGGAGCCTGGAAGGCCTGTTAGGGAGTTTGGATTTTATTCCAGGTGCAGTGAAGAGCCATTGAAGGATTCTGGGCAGGGGAATGTGATGCCGTGACTGTCTATAAAGCATCGGTGTGGGCGGTATGTACAGAGTGAAAGTCAAGAGGGCAAGGCGGGAAGCACGGCCATCAGTTAAGAGGCTGGACAAGAGCAGGTGCAGCGCAGGTGAGGATGCTGCGAGTGAAGGCGGGCAGCCCCTCAGTGTGCCAGGCACTGCTTACAGTACACACATGAGTTGCTTACTCCCCCATAATCCTATGACCTGCTTGCAGACAGAGAAAGGAGGCACAGGAAAGTGAAGTCATTTTCCAAAGGCTACAGGAATTGGTAGAACCACTACTTATTAACAGTCTTCCAGCAGCAGCACCTACACCTTTAATGATCATCTTGCAGTAACAGAACACAGATGGATTCAAGGTAAGACTAAAGGGCAGAATGGACAGGCCCCAGGCTGTGTTTCATGGAGGGGGCCTGTGAGTGCCATGAATCTCCTGGATTTCCAGCTTTAGGGGATGAAAGAGGCGCCATTTACTAAACTTAAGCAAATTCCAGGACAAAAGGACCTAGGAGGAAGATCAAGAATCCATCTTTTATTTGTCCAGCTAACAACTGAATATATACATATCTCACAAGAGGTCAGGGCTGGAGAAACAAATTCCAGAACTGTGGTAGTCAGAACAACTGTCCCTCCTAGTCTCTGGAACCTGTGGAGGGGTCACCTTCCATTGTAAAAGGACTCTGCAGGGGTGACTGAGTTAAGGACCTTGACTTGGGGAGGCTGCCCTGGATTATCTGGATGGGTCTGTTGTGATTGCTATGGTCTTTATAAAAGGAAGGGAAGAAGGTCAGAGAGATTGGAAGAAGTCAACTTGCTGGCTTTGAAGATGGGAGGATGAGGCCTCATGCCAAGGAATGCAGGTGGTCTCTAGAAGCTGGAAATGCAAGGAGGCAGATTCTCTCTACAGCCTCCAGGGGAACACAGACCTGGTAACACCTCGATTACAGGACTTCTAACCTCCAGAGCTGAGAGAATAAGCCTGCATTATTCAAGCCACTACATTTATGGTAATTTCTTTTGACAGCAATGGGAAACTATTACAGGAATTCTAAGTTAGTATTTAAGATAATGTGGTATTGAAAGAAACAGGTGAAGCAGATGAAGAGGCACAAACTTTAACATGTCTAGACTTAACCTGACCATTAAAAAATGTGCAGAAATATCAAATCACTATGTTGTGTAAATAAGTGTTAGTCACTCAGTCATGTCCAACTCTTTGCGACTCCAAGGACAGTAGACTGCCAGGCTCCTCTGACCATGGGATTTCCCAGGCAAGAATACTGGAGTGGGTTGCCATTCCTTTCTCCAGGGGATCTTCCTAACCCAGGGTTCGAACCTGGGTCTCCCACACTGTGGGCATACTCTTTACTATCAGAGCCACCAGGAAAGCCCAAATAGCAGGGAAGGGCATCCCTGGGTGGGCAACAGGAACTAACACAGTGTTATAGGTCAATTATATTGCTTCAAGAGCAAGTAAACCCACAGAAAAAGCTCAGATTTTTGGTTACTGGAGGTGCAGAGAAAGGGGAGGGAGAATAGGGAGAAAGGAGGTTCAAGAGGTACAAACTTCTGGTTACAAGATAACTAAGGCTGTGACATAGATCAGGATAAATATAATCAACACCACTGTATCTTATACATGAAGTTAAGAGTAAACCCTTAGAGGTATCATCACAAGGAAAAAAAATTTTTTCTGTCTCTTTAATTTTGTACCTTATGAGATGATGGATGTTCCCTAAACTTGTGATAATCATTTCATGATTTAGGCCCCATCATTATGTTGTATACCTTAAACTGACAAGGCTGTAAGTCAATTATTTCAATAAAACTTGAAGAAAAAAAAAAACTGTAGGTGAAAAAATAGCTAAACCAAAGTTCTGGAGATGGGTACCAGGACAAATCAGGAGGAAATGGCCTTAATTAAAAGGGAACACTTCTTTTGTAACAGAAGAGAAAGAGGAAGTGGGAATGAAGGTTAATGTGTAGATTACAGTGAGAAGATGAAGTCATTCCCAAATGATGGCTTTTATGATCTCAGTGAATTACGTGGCTGGGTCACCAGCAGGGGAAAGACTTCAACCCTCGGTAGCCGACTGGTAATTCTAATAGAGTTCTACACTGCACCAAAGGATTCCCAAGCTTTGCGGCAGGAAGTGGGAGGAGTGGCCCAAGAAAGGCTACTACGTTCAGGCAAATGTAATAAAACTCAGGTGGGTCACTCAGGGCAGGACCTGTCACTGCTCACCTGTCACTGCTCACCTGTCACTCAGGGCAACAGTCCCTCTCCCTAATCTACTCTAGCCACGTGGAACGCGCCGACTCAGCGGGGTGCTGACTCCACGCCGGGATCCTTCTCAACACAGCAACCCAGCAAGAGGCAGGTACTGCAAACAGCCCTGAACTGGCACTTGAGAGGAAATTCATTTTCCAGTCCTGACTGATCTCCTTCTCCCCGAGGAGATGACTATGGAAACAAATGTTAAAATACACCCGAGAAGCAGAAAGATGAGAGCAGCCCCCAAGTGTCTATCAAGCAGAGAATGACGGAAAATTCTGCTCAACCGTATCACTGACTTTCATGGAACCTTTAACAAGAATGAGCTAGAGTTGTAGTACTGGTGGGAAATATACTGGTGTGTATTTCCAAAATACACTGTAACATGAAAAGCAGACCCAGGACAATTACACAGCTACTTCCACTCATCATTTAAAGAAAACAACAGCATAGATACACAGGGACATAATACATGCGATTGCTTTAAAAAGGTCTGCAAGAGAATGTATCAAGCTGTTAACAAGCACCTCTGAGGAAGCGTGCAATTAGGGAGGGGTGAAGGGAAAATTTCACTGGACACCACTATAAGTACTTCTCTCTTGAACTGTTTATAACAAGTTTCTTAAAAATTAAAAAAATTTTTAAAGACATCACTGACAAATGCAACAAAGGTTTACTGTATAGCACAGAGAACTACAGGCAATATCTTGTAATAACCCGTAGGAAAATAATTTCAAAATTAATATATGTATGTATGTATAACTGAATCACTTTACTGTGCAACTGAAACATTGTAAGTCAACTATATTTCAATAAAATATATATATATTAAAAAAAGATGATCAATGATGAGCAGCTGAAGCATCTAAGATCTTTTACATTCACATCTCTTTCTGGATATCCGAACAACAGAAATACAGGGATTAACGGGACAGGATGTGGCAGAGGGAAGCCATGTCAGCAGCCTTAATGACCTCTCCCCGCTTCCCCCAATCAGGCTAAAAGCCTCCTTTAACCCTGCCACTCATTCCACTGCTTTCAAATCTGATTTCTACTTTCTCTTTCCAATTTGAATCACTATTTTCACAAATACCCCATCTAATAGCCATCATCGTAGTCGTTACAATCCGTTCTCTAATTATTCCCCAATCTGGTTGTTAGAAGTAGCTTTCCCCCATCTTTTGATCATGTCACACTTCTAGAATTAATGTTCCTGTTGCTCTGCTGATCTTCTGTAATGAACCTCTTCTCTGTTAAGTCTGCCAGCATCACTTTCCTTGTCCTGTATCATCACAGCACTTTAACTTCCTTAACCAAACTTTCTGTAGTTCTCATTTCTGTGACCTCTCACTGTGCTTCCTTTAGTTTCCTGTTATGAATGTGACCCTTTAACTCCATATCCACTGAGCTCTCCTGCTTCCACCGTCAAGTTCTGTGAGACTCAGCAATTGCACATGTTCATCTACTAAATAAGCACTTAATTTCCTCACATAAAAGAATTGTTCTCAGTCTCAATCATCTCCAGCCATCCCCTCCAGGATTCCTTCCGTGACTCTGCCCACATCCACCTCAAATTCTAAAGGAAGTTCATAAAAAGTCAAAGCTACTCAGCAGTACCTCCTCTTGAAAGTCATTCTCACCCCTCCACATACATCGCCCATTTTTTGAATAGTTGGTACCTATCAGGCACTACTGAACATATGAACTCATTTAATCCCAACCCAACCCACTGCAATGGAAACTGTAATTATCCCCATTTTAAACAAGTAAAAGCTGAAAACCAGAGAGGTCATGGGACTTGCTCAGGGTCACACAGCTCACACCAGTGTCAGAGGCAGGATTTCAATTCAGAGGATCTGACTCTGAAGCCCCCGCCCGCTGCCAGGGTGCTGCACTGCTCTGAGGCCAAGAGACATTCTTCCTTTTCTCTGTTCCAGGTATACCGTGGCCTCACCTCTCCCTTTGGCACACAGCATACCATATTCCTTAACCAATTCCATAACCAATTCTTCCTTATCTGTGTCCTTTACTCTTAGAGCTCTCTGAGGATATAAACCATCCACCTCTCTGTCCTTTAACAAGTAATAGCACATTGTACCAGGAGGTATTTAACAGTCAACGAATAAAACAATAAACCAGATGCACAGCCCTCTGGCCTTAGCAGAGCACAGGCTGTCAAAAGGCAGACTCAGTGATGACTGCTGTTTCAAACTTTCGGGCTCCTGCTTTAAAAAAAAAAAAAAAAAAATCACACAAAAAGTAGGTCATTGGGGAGCTGTAGCAATACATTTCCATCTGTTTACTCCAGGGAACTCAAGGTGACATCTACCCTAAGACGACATTTAGGTGGTCAACTGTGAATTAGCAAAGACCCAGATGGCGGGGTTCTAGAATTACCTGACAGTGCATCATAGAACTCGTCCTCACTAAAGATGCTCAGAGGCGGGGAACCTTTAACCAGAGACTGCTCTAATTGGTGATGTTCAGTGGCTAGAGTCGCCAGCGCTTCTGATAAAATTTTGTTTTTTTCTTGTTCCTGTTCCAATTTAAAATTCCTCACCTAGAAGAAAACAGATAATACAAAAAGACTTCAGAGTGACAGGAGAGACAGACTTACTCAAAAGGATGTGAAAATAACTCGCTTTAGACCCAGTTCAATTGCAACATCAGGAATGAAAACAGTGGTGCTACATATGCACGCTTGAATGAGCAAAATTACTAAGCTAATTTTGTTCTTCCCGTGGGGACTTTTTTCATAACAGCTCCAGCCAATGCAAATAGATTAAGAAAAAGCAAACAAATTCAGCCCAAGTGATCAGGACCTTAGGAGAAGGACATCAGTCAGTTTGAAAATCATATAAAAATTTTTTTAAATAGAGAGTATTTCATTCAACATTAATCAAATTAAACCAGGTTTTGAATAAAATAAAGAATTAAAACTGTTGTAAATATTAAAATGTGAACCACAAAGATTAAGACATAATCTTCCAGTTTACTCTCAAAAGAGTTGGTATATCAAATAAAGAGAAACAAGAGGCCAGGTAATGACGCTTTAATTACCATTTTCCAATCCAGATTTTGATTCTGGTTGCATATTTTATCTTGAGTTTAGTGAACAAAAGTAAATAAGCAAAAGATTATAGAGAAGGCAAAGTCATACTCCTTTGATGATATAATCTGTTCTTCCTATCTAATTCAAGAGCTTCTGAATTTGAAGTTAATTAAAGCTTTCTAAAATTTAAGTAGTCTAATTCTCATATAAAATAGCAGGTACCAGATTCGGTATGAACAGTTTCATCCACTCTTGTATTAGAACTCTGAAAATCACAGCTACTCCATCAACTCCCTCAACTTCTAGGGGTCACGTGGGTCTTTAGACAGGAGTTGGAAGAGCTGGGATCCACCTGATCTCAGATTCCTCTTGTGCTTGTTTCTTTACCTGTAAAATCAGGATTCTACTGCCATGGAAGAGTCTCATCGGTGGCTTCAACTCAGTGGTCTTCAAAAAGAAAAAAATTCAACAGCACAACCTATTTCTCAAATCTCAATGCATGAAATCTGATGTTTCAGGAAGCAGCAGTGCATAGGAGGACGCTGGGTCCAGATCGGGAGCCTCTTGGACTTTCCCTCCAGGCCCAAAGCCAGGGGCTATTCCAACAGTTCAAGGAGCATGAGATGGTGACCTCTGAAACCCCCTCCAGTCAAAACACCTGCTCCTGGGTCTTCACCCCTGGTGACTTCTCCCCACGGCTCCCAGCTGCGCTCTGCTGAACTCTGCTCTCACTTCCTGGCCTCTCTCTCAGTCTCCTTCCTGTGGTCCCCAAGGACACAGCATCTTCCTCCACATTCTGACTCCACAGTCATATGTATAGGAACAATGCGCCAAGAATCCCGGATATGACTTAAAATATAGCCCTACGATAAAATGCTAAGTGTGTAATAAAAACAGAATTAAACCCTCATTATTTTGGGAACAGCTCCAGTCCTCGGGTACCTTAGTATTTATTATCATTATAGGAACGTACTTACTATTAGAATTACAATAATGAAATATAAACAGCAATAAATGGTAAGTAATAATGTGCAGAGAAGACCCAGAAAACAGGAAAAAAATTAAACAGGTATATAATTATAATTTTTAAGAAACTGAAAAATACATGCAAATGTTCCTAGAATCTAAAATTTTATATCCAAGGAGGAAATACTCTTAGTATAGCTGAAATCAACCTTAAACAAAAAGCTGTTTTTCCTCCACTTGACCAGACAATTCATTTATCTATAAACAAGGACTACAGAATTCATCATAATATCCAAAATGAACCCTTCTTTAGATGGAAAAACATCAGCACTGCTGCAGATTCCAAAAAAGCCGTTGCAGATTCAACTCTTCCACTCCTATCCACTCCTCTTTCATTAAGCTTAGGTTTTGGTTTTTTTTAGCTGCTCAAGTATCAAAATGCAAATGTGCTATTGACACTGTATTATTCTACATAGGGTTTTAAAAAGTGTTAGTCGCTCAGTCGTGCCTGACTCTTTGCAACCCCATGGACTGCAGCCCACCAGGCTCCTGTGTCCATGAGATTTTCCAGGCAAGGATACTGGAGTGGGTTGCTATTTCCTTCTCCAACTGTTCTACATAAGAATCAACTAAGTTACCTCTTCTGGGTAAAAAATATGTAAGTTCTAGTTTATTAATTTTATTGTTAATCTCTTATGGTGCCTACTTTATATCATAGGTATATGATTATGTATGTAATCATATGTATAGGGAAAAAGTACATATACATATTGTTCAGTAAATCCAGTTTCAGGCATCCACTGGGGGGTCTTGGATCATACCCTCGCCCAAGGATAAAGTAACTATAGTTACTGAAAAAAAATTCGTTTAACTGCTTTAACACATCTATGTTAAGTTTAAATACCTAAACTCAATCCCTAGATTTCAGAAAAGGGGCAAAATAAATGATTGAGGCTCCAAAATATCAAGTTCTCCCAACAAGATTGTACTCGAAATCCTGATCTTTTTATCCATGAAAAGCAAGCATCCCTGTATTCTGCTGCCTCAACATCCGTTCTCAGAGAAGACGGTCTTTAGAGAAGGAGGGAAAGAGGTGGAAACAAAAGGTGGAGAAGAGGGTCTGACCACAGACTGGATCTCACCTCGCTGTTATCTGTCAGCTGATCTGAGGACACGTGTATTAGTTTCAAGTCTAACAGGATCTGCGATACTGAAGGCATGTTACTCTCAAACTT
The DNA here is from genome assembly GCA_917880005.1 of Nanger dama. Classification (NCBI taxonomy): domain Eukaryota; kingdom Metazoa; phylum Chordata; class Mammalia; order Artiodactyla; family Bovidae; genus Nanger; species Nanger dama. The sequence continues at coordinate 610,776 of CAKJTW010000090.1, forward strand.
CCTGCTAAATGGCAACACCTCTCCATCCGGAAAAGGGATGCAGCTGAGACAGCAGGTGTGCGTAGCAAAGAAGCACCTAAGAACATACTTCACCGGCACGGATGCTTTTTGGTCAATCAGATCAATCAGCTGAACAGTCAGCTGGAACAATCCAATTCTAAGCCCACTATCATTTCAGTAACTCAGAAACACTGGGGGATACCTGCACTGGAAACAGTGTAAACTACTCATCAAGCTATGCACAGTGTAACTTCATAAAACCCTCATCTCACTTTCCAAGTCTGTCTCCAAACTCATTCGCTAGTTTAGCAACTGTGGTGTGAGAGAAACAGTACCTTCAGGTAGTCCCTCTCTGCAGTTCTAAGTGCTGCTCTTTACCTCCGTGTGTATCAATACATGCACACGGATGACTCAAAGGATAACTACCCTATTATTGTTCAAAGAACAGATAACTTCACAAAATTAGTAAAACCCAACATGTGCTTATAATTAGACCATTTCCAGCATATGGACGACATTTTCTTTTCAAATTTCACATAAAATTCACGCCCTCAGCCACTTTGCCACAACACAAATCAACATAAAACCAAGTAAACGTAAATGTCAAACTCTTTATTAGAAACATTTAAGAACTGAATCATCACACATTTAATACTTACACATTATTATCAACTATTAGTAGACACATTGCTCTGTGTCTATAGCTCCTTCAGACTAATGCACATTCAAGCCTTTCCAATAATCTCCAAAATCACTTTAACACGAACCCCCTTTCATCTTACTCAATTTCATTCTGGCGGAAGAAATTCACAATGAATACTTGCAAAGTGTTCTTCACTCCATCAGTGAATGGTTGCCAACAAAAGAATTCAGAGTTTTAAAAAGCCTGGTGCTAGCCAGTGAATATACATTTTATCAACTTCTCCTTCTATAAAGCAGCCAGCTATTTACCTGTGTTCCCAAGAGGTTAAGTCAGGCAGAGGCAATGATTAAATCTGGCAAAGACACATCACTAAGTGGGAGTAAATTATTAGTATTCAGAGAACACCATGACCAATTATCCAATTACAGGTTAGGTGACATTCTGGCTCTGATGATCAGTCTAGTAAAGCTCTTTAAACCGGCTATATTCCAGTCAGTTAACAGCATCAGTCAGTCAGTTCAGTCGCTCAGGTGTGTCTGACTCTTTACGACCCCAAGAACCACAGCACATCAGGCCTCCCTGTCCATCACCAACTCCCAGAGTTCACCCCCAACCCATGTCCATCGAGTCAGTGATGCCATCCAGCCATCTCATCCTCTGTCGTCCCCTTGTCCTCCTGGCCTCAATCTTTCCCAGCATCAGGGTCTTTTCAAATGAGTCAGCTCTTCGCATCAGCTGGCCTAAGTATTGGAGTTTCAGCCTCAGCATCAGTCCTTCCAATGAATAATCAGGACTGATTTCCTCTAGGATGGACTGGCTGGATCTCCTTGCAGTCCAAGGGACTCTCGAGTCTTCTCCAACACCACAGTTCAAAAGCATCAATTCTTCAGTGCTCAGCCTTCTTTACAGTCCAACTCTCACATCCATACATGACCACAGGAAAAACCATAGCCTTGACTAGACAGACCTTTGTTGACAAAGTAATGTCTCTGCTTTTGAATATGCTATCTAGGTTGGTCATAACTTTCCTTCCAAGGAGTAAGCGTCTTTTAAGTTCATGGCTGCAGTCACCATCTGCAGTGATTTTGGAGCCCCCATAAATAAAGTCTGACACTGTTTCCACTGTTTCCCCATCTATTTGCCATGAAGTGATGGGACCAGATGCCATGATCTTCGTTTTCTGAATGTTGAGATTTAAGCCAACTTTTTCACCCTCCTCTTTCACCTTCATCAAGAGGTTCTTTAGTTCTTCTTCACTTTCTGCCATAAGGGTGGTGTCATCTGCATATCTGAGGTTACTGATATTTCTCCTGGCAATCTTGATTCCAGCCTGTGCTTCCTCCAGCACAGCATTTCTATGATGTACTCTGCATATAAGTTAAATAAGCAGGGTGACAATATACAGCCTTGACGTACTCCTTTTCCTATTTGGAACCAGTCTGTTGTTCCATGTCCAGTTCTAACTGTTGCTTCCTGGCCTGCATACAGATTTCTCAAGAGGCAGGTCAGGTGGTCTGGTATTCCCATCTCTTGAAGAATTTTCCACAGTTGATTGTGATCCACACAGTCAAAGGCTTTGGCATAGTCAATAAAGCAGAAATAGATGTTTTTCTGGAACTCTCTTGCCTTTTCCATGATCCAGCAGATGTTGGCATTTGATCTCTGGTTCCTCTGCCTTTTCTAAAACCAGCTTGAACATGTGGAAGTTCACGGTTCACGTATTGCTGAAGCCTGGCTTGGAGAATTTTGAGCACTACTTTACTAGCATGTGAGATGAGTGCAACTGTGTGGTAGTTTGAGCATTCTTTAGCATTGCCTTTCTTTGGGATTAGAATTAAAACTGACCTTTTCCAGTCCTGTGGCCACTGCTGAGTTTTCCAAATGTGCTGGCATATTGAGGGCAGCACTTTCACATCTTTCAGGATTGCTCAACTGGAATTCCATCACCTCCACTAGCTTTGTTCGTAGTGATGCCTTCTAAGGCCCACTTGACTTCACATTCCAGGATGTCTGGCTCTAGATGAGTGATCACACCATAATAATTATCTGGGTTGTGAAGATCTTTTTGTACAGTTCTTCTGTGTATTCTTACCACCTCTTCTTAATATCTTCTGCTTCTGTTGGGTCCATACCATTTCTGTCCTTTGTTGAGCTCTTCTTTTTTCAGCCTCAGCCTTTCTCATTTCTTATTACTGGATGTACAGCTATAACAGAACATACTGGCTTCAGACTGAAATACATCTTAAATACAAAAACATCTAATTTTACCTCTTAGATAAGGAATTACATTAAGACTTATTTCTGTGGTTAGAGGACCAATGATATGCTGACTTTTCTCTGCTGTTGCCACACTGCTGTTGAAAAGTGGGTCTGGTCCTTCAAAGCTGGGTAAGGGTTCTGCCGGGCTTCCTTAAAGGCTCAGTGGTAAACAAACAAACAAACAAACAAAGCCCACCTGCCAATGCAGAAGACACAGGTTCGATCTCTGGGTAGGGAAGATCCCCTCGAGTAGGAAATGGCAACTCACTCCAATATTCTTGCCTGGGAAATCCCATGGACAGAGAAGCCTGGTGGGCTATAGTCCATGAGGTCACAAGCCAGACATGACTTAACTGAACAACAACAACAACAAAGGCCCTTCTGCTTGTAGAAGATGACAGTGTTGCTGGAGGTGGGAGGCAGGCACGCTCATGTGAACGCAAGCAGAGGTTATCTAGGTTCACAGCTAGGCTGAATCATGCTCTCAGCACAGGAAAAATAAGATTTGATCTCATGTCCCAGGCATGATCAAGTACAGAAACACATCTTCAAGACTGGATGGCAGGCACACACTTTGTTCTATAGATTTACAGAGTGCCTTCACACACATTAGATTTTAGGGTTTTCATTGACCCTCATGCCCTGCTTCTCACGCCATCTCACCAATGCCTCTCCCTCTGCACAAATTTTCTTATGTTTCTCAAGCCCTCTACCCCCTCCCCCTGTCCCACTGTCCCTCTTACTAAGAAAGACATTTAAAAACAAAGAAGTATCAGTGGCCAAGCAGATTTGTCTGATGGGAGGAAATTCAGATGAGGGAGTATATGGAAGGAAGGTGTGGGGAGGGGGAGGGGGACTGCACAGAGCTTGCTGTGCTGTGCTTAGTTGCTCAGTCCTGTCTGACTCTTTGCAACCCCATGGGTTGTAGACCACCAGGCTCCTCTGTCCATGGAGATTCTCCAGACAAGAATACTGGAGTGGGTAGCCTATCCCTTCTCCAAGGGAACTTCCCAACCCAGGGATCAAACCCAGGTCTCCTGCATTGCAGGCGGATTCGTTACCATCTGAGCCACCAGGGAAGCCCAAGAACATTGGAGTGGGTAGCCTATTCCTTCTCCAGTGGATCTTCCCAACCCAGGAAATCGAACCGGGGTCTCCTGCATTGCAGGATTCTTTACCAGCTGAGCTATCTGGGAAGACAACAGACGTTACAATCAATGTAAGGACTCTGGCTTTGACTCTGACTGACATGAGGAGCTACTGGACAGCTTTCAGCAGAGGAATAACATTATTTGATTTACATCTTAACACAATCTCTTTGACTGATAAAAGCTGAGTAAGAGACCTGGAGGGGAGGGCAAGCTTAGAATTAAAAAGACCTCTAAGAGTCTACTGGGACAATCCCAGTAAGAGATGAGTAATAGCGATGGAGGTGATGAGAAGTAGTCAGATTCTGCATGTATTCTGAAGGCAGGTCTATGGGATGTGAGACAAGGGTCAAGGATGACTCCACAGTTAAAGATAGAGTCATCTTGACCCAATGCAGGAAGACTACAGGAAGGACTTGGAACAAGCAGGAACTCACATGGTAAGTGGAAGGCGTTCAAGTGCACATGTCGTGGAGTTAAGTAAAAGAAAGAAAGTGAAATCGCTCAGTCATGTCCGACTCTTTGCGGACCCATGGACTGTAACCCACCAGGCTCCTCCATCCATGGAATTTTCCAGGCAAGAGTACTGGAGTGGATTGCCATTTCCTTCTCCAGGGGATCTTCCTGACCCAGGGATCGAACCTAGGTCTCCTGCATTGGAGGCAGACACTTTACCAGCCACCAGGGAAGCAGGTCTTCAGGGACAAATTCCAGGCTGGAGATACAATCTGAGGTCCTTCACAAATAGATTATGTTTTAAGCTGTAAAACTAGATAGAATCACTAAGGGAGAAAGTGAGTCAGGCACAGGAAGAAATCTAAGGACTGAGATTTCCCTCTGATGGGAGAGACAAGAAAGAACCAGCAAAAGAAACAGACAAAAAAGGTGGAAGGTGGGGGGTTGACTGAAGAAAACTCAGGAGTGTGTGCTAATTCTACAAGCCTAAACAAAGTACTAGAAGGGGGAACAAGTGATTATGTTGAACACTGATGACAGATCAAATAACATGAGGACTAAGAAAAGCCTTCTAGATTTGATGATGAGGAAGTCAATGGTGACCTTGACAAGGACAGGTTCAGCAGAACAGTGAGAGAACGCTGAAGACAAAGGCTTCATAGGAGTGGGTCAGAAGAAATGAGAGGGGACTTGGAAAGGGCAATTATGGCCCGTCCTTTCTGCTAGAAAGGAAAGGAGAGAATTGAGGCAATTGCTGAAAGGGGGTGAGGGTCAATAAGGCTTTATTATGAAACATATGAAAAATATATTATGAAATATGTAGTGTGTTTCTACATCTATGAGAAAGATTCAACAAAGGGGAAATTAATAATATAGGAGTCAAAGGAGAGAACTGCTGGAATAAGGTTTCTGAGTTTGCAAAAACGGATGGGATCTAATCCATACAAGTACAACTGGCCTTCGCTAAGACAGGACAGCTCATCCTTAGTTGGAGGAGAAAAAAGCAGCATGTATGTGTCCAGATGCAGGTTTCCCCAGTGGTTCAGCAGCAAAGAATCCACCTGCAATGCAGGAGATGCGGGTTTGACCCCTGGGTCGGGAAGATCCCCTGAAAGAGGAAATGGCAACCCACTCCAGTATTCTGGCCTGGGAAATCCCACAGACAGAGGAGCCTGGTGGGGTATGGCCCATGAGGTCATAAAAGAGTTGGACACGACTAAGAGACTAAACAACATGTGTCCAGATGCAGTTAGGTAGGTATGTGTAACCGAGTGCTCTTTTAGTGGTTCCTTTTGTCTTGGTGCACGTAAGAACTAAAGAGAAGAGGACACAAAGAGGTCTTCAACCAGTAGGTCCCAGTATATGCCTTACACACAGCACTGAAAAGTGCACCCTGAGATTTCAAAGGAGATCACATCCAAGGCCCTCCAAAGCCTCATCCACACTAATCTGGTCAACCCAACACAAAGCAGCTGTTCCAGCATTTTCCCTTTGCTTATAGGAGACCGTGGCTTGCTCCCGGCACTGTTACATACTCCGTTCTTACTGGCACTACCGTGTTCCTCAATCTGGCTCCAGTCAACAGGAAAGGAAACCCTGCTGGGAATTGCCTCTATGCTTCTTTGCCCTTCAGCTCTGTCTTGGGAAAGGAGGAGCGGGTGTTATCTGCTTGTTGACTTACTGATAAAGCTCTAAGTAAAATCACTGCAGTGGAGCTTGGTAATTGCTAATCCATTACTCTCAAATGTATCTTCAGACATTTTAAATCAAGGAGGAATTGTGCAATAACTGTGTAGTTCTACATGCAGGACAGAGCCCAGTAAATAGTCACTCAAGCAATGTAGTAAATAGATGAGTTTTAAAAGCAAGGGCTTAAGATACTTGAATCAATATAAACCCAGAATATTTGATAGTTATTTTTGTCAGATTGATTTAAAAATAACCTCTCATAAAAATAAAACCAATGGGAGAATAATGCTACAGACAAATGACAATATGTTTAAGTTGAGGTTTTATATGTTTGTTTGTTTTTAAAAAGAAGCAAAAAAGAAAAATGTCTTCTGAAAGAAAAGTACCATTCACTTCATGGTATGCCACCAACAGCAGATTCAATACACATGAACTTCACTCCCTTGCTCAATAGTTCTGGCATTTAAAATAACTCGGTACAAGTAAGACCTCCTAGTAATTTTCTCTTTCAATTGCAAAGCTGAGTCAGTTGATACTGTAACAGTCACATAAGGAACTACAATAACCACTACTTTCCATAACTAAGAACATTTTACATTCCAGAAGTTAGCACTTATAGAATTACATTCCTAAAAGCACCACACAATGTATAATCTCCAAACTATTCTAATTATAGTGTATTAAAAATTTCAAAAAGTTTTTATATATCATGTACATTACAGAACAGGATGTTAAACTGCCATATAATGGCATGTATTAAACACACTGGAAACAAATTCAGTGTAATGTCAAAAATCATTGTTGGCTATATGAAAATGGTAAAATTCCAAATCAACCTACCCAGTAAAAGTTCTGAAATTTTAAAAGGCCTATTCTTTTAACCATGTCTCTTAAATTCTCCATTAAACAGCTGTTCACGAGTGTATTCCCTAAGTGCCCAGAATGGGTTGCCTAGGACATGCTCAACAGTTAACTGCTGAAATAGCATTCTAAAATGAAGAAAATTCAGGAGTGCAGTAACAGGAGAAATAGATGGGGACTGATGCAATGCAAAATGACTTATCATAAAATCTCTTTAACCAGTATTAACAGGTATTATTTTTCACAGTTTATTCCAGAACCAATCATTTAAGTGAGCAAAAATGTCTCTTAAAATCTGTGTATTCTTAACTTTGGTATAAGAGCTCACCTAGCTGAAAAAAGGGAAAAAAAAGGCCTTCATAAGCATTTGTGTAAACAATGGTTCTGCTTACACAGGGCTGTTACTGTGTCTACAACTGATAAAGTACATGCATAGCATTTTAGTTTTTAAAAGGCACTTTTATACACTGTTAGAGTTCATTAAATCTTCCTAACAACACTATGAGGAATGCATATATGTTTAAACTGAAGATCATAAAGTTTAAGTAACTTGCCAAAGGTTAGCAGAAGAATAAAAAACTGAAACCAACATCTTTTAACTTGGAATCCTGTAAGCTTTCCAACCCATGGCATTGCCAATAACCAAAACACCCAATAACACTGTTGACAGCAATTCATGACCAAGAGTTTTAGAAGCAGTTGTTCAGTCTCTCAGTCATGTCTAATTCTTTGCAACCCCATGGACTGCAGCACACCAGACTTCCCCGTCCTTCACTGTATCCCAGAGTTTGCTCAATCTCATATCCATTGAGTTGGTGGTGCCATCCAACCATCTCATCCTCTGCTGCCTTCTTCTTTTGCCCTCAATCTTTCCCAGCATCCAGGTCTTTTCCAATGAGTCAGCTCTTTACATCAGGAGGCCAAAGTATTAGAGCTTCAGCATCAATCCTTCCAATGAATGTACAAGGGTTGACTGCCTTTAGGACTGACTGGTTGGATCTCCTTGCAGTCCAAGGGACTCTCAAGAGTCTTCTCCAACACCACAGTTTGAAAGCATCAGTTCTTCAGCACTCAGTCTTCTTTACGGTCCAACTCTCACATCCACACATGACTGCCAGAGGGCCTCACATTTCTGGGTAGATGGGGTTACTACACTGATGGGCCAGACAGATGAGGGAGGGCAAGCAGAGCTGCCTGGACCACAGCAAAGCACTTGTTATAAAACCATCCCTTGGACTCCTGTCAGGAATGACATCACTATAAAATGGTGAGATTGTTACATAGACTAGGAACCTGACTACAACCACACCCCTCCAGGAGAAGGGTTTCTTTTTTTTTAAAGATCTCTTCTGTTCCTAATCCGCTTAGAGCTAAGATTCTCCACTATGAAGAGTGTACCTAGAGAAAGTTGTAGAGCTGGCTTGGTTTTTTATCAGAAAGCCCAGTTTCAGCCCCAACCTACTGCCTCAAAGACTTAAAAATGAATAAGGTCCATGTACTGTGATTTCTCCCAATATCTAGTGTCTTCTTCTTTCTTAGTAAGAAACCCACTTTTTTTGTTAGCTGAACTCACTGCCCTGCATCTTCTTAAAAATTTTTTATGTTGAAACATGGTTAATTAACAATGTCAGTCAATTCTAAAGGAAATCAGCCCTGAATATTCATCAGAAGGGCTGCTGCTGAAGCTCAATTCTTTGGCCACCTGCTGCAAAGAGCCAGCTTGTTGGAAAAGACCCTGATGCTGGGAAAGACTGAGGGCAAAAGAAGAGGGCAGCAGAGGATGAGATGGTTGGATGGCATCACCAACTCAGTGGACTTGAGTTTGAGCAAACTCCAGGAGATAGTGGAGGTCAGGAAAGCCTGGCGTGCTGTAGTCCATGGGATCACAAAGAATCAGACACGGCTTAGCAACTGAACAAAAACGAACACCATCTTCAACTCTATTGCTCAGTCTTTCTGGCAGCTGTGGCCACATGACTGAGTTCTGGCCAAGATGGAAGTAATTTAAGGAATTCACTGGGTCTCCTTAAAGGGAAGGGCACAGTCCTATTTTCTGCTTGCTTATCTGTTTCCTTCCTCCTAACTAGAATTTGGTATTTGGAACAACCCCCAACACTTGAAACTGCCATGTAGTGTTTTTTCAAAAGCACCACTAAGTATTCTAATGTGGCTTCTGGATAAGAAATGCCAGTTTAGGGGCTTCGCTGATAGTCCAGTGGTTAAGAATCTGCCTTGCAATGCAGGGGACACGGGTTCAAACCCTGGTCCAGGAAGATTCCACATTCATGAGGCAACTTTAAGTCTGCGAGCCACAACTACTGAGCCCACATGCTGCAGCTACCGAAGCCCGTGCTCCACGACAAGAGAAGCCTGCACCCTCAACTGAAGAGCAGCCCCAACTCGAGGCAACTAGAGGAAGCCCGGGCACAACAAGGAAGAACCGGCGCAGCCAAAAAATAATTAATTTGAAAAGAAGAATTGCCAATTCAGGAGAATTCCAATTTAGTTAAAAAATATTTGCTGGGCATGTTCTACTATATTTCAAGGTAGGGCCAGAGATACAAAGTAGAAGAAGAGATTAGTGAATCCTTGGATAATTTCTAGTCTGGAAGGAGAAAAAGATAGCCACTTCACACTCCTGCCCAGTACACCTATTTAAAATGCAAACTCAGCATTACTTTTAAGCTTTTCAATGGTTCTTTATTTGCTTTCCCTTACAGTCTCCAAAGTGGAGTGTGTTTATCCATGAGACATACGAATATTACAAAGTCTTTTATATTTATTTTTGTAAAAATATTAGACCGTATGTTACATATACAGATACGATATAGACAGACTTGACAACGGTGCCATCACACGCACCTCCACAGATCACTTGGTCAAGCGTCAAGTGCAGGATACCCAGTAACTTCAGGAAAGAGTGGTGACCCCCCTCAGAGGCTGACCGAAGTGCCTGCTTTCAGGGTATCGTGACGCACACCGCACTTCATGAGAGCGTGGTCACAAGGACTTACAGACTGTACTATCCAGACGTAGTTAATTCACAGAATACAACCATCGCATCAAGACCATGCCAAAAGAACACCAGACTGCAGACAATACTAATGACGGTAACAAAAGGAGCAAAGAGAATAGAGCAAAGGCTTCTGCTGCCAGCGGGAGCTCTTTGTCAGCTACCCTGGTTAAAAAACAAAACAGAGCACATATAAGCAGATGACAATAAGCCAGTTCTCCAGAAGACCATATGAAATATGGATGTATGTAGATATATATATATACACACACACACACACACCTAGAAATCTGGATGTGTGCAGTCACCCTCTATTTATGGGTTGTTGGTGGCACTTGTGGTAAAAAACCTGCCTGCCAATGCAAGAGACGTTAGAGTCTCAGTTCAATCCCTGGGCTTCCCTGGTGGCTCAGTCGGTAAAGCGTCTGCCTGCAATGCAGGAGACCTAGGTTCAATCCTGGGTCAGGAAGATCCCCTGGAGAAGGAAATGGCAACCCTCGCCAGTACTCTTGCCTGGAAAATTCCATGGATGGAGGAGCCTGGTGGGCTACAGTCCATAGGGCCGCAAAGAGTCGGACACGACTGAGCAACTTCACTTTCTTTCTTTCTTCTGATCCCTGGGTCGGGAAGATGCCCTGAAGAAGGGAATGGTAACCATCCCAATATTTTCACCTGGGAAATCCCATGGACAGAGTCGCTTAGTGGGCTACAGTCTATAGGGTCACAGAGAGTCAGACACAACTAAGCATGTATGCATGCATTATCTCTTGAGATACAAACTAATAAGCACATGCAGTCGTGACATTTTTCTCATCATTTAAAATCTGAGCATCCAGCAGGTGAAGATACCACTGAAGAAATCTGAGGAGGTTTATTTACAGTCACAAGACATACAGAAGTTTTAGCCTTTAAATTTCTTCACTAAATGTAATCAAATATTTAGCAGTCTTTTAATGGTTTTTAATAGAAAAGACAAAAAGCTACATCACCTGAGAAAACATTTATTCTCAAAGTACAAAAACCAACAGACAGAAAACAATGTGATGAAAAATTCAGATACATTCCTTTGTCAGAAAATACTGCTGTAAGATAGAAAAAACTGCTGAAGATATTTAGAAAAACAATTTAGTGTGGGATATTTGCTCTATAGAAAATTACAGCTGTTTTGAACATGTCTTGGCTAAACCATGTTAGAGTAATGAACTACACGAATTAGGTGTTGTTTGTTTTTTTAAAATGAACCTCTAAGGGAAAAATGTATCAAAGAAGATATATTTTCAATAATAATTAAAAATGTTTTATGGAAAAATTGTGTATATATATATAAATGTAATATCTTGATGAAGCAGTTATTTTGACCAAAGGGTTTTACACAACCCAATTTTAAAATGAGCAAAGAACTTGAACAGACTTTTCTCCAAACATATACAAGTGGCCAACAAGCATTAAGAAAAGAGGCTCAATATCTTTAGTCATTAGAAGAATGCAAATCATAACAATGAGGTATCATTTTACACCCACCAGGAAAGTAAGTGGTAGCAAAGATGTGAAAAAATAGAATCTCTGTACCCTGCTGTTAGGAACTAAGATGGAGCAGATACTGTGGAAAACACTGCAGTGGTTCCTTGAAAAAGCTAAACATAGAATTACCATATGACCCAGAAAATTCACTCTTAGGTATATACTCGAAAGAACTAAAATGTGTCCAAACGTATACTTGTGTAAAAATGTTCAGAGGAACACTATTCACAATAGCCAAAAGGTAAAAACAACTCAAATATCCATAAATGGATGTAGGAATAAGATGTGTTAAACACATACAATGGAAAACTATTCCACCACAAGTGAGAAAGCCCTGATACACGCTACAGTACACATGCTACCCGAAAACAGGCTGGAGAAGCAACACTAAGGGTCACACGTTGAAATGATTTTATTTCCAGGAAATGCCCCAAACTGGCAGGTCCACATAGACAAACACGGATTAGTCATTTTCATGGACTGGGGGCAGGACTGGGGATGGGGAGTGACTGCTTAATGGGTACAGGGTTTTTGTTTTTAATTGGAGAATGATTACTTTACCATGCTGTGTTGGTTTCTGCCATACAACAACATGAATCAGTCAGAGGTATACATATGTTCCCTGCCTCTTAAACCTCCCTCCCACTCTTCTCCCCATCTCATCTCATCCCCAGGGTTCTATTTGAAGTGATAAAAATGTTTTGAGTGACAGTTGTACAACACTGTGAATTACCAAATGCCACTGAACCTTATGCTCAAAATAGTTAATTTTATGCTACATAAATGCTGTAACTTTAAAATTAAAAACTCAAAAAGCCCCCACAAAGATGCATTTCCTATATAATCCAGCCATTCTACTTGCTCCTAAGTATTCACCTACGACATATGAAAGGGTATGTCCACACAAAGATGTGCAGTAGCCAACAACTGGACACAATTCAAATGTCCATCAAGAGGTGAATGAACTGTGGTACATCCATACAATGGAGCACTACTCAGCAATAACAAAGAGTGAACTATTGCCATGAGCAACAACCCAGATGGATCTGCAGATAATTAAAGAAGCCGAACCTCTGCCATGCCCACAAAGGTATGATTCCACATATGTAAAATTCTAGGAAATGCCTGCTGAGCACTAATTAATCAGGGACAGAAAGCTAACCAATAGCTGCCAGTGAACAGGAAAGAGGGTGAGGTACTACTAAGGCAGGAATAAACTTTGGGGAGTAACACAATTATTCCTAATTCTGAAAGTGATGATGGTTTTACAGTGTTAACATGCATCAAAGCTCACTAAACTGCACTTTAAAAGTGTGCAATTTATTGTGCATCAATTATACCTCAATACAGCTAAAAAAATTGAGCATATTTAACAAGGGCATAGTGAAAAGACCGCTCACTTAGTGACAATGGGAATTTAAACAATACATTTCTTACATATTGTCAAAGGATATGTTTGACAAAGAAAAACACTCTGATACTACTGAAGACGATGAAGGACATTAAACTGCATTGTATACTGTATTTGTGTTATTTGCCAATGAACGGACCAAGACCCATCAAAACCTCCTGCCAGTAGTTGCCAGGTTCCAGTGTTTATATTCTTGCCTGTACTTTACAGAATTTATGTCTTTCGTGTATCTCATAATTTCACAATAAGCAAAATATCTTTAAATGTGTCTATTTATGAAGTGATGTTTGCAAACTTTTGCATCAGATTCACAAATATGAAAAATCTGTATTTGCATCAAACACAAAATGATGCTTACTTATAAGGTATTCTCCAATAGTACAGTGCGCAAGGCTCTCTTAGCCATCTACTATAGGAACCCAATCTGAGATTCTGTTAAGCAAACTTTTGCTTCACCATGGCTGTAAAGCTTCTACCTAAAAATAGCTTACTCTTATATAATCACTCACCACAGATTTATATATCTTATATATCCTTGAAATGCATTTCTCTTTTTATAGATATGCCACCAGAGGTAAATAATCATTTTTAAAAGCGAAGAAGTTAAATCCTAATCTAAACAGATCTTATTGTTAGATCTTATTCCAGGGCTCTGTAGTTGAGAGTTCTATTGATGAAACAGAAAAAGTTATAAATAGGAGAAGAAACACCCTACTGACTCTTAATTTTTTTAATGAAATTTGATTACTTACATGCAATTAAAAATCAAATTTTAAATGCACAATTCAGTGAATAGTCACAAATGAATGCCCTATGTAGCCAGCACCACTATGAAGATATAAACCATTTCTCTTTGCACGTTCCCTGGGGTCCCTGCCCCCCTTTACAGTCACTCTCCCTATTCTTCCCAGGTCCAGCTCTGGCAACCACTGCTCTGATTTCTCTAACTCAGGCAATAGAGTTGTCTGCTCTTGAACTTCAAATAAATGGAATTATGCACGGTGTACTCCCTGTGTCTGGCTTCTTTTGCTCAGTAGAATTTCAGATTCACCCATGTTGCTGCAGGTATGAGCAGTTCTGTCCTCACTGCTGAGGACTAATCCACTGCACAGCCACGCCACCACCGCTGACTCCGTTTCTAATGCCTTCAGCTCTGTCTCTGGAAATACCTTTCTACATACATGTTGAACACCATTAAGTCCACAGAATTTTGATGGTTTATTCTGTTTTGATGAGTAGTTTTCATGGTTCTCAAACTGGAGGTGGAAGGGATGATACATCGAAATCACAACTAAATAGGTTCTAACTCCATCTGAAGAAAACATTTTAACCCATTACTGACCAGAGATGTATTACAATATGTCTTTTGTTACACAGACTTTATTATCTGGAGACTAGTCAATATTCATTTACAAAACAAATCGCCAGCCCCAGGGGTCAGTTTCTGCAAAAATCCCCCAGACAATAATGAGTTAAGTAAAATAGATAACCAGTGGGAATGTGCTGTATGACTCAGGGAGCTCAAACCTAAGCTCTATGACAATCTAGAGGAGAGGGATGGGATGGGAGGTTCAAGAGCCAGGGGGCACCTATGGCAGATTTATGCTGATCTATGGCAGAAACGAACACAATATTGTAAAGCAATTATCCTCCAATTAAAAATAAACAACTTGTTTTTAATGACTCAAGTGTCTTAAAGCACTGCTTCCCAAGTTTTGCAAGTCCATGGGAAACAGATGGGGAAATAGTGTCAGACTTATTTTGGGGGTTCCAAAATCACTGCAGATGGTGACTGCAGCCATGAAATTAAAAGATGCTCACTCCTTGGAAGGAAAGTTATGACCAACCTAGATAGCATATTCAAAAGCAGAGACATTACTTTGCCAACAAAGGTCCATCTAGTCAAGGCAATGGTTTTTCCAGTGGTGATGTAAGAGTTGGACTATGAAGAAAGCTGAGCACCAAAGAACTGATGCTTTTGAACTGTGGTGTTGGAGAAGACTGTTGAGAGTCCCTTGGACTGCAAGGAGATCCAACCAGTCCATTCTGAAGGAGATCAGTCCTGGGTGTTCTTTGGAAGGAATGATGCTGATACTCCAGTACTTTGGCCGCCTCATGTGAAGAGTTGACTCATTGGAAAAGATCCTGATGCTGGGAGGGATTGGGGGCAAGAGGAGAAGGGGACGACAGAGGATCAGATGGCTGTATGGCATCACCAACTCAATGGACATGAGTTTGGGTGAACTCCAGGAGTTGATGATAGACAGGGAGGCCTGGCATGCTTGCTTGGGTCACAAAGAGTTGGACACAACTGAGCAACTGAACTGACAAATAGCAGAGACCAAGCACCTGGCGTAGGGTTCTGGACAGTCAAAGGGTTGAAAAGATCATGACTCTTAAGCCCACTACTTGGAAAGCTCTGTTAAGTTACATTTAAAGAATACACATTCTTGTTTTAATGACCAATATTGATTTTTGCAAAACAAAAACCTTATGAGCAAATAAGATTCTATATTAAAATGTTGATTAAGCAATCAAAGTGACTGGAAAAATTTTCAAAGTCTTACAACAATGAACATGGATTCTAATTTTTCCTGCTTCAAGTGCACTTAAATCTTTCCCTGATTTTTTTTTTTTCTCAAAAGAAAAATGAGCCATTACTGAACCGGTGGTGCCCAAGCACCCCTTCCCAGAAGAGTATAACCCAGCTTTTAAGGAGAGGGAAGTCGATCCTTGCTCGCACTGTGCTGTCAGGCCACAAACATTCATTCACCACCTACACCATGCCGGGCCTTCCAGGCTGTGGGCACCTGCAGGGAACGCGGCGCAGAAAAACACCTGCGCGCGCACAGCTTCCGGTCTCCCGTGGGGAGACAAACAGGGGAAGGCGGGAAACACACGGTGTGGCCAGCGGTGGAAATGCTAAGGACAAAATAAACGTGGGATGGGGTAGGGAGCCCTGGGAGCCGGGGTGTCCAGAGGACTCACCGGGCGACCGGGGTGAGGGAGAGGCAGGCAGGCGTCAGGGAAGAGTGCGCCGGGAGGGGAGGAGCAGACGTTCCGCGGCAGGAAGGGGCCCACCAGTGAGTCTGTGGCACAACAGGACTGTCCTCTGAACAAAGCGAGCTGGGTGAGAGGGAAGCAAAGGAGAGGCCGGAGAGGCAGCCTCACCCCACAGGGCATCATACGCGACTCGTGCCAGGCTCATTTCTGGGGGACATGTTTTCAAGACGATACCCGCAGGGGATCCGTGAAGAGTAAGAAGGAAGGGTCTGGAAAGGCTGACACACGAGTAACTGCGGAAGGAACTTGGAGATGTCTGGCTTGGGGAAAGGAGGAATTTTTGGATGCTCTAAATACTGGAGGAATTGTCAAGAGAAGTAGCTCCTTTTCAGGGCTACCTTCCCTGGTGGCTTAGAGGTAAAGAATCTGAGGCGATTGCAGGAGACTAGGGTTCGATCCCTAGGTCAAGAAGATGCCCCTGGAGTGGGAAATGGTAACCAGCTCCAGTATTCTTGCCTAGAAAATCCCACGGACAGAGGAGCCTGGCGGGCTACAGTCCATGGGGTCGCGAAGAGTCAGACACGGTGGAGCTCCTGAACGACAATGACAAATAGTTCCTTTTACTTTTCTGTGAAAAAGTTGCAGAGTGCAGATTTGAAACCATGAATTTAAAAAGGAAAAGAGAAAAGAAAAACCTCATCTTAATTTTTTAACTTTCTCGTATTCATCATTTTCCTACAGTGGAATGGGTGGCGCTAGAAGATTATCCATGCGCAACAGCAGCAGCAGCACCTAGAAGAGCAGGAGCTAACCTCTAGGGATGTCTTCCGCGTGTCAGATGTGGTGGCAATAAATACTTGGTGCGTTACCTCATGTGACCCTCCCACAATCCTATGAAGTACGTTTCATTAATTATGAGGCAACTCAAGCTCACTGAGATGACATGACCCGCCAAGGATCGCAGAACCAGTAAATGATGGAGCCGGGCTCAAACCCAGGTCTGTTTGACTGAGGCTCCAAGCCTGTAACCACTGGCACCCACCACCTGTATGCCCCTCAATGGCAGCGTTTACAATGCGTGTAAAAGTACCATCTCATTGGCAGGAAGTTGGAGATGAGATTCTTGCAAAGGGAGGAAAATTCGATAGCCTCTAAGATCCCTTTTTATAATTTTGTGGTTACATTTTCCCAAGTTTCCATCTTATTTTTAAAATATTTCTTTGACTTCAGAGTTTATAGAAATTCTGTATTACTAAATATGGCTAAAGATTCAATAATAATAATTTCACTACAGAATATGTTAAATTCCCAGTCCAATTCTAACACTTCAGAATTATCATGCTCTGGTCTTGAGTAACAAATGTTACTTGATTACATTTACTTGATTACTTCCCTTGCACAACTGAAGGTAGGCCTGACTTTTCTCAAGTACAGCTGATACTTGCACAATGCAGGGGTTAATCCACTGTTACTTATAATCCGCTTTCCATATCCAAGATCCTTTCACATCTGCTGATTCTACCAACTATAGACCATGTAGTACTATAGTATTTTCTATTAGAAAATAATGGGAATCCATGCAATTTAAACCCACGGTGTTCAAGGGTCAACTGTGTATCAGTTTCCTTGTCTTTTATATCTTCCATGATTCAAACATATCTTCGCTTTCATTTTCCTATGCAGACAAAATTATTTTCAATTGAGCAATTATCTTTCGAAATACAAATCAACATTTAGTATCTAAAGTACAGAAAGACAATATTAAAGTAGAATACACATACATGGACTTAAACCAAAAGTCTAAAGTTCACGGAAACCTTAAGAATCATCCCTGGTTTGCATGGCTGTTTTTTACTGGCTGGAGGAAAAAGAAGGGACTAAGGAGAATTGAGAGGGTGCCTCCTTCACCATACGTCAGCCAAGGCAACTTCTGAATGGGCTGACAAGTAAGAGGAAGTCTACTGCTCTGAAGGTCAATTATGAACCAATGTAAGAAGAGAGAGTCTGGCAACCATGGGGTTAGGATGGCTACCATAAGAACAAAAACAAAACCCAGAAAAGAGAAAGTGTTGGTGAAGATGCAGAGAAATTAGAACCCTTGCACACTGTTGGTAGGAATGGAAAATGGTACAGCCACTATGGAAATCAGTATGCTAAGTCCTCAAAAACTAAATAATATAATGACCACATGATTCAGCAATTCCACTTCTGAGTATACACTAAAAAGAATTTAATGCAAAGACACAAAGAGGTATTTGTACACTCATGTTCACAGGAGCATTATTCACAACAGCCAGAAGGCTGAATCAACCCAAATGCAATACTGATGGATGTGTGGATAAACAAAATGTGGTATATATACATATGATGCAGTATTATTCAGCCTTTTAAAAAAATGACATTTTAACACAAGCTATAACATGGATGGACCTTTAAGGAATTATGCTGAGATAAGCCAGTTAAAAAAAGACAATGTATGACTCCACTTATATGAGATTCCTAAAGTAGTCAAATTCAGAGAGACAAAAAAGTAGAATAATGATTTCCAAGAGCTGGGAGGAGAGGCGAATGATGAGTTATTGTTTGATGGAGACAGATTTTCAGTTTAGGAAGATGAAAGGAGTTTTGGAGATAGATAGTGGTTATGGTTACATCACAATATGAATGTACTTCAATGCCACTGTACTATACACTTATAAACAGTTAAGATGGTAAATTTGATGCTATGTGAATTTTACAACAAATAACAATAATTAAACTTTTTCTGCAAATAAAAAATATACAGCTAGTTTGATTTGCATTAACGTGAAAAAAAGAGGATCCCATTGTAACATCCATTATACAGTGTAAGCTGGGTTCTTGCAATGATCTATTACAAAGTCAACTAAATATCAAAATGTGTATGGTCTTCACATAAGATAAAACCACGGTTATTAAGTACAAATCTATTCCAAACATTTTAACAACTATTTACTTAGAACTTACTACTTGCACAAAAATACTCAAATTACCATCATGGTATCTGAATGCACTCTGAGGCCTAGCCACATCCAGTTTGTTTCACAAGAGAATGCTGTAATCCGTGACTTCTAAACCATGAAAACAGAATGACTTCAGGCACAGATTAGGGTAGGACCTAAAAGCAATGGCACCTACACAGACACCTCGGACAAGTCACAAACTTGGGGCTGAATTCTCTTAAGGCCACAACAGAAAGTGAAATACAATTATGCCCTTTTAATTATCCACAAGGAAAAAAAAAAAACCTGGTTCTTTAGGGAAAACAACTCCCTCTTTGCCCTTAGCTCTAATTTCTCATTCAGTGTAATATATAAGGGGATTAAGAGTATTTGCAGAATACCCAATAATGCCACTTCCAGCTCTTGAAATGCCCCTCAATAGAAACCAAACGTGTAATTCTAACTTAAAATTCAGTGAGGGACATTTTTCAGACAATCAAGAAAATATAACCCAGGCTGTAGCATTCTGATAGTCTTGCTTAATTTTAGGATGAAATTTAGAATATTTAGAGACACGGATAAATTCTACATATTCCAAAAATGTGATCTCTACACCAAGCAAAATTTTCACAAAAAGAGACAGTGTCTCCTGTTGAAGACCTGGAATACAGCTATTCTGTGCAAAATGTGAAGACACTGCCATATTCTTAGCCATCTGCTTATTTTTAAAATTGGTATCCTTTTGTCGAGCTGAGAAATTAGCTTATAAATGGCCACTTCAGCTTCAAAACAAGGTGAACTGTCTTCTCTGTAACATATGAATTTTCCTAATTCAAGCTGTGTGTGACATAGTGGCTTGTTCTTCAGCATAGCAATTAGAGGCAGATTCCTGGTTCTGGCTCTAAGAGTAGCCCCTTCTAACTATACAAACTCGGGAAGGTATCGAGCCCTCTCCCCAGACCCTACTCTCATCTGTAAAAATGAAGAAGAGATTGGCCATATCAGTTATTTTCAACTCTGTTGTTTGAAGGAAACACAATGGAAGAGGTGTCTTTACTTTTCTCTCCGTTGTACACTGCCCATCTACCTTTGTGGTCGCTTAGTCGCTAAGTTGTCTCCAACTCTTTGCAACCCCAAGGACAGTTGCCTGCCAGGCTCCTCTGTCCATGGGCATTCCCAGGCAAGTATACTGGAGCGGGTTGCCATTTCCTAGTCCAGAGAATCTCCCTGACCCAGGGATCAAACCAGAGTCTCCTGCTTGGCAGGTAAATTCTTTACCACTGAGCCACCTGGGATCTACCTTAGCCCACAATAAACCTTAACAGCACCTGAGGAGACACTCTACAAACTAAGACTGAGTCTATGCATTGGTGATTTTAAACAACTCATCCATAACACAAAACAAAGTAACAAAAATAAGTGAAGAAAATACTGAAAGTTTAAATCATTTCTAAGAAATTTTATTAAGGAGAACTATATCCCCAAACTTCATTTGTAATGCAGTTGTTTAGACCCTGGAACTACAAAATCTCCCTCATATCAACATTTTCGGTGCAGGGTAATTTCTCAAGTGCTTCACAAAGGCACAGTGTCCTGAATGCATCAAATAAAACCACAGGTAAAGGAACAGATGGTACTGATGCAGTTTAGGATCCGGCCGCCACATGTAACAACGCGCGCGTGTCTCCAGCCAGGAGCTCCCCGCCCCAGAGGACAAAGGCCTCCCTATGAATCCTGCTGGATTGCTGAGCACAGCTCCTGGGCTCTGGTCATTCCACCTGCTTCTTCCCACCAGGGTTTCTCTGATCCAACACCCCAGACCACAGACCACTTTTATGCCACTTCTCTGTCCCTGATTTGAGCATAAAATCCTTTCAAGACATTTTTCTGAAAATTAAGCATGAGAAGGCTCTCTTACACAGGACCGACAGGTTTATGCTTATCTTATTGAGTCTCGCACTAACTCATGAAGTAGAGAGAAGGGATCTATGTCAATAACTGTTACACAGGAGGAATGTGGGGTCCTGAGTCACTAACACTGGAGACCACATTTCAGGACTCTAAGTAACAGCAGCTCACACTCCACCATCTAGGCTACCTCCCTAGGCCTACCCTATCCTCTCCCTAACCTTGCTGTCAGTTGAACTGCCTAAGGAATAATAAAAATCATGAGATACAGAATGATGAACCTGTGAGCATCTAAAGGAAATTAGACCCAAGTTACTGGCATCTTCCTCCTTTGCGCTGCAGCCAGGGTTCTAAGAAGGAAGGAACAAAACGGACTATGTGGAAGCAGATAACGGAAAAATTCTCCAGATATGGAGGTGAGGTGGGGGTCAGGGGGTAGAAAGCTCGGGAGACAGAGAAAAAGTAGGGAAGAGGGGAAGGGAAGACAGTCATCCTTCTTCCACTGCATAAAGTATCTAGGGATAAAAAGAGGGGGTGAGAGGGAAAGAGGAAGAAAGTGATCAGTGAGATGGGGAAGAGAAATGGAGAGAAATGCAAGCGATGAAAACAAGGAAAGTTGCATAAGGAAAAAAAAAAAGTCACCAAAACCTTCTAGAAGTTTCAAGTTTAAATATTAGGAGAGTGTTATTCTACATATAGGCTTCCCTGGTGACTCAGTGGTAATGAATCCACCTACCAGTGCGGGAGATGTGGTTCGATCCCTGTCAGGAAGATTCCCTGGAGGAGGAAATGGCAACCCACTTTAGCATTCTTGCCTGGGAAATCCCACAGACAGACAAGCCTGGCACCTACAGTCCATGGGGTGGCAAGAGAGTCAGCTATGACTCAGCGACTAGACAACAACTCTACATACATTACCAGCCCTTCGTCTGGAATGAAGAAGTCTAGGAAATATTTCATTCAACTCCATAAAATAATCAAAATGATGGATAAAGCGAACCGTGATATAGTCACTAAATTAGAAAACACTAGAATTAAACATACAACTTGAAATCTGGAAAAGAATTTTGAACACATCCACTTCAAGGAGACAGAGAATAAATGTATAGATCCTCAAGGACAAGAGAGATAACTACAGAAATTTAAAAGATGAACTAGATAAAGCTAGGTATTTCTTTGAAATATAATCAAAGCCTTAATGAGTCTGATCTTACAAAGAAAGCAAAATTCATTTTGAAATGGCCAAATATTAGACAAAATGGGAAAAGAAAAGGGAATATATAATTACATAACAAACATAGGTGAAAAAGACAATAAAAGGATATTAAGAACTTCCTTATAACACATTTCAGAATCTAAATGGAAATGGTAAAATTCCTTAAAATATATAACACATAACACATTTCAAAATCTAAATGGAAAAGGTAAAATTCCTTGAATTACATAACGTGTCAAAATTGACCCAAAGAGAAACAGAAAACTAAAATAGCACTATAACCATTAAATATATTTAATTAGCAGTCCAAAAATTTACAAAGTTGGTTTTATAAGAAAGTTCCACTAAATTTTTAAAGAATAGACCATTTCAATTTTATACAACTCTTTCAGAGAACAGCAAAAGGGAACACTCCTGAACTCATTATATGAGGCCAGTGTAACCTTGATATTAAACCCTGATGAGGACAGAACAAAAAGGAAACTACAAACTAATCGCACTCATAAACAGATGCTAAAAAGCGAAAGAAACGAACTTGAGGCTAATGTTGAAAATAATACATTATGACCAGATTAAGTTTATTCCAGGTACACAAGGATGGTTTATCGCTAAAAGAATCTAAAAATATAGCTTGCCACCTTAACAAATAAAAGAAAAATCTCATGATTCTCTTGACAAATGAACATTTGGTAAGTTTAACACCCTTTCATGATTTAAAAAAACCCTCAGCAATATGAGAGGGAACTTCATTTATCTTATAAATGGTATGCACCAAATATTTTTAACAGGGAATCATTAGATTCCTTTTAAATACTAGGGACAGGGGCTTCCCTGGTGGTCCAGTGGTGAAGACTCTGAGCTTCCAAAGTAGGAGAGACAGGTTCAATCCCACATGCCTTGAGGCCAAAAAAACTTACCACGCATGAACAAAGATTCCTACCATCTGGGCTTCTATTTCAACACTGTCTAGAAGGCCCTACCAGGGCAGGAAGAAGAAAAATAAATAAGAGGTGAAAGACAAAGAAAGGAACAAAAGTGTAATTATCCACAGACTGTCTACAGAGACTGAATCCCAGTCTATCTTCATCATTTTTACTTTCTCCTCCCCACTCAATCCTCTGCTCACTGCAGCCAGGCTTCAAGCTATCCTGCTTTGAAATCTTCCCTCATCAAAGACACCTGGCTACCAAATCTAACATGAGAGGAGATGGGACTCAACTCAGATGAGTCTGAGTTGTCTCCTCGCCTCCTGTCCTCTGGGCTCCCTGGTCAAGACCCTGCCTTCTCAGGCTGCTTTTCCACAGTCTGTTCCACGGGCTCTCTTCCACAGGTAGAATTCAATCCTTTGATTTCAAGTGACACTTCTCCTAAGTGATGTTTACTTCTTCAGCCTCTATCACCATGTTGAAACCAGGTGACTCCCAATCTAAAGATTCCCAAGTTTTTACTGGACTCATCAGGAGGATCTTATTTGCATGCCAGCGTGTTCAAAGGTGAACTCATTCTCCCCTTTACCCTCTACGTCAGACTCCTAGCCCATGACTTATACCATGAGTCTAAAGTTATCTGACTCCACCTGCTTCATTCCTTTATCCAATCTATGATGGCTCCTAGTCATCTTGTTTATCTCAAAGTCTCCTCCTCCTCTCTGCTCTGTATCTTCCTTTCTGTATCTTCCTTTCCACAGCCACCAGCTGGGCTCAGATTCTGATTATCTCTCTCTTGAATTTCTGCACCTGGCCACCCTGCTTTCAGGCCTGCCCTCTAATCCTTCTCATAAGGAACAAATCTGATTAAATCTCTCCCCTGATTAAAATCTTTCAGTGATTCTAACTGCCCCCAAATAATCCAAAGTCTTCAGGTATGTTTTACAAAGTTTTTCAGGAAGACTCTGCTTCTATTCATCTAGCCTTTACTTCTCTTTACTCATCCCCCTCTGCTCCAGTCTCGAACTGTTTGCTGGAATTCATCCCTTTCTCTTTCCCACTGGATATGTTGTGCTTTCTCTAAGAGCACAGTCATCTGGCTCTTGCAGTAATCTCTTAAGTTTTATGGAGACAGACTGGTACAGCACTATCTTATAAGGTAAACATTCTGTAAATACTGAACTAAAGAGAAGATTTTGCATAAAGTAATAGATATCAAGTCCATCATGGATCATTATAAAGATGTACAGGGGTTATATATTTAACACTCTGAAGTTAAAAATGAGAGGAAAATTATGTGTACCTATAACTCATTCAAAAATTCTTTAGCTAGAGTAGAAGTCGGGCACCGCACTCTGATAAGAAAGTGGCAGCAAACAACACAAACACAACTGTATGCAGGTTATAAAGCGTGAGATACAAAAACATATCAGGGTACGTCTAGGATCACACCAAGCATCGCAAGGCTAATACACACAAACCACACACGTCACACTAATAGAAACCTTATGTATTTCTGTTCAAAAAGTTCACAAAAGTTATCAAAATGAAAACCAGCTTAACTGTACATAAACTTGGCATTTATTTATGTTCCAGCTGCTTCTAAGATTAGTTTGCAGCAGTATACTTCTGGATTATATACACAACAAGCTAAAAATCCAGGAATAATGCAGACTGAATAAAAATTCTAAATTTCTACTTTTTAAAGGAATTAGAAGTTTCCTTACAATCTTCGTGGAGTTGATAAACAGTCATAACTACGTAATCACAACTCACAGTCCTTTTAAGAAAATGTAAATAACAAAGTATAAACTATACATAGAGCTTAAAATAGGATGCTTCACAATTCACAAATTATGCACAATATTTAAAATGTGCTTGAACTGTACTTATACAGTACCTTGATTATCAGTAGATGCATTTGCTTTTAATATGGAAAACCTAATAAACTTTTTAATCCTCCCCCCCATTCTGCACAGTAGACAACTAAGGGAAGGGAGATTATGTGGGCCACTTTCACCATCACAGAAATCCCCTGAAATTAACGTATAAAGAGCTTCTACAGAGGGAAGCCTAGAGTTCTGCCATTATATTCACAGTGATACAAATCCCATTAGGCCACAATCTAGTAAAAGTGGCACTGTGACAAAGGCTAAAATAGCTCTCAGGTCTTCACGATCAGATTAAATATCTACTCAATTGAAGCTGAGCTAACTTGCCAAAGTCAATAGCTTCCGGGTCAACATCAAACATTATTTGGCCTGGAGATTAACTCTGATGTGTCCTCAAACTGAAAAGGAAATTTATATTTAGATCTCCAGATTCTAGCCTACACATTATTCCACCAACACGCATTTCAAGCATTTTTCTCTTCTGCAAAAGATTCCTGCTAAGCAATGCTATGTCTTCTAAATCATATGCCTTCGTTCTGTCTTTGAACCCGATTAAAATTAAGAAACTTTTACTAGCTTTAATAACTCTCAAAAGCTGCAGAAGCTCTTCTCTGGCATCTTCCCCAGTACCATCCTCCCTCCAAATCCAGGAAGAAAAAAAAAACACCCGCACAACAGAAAACACAAAACAACTAGCCAAATGCGATGAATGCTGCGGAACGTGACTCTCCACTGGTTTAGGCTACAAAGAAAGCCTATGAGTAATCAAAAATCGCTAATCAAAACAAAGTTAAAAGCCACTTCCCCGCTCCCCAACGCCAGTATGATTTCCCTTTCTCTTCTCAATCCACTCCAGCATTTTCCCCTCCGTTTTTTTCGGGGAATTTTAGCAGCCTCTGAACAGCAGACGGTTAAGTTCATCTCAATGTCAGCCAGGGCAGACACAAACGAAAAAAATCACTAACTTGGAAGGTTATTTAGGACAACAATGTCTTTCACTGTCTTACTCCTCCCACTCCGGCCCTACTTGACCTACTACCGATACTGAGCCGAGAAAAATACCCGTTCAAGGGGCTTCCACTACCGTCCCCCTCCAACCCCGACCCCAGCGGCTCTTTCCGCAGGAGCCACTGCAAACCCACCGCGGCCGGGCGGACAGGGTCCCCGGCTCCGCGCACCCCTCCCCAGGCGCCAGCGGCCGCACTCCGCACGCTCGCGTCCAACTCTCCTCGGACCCACTCACAGCCCCCGATCCCGTCCGGCCGCCCCTCTCCCCGGCGCCCCGGAGCGAGGCCGCCCGGGCGCCGACACTCGCCCACCCACCTGGGCCGGGGTCGGGGGTCCCCCGGCGGCGCGCTCCGCCCGGCGCAGCTCGCGGCTCCCGCACGAATGCGCTCGGCCTGTCCCTCCGCCTCCCCTCCAGCCCAGCTGGGAGGCGCGACCCAGGGCGGCACCGCAAGGTCTCTCTAAGTCACCTTCGCGCGGCCCGCCCCCGGCTCCCGGCGAGGTCGAGCAGGCAGAGAGGCGCGGCCCAGGACAAGCGCCCGGGCCGCCCGAGGTCCGCGCTGGCCCCTCGGCCGCACCGCCGCCCTCCGGGGCTACAGCCGGCGAATGGCCTGCGGCGGGCGGCTCCGCGGCCGCTGGCGTCGTCCGTCCCTCCTCCCCGCCCCTCCGCCCGCCCGCTCCGCGGCGCAGGTAGGGACCCGCCGGGGGCGGCGGGAGCGGCACGCGGCCCGGGAGCTGCCCGGCCGGGGTTCCGGGGAAGGCGGTCCGCTGCCCGCGCTCGCTTGGCGGGTATCCACGGAGGCGCCCCCGACCGGGCCCGGCCCTGGATCGGGCGCTGTGTCCCCGCCTGTCCTGCAGACGCGGCCCTGGCAACTTTTAAATCCGCCACCAGGAAAGCAGAAGGATCCTCTCTTCTGCAGTCTTCAACCTGAAGGTAACTGACACTCAGGCTCACACTGAAGAGTTAACTGCAAAGCCTGAGCTAGTCTGCACCTATTTATTTTTTTATGCACTCCTTGGGCTCCCTTTGAGCGATGAGGAAAACAACAGTAATTAACCCTACTTACGTGAAACGTACTAACATGAAACGTATTCGCGTGAAATGGTTTGAGATTCTGGCCACACTTAAAGGGTGGACGAAGGTGCAGTGGTCAAGCAGACCCGCCACATAAATGCTATACTTCAGTGGGATGTTCAGGCTAATGAAATTCCTAGTTAATTATGAGGCTCTGTTGAAAAAAACAAACCTTTTGTTCCAGCGGTAGTTTTAAACCTTTCTATGGTATATAAATGTGTCCTTCACTTTGGGAAGCAGAGAAATACTGAACAAAATTAAATATTTTGTTGACAAGATCCTAGGGCACTTTAAGTTCACTCTTCTAGCAGTGAACTTGCACTACAGATGGGAAATGTGTAAAAAATGAGACAAGGCCACACTTGGAAAAGGGGGAATTAATGTCAGTGAGGTTTCACAGTCTTTGAAAAGTCAGTTTGCTTTCTATTTTTTCTTCCCATTCTAAATTGGTCACTAAATATTACCATATTTGAAAAGTCACATTTGGCACTAAAGAGGAGACCTTGCTACAGATTCTTTCTCCCTAGGCCCTAAGAATTAGAGAATGAATGTAGTTTACAAAAGTAGTACTAGGCAGCAAGAGGAAACAATGAACAATAATAAAGGCTACTTTGTTTCAGAAGGCAGTTTACAGAGCACCTAAAATGTGCCAGGCACTGTACTGAGGAGCTTCACATAAAACAACTCATTTGTATCCTCATTTTCAGATTTAGAAATGTAATTCCCAAACACATTAATTTGCTCAGAGTCCAGATTTTAGGTCCTGATTGGTCTGACCCAAAAGCCTGCCCTCTCTACTTGTGCATTCATTATTCATTTAGTCATGTACATTCACTATGGACTGCAAGGAGATCAAACCAGTCCATCCTAAAGGAAATCAGTCCTGAATGTTCATTGGGAGGACTGATACTGAAGCTGAAGCTCTGATACATTGGCCATCTGATGCGAAAACTGACTCATAGGGAAAGACCCTGATGCTGGGAAAGATTGAAGGCAGGAGGGGAAAGGGACAACAGAGGATGAGATGGTTGGATGGCATCACCGACTCAACGGACATGAGTTTGAGCTAACTCCAGGAGATGGTGAAGGACAGGGAAGCCTGGCGTGCTGCAGTCCATAGGGTTGCAAAGAGTCAGATAAGATTTAGTGATCGAGTAACAACAAAGTAAGAAAGCGCTATGCTAGACAGAGATGCTACAAAAACAAGATACTTGAGTTCTAGCTAAGTAAATATATAATCAGACAAGTAAAATATACACAATGTCATAAGCAATATAACAGCGTGGAAGCCCTAGAATAGGATGGACTTTTAACTCAGTTTTGAAAGGTGGAACCTGGGGTTGGGAAATGGTAGCGGTTCTCCAACAGAGAGGAATCCTGAGAACTTTATCTAACAGAATGGTGATGAGGAATCTGTGTGCTGGGTTAGGAGAGCAACTAAGATGACTACAGAAAGTAAAAATCTTTGACTAAAAGATAAGATGAGGACAAACAAAGCAAACAGCTCCCAAGTTTCTAGCTTCGGTTACCCAATAGGTAACTTTGGGTTGATCAACAGCTCAGTTTTAGACACTTGGTTTTGAAACGCCTCTGATGTATCCATATTTAAATGTCCAAAAGGCATCTGGATATACTGGTTCATAGCTCAGGAGATCCAAGGTGGAGATATCTGAATCATCATGGATTGCTGGGTTGAAGGAGTGGATGAGATCATCCATGGAGAATACTGAGTGAGAAGGTCACCCCGGAAGCCTAGGGACTACCAACATGCAAAGCACAGGCAGAAGAAAGATGCTTTAGAAGACTGGGGAGGAGTGGCTGTATAGAAAAGAGATGCCAGAAGAGGCAGGCACCATGGACATCAAAGAGAAGCATTCCAAAAGGCAAGCAGCAGTCAATGGCAGATCCTTCAAAGGACAAGCAAGATAATTTAAAGGTGTCTCTGATTCAGCAACAAGGAGATACTGGCAAGAACAGGCCTGGTGGACCAGCTGAGCAATAAAAATAAAAAAGTAGAAACAGACGGTATCACATTTCCAAAAATGGATCTGGAAAGGGATGCAGGGAGCTAGAAGCTGTAAGGGAGAATTCAGAAGACAGTAGCTGCTTTTGAAGCAAGATGGAGACAGATGCCACCAATAATAGGAAGGAAGACAGATTTTTAAAAAAAAAAAAAACACCTGGAATCAGGGAGTGGTAGGGAGTTGACAGCATAATACAGTGATCACCTAATATTTAACGAAGAATTTTGCTTAGAATAGAGATGAGAGAAGGGTAAAGGCCTGAAAGAGGTCAACATTACACACGAAAGAGGGGGATTAAAGGCCTATGAACAGCTCAGAAAGCTAAATGAGTAACACAAACCATGCCTTGACAAAGTTAGGAATCCACATGAGGGCATGAATTCTCTCCAAAGACTTTAGCATCTGGCCCAGAGCAGGAGTTCCTTTGGATGGTTCCAACTGAGAGTCTGAATCGTTCCATGACACCACAAGCTTGGCACCACTACCGTCCCAACCATACATTTGGGTTATATCTCTTTATCAGTCAGAAGATTTAACAGGAAAGTATAAAACATAAGCAAGTTTACCTTAAAAACTGATCAGACTAATCATATTGAGGGAAGCTCAATAATACACAGAACCAGAAGGGCACCAATGATGACTTCTGAATGATCTTTTAACCACAGATACCACCCACTGGTGAGAAAAACTACAGAAACCATGATTCACAAAACCAGTTTCTAGCCTTTTCAACAGAATTTGCGCACAAAGTTAAAGAAAACCATAGCCATTATATTGTTATGTTTCTCAAGCACATCACTCTAAAAACATATAGTAAGGTTCCCTTTTGGAGAAGGAAATGGCAACCCACCCCAGTATTCTTGCCTGGGAAATCCCAGGGTCAGAGGAGCCTGATGGGCTACAATTCCATGGGGTCACAAGAGTCAGAGATGACTTAGCAACTAAACAATAACAACAAAGGTCCCCTTTAGTAGATCAATCACAGACTCTACAGCTTATTTTATATATTGCTTTTTTTTTTAACAACATAAGCAGTGTTATGTCATGTAAAATATGCCTATATAATGCCTCATTTATAGAGCAGTCACATGGATACTTGGAGTATCTAGGCCATATCAGAGCATCTCCAAGTAAGCAAAGAACATCACAGGCTAGAATGCTCCAGGTCCAGACTGAGGTCTGTGCTCATTGTCAACCCTCATAAAGAACATCTTATTCTTACTGAGGACATAATTTTGCCAAGTTTAGTTACTACTGTTTTTAACAAACAGGCAATTAGTATGAGTAAATATGAAAAAGAATCAGTATTCCAGTGCTAGAGATAGCCACCCAGCTGATCTAAAAATCAAGAAAGAAAAAAATTTTTAATCAAGAGTATAAAAGGAATTCAAAAAGCAGTAGCAAGACTGGGCCATTTAATTTAAAAAAGAGTCCTATAAACATTATCCTCTGAAGGTATCTCTGTATTAAGGCACAAAGTAATATGAACATAAAAAGGACAATCCTGAGGCAGCCAGGAGAGATAAACGATGAATAGTTTAGTTTAAGAAGTTAAATGTGTAACACTTAGAGTAACTATACTCATGAAAGATTAGAGTAGGAATTTTTTTTCTGCCATTGGAGCTGGGATCACTTACATCTGCTGGTCCCTATTCTGTGGTGCCTACTATAGGATGTGTTTGCCAATCTGATCTCATTTACTCCTCAAAACACTCTTTCCTGGTTGGTTACCACTTTAAAAAGGAGATTGTGTTTTAAAACTGAGTCAAAGACAGGGATTAAAAAGCAGAGTCAGGAACTGGACTCAGGTCTATGAGTTCAAATCTTATCAATGCTCTTGAATAGAATTTTTAGATGATGAAAATTTAATTTATGATGCCTGATAAATAAGGCATTATGGTGCATAATTATTCCACTCTGACCTCAATTAAGCTATTGAATTCCTATGTTGTAATCCTTAGCTACTTGATAACACTAACTTCAGTGATACCATTTATCTTTCAAATATTTTTTAGGCTTTCACATAGTCTATAATCATATTTCTCAGAAGGAAATGCATGGATTTCTACTTAGGGACCCATAGGGTCATATTTCACAGAATTACGGTGGAAAAAAAAAAAAATTTGAAGATACTCTGAAAGTTTGAAGCAATAAATGCTATTTACTAAACGAATACCTTGTACCCTTTTGATATGCTGATACACTCTATTACATATTATTCATCAACACACAGTTGATCGCCATACCCAACATTCAGGAGTTCATATATTTTCATTCTTTAGAAACTCACCCAAGGTCCTCCAGTTGGTTAGAGAAAGACTGAGATTTTAAAAAGGTCCATTAGACTTTCACACCAGGGCTCTTAATGACTTTCTACATGTCTCTCTTATTTCAAACATGATCAAAGTTCAGAGAACTTAAGCAGACTATTATCCCTTAAATAATACGGATGGAAACACAGCACAGTCATTCCACAAATGGTCCAGTAAATATTCTTTACACCACACCACCTCCATCCAAAACAAGATGAAACCAATGGTAGACACGGAAGCACCAGAGAAAAGGAGTCATAAGTGTTCATTAGACAGCATCCTGCAGTAACAACTGGTGACTTAGACTCAAGGCTTACGAGGAACCATGCTAAGCATTTTGCTCACCATTATCTTATTTAATACTCATGACAAATTTTAAAGGCTTATTTCATCCTCATGACAGATTTTAAAGACCTAAAGAGGTTAATTAGGCTAAACTTTAAGCTAGTATTTTTGTACATGTAAATTTCCACATGGAGGTGATTACCTAAGCTTTTTCTTTTTCTGATCAGTTAAAGATTAGAATAGGTCAGCTTCTTCAAGAATTACATTACTTCTAATCTAGTGTTTGCCTTTAAGAATGGCTCAACAAAAGAGCCATCAAGACATTCTCCTGTACCACGCAGGAGATACAAATTTAGTTTTACAATATAATAAATGTTACCTGAATCATGTAACATCAAAATTTGTTGTGTTTGTTCTGATAAGATGGTATCATCTTATGTGGATTTACTGAAGTCACTATATCATTCCTCATTTAAACAAGCTAGAATATTAAATTCAGAAGCCACCAAAAACAGAAATGGTGAGAAGTGATGATTTCAAACATGAGATGATTCAGCCATTTAACAAGCTTAATGAACAATTATTTTTTTCCTAAGGTATTTAACAGAATTCTATTAATTTTCTGTAAGTTAGTTTAAACGAGTTCAGATTATTATTATTTTCCCTTGTTGGCCACACCTCACGGCTTATGGCATCTTAGTTCCCCAAGAAGGGATTGAACCTAGGCCGTTAGCAGTGAAAGCACAGTCTAGCCACTGAACAACCAGGGACTCCCACATAGATTTTCTTATTGCCCAAATAAAATGATTACAGAATTTGTGGTACAAATAACAAACACAGCATTTTTTAAATTTCCTATTAATTCTCAAGGTTTCTAAAGATGAGAAAACAGAATTTTAGATCCATATATATATAAGAGAAACATATATATATATATATATATATATATATATAACCATTTTAATCTACCTTGTTTTACCAAAACCTCAACTCTAAACAAAAGGCACAAATCAATTGTAACAAGAATAGGAAATTGAGTATCCTTGGAAGGTACTGTGCTAAGTCCAGTAAGTCACACAAAGGAAAAACATATCCTACGATTTTATATATAGGTGGAATCTAAAAAAATAAACAAAACAGAAATTTGGTTCTATCTAAAAAGTTGAAGATTAAACATATACCTAGAACTTATATGGAAGAATGCCTATTGCTACTTGGCTTGCATTAAAATCATGAAAATAGGGGAATTCCCTGGTGGTCCAGTGTTTAGGACTCTGCAGTTTCACCACTAACGGAACAAATCCAGTCCCTGGTTGGGGAACCAAGATCCTGTAAGCTGTGCAGCATGGCATGTAAACATGTATACACGCATGCATAAAATCATGAAAATGGGGTGGGGGATGGGGGAGCATACAAAAGAAAAGTCCAAGTTCAGGTAGCCAAAACGCACTTTAACAAATTTTCAGTCCTTAGAAAAACAGTTACTAATGGATAGCATACCACTTTTACTCATATCTGGAAGATCAAATAACTGATTTTTAAATGGGAAAGAATAAATGGCAAAGAACACAAAAGAACATTTAATCCATTAAGTTCAGTTCACATAGTTAAGTGTGAGAGCAATATACTATCTAAACAAAAGCATGTCTTTTTCACATAAACCTTTTATTTTGTATTTTACATTAGACCTTTTGTTTCTAGAATATTTTCATAGCCCTCTTATCGAAACGCCACAACATCTCTGAATAGATCAACTATAAACATACCTGTTAAACATGGGTACATAAGCAAATTAGATGATATGTACACAAGTTATTTCAGAATCAACCTACTTAATCAAGAATAAATAAGTTCTAACTTCTGGTGAAAAATGAAGCTTTCATTTCCTTTACTAACTCTGTTTCCTATCTTTGGACAATTTGAAAGCAATGATGTACTGGATAATCAAGCATGCGACACCCAAACAATGACTAAAAATTCAATTCCAAATGACCTACCCCTTCTTGTTTAGTGAAGAGATGAAGGCAGTCACTCAAAGCTACACAAGTTTCTCTAGAAGCTTCAGCGACAACTTCAACTTTCTGAAGAAACGATGGAAGCATTTCTATAAATAAAATAAATATGATGAGTGGGATTTTAAGTAATAGTAAAGTAAAACAAGACCACGAACATATTTCCATATCTACTAACCTCATTTTTCCTTCTAGCTGCCTTAAGCATACAATTACTGTTCCTCTGGCATGATTATTAAGCACCTACTGTATGCAGGGCATATAAATTCATACAGAAAAAGAAAAGGAGAAAGCCTTGACCTAAAAAAGCCTATATCTTAAAAGGAGAAGAGCTGGAGAAGGCAATGGCACCCCACTCTAGTACTCTTGCCTGGAAAATCCCATGGATGGAGGAGCCTGATAGGCTACAGTCCATGGGGTCGCAAAGAGTCGGACACGACTGAGCAACTTCACTTTCACTTTAAAAGAAAAAAAAAAAAGGAGAAGAGCCTGGACTAAAAAAAGGAAACAAAAATTTTATAGACATAAATAATGTTTAAGAAAAACAGCTGTCAAGAAGGACTGATATCATTACTTATAAAACATTAACACTTCCCCTTTCATGATATTCATTACTAGATAAGTAATTTTATTCCAAGGCAAAGTGTTAAGAAGAGACAAAAATAATTCTCTAGTTGACATGACAGCTAAGAGATCTGAAGGCGGTATTAACTTCCTCTACTTCTTATTTGGATAAACGTTCTGTATAAATAGGTCTTTCGCTCTCAAAAATACAGCCTTGTCAAGGTCCCATATCCTTTTGTATACATAAGTTGGGAAATCAGTGATAATATCAGTATCTTCTTGGACCCCCTAAAGAAAATCTTAATCCACTTTTCCCATCATTCATTTTTGTTCGGCAAGAGAAAACCACAAAATGCATACATGTCACTTAAACAAGTGAAATGTCATATTAATGTGAGAAAAGTGTACTTAGTTGAAATAGCCTGGAATTTAATGTTAATTATACATTAAGATCCTTTAAATCTGTCCCTTCCCTCAAAAAAGAGAAATTATAATAAGAAAGCTTTAAGAAAAAAATAAAGGGAGAAAGACAATTAAATCTGTTGCATCCTCTGTATTATAAGTAATCTTGATGTATTTAAACCACTATTCTTAAAACATGGTACACAAAGTCAATAAACAAAAAGAATCAAGTGAATCAAATCCCAAAAAATCTGAACAAAAATTTTCCAGTGGGAAGAAAATCTATAGGAAATAATATGACAAATTATTTAGCCATTATTTCTAAGTGATAAAGTTGTATTAACCTGTTTTCTTTTTAAATTTTCCAAATGTTTTATATGAATGAGATTTATTTTAGCAAAGACAAGTCCTTTTCTTGGACAAATTATTTCTTAAAACTCATAAGGCAAAAGTATGCAATAAAAGGAAAAGAGCATAGTGAATGAAGTAAGAACAGTCTTTTATTAGTATCTTGATATAAAGACCAAATGGTATTTTATCATATTTTGCATCTCATGGGATAGTTGCCTAAGTTTGCTATTATTAATGACACCCAAATAATTGGAAACTACTAAATTTTAAGATAAATTTGACTTTACATACTTCTTTTGCAATCTTTGATACACATTGTAAAGATTTATTCTGTACTTAGTTGCTAAATAGCAAAAGAGAGTACCATATGCTAGATGCCATGTGATTCAAATAGTACCTCAACAGATGTCTTACACAGAGCTGGGGACTGGGGATGTGAGGAGATGCACAAGAAAAAAACAGACGCAGCCTCTGCCTCCCGTAAATTATCTGGGTAATCTAGTAATCTTCCACCTTCGTGGCACAAAGGACAGAACAATGGAAGCACAGTCCATTCATGGATATATTTCTTTCTATTAAATGCCATCATTACCTCCAATTATGTCTATGTTTTAGATATCTCACACTTAAGATACTTATTGATTACCATAAAACACTAAATGTCAAAATAAATTTTACTGTTGTTGTTGATCAGTCACCAAGTTGTATCTGACGCTTTGCAACTGCATCAACTGCAGCACGTCGGGCTTCCCTGTCCTTCACGAGCTCCCAGAGTTTGCTCAAACTCATGTCCGTTGAGTCAGTGTTACCATCCAACCATCTCATCCTCTATCACCCCGTTCTCCTCTTGCCCTCAATCTTTCCCAGCATCAGGATTTTTTCCAATGAGTTTTAGGGGCACTTTACAAATTGTTAAACAAGCTTTCAAAAGGTATTCCAAGAAATATATAATAAGACAAGTTTTTATAAGAATCTCTTATTGAATGTCAAATTCTTCTGTCCAAAATAGTCAAAAGTTACCTAATTTCTCTGACGATCTAGTGTCCAAACAAGATGTTATAATTAATATTAACCTGCATGGTGGGATAGTGTAGAACCGTGGACTATGATAAACGCACTGGTTCACGGCTATGTATCAAGGCCAACTGGTTGACACCAGTATGCCTCTTATGCAATGACGTCTCATACTGATTACATAAAGGAGAACTGCTAAGCTTCCAGAAAAGTTACCAACTAGGAATCACAGCAAATATGCTTCAGCGAACTAATATTTAGAGACTGAGCTATAATAAATGCAAAAAGGCAGTATGTTACCATATCTGGCCTACCCTGAGGACTGGACACTTAAATAGTACCAGTTAATTTGAGAGAAAAAGTTATTTTTTATACTAAAAATACTGTTGAACTCAGGAAAGATGCTGGAAGATTATATGTGAAAAGCTTAATTTTAGAGACATGTATAAAAGCTCACAATCTGTCGTTTGCATGATTACAATGTACAATTTTTAATTGGGTAAGTTTTAAAACTAGTGGGGAAGTGCTTGTTTCTTGCTGTTAAACTAAACCTCAATACAGAACACCTCCATTGTTCTCCTTATAGAGAAAAAGTTTATACTCCTTAGATTAACATTTAAATCATTCCATAAATGGTCAGTTTCAGCCAGACTATTTTCCTGGGAATATCTGTTTTCCTAGAAATATGATCCTATTTTACTACTTCTAAACTTTTGTTAAAGATGTTCCCTTTTCTGTGAATACTGGAAATAGTAATTATTAAGAAGTTTCTCCTCTTAACCAAAAGAAAAATAATTTTTAAGTCCAAGTTCAAATGCCATTCTCCCCATGAAACCTTCTTTAAACATCACTGTGGGAGGTGACCTCTTCTACTGGACTCAATACATAGGCACATCCCCCTGCTGAGAACTCAGGCCCTTTGCATATGCTCCGCTACTCTGCTCATATGTACACGGTACGTATGCTCACTGTATGCTGCTACTCTCAGTGAGCTCTAAACCTCTTTAACACCCCCAATACTGTACACCAAACCTTATACAAAGAAAAGACTCAAATACTAAAAGAATAAGGAAAAATAATAATAAATATTTTATTCCCATTGACTTGCATAGAAAATCCAAATCACTCTGGGCTATTTTATTTTACAACAGAAGAATTATTAGATTTTAGCTAAAGTGTTAGCCACTCAGTCGTATCCAACTCTTTGCGATCCCATGGACTGTAGCCCACCAGGCTCCTCTGTCCATGGGATTCTCCAGGCAACAATAATGGAGTGGGTTGCCATTCCTTTCTCCAGGGGATCTTCCTGATCCAGTATCGAACGCTGGTGTCCCACACTGCAGGCAGATTCTTTATTAATTGAGCCACAAAGGAAGCCCCAGAAATAGTTAAGACATAAACATGTTCATTTATATTACTACAGGTTGGTTAATTAGCACAGGTGGATAAATGTATTAAACTACATTTTCTTTTATTTGAGGCACAAGAAAATCTCTTTTGTCTGTTTTTAAATTTTAACTCAAATATTTCTATCACTGGGGACAAGATATTTTAAGAGAAAAAAACTGGATGAATGGCATTTCCTCACCCTCCCACCCTAGTCCTTCTGAACAGTGTTGCCTTAAGTGTGTTTTTTTTTTTTAAGTAAACACAAACAGTTGAGAATAAATAGTCCCAAAGCTATCTAGTGACAAAGCTAAGGTCATAGGAAATAAAGAAAATATTAAAATAAGACAATTTTTCTCTTGTGGTGGAAAACAGAAAATGTAATGTATCTGACTATGTGCATGAGAAAGGTATTTCTGAAATTGATTCATACTCCATTGGAATTATATAAATCCCTCAAGACAATCAATACTCTCTCCCCAAAATGGAGAAAAAGATTGCTGGACATAAGAATCAACTACTCTTCTAAAAACTTCTACTACATAAAACCATAACTTGAAAAAAAAAAAGTCAAGGTTGCTGACATCATTTAAGATATAAGAATTTAAATTTATCTGTTTCTTGTTCAAATTAAGATGATTAGCTTGAAATCAATCACCCACTAAACAAGTACCACTGAGCATTTGATCTATGTATCTACATCTATAAATTTATACTAGCTGCAACAGAAGTATAAGATTTATAATTCAAGCAGCATGTGTTAAGTGAGTTAAAAGCATGAGTTAAATAAGAATAAAAGATCATAACGGGAATGCTACAAGATATAAAGAGCAAACAAACTATACACACATAAATGTCACACATTTAGAGAAAAGAGCTACCATTATGGGATGGAACTGTAAAGGGGCGTTTGATAAAAGTAAGGGTACTTGAGTCAGATCTTGAAGAATAAGTTTGTTATTGTTAAACACAATGCCCAATAAAATTTATCCAAAATATCTATAACTATTATTTTCATATAGTCTGAAAATACTGGTTCTGAAAAGAAGAGTCTCAGAATTATGATCAACGAGAACTTGAGAGGTAAGAGGATTTGCATCTATCATTTATTGAGTGGCTATCATGTGGCAGGCACTACATTCCAGGTGCTTGAGATAAAGGGGTAAGTGAGAAACAGTTTCTGTCCTTACAATACAGTATAGCAAGGAAAACAGAAAGTAAAACAATTATTATTGAATGAACAGTATTGATCAGAGGGAGTCTTATTTTGGGGGGCTCCAAAATCACTGCAGATGGTGACTGCAGCCATGAAAGTAAAAGACGCTTACTCCTTGGAAGAAAAGTTATGACCAACCTAGACAGTATATTCAAAAGCAGAGACACTACTTTGCCGACTAAGGTCTGTCTAGTCAAGGCTATGGTTTTTCCTGTGGTCATGTATCGATGTGAGAGTTGGACTGTGAAGAAGGCTGAGCATTGAAGAATTGATGCTTTTGAACTGTGGTATTGGAAAAGACTCTTGAGAGTCCCTTGGACTGCAAGGAGATCCAACCAGTCCATTCTGAAGGAGATCAACCCTGGGATTTCTTTGGAAGGACTGATGCTACAGCTGAAACTCCAGTACTTTGGCCACCTCATGAGAAGAGTTGACTCATTGGAAAAGACTCTGATGCTGGGAGGGATTAGGGGCAGGAGGAGAAGGGGCAACAGAGGATGAGATGGCTGGATAGCCTCACTGACTCGATGGACATGAGTCTGAGTGAACTCTGGAAGTTGGTGATGGACAGGGAGGCCTGGCGTGCTGTGATTCATGGGGTCGCAAAGAGTTGGACACAACTGAGCAACTGAACTGAACTGAAGCATATATTTGTTAGAAAAACTAAAATGAATTAATTTAACAATTTTAGAAAAGAAAGCACCAGTTGGGAAGACCTTTTGGGTTCAAAATCAGAAGAAGCCAGCAGAGCTATGAAATGTATTTTGCATTCTTTTACAAATAAGAGTGAATAGAAGAAAGGAGGAAAACTGGATTAAAATCTCCACCAAAGGCTGTAACTGGATTTGCATCACCCGTGACTAAACTGCCCTGGCATGGCTCCTAACCTTTTGGGAATAATCTTAAGAGAAAACCCAGTCAACGAAACAAATGATACAGAGTCACGTGGGACCCAGGGAGCTCTGCCTCCAGGAAAGTCAGGAGGCAAGTGCTGGTCAGGGCTGTGCCTCAGTCAGTAAGGTGAGGAGAGAGAAAGTGATGGTGTTTTCTCCTATGGACCAGGCAAAGCAAGAGTAAATCACTCAGTTTCATAACCCCTTTGTCCCCTCTCTCTGACTCCTCCACCTGGCTGCCTGAAAGGAAGCCTGGTCCAGAACAGCAGCCCGCCCTCCACCCAGTGCCCTGTCCCTACTGAGATCAGGGACAGCTCTCCGAGCAGGGTGGTGCTGGTGGTGGTTTAATCACTAAGTCATATCCAACTCTTTTGTGACCCTATGGACTATAGCCCACCAGGCTCCTCTGTCCATGGCATTTCTCAGGCAAGAACAGTGGAGTGGGTTGCCATTCCCTTCTCCAGGGGACCTTCCGGCCCCAGGGATGGAACCTGGGTCTCCTGCATTGCAGGCGGATTCTTTACCGGCTAAGCCATCAGGGAAGCCCCCATCTCACAGGCCTGGGCAGGTATAAAGGTAGTAGCCTGAGCTTTTGCTTGTTCTTCTGTCCCCTTCTGAGACCTGAGGCAGCTAGGTCTGCCCAGAGCGAGAAATGGAAACAGAAAGAGGTAGTGATGCGAATTAGTTGGAGGGTCATTTGGAAACACAAAGTAAGAGCACATAGGCTAGTCTTAGAGAAGCCAAGAAGTTTCTAGAAGCTACACTTAAAAGTTGAGGAAAAGCTAGTATTTCACATGATGAGAACAAGACCCTAAGGCATGAGAAAAGTTCAGCATTGCTGAACTCTGAGGACGAGGTGAGAGGTGATATTTCTGAAGCGAGGAGACACAGGTCAAGGCAGAGTCGATTACCCCCTATGGCACTGAGGTCTCAAGAGTTGATCTGTGTTTAGAGGCACCTCTCAAACCACAACGTGCAACACTCCCTGGAGGGAGCATGGCCAGAAGAGAAGAGCTACAACCTAAGGGCAGGATGGCTGTGGCCTGCGTCAGCGCAGGGACAGAGAGACAGAGAAAGGGACAGGGAGAGAGAGAGGAGACACAGGATGCGCATTGCTGCAAGGATGCACTCCAAGGTTAAGATGACTCCAAGGCTTAGGCTTGGGCAAGCGTATCGAATGGAGACACGTTCTTTGAGATGAGAAATACCAGAAAGAACCTCAGGACAAGAGAAGAGGAAAAAATAATAACAATAATTGACAGAAAAAATGCAAAGGATTTTTTTTGTTGTGAGTTGGAGGCTTCGGCCCTGCATCAGTTCCACTGTCGCCTTGAACTTCTGAGCAGGAGACCCTAAGGACTGGAACAATACCTCAGCTGCAGCAGCCAAGTGACCTCCATGAGTTCTACCTTTCACTTTAGATGCAGATCTAGGCATGAAAATCTGTGACCCTTTCTAGCTCACAGATCAAAAGTTTAAAGGAAATACAGGATTTTTATTTAGTCCAGGTTCTTTACTGGTGAAGAGCAGTCTCTGCAGCCAGGCTGCCTAGGATCAAACTCTGTCTGGTTTTTACTAACCGCGTGATTCAAGACAAGTTACGTAAGCTCTCTGTGCCTCCGTTATTTATAAAATGGACATAATAGTCATGCACTAACACTGGGTTGTCATAAGGAATAAGAGTTAATATAGGGACTTCCCTGATGGTCCAGTGGCTATGACTCCACGCTCCCAATGCAGGGGGCCCAGGTTCGATTCTTAGTGAGGGAACTGGATTCCATACGCTGCAACTAAGAGTTTCCGTGCCACAACTAAGATCTGGGACAGCCAAATCAATAAATATTTTTTAAAAACGAGTAAATATATGAAAAGTACAGAAAACAATGCACACACAAAAGGGCCATATGTGGCTGTATTCTAAATAATACAATTTGTGCATTACTGACATATTTCACATTAGAAAGTGCATGGGACACTTGCAGTACCTAGCTGACTACATTGATGAGGAAACATCCTTCCAACCCAACCCATAAAGATGCTGATAAAATAATAGTAGTAATATAATATATATCAGAGTTGAAAAGAACAAAATCCCAGATATGCTGGAAACCAACAGAAAAGTCAAGGCTGACAGAACAGCAACAGGCAGGGGTGCAATGGGGAAGGCCAAGCACTGGTGGGGGGCGGGGGTCAGTGGTCAGAGGTCAGCTGGACAAAGTGGGGGAGCTGAGAGCTGCTTCTTCACACCCTTGTGAAGGGAGATGTGGCTCTGATCTCACCAAGCAGAGCAAGGCCTTGTAAAGGGCTGGATCCCCAGAAAAAAATTGAAATGGGCAGGGCAGCAGTGAAGAAGGGCATTTCCAGTGCTCTGGGTGGGCATCATGAAAAACAGAAGTCCCTAGCTTGTACCACATTTAGTATGCAGTCCGATTTTAAAATGATTACATACCCAACAGAAACAAAACTACTGTGAAGGAGGAGGAAAAACATACTCTCAATAAAAGTTAAGATCCAAAGTGAAGCAAACAATCCATTCCAAGGGACAGTCAGCCAACAAAACCAAAGGACCGGCTCCACCAACAGCTTGAGGCCTAAGAACACACTGAAAAGGGCTGTTTTATATATTTAAAATTATTAGCGATAAAGTTAGAAATGCATGTACTATGGAAGAGCAGTCCTCTATAGAAAAACATAAAAATTTTTAAAACCACCACCTAGAATTTCTACAATGATGAAATACAGTCCATTAGGATTAGAAAGTCAGAGGACCAAACAGACCAACTAGATCAAATTGAGAAAGAAACTGAAACTAGAAAGTAGATCTGAGGAAATTACTCAGAATATAACACAGAAAAAATAGAAACAGAATGAGACACTAAGAGATGAGGGATAAAATAAGAAGCCTCCCAACATGACCACAAGAAGTTTCTGTGGAAATTATCACATGTGAAACAGATCGCCAGTCCAGGTCCAATGCATGATGCAGGATGCTCGGGGCTGGTGCACTGGGATGACCCAGAGGGATGGGGTGGGGAAGGAGGTAGGAGGCGGGTTCAGGATGGGGAAACATGTACACCCATTGCAGATTCATGTCAATGCATCACAAAACCAATACAATACTGTAAAGTAATTAGCCTCCAAAAAAGTAAATAAAGTAAAAAAAAAAAAAAAGATTTCACTGAATTTTATGATCTGTATAATCATTAACTTGACGGAACAAATGTAGTACTTGTTTCTCCCCAAATTCAACAGAAATGTTACAAATTTATTAGCTAAATATGTTACTCATTTCATTCACTCAAAATGTGTGTGTGTGTGTGTGTGTGTGTGTGTGTGTGTGCGCTATGCACATAGTTTAGGTGAAGATAACCAGTAAATAAAACAGAGCAAAGTTCCTCCCTTTGTGGAGTTTATACTCCAACAGGAGGGGCAGACAGTCAACTCCACGCACACACGTGAAGGTTGGTAAGTGACAGAGAAGAACAACGCAAAGCCGGAGATGCAGAGAGTCTGAGTCGGACGCTGAAACACGACTTGGTATTAATAACATCATGGCAGAAAGAGCCCACAAAGTCAAAGTGTAACTAAGATAATTAAAAGGAGGTGACTCACAAAGATGAGGAGGGTGAGTGGACAGACAGGCAGACAGGACCATCCTGGGACAGAGGGCAAAGGGAGAGGGCAGTGGGAACTAGAGTCATAGACTAGGGCCCTGGGCCCATCGAGAGGGGGTCCAGCCACAGGGAGACCACAGCCATGCAGGAGGGAGCGGGGTGACCCCAACCTACCCCTCCTCCCACCCTTCCCCCATCTCCTGAGAAGATCTGTCAGCTGGAGCCAATCAGAGGGCCAAGGGCAAAGAAGCCCCAAGAATGCTCCTAAAGTTGATAGTGATCAAGGGCCCAGGGCATCAAGCAAGGTTCTGCTGGAACAAGGGGAAGGGGGTCCGGGAAGTCTTGGAGAAAAGCCTTCCAGGCAGAAGGGCCAGCACACCCAGGCAGCTTTAAGGAAGAGCAAGGCCAGTGAGG
The DNA here is from genome assembly GCA_917880005.1 of Nanger dama. NCBI lineage: Eukaryota > Metazoa > Chordata > Mammalia > Artiodactyla > Bovidae > Nanger > Nanger dama. The sequence continues at coordinate 654,249 of CAKJTW010000090.1, forward strand.
CTGCAGAGAGGCAGGCAGGAGAGGAGGACAGAGAGGTGAGACAGGACAGGAAGACTCTGTAGATCATTCGAAGGACTTCGTCTTTGACTCTAAGTGAAGAGACCTGGAAGCAAAAGGGTGTTTTGAGCTAAGAGTACCAACCTGCTAATGCTTTAGAAGGATCCCTGGGGCAAGGACTGTAGGGACACGGGTGGGACTTGAGTCAGGAGGCTGTTTTTAATAGCGCACGAAGGAGATGAGGGTGGCTTGGACTGGTATGGCAACAGTGAAGGGGTGATAAGAATCCTTACTCAAAGTCCAGGACTTTGACTAAAGTAAGTGGATTGAACAAAGTGCTTTTCAACATGTTTTCTTTTCAATAACTGAAAACATGTTAATGTCTTCAACCAGGGATTTACTATACACATTTAGCAATAAAGCACATGCATTAAACTTGGCATGTAAAGTAACATATCTTTTTTGGAAAGTTACTTATAAGTATACATCAATAGGTTCAAAAACATTAATATACTTTCACCCATTAATCTCATTGCCAAGAATCCTATGGTAATAAAGTGATGTGATCAAATATAAATGTACCATACAACATTATTTACAATGATCAAAACCTGGCTATTACACCTACAGTTAAATTTAGAGTTGTCAGGTAGAACAGATTGACTACATGGCCTTCATGAAGTCTTCCAAAGTTTTGTAAGTTTGAGTTATTTTATTCATTTTTGCAACCAGGTTTTTGGTAAAGATCAAACTGTGGCAATTTCAATACTGCATTCTTTACACCTTGAATGATGTATTGTCCATGTCAGATATATAACTTTGGCATTAATCCAGATAGAAATTAGGCTTACGGTCCACTCATGAGAACAATAGTGGCTCAGATAGTGAAGAATCTGCCTGCAATGTGGAAGACCAGGGTTCAATCCCTGGGTTGGGAAGATCCCCTGGAGAAGGAAACAGCTACCCACTCCAGCATTCTTGCCTGGAGTCCATGGACAGAGAAGCCTGATGTGACCCCATGGGGGTCACAAAGAGTGTAGATACAACTGAATGACTAACACACACATGAAAACAAAAGTATTACTTTAACAGAGGACCAAAAGATACAGTGTTTGGTCTAAAGTGTTCACAGGGATCATGGGGAGAAGAACTGTAAATAAAGCTAAAAAATCAGTTTGTGATCAGGTTAAGAACATCCTTAAATGCCAAGATAAAAGTCTGCATTTTATTCTGCAGTTTCAAGGACACTTAAAAGATTTTCTCAGGCAAAAACACACACACACACACACATTTATAATTATTTTTAAACTGTTAACTTTCTAAAATTAATCTGGCAGCAATAATGCAGTATTTCACAGCATATGAGTTGGGAGAGTTCCTGAAAGCCTTCTGACTCAACCCCCTTTAAGCATGGAATGCAGGGTTTCCCAGAAGGCAGGGGAGAGTAAAGGGCAGGCGCTGCGGTGATCTGGACGCAGGAGGCATAGAGCAAATGTGTACTATAGAAGAAGATGCAGTAAGAAAGAGGGCGTGGAGTCTTAAAGTTCACATTCATACAGTTTTGTACCAAAACGTAAACCAACCACAAGATCTGGATTCTGTCCACAAACATTTTAGTTTTTCCTCTTGAGATGTCACTGGAAAACTACGTAGGCAGTTTGGAGTAGGATGTGTATCTGTCAGCTTCCTTTAAGAAACCACATGTGCCAGGTTATTCTGTACAGCCCATTGGCATTACGAGCAAACCCGGTTACCTTCAAACTCTAACTCCATTCATGAAATTATCTCTACTCTTTTTCTGAGAGTGTGTTATTCTATTTACCTACACCAGTCTTTCAGAAAATAATGTCTACAATCATTTATGTATAAACCCACTGACTTTTACTGCAGATACATGAAATAGCGCTGTCAAATCACAAATATTTTTCAAAGTTTCCCAGACGTCACTGTGCAAAGTGAACGCACTCTTGGTACTGAATACCATGTGTGTCTCTAAGAGCACGACCGATGCATGCCATTATTATGAGTGACAAGTCATGCAGGTGACCTGAACCAAGACATCTGTCTCAAGGTTCAAAAGAAGAAAAAAACTTGGTTGTAGTTCTGATATAATTTCTTACTTTGGTCCAGATGAAAAAAAAAAATCTTTACCTTTCACCTCACTCTGTACAGTTTCTGTATCTTTTAAATGTTGTATCTCAGCTGAGTTTTGATGATTCTTGGTGAGGATGGTATTTTAAAAGCCCATTGATAGTCATAGTTGTGTAAGTCTGTGACCATACTAAAAAGCCACTGATACACTCCACATAGGTGAATTCTAGGCTTATGTGAATTAAATATAATGAAGCTGTTATTATTTAAAAGCCCACTGAGCCTAACCAGCACTAAGTAATAAAATATTCCAGCTGGCAGTTAATAATCAAAATGACTGCTATCCTTCTCAACCTGTCATCACTCATATAAATGTTTGTTGAACCAAAGTAAAGTGATGCCTGAGGTACATCTGGACAGATACAGAACTTTTATGCTCAGTTTATTCTGATATCAACATACCTTCACCTTTCCCGGGCACATACAAACTATAACATGATTAAAATTGATAGAGTCATAATTTCATAGACAACTAAGTAGATTACATTTTAGTGGAGTTATTTACAAACATATCAGAGCTAAAGTCTAAAGCAATTGTTAAGTCTCAAGTCTAAGGCGCACGATAACTGTTTAATTTACAAAGTAATCAATTTTTTTCTCAAAACCTAATTTGCATATTGGATTTTATATTGGGATTTTTGTATTTTGCTTGGGTTGTATTTTGATTTCCAGAGTACTTATAATTAACTCTTGGTAATTCATAACTAAAAAGAGTAAAGGTATAAAAATTTACTTTTGAAAAGGAGATTAATAATTAGACAAGTTCATGTGTACATTCACAGAATGGCAAAAGAGCAAGACCTGGGAACTGCCAATCCCTTCATTTTATAGACAGGAAACTAAACCTCTGAGAAATTAACTGTCCTGCATAAAAGTAACAAGTGATAAGTGGCAGAACAAGGATTCAAATCTAAGACAATTTGACTCCAAAACCCAAGTCTTCTGGGATTCATAAACAGAGCTCTCACTCCATAGCCAAAATGAATTACAGCCCCAGAAGGTTAACGTTGTTTTTCAAATACAGTTCTGAATTCAACACCAAAAATTATCTGTAATGTATAACCAACCAAAGGATGAACATCTATGGTGATGTGTCTTAAAGAGTGGGATTTTATTTTTTTTTACCTTGAGCCATGTCACACTCCTTGATCATCTTGAGAAAGCTGGAAATTTCTCTATCTAGTCTCTGTTGGCATATCTGTGCTTTCTGGAAAAGAAAACAAAAGGAAAGTTAAATACAAGATTTTTACCTTGCTTTAATGTGGCCATTGAAACTTTTTATCTCACAGGTTGATATACTGTCATCATTGAGACAACTTCCTAACAGAGAGAAAAGGGTGAGAGAAAATCACCTCAGAACTAACCATTTACAGATTAATACAAAAAATTCCTAAGTTTTAAATACATTCAACATGTCAAGATACTACACAACTGTATCAATTACTTCTACTAACTCATGACACAATATATATCTGACAGATTTCTGATTTATTCACACCTAGTAAGCTTTTTAAATTCATCAAGAAATTATAAAATGCACTCATTAAGAATATCTTTTAGAAATTGTTTTTGTTTGAAAAAATCCAGATGATATAACATTTGGAAACCACAACCAGAGTTTTGTTCAGCAAATCTAAGTGAGCACAGCCCCGACATAATCAGACCAGTAGGACATTTTTTCAGTCAGTGAAAGCTTATAAAAATAAGGTAAAGCAGTCTGTAATCTGAAATTGCTACATATTTAGATCCCTAAAAGCAAAACAGAGTTTCATGATGTAAACTGCATCCCATCTTAGTATAGATTTGTAAGTCCAAAACTGAAAAATCAGATAAATCTAACAATGTAATTCTGAAATAAGTTGTTTTTAGTTTCCCTTTAAAGGAAACTAAGAAGCAAGAATAAGAAGCAAGAAAATCATCATTGTAAAGTTGGTTGGTTACGGCAATAAGAAAATATTCGGAGAACCTTAACCTTATCAAGATTATCACACTATTGTACATTGAGTAATACATTAAGCACATGAATTTTCTGGTGGCTCAGTGTTAAAAGAATCCGTCTGCCAAGCAGTAGAAGACCAGGGTTTGATACTTGGATTGAGAAGATTCCCGGGACGAGGAAATGGCAATCCATTCCAGTATTCTTACCTGGAGAATCCCATGGACAGAGGAGCCTGGCAGGCTACAGTCCAAGGGGCAGCAAAGAGTCGGACATGACTGAGCACACACACACATGAATCTTCTCTACTTTGTACTCCTAACATCAACTGGCTCATCACCCAACATTTTTACTCCCCCTAAATCAGACCTGCCTCTTGAGAAATCTGTGTGCAGGTCAGGAAGCAACAGTTAGAACTGGACATGGAACAACAGACTGGTTCCAGATAGGAAAAGGAGTACGTCAAGGCTGTATATTGTCACCTTGATTATTTAACTTATATGCAGAGTACATTATGAGAAACACTGGACTGGAAGAAACACAAGCTGGAATCAAGATTGCCGGGAGAAATATCAATAACCTCAGATATGGCAGAAAGTGAAGAGGAACTAAAAAGCTTCTTGATGAAAGTGAAAGAGGAGAGTGAAAAAGTTGGCTTAAAGCTCAACATTCAGAAAACGAAGATCATGGCATCCGGTCCCATCACTTCATGGGAAATAGATGAGGAAACAGTGGAAACAGTGTCAGACTATTTTGGGAGGCTCCAAAATCACTGCAGATGGTGACTGCAGCCATGAAATTAAAAGATGCTTACTCCTTGGAAGAAAAGTTATGACCAACCTAGATAGCATATTCAAAAGCAGAGACATTACTTTGCCGACTAAGGTCCATCTAGTCAAGGCTATGGTTTTTCCTGTGGTCATGTATGGATGTGAGAGTTGGACTGTGAAGAAGGCTGAGCACCGAAGAATTGATGCTTTTCAACTGCGGTGTTGGAGAAGACTCTGGAGAGTCCCTTGGACTGCAAGGAGATCCAACCAGTCCATTCTGAAGATCAGCCCTGGGACTTCTTTGGAAGGAATGATGCTGAAGCTGAAACTCCAGTACTTTGGCCACCGCATGCGAAGAGTTGACTCATTGGAAAAGACTTTGATGCTGGGAATGATTGGGGGCAGGAGGAGAAGGGGACGACTGAGGATGAGATGGCTGGATGGCATCACAGACTCGAAGGACGTGAGTCTGAGTGAACTCCGGGAGATGGTGATGGACAAGGAGGCCTGGTGTGCTGCGATTCGTGGGGTCGCCAAGAGTCGGACACAGCTGAGCGACTGATCTAAACTGAAATCAGACCTACGTGCCAAGGTGATACAGGTATACATGCTTCCCACCTGATAAATCTTTCAGTGGTTCAACTCTGCTCAACCACAGCAGAATTAATCACGGCATCACATTCGTGAAAGGCAATGTTCCCTTTAAAATGTACATTACTCCATTTTGAGAGCTCCAACAACATAAAAGTGCGGTTCATTTTTTGGGGGAGGGGGATAGGAAGAATGCCTACACTGCGCCAATACCTTTCTGTGCCACCACAGAAACAGAAATGATATGCTGGATAATGCTTTCAGACACAGTCTTTAAATACACATTTAAGAAAAAAGTCTATTAGGGTCCACTGAAAACATGCACCGCACAACCAAATGTATCACTCATAATTTATTAATAGAAAATTGTCATTTCACTCTATACATATTTAATACCCCTGCCCATGAGCATGTCAATACTACTGTTTTCTGTCTCTTCTTTTTTTCTATGGTGAAAAGTTAGCTGGGTGCACAAAAGCAAACACTAGCTTCACTTGCAGACTGTGAATCTATAATCGTAGTTCCTGTGGTTACAATTAAAGACAAGAAACACTCTCCTGCATCATCCTCAAATACCTCAACTATATTCATCGTCCTTCAGCATCTCTCACAGCAAAAATCTTACCCTGATCCACAATTTACTTGAGTTACATGGTAGGTCAGCTGGAAAAGAATTCATCTACACATGTGGTTTCATAGTTGTATACAAACAGGTATCTGCTATTCTAAACAATTAATGTCATTTAATTGATGCTAAGAAGAAGCAGTAGTTAAAAACACAGTTTTTAAAAATCCACAGTCTCCAATTTGTTATCAGTTCCTCTTAGTGGCTATTGGTTACAGTACAAAAACCTAAAAATCTAATAGTGTGTGCGCACTCAGTCTCTCGGTCATGTCCGACTCTTTGCCACCCCCATAGCCTGTAGCCCCGTCTGTCCGTGAATTCTCCAGGCAGGAATACTGGAGTGGGTTGCCATTTCCTTCTCCAGGGGATCTTCCCGACCCAGGGATCGAGCCCGGGTTTCCTGCACTGCAGGCAGATGCTTTACCGTCAGAGCCACCAGGGATGTAGGAAGGTTAATGTTCATACGTTCTCCGCAGAGCCCAGCGTGGTGTCTCACTGACTTCATGCCACGCACCCGATGTCAGGCACTCTTCCTAGGTTTCCATTTTTATTGAGCCTACATAAATGAGCTCTCATGCGAGCAGTGATCTAATAGCTGAAGTGTGACAGTCTTTTATACCCAGGATACCTGGGCACAGAACAGGAGCACACCCACAGACCTCAGCCACCCGGGTGAGCACCTGGGCCCCACTCGGGACACAGGTCTCCTCCTGCTGCTCCTTCCTGCTGTTGGGTTTAAGTTGATGTTAAACTACTTTGTCCACCCTGACACAGGAGACAGTTCAAAAATGTGTATGAACGGAATAGGTATCTACAGAGGAGTGGCTAGGATAGCAGAGAGGTCATTAATTCCAGCCTATTTGCCACATACAGACAATCTAATAGCTGGTTGAGAGCTGAAGCATAAGCAGATATAAATTACTATATATAAAAAAGATAAGGTCCTATTGTACAGCACAGGCAACTATATTCTGTAATATCCTGTAATAAACCATAATGGAAAACAGTAAGAAAAAAGTATGTATGTTCAACTGAATCACTGATGTACACCAGAAACTAACACAACACTGTATATCAATTACACTTCAATTTTCAAAAACGAACCAAAGCAGACTGCCCTCTACTCATCAATTAAAAAAAAAAAACTACTGATACACACAACATTGTGGGTGAAAGATGATGGCCACCAAAGAGACATATGGTGTGATTCCATGTAGCCAGAATCCTAGAATGGGCAAAGCTGGCGAAGACCGTGATGACAGAGCAGCTCAGTGGCTGCCGGAGATGGAGCAGAGAACACTGTCTGGAAGGGGAATGGAGACCTTTTGCGGTGATAAAAACCTTCCACACCTGGATAGGAGTGACGGCTGCATAGGGTATTTGTCAAAACATATCAAACTGAAGACACTACAATGCCCTCATTTTATTACATAAAAATTGTACCTTAATAACATTAAACTTTAAAAACAATGGATTGTAGAACCCAGATAACCTTCCTCTGCAGACAACAGCCAGCATCCTGAGCCTTGGAAGCCCATACTGTCCAAACTTTCCAAACTCAAGTCAATTCCACTTCAAGGATAACCCAATACTCCATATATATATATATATATATGGAGTGTGTGTGTGTGTGTGTGTATATGGAGTATATATATATATATGGAGTGTATATATATATATATGTATATATATGGAGTGTGTGTATACATATATATGGAGTATATATATATATGGAGTATATACATATGGAGTATATGTATATATGGAGTATATAGAGAGAGTATATATATATGGAGCGTATATATATATATATATATGGAGTATATATATATATATATGCTTGATTTCTTGTATGGGTACCACTCTATCAGCTTTGAGTTGATGTACACTCAACTTCCTGCATTCACTTTAATTAGGAGTCATTTACTCTTTGGTCAAGAAAGTTTGATATCACTTTCTCATATGTTTAAAATTTAGCATCTGTTCATTACTTCCTATAACACAGGTATAGTTCAGAGCCCTTAAGAATCACGAGATCCTCAATGAATAAAACCCCTGCTTTCCTAGTGCCACCCCAAATGTAAGCACCCATCCTGGTTTGATCCAAAACAATTTTCTATGATAATGGAAACACTCTATATCTGCATTATCCAAGGTGACAGCACTTGCTCAGGTAAGTCACTCAGTCATGTCCAACTCTTTGTGACCCCATGGACTGCAGCATGACAGGCCTCCCTGTCCATCACCAACTCCCAGAGATTGCTCAAGCTCATGTCCATCAAGTCGGTGATGCCATCCAACCATCATCCTGTTGTCCCGTTCTCCTCCCACCTTCAATCATTCCCAGCATCAGGGTCTTTTCAAATGAGTCAGCTCTTCACATCAGCTAGCCAAAGTATTGGGGTTTCAGCTTCAGCATCAATCCTTCCAAAGAATATTCAGTACTGATTTCCTTTAGGATGGACTGGCGGGATCTCCTGGCAGTCCAAGGGACTCTCAAGAGTCTTTTCCAACACCGCAATTCAAAAGTATCAATTCTTCGGTGCTCAGCTTTCTTTATAGTCCAATTCTCACATCCATACATGACCACTGGAAAAACCATAGCCTTGACTAGACGGACCTTAGTTGGCAAAGTAATGTCTCCGCTTTTTAATATGCTGTCTAGGTTGGTCATAACTCTTCTTCCAAGGAGCAAGTGTCCTTTAATTTCATGGCTGCAGTCACCATCTGTAGTGATTTGGAGCACAGAAAAATAAAGTCTCTCACTGTTCCATTGTTTCTCCTTCTATTTGCCGTGAACTGATGGGACCAGATGCCATGATCTTAGTTTTTTGAATGTTGAGTTTTAAGCCAATTTTTTCACTCTCCTCTCTCACTTTCATCAAAAGGCTTTTAGTTCTTCACTTTCTGCCATAAGGGTGCTGTCATTTGCATATTTGAAGTTATTGGTATTTCTCCAGACAATCTTGACTCAAGCCTGTGCTTCATCCAGCCTGGCATTTCTCATAATGTACTCTGCATATATTAAATAAGCAGGGTGACAATATATGGCCTTGACGCACTCCTTTCCCAATTTGGAACCAGTCTGTTGTTCCACGTCCAGTTCTAACTGTTGCCTCTTGACCTGCATACAGATTTCTCAGGAGACAGGTAAGGTGGTCTGGTATTCACATCTCTTTCAGAATTTTCCACAGTTTATTATGATCCACAGAGGTTTTGATATAGTTTTGATATAGTCTATAAAGCAGAGGTAGATATTTTTCTGGAACTTTGTTGCTTTTTTGATGAACCAGGGGATGTTGGCAATTTGATTATCCAGCTTGAACATCTGGAAGTTCATGGTTCACATACTGTTGAAGCCTGGTCTGGAGAATTTTGAGCATTACTTTTCTAGTGTGTGAGATGAGTGCAATTGTGCAGTAGTTTGAGCATTCTTTGGCATTGCCTTTCTTTGGGACTGGAATGAAAACTGACCTTTTCCAGTCCTGTGGCCACTGCTGAGTTTTCCAAATTTGCTGGCATATTGAGTTCAGCACTTTCACAGCATCATTTTTTAAGATCTGAAATAGTTCAGCTGAAATTCCATCACCTCCACTAGCTTTGTTCATAGTGATGTTTCCTAAGGCCTACTTAACTTTATATTCCAAGATATCTGGCTCTGGGTGAGTGTTCACAACATTGTGGTTATCTGGGTCATGAAGATATTTTTGTACAGTTCTTCTGTGTATTCTTGCCACCTCTTAATATCTTCTGCTTCTGTTAGGTCCATACCATTTCTGTCCTTTATTTTGCCCATCTCTGCATTAAAAGGTTCCCTTGGTATCTCTAATTTTCTTGAAGAAGTATCTAGTATTTCCCATTCTATTGTTTTCCTCTATTTCTTTGTGTTGATCACTGAGGAAGGCTTTCTATCTCTCCCTGCTATTCTCTGGAACTCTGCATTCAAATGGGTGTATCTTTCCTTTTCTCTTTTGCCTTTCACTTTTCTTTTCTCAGCAATTTGTAAGGCCTCCTAGGACAACCATTTTGCCTTTTTGCATATCTTTTTCTTGGGGATGGTCTTGATCCCTGCCTCCTGTACAATGTCACAAACCTCCACCCATTGTTCTTCAGGTACTCTATCAGATCTTATCCCTTGAATCTATTTCTCACTTCCACTGTATAATCATAAAGAATTTGATTTAGATCATACCTGAGTGGTGTAGTGGTTTTCTCTACTTCCTTCAATTTAAGTCTGAATGTGGCAATAAGGAGTTCATGATCTCAGCCACAGTCAGCTCCTGGTCTTATTTTTGATGACTGTGTAGAGCTTCTCCACCTTTGGCTACGAAGAATATAATCAATCTGATTTCAGTGTTGACCATCTGCTGATGTCCATGTGTAGAGTCTTCTCTTGGGTTGTTGGAAGAGGGTGTTTGCTATGACTAGTGCGTTCTCTTAGCAAAACTCTATTAGCTTTTGCCCTGCTGCATCCTGTACTCCAAGGCCAAATTTGCCTATTACTCCAGGTGTTTCTTGACTTCCTACTTTTGCTTTCCAGTCCCCTAAAATGAAAAGGACATCTTTTTTGGGTGTTAGTTCTAAAAGGTCTTGTAGGTCTTCATAGAACTGTTCAACTTCAGCTTCTTCAGCATTACTGGTTGGAGCACAGACTTGGATTACTGTGACACTGAATGGTTTGCCTTGGAAATGAAGAGAGATCATTCTGTCGTTCTTGAGATTGCATCCAAGTACCACATTTAGCTTGCAAGATGGTGGAGAGAATGACATGTGCTCATCTTCTCTTGAGAGAACTCCAAAATTAAAACTCACTGCTGAACAACCACTGACAGAAGAATGTTGGATCCCAGCAAAAAAAAAGATACCCAAGTCCAAGGGCAAAGGAGAAGCCCCAGCAAGACAGCAGGAGGAGCAAAATCGCATTTAGAATAAAACCCTATACCTGCCAGAGATGCTCGGAGGGCTCAAACAAAGCCTTGTGCAGACCAGGAGACTCTATGGAGACTGAGCCAGACCTGCCTTTTGAGTGTTTGAGTGTCTCCAGCAGAGGTACAGGTCAGCAATGGTCTGCCGCAGGGGCAGGGGCTCTAGGTGCAGCAGACCTAGGTACGGCATAAGCCCTCTTGGAGGAGGTCATCATTAACCCCCTCCACAGAGCCACCAGAACTTACACAGGACTGGGGAAACAGACTCTTAAAGGGCACAGACAAAACCTTGTGCAAACTAGGACCCAGGAGAAAGGCACAGGGACTCCACAAGAGACTGACCCAGACTTGCCCATGTATGTCCAGGAGTCTCTGGCAGAGGTGTGGGTTGGCAGTGGCCAGCTGCAGGGTTCGGGGCACTGGGTGTGGCAGTGTGTGCCTGGGACCTTTTGAAGGAAGTCACCACTATTTTCATTACCTCCACCATAATTTGGCCTCAGGTCAAACAACAGGGAGGGAACATAGCCCTGCTCATCAACAGAAAATTGGATTAAAGATTTATCTAGCATGGCCTCACCCATCAGAACAAGACCCAGTTTCCCCCTCAGTCAGTTTCATCAGGAAGTTTCCATTAGCCTCTTATCCTTCTCCATCAGAGGGCAGACTGTGAAAACCACAATCACAGAAAACTAACCAAACTGATCACACGGACCACAGTTCAGTTCAGCTGCTCAGCCGTGTCCGACTCTTTGAGACCTCATGAATCGCAGCATGACAGGCCTCCCTGTTCATCACCATCTCTCGGAGTTCACTCAGACTCACGTTCATTGAGTCCGTGATGCTACCCAGCCATCTCATCCTCGGACGTCCCGGTCTCCTCCCGCCCCCAATCCCTCCCAGCATCAGTCTTTTCCAATGAGTCAACTCTTCGCGTGCGGTGGCCAAAGTACTGGAGTTTCAGCTTTAGCATCATTCCTTCTAAAGAAATCCCAGGGCTGATCTCCTTCAGAATGGACTGGTTGGATCTCCTTGCAGTCCAAGGGACTCTCCAGAGTCTTCTCCAACACCACAGCTCAAAAGCATCAATTCTTCGGCGCTCAGCCTTCTTCACAGTCCAACTCTCACATCCATACCTGACCACAGAAAAAAACCATAGCCTTGACTAGATGGACCTTAGTCGGCAAAGTAATGTCTCTGCTTTTGAATATGCTATCTAGGTTGGTCATAACTTTTCTTCCAAGGAGTAAGCGTCTTCTAATTTCATGGCTGCAGTCACCATCTGCAGTGATTTTAGAGCCCAGAAAAATAAAATCTGACACTGTCTCCACTGTTTCCCCATCTATTTCCCATGAAGTGATGGGACCAGATGCCATGATCTTCGTTTTCTGAATGTTGAGCTTTAAGCCAACTTTTTCACTCTCCTCTTTCACCTTCATCAAGAGGCCCTTTAGCTCCTCTTCACTTTCTGCCATAAGGGTAGTGTCATCTGCATATCTGAGGTTATTGATATTTCTCCCGGCAATCTTGATTCCAGCTTGTTTCTTCCAGCCCAGCGTTTCTCATAATGTACACTGCATATAAGTTAAATAAGCAGGGTGACAATATACAGCCTTGACATACTCCTTTTCCTATTTGGAACCAGTCTGTTGTTCCATGTCCAGTTCTAACTGTTGCTTCCTGACCTGCATACAGATTTCTCAAGAGGCAGGACAGGTGGTCTGGTATTCCCATCTCTTGAAGAATTTTCCACAGTCTCTTGTGATCCACACAGTCAAAGGCTTTGGCATAGTCAATAAAGCAGAAATAGATGTTTTTCTGGAACTCTATTGCTTTTTCCATGATCGAGCAGATGTTGGCAATTTGATCTCTGGTTCCTCTGCCTTTTCTAAAACCAGCTTATACATCAGGAAGTTCACAGTTCATGTATTGCTGAAGCCTGGCTTGGAGAATTTTGAGCATTACTTTACTAGCATGTGAGATGAGTGCAATTGTGTGGTAGTTTGAGCATTCTTTGGCATTGCCTTTCTTTGGGATTGGAATGAAAACGGACCTTTTCCAGCCCTGTGGCCACTGCTGAGTTTTCCAAATGTGCTGGCATATTGAGTGCAGCACTTTCACAGCATCATCTTTCAGGATTTGAAATAGCTCAACTGGAATTCCATCACCTCCACTAGCTTTGTTCGTAGTGATGCTTTCTAAGGCCCACTTGACTTCACATTCCAAGATGTCTGGCTCTAGATGAGTGATCACACCATCGTGATTATCTGGGTCATGAAGACCTTTTTGTACAGTTCTTCCGTGTATTCTTGCCACCTCTTCTTAATATCTTCTGCTTCTGTTAGGTCCAAACCATTTCTATCCTTTATAGAGCCCATCTTTGCATGAAATGTTCCCTTGGTATCTCTAATTTTCTTGAAGAGATCTCTAGTCTTTCCCATTCTGTTGTTTTCCTCTATTTCTTTGCACTGATCACTGAAGAAGGTTTTCTTATCTCTTCTTGCTATTCTTTGGAACTCTGCATTCAGATGCTTATATCTTTTCTTTTCTCCTTTGCTTTTCACCTCTCTTCTTTTCACAGGTATTTGTAAGGCCTCCCCAGACAGCCATTTTGCTTTTTTGCATTTCTTTTCCATGGGGATGGTCTTGATCCCTGTCTCCTGTACAGTTTCACAAACCTCATTCCATAGTTCATCAGGCACTTTTATCTATCAGATCTAAGCCTTTAAATCTATTTCTCACTTCCACTGTATAATCAGAAGGGATTTGATTTAAGTCATACCTGAATGGGATAGTGGTTTTCCCTGCTTTCTTCATTTTGAGTCTGAATTTGGTAATAAGGAGTTCACGATCTGAGCCACAGTCAGCTCCTGGTCTTGTTTTTGTTGACTATATAGAGCTTCTCCATCTTTGACTGCAAAGAATATAATCAGTCTGATTTCAGTGTTGACCATCTGGTGATGTCCATGTGTAGAGTCTTCTCTTGTGTTGTTGGAAGAGGGTGTTTGCTATGACCAGTGCATTTTCTTGGCAAAACTCTATTAGTCTTTGCCCTGCTTCATTCCATATTCCAAACCCAAATTTGCCTGTTACTCCAGGTGTTTCTTTACTTCTACTTTAGTATTCCAGTCCCGTATAATGAAAAGGACATCTTTTTTTGGTGTTAGTTCTAAAAGGTCTTGTAGGTCTTCATAGAACCTTTCAACTTCAGCTTCTTCAGCGTTACTGGTTGGGGCATAGACTTGGATAACTGTGATACTGAATGGTTTGCCTTGGAGACAAACAGAGATCATTCTGTCGTTTTTGAGATTGCATCCAAGTACTGCATTTCAGACTCTTTTGTTGACCATGATGTCTACTCCATTTCTGATGGATTCCTGCCCGCAGCAGTAGATATAATGGTCACCTGCGTTAAATTCACCCATTCCAGTCCATTTTAGTTCACTGATTCCTAGAATGTCGACGTCCACTCTTGCCATCTCCTGTTTGACCACTTCCAATTTGCCTTGATTCATGGTCCTGACATTCCAGGTTCCTATGCAATACTGCTCTTTACAGCATCGGACCTTGCTTCTATCACCAGTCACATCCACAACTGGGTATTGTTTTTGCTTTGGCTCCATCCCTTCATTCTTTCTGGAGTTATTTCTCCACTTATCTCCAGTAGCATATTGGGCACCTCCCAACCTGGGGAGTTCCTCTTTCAGTATCCTATATTTCTGCCTTTTCATACTGTTCATGGGGTTCTCAAGGCAAGAATACTGAAGTGGCTTACCATTCCCTTCTCCAGTGGACCACATTCTGTCAGACCGTATAGGAGCTATCCCACGTTGAAGGTCAGGAATGGCGGCGGTAAGGAGATACCCCTTGTCCAAGGTTAGGAGCAGCGGCTGTGCTTTGCTGGAGCAGCCGTGAAGAGATATTCGATGCCCAAGGTAAGAGAAACCCAAGTAAGATGGTAGATGTTGCTAGAGGGCATCAGAGGGCAGACACACTGAAACCATACTCACAGAAAACTAGTCAATCTAATCACACTAGGACCACAACCTTGTCTAACTTAGTGAAACCAAGCCATGCCTGCGGGGCAATCCAAGACGGGCGGACACTCCCCTAGGGCACCCCCCACCCCCCCACCCCCCCCCCCGCCAATTTCTTATAAGTCTACTTACTCATTCAAAAGCATGTTGAGGGACTGAGATTAATTTTTGTTAATTCAGGTAGTTTCAGAACATTCCAGTCTGAGAGTTCCTCATTTCCTTTAGAAAGTCTATAGACATCTAGAATAGATCTATTTCGCGAATTGGTCCCAGTATTTCTCTGCAACCTTAGAGTCTAAGGACTGAGGGTGTTCTGGAGCAGGTCTACCACAAGCTACAATTCAGGCTCATGTCAGATTTTACCTTTTCTGACCAATCTCCAGAAACTGAGACAGAGGGAAGCATTCAACTTCTGCTAGAAAGAGATAGGTGTAAACCTGCAAAACCTCAGGTGCTTAACACTGGCTGAAACTCTCACTGACTTCAGCTGCTATAAAATCTAGAAGGCAAAAACCTCATGACTTTAAAGTTAACATAGGAACACAGTATTCAACTAAGGAATAAAAGGTAGACTTGCGCTTGATAACTCTAAAATTGGAAAATGAAGCTAAAGAAGAAACATTTCCTCAAGGAAGTTTTTTTAATGATATGCAACTTAGTATGCTTATATTTTACCTGTAGCTTCCATTAAAAAGGTCTTAAAATTACCATAATCCTGGGAAAGAAGTTGTCGTGCCTTGTAAGCCCTTCCAGGTTTTATTATTTACCCTTTTGTTGAGGGTACATAAATAGGGAAGGATTTATTTTCACTTAAGGAACACTGATTAAAAGTTAAAATATTTAGCACAGTTTTATTTTTACTTAACATGACTTTGGGTATAGGTATTTAAACCTTCTTTATTTATTTGAACAGTTTTAATGTTATTTAGATGTTCTGCTACATGTTACTTTTGCAAGGTTCACTGATCTGAAAATTATGTTTATGGTTGTCGTTTTACATATTTGGCTTTAAAAGAGACGAGGTGCTGGTAAGGCAACAGTCAACTTCTGGGGAATGTCTTCAACAAACATGGAAGGGCTCAAATTTTTTCATGTTCCATAATAAGATTAGAGATTCAAAATATCTTAATCTCTTAAATTGATAGATCCTTAAGTCAATAAAACTCCTTAGATATTAGTAAACTTAAATTCACTAAAGTTGTTGATGTAGAAACATTCAAATTCTGCAATAAATTCATTTCATTAAAAAAAAGATTAAGTTTAGTAGGCAAATTCACATGTTTCAATATAATCATTTAAATCAAAACACATTATCCTTTTGTAGTTCTAATTCTTCCAAACCCATTCATTTAAAAGGTACAGCCACAAAACTGATGCCAAGAAAAAAGATACCTATTTCATTTCAGTTACTTATGTTGGTATGTCTCTATGGATGAGGCATTGATGTCACTTCAGATGAGGGCCTCTCCATTCATCACTGATGCTTTAACCTTACCTCTAATCAAGAAAGTTAGAGATTACACGTGCTTTTAAATGAAACTACAGACCAGGGAAGGTATCACTATGGTTGCATTATTTAAACTCTGAAATATACAGTGAAGTCATAAAGGGCAGTAAGGCAAGCAATGCATGCCTCCCCTCCAGGTGGCAGCTTTCAGAGAGAATGACAATCTGATCACAGCATAAACATGTTAACCAAAAAGATATACGTAGGCACATGCCTATCATTACAGCCTGTTTACAGAGATATTTGATAATTATTACTATAAGAGAGACAGTCTAAGTAGCAGAAGAATATTACTAAAAAGTAATACTATTTGCATTGTGGACAAAAATCTTAATTTCAAAACCTCATATTAAGAAAAATATTCTTAGTAAAAACTGAGAGTTAGCTGTATAGGTCAAGTTACATTTTCTACTTACCTCTAAGGATTCCTTCAAGTCTACAGCAGAAACTGCATCGTCTTCTTCATCATCAGTCACTTGGTCTTGGGAACAGTAGTGCGTGCTGTAAGCAGAATGCTCTTCTATTGCTTCCAGCCAGTCCTGAGATAATCCAAGGATTTAAGTAAGTGAAATACACTTTTAACTGGAAACACATATTATGACAACAACCTGAAAAGGATAAAATTTACATGGAGAAAAAAAAATATTATGGCTTCAAAAAAAAAAAGCAACATCACCCAACAACGAAGTAATGATGCACGTCTCTTGTTTATGACGTTTCTGGATAAAAAATTTTCCCAATCCTTTAAAAAACATCATCTGTAAGTTTGCGTATTCATTCATATTAATACTGAAACACATTACAAAAACAAAACAATGGGTGGAGAATTTTTCACTTAAGAATTATAGGTTCTCAACTCTGTTGAGTAAGTTATTGCATAATAATACATCTAGCAACAATTTACTAAGCTGCCATAAGCACAAGAAACTAGAGCCAAATATTGCCCTGATGTTTTAACTTTTACTGGTTTTAAAAAACCAGTGATTTACAAAAAGATGGAATTTTTGCCCTAAAAATACCTACCTAACTTCCACCTCATTTCTCACAGCATTTCTCAGGATGAAATCTTACCCTTTTATGAAACGTTAGGACAGACATGGTTTGGATTGTTTAGTGTTCTCTGCAAGGCAAAAGTTAATCATTCTGGAAGACATGTTTTTAGAAAACTTTTTATTTTATGTATCTATCTTTGGCTGCACAGGCGTTTTCTCTTGCAGCTGAGAGCGGGGGCTGCTCTCCAGCTGTGTGAGGGCTTCTCATTGTGGTGGCTTCTGTTGCAGAGCACAGGCTCTAGCACATGGGCTCAGTAGCTAAGGCTCCTGGGCTCGAGAGCACAGGCTCAGTAGGTGTCACACAGGACCTTCCTAGACCAGGGATCGAACCCATGTCTCCTGCATTGGTAAGCACATTCTTACATGGCTATACTACTTAGGAAAAAATGAAAGTTGCTCAGTCATGTCTGACTCTTTGCAACCGCATGGACTATACAGTCCATGGAATTCTCCAGGCCAGAATACTGGAGTGGGTAGCTGTTCCTTTCTCCAGGAGATATTCCCAACCCAGGGACTGAACCCAGGCCTCCCGCACTGGGTGGATTCTTTACCAGCTGAGCCACGAGGGAAGCCCAACAATACTGGAGTGGGTAGCCCATCCGTTTGCCAGCAGATCTTCCCAGCCCAGGAATTGACCCGGGGTCTCCTGCACTGCAGGCAGATTCTTTACCAACTGAGGTACCAAGGAAGCCCACTACTTAGGGAAGCCCCTGGAAAACAGAACCTTTTAACCCCTTATATAATTTATAAAAAACAAGCTAAGTTTACAATACTGCCTTGATCTAAAGGAATATGGAGTCTCCATCAAATAACTACACAATGAATTTTTGTCACATCAATCCCAATTTTCTTGCTTTCTGCTATGATTCAAATTACCACAGACAGGCTGAGTCTACAGTGTAATAAAGCAGAACACCTGGGCTAGAGCCAGGCTCTATCGCTTGCCAGGTGCAGGATCATAAGAGGGCACTTTAATCTTAACATCTTCAGTTTTCTCACCTATAAATTCAGGGGCAGACTGAATAATCATTTAGGCTTTTTTCTAAAACAACTAAGGGCCCCTTACTTTCACAGAAGCAAACTCTTAAAAGAAGAGAAAAATACCTGCAGGTACATGTTGATAAAGAATTAATTCATAAGCCAAATTTCAAAAGTTTTATATCATCACTCCCATTAAAAATAATCATCAACAAGAGGGTAGATGTTAATATTGAGCCTATTTGATATTCTTTATGTCCTTAAATGTTTTACGAAAGACAAATAAATCCATAAAATTACCTCTCTTGTCTGCTGAAGGCTGTTCTTGGGAACCCTGAAGCTATGAACAGTGTCATCAAAGCATTTAATAAAGAAGAGGCAGCTATCAGTGGATTTTACCTTGGATATAAAGAAGTCAGTAAGACAATACCATTCATGCCCAAAAAACAGAACCCTTAAATGATCTACACATAAAATCAACACTATTAACATGACAATAATACCCAAGTAAACATTTTTTTAAATTACTTTACAAAATTGTATTTGTTTTGCCATACATCAATATGAATCTACCCAAGTAAACATTTAAAATACTGAGAAAAAAGTGATAATGTTGAGAGTATCAAATGCACTGTAGCTTATCTACATCAAGTCTGGCTTTCATATGCTTCATTACTTCAAGTAAATACTAATAATATACACTAGGTATATAGTTTTTTCCCTCATCCTATTAAATATTTAACATACCATGCACTTGGGCTACAAAGTCCTTTAGATACCAGAGCTCCAGTTTCTTATTCATGCCACTCTCCTGAACCTTTTGTTTGATGTAAGTATAGAAAATGAACTGCGTGTAAAAGCATGAGGAGTAGAAAAGGAAGAGCTGGAGTCTGAACAAGGGCTGGCCGACTTGATGGGAGAGCACGTCACCTTGAGACCAAGTTCAGCTTCGCAAGTGGCTCAGACGGTAAAGAATCCGTCTGCAATGCAGGAGACCCAGGTTCGATCCCTGGGATGAGAAGATACTCTGGAGAAGGGAATGGCAAACCACTCCAGTATTCTGGCCTGGAGAGTCTCATGGACAGAGGAGCCTGGTAGGCTACAGTCCATAGGGTAGCAAAGAATCAGACACAACTGAGCAATTAACACTTCAAATCCCCAAAACTCTTCACTGAGGTAGCACAGTCCTGGGGGGACACAACAACAGCAAGGGTATACTTGGATAACAGTCTGGTTTTGGAAATTAAAAAGCCAAAGCTGGGCAGCCATAAATACTAGAGAAAGTAGGGGAGTCCTCCAAAGGAAAGAAAGAGATGAGATTCCGCAACTCTGTTCGCATCTCTTACTGATGCACAGAAAATAGATTGCAAGCAGTCGCTGAAATATCGCCTAGCTGAAGGCAGATCAGAGCCACTGTATGAGAAATAAGAGTTTATGATCCAAACCTAGCCACGAAAATGACCTGAAACAATGGAAATAACCTTCAATGGAGAAAAATAATAGGATCCAGGATCTCTGGAACTTAACATTAGTGATACAATCCAAAAAAGTGGACCACAATCTCAAAAGAAATTCTGTTAAAAGGTAAAAAATGTCAGAATGGTTAACAGTGACCCAAACATATACTATCTACAAGAGACAGAAAATAAAGATACAGGTAGGTTGAAAGTAGATACAAAAAGAGATATTATATAAACAATAACCATAAGAAGGGCTGAAAGGTTATATTAATATCAAACAGAATAGATTTCAGAACAAAATACATTATTATAGGAGATAAAGATGGCCACCAGATAATTATAAAAGGGTCAATTAATTAGGAAGAAATCATAAATGTGCATGTGATCAATAACAGAAATAAATAATGCTACAAATATATCTGGAGTTTAAATACCATTCTCTCAGCAATTGACACAATGGAAAAAAAGTCAGCAAGACACAAAAGATCTAAACAGCACTATCGACCATCATGACTGAATGTTTATAGGACATGCCAACAAGAGCAAAATACATGTTATTCTCTAGTGCATTCTCCACAATAATCCATATGTAGAGTCATCAAGCAAGTCTCAATAAATTTGATGAGATGGAAATCATATAGAAAATGTGCAATGACCAAAATGAAATTATAAATCAAAAACACAATCATGAAAACTCCAATTATTTGGAAATTTAACAATACACTCCTAAACATCCATTGGTTCAAACAAGAAATCACAATAGGAATTAGAATATATTTTGAATTATATGTAAATTTGAATAAGCTACAACCTTAAGAAACTATAAAATAGAGCAAATTAAGCCCAAAATAGGGAGAAATTCTTTAAAACTAACAAAAATCAATGAAATAGCAAAAGCCTGAGAAAAATTTCAATGAAATCAAGAGAAAGAAAAATTTCAATGCAATCAATCACTCCAAAAATAAAAGTGACAAAGTCCTAGGCACATTGATCTTTGGAAAAAGAGAAGACATAAATTACCAACATAAAGAGCAAAAGAGTGTACAACATTACCTATCACAGAGACATTAGAAACACAAGGGAATATTATTACCCTAAGTTTTACAGCCACAAAAAAATGGACAAATTCCTTGAAAGGCAAAAATTACAAACACCAACCCAAGAAGAAATAGAAAATATGAATAGCTCTATAGCAACTGAACAAGTCAAATTTGTAACGACAATACACACACACACACACACACACACACACACACACACACACACACACCCTGGCCCATGTGACTGCACAGGCAAATTCTAGTGAGTATTTAAGGAAGCAGTAACGTAATCCTATACAAACTCTTCTAGAAAACTGAAAAGGAACATTTTCCAGTTCATTATGTGAGACCAGATAATACCACTGGAGAAATACAAACAGCACAGGAGAAATATAAACCAATAACCATCATGAACAAAAAAGCAAAAATTCTTAACAAAGTATTTATGAACAATATATTAAAATGGTAGTATATCACAACCTCATGAGATTTG
The DNA here is from genome assembly GCA_917880005.1 of Nanger dama. Taxonomy (NCBI): domain Eukaryota; kingdom Metazoa; phylum Chordata; class Mammalia; order Artiodactyla; family Bovidae; genus Nanger; species Nanger dama. The sequence continues at coordinate 675,808 of CAKJTW010000090.1, forward strand.
TCCCAGAAGTGTAAGATTGATTTTAATACCCTAAAGTCTATCAACATAATCATATTAACAAAATGAGTATAACTATATGAGCATTTTGATAATATGGGAAAAGCATTTAATAAAGTTCAACAGATTTTCATGAGGACTCTCAGTTAACTAGGAAAGGAAAAAGAACTTCTCAACCAGATTAAGGGCTTTATATGTTGAAGCCCTAATCCCCAGTGAAGCTACATTTGGAGATAGGGCTTTTATAAGGTTTTAAAAGGGGTAATTAAGGTGAAATGAGATCATAAGGGTGGGACCCTAGTCCAGTATGACTGATGTCCTTACAAGGAGAGGAGGAGGAAGCAGGGATGCCGACACACAGAGAAAAAGCCATGTGAGGACGCAGCAAGAAGGCTGCCACCTACAAGCCAAAGAGAAACAGATGCCTCAAGTCAGAGCTAAAACTATAAAACCCTTACAAGAAAACATGGGAAGAAAGTCTCATGGCCCTGGACTTAGAAGTGGTTTCCTGGATGTGATACCAACAGTCCAAGTGATAAAACAACAAAAAAAAACATAAATTAGACTCCATAAAAAATGAAAACGTCTATGCAAAGAACATAATTGCTGCTGCTGCTGCTAAGTCGCTTCAGTCATGTCCAACTCTGTGCGACCCCACAGACGGCTGCCCACCAGGCTCTGCCATCCCTGGGATTCTCCAGGCAAGAACACTGGAGTGGGTTGCCATTTCCTTCTCCAATGCATGAAAGTGAAAAGTCAAAGTGAAGTCGCTCAGTCGTGTCCGACTCTTAGCCACCCCATGGACTGCAGCCCACCAGGCTGCTCCGTCCATGGGATTCTTCCAGGCAAGAACATTATTAGCAGAGTGAAAAGACAACCTAGGAAATTGGAGAAAATATTTAAATAAAAAAACAAATATTAAAATGTTCCTGATAAGGAGATAATATCTGGAATAGACAAAGAACTCTTACAACTCAACACCAACAAGGAAAAAAAACAACCTGATTAAAAAATGGGCAAGAGAATTAAACAGGCATTTCTCCAAAGACAATATACAAGTGGTCAATAAGTACATGAAAAGATGATCAATATTGCTAATAATCAAGGCAATGAAAATCAAACTGTAGTTAATGCCATTTCATACCTATTAGAATGGCAAAGAAAACCCTCTGAGTTAAATGTTGCAGTGAGGATGTGGAGTAAGTGGAGCAGTGTTGATACGAATGTAAAATGGCGCAGGTGCTATGGGAAACAGTACAAAAATTCCTTACAAAATTAAAAATAGAATCACCCTATGACCCACCAATTCCCACACAGAGGTCTACATCCAAAAGAAATGAAAGCAGGAACTTGAGGAGACATTTTCACTCCTGTTTATAGCAGCTTTCTTCACAACAGCCAAAAGGTGGAAACAATTCAAACATCCATTAACAGAGGAACAGATAAAGATAATGTGGTCTATACCTAACAGTGGAATATTATTCAGCCTTAAGAAGAGAAATCCTGTCACATGCTATAACATGGATGACACTTAAGGATATTATGCTAAGTGAAATAAACCTGATAATTACTGTATAATTCCACTCAGGTGAGATATCTAAAGTAGTCAAAGCATAGAAACAGAAAGTAGAATGGTGGTTGCCAGGGGGTGGAGGTATGGGAAATAGGTGCTTTTGCATGTGTATCAAGTTTCAGTTCTGCAAGATGAGAAAGTTCTAGAGATCTGCTGGGCAACAAAGTGAATACAGTTAACACTGCTGCTGCTTAGTCACTCAGTCGTGTGCCACTCTTGGCAACCCCATGGACAGTAGCTCGCCAGGCTCCTTTGTCCATGGGGATTCTCCAGGCAGTGGGTTGCTACTGGAGTGGGTTGCCATGCCCTCCTCCAGGGAATCTTCCCAATCCAGGAACTGAACCCACGTATCCCACACTGCAGGCGGATTCTTTATCAGCTGAGCTACTAGGGAAGCCCAGAGTTAACACTACTGAACTTAAAAATGGCTAAGAAGGTTAAGCTTTTACATTATGTGTATTTTACTACAATTTTTTTTTAAAAGAAACTTATAGATGTAAACATCTATATTAGCAAAGAAAAAAGGTCTCAAATCAATGATCTAAGCATCTACCTTTAGAGTCTAGCATGTAAACAGAGCCTGCCTCATAGTAGTCACTCATCTACTGCCCATTACCTTCAATGGATCCATATAGGTTCCTAAATGCACGCTTTAAGCAGATGTTTATAGAAGAAGCAAAAACTATAAACAAGGTGAAGCGAAACATAGAAGGATCTAAGCAATTCTAAAGAAATTAAAGATCAGGAAATTTTTAAAGGATCAGGGGAACAACTTCTGTGATTTTTTAAGGTAGACAAGAATGAGAAAGAACAACAACCAAAAAAGAAAGAGAAAGAACCCAATGGAGAAAAACCTTTGAGTTCAGTAAATGAATCAAAAGCCGGAACAGATGAGAATGGCTGGGAAGCATCAACAAAAGAGAAGTTTAGATGGCTGAGACTAGACAGCACTTCCCTGGCCCTCTGGTCCGATGCAAGGGAGAAAGAGGTGTGAGGACACTGAGGGACCAGGTGTGTAAGGAGGCTGGACTGCAGAGGCAGGGGGACCGAGCCTGTGACATCTCCAGGGTGGCGCTGCTGGTCCCCCAGGAGTGTTCACATAGAAAGGTGGGTGCTGGGTTTTTGTTGTTTTTGTTTTTAAATGGTGCTATCAGTTTACTTTTGGCTGTGTATTACGTGAGATCTTAGTTACCCAACCAAGGATCGAACCCACACCCTGCACAGTAAAAGTACTGGAACTGCAAAGTCTTAGCCTCTGGACTGCCTGGGAAGTCCTGAGTCCTATGCTTTAAAAAAAGGGTGCACCACTGTGGCATGCTGACAACCCTAAAGAAACTGAAGCAGCAAGCTAACAGGTGTGTCCAGGCTCCAGTCAGACTAATCTTCACGGAGGAAAAACTCTCTTCTCTTGGCTGGTAAAAGTAAAACGGCCAGATGGGATTATGGAGAACCTAAACATCTTTATTTTGATACAGGCTTTAAATTTTACCACCAGAAAAATTTTCATTATCGAGATGTATCCACGTTCAAAGACACACGTGCATGCACATATATAGTTATCTACGTGCATACACATGTGTTAATATGTACACATAATATATTACATACACATATAAAATCGTAAACGTTCTGTATAAATGTTTTTGGATCATGCTTCTCTTATCCCACAATACACAGACTTTTTAAAAAAGTTGATTATAGTTTTTAAATGGAATTCCACAACTTTACTTTTCTCAAGTAAAAGCATATGCAATCATCCCTCTGTATCTGTGAGCGACAGATATACGAGTAGAATAGCAAAATCTATGGAAGTGCAAGGCCCTTATATAAAATGGCACAGTATCTGCACACAACTCTGGCTTGCTTTAAATCATCTCCAGATTATTTATAATACCTATTACAATGCAAACACTACGTAAATAGTTGCTGGTGCATCCAAATTCAAGTTTTGCTTTTGGAACTTTCTGGAATTAAGTCACAGAGAGGGAGGGCCAAACTGCACACATGCTTTCCACCCCCAAGATTTGACAAAGCAACTTATTCCAATGACTGAGCACAATCACTTGCAGGACTGAGTTCACAGTTTAAGCAAAAGATGCATGTGTCATCCTACCGTGCATACTGCTTGAGTTAGGTGTTTGCATCCCTGGCGATAAGCATTATGGACTGCATCAGGCCTTCAAAATAAATATAAATTATCAAGGCAAAAGGAAAAGAGATTAGTGATAAATTTTAATCATTCAAAATGCAGATGCTGAAACTCAAGAAGTATTAAAGATCGTAATACTTACTGTTTCCTATACCATGAGAGGACTCCATGTTCTAACACTACCCAGAATAACCTCCAGCCAAAAAACCTTGAACTCTAAGGGGAAAATAACAAAGATTTTTCCAAGCTGAGACATCTAGATTCAAATACTTGACTGATAAAAAGTAATTAAGTTATGATAGTTCTATCTGAGCCTTTCATCTTGACAGTACCACGGCACACTCAAAAATGATCAAACGTTACCTAGAAACTGAGTGCAGAAATGAAAACATACCCTACCGAGTGACAGGAACAGAAGCAATGCCATATTGGTAGGATCAACAATGAACACGGTTGATAGTTCTGACAATACTGTGCTAGGATATATACAGGGAAATGTATCAGTTGTGGGCTTCAAAGACAATTTCCTCAAAGTTCTGAAAGAGCTTCTAAAAAAAGAAAATTATCCTAAATTTTATACACTACAAACAGACATGTACATAAATATATAGAAGGAGCGCTTTCAAATGTAGAAGAAATTACATGCTCCAAAATAGTTAATTCTAGAAAATAACTGAACTCTAAAACACAAAGAAATGTTTATAACCAGAAAGATTTTACATGTGTGTCCTGTGACAATTTAAATATTAAATTCCTCCTGAGTCTTCTACAGATCAATGTTTGTAACAAAAATGATAGTGTAATCCTATCCTTAGGAGAACAAATCCCTCCACTCTGCTCTGTACAAACTTGGCCACCTAAAAGTGTCAGACCAACACAAGAGACAGTTAATTGCTACAATTACTGGATGCCTAATGAAGTCCAGCAGTATAACAATGGTTTACATTATAAAATCAAATAATTACTAAATCACATACTTCAGAAAATAATGAAAACAGATTTTAACAAGAGATCACCTAAGAAATCTTCTTTCCCAGTATTATAATTAAAAACTCGTTCCAACCTACCTTCCAGAGAGGACCTTCGTATCGTTTCAAAGCTTTGTGTACGATCTATTAAAAAAACACATGTTTTTGTTAAAAGTTCATCTATGTGTTTCAAGAACTCAAATTTTTTTTCTACATATACAAATGCAACCCATTACCACATACCTTATTACCAACAAGAACATGTTTCATTTCAGCACCCTGGGCAAGATCAAGAGGTTTCTGATCTGTGTAAATACAAGAAAGCAAGCCATCAAGAGCTTAATTCTACTATAAAACTGATGCTGCAATGACAGCATGTAATAATCTTTCCTATGCCATCAACTATGACCCAAATCACCTACCTGAAGTTGCCATCTCAATTCTTTACAGTCTCTTTTTCAGTAACTATTAAGACAGCAAGTCAAACTAAATTCTGAACACTCTGGATAAGTTCTGTGATCATTCAGGCTTTATTGCCAAAAGTCAACCCATCAGTTTCCTATTGCTATTGCAATACATTACCCCTGCAATACAGGAGATGTAACAGACATGGGTTTGATCCCTGGGTGGGAAGATCCCCTGGAGGAGAGCACAGCAACCCACTCCAATACTCTTGCCTGGAGAATCCCATGGACAGAGGAGGCTGGCAGGCTACAGTCCGTAGGATCGCACAGAATCAGACAAGACTGAAGCGACTTAGCACGCATGTTGTGGGTTAAAACAATACAAATGACTCCCTTACACCTGGGGAGGTCATGAATCCACACTCAGTTTCACTGGGCCAATAACCAGGTTGCTGGCAGGCCTGCCATCCTCTGGAGACTCTTGGGAGAGCATCTCTTTGCCTTTTCCAGAGGTCGCCTACATCCCTTGATTTGTGGTCCCTCCCTCCATCTTCAAAGTGCATCATTCCAACCTGTTTACATTTTTTCTCTCTCAATATTCTGATCCTCCTGCCTCCTCCCCAAAAGGAAGGACCCTCGTGATTACACTGGGCCCACCTGGAGAATTCAGGATTCTCTCGCTATCTCCACACACTCAACTAACCACATCACTAGGGGAGCATTATTCAGCTCATCAGAGCTGCTCTTAAGCTGTCTCGCTGGAGCACAGGAGGCAGAGACAACTAAGTCTGTGATGATCCACAACTGAGGACAAAAAGCAAAAGGGATCAGAGAGAATGAAACCAGCAAGGTGTCACGGTAACTTTCTCAAGTTTACACACACAAGCACTCTGTGTTGTGCCAAATGACAAAAACAGAATTTGGGTGTAAATTATTTAATGATTCTGAAGTGATCACTATGTGAAGGATGCAAACTAAACAATCATCTTATACCCTCAAGAGTTTCCAATCCCTAGAGAAACAAAAGCCAAAGTGTTAGTCGCTCAGTGGAGTCTGACTCTTTGCCACCCCACAGACTGTAACTCACCAGGCTGCTCTGTCCAGGCAAGAATACTGTAGTGGTAGCTATTCCCGTCTCCAGAGGATCATCCCCAACCAGGGACTGAACCTGGGTCTCCTGCATTGCAGGCAGATCCTTTACCATCTGAGCCACAAGGGAAGCCCAGAGAAACAAAAGATATTTACAAATAAAAAAAAACAAAAAAACCTAGGTCTTTGAAGAAATAACCTATCAGACTGGAACTCTATTTACACAGGAAGTGACACATTCTATCAAATAAAGTTTTTATAAATACCAATCAGCTGGTATGTGTAGGACAATTTTTTCTAAAATTGTCTAATGAGTCTATTATGTGACAATATTTCAGGTACCGGGGATTCAGTAGTGAACAGGACAGAAAAAAAAATTGGGGGTGGGGTGGGGAAGCAGTGATACAGAAAGAGGGACAGACAGACAAATTAATAAAACGGGATACAGCAAATAATAACCCAAGCTATGACAAACCCAGACAACATACTAAAAAGCAGAGACATCTCTTTGCTACAAAGGTCTGTAAACTCAAAGCTATGGTTTTTACAGGTGTCAAGTATGGCTATGAGAGCTGGACCATAAAGAAGGCTAAGGGCCAAAGAGCTGATGCTTTTGAACTCTGGTGCTGGAGAAGATTCTTGAGAATCTCTTGGACAGCAAGGAGATCAAACCAATCAATCCTAAAGGAAATCCATCCTGAATATTCATTAGAAGGACTGATGCTGAAGCTCCAATACTTTGGCCACCTGATGCAAAGAGCCAATTCACTGGAAAGACTGAGGGCAGGAGGAGGAGGAGGCCAGAGGATGAAAAGGCTGGATGGCATCACTGACTCAATGGACATGAGTTTGAGCATGCTCCGGAAGATAGTGAAGGTTAGAGGAGCCTGGCGTGCTGCAGTTCATTGGGTCGGAGAGTCAGACACAACTCAGCAACTAAACACCCACCACCCACGCTGTGCCAATATTTTTAAGTGAACGTTCTGAAAAAGAATGACCGAGATGCCACTTCCGATTGGAGACTAGAAGATTGATGAGGAAAGTCTTTCTGCGGGAGGATGTTTAAACTGAAAGGGTCCAGCCTCATGAGAATCCAGGGGAGAGGCCCTGCAAGCAGAGGCAACAACTGATACAAAGGCCCTGAGGCAGCAACAGTCAGGTGGGCAAGAGAGAGGCAGAGGGAGAGAGAGGTCACATCCTGTGAGGCCTGCTGGTAGGTCAGACCTTTGTGAACCAGTACAAGGGGTCTGGGTTTTATCCTAAATATGATGGAAAGCCACAGAAAGGTTTTAGCTAAAAGAATAACATGATCTGACTTATGTTTCAAACTCTGTCACAGTGTGTTAAAAGAACTTTTCAACAATATCTGGGGAAATGTGGACTTTAGCTATTTGATGATTTTTGAGAAATTATAAAGTTATTAACAGGATAGGGCCATTGTGGCTATTTAATAGCTCTATGGAGAGAATTCACACACCATATAATTTACTCATTTAGAGTGTACTATTCAATGGTTTTTAGTATATTCAGAGTTGTGCAACTATCACATGACTTTTTTTAAAAGAAGATCATATCTTATAAGAATTTAAGTATCTATAGACAAAATAATATGACATCTGGTGAGTGGATTATTGATAATGTCTGAGAGAGGATAATTTGTACATCAATTATACTATTTTTAAGCTCTGATCATTTCTGTAATAAAAATTTCTAAAAAAAGATCACTACAGTGCCTGTGTGGGAAAAGCTTATACATGTGGGCAAGAGAAAAGCAAGGATACAAGTTACAAAGCAAAGGTCCAGGTCAAAGATACTAGTCACATACAAACAGCTCATGCAACTCAACATAAAAAAAAGTAAAAATGAGTGGAAGATCTAAATAGACATTCCTCACAGGCCAAGAGGCACATGAAAAGATGCTCAAAATCAGAGAAATGAAAATGCAAACTATAATAAGATATCATCTCACACTGGTCAGAATAGCCATCATCAAAAATCTACAAACAATAAATGCTGGAGAGGGTGTAGAGAAAAAGGAACCATCCTACAGCGTTGGTGAGAATATATGTTTGTGCAGTCACTATGGAGAACAATATGGAGGTTCCTTAAAAACTACAAACAGACCTACCATATGATCCAGCAATCCCACTCCTGGGCATGTATCTGGATAGAACCCGTAACTCAAAAAGCTACACGCACCCCAGTGTCCACTGTAGCCCTAGTTACAACAGCCAGGACATGGAAGCAACCTAATGTCCATCCACAGAGGAATGGATAAAGATGTAGTACATATACACAAAGGAATACTGCTCAGCCACAAGTGAGAATGGAATAATGCCATCTGCAGTGACATGGGTGGTCCTAGAGATTGTCACACTGAGTGAAGGAAGCCAAAGAAAGACAAAAATCATATGACGCTGCTTACATGTGAAATTTAAAAAAAAAATGGTACAAATGAACTTATAAAACAGAAACAGAGTCACAGGTATAGAAAACAAATTTATGATCCCCCCAGGGGGTAAACTGGGGGACTGGGACTGACATACTCACACTGCTGGAGATAGATAACAATCTACTGTAGGGCACAGGGAACTCTACTCAATACTCTGCAATGACCTATATGCGAAAAGAATCTAAAAATGAGTGGATATGTGGGTATGTATACCTGATTCACTTTGCTGTACAGCAGAAACATTACAGATCAACCATATTAAAGACTGATTTTAAAAAGAGATACTGGTGGCTTGAACTAGACAGTCAGTAGCAAAATAGGGACATCAGTAGGTGTGGAGAAAAGTACATGGGTTTGAGATTTTTTTTGAGGTAGATTTATCAGACTGCTGATGGATAAAACTTAACTTAGACTGGCCACAGATTACTTTCTCGGTAGGGAAAAACTTTTTAAAATGTTAACTGAGCAACTGATAATAACTAGGTTTTCTAGGCAGCACATATGAGGATGTCTTCTGAAAAGCTCTGGCAACTTGTTATTTTTATTCTATCTACAGCGCACTTTTGAGAAACTATTCCTTTAGGTAGAGAGGACAATGTGATTTCTTTTTTTCTTTTTAAGGTGGTTTTTTTTTTTTTTTTTTGCTTTACAATACTGTATTGGTTTTGCCATACATTGACTGTCCTAACACCAAAAACAAATTCTGAACTCCTGCGAACCAGTTGAAATACAGAGCCCTCATTTCCGGATCCAATGTCCACAGTACCTAGCACATCATGAGAATTTAATAAAATGTTTTTGAACAGAATGAAATAGCCTCCTTTCCTGGTTGGGCACCACAACCAGCTATTTCAGAATTGTACCACCTCTTATCAACCACAACAAAATAAAGAAAAAAACAGGAATGATCCTGTTTATTTTTGCATGATACAGACTTGGCCCTTAATGGGAAAACCAAATACAAATGTCAACACGCCTCAAATTAATTTACAAAGAATGCAATTTCAATTAGGGGCCAACAGCATTTTTACTAAGAACCTAAGAAAATTCAAGCCATTTGGAAAAACAGTTAAGGAAAGACTGTCAAGGAAAATCCTCAACAAAGAATAGTACAGGGAAAGATTACCAGCTAATAAAATCTTAGAAAAACAAACATTAAACGTGCAACACTGGTGAAGGAAGGTGACAGATGAGGCAATGAGTACAGAAAACACACAGTCAGTTCTTCAAGTGGATGAGAAAGGGGTAACAGAACAATGGAAGAGGAATGGATGGATGCTTTGATGAAGGGTGCAGAGGTGATTAGCAAGTTGAGGGTCTCACATCCTAAGTACATGCTCACATCACCTTTTCTGCTCAAAACCCTCCACACTGGCCAGCAGGGCTGAGCCTCTGGCTATTGTCTGGAGTTACCACTCTCCCTGATGAGCACCTTCTAGGCACCCAAGCAGCTCTCTTCCTCAAATATGCCAAGTGCCCGCCTACCCTGAGCTTTCACACTGGCCTTTCCTTTGCTTTCACTGCTCTTCTGCTTGAATTCCTCACCAGGGCTCCCTCCCATCCTCGGTCTGGCTCTCTGCTCAAGGTCACTTCAGAGCGACCTTCCCTTCCCTCCCTGCTTCCCAAAACATCAGCCCCACTGACTCACCCTCTATTCCCTTTGGCCTATTTTATTTTTCCGCACATCACTGCCCGACAATGAACGTATTTTTGCTTTGTCTGTCTCCTCCCACCAGAACACAAGCTCCAAGAGCGTGGAGACAGATTTTGTTCAGTTTTGGGTCGCCAGTAACTAACACAACAGAGGCTCGGCATGTGCTGAACAGACGTGCCACAGACACACTAGGGGAGAACAGAATCGGATATGCCCCCAACTGCTGCCTAAGCTTAGTGGTTTTAGAAGAAAAACAGGAGGACCAACAAGTTTGACTTAAAATATCTTTGTTTTAAAAGACTTGGAAAGTTTAGTCCCTAAAAATATAGAAATTATCATTGTTCTTATCACTGAAGGTTTGGGGGCATGGAGCACATTATACCCACACAAAATACTACGCAGAAGGCGAGCTATGAAGATCATGCTTCAAGAACAACATGAAAAACTGCTGATGCTTAATATAAGTAGGATTTTAATATGTCAACTCTATTTACAAGCCATAAACTAGAAAGAATGGTAGATACTCTCTTAGGTGTTTGCCGGCCCATACTTAGCACCATCCTCTGGGCACCCTCTGCCCTTTCTACACCCCCGCAGGGGAAGACCCCAGCCACCGTGTCTGTACCTCCACCCCAACTCCTATTGACTCTACCAATGGTGGGCACCTAACACAGCGGGCGCCATCACACTGCCTCCCACTTAAAACTGAGGTTAGCGGACAATGATCCACTGAATGTAGCTACCAGGCAGCCATCTTCCCTTGTGTATGCCAGAAAACAAACGAGCTCATCTGCTAAGAGACAGAAATGAGGGACCACACAGTGAAGAGAGACACACATACAATGAGTGGCAGCCCCCTTGGGGCCTAAGAGCATCCTGTTTCCTGATTCCATCCCCTCTGATGGTGAACAGCATTTCCTGTTTTGAAATACAGAGAGATACCTCTGTATTCTTATACTAATAATGCATGATCCTTCTTTTGCTTACACTCTCGAGTTGGTATGTATTATTTTAAACTTTAAACATCTAGTCTACCATAGAACAGCAACTAAAACCTAAATCTTTGGATGTTTGGGTAGAGGTGATTATACTTTTTCAGTGTCTTCATTTTCCTCATTTTGGCCACAAAATAAGAAGCATGCTTTGAAACTTTAAAAAATGCTCAAAAATAAGTATGAGAATAAATCCAAATGGTATATAATATGCCAAAATACCAGAGGCTGTATTGGAGTGATTTATGTTCTTTCTGTTTTTAAAACTTCTTAAAATGCAGACACTATTATTCTTATGCTAGTAGAATAAGAAAAACACTTATTTTTAAAAAAATAAATTTAAAAAAATTATTTTTTTCTTACTTTTATAGTAAGAAAAAAATACTTTCTCAGAAAGCACCATCTTAACTTTTATCAAGAACACACTAACATCTTTTAACAGACATGCTGAACTTTCCAATATCTATATCCACCTTCCCTTACTTTTAGAAGTTTACCCTTCAATCATTCTGTAAACTGTTACTAACTTTCAAAGGTAATCATGATGATTCTTCTCCACGTCCAGCTTTATTATTTTCATTTTTCTGATGACACAAATTGGTAGTATCATTCTCAAGCGTGTATTTCCACTTTTTTATATAGGAATGTACCCATAAAGTGCTTAAAAAAATTTTTTTTCTTTTTGTCTATTTATTTGGTTGCACTGGGTCTTAGTTGCAGCATGTGGACTCTTAGCTGTGGCACGCAGGATCTAATTCCCCATCCAGGGATCGAACCTGGGCCCCCTACACTGGGACCACAGAGTCTTAGCCACTAGACCACCAGGGAATTCCCCCATGAAGTGCTTTTACGTGTTCAGTATGGTGTTAATACTGAAATAATGGCTTATCTATTATGCTAACAACTTCCTTTCTTTGCTCATTGTTTTGTTTATCCACATTGATATAAGTAGGCCCTGTCTGATTTTAGTATGACTGCAAGTATTAAAGCAAACCTCAGCTGATTTGAGCTGTTAGGCTTATGTCTACCTTTTTAATATTTTAGATAGAGCTGAAATAAACATCATGGCACATACTCCCTGTATTTATGTGAATGCACATTTTTCATGGAAATGAATTTTAAGTTCTATACCTCTATATGGATCTTTTAGTAATGTGACTTTTGCCATCTGTGTATCTTTGGTGAAATGGCTAAAACTTTTCAGAATTGAGTTATCTTCCTCTTAGAGTTATAAAGGTTCTGTATATATCCTAGAGGTTCACTGTTGTGTATGTTTTGCCAATATTTCCTCCCATAACTTGTATTTTCATAACAGTACCTATTGAAGAGGAAAATGTTGTAATTTTGACAAAGTCCAATTTATCAATATTTCATCACTCATATTTTTTGTGTCATATTTAAGAAATCTTTGCAAAACCCAAGATAACCAAGATTTTCTCCTGCATTTTGTTCTACAGTTTTATGGTTTTAACTCTTATGTTCATTTCTTTGATCCATCAAGATCTAATTTTTACACATGATCTCCAAATTTGTATCTCTACCCAGACCCCTCCCACCTAGACTCAAAGTTCTTTTTCCAACTGTATCATGTGCATTACATGACAGTGTTTCAAAATTGCAATGTCTTAAAAACCAAGCCCCTAATTCTTAGCATCTGCTCACCTGCCCCTCCTACCGTCTTCACCTTCTCAGGAACTGTAAATTCCAGTCCTCCAGGTCCACAAAAGGGGATGTAGAGCAGCCCTACTGGGATGTCCCTCCACTGAATACCCAAGACACACTCTGCAGCTTCTCTTAAGGTTGCCCAACTCTGTCATCGACACTGTCCTGAGTATGTAAGTCTATCCTCCTTATCTGAGAACTCCACATTTACAAACTTGCCTATTGTTAAAATTTACTTTAATCACCAATCAATACTCATGGCAATTTTCTGGTCATTCACAGACACATCCAGATTAATAAAATATTGGAGTCTTCTTCCCACCTCTCCATGTTTCTACCCATCATGATCCCTGTAATATTTGCCACTTTACTGCCTTTTTTCATACACAAACTAGGTGCCTTCAAGGCTGATTAAATAAACTTTTTTTTTTTTAAGAGAAAAAAATTTGAGTCTTCTGATGCATTAGTTCCCTGAAGTGGAAAGGCTGATGCTCTGCCCTTTTGTCTCAGCTCTCAGGCTGTAAACAAGCTTCCTCGTCACAGTCTACCTAGGGCCGCACTTTTCACCTTTCTTGCTTCTTGTTTCTGGTGATTTCACTGCTGAAACCGGGCCCCAAGCACGGTGATGAAGTGCTGTCTAGTGCTCATAAGCTCAAGAAGCCTCTGACGTGCCTTCCAGATAGAATACATGTTACAGGATCTTAGTTCAGGCTTGAGATATGATGTTCCTGGTAGTGAACTCAGTGTTAATCATCAATAATATACATTAAATATGGTGCTTTTACACAGAGGCTCACATAAAACAAGGTTATGTGTGATCTGTGGATGGGATGCTGTGACCAAAGGCTCATAGAGCCTCACTCTGTATTTCCCTTATGAGCAATGGTTCAGTATCCACTAATTCAGAGGTCCCAGCAACATTGTATTAATAGAACAAAACTACCACAAATAACAAGAACCTATATTTGGGGGCTCCAAAATCACTGCAGATGGTGATTGCAGCCATGAAGATGCTTACTCCTTGGAAGAAAAGTTATGACCAACCTAGATAGCATATTAAAACGCAGAGACATTACTTTGCCAAGGTCCATCTAGTCAAGGCAATGGTTTTTCCTGTGGTCATGTATGGGTGTAAGAGTTGGACTGTGAAGAAAGTTGAGCACCAAAGAATTGATGCTTTTGAACTGTGGTGTTGGAGAAGACTCTTGAGAGTCCCCTGGACTGCAAGGAGATCCAACCAGTCCATTCTGAAGGAGATCAGCCCTGGGATTTCTTTGGAAGGAATGATACTAAAGCTGAAGCTCCAGTACTTTGGCCACCTCATGAAAAGAGTTGACTCATTGGAAAAGACCCTGATGCTGGGAAGGACTGGGGGCAGGAGGAGAAGGGGATGACAGAGGATGAGATGGCTGGATGGCATCACTGACTCAATGGACATGAGTTTGTGTAGACTCTGGGAGTTGGTGATGGACAGGGAGGCCTGGCATGCTGCAATTCATGGGGTCGCAAGGAGTCGGACACGACTGAGTGACTGAACTGAACTATACATTTCCTCGCCTTGAGGGTAGGAATCAGATTTTAAGCCATCTTTAGTGCCTCAGGTGAAATAGGCATTATTAAACATTTAGGTCTTAATGGGGAAGTAAATCAATAAATTTTTCTTTTGCATAAATGCCTACTTCAAAATAAAGCAGTTTAACACAGGCTGGATACTAAAATGAAACTTTTTTTTTTTAATAACTTCAAAATGACCATCAATGGCTATCACCAACATGCTTACCATTCTTGTTCTTCAGATTAGGGTCTGCTCCACTTTTTAGAAGCTTTAAGGCACATTGTTTATGAGCCCGGTAAGCGGCACAATGCAAGGGTGTGTTGCCTAACTGATCCGAACAGTTAACATCAGGAGGATTCGGCCGGTTGAGCTAACAATTGAAGAAATGCAATGTGAATTTTATGCCGAAGACAGACTTTCTCCCATAAAATCACATAACGGATAATTCAGGTGGACCCTCCCACTCCTGAGCCTGGGCAGCTGGGCTCTCTAGCATCTCGACTGTCAGTGGCTTCCTGCTCGGAAAAGCAGTGAACCCACATCAGCCTGCACGCTCCCCTCAAGCTGCCATGGGGTCTCAGCTCCCACATTTCCCTGACAACAGACACCAGACACCAAGCTAAGGCACTGGGATTCCACGAAGATCCACTCACTGCTACCAGTCTTGCAACTCATACTTGTGACAACAGAATTACAAACTGGTCTACCAGAGACAGCCATTCAGAAGAGTCAAAACCATAAATGTTAAATGTGAAAATGTTAAAGGGCTACTGAATTTGTTGTTCCCGGTTGACGCCTTTAAAAACAATTTTCTACAGTCTCCATTTCAGAACGTTTAAAAACGTTTTAGGCTCCATACTTGGAAACCAGAGAAGTCTTTTCAAACAAGCTGAAATAACTTTAAGGCAAACAGCCGTGCTTCAGTCGTGAATTTAGAACACATTCAGAGTTGTGTTTAATGAGACTATTTTCAGGAAATGGAAACTGGAAAGTAGGTCTCCTAAGGACAAAAAAATAAAATGGGCAAAGTTTTTCGCCTGTTATAACATGATATAAATATTTCAAAACTAATGTCCCTTGTCTGTATGTTAATTTCTGGAAGTACAGCATACCTTTCAGAAGTAATTACTCATCAAAATTAGAGAAAGATAATCCTTTATAGGATCCTATACATTACACGTCAGTTTTAAATTGGCTTAATCATTAAAAAAAAAAAACTATCCTTACATTAAATGTTTACCTTGAAAAACCAGATTCTTAACCATTAGGTTTTCAGTAGAAAGTGCAGAAGTAAATCAAAGAAAAATACCATCATGAAATGAATCCTGCTTAAAGTATCACCAGACTGTGTTTTTAGATATTTAACGACTTCTATTACTCTGATCTAGAGTATTTTGGTCCCACAGTTTGACTATGTTATGAACTCAACATTAGATCGAAAATTTCCCACAGCGTAAAGAAATAACACTTTTTTTTTTTACCAGAGCTGTAAGTTCTGCTGTTCTGCCTTCTCTTGCTGCTGCTAAAAGTAATTCTTCAAGCTTTCTTTGTTGTGTCCTTTCTACAGCTGCAAAAGGAAAGGTACATATTACTCTACTTCTAGGCTGGATCCTATTAGCAAATTTATCACAGATGTGTAAAGAATAAAGGGATAGTGGTGAGAAAAGTCTCAATGCTTTGAATTCTAATTCAAATGCTGTGAGACTTCATTATCATTCTCACTGCCTTAGACTTCAGATTACAGAGCTGAACTTCCCTCACATTTAGATGAACTTATGTTTTTCAGTTCAGAGGTCTTTAAGTATGTTACTCACTATAAAACCCATCATAGATAATTATGAATTATTTTTTATGCTGAAATATTATTATTTATGTGCCTTGGAAAGACAGATTAAGTGGGCAGAGGAGCTCATATCTTCCAGAACTTTAGAATGTGTAAAGTAATAATAAGAAACAGTGTTTATAGGAAGACATTATTGTTGTTCAGTCACTAAGTCGTGTCCAACTCTTTGTAACCCTATGGACTGCACCAAGCCAGGCTTCCCTGTCCTTCACTGTCTCCTGGAGTTTGCTCATATTCATGTTCACTAAGACATACAAACCATATATTTAGGTTTATATATAAAGTCCATATTTTTATAAGAATATTTTATGTCCTTAACAAATACTATAGCATTTACTACTTGCCAAATTCCTTGCAAAACACTTAAAAATATTAACTCACTAAATCTGTGTAGCTACTCTTAACTATTTTGCCAATTTTATAGGTGAAGAAACTGAGGGAGGAACTTAACCTAAGGAACTTAACCTAAGTCACAGTCAGGACATGGAGGAGCTGGGACTTGAACTTGGGCAGGTGGGTTTCAGAGTACCTGCTCTTACTGTTACTCTGTGCTGCTCATACTTGCAGGGAATGAGAGCAATTTGGTTTGAGAGAGAGGAATGTGTAATAAGGTCTCATTTCTACTATATCTGAGTTCTGTTTTGGCTTTAGCAATAATCCCCCTTAAAATATGTGTATAATGTCCTCTGCAAAGGCTACCGGGGAGGAATATAAAAGTTTCCCAGGTCTTCCTGAGACATAATGAACATTTATTAATAGTAATTACTATGCACTAACAGTTGTTCAAGACATGATGCATGCCCCTGCATTTCAATTATAGGAAACACAAAGCTTGAATACTGGAATAGCTGGAACCAGTTTAGCTTTGTCTAAAGAACTAACCTTACTATATACCAGCATCTGCTATTCTCACATTTTTATTTCCACACCCAGATCCCCTCCCTTTCCATCTTGGAAGAAGGCTGCCAAGCCTCCACACAGGCTCCTAGTACTGCCTTCTTTTGCTGGAACTGATGCTCTTTAGCCTTTCTTCTCACTGGTTCTACAGCCACCAGTCTGTGAGCTTTTGAGAACAGTCCCTAGCCTTCTCTACATACCTCTCTGCAACTGCATGTATTTCCCAGAGCTGCACTTTATCCTCACAGTCATGCCTGAAGTCAGGTACCTGTTCTTACTCTTCTGTGTATCCTAGGCACTTATGACAGTATCTGACACAGTGCATGTTTAGCCAATAAATAGTCCCTGAATACTCAAACAATGCTTAATAATGATCATTCCAGACTTTAAGGAAGGGTCATTATGTTTCCTACGATTTCTCTCTAGATTGTCTAGGCTCATAAATGAAGGAAAACAGGATCTAGAGGTGAAAACTCTGCTTATGTTCCTGTCCTATATTCAATCTGGACACTGAAAAAAAAGACTGTTGGTCTAGCCAACACAAACAAGTACTCCAGTTTAAGGGACTTAAAGTTTCTAGAGTGCCAGTAATATTCTATTCCTTGATGTGGGTGCTGTTTACATGGATATGTTCTCTTGTGAAAACAGTAAGCCATACATTATTAATGTATACTTTTATCTATATATTTATACCTCAAAAATGTTTTTAAAGACAATACTCTACCCCCAAATAATTTGTCCTTTAAATTTTAAATGTCATATGACTGTAAACTTGCTCTTTTCAATCAGAATTCAGAGTTAGGGAAGACCACAAAGATCATGAAACCTAACTCCATTCTGACAAGACACTCACATACATGCCCAGGGTAGGTTAAATAGCAGTACACCTGAAAGGCAGGTGAGAAACTAGCAAATATACTTCATTAACAACAGAAAAATCACCATTTTGCAATTTCTATAGTAATGAGTGATTCGGGCAAGAATTATCAATGAACACTAAAATCACTGATTTGAAGTTTGTTGGTAATCAGGATATTTACCATGGTCTCAATTTTTCTCCCCAAGGATTATTTACTAATTACAAAAGTGGGACTATGTACTAAGTACCTTTACAGTGGACTACTAGTGATCAGGAGATCATTTCACCAATAGTAGAACAAAATGACATCAAGTACCTAAAATGATGCATTGGTATAAAGCATACAACCTCATCTATGCCAGCCACAACGTACGACAAGAACAGATAGCCTGAATCTAATTTTTATGAGAAGAGAAAAGCCCAAATTGAGGGGCACTCTACAACAGTAATATTATGATATTGATGTTAAATCTCATGAAGTTGATCATTATATAAGGAAATATCCTTGTTCTTAAGACATACAAACTGAAGTATTTAGGGCTAAAGTATAATGTCTATAAATTACTCCCTTATAGTGTAAGAAAAAATTAAAAGTACATAAGTAACATTAAATAATGTAAACCAGATGTAGCAAAATGTTAATAACTGGTGACTAAGTGCAGATGTACAAGTGTTTGTTGTATTATTCTTCAAACCTTCCTATAGGTTAGATATTTCTCAAAATAAAAGTCAAATGATATGAAGAAGGTACTGGAGTCCTCTCTAGTGCCTAAGAAGTAGTAATCTATCCTCTCCCAGGATTAGAAGTGTCTGGGAAGCTCACTACATCTTTTAAGGCAACCCAGGCCACTATTACAATAGACTGGACCCAAAGATAAACTCCCTGGCACTCCATTAACTAGACTATCAGCTGGCCCTGGTCAGCCTCAAATAAGAATATCCATCTTCCAATGTAACAGCCCTTGAAGTACTTGAGTATGATTGTTGTATCTACTAAAGCCTGTCCTTCTGGGGTGAAACATTTCTTATCTCTACATGCAAACCTGTGATCGGGTTTCTGGTCTCCCTGTGTGTGGTCTTGGTAGGTTGTGGATGCACTCCCTGTAGTCTGACCCACTTATCACGTTAGCCACAAATGATATCATACCTGGCTAAGGGAATTAGAGCAAAATCTCTCAATTTCTACTTCCACTTCCCCAGCCAGGATCATGCTGTAGCTGATAAATCATAGAGCCCATCAAGTCAACCAAACTCTTGCCCTTAACACAGCTGGGTTGTAAGGGTGTGAGGTCGGGTGCTTAGAGCATGTCTTTACAACTAGCCCCATTAAATGTCAACTTGTCATGCAAACCCAGTATCCCAGTCCATCAGTTCTGGGTTCTCATCTTATTGCAAACAAAATGACAGAACAGTCATTACAAACACTTATTACAGACAGACAGTACCTCATCCTCCCAATCAGATCACGATTTATTAAATGGCAGGGATCACATCTAGCATGTTCAATCTCCCCAAAATCACATAATACCGAGCCTTATAGAAGATGTTATGTGTTGATTTCTTTATTAAAAATCAAAGGTTTCATTTTAAATGCAAGAGCGAATAGAAATACTGACCTAAAAGGTGTCTGACAAGCAGACATTATCTTATAACTAGAGAAACAAGGAGACTTTAGGTTTCAAGGCCAACTGGAAAGTAATAAAAAGCAAGACTGTGCTCTGTACATCGATAAAAATACTACTAATAAATAAGTCAATGCCCTTCAAATGAAACATTTCCGTGCCCTCCTCTAAACTGCAAAGGAAAAAACAAAGGATGTGTGTGAAACTGCAACTTAAAATTCAATACCTTTATTCATAAGGGAGTAAATAAGAAATCTTCCCTTCTCT
This sequence comes from Nanger dama, assembly GCA_917880005.1. Taxonomy (NCBI): domain Eukaryota; kingdom Metazoa; phylum Chordata; class Mammalia; order Artiodactyla; family Bovidae; genus Nanger; species Nanger dama. The sequence goes on from CAKJTW010000090.1 coordinate 695,791, forward strand.
CCTACAGAAATACTACCCAAAAATAATTACAGCCAAAGCCCTAGATATTTGGGTAACAATCCTAACAAACGAAGCTTCCTGATGTAAGCATTGAAATATTTTTGCCTTAAACTATTTTTAGAGAAATCCCTCCTATGTCTTCTTAAATGTAATTGAATCTTTGAAGTTCATCCAGCAATGAAGCTGATCCATGAAGAAGTTACTGTGGCCGCTGTGTTACAGTGATGCCCTCAGGATAACAGAGTGGCCAGAGCTCTCTTTGCCAGAATCACGTGACTCCCAGGAGCCACACACTTCCAGCTTCCCTGTTCTGTGCTCCTGTATTCCTTCATTATCACACTTTTGCAGCCTTCCAGTTGTACTCTCTCAAGTCACTAATTTTTACTTTTAATTATGCTGGGGACTGAATTTTTAAAACTTGCCATAATGTTATATGAAGTAAGAATTCAAAAGCTCTGAGGAAGCTCTCAGACAGTTTTACATCCAATTGATGATTCTCAAATTACACTATCTTTGGAACACAGGCTCAAGTGTCATCTATTTTGGCATCTCAGAAGCCATTTTCTACTTAGATCCTGGGCCATGGCTATAATGAAGATAAATGCTGTCTAGAGTAGGATCCATAATATTTACCTTCAAGCATGTTTCTGATTTCTTTGTCATGAGTGACCTCCTTTGCTGTCTGTCCATTCCCATTAACAACAGTAGTATCAGCGTCGTGCTCTAGAAGAAGCATTACCAACTCCTAAAACAGCAGAGAAATTATCTTTAGCTATTATTAAACTAAAACTTTATTGTACTATAGCCCTTATTCAAATTTCTAATTACTACTGAATGTTTACAATAGAAACAATGACTACGTAGGAATCTTTAAAGCCCTTCAGCTCTGTTTAAATTAAATGACTACTAAGTAAGCATCATAAATGGAATACTCTACAGCTCAACTAGTTGTGATAACTGATTACTGCCTACACAGTTGCCAATCTCCAATTAACACAGACAACTTCTATAATTGATTTTTAAAGTAAATTATCTGGTTGTTTTACCAAATTGATTCATGTGGTCACACGAAATATGAGTTAACAAAGCTATTAAAGTAGTAATTTCAATTAGATAATTAGAGCAGACAATACATTCATTTAACAGTATTCCAAGGCCTGTTGAAAAAAAAATAAATTCTTCAGCAGATTTGGATCTTTTAAAAATTGATTTTATACTGACATATATATATGGAATTTAGAAAGATAGTAATGATGACCCTGTATGTGAGACAACAAAACAGACACAGAGGTATAGAACGGACTTTTTGGCCTCTGAGGGAGAGGGAAAGGGTGGGATGATTTGGGAGAATGGTATTGAAACATGTATACTATCATGTAAGAAATGAAGCGCCAGTCTATGTTCAATACAGGATACAGGATGCTTGGGGCTGGTGCACTGGATGATCCAGAGAGATGATGTGGGGTGGGAGGTGGGAGGGGGCTTCGGCACTGGGAGATCGTGTACACCTGTGGCTGATTCATGTCAATGTATGGCAAAACCAATAGAGTATTGTAATGTAGAATAAAGTAAAAATAAAATTTAAAAAAAAGCCATTAATCTTACAAATAAAAAAATTTAATTTTAATGTTTATAAGAAACAAGACATAATTTTCTGAAGTGACATAGACTGATGGGATACAACACTAACAAAGGGATGGGTTATAATGAAGCAAATGACCTCCTGAAGTCAATTTTCAACAACGGAGTATCAGCTACATCCTTCATATTTACTCTAAGTGGCTAACAGCTCTCTTAGGAATTTGAAACTAATCAGCCCAGTATCACTGGTTCAGTTATATAACTTAAGACAGTGACAGGTGGATGAGCATGCAAGAGATTCACAGGAAACTATTAGAGATTTGCTGTTTAATTTCATGAGGGTGTGTAGCACTCAGGCAGGGGATGTGGTAACACTTGTTCTTTAGTTCTACAGGAAGACAGGATGAAACACAGTGCTACCCTAACCTCTAGGTTGACAGTACAGTCATACCCGTGGGAACTGATATTCTGTGTCATTACACGTTATGTTTTCCTACGAGTTTCCTTTTTCCACTGGGCCATACAATTTTTACCTTTCTTTAAAAGAATTTTGTGTAGTTTCTAAAAAAAAAAACAAACCTTAAATATACATGGAAACACAGACAGGAAGAAGAAAAAAAATACTTATTGTCCTGGTTACTCCATGACCACCATAAACATTTTGGCAGGTTTCTTTCTAATCATTTTTCCCATGTATAAGTTTGAGATTTTCAAAAATATATAATTTTATTTGTATGACACAATTAAGTTATACTCCACTTGCCTAATATATCATTTTCTAGGCTATTATAGTGTTCATGAACATACTTTTCACTAAATATTCTATAATATATACTACCACATTTTACAAATAGAAAAATTGCTAAGAAGTGTAATATGTTAGTAAATTCTTATAAAATATCTTCTCATTTCCTATGTTTTTAAATAAAAGATTTTGGGAGAAGTGTTTTTATGCTTCATACAGAGAGTTCGTATTAGTAAAGAAAGTAGAACATAGAATGATAGAAAATATTTATAAATCATATCTGAAAAGGAAACTGCATGCAAGATATATGAAGAACTTTTTACAACTAAACAATAAAAAGATAATCCAATTAAAAAATGGGCAAAGATAAAAATGAACAATCAGAAAAGAAACTTAAGAAAAACGATTCCATTTACAATGGCATCAAAAAGAATAAAATGCTTCGATGTAAACGTAAGCATGGAGATGAAAGATTTGTACACTAAAACTACAAATATAGCTGAAAGAACTTAGACATAACTAAGTGAGAAGACATCCAGGAGTCATGAATGGGAAGAAAATACTGTTGAGAACTGAGCACTACCAAAAGGAATCCACAGATTCAACGTAATCCCTATCAAATCCCAATGTGTTTTTTGGTCCAGAAACAGAAAATTCCACCCTAAAATTCACATGGAAACTCAAGAGACTCCAAATCACCAAAACAATACTGAAAAAGAACAAAGTCACACTTCCAGATTTCAAAATTCACCTCCAAGCTGATCAAAGTAATCAAGACAGTGCTATAATAACAAAGACAGACATGTAAACCAATGGAAGAGACAGAGTCCAGAAATAAACTCTCATATATGTGTTCAAATGATTTTCAACAAGGGTGCCAAAACCATTCAAAGGGAAAAGGACAGTCTCTTCAACAAATGGTGCTGGGAAAAACTGGACAGTCACATGTGAAAAAATAAAACTGGACCCATATACTTTACAACATATACAAAAATTAACAGAAAATGGATGAAAGACTTAGTGGAAAACTTAAAACAAAAACTCTTAGAAGAAAGTATAAGAGGAAGCTACATGACATTAGATTTAGCAATGATTTTTTGGATACAACACCAAAAACATAGGTTAAAAAAAAATAAACTGGACTAAATCAAAATTTAAAAATTTCTACAACAAACAGCAGTATCAAGAGCATGAAAAGGCAATCCAGAGTGGGAGAAAATATTTGAAAATCATGTGTCTGATCTAGGATTTATATCTAGAATATGTACACAACTTCTAAATAACTCAACATCAACCAACCAAACTATCGATTTTAAAAATAAGCAAAGAATCGGAAAAGGTTACATACTGTATGACTCCAACTACATGACATTTGGGAAAAGGCAGAACTGTGGAGACAAGAGAAAGATCAGTGGCTGCCAGGGGTTGGAGTAGGAGGGGTGAACAAGGAGAGCACAGAGGATTTTTAGGGCAGTGAAAACACTGTAATGATGGACACATTTCGTTACATTTTTTCTCAGTGCACATACAAGAGCAAACCCTAAAGTAAACTACAGACTTTGGGTGGTTGCAATGTGTTAGTGTAGGGTCATAACTTGCTTTAAGGGAAAAAGAAAAAGGACCACACTGGTGAGGAATGTTGATAATGGGATGCATGTGTGTAAGCACAATATACGTGAGAAATCTGTGTCTTCCTCTCAATCTTGGTGTGAGCCTGAAACTACTCTACAAATCTGTCTTTAAAATTAAATAAATAAATATATGGGCAATGGATTCAACAGATAATTTTTCCAAGAAAAATGGCCAGTAAGTATATGAACAGATGCTCGACAAATCATTATGGAAATGCAAATCAAAACCAAATGAGATACCATTTCACAACCTTTAGAATGCCTAAAATTAAGACTGACAACAACAAGTGCAATGAGGATGTGGAGAAAATGAAACCTTCACACACGGCCAGTGGCAAAGTAAAATGGTGTATAGCTGCTTTGGAAATCAGTTTGGCAGCTCTGCAAAATACTCAACATAGAAATACCATGTGGTATGGCAATTCCACTCCTAGGTAAAGACACAAGAGAAATGAAAATATATGTCCATGACAAAATCTTGCACATGAATGTTCAAAGAATATTCAAAACATCCAAAAATTGGAAACAACCCAAATGTCCATCAGCTGATGGTAGGATAAATAAAATGTTCCATACAGTGGAAAGCTATGCTTAGTCGCTCAGTCATATCTGACTCTTTGCGACCCCTGGACTATATAGCCCACCAGGCTCCTCTGTCCATGGGGATTCTCCAGGCAAGAATACTGCAGTGGGTTGCCATGCCCTCCTCCAGGGGATCTTCCCAACCCAGGGATCGAACTCAAGTCTCCCATACTGTAAGCAGATTCTTTACCATCTGAGCCACCAGGGAAGCCCAACAATACTGGAGTGATAGCCTATCCCTTTTCAGGGGACCTTCCCGACCCAGGAATCAAACCAGGGTCTCCTGCATTGCAGGCAGATTCTTTACCAGCTGAGCTACCAGGGGAGCCCTTACAATGGAATATTATGTGGCAATAAAAAAAATGAAGTACTGATATACATTATAATCATGGATAAGCCTTGAAAACATTATGCTCAATAAAAGAAGCCAGTCACAGAAAATCATGTGTTACATGCTTCCATTAATGTTAAATGTCTAGAATGCACAAATCTAAAGAGACAGTAAATTAGTGGTTGCCAGAGCCTGGGGAGAAGGGGTAAGGGAATAACAGATTGTAAGTACAAGATTTCTTTTAGGGTAATCCAAATGTTCTAAAACTGATTTGTGTTAATGGTTGCACACATCTGTCAACATACCTGAATCACTGAATTGTATATGGGTGACCTGTAAAGTACATGAAATAGACCACAATCATGTGCCTATAGAAAGAGAGTAGAGATTATTCAAGCCTGGTACCACATGGCACATTCAAGTTAATAAATGTTATTTCTCAATCCAGCTCACCTAATTGTTTCATACAATCTCTGTAACTGCACCAATGTTCTAGTAATTAATTGTCCCAATTTTCAAGAAAGTATAAGAACTAATGTGGTGGACTTCCTGTTCAGTTTAGTGGCTCAGTCGTGTCTGACTCTTTGTGACCCCATGAATCGCAGCACGCCAGGCCTCCCTGTCCATCACCAACTCCCAGAGTTCACTCAGACTCACGTCCATCGAGTCAGTAATGCCATCCAGCCATCTCATCCTCTGTCGTCCCCTTCTCCTCCTGCCCCCAATCCCTCCCAGCATCAGAGTCTTTTCCAATGAGTCAGCTCTTCTCATGAGGTGGCCAAAGTACTGGAGTTTCAGCTTTAGCATCATTCCTTCCAAAGAAATCCCAGGGTTGATCTCCTTCAGAATGGACTGGTTGGATCTCCTTGCAGTCCAAGGGACTCTCAAGAGTCTTCTCCAATACCACAGTTCAAAAGCATCAATTCTTCGGCACTCAGTCTTCTTCACAGTGCAACCCTCACATCCATACATGACTACTGGAAAAACCATAGCCTTGACTAGACGAACCTTAGTCGGCAAAGTAAGATCTCTGCTTTTGAATATACTATCTAGGTTGGTCATAACTTTTCTTCCAAGGAGTAAGCATCTTTAATTTCATGGCTGCAGTTACCATCTGCAGCAAGGACTTTCTGTTAGGGAAATTAAAATGGAAGAAGTCTTGTTCAGGCTTCAGAAGCAGGAGATAAGACCTCTGACCTTGCTTCTGCCTGAGCACTGCCTGTGTTCTCTACCTCCCAAAAGCACAGCTAGTCAGGCAGCACTTTAAATAAGCAAGGTAGTGGGGTCTTGGAATTGAGTCCCTAGAGGCCTGCCAACCAGTTTAATGATATCTTGTGACTCGCACTTCAGTTCAGTCACTCAGTCATGTCCAACTCTTTGTGACCCCATGGACTGCAGCATACCAAGCTTCCCTGTCTATCACCAACTCCTGCTGGAGCTTGCTCAAATTCATGTCCATTGAGTCGGTGATGCCATCCAACCATCTCATCCTCTGTCATCCCCCTTCTCCCTCCTGCCCTCAATCTTTCCTAGCACCAGGGTCTTTTCCAATGAGTCGGTTCTTCACATCAGGTTGCCAAAGTACTGAAGTTTCAGCTTCAGCATCAGTCCTTCCAATGAATATTCAGGACTGATTTCCTTTAGGATTGATTGGTTGGATCTCCTTGCTCTCCAAGGGACTCTAAAGAGTCTTCTCCAACACCACAGTTCAAAAGCATCAATTCTTTGGCACTCAGCTTTCTTTACATTCCAATTCTCACATCCATACATGACCACTGGAAAAACCTGACTAGATGGACCTTTGTCAGCAAAGTAACATCTCTACTTTTTAATATGCTGTCTAGGTTGGCCATAGCTTTCTTTCCAAGTAGCAAGTGTCTTTTAATGTCATGGCTGCAGTCACCATCTACAGTGATTTTTGAACCTCCAAAAATAAAGTCTCTCACTGTTTTGTTTCCCCATCTATTTGCCAGGAACTGATGGGACCAGATGCCACCATCTTCGTTTTCTGAATGTTGAGCTTTAAGCCAACTTTTTCACTCTCCTCTTTCACTTTCATCAAGAGGCTCTTTAGTTCTTCATTTTCTGCCATAAGGGTGGTGTCATCTGCATATTTGAGGTTATTGATATTTGTCCCAGCAATCTTGACTCCAGCTTGTGCTTCATCCAGCCTGGCATTTCACATGATACACTCTGCATATAAGTTAAATAAGCAGGGTGACAATATACAGCCTTGATGTACTCCTTTCCCAATTTGGAAGCAGTCTGTTGTTCCATGTCCAGTTCTAACTGTTCCTTCTTGACCTGCACACAGACTTCTCAGGAGGCAGGTCAGGTAGTCTGGTATTTCCATCTCTTGAAGAATTTTCCAGTTTGTTGTGATCCACCCAGTCAAAAGTTTGGCATAGTCAATAAAGCAGAAGTAGATTTTTTCTGGAACTCTCTTGCTTTTTGATGATCCGATGGATGTTGGCAATTTGATCTCTGGTTCCTCTATCTTTTCTAAAACCAGCTTGAACATCTGGAAGTTCACAGTTCACAGACTGTTGAAGCCTGGCTTGGAGAATTTTGAGCATTACTTTGCTAGCGTGTGAGATGACTACAATTGTACAGTAGCTTGAACATTCTTTGGCATTGCCTTTCCTTGGGATTGGAATGAAAGCTGACCTTTTCCAGTCCTGTGGCTACTGATGAGTTTTCCAAATTTGCTGGCATATTGAGTGCAGTACTTGAACAGCATCATCTTAACTCACAAGATAAAACAAACAGCATTGTAAAAAGGTTACAGTAAAACTAAAGCTACATTTTTGCATGCAAATTGATGGTGATATCAGTTTGTGGCCTGGGATTATAAGCGGGAATCCCAGAAACTGCAATCTGAAGTCTCGCGCGTGGAGTTGAAACACTGCTCAAGACCTCTTCTCAATTAGGACTCCAGACTGCTGTTCCTCAAGGCTCCCAAGCATGCGGTCTAAGCCTGGATGCTGGTCAGCCCAATTTGGTGTTGCACGTGCTGTTACTCTTCTCTCTGTTTCTATTTCTCTTTTCTTTTAATGACTGTATACGGAAATTAAGTTACATAATCCTCTATTAAATACTAAAAGTGTTTATTTGGGTGTAATGAGTGGTTTCTTTTGTTAATGACGCCTTCAAACCTGAAACAAAAGTAAAACTTTCAGCAAGGGAGAAACAGACATAGAGAACAGGCCTATGGATGAGGAGGGGGATGGTGAGGGGTGAGACAGGAAGAGGAAGGAGAGGGTGAGATGTATGGAGAGTGTAACATGGAAACTTGCAGTACCATATGTCAAATAGATAGCCAATAGGAATTGGCTGTATGACTTAGGAAACTCAAACAGGGGCTCTGTGACAATCTAGAGGGGTGGGATGGGGCGGGAGGTTTGGGAGGGAGGGTACATGGGTGTACCTATGGCTGATTCTTGTTGATGTATGACAGAAACCCACAAAAATTTGCAAAGTAATTATTCTTCAATTAAAAAAATGAAGTGGGGAAAAAAAAAAAAAACCTACTTCCCTGGTGGTCTAGCAGCTAAGATGCTATACTCCCAATGCAGGGGATCCAGGTTTAATCACTGGTCAAGAAACAAGATTCCACATGTTACAACTAAGTATCTCACACTGTGACGAAATCCCTCATACCACAACTAAGACTCAGCACAGCCAAATTACTTATTTAAGAACGTTAAAAAAAAAAAGGAATTAATGTGGAGCCAGACTGATATAGATACCCAAAGGGCTGGACTATGGAAAATAGGCAGAAGAAATGGTATGTACACAGACAGACAGGTACCTTTAAGAAAACAGAATATGCTTCAATTATGTGAAAACAGGCTACAGGGGAAATCAAGGTAATGCAGATGGTCGGAGCTGCTCCATGCAATCTCGGGGGTTTGACAAGGGAAGGGACACCTTTGAAAGGGTTCAGAGGAATAAAAATCAGACTGTAAGTTACAAAGAACACCTGACCACCCTGTGAAGAAGAGCCAACGTTCTCCGAGTGTGGTCCCCAGACCTGCAGTATCTGCACGAACCATGAAATTGGCAGAAGTGCAAGTTCTTAAGCCCCTCTCAGATCCACTGAATTAGAAATGCCAGGGATAAGACCCAGAAACTTGTGGGTTAAGAAGCCCTCCAGGTGAGGAACTCAAGTGCTCAGGCAGAAGTCATCAGAAGAGGTTTTTATTTAAATCACAATTAGAAAAAAAGAAGGCAGCTCGGTGATTGGATTTTACTGCAGGGATGGGAATGAAACACTCCTAACAGAGAGGTCACCAGTGATTTTTAGTATCTCAGTGGGTAGAGGAAGTTTTAATTTTCTTCAAGGGTCTGCTGTAGCATTATTCTTATATTTAAGGAAAGAAGTTTTTAAGCCAAACTGTGCTTCTCTATGCCAACACTAAAGACCATCCTGCCCTCTAACACTGTGTGTGGTCAGCTGTGTCTGACTCTCCATGACCCCATGGACTGCAGCCTGCCAGACTCCTCTGTCCATGGGATTTTCCACTAAGAATACCAGTGGGTTGCCATTTCCTCCTCCAAGGGATCTTCCCTACCCAGTAATTGAACCCACATTTCTTTCATCTCCTGCACTGGACCTAACATTTTGTACAGATAGCAAAAGATTAACTATAATCTTCATCCCTCAGGATCTAGAATTCCTAATATAGTCCTGAGCAGTCTTTGATGCTTTTTCACAAAATTCCAGCTCCAACCACTGTTTCCTAATAAGTTTTCCTTGTGTCAGCTGAATATGTGGTTCTCTTCTGCACAATCTGCCAACTCTCCACACTCATTAATTATTCAGTTAACATACTTAAGCTCTTACATTGTACAAGACCCTCCACACATCAGAGAAAACATATCTGGATGATGAATACTGAAGGGATCCAAGAAAGAGAAAGTGCTGACGAAAATCAGAGCTGAGATTAGGATACTGACTGGGGCACTGCTGGACAAGGTGGGATTACAAGGTTGGAAAAAAAGATTGGAAAAGGCACTGGGAAACAGGGCAGTCCAGGTAAAAAGCAATGAGCATTTTCTCAAGCAGTCAGGAAAAAAGAGAATTTAAAGTGACAAATACTTCAATGACCAATACAAATACTGCATAAAGAACTTGTGTGAAGGAAGAGACATCCCATGTTAGAAACGTGAAATTCCAGATCCCTGAGCGGTGAGGAGCCCAAACACACAGCGAACACAGAAGACCTGGATGCCTGGAAAGAAGTAGGAGGTCAAGATAGGTTTCCAAATAATCCCCCAGGAGAAACGATGAAGCCTTAAGTGTGGATGGGTTTCTTAGGGGGACAGTTTCAAGAGGAAAGAGAAGAATGATTTTTAAAAATCAGAGGAACACCTAAAATGAAAAGTAAGGAAAATGAGCAAACACAAACAGGTAGGAACCAGCTGAAGAGCAACCAAGGATGCAGCAAGAGAAACAGACTTCACAGTGCCTTTTCCCAGAAGCGTGATCAGCTCTGTGAGAGCACAGCTCTGGAAAATACGGGACGAAACCTTAAAAATAGTGAATCCCTGAGACTTCCCTGAGGGTCTAGTGGTTAAGACTTCCTTCTCACACAGGGAGATAGGGTTTGATCCCTGATCAGTGAACTAATCCCACACACCACAACTCAGAGTTCACATGCTGCAACTAAGTCCCAGTACCACCAATAATTAAATTAAAAAAATTTTTTTAAGAGTCAAAAGAAAATGCTGGAAATAAGATAAAGAATGCCTTTAATGACCTCAGTAGACATCAGAGCGCAGTTGAGAAAACAAATCAGTAAATCTGAAGACAGGTCAACAGAAATTAGTCAAACACTAAGAGAAAAAAGATGGCCTGGAGGGAGGAAGTGGTAGGAAGAGGGGAAAAGAAAGGAGAAAACACAGAACTGAGCACCCGTTCAACAAATGTATAGTAAGTTACTGAAGCATTTGCATGAAGTAGTACTTTCTGAATCTAGCAAAAAGAATAAAAAGGAAAAAAGATGCGGAAAGCAGCATCTGCTACCATTTGCCCTGGTAACTCCAGGGCAATTTGCCTTCTGAAATGCTATATCCTGCTAACCATTTCCATAACTCTCTGCAGGTCAGCCCTCTCGACCTCGACCCTCTAAACTCACTCATGCATTACCATAACTACAGCAACTTGATTTCTGATGTTTAAGTGCCACCTCCAGGCCCCTACTGTTTGGAGGGCCTATCCCCACTGCTACCAGTGAGGCAGATTTGCACAGGCATTTCCTTTTCTTGGTGGCATGCAGGATTTTAGCAGTTCCCCAACCAGGGATGGAACCCACGGCCCGTGCAGTGGAAGCACGGAGTCTTAACCACTGGGTCACCAGGGAAGCTCCCTGCAATGCAATTTCCTCAAGGCAGCCCTGGACCTCAGAGGACATAGAAACAGTTTCTCAGTGGTGCTGGGGCCTTTTCTGCCCACGATTTCTCAGTGTTTTGGTAGATGATGCATCTCCAGGCCCTCCCAGGGCACAAACTATCTGGTATGATCCATATTCAACCAGCATGCCTGCTTATTTAAAACCTTCTTCAGTTATCTGCCATGACATTTCTGGCATTTTGTCACTTATAATGGGGCCCACTGCTTTGTTCATGCTGCTAGGAGCCTTCCAGATACACCTCAACTTGTAACATCAAAAGAAATCAACAATGGTCAGAAGCCAAAGACAGATGCTCCAATAAAAGTCATGATACCTTGTCCAGTCCCTGGACCTGATTCAATTTCAGACTTAGAACTATGTTATCGAAGGAGAGGCCAAACCCTGGAAGCGAAGATTCTGCAGCCCCAAAGCAAATATTCAGTCATGAATCTCTCAGACCATCCTCGAAGGGACCAATGACCATTTACTCAAGTTTAACTGTACGCCAGGAAATGGGAAAACCCAAACATTTCACAAGTTACTAAGTACAAGATGCGAGAGACTCAGCTTTATCTGGCCCCTCTGTTAGACACAAGGCATACAGAGAAGTGTGATATAAAAGACACCTGGGCCAGGTCCGCTTCAGAGTGTATGCACTGAGTCCACAAACACATCCAGAGGACACTCTCCAGTCTCTAAATGTGTAATCGGAGCAGACATGTTAAGTTGTTGGCAAACGCTCACATCCCTTCCTTGGTCTACAGTGTAAAAAGCCACATGGAGGCTCTAAGTCTGCCCTACCCCATATCCCGGCCAGGATAAATAAAAACCAATGTCCCACTTAGGGAGGATGACAGCAATTAGTGCCACCCTTAAAAACCCAAGTATGCAGGGCTGACGGTCCCTACAATGCTTCCATTTAACTTACCACTCTGTCACTGTGAAACCAGAAGCAAAGCGGAGGATGGCAGTGGACTCCCACAAACTCAACCAAACAGCCCCAATTCTACCATTCTGCCAGATGCCAAATCTTTGCTGGAGCTGGTTAATACTACTTAAGTACACAGTACACAGCAACTGATCTGGCAAACATATTCCTCTCTATCCTCACTAAGAAGAAAAGACAGAAGACACTGTATTCACACAGACAATAGTAACACATTTACACTTGTAATTCTGCCTCAGAACCATCTGGGCATCCTGCCGAAATCACCCTGGTCCACTTCACCAATGATGTCCTGGTAACAAAACCAGATGAGCAAGGAGGAGAATGCTGAAGGTCTGAATAAGATACATGCGCTTCAGAGGGTGGGCAACTTATGATTTAGGGGCTTTTTTCGTGTCAGTAAATTCTCAGGGGCTCAGTGGTATGGGTAACATCAGGACACTGCTCCCAAAAGTGATGAACTTGCACTTCCATCTTGCACTTTCTAAAACAAAGGAGGAAGCACAACACCTTCCTCCAGAATCAGGAACAGCATATTCCACATCTAGCAGAAACGTTCTGATTCCTGTGCCAGATGAGAGAGGAGACCTGAACATTTGGCTCCTGTGTCAAAAGACCAGGAGGCAAGAAGAGCCACCATCCTAGCAGAGGTAGTTAACTTGAACATCAGAAGAAAGTAGGACTATACACAACAGAAACACAAGATCACACTTCATGTGCAGATGATACACTGAAGTGTGTCTCATGGTGTTTCCTCGTCCAACTTTGACAGTAAATGGACAAGTGTAACAACCCCAGTCTAAGAAGGCATGGTATCCAAGGACTGGGACCTCCAGGCTTGGGGGCCTGAGCCCCACCCCCAGGTAAGCCCCAAAGACAAGATCTGCGAGCCGAGGGGAGGGGGCATCTAGAGCACGTAGTCCAAGAGGGAGAAGATTCAACTGTGGCCCCAAAGCCGATTATAGCAACAGGAGCTCCCCATGGTCAGCTGAGGCAGCCCTCGTGGGAGCATCAGCTTGACCCCAGCCTCTGCTCATCCCTTCCACAGATGTGAACCTTAGCACTCCAATGAGCCTGTTGCACACTCACCTCCAACTCTGTCTGCCTTCTCAGAAGCTCAATCTACAAGAAATAGCAATGTTTATACCTAAATTTTAGGGACGTCATGTTGTGGTAAATGCAACAATACACATCAAGTTGTCTGGACAGTGCTCGACTCACAGAAGACGCTCAATCTATAAGCATGAGAAGGCATACCCTAGGGAACAAGATAGCCAAAGCTTATGTAGACGCCAGGATTATCTGTATCCTCTAGATTCCAGGTGAGAGATACAAAATACCTGAGACACAGAACACAGGAAACCTTGATTTCTATGTAGTCTCAGCTCCAGCAAAAGATAGTAAGTGCAAACAAAGGTCCATACTACAATCCAGTGTTAGCTGTATTGACTGTATTCCAATATTCAATTGATTGTAGAAGATGTAAAAACCCCAGAAATAGAACTGCATTTGAAAAATAAAGAAACAAATGCTAAATACAACATCTTAAAATCCTGAAATATTAATTTTTATTAAGGAACAGTAGAGGTCGCTAGTGGGCCAAGAAAAGCCTACAGGTTCCTCATAAAATTTTGGAAGCTGCATTTTATATATTTGAAAGGATAAGAATTTAAAATGCTTTGTAACAAGCCACATCCCTTTCAACTCCTCATTCTATTTATCAAATCACCACCCAATCATAAAACTATCTCCGTGGTAAAAGATCACATCAGAAGAGGATAATTTGATTCCTTTCATAAGTACAATTAGAAATTAAACTTTTTCAAAATTTAATCATGCTTAGATATTGAGCACATAAATTTTTAATGTTTCATCCATAGCATGACCATTTAGCTTCAGCTCAATCTTATTTTCTAACACAAGTGATAACATCATGTGTATGCTAATGTTCAAATCAAACTAAGGCCTAATTTAGCATGGTCTTATGTTCCAAGTTCAAGGGAATAGTCAAATATGCAAAGAAGCCAGCACAGATCAATGAACTGATTGGATCTAGGTAATTACACAGATGGTAATTATGCAGTAAGACTGGTGCTTCTGAAGGATACAAATTAAGTGGAACGTATACAATTCCTTGGGAGCAAGAGTAACACAATCTAGTGGTAGAATTAAAACCCAGCAACTAAGATACCATGTAGAAGATGAATGACAATGCTATAATATTCTCAGGAAATCTGGAAAATAACAGCTTCCTTCTCATTGCAGTAAGTCAGGAAAGAATTTAAGGAGACAGCACTTGAGCTACACTTTCAAGAATGGGTAGATGTGGGTCATGCAGAAATAGATGGCCAAGAACTTTCCGAGGTGCACAGAGAAGAACGAGAAGGGCAGGGCTATGAAGGAAAACAGCAAGCAGTTCACATATGAGTCAGGAAAATTAAACTATCTGCAGCTCATTTTTAACCTCCCCCACCTCTGACCTCAGAGTCAAGCACAGCAATTAACCCACTACCTTAATATTTTTTTAGTATAATGGGTATTTTTTCCATTAAAGACTGTATCTGGTCCACAAATATCAATATATGAATAAATAGACCAAATAAGGTGGAATGTACTAATTCAAACATGCTGAGCACACATTTACTGGGTTGATTAATAATTTATATGAAAAACAGTTAAGTCTAATCATAATAATGAAAAGTATAAAACCATATAATAAAATTTTAACTTGTGATATATGCACATAAATCTTCCAATTATGGGGATTACAAAACTACCTTTATGGGGTATGTTAGACAATGGTTAATAAACAGAAAAAACAAGAAATTCACTCTATGTCATAGTTAATTTACCAGATCATTGAAATAACAAAAGTACCAGGAAAAAGGTGAAGTAAATTTTGGCTATGGTGGCATACAGATCAGTGAATTATCATCCTGAAAAATAGGGACAAAATTGGACAAAATTATAAAACTACTCACTTCATGGGGTAAGGTATCGACTAAAGCAGGGGCCCCCAAACTCTGGGATCTAATGCCTGTTGATCTGAGGTGGTGGTGATATAATAATAATGGAAGCAAAGTGCACAATAAGTGAAATGCAGTTAAATCATCATCAAACCACCCCTCCCTGCCCCTGGTCCTTGAAAACTGTCTTCCACAAAACCAGTCCCTGGTTCCAAAAAGGTTGGGTGCCGGAGTCCAGCCCTGGTGGATCCAGGGAATTTGAAGGGGGACGGCGTTGGCGAGGAAAACTTATTTATTAATATAAGATTAGATTAGGAAGAATTAGTGTACTAGGAAAATTAAATGGAGAAAAGAGTCTGAATAACTCGGCATACGTGGAAAGCCAATAAAGTTCCACACAAAGAACTTGCACCATCTACGTTGGGCCACCGGTGCCCGTTTGAATATCGGAGAGTGCCCCGCCTTGGGCTCTTCCTTACGGATCTTAGGAGCCGCGACAAGTAAGTAGACATGGTGAGCCTTCACATTCCAAGGGAATTAAGCCAAAAAAGGGGAGAAAAGAATGACATGGGGAAGCCCAGCATAGGTGCAAGACTCCAAAAACTATTTTTCAAAATCAGCTTATAAACCCCAAGTTGTACATAAGGGAATATGCAGAGTTATGCAGGGGCAGCAGTCCTGACCCTTTCTGTATATCTTTTTGTATACAAAAGGTCTCAGGTGATTTACATTATCTTCTGGCCAGGAGGCTTGCTAACACTTTTTGGCTCTCTTTCTTCATGAATGTTAATCTCGTTTCCTCTGAAGTGTTTTTCTTTAATTTGCATCTCCTTAAAGCACTAAAGTTACATCTCTATAGAACAAAGGTGCAGTGGGTTATAACAAAGAAGGTACTTAAAGATTTAATGTTGCTACCTGTTTTTTCTATATACCAACTATATCAACAAATAAAAGATATGAAAATTGGGCAGCAAGTATTGGCTCAACAAATGAAACCTTTAATCAGTCCTATTCTAATGATTTTGACTCCTCGGAAGCCCCTACATTCCTAGGATGATTTAAGCTTCCTGTGCCTCCCGCGGTCAGGAGGCCTCAAACAATCACATGAGCAGCTGTACAAGTCCTGCAGGCAGGCTAGAAAGCCATCAGAGGGGTTTTTGGATTGAAACACTTGTATTATGCCCAGGAGATTTATTATCTAAAAGCTCTAAATTAATTTTTTTCCAGAAAAAGGTGCTGGGGGACAGCCCCCTGTTAATGACAGAAGAGTAGGTGGAAAGCATAGTACAGTAAAGCAGGCAGACTCTGGTCTTGGGGGGTGGATGCTCAGGAAATTCCAGGGGAACCCCTGAAGCTTAATAGCGTCCTTGCGTTTTGTCAGGTTCCCTTCCTCATGACCTTGTCACGGGTGGGATTCCTCACGCTGGCCCCCGGCAGTTGGGGATCACTGGATTAAAGAAACAAATTGAGAGGCACACTCAACAGGAACTAGAACTTCAGGTAAGAACAACAGGAGTCTTTAACCTAGCCACAGGCTGTGGTCACGCCCAACCCCCAATTCCCCAAGAAATCTGACCAGGCCAGGGCTGGCAATGAAAACCAGTAGCTCTGCCAGAGGGAAATGATTTGGAGCAACAGTACAAGAGGTCTTGTCAGCAAAAGTACCAAATTCAGTGGGAAATAAATGGAAAACCTACATCACAAGGCTCCTTTCCCATTAGAATATATCAGCCTTCTATTTCCACAAACCCAACAACTGAAGACATCATAAATTTATTACTTGACAGTTCTGGATTTCAGAAGTTCAAAATGGGCCTCACCGAGCTAGAATCAAGGCGTCAGCTAGGCTACAGTCCTTTCAGAAGTTCTAGCAGAGAACTCACTGCCTCGCTTTTCTTGCTTCTAGAGGTTGCCCATATTCCTTGGTCCCCTTGCTCCATCTTCCAAGCCAGAATCACTGTATCTCTCTGCCCATTCTCTCCTTGGCACGTCTCCCTCTCTATGACCCTTCTTCTGCCTCCCTCACTATTAAGGGCTTCTGTGGTTACACTGGGCCCACCAGATAATCCACAACAACTTTCCTCTTTTAAGGTCTGCTGATGAGCAACCTCAATTCCATCTACAGCTTTGACTTCCCCTTGCCATGTAACCCAGCACGCCCACAGGCTTCAGGAGCTAGGATGAGCACATCTCTGGAAGGCCATATTATGCCTACCACACAGGGCAAACGGCAAAGCAGCCTGGAAGTGAGAGAACCAACGAAGTAAGAGGCAAGCCACCCACACACTCCTGGCTGAGAGTGCAGGGGACATAGGAGAGGGCCCTGCACAAAGTAAAGCAGAGGGAGAAGTGAGAGATGGCTTAAGGCTGACAGCGCTCTACACACACACACACACACACACACACACACACACACACACACACACGGACACACACGGACACACACACACACACACACACACACACGGACCCCGTCAGCAGAGGGTAGCAGCCTCGTGGGACTGAGTATTCGGGTAAAGCCTCCACCAGAACACTGGCTGAAGTCTAGGAAATTGAGTCCACTGAAGGTGTTACAACAAAACCCCCACAGACAGAAGGGCTTAAATATGATTTCTTTCTCACAGTTTCCAAGGCTGGGAAGACCAAGATGAAGGCACAGAGCTGGTGGCTGGTGAAAGCCTATTTGTTGGTTCACAGATGTCCGTCCACCTTCTCACTTTGTCCTCATTTGGCAGAAGGGGCACAAGAACCCTCTAAGGTCTCTTCGGTAAGAGAACTAACTCCTTCACAAAAGGTCTACCATCATGACTTAATCACCTCCCAAAGGCCTCCTAATACCATCACACTGGGATTTCTATCTCAGGGGACACAGACATCCAGTACATAACAGAAACCATGCTCAGACGTTAAGACAGTTTTTTAAAAATCAGCAGAGACCTTCCCTGGTGGCCCAGTGGTTAAGAATTTTGCTTGTTTAAAAAAAAGAATTTTGCTTGTGATGCAGGGAATGTAGATTTGACCCCTGGTTGGGGAACTAGGATCCTGTATGCTGTGGGGCAACTAAAATCATGCCACAACTACTGAACCTGTAAGCCGCAACTAGAGAGTCCCTGTGCCACAATCAAAGATCCTGTATGCTGCAACTAAGTCCTGATGCAGCAAAATAAATATATAATAAAAAAAGAAAACTACTCTCTCTCTCTATACACACACACACACACACACACACACGTATGCTTAAAAGGAGAGAGAAAAGAGATATCAGACACATTCCAGATTTCACAGATGAAGACTAGGCAAGTTAATAAAAAATATATATATATAATAAGCTCAAAGGGAAAAAATCAGAATTCAGAGTTGCTAAAATACATTATATAGAATGTTCAGTTTTCAGTAAAAAGTTGTGAAACATGAAAAAACAAGGAAATATGACCCATACTGCAAAAAAAGCAGTAGAAACTGACTTTCAGTGGGTCCATATGTTGAATTTAAGTTCAGTTCAGTCACTCAGTTCTGTCTGACTCTTTGAGACTCCCACGGACTGCAACTCGCCAGGCTTCCCTGTCCATCACCAATTCCCCAGAGCCTGCTCAAACTCACGTCCATCGAGTCAGTGATGCCATCCAACCATCTCATCCTCTGTTATCACCTTCTCCTCCTGCCTTCAGTCTTTCCAAGCATCAACATCTTTTTCAATGAGTCAGTTCTTTGCATCAGGTGGCCAGAGTATTAGAGCTTCAGCTTCAGTCCTTCCAGTGAATATTTAGGACTGATTTCCTTTAGGATGGATTGGTTGGATTTCCTTGCAGCCCAAGGGACTCTCAAGAGTCTTCAACACCACAGTTCAAAAGCATCAGTTCTTTGGCGCTCAGCTTTATGGTCCAACTCTCACATCCATACATGACTATCGGAAAAACCATAGCTTTGACTAGATGGACCTTTGCTGGAAAAGTTATGTCTCTGCTTTTAATATGCTGTCTAGGTTTGACACAACTTTTCTTCCAAGGAGCAAGCGTCTTAATTTCATGGCTGCAGTCACCATCCGCAGTGATTTTGGTGTCCAAGAAAATAAAGTCTGTCACTGTTTCCATTGTTTCCTCATCTATTTGGCATGAAGTGATGGGACCGGATGCCATAATCTTCATTTTCTGAATGTTGAGTTTTAAGCCAGCTTTTTCACTCTCCCCTTTCACTTTCATCAAGAGGCTCTTTAGCTCCTCTTTGCTTTCTGCCGTAAGAGTGGTGTTATCTGCATATGCTGAATTTAGCAGATAGGAAGTATAAAGCTGCTGTTATATGCTCCAAAAGTAATATCCAGAGGGATAAAATGATACAGTAAAGAATATCTGTATAAAACAAGAGCAGGCAGTAAAGGAGAAACAAAGGAACAAAGAACCTGAGGCATATAGAAAATAAATACAATATTATAACTTTGGACTTACATTTTCTATAATTAAATGTGAATAGACTAAACAAACAAAGGTCCATATAGTCAAAGCTATGGTTTTTCCAGTAGTCATGTACAGATGTAGAAGTGGACCATAAAGAAGCCTGAATGCCAAAGAATTGATGCTTTCAAACTGTGGTGCTGGAGAAGACTCTTAAGAGTCCCTTGAGCAACAGGGAGATCAAACCAGTCAATCCTAAAAGAAATAAACTCTGAATATTCATTGGAAGGATTGATGCTGAAGCTCCAATACTTTTTGGCCATCTGATGCAAAGAGCCGACTCACTGGAAAAGACCCTGATGCTGGGAAAGATTGAGGGCAGGTAGAGAAGCAGGTAACAGAGGATGAGATGGTTGGATGGCATCACTGACTCAATGGACATGAGTTTGAGCAAACTCCAGGAGATAGTAAAGGACAGGGAAGCCTGGCAAGTTGCAGTCCGTGGGAGTCTCAAAGAGTCGGACAGGACTGAGCAACTGAACAGGCTAAACACTACATCAAAAGGAGAAATTTTCAGATGATAAAAACACACAACTGAGTTATATCCTGCCAACAACAGACATGTTAGATTCAAAGATACAAAGATGTTGAAAGTAAAAAAGGGAGAAAAGACATAATATAACTAGTAACTGCAAGAGCACTAGAGTGGCTACATTAACATAAAACAAAATTAACCTTATGGTAACAAATATTACTGAAGTCAAAGAAAGACATAAATAATGATAAAAAGTTTAACACATCAGGAAGGTATGCATATCCCATATAACATATCCTACAAAACCCCACTGTAAATGGATATGCATCTAACAGAACCACAGAATTTATGAAGCAAAACCTGACAAAATTAAAAATACACAATTCAAGAATTATAGTTGCAGACATCAATACCTCACACTCTCAGTATCTGATAAAACAAATCACTTAAAGATAAGAGATTTGAATAGCCCTACCAGCAATTTAACCTAATGTGCATTTATAGAATCCTCTGCCTCAATGTAGATATTTTTTTCAAGCACTCATGGAACATTCTCCAGGATAGATCAAATGCTATACTGTAAAATAATTCCTAATAAATTTTAAAAGAATTTAAAATACATTCTTCAAAAAATAAAGCAAGTTATCTGATCACAAGGGATGTTAAATTAGAAATTAACAATGGAAATTTGGGGAAATCTCCAAATATTTGGCAAACAATATACTTCTATTTAACCTGTGGGTCAAAGAAGAAATCACAAGGAAGCTTATAAATTACTATTATTAATAACTTTACACCAACAAATTAGACAACTTGGGTGAAAAGGGAAAATACCTAGAAAGACAAAACAACCAAAACTGACTCAGGAAGAAGCACCAAATCTGAACAGATCCGTATTAAATGAAATTCATTTGGTAATTTAAGATCTTCTCTCACAGAAAATCCAAGCATAGATGGTTTCACTGGTAAATTTTACCAAATATTTAAGAAAGAAAATATTAATCCTTCACAAGCTATTTCAGTAAGCAGAGGAGGAAAAACCACCTCTCACCTCATTCTACAAGGCTGGTATTACCCTGTTACCAAAGCCAGACGAACACATCTACAGAAAACTACAGAGCAGTATCTCTCAGGAATACAGACCCAAAATATCCTTAACAAAATATCAGAAAATAGAATCCAGCAACATAGAAAAAGGATCAATACCAAGTGGGATTTATATAGGAAAACAAGGCTGGCTTAACATCTCCAAATTAATGTAATATACCATATTAATGGGCTTCCCAGGTGGCTCAGCTGGTAAAGAATCTGCCTGCCAATCAGGAGCAGCAGGAGTCATGGGTTTGATCCCTGGGTTGGAGGATTCCCTAAGGTAGGAAATGGCAACCCACTCCAGTATTCTTGCCAGGATAATCTCACAGAGGAGCCTAATGTGCTACAGTTCACGGAGTCACGAACAGTTGGACACAACTGGGCAACTCACATGCTCACAGTATTAACAGAGTAATAAGCAAAAACCACATGATCATTTCAAAAGACATGAGAGCCATTCATGATAAAAAACAAAATAGAAACAGAAGAAAGCTTCCTGACCTAATGAAGGGCATTTAAGAGAAATTTACAACTAATATCATTCTTACTGGTTAAAGACTAGATGCTATTCCCCAAAGATAAAATAATCAAAGCAAAGATTTCTCCTCTCACTGTATTCAACACTGAACTAGAATCTAGTTAGTAAAACAAAGAGGGGGGAAAAGGATCTTGCTTTTCAGAGCAAGAAGTACATTTGTCTTTATCTGCAGATGGTATGTGGACTGTAGCCCACCAGGCTCCTCTGTCTATGGGATTTTCCAGGCAAGAATACTGGAGTGGGTTGCCATTTCCTTTTCCAGGGGATCTTCCCGAGCCAGGGATCGAACCCAGGTCTCCCACATTGCAGGCAGACGCTTTAACCTCTGAGCCACCAGGGAAGCCCCAGAAAATCCTATGGGCTCTGCAAAAACATACTAACACTAAAAAGCAAGTTCAGCATGAACACAAGAACAACATAAAAATTGTCTTTCTATACAGCAGCAATAAGAAATCAAAAAGAAATTAAGAGAAAACTTCCATCTAAGATAGCACCGTTATCAAATACAATGCATAGGAATAAATTTAACCAAAGAATACAAGATCTATATATTGAAAACTTCAAAATACTGCTCAGAGAAATTAAAGATCTAAGTGGAGAGGCATTTGATGTCCTTGGTTTTTAATCTGTCATTTCTTCCCAAATTTATCTATAGGTTCAGGACAACACAATCTCTAACAAAATCCCATCGTAAGAATTGACTGAATAATCCTAAAATTTATATAGAAACAAACTTGATCGAGATTAGAAAAAATAATTTAAAAGATCAAAGGTCAGAGAACTTACACTACTCAATATCAAAACTTAATTACAAAGCTACTATAATAAGACAGTGTGTTATTGGTGTAAGGACAGAATATAAATCAAACAAAGAGAACAGAAGTCCAGAAACAAACCCATTTATGATCAACTGATTTCCACAAAAGGTGTCAAGGCAATACAGAGGGCAAAGTCTCTCCAATAAACAGAAGACAGACTTAAAAATGTGGTATATGCATACAATAGAATGTCATTCAGCCCACAAAGGAACAAACTACCAACATACGCTATGCCATGGATGAACCTGAACTATAGTATACTAAAGGAGCTAGACACAAATGTTGGTATGATTCCCTTTACAAGAAATGTCTAGAAAAAGCAAACATCTAGAGACAGAAAGTATATCAGTGGTAGTCTGAGGCTTGACAAGAAACAAGAAATGAATATAAACAGGCACAAAGAAACTCTCTGTGGCAAATGGAAATGTTCCAAAACTGGATTGTGGTCATGGCTGCACAACTGTGTAAATGCACCAAAAACCACTGAACTGTATACTTAAGGAAGGTGAGTTTCAGGCAGTGTAAATTATTCCCCAATAAAACTGTTTAAAAAATGATAAAGAAGATGCAGGAGTTCCCCAATCCTGGGGACACAAGCAGAGACTGAATGAGCTTCTATCAGGGGCACTAGAGTGGAGCCCCATGACCTTCGTAATTGACCTCACTGTCCGTCACTAAGAGCCTGTGGTCTTTTGGACCCAAAGTGCTGGTATATACATTTTTCGTGGCTTTTCCCATTTGCTATTCCTAGGACTATAGAGGAGAAAACATTTGTGAGTGATTTTCCAAATATTTCACTTGAAAACATTGAACATAGAAGGTTTTTCACCTTTCGTCCTGTAAAGGCAGCCCGATGAAGTGGCGTGTCTCCCATGTCATTTAATACATTTACTTCCGCACCAGCCTAGTAAACATGAAAGTTTTAAACATCTTCCACATATCAAGAAATATACAAAGGTGAAAATAATTCCCTAAGAATATATTAAATATTAAAAGAATTAAAATACTTGTTAATAGTGACTGGTTGTCCCTAGTAAAAATAACTCAGTTCACATTAATATACTCGGTTAGCCAACAGGTTTGTTTGGAAAAACCCAAATGAACTTTTGGCCAACCCAATAGTAAGCTTCCTGAAAGTAAAAATCTACTTGATAGACAGAAAATAGTTTCTTTTGTTTAAAAATCTATCTGCCCTTCACTCTACTTTAGAAACACAAACGTTGAAAAAAAAAAAAAAGGAAAACAGTCTCTGAATAAAACAGCATATTTTCTCTACCAATTTAATAAGTTTTAAGGGAAAAAAAGAAAGAGATATCACAAATTAAATGGTGGAAGAACTGGAGGTTTAAGTGCTGTGTTGGCTCCCATATTTCATATTTGGGACCAACAGATCAATTTTAAAATGTAATCCAATCAACTTCAGAAATATCAGTATGAGCGAAAAATTATTCATCATAGAACTGAGAAACAGGAGTTCTTAAACAGTGCTCATTAAGAGATTATTACATTATTTTTTAAATACATACAATGAGCTTTGGCTATTTTTTTAAACTATGCTCAAAAAAACAATGTAGTATCTTCATTAATTCCTATGTCTATTTTTGCAACTTAAAAAAGTCAATAATATAAAAAATCAAACTAAAAACATAGAATTTTAATTAAGCTAATCAAATTCATGTATTTAGCAAAGAAAAATCAAGTGATAAGCAATTGCTAAGGCTGTTATGCATTATAGCCCAAATGGCTTTTCCTAAGACTTCTATAATTTACATAGTAGCCATATTTTTTATTTTTTGAAAAATTAAAGCCATAAAAATACCTTTAATAGATCCTGGACCACCTGTCTATGTCCAAAATAGCATGCCAGGTGAAGAGGTGTCCAGCCCAAATTAGACTTACTTCTTCCTAAAAAAAAAAAAAAAAAAAAAAATGGACAGAGGCATTTTTAGATGTTATTGAGGTAACTTTAGAGTAAAATTTCTCCCTAGTAGCTGCTCCAACAGAGAAGGCAATGGCAACCCACTCCAGTACTCTTGCCTGGAAAATCCCATGGACAGAGGAGCCTGGTAAGCTGCAGTCCACGGGATCACTAAGCTCGGACACGACTGAGCGACTTCACTTTCACTTTTCACTTTCATGCGTTGGAGAAGGAAATGGCAACCCACTCCAGTGTTCTTGCCTGGAGAATCCCAGGGACGGGGGAGCCTGGTGGGCTGCCGTCTATGGGGTCGCACAGAGTTGGACACGACTGAAGAGACTTAGCAGCAGCGCTTAAACATACTGGCCAGGGGCTCCCTTTCACCTAGCACGGCTGAAGTGTGAGTCACGAGGCTCGACACTAAAAGGGTTTGGAGTGAGATGGATTAGGACTCCCAGGGCCCAGATTCTTGCCACCTTCTAACTCGGTGTCCTCCTCTTAAAAGGGGGGCAGGAGGCCTGATGGGGGTTATATTCCAACTAGTCTGTGGCTCTAAGGTGCGAGTATCTAACCATTTGGCAACCATCAAACGAAGATGCGGTTCTCTTTGGCCACAGCATTTCATGAGAGGCAACTTTTGAAAACCTGTCCAGTGTTAGCGGGCTGGACAGGAAGGGGAAACCAAGAACCAGTCTTTCCTGTGTCTGAAAGCGGTCAGCGCTGCAGATAGGGACTGAAAACGGCGTCCTGACTTCAGATAAAACCTTGAGAAAACAAGGGTAAGGGTTATGAGTGTGGTCGAGTCCAACTAGAGAACGAGAGCATAAAAAGAGAATAAAAAGCAATGAAATGTCAGATCCCAGCTGAGGAGAGGTAAACAACTGAGTGTGGTGAAAATGAGCAATATAACTCAGTTTAGGGAAGAAAAAAAAAAAAGGGCACTATAATTTAGAGCTGAGAAATTTCAGAAGGTCACCCAACTTCCAATCAAGCTTGAGAGAATACAGCTTGTCAAAGCACCAGTGCCCACTGCCCTGGAGGGTCTACTGAAGCCCGGGAGCCACCTGGCCCCCGAGGAGGAGCTGGAAGTGAATGGCTGCTCTCAGCTCCTGGATTCAGGTTGAGGAGCCAACAGAAAGCCCACCATCAGCCTTGCTGTGCCCAGAACAGACCTTAAACCGCTCCTGGCAGGACTGCCAGCGCCAACAGTATCCCTGTGACTGTCTTCCATTCAGCAGACTCCAGTACTGTTCCCTCTCAAACGGGCGCCCACCGGAGCCCCTAACTCCAGAGGCAACACATCCATGAGCCACAGTCCATTTCACGGAACATTTCTCTTTACCCTCTGTCCTTAACTGGCAGCTGCCTCTTTCTGATGACAGATTCTCCTTTATCTCTTGGACAGGAGGCCTCCAGTTTCCACAGGCCCGCTGGTCCTCACGGCACAGAAGCCCTGTGACTCTCGCCATCGAAACCCAACTCTGTCTTCGGCTCGGTGACCTCACTCACATTACCATCCCTCTGTTGAGGCTTCTGCCATTAAGCACAGCTAGCCCAGCCTCCACCCCCACCCCAGAAGACTTTCTCTGCTGCCATCTACAGCCTCCCAGTGGCTCACCCCTGACCACTTAACTCTGGGCAACATAGTCTCTGTGGGGCAGATCCTGCCACCGCCACTGTCTACTGCAATTCAGTACCCTGGTATCTCAGACTCTCAGCTTCCCTCATTTCCCCACAAACCAGGCCTCTGCTCTACACTGGGTACCTGATCCCAGAGCCTGAGTCAGAATATCACTGTCAGGTCTGAACTCAGGAACAGAGTCCCCACTTTCCAGCTTGTTCACACAGGCAAATGCCCAGCTTGTTCTTCAATGGAACCAACCATCAAGTTCTTTAAACACTATGCTTACATGTAAACATCCCCACCATCCTCACTTCCTTCAATCAGTCCAGTGTCTATTTCTTGGTCCTCACTCAACATTTCTCTGCCAATACCCTCCAATATCCTATCTTTGTCACAGCAGCTTAGGAAAACCCCAGAGCCTGATAAATACATTTGCTCAATTCTTCTGTAACCAGAGTCAGGTCACTAACAGCAGCGGAAGAAAAATAACAGAATCCCGCGGATTCGTGGGCTCCATCAAGTCAGGATTTCACATTTCGGTGAAGCCCTCGCCAGGGTCCTTGCCAGAGCACCCTATTCAGGGGTCTCTCCTACGCTCCACCACAGGTCCTTCAATCCCCACTACTCCCTCAAGCCTCTTTCCCAGACACCTGCTTCTTAGCAAACAATCTCCTCTCAGCTTCAGGGAAAAGAGAAGTTTTCAGAGGACTCTCTGGGCTTCCTAGCAACCAATCCACCCCCCGCACCTCTGCCCACAGGCACCCTTCCGCCCTTCCTCCTGGGGCCTCAGGATAATCACACTTCCCATACCCTGGATCCCCTTCTCTCCTCCTACTTTCCAGGCGCTCCTTTTCCTCCTTATCTTTAACCACTCCCTTCTTCATCGCAAATAGGAAGCAGCAAATAAGCATTGGCAGGTCTTCCATCCAAAGAGCAAAAGCACCCAACTCTGACCATCGTCCCCTTCCTTCCCGCCTCCCCTTGCCCCCTGTACACTCTTTCCACCTCATTCCCTCCAGGAGCTACCCACTGACTGCAGACTAGCTTCACTTCCCACCACACCACTAACGCTGTCCTCACTTCACCCCAGTAAGTTGTGTCGCCGGATCCTAGGGGCACTTTCCAGCAGGCAGCACACTGCACCACCGGACAGTGTCAGCCAGCCCAGCCCACGAGCCTCCAGAGCCCTGCACCTCCTCCGAGGGCTCTGCGCAAACTTCCACTTTCTCTACTTCCTCTGACTGGGCCATTCATCACTGGAATCTCCAGCAATGACACGTCCTGGCCCTTTCCCACAGCTTTACCTGTTTACATGCTCTTGACTTCAAACTCCACATTTCCACCCTCTTACTCAGTTCTACGTTCGACTCTCTACTGTTCACCTCCACCTGGAGGACACAGGAATACCTTCTGCTCAGGAAGCACAAAGTTGAACTCACTTATCTCACACATGCACACTCGCACACAAAAACTCCCTGTCCCCACTCCCACTTTTCACAATCAACTGTCCCACTGTTCACCTCACTTCTCAATTCAGAAAAAGCTGCTGATGCTGAAGCTCCAATACTTTGGTCACCTGATGTGAAGACCCGACTCACTGGAAAAGACCCTGATGCTGGGAAAGACTGAGGGCAGGAGGAGAAGGGGGCGATAGAGGATGAGATGGTTGCATGGCATCATCGATTCAATGGACAGGAGTTTGAGCAAACTCTGGGAGATACTGAAGGAAAGGGAAGCCTGGAGTGCTGCAGTCCATGGGATCACAGAGAGTCAGACACGACTGAAGAACAACATACACTTTTCTACGGCCATACCACCCTGAAAGGGCTCCATCTCGTCCGATCTCAGAAGCTAAGCAGGGTTGGGCCTGGTTAGTACTCGGATGGGAGAAGTAAGTACCACTTGCTGGCTTTCTCCTTTTCACCCCTTCCACAACTCAAAGAGTCAGATCAGTTCTACCTCCTAAATGTTAACTACATCTAAACACTTTTTACCACGCCCACTGCTTCCAGTCCCACATGACCCACAGCAGCCTCCTTTGAGTTACTCAGCAGCTTCCTCACATCTAGTATTTCCACATGGGATTCTGGATCAAGAAGCTGACATTTCCAAAATCTTAAATTATTCTTAAAATAGCCCAAATATCCTTTACACTCTTTACTATTTATTATGGATATCCAAAATTTTTGATCAGTAAGAAATAATCAAGTTTAGAAATATGTACAGAAAATTATACCCTACACTGAATAGTACAACACGGGAAACACCAGCAGATATTATGGGTGATGGGCTTCCCAGGTTGGGCTAGTGGTAAAGAACCTGCCTGCCAATTCAGGAGACAAAAGAGACGGAATTTTGATCACTGGTAGGAAAGATCCCTGGAGAAGGAAATGGCAACCTACTCCAGTATACTTGCCTGGAAAATTCCATGGACAGAGGAGCCTGGTGGGCTACCGTCCATGGGGTCACAAAGAGTCAGACACAACTGAGCACATACACACATTATGGGTAATACTCAAGTATTTTCTCATGCAGACCTCTCAACAAAGTGAGAGGACAGCATCATACAGAATCATCTTTATATTACCAATACAAGCTCTTATTTTGCTTTAAAAACTTGTTTCTTGGAATACTACTCACAGAATTTATATAAAGCATGTTATTCAAACATATTAGCATTTATTTGCAAGAATGTCTCACCATTAGCAATAGACATGAACACACACTTCTAACGTGGCAACAGCTGCAAACAAAACTGCCCAATTAGCTCCTCCTTTGTGCCCCAAGCCTATAAGTACTGACCTTTACCTACAGAGATTCCCCTCTCCCTTCAACCTGACACTGTATCGGTGGGATTCCTTCCAACCAATCATATCTCTTATGTTGACTTTTGAGCTTTCAATCTTGCAGAATTATACTACACTTTACCATTTTCTCAACTTCTCAGGGTTTGGAAAACAAATGAGATAGACTATCAAGAAACGGCAGGCACCAAGAGTGCCACCCACAAACACTCACAGGCCCAGGCCCAGCTCTCCCCACTCAGTCCTGTGGGTGAACTCGCCTCACCTGATTATGTTGTTCCTCTGCTTAAACCTCAACCCACCCTTAAGACAAGCCTGACTGACAAGTATAATGAGGGCGAAATTTCAAAAAGCATCTCTCGGTTTTACATTTCCTAGCAGGTGACTTTCCAAGAACTAGCCCGAGGTAACCATGGTCAGGGTGGAGGTTGAGTAGAAAGTAAATGGTCCCTGATGATGATCCAACCAGGCACGTTTCTGGCATTCAGAACAGAACTCCAAGGTAAAGATTAAGAGCCAGGTTTCCATCTTACATAGGTAATGTGTATGTTTCAGGACCATTCTCTCCAATCACTCCACCCTCTCCTTCTCCCACGAGTCTGAAGCCAGTGCTCTGTGACAGCCTGGAGGGTTGGGGGGGTGGGATGGGGAGGGGGTTCAGGGTGGAGGGACGCAAGCACACCCAGGGCCAATTCATACTGAGGGATGGCAAAAACCATCACAACATTGTAATTACCTTCCAATTAAAACAAATTCTTAAAAAATAGAACCAGGTTTCTGGTGAAGGATGAGAAGATTTTTAGAATTCCTTTAGCATTCCACCTCGGGCTAATTTTTGGACAACTCAGAGCATGTTTTCTTCCCTGCTGCAAAGACAATACTCTGTCCCCACTGAGGTCTATTGCTGGAGCAGAGGAGAGGAATGTGACGTGGCAGAACAAAATACCCATTAGGGACTCAGGGCTATGTGAGAGGAAAAGACGTAAGATGGGACACGTGGCTCCTGACTCTGAGCCCAGAGAGCGAGGTAGGTCCAGGGAACAATGAGAATGGGTAGTGACAAGTGGGATGCTAGGGAAAAGGGCCCCCAGCAGGCACCGAGCCGAGCACCAGCCTGCAGAGCGGCCAAGTCAAAGTAAATGCGGCAGTAAATTCAGCAGTGCAGGAAGAGGGAAGGTCAAATGCTGGTCCCCACAGCTGCTCTGAGCCCCCACATGACACTCAAGCCCTGTGGCCACACCCAAAGAGTGTGCCCAAGGTGAACCAGCAAGCCGAGGCCATGTGTCGGATGGAAGAGTCAAGAGAGGGTCAGGGTGACACGAAGTCAGCAAGAGCCAAGGTGAGACTCCTGAGGCAGCCAAGCAGCACCTCTGTGCTTGTGATAAACTGAAACGCCTGCATGAGACCCCCTGTGCGTTTTACCTTAGCCACAAGGATGCACTAGGAAGAGAGGCTGCAGAAGAGCCAAAGGCAGTACACACAGAGAAAGGCTTGCCTCCACACTTAAAAAGGCCACCCTAATGAGACGGGCTTCCCAGCTTGACGCTAGTGATAAAGCAACCGCCTGCCAATGCAGGAGACAAAAAGAGACCTGGGTTTAATCCCTGGGTCAGGAAGATAGTCTGGAGAAGGAAACGGCAACCCACTCCAGTGTTCTTGCCTGGGAAATCCCATGGACAGAGGAGCCTGGTGGGCCAGAGTCCATGAGGTCACAGAGAGATGGGGACAACTAAAGCGACTTAGCACATACTGAGATGGAAAAGGACACAGGTGAGAGGCTCTGGGAGGCCAATCGTTTTACAAAAAATGCTACTGTGATGGAGGGACCCGAAGACTAACATTTAGTCCTCCAAACTCCCAGAAGGAGAAGGCGCTTGTTGAAATATCTGAGCCAATTTAAAAATAAATTCTATGCACACCTGAGTTTAAAATATTTGTAACTGTGCTACGCAAGACACGTTGCGATTTGGTGGCTGCTACTTACCCCTCTTATCTGCAAAATCCCTGCCTTTGAGGCTGCTTCTCACTTCAAGATGTTGGCATGTCACCTTTCTTCTGCCTTGAGCCCTTTTCTTCTCTATTTTTACCTGGTTACGTCTATGCACTCTTCATATATCACCTTAGGATGATTTCCTCCAAGAAACTAATCCTTCAGGTTCTAGTTACATATTTCTTATATATTCCATGATACTCTGCATGTCATAGCTCCCATACTTCGTACATATTGTGCATTAAAGACTAGTCTGAGCTAGTAATCTACTAATCTCAGTGAGGGAAGGATCCTGTCTGACAGTATTTTAAGGTTCTTCACATGATCCTGGGCATACAGTAAACACTCAAAACTGTTACTTCAACTGCAATGTCTTTGAGAAGAAGAAATTGTCATAGCATGTATCCTGTGGGCTCATCTCATTAAGGTGGCCTTTTTTTTAAGTTGGCCTTTAAGGTTTATAGTAGCCCTTTAAGGCCTTGTAGTTCATAAGGTTTAGGATCCGTGACAATTTTAAGACTGGATCTCAAGCTTGGGGCAGAATGGATACATGTCTATGTATGGCTGAGTCCCTTTGCCGTCCACCTGAAACTATCACAACATTATTAATGGGCTATGCTCCAATATAAAATAAAAAGTTAAGAAAGACTGGCACTCAATTTCTCTTAGAGGGGGAGTAGA
The DNA here is from genome assembly GCA_917880005.1 of Nanger dama. Taxonomy (NCBI): domain Eukaryota; kingdom Metazoa; phylum Chordata; class Mammalia; order Artiodactyla; family Bovidae; genus Nanger; species Nanger dama. The sequence goes on from CAKJTW010000090.1 coordinate 727,356, forward strand.
AGAGTACCCACTCTTACAGGGCTTCTTTATAGGATAAAAGATGGAAATTTATGGCAGGCAAGTTCAAAAGGATTAGCACTAAACAAATGATAAAGTAGTGTAGATGCGTGCGTGAACTTAGTCGCTCAGTCATGTCCGACTCCTTGCAACCCCAGGGACTATGGCCCACCAGGCTCCTCTGTCCACGGGATTCCCCAGGCAAGTATACTGGAGTGGGTTGCCATTTCCTTCTCCAGAGCATCTTTCCAACCCAGAGACTGAACCCAAATCTGCATTGGCAGGCAGATTTTTACCACTGAGCCACCGAGCACATACTCACAAGAAAAAATGAAGAAATACACTCGAGGCTTACCTTTGCAGTTAATGTCAGCGATTACATCATCCCTTTCCATGGTTTCTAACAGCTGTCTCACTTCTTCAGCGTTGCCGTTTCTGGCATGATGGAGAAGCTGTTGTTCTGCGTCTGTACTCATTTCTAGATTTAAAAAATAGCAACACTGCTATTAACCTAAGAACATATATTAGCTTTTGGATATTCTGCCAACAGATAAAGGGGGAAAAATCATCTTCATTTTGTAGCTAATAAGACAGACAAAAGGAATAATTAAATGAATCAGCTGCAGGGTCAAAATTTGATCTTGAGATTCTGTGCCTTGTGTATTATTACTGAAGCCTCATCTTTCTTACCTGCAAAATACAATCAACTTCATGACCTGTGTAAGATTGTGTCTATGAAAACTGTCAAAGCATTCTGTAAATAGTTATTAGTACAACATTAACAACCTTACGTCCATAAAGTTAAAATATGGCAATTCATCAGTTCATACAGAATTATCAAAAGATTGAAATGATCTAAATGAACACATTAGAAACTTGTGAGAAAATAAATTACAGATAAGGATCCTAGAGCCACCATACTTATGAATAAACTCTCATTTTCTTATCAAGCCTCAAGACAACTACAGAGGAAAACAACCAAATTTAAAGCATTTATCTCAGAAAAAAATAGAAATTTCTTTCATACTAATAATCATTTGGGCTTCTCCAATGGCTCAAAAGGTGAAGAATCCACCTGCAGTAAAGGAGATGTGGGTTCGATCCCTGGATCAGGAAGATCCCTGGGGAAGGGCAACCATTCCAGTACTCTTGCCAGGAAAATGCCATGGATAGAGGAGCCTGGCTGGCTATAATCCATAGGGTCACAAAGAGTTAGACACGACTGAAGTGACGAAGCACAATAATCAGTTAAATGCAAATAGATCAAGCAAATTAAATGCAAATAGATCAAGTATTTCTACCTACCTCATTACCACAAATAAAAAAAGTAAACACACCAAATGCTGGCATGAACAGAAAATGTGCAGTCCAGTAAACTGTTAATATTATGTATATTATATACAACTTGCATACAAGTTATTATACACATGTTATATACACAAGTTATTGCACACATATGTTGCAGAGGGAGGAAAAGACAACAAATTGTCAAGATGAAATAATTTCAAAATACACAAATACCCAGGAAGATGCCAGGAGATGGCCAAGTAAGAAACACCAGGACCTGTCTTTCCACCTGCACAACAAGTGCACATGCAGAATCTGTCTGATGTAACTACTGTGGAACTCTGGAGCCTACTGAAGACTTGCAACTGCCAGGGAAGACTTGGAAGGTAACTGTGGTGATTTCAGCTCTTAGCAGAGCAGCGGTTCCCTATCCTTCAGACACTCAGCAGGCATCTGTACACATGCTCCTGGAAGAGCCTGCTGCAGTCAAGGTTGGCAAAAGGACCCTGTCCTCCAAATACTGGGGAGCTGGGCTCTGATCACTGATTGCTGCTTTTGATCACAGACGTGCAGACAAACAAGTGGGCAGCCATTGCTGCATCTGGCCCCTTGTTGCAAGTCTTTCCAGTGGGCTGAATGCCAGGAGACTTAAACAGCTAGCACCCTTTTGCCCCCATTCATTTTTCCATTTTCCCCCTAAATTTCCCTTAATTTTCCTCTACTAAAAACTAGGACATTTACAACCAAATGCATATGTGGGGGAAATTACAATGTGACTGCTCATTCCCACCCGAAAGCTCAAAAGACATGAGACAACCTTAAGTTTATACCTCAGGCTGGCCTTCAGCAGAGGCAGTCTATATCAAAAAAAAAAAAAAAAGCAAACCCTGGGGGAAGAGGGTGTATCTGATTTCTAGAGTTACTGCATTAGATTCAAATGTCCTGTTTTCAACAGTGCTGTTCCCTCCCAAAAAGACACAAATCACACAAAGAAACAGGAAAGCAGGGCCCACTCAAAGGAAAAACCAAGTCAACAGAAACTGTCCCTGAAGAAGAACTGATGGCAGATATACCAGACAAAGACTTTAAAACAACTGTCTTAAAAATGATTAAGAACTAAAGGAAGAAGCAGAGAAAGTCAAGATGTATAGAAAAAATGGAAATAAAGATAGAAAACCTAAAATGAAGCCAAAAAGAAATTTTACAGCTTAAAAGTGCAGTCACTAAAGTGAAAATCTGGCTTGAGGAATTCAAAAGCAGATTTGAGCAGGAAGGATCGGTGAACTTGAAGACAGGACAACAGACATTAATAACTCTGAGGACCAGAAACAAAAAAGATTAAAAAGTGACCCCAACTTAGGAGATCTGTAGGACACCAACAAGCAAACCAACCCAGGAATCACAGGTGTCCCAGAAGAGAGAAGGGGCAGAGCATTTAAAGAAATAATGGCCAAAAACTTCCCAAATTTGGTCAAAGACATCAACATAAATGTTCAAGAAGTCAAGGAACACCAAGATGAAATTGAAGATATATACTCACTTTCAAAAACAGAATTTTGAAAGCAAGCCAAGAGAAAAGCAAAACGTCACACAAGGGATCCTCGATAAGATGATCAAGTTTCTCATGAGAGACTCTGAAGGCCAGCAGGCAGTGGGTAAAGAGTAACATACTTAGGAGTTAAGTGCACCTGGCTTGGGTCTTAACCACCCTTGGACTGTCTGGGCTTTGTGCTAGTCATGCTTCTGCACGCCTGTGTTCTGCTTCTGATCAGCTGTGGGTACCCATGTCCCTCCTTGCAAGTCTTCTGCATCCACCCATTCCTGAGAACTAGAGCAGGCCTGCGTGTGCTCAGAAGAGCAAGAGCAGCCTGTTTACTTCACAGACTCCTGCCGGCCAGGGGCCCAGAGCCTGGTCCCTTCAGAGTGCTACCAGATAACTGTGCCCAACACTCACTCAACGTTCCCTTGAAAGGGCTCTTATAAACCCTCAGGGAAGACAAACTCAGACTGTAACCCAGGGACTGATTTCAGAGAATATTTTCCTAGGAGATGTCATCTAGTAGTGACTATAATGTCCTTTCTTCTCAATAGATTGTTGAACGGTGTTTACACTAACCACCCTAAATCACCTCCGCATTCATTTACAGTGCATGCTTATTAAAACATTCGATCAGTCATTTTAGAAGCTTAATACTTATATTCACTGCAGCCCTATTTATAAAGCAAAAATGTTAATGTCCATTAGTAAAGGTTTGTTCACAAAACTGAATACTATAAAATCAACAAGGTTGTAAAAGGAATTTCTAAAACTATGACACTGCAATGTATCAAGTCAGATGGATTTAATGTAACAATCTCTGTATATGTTTTACATATTCACAGGAAAAGAAAAATACATTAGGATGATAACAGTGGTTACTTCTTACAGTGAAATTATGAATGGCTTTGATTGTCTTTTGGGGGTTGTGCTCTCTGAACTCCCTACAATATAACAGCATTAAATCTTTATAAGAAAAGTTACTGAAGATATAAAACAAAAAATCTTGTCAAACTAAATGGACATTTCATCACAAGTGATTTTTATATACATATTTTAGCGAGACAAGTACATTATATAAGAAGTGGCAATCTATTTTTGCTGGCATAATACACACAAAAATGTTCATTTAATATCTTTTTCCTGCTTTTCAAGAATGAATCAAAGAACACTTGAAATATCTTCAGAACATACTAGAGGTTGTTACCTTGGGTTCTTACCACACTGGGTTTACAGAAAAAAAGTTGTAGTTTTAAGTTTTTCCACTTCTGTATAATAAATATGAAAAGGGTACAGTCAAGTCTATTATTTATTTAAACAGTCCACAGTAATATTCATATGATATTCAATAATATCATATTAACCACGGCAGTTACTGATAAGTGCTAGAATTGAGATTAAGAATTATTCAAGGGTTTGGGAATTCCCTGGTGGTCCAGTGGTTAGGACTGCTGGGGCCTAGGTTCAATCCCTGGTCAGGGAACGAAGATCCTGAAAGTCGAGCGGCATGGTAAAAAAAACAATTATTCAAAGGTTGCAAAGTACCCACTAAGGACAGAAACTGCTACAGGCACTGGCGGTATCATACAGTCCCTGCCCTCCAGACAGGGCACACATGTGCTCGGTCACACCACACGCGCCAAGTACAGTAATGAGCAAGGGATAGTGGCTGTCCACAGGACAAAGGGGGTGATTAGCCCTTTACCTGCATTAGTGAAGGAAGGAACCACAGAGAAAGTGAAATGCAAGCGGGGACCTGAAGACTGAGGAGGTCACCAAGACCAGCAAGACAAAGGTCTCTGCCCCAGCTGGACAACTGTTACACCAGGAACAGTCTCAGGTGAAGATGTGATTCCATTTGGTCGTGGTGAGTTTGAGATTCCTATGGGAAAAAGAGAGAGATGTCCGGTAAGCAACCAGCTTATATCAGCCTGAGCACAAGAAAACAGTTCCAGGGGAGAAGTACGATAGTCAGTACATTAGTGTTCATTAAAATCATGGGGGTAATCAGGACCTCTTACAGAAAGAAGACCAAGGAGGCCAGCGACGATGACGCAGCAAGAAAGATCTAAGCATGGATGGGGGCAGGGGTGGGGTGGTGCCAGAGGAGGGTAGGAGTGTCCACCAAGGGAGGAGAGTGTTTCAGGGGCTAGAAGGTGTGAAATGTCAACAGAAGAGCAGGAACAAGGCCTGCAAACGCAACTGGTTTGGCAAGGAGAAGGTGAATTCAAGAATACTGCAAGTAGAAATGACAGACCCACAGACAGACGTGGGTAGACTAAGGAGGAAAGTGGGACGACGGGGAGAGAGTGCGGCAAGCTCCTTTAGAGAGACTTTGTTTTGAAGGACTGGTGATAAGTTCCGTTTTCAGATTTTTAGATACCTGGGCATGTTCATAGCTGTGGGGCTACACCCAGGAGAGAGGAAAAGCTTGAAAGACAGGAAAAAGAATGAAGATGTGAAAGATCCAAGAAGAGCCTGAAGTAGGTGGATGAAAAGCCCAAGGGGAGGATTAGCCTTGATGAGAGGAAGCCCCACACTAAGCAGGCTGGGGGTGGTAGTTAAGGGGCCAGAGGGGGCTGGGTAGATAGAGCTCCTTTCTGATGCTGACAACTTCCTGAGACACAGATTCTTAAGTACCTTAATAGATGAGAGTAGTCTTAGTATGAGACAGGACAGATGCTGACAGTAGGCTTGGTGGGGGAGGGGGTCGTCCCTCCTTTTCAAAACAATTTACCACCACATCCATTGAAACTAGCTGCTCTGTCTGAAGGCTAAGCAGACTCAAAGGTTTGCAACTGTTAACACTTGGCTTGGGACACAGTCAAATAAGCAAGACCTTGAGGATAAAACCCAAAGTGCAAGCAGGCATTTCCCTGCTCCTTTCTAAACTTCTGTTACTTTGGAAAGGAACGGCGGGGGGGGGCAGGTGGGAGGAGAAGGGGCTGACACTTCTTCCTTCTCCCTTAGTGGCTCTAACACCAAATCAAAGTAGCACAGCTCCAAAAAATATCTGTAATTTAAGACCAAGCAGATGGTGACTACAGCCATGAAATTAAGAGACACTTACTCCTCGGAAGAAAAGTTATGACCAACCTAGATAGCATATTCAAAAGCAGAGACATTACTTTGCCGACTAAGGTCCGTCTAGTCAAGGCTATGGTTTTTCCAGTGGTCATGTATGGATGTGAGAGTTGGACTGTGAAGAAGGCTGAGCGCCGAAGAACTGATGCTTTTGAACTATGGTGTTGGAGAAGACTCTTGAGAGTCCCTTGGACTGCAAGGAGATCCAACCAGTCCATTCTGAAGGAGATCAGCCCTGGGATTTCTTTGGAAGGAATGATGCTAAAGCTGAAACTCCAATACTTTGGCCACCTCATGCGAAGAGTTGACTCATTGGAAAAGACTTTGATGCTGGGAGAGATTGGGGGCAGGAGGAGAAGAGGACGACAGAGGATGAGATGACTGGATGGCATCACCGACTCAATGAACGTGAGTCTGAGTGAACTCCTGGAGTTGGTGATGGACAGGGAGGCCTGGTGTGCTGTGATTTATGGGGTTGCAAAGAGTCGGAGACGACTGAGTGACTGAACTGAACTGAACTAAGACCAAGCAAACTTCTTAAAATGATAACAGTACTATTTAATTAGCCCAGAAAAACATGACTGTTATGTTCCTTGGAGAAGGATGGTAACCCACTCCAGTGTTCTTGCCTGAAGAATCCCAGGGACGGGGGGGGCCAGGGACGAGGGATGGTGGGCTGCCATCTATGGGATCGCACAGAGTCCAACACGATTGAAGTGACTTAGCAGCAGCAGAGCTAACGGAGAAGGCACTGGCACCCCACTCTAGTACTCTTGCCTGGAAAATCCCATGGATGGAGAAGCCTGGTAAGCTGTAGTCCATGGGGTCACAAAGAGTCGGACACGACCGAGCAACTTCACTTTCATTTCACTATGTTCCTTTCAGCTATGCCGCAAAGAAACTAAGATATTCCAAACCAATACATAAAAACATTTGTATTTTTTCTTAATCCAAGAACCATTATAAGGCAAAGTCTGCTGCTATCTATGCATACCTGAAGATTCCAAATTCGATACATCTGTAGTAGCTAAAACTTCACTCAGGTTGGCATCTAGGTAGCCAGCATGGGCTAGGGAAGGTGTCCACCGTGAAGTCCACAGGAGCTGCAGTTTGCTCACCACCACTAGGCCAACATCCCTTTCCCCTTCTCTCCTGTCACTGTATTACGGTCAAACACTTCGCTGAGGGCGGACCACAGTACAGGCACTATTCTATTAGATGGTGATACACTAACGAATAAAACCAGGCCTTGCAGTAGGATAACTTTTTTATCTATGTATTTTTATATTTAAAAACATAAAAATCCATGTTTTATCTATATATTTTTAATGCTATGTTTTAGCTATACATTTTTATATTTTATCTATATTTGTTTTATCTATTTATGTATACTTTAATATATAGTACATATTAAATATATATAATACTTATATATATTTGAGGGTGGGCACCACACTGCAAGGCATGCAGAATTGTTCCCCAACCAGAGACTGAACTTGGGCCATGGCACTGAAAATGCAGAGTCCTACCCACAGGACCACCAGGGAATTCCTGATAACTTATGTTATAGAAAAGTCAACTGTACAAATAAATTACTATCCACATTTCTCGAGGTCTAACTTGCCATCTCCACTGCCAACTTCAACTAGTTCCCCTTAATAAGCCTTCACAGCACCTCATGTTTGCCACAAAATTAGCCTGTAGGTGCTCGTGTGGTCATTTCTTTGTTCTCCCCATACTACACTAGAAACTTCATTAGAAAAAGGGTCCCAAGTCTATTATGTGTCCCCACTATATCCCTAGTATTCAGCAAGGTACCTAGAATGTAGCAAGCAACCAAAATTAAATGGATGGATGAATGGCTGAATGTGAACTTAGTTTTTCAAGATCAAAGCAATCAAGATAGACTGATAGGAAGGCCTAAAAGTAACGTGTTTATTATAAGTGGTACACTTTCATCCAGTAATCAAAAATGAAGGTTTTTTCACCTTATATGCCACAAGATATTAAAATCATAGCAAAAAAGGAAGATCTTTTAAAATATACATTTCAGGATTACTTAGGATCACTGCTAATTTGATATTAACACATCTCTAACTTATGAATAATTTGTGGTTAACAGTTAACAAATATAAGGGGGAAAAGTGCAGGGAGTGACAAGATTTTATTTTCTCTGGCTCCAAAATCACTGTGGCCCATGACTGAAGCCATGAGATTAAAAGACCTTTGCTCTTTGGAAAGAAAACTATGACAAACCTATTAAGAAGCAGAGACATCACTTTGCCGACAAAGGTCCGCATAGTCAAAGTTATGGTTTTTCCAATAGTCATGTAAGGATGTGACAGCTGGACCATAAAGAAGACTGAGTGCAGAAAAACTGATGCTTTCAAATTCTGGCACTGAAGAAAACCCTTGAGAGGCCCTTGGACTTCAAGGAGATCAAACCAGTCAATCTTAAAGGAAATCAGTCCTGAATATGCATTGGAAGGACTGATACTTTGGCCACCTGATGTGAAGAGCCGACTCACTGGAAAAGACCCTGATGGGAAAAACTGAAGGCAGGAAAAGAAGGGGATACCAGAGAACGAGATGGGTGGTTAGCATCACCGTCACTCATGACTCAATGGACATGAATTGAACAAAACTCGAGGAGATAGTAAAGGACAGGGAGGCCTGGGGTACTGCAGTCCATGGGGTCACAGAGTCAGACACAACTTAGTGACTGAACAACAGTTAACTTTAGAAAAAATACAAAAACCAAAGAATCCAAATTCAAATGTTGAACAGATGTTAAAAAATATTCTTTGGATTCATGAGAGTTTATTTCAGAAAAGCACTGTCTCTGATGTTTAAGCCAAAAGAAAGACAAGTAAACCCTTAATGCATCTTTTAATGAGACTAGATTTTTGAACAACATTCTATCAGCACACATAGTATAGATATTTTTCAGTATCACTTTGTGGATATATTCAGCCATTCTTTTCACATACATGCAGCTCCAAACTCTTGTTCTTAAGATTAATTAACAAGATTTTAATGGCCAAGAGAATGTTCAAGAAAATAGAAAAAAACATCTTGAGCTTCAAAAACTGGGAGACTTGACTCCCCTCCTCCAAGGTTCACTGGGCAAGACAAGCTTCTAATTCTGAATTATTTTGTGGAAAGCAAATTTACATTTTGCTACTGTATAAACACTGTGAGTGAAGTGAAAGTTGCTCATTTGTGTCTGACTCTTTGTGACCCCATGGACGATACAGTCCAGAAATTCTCTAGGCCAGAATACTGGAGTGGTAAGCCTTTCCCTTCTCCAGGGGATCTTCCCAACCCAGGGATGGAACCCAGGTCTCCCACACTGCAGGTGGATTCTTTACCAGCTGAGTCACAAGGGGAGGCCTGTACATTACTTAATTAAACTGGTTCCTATACTTGATACATGCCACTAAATCTCCATTGATTACAGTGGATAAATTCTGTGGCCCTAACAACTCTGAAATCTTGGCAAAGAAACCGTAAAACTATAATTTAAAGGGCAATCAATTTGTTCAAGAGAGCCAGAGGTCTATTATTTTACAAACTGAATGGCTATTTTTCTTTATTATTCCAGCTGAACTTTTACAGAATCAAAGAAGAAAATTCCTAGAGAAATCAAAGACAGTAAAGTTCAATAATCAGAGCTAATTCACTCAAGTACCAGAAATTCAAAATATTAAATGATGTGCTTTGGGACTTCCCTGGCAGTCCAGTGAATAAGACTCTGTGTTCCCAATGCAGGGAGGCTTGTGTTCAATCCCTGGCTGGGGAAACTAAGATCCCACATGCCACATGGTGCAATCTTAAAAAAAAAAAAAAAAATCACCTGTCTCTTAAAAGAGTTCTTAAAGGTGTCTGAAGTTAAAATTCAAAGACATCCAAGGCTAATTTTATTAGATCACAAATATAGCAATGTTTAACGGGACATCATAAAATATCAGGAAAGCATGGTGATACTCAAAAACTTAAACATAAAATTACCAGCAATTCCACTTCTGAGTGTACGCCCAAAAGAACTGAAGGGACTCTTTAAAGAGATATCTGTTCATGATCACAGAAGTGTTCTTCACAACAGCCAAGAGGTGGAAGTTGTCCAAGTGGCCCCTGGCAGATGAATGGATAAGCAAAATGTACTACATACGTACAACGGACTACTATTCAGCCTTAAAAAGGGATGAAATGCTGAAACATGCCACAATAACCATGAACCCAGAACACATTATTTGATGTGAAATAAGCCAGACACCAAAGGGCAAATACGTGACTCCACTTATATAAGTTATTTGGAGTAGACAAATTCATGTAGCCAAAAATTGAAATGGTGGTGAGTAGAAGCTGGAAGAGAAGAAAATGGAGAGTTAGTGTTTAATGGGTACAGAGCTTCCATTTGGGATAAGAAAGCTCTAGAGATGGACAGAGACAGTGGCTACTGCATAATATATTTTTAAATGGCTAAAAAGACTTTATGTTCTATGTAATTTACAATTTTTAAAAATGAGGAAGCATCTGAAATTTGAGTCTAACAAGTGCCAAATAGCTTTTGTACTAGTAAAAGTCAAAGGAAGCTAACTATTCAAAACACCTTATGACTATGTTGTGATTATTTTTAAAATTCTCAGATATTTATTTTATGCTTGGTAATACATTATTAAAATATTTGAATTATACTGTATACTAAGAATTTGAATAGTGAGAAAAATTAAATATTTATGAATATATTTTACAAACCAAGTCTTTAAAACCAAAAAAAAAAAACCACCAGTGTGCTCAGCACTGTATTCCAAAGTACTCAACTGCTTAATGGTATATTTTTTCCTCAATATTTTTCCAATACTATATTTTAATATAAGGGAAATATTAAAAATCAAAGTGACTATGTTAAAACATGATAGAAATAAAATAGCTTTGCTCTCAATCTTATTAATCCCTAGCAAATAATCATTAAGTTCTTTTATATTATATATCCCAAGTGTATGTATGTGTGTGTATATAACTATTTGTACATAGGCATGAAAGTGAAAGAGAAGTCACTCAGTCGTGACCGACTCTTTGCAAGCCCATAGACTGTAGCCTACCAGGCTCTTCCGTCCGTGGGATTTTCCAGGCAATACTGGAGTGGATTGCCATTTCCTTCTCCAGGGGATCTTCCCAACCCAGGGCTTGAACCTGGGTCTCCCACATTTTAGACAGACGCTTTACTGTCTGAGCCACCAGGGAAGTCATATACAAACGTATATGTATAAAACTATGACATTTGTGATAACACAAATAGTTAAATGCATTTTTGCTTGTTTTAGGAATTTAGCCTTGGTAGTCAGATTCATGGAGAAGGCAATGGCACCCCACTCCAGTACTCTTGCCTGGAAAATCCCATGGACGGAGGAGCCTGGTGGGCTGCAGTCCATGGAGTCGCTAAGAGTCAGACACGACTGAGTGACTTCACTTTCACTTTTCACTTTCATGCATTGGAGAAGGAAATGGCAACCCACTCCAGTGTTCTTGCCTGGAGAATCCCAGGGACAGGGGAGCCTGGTGGGCTGCCATCTATGGGGTCGCACAGAGTCAGACACGACTAAAGCGACTTAGCAGCACCAGCAGCAGCAGACAGATTCATATTTAATCTAACGCCGCTTTTAGAGATGAAGAAACTGAAAAACACAAAGGGTACTTGCTAAGGGTATGAGTTTACCAGCCACAACCAGAATTTAGAACTTCTAGTCAAGGTGAAATATTATTAATGCTATATATTTCATAAAACTCAATTCAGCCTCTAAAATTAAAGGTCCCTGATCCTAGTTATTGTTCACATGTGTGAACACCAAGGAAGCTGGATCTGAATTTTAGCTTAATCCTCTCATTTTAAGAAGCTTTACTCATTGAAATAAGATATCCTAAATATGGCAATTTAAGGAAAGCGACAGCAAATTTTAAAGTCATTTTAGGAAGCACCTGCCTCTTTCTTTTAAAAATATGAAATTAAGTTAAAAATCACTTTATTTTTAATTCAGTGAAACTTTCTGGCTAACTTCAACAGGACTCTGTGCGCAGATCAACAGCATCGTCCTTTTTGCAGGAGAAATGAGAGACACCTGGCTATAATTGTAGTATGTCTTACTACAGTTTGTAAGCCACTAAAATCAATGTAAAATGCCTATACCAAATTATATTTGACCTATTTACATTATCTTCTCTTATTCATATTCATTACATACCCATACTGACTTGGATGCCATACAGATATAATAAAAGAATAATCCTTCTTGCTATTATTTTATCTTCATTCAGTTGAAAATGCTAATGTTTAAATGAACCGGTAAAAATTAAATAAGCTTCCTTGCTTTATGAAATTGTTAAAACCTGAAACTGCTATACATTTTATCTGCTTTTACAACCAAGAACTAACCCTTACATTCATCCCTGATTTGAATTTGAACTTCATAGATTCTAAAAACTATTAACTATAGTTTCAAAATAGGTTGAACCCACAGAAGCAAGAGAAGTCCACAAATTAGATGAATATAGTTTCATATAACAATAATATTCACCAAAAGAAGGCTGATCAACTATCACGTTCTAATGATAAAAATGTATCCTATTTCCACATTTGAAAATTATCTTCCAAACATAATGAAATATGTTGCAGTACTGATCAGTTACCCATTATATGACCACAACTTTTTCTTTAAAGGAAAACTTAAACCAAAGTAAAAATGTGGTTACTTTTCATTGTCACATGGTGGGAAACTGCACAGTTAAAGACCACTTTCACTGTATAGCACACAGTAATTCCCTGTTTGCTGGCTGATGAGTATCGTGACTCAGACAGAGTGACCTACTACATCCTCTTTAAGCGTTTTAAAAGTATTTCTTATACTTGCCTACGTTATTAGTGAAATTGGACACGTAAGAGAAAAATCCTACATTTCTAGGGATCAAGAACATCCTATAAGATAATTATATGATATGATCACCAATATATTCCGTACAAAATGCACGAAAGCATCTTTTCTGAGCCCTCATTAATGACTTCTGGAAAGATCAGTATAAGCTTGTTGCTAGCTATACTGCTAACATCTGTCCTTTTCTAGGAACTGGAAAGAATTTACAAATCAATAAAGTTCTAATTACCATCAGACTTGGCTTATTAACCACTTCAAATTTTTTTACATGCCCTGGCTTTCTTCCCCACATGTTATTAGTTGAGCTGATTTCTACTTTCTCCTGACTACTTTTCTCAGTGAATACACATACTGTACAAAAGCTCAGCTCCTTGTAATAGCAAGAGGTAAGAAACTGTCAAAGCATGAAGACTGATATATTATGATTAAATACAGATGTGCTTAGGTAAAATAAAACCACATGAGAAATTTTATTTTGTTAAATAGACATTGCATCATGTTATCATGGAAAAGAAACTGGCTGTATTTTTCTACCTAGTCGCTGGTTCCAAACAAGCATCATTTTCCTTTGCTTTGGGGAAAGAGTGGAAAAAGCAATGTTTTACAGAAATAACATTTAGCTGCTGTGAATTACAGGTGTAAGTGAAAGTGAAGTCGCTCAGTCGTGACTCTTTGTGATCCCATAGACTGTAACCTACCAGGCTCCTCTGTCCATGGGATTTTCCAGGCAACAATACTGGAATGGGTTGCCATTTCCTTCTCCAGGGGATCTTTCCAAGCCAGGGCTTGAACCCGGGTCTCCCACATTGTAGACAGACGCTTTACCATCTGAGCCACCAGGGAAGTCACAGGTGTCAAGTGCTGTGCAAATAATACCCGCGAGGCTGAGAGGCTTCAGAGACAAGGATCAGCCACCCCCACAACCTTTACTGAGGAAAAGGGAGATATTCAGCAAGTGTCATCTGATAAACAAACACTGGCAAAACCCTACACTAATACACAACTGCTTCAGATAAATCTATTCAACCTGAAGCAGTTAACTCCTGTTTTGCATATCAGTTGCTCAAGGCTAGAAGAAAAAGATACTTTCTAAAAAGGAACCATTACTGACAGTTTTCTCCGCCCACAGATTGTAGTAGGTAGAGCTCCTAGAGTAGAACCAGGAGATGAAAAGAGGGTGGATTTTTTAACTATTCTGTAATTAACACAGAGACCTTTGAAATTTCACCAGGGGGATCCGGAAATGATACCTACTACTCACTCCAAAAATTTCCTTGCATCAGAGAACGCGAACACTCCTAAGCCATCAAAACAAATCGAAGTATTTTTCAAATTCTGAAATAAGAGGTGAGGACATTCCGAACTCTAAATCCAGAATGCATCAATTACAATATTACCATATGGCTGAAGGACTGTCAAGAAAAATACATCTCTGATTCTACCCACAAACACCTAATCACTAGATTTGCAACATTCAAACAGTCTAGTTTAACTTAATATCACATGCCAACTGTTCACTTCACTATCTGCATAAAGCTAAGATTTTCACAACTAACATTAACTACATCAAGGCAACCCTTTTCAACGCCTCCTGCCAAACACCAGGGCCACCGGGTAAATCTTTGTTTCTATTCGGTTCAGTCGCTCAGTCGTGTCCGACTCTTTGCAGCATTGTTTCTATTAGGCAGCTACAATCTTTCATACTGTTTCTGAACTCCTTTGATGGTCTTTGGTGCTAGTGGGAACTGACCCCGAGGCACACAGTGAGAAGGGTCACGTGAACAGCTCGTGACTTCCACTGTGAATCAACCCTCCTCAGGATATTAGGAAACTCAAAGTTGGGGCGCACACATCCAAGTACCTAGAAAGCACGCGGCTGATGACTTCTCAGGGAATGCATGAGGCACCGGGACGAAGTCCTAGCGCCCAGAGTGGAACTGCAACAAATGCCAACGTCCTACTACTTGCAACAACTTCCCCGCAGCGCCGGAGCAGCCAGGGACTTCGAGGCGGTCGAGGTCTGGGTCCGAGCCCGGTACCTCCAGACCTAGACCCTGCCCATCCTCAGAGACGCGCCCTCACTCCCCACCACGCGCGGACAGACCTCCCCCAGCACCATGCAGGGGAGAGCCCGCTTGCCCTGAAGCCGGCCTAGGAAACTGACCTACGTGGTCACCTGGGTTCCAGATCTCCCAGGGTGGCGACCACAATCGCAGGCTGCCCGTCTCACGCCCAGGAGGCGGCCGTCACCTGGCTCGCACTCCCGGAAAACTCGCGGCCCCGCGGATCGTCGGTCTCGGGCAGCTCGGGCCGCTCGGGCCGCTGGGCACCACTCCGAGAGGTGGCGCCGCCCCTCCGCGCGGCCAGCCCCGCGAGCGCGCGCGCGCGCGCGCGCTCCGGTTTTATTTACGCCTTGCCCGGGCACCACGTGACCGCCGCGCGGGCCATGTGGCGCGCTCGGCCCCCGGCCCCGCCCCCGGATGGCACACCCCGCCCCCGACCTGGCACGCCCCGCCCCCAGCACTCTCCAGTCCCGCCCGGATCGCCGAGGATGGTTCCAGGATTTGCTAACTGCTATCAAGAGGGACAAGGACTTCACGCTCCTCCCACACGCCCCGCCCCAAGAGAAGGACGGACTCTAGTTCGAGGACACCCAGGAGCTGTGGCACGGAAAAGAAACCCTCCAAGCCAAAGCAAATATATTTATAAATACTCAATACATTACCCAGCTGCCCAGGCTTTTTCTTTTCTGCTTTGGTTGCGACTTTACTCGTGGGAACTTAATCGGCAGTGTAAATTAGCTGCACCTCTCTTTTCACATGTCAAAGGATGTTAAATGCTATACAGGTGTAAGCATGTAAGATGGATATGAGTAAGGTATGCTTAAAGAGAGATTTTACAAGTTTTCCTTCACTTCCTCCCCCATCACCTTTCATAGAGTCCATCTCTACGAACTCGCACAGCAGGTCTAGCCAGAGTAGTTATTAACCATCTTCAGATCACAATATGCTTCATCAGAATTACCCATGGCCTGGTTCAGACTGGATCCACTTAGGGTTCTTTTTGTTTGCTTATTTCAGATAATTTCATCATCCTCAGCCGCAAAGTCATGTCCATCTCTTTGCGACCCCATGGACTGTAGTCCACTAGGCTTCTCTGTCCGTGGGCTTTTCCTGGCAAGAATACTGGAGTGGGTGGCCATTCCCTTCTCTATGGGATCTTCCAACCCAGGAATCGAGCCTGCGTCTCTTATGTTTCTTGAATTGGCAGGCAGATTCTTTTACCACTGAGTCATCTGGGAAGCCCAGGAGCCCACAACTACCACTGCCCACCCCACATCCCAGCATTTCCCACCAGAATAAGATTCCCTCCAGATGAAAGTACCTGATGTTTGTGTCCCTGCAGTTTTGTCTTAAGCCTGAAATGCCCCAGAATGCACTTTGCAAACTGCATGTTTTAAAAACACTCCCCTGGTGCCCGTGTGATTTTGAAGTGCTGCAGAAGACACACTAAAAGCTTATTAAGGCTTATTAAAAGGAGGGTTTTATAGACTGAGACTTTGGGGAGGGCTTTGGGTAATTATTGCCTGGAATGCTGAAAAATAGGTCAGATGTCATCAGGCAAATCCAGATAAACTGTTGAGTTGGGGGAAATTAACCATCCCCTACACCTGCATATTAAGTACTTTGTAGTTATTATTAACCCAATACCATCAAGGTTCTGATGTCATTGATTTTTATCTCTTTAAAGCACATTTGTAAATGTGCTTTATCTAAATTTTTTTGTCATTTGTGCCATACACTCAGGTTTTTTAATAACTGAATTGAGTTGGTACATTTTCAGATATTAAAATATTTTTATCTAAATTTAATTCTGTACCTGTCCCTCTTTTGCCAGGTATGTGACACACAGATGTCTAATCAACTGCCTCCCACCAATGACTGATTCTGTTGGTTCCCCACACAAAAATTTAGGAAGGTCCCCTCTATCTATGGTTCCTTGATTGCTAGCAACAAGCAGTGACACTGGCTAACCTAAGCAAATAAGGAATGTTTTGCACAGTATCAGATGAACAGCTGAAAATCTGGCCCAGCCAGGACGGGACTAGGGCACTTCCAGGGATCTGGGCAGGAGGGACTGCTGCTGCTGCTAAGTCGCTTCGGTTGTGTCTGACTCTGTGTGACCCCATAAACGGCAGCCCACCAGGCTCCCCCGTCCCTGGGATTCTTCAGGCAAGAACACTGGAGTGGGTTGTCATTTCCTTCTCCAATGCTTGAAAGTGAAAAGTGAGAGTGAAGTTGCTCAGTCGTGTCCGACTCCTAGCGACCCCATGGACGGCAGCCCACCAGGCTCCTCCGTCCATGGGATTCTCCAGGCAAGAGTACTGGAGTGGGGTGCCATTGCCTTCTCCAGGAGGGACTAGTCTATAGGTTTTCTAGGTTGCTCCCACCAGGAAAGAATAAACTCCATTTATTTTTGTTTTCCTATTATTTCGTCTTCCTCTTCAGAAGAGGCAAACTTGAGAGAGACACAGACACTGTTTGGTATGCAGGGCAGGGCACCTGGGCTGACAATCCCACGAAACTGCCTTCTATAAGAGCAGTAGTGCCCCACTGACCCATGCATGCGCACACGCACGCTAGCAACGTCCAGTGCTGTTACCAGAAGGAGCAATGAATTATGAGCAACCACAATCACAAAAATGCCTTATTACAGTCTCTCTTTGTTTTTCAATCAAGCCCTTCCCTTCATAGCTTTTCCCATAAGGCACGGGCTCCTTGGGCAATATTTTCAGCTCCACATTTAGCCCTTTGCTCTCTTCATCACGAGCACACCCCTGCTTTTCCACGCGTAGTTGTCTGGTCAAGCCTGTCAGCTACACCACCCCTTCCTGGAAGCCTCAGAAAGTCTGCCTTGCCCACAGCCCCTCTTGGAGGGCTTCCTTACACAGCCTCTGATTCCTGGCTCACTGGAAGGCGCAGGGGCAGGACCTAACAAAACAGCACCTTCCTTCAGGCTTACCAAAAGTCGGTAGATATGCTCTGCCCAACAGAAAAGATCTCTGCTGGGTAGTATTAAACTACGAGTATAAACTGTCTAGTATAGACCATCTAGGTTCTCTGTGGGTCCATTTGACTGTGCAGTATACAAAGTACAGTGTTTAGGGCAGAAGCAGTAAAACATAAAGAGGAAAGTGAAGGCAGAGAGAAAGCAGAAACCATGGGCCGTCAAGAAGGAGAGAAGAGAGGAGACTGGGAATCTCTGAGGCAAGAGCAGAGAGAGACTGAGACCCCAGGGTGTGGAAACACCCGTGCAGGGCATGAAGGGTGAGGCTTCCTGCTGAGAGGCGCTAACTACTGGCTGCAGCTGTGTCTCCAGCCACCTGTCAGAGTAGCACGGATGTTTCTGCTTTATCTCTATATATCGTTGCAGTAAATCCCTACACTTTTACACCTAATGTAACCTGTTTCTCTGTTGCTTGAACCCAGAAAGAGCCTCACACTGTGATGACCCCTTTCTTGCTCTCAGCTCTCCTGTTCCTGATTTCTAACAAACAATCCTGTTGATACCGCCTTTCAACAGCCACCCTTCGCTTCAAGGTCTCTGGAACTCTTTTGAAACTTCTAGAACACATCTCTTTTCCAGATCCCCAGTAACTCCCACTGTCCATTCCAGAGTCACCTGTCAACACCTGATGAACAGCCATAACATGCCACATTAGTCCACTTGGTGAAATCACAAAGATCAAAGAAAGGGAGTTTGATGGGCCAGCCTGGGGCCTGAATTGGAAGTACAGATCAGATTCCAGACTCCTGGATCTTAGATTTGGAAGAGTCAGCAGAAACCTACCTGCCCAACATCACACCTAAGCCAGATGGTCTTCAACCACATTGCAAAGAGGAATTTACCTATCTGGAGCCTGGGAACTTCCTGGATCACTGCCTCACGTGCATGCTAAATCACTTCAGTAGTGTCCAACTCTTTGCGACCCCTGCGGACTGTAGCCATCGAGGCTCCTCTGTGCAACTCAAACCACTCTCCTGGCTGAATTATTCCTGGTAGAAGGTCCTCCTACGGAGGCAAATGCCCACTCCACACAGATCCCACCAGGTATTCAGTGTAAAGATGAACAGAATAAACTGTATTAGCCTTCCACAGGCTGTTATTTTAAAAAGTTAAAGAAGACTAGAGTGAGCTGCCTTGATTTCTCTTTCCTGGGCTTACATTTCCAGAGGTTCCAGCCCGTGATCAGGCTCCAGCAGTCGTAGCATTCTGAAACCCAATTTGTACTTTTATCTCTTAAAATTTAGCACCCAGGATTAAGCAAATCACATATGTTTCTATAAAACTAAAAACAGTAATCTTAGTACTGTTATATCCACTTTGTGAAACTAAACTGCCTTTTTCCCAGCCTCATTCTCTTGACCTCTTCACTGCCCTCTGGTGGTGGTGAATGTTTTTCTCAACTGATAGAATTGGGAGAGAAGAGATGAGACAAAGAAGGGAGGTAGTGGAAAACCACATGGATGGAGGAGCTTGGTAGGCTGCAGTCCATAGGGTCGCTAAGAGTCGGATAGGACTGAGCGACTTCATTTCACTTTTCACTTTCATGCATTGGAGAAAGAAATGGCAACCCAATCCAGTGTTCTTGCCTGGAGAATCCCAGGGACGGGGAGCCTGGTGGGCTGCCGTCTATGGGGTCACACAGAGTCAGACACGACTGAAGTGACTTAGCAACAGCAGTGCAGAAAAAAGAGTGATTACATTCATATACAGATTCGTGGCCTCATGAAGTTTATAATCTAATTTTGGAAGCAAAGTATACAATGGAAACTAACCAAAAACATAACAATACTTATAACTGATAAAACAAATTCTAAAGAGTTTGGGAAGACGAGATCAGTGAGAAGTAGAACAAAGATGTATAGAAGTGGTGGTATATACGCTTAGCTTCAGCTTTAGATCAGAAAGAGTAGGAAATGGGAAATTAGTACCTTCAACACAATAAGTTTGAGAAATGCAGCGTAAGAAACTGAAGAATTTATTTGGGGCAAAAGCTTAGGGCTAGAAACAGATTTGTGAATCACGCACAAATATCCATGACATTGTAGGATTACCAACAGAAAGAAGATTAATGACATGCAAGGACTTATAAGAGCAGAGAACCTCTCATTCATCATCGATTAATTTGTGTCATTAGTCAGTAAATACATATTAACCTAGTAACTGACATGACTTTGTGAGTGGATACATGTGCAAGGCACTGTTTAAGGCTGAGAGAGAAAAAGATAACTCTGAAACAGCCTTGCCTTCAGGAATTTAAGTACCTAGGGACACAGATGAGGCAATGTAAGACCTATAAATCAGCAGGTGAATTAAGAGATAAAAAATAATGAGAACCATAAGAAAACTTCAGATAAAGGAGGAATAAGAGGAAGAAAGTTTCATTTGCAAGCCGGGGCTATTAGTGAATGTTTTAGAGGAAAGATGGCTTTTAGAGTTAAGCCATTAATTCACCTGAAACTACCACAATCAGCTATACCCTGATACAAAATAAAAAGTTTAAAGTTTGAAAAAAAAAAAGTTCAGTCATTAATGGATAAGAGTTGAGCATATGGAAATGCTGGAAAAGACTCTTGAAAGTCAGTCCCTTGGACCTCAAGGAGATCAAATGAGTCCATCCTAAAGGAAATCAACTCTGAATATTCATTGGAAGGACTGATGCTGATGCTGAAGCTGAAGCTCCAATACTTTGGCCACCTGATGGGAAGAACCAACTCACTGGAAAAGACTCTGATGCTGGGGAAGACTGAAGGCAGGAGGAGAAGGGGACAACAGAGGATGAGATGGTTGGACGGCATCACTGATGCAATAGACATGAGTTTGAGCTAACTCTGGGAGATAGTGAAGGACCAGGAAGCCTAGTGTGCTGCAGTCCATGGGGTTGCAGAGAGTCAGACATGACTGAGCAACTGAATGACAACAAAATTCAGGAATGTATGCAACTTTTATATAAGAACTCTTGGAAAAGAGGAGACATAGTGCATGGAATATTTTTAAATGTACTGTCTCAGCTAAACCTAAAAAAATAGGAACAAATGGTTTTTAAGCAGGTAAGACTATAAGCAAAACTGGCTAAGAGGGGGTGGGCAACATAAACTGGCGCAGGGCCTACATGTGCAGACCACAGTGCCAGCTTGTGAAACGGACACTGGCTGGATTCTCAGCACTGCCCGGCAATCCTTTGTCCTTCCTTGTTAGAAGTTCTGAGTGGAAACTGAAGGGGAAGGTAGTAGAAAGAGCTTGGGGAGACTCAAATGGAGGTGACAGGTAGACTCTGGGTGAGAGCTCAGAGGTGAGCTCTGAACCAGAGAGCTACATCTATGACCATCTGTGTCGAGGGCACGTGAGCCTTCAGCTTTGCAGGAGATGGCTTAGGGACAAAGAACAGAGTGAGAAGATAAGGGGCCAGGACTGAGCTTCTTTTCCTGCTCTTCACTGCACTTTCTTTTCTCCTAAAATCCCTTCCCCGCCAGCTCCCCAGGACACCCTCAGCAGATGACTGTGCCAACCACTTTACCAAGGACAGCCTCCCCGGTGGCTCAGTGGTAAAGAATCCACCTGCCAATGCAGGAGACCCCTGTTCAACCCCCTGGGTCAGGAAGATCCCCTGGAGAAGGAAATGGCAACCCACTCCAGTATTCTTGCCTGGAGAATCCCATGGACAGAGGAGCCTGGTGGGCTGCAGTCCATGGGGTCGCAAAGAGTCGGACACGACTGAGCCGACTAACATGTTCACTTGCCCTCTTACCAAGGACACAAAACCATTAGTTGAGAATCCCCCGAACTTCTTACCACCAAACCAGCATGCTTACCTGCAGTCACGCCCTTCTTACGTTTCCTCCTGTCAAAGGCCAGAACCCCGCTCAGTGTTGCCGAGCCCCCCCTCCTCAGCAACTCTGTCCATCAACCCTCTCCTAGATCTTTCTG
Organism: Nanger dama; assembly: GCA_917880005.1. NCBI lineage: Eukaryota > Metazoa > Chordata > Mammalia > Artiodactyla > Bovidae > Nanger > Nanger dama. The sequence continues at coordinate 749,181 of CAKJTW010000090.1, forward strand.
CTCTCAAGATGAACCCACTCCACAACGGTTCTCTAATCGCTGCCATCTTTTAAAACCCTCCTCCAGAGAGTAGTATCCTGTCTCCCTCCTCCTTCTTCAGAGTTGTTGTTCAGTCACTCAGTCATGTCCGACTCTTTGTGAACCCATGAACGGCAGCACACCAGGCTTCCCTGTCCTTCACTATCTCACAGAGCTTGCTCAAACTCATGTCCAGGGAGTCAGTGATGCCATCCAAACATCTCGTCTTCTGTCATCCCCTTCTCCTCCTGCATTAGGAATCTTTCCCAGCCTCAGCGTCTTTTCCAATGAGTCGGCTTTTCCCATCAGGTGGCCAAAGGATGGGAGCTTCAGCTTCAGATTAGTAACTCCTTTGGTGTTAAACTGCTTTAAAACTCAGTCTCCACTGGTCTCGCCTTCTCCTCTGCACTCTATCATCTTCTCTTTGTAGCAGCTTCTGCTCCTGCTATTCCACTGAATCTGCTCCTGTTGGGAACCCCAAAGGCCTCCCTGTTGCAAAAGCCAATGAGTCCGTTAAGTGTCCTAACTTTAACTGACCCTTGGCTGCGTCTGACACCAGTGACCACTTCCCGCCTCCTGGGAATGCTCTTCCCTCATTTTCTCTGATCTCCTTCCCTGCAGTGTCGCAGGTTCTTCCGTAAACTCCCTTCTCAGACTCTCTGTAGAAGAGCTCCATATCCCCATGGCTTCCTAACCTTCTGTCTGCTCATGTCTCACCAGTCTGTAACACGGGTCCCCAAACCACTGCTGAGCTTCTGACCATACACCGACGCATCCAACTCAGCACAACTAAAAGTGCAGCTCCTCTCCCGCTTCCCTCCTGTTCTCATTCTCAGGGGCAAGCACTCTGGTCTCTCTTCCTTATTCTCCCCATCCTACTTTTTCTCCCACACTCAGCCCTAATCTATTCTTCACTCTGTAGTAAGAGGCTGTTTCCAAGATTTCAATCATATCAACTAATGCTCTTGCTTAGAACACTACTCTGTCTCTTCCTTGCTTCCTGCAATGTCACCATTCAGCTCCTGCCATTATATCTGTGGTAGTCTGCACTTCAAATCAAATTGCCAACATCCGTTGGATCCTAGAAAAGCTAGAGAATTCTGGAAAAACATATACTTCTGCTTCACTGACTATGCGAAAACCTTTGACTATGTTGATCACAAAAACTGTGGAAAATTCTTCAAGAGATGGAAATACCAGACCACCTTACCTGCCTTCTGCGAAACGTGTATGCAGGTCAGGCATCTACAGTTAGAACTGGACATGGAACAATGGTTCAAAATTGGGAGAGGAGTACCTCAAGGGTGTATATTGTCAGCCTGCTTATTTAATTATATGCAGAGTACATCATGCAAAATGCCAGGCTAGATGAAGCACAAGCTGGAATCAAGATTGTGGGGAGAAATATCAGTAACATCAGATATGCAGATGACACCACCCTAACGGCAGAAGGCAAAGAGGAACTAAAGAGTGTCTTGATGAAAGTGAAAGAGGAGAGTGAAAAAGCTGGCTTAAAACACAACATTCAAAAAATGAAGGTCATGGCATCTGGTCCCAGCACTTCATGGCAAATAGATGGGGAAACAATGGAAAAAGTGACAGATTTTATTTTCTTGGGCTCCAAAATCACTGTGGATGGTGACAGCAGCCATGAAATTAAGAGACTCTTGCTCCTTAGAAGAAAAGTCATGACAAACCTAGACAGCATATTAAAAAGCAGAGATATTATCTTGCCTACAAAGGTCCTTATAATCAAAACTATGGTTTTTCCAGTAGTCATGTACGGATGTGAGAGCTGGACAAAAAAAAGGCTGAGTGCTAAAGAATTGATGCCTTCAAATTGTGATGCTGGAGAAAACTATTGAGAGTCCCTTGGACAGCAAAGAGATCAAGCCAGTTAATACTGAAGGAAATCAGTCCTGAATATTCATTGGAAGGACTGATGCTGAAGCTCCAATACATTGACCACCTGATTTGAGGAGGCAATTCATTGAAAAGACCCTGATGCTGGACAAGATCAAGGCAGGAGGAGAAGGGGACAGCAGAGAATGAGATGGTTGGATGGCTTCACAAACTCAATGAACATGAATTTAAGCAAACTCCAAGAGATGGTGAAGAACAGGGAATCCTGGCATGCTGCAGCCCATGGGGTCAGAAAGCATTGTACATGACTGAGTGACTAAACAATTCTACACTTCAGCAATTGTGAACAAATTTCAGTTCCCTGATTTGCCATGGTCTCTGATGCTTTAAGACCTCTGCCGATGTTGTTCTTTTGTGTCTTGAACTCTTTTCCTCAGCTTCCTCATCTTCCAGAGGCTTATGCTACGTACTGTCAGAGCTTAGAAATCAATTCTCTCCAAAGACCTTCCCTGACCCCCTCCTGTAGTCTTTCAGGTTTACTTTGTATGTACTCCTATAATAATATCTGTCACCTAGTGATACAAATGTGTCTTCATTCATCTGTATCTTTCATCAGAGTAGAATTATACTAAAGCCAAGGAATGCCTTGTTCACCAGTTCACCCCTATCTAACACAATGCATGGCACATATTAGGAAATCAAAACATATTTGTTGAATGAATGAATGAACTGGGACTTTATGTCTAAAATGTTTTATCTCAAGTTAGGAAGCAATGCAGTAAAATGGCAGGTACACAAAACTCAGAAAACTGAATTGCATCCCAGCTCTCTACCTGTTAGGGGCTTCCCTCGTGGCTCAAATGATAAACAATCTGCCTGCAATGTGGGAGACCCAGGTTTGATCGCTGGGTTAGGAAGATCCCCTGGAGAAGGGAATGGCAACCCACTCCAGTATTCTTGCCTGGGAAATGCTATGGACAGAGAAGCCTGGTGGGCTACCGTCCATATGGACACGACTAAGTGACAACTAACACCACTTTCACTTTCTTCACCTGTTACCAGCTGTATGACCACGAACGATCTAACTTCTCTGAATTCAGAGCCCACCCAATGCCAGGCACTGTTCTGGGTGCTTGCAAGGTAAAGATGAAGAGAGCCGTGGTAATGGCGGTCAAGGGAAGCAGAGTCCAAAACAATGTATTGGATGTGGGAGGAAAGAACCTTCCAGGCAGAGGGAGTAACACTCAAGAAGGGCTAGAGGTGAGCAGTCAAGCAGGTGAGCAATTGATCACGTGCCTTCTGAGGGGAAGTGGATCTAGTTCAATAAATCTAGAAGAGAAGGTTCAGGACAGAGAGTTGGGATGAAGCAATGAGACTGGAGACATAAAAGGAGCCACATCACAAAGCATCCTTTACAGAGTGTTGGAGACTTTGAGATTCATCCTCAAAGGCATGGAATTAAAACCCCAAAGAGTTCTAAGCAGGAGAGTCGCAACGCTAGAGCTCTATCAGAGAGAGAGCTATGTCAAGTGGCAAGGCAGAGAATGGGCTGAAAGACAGTGAAGTCAGAAGCAGGTTAGGAGGCTGTTGTAGTGGTCCAGTCAAGGGGCCTCAGCTTTGACAAGGACTTTGAAGATGGAGAAAAGTAGTGGGAGACTGATTTGAGAGATACAAGTGACAGAACATACAGAACTTGGTGGCTGATTCCATGAGCGAGGTGAGAGACAAGTAAGAATAAATGTGGAGCCCAAGTGTCTGGTACAGGCAGTTGGTATAGAGAGGTGCCATTTACTGAGATGGGGACTGCAGAAGATGGAAAGACTTTTGAACAAAGGACTGACATGATCACAGTGATCCTTCAGTGACAGTGTTCTGTTGGCAGGAAGCAGGATGGGAAAGGGAAATGTCTGGAGTCAGGAAAATGAACTAAGAAGTTACTGCAATGGTCCAGCGGGAGCTGAGAGGGCCTGGACTGGGGTGAGCAATGAGCCTGGAAGGGAAGCTGCAGTAACAATAGACAGGGTAGGCAATTACAGTGGAGAGTCTTGGAGAATAGGATTAAACAGCTGCATTAGGAGAGCTGACCTGAAGGTCTTTGAAAGCGAAGCAGAGAAACTGAGACTTGATACAATAGGAAAAAATAAAACTTTACACTATTACTGAACAAAGTAGCATTTGAGGATATGTGCTTGCTAAGTCTATTCAGTCGTGTCTGACTCTTTGCGACCCAAGGGACTGTAGCCCACCAGGCTCCTCTGTTCATGGAATTCCTCCAGACAAGAATACTGGAGTGGGCTGCCATGCCCTCCTCCAGGGGACCTTCCAGCCCAGGGATCGAACCTTTTTGTCTCATGTCTCCTGGTTTGGCCAGCAGGTTCTCCACCACTAGCACCACCTGAGAAGCCCCAATATTTTCATCAAACATTTAAAATTTTCACATGACCATCTCCTTTGGACAATGATTTTGGGGTACAGAGGGAGTTGATTCTATGCTGTTTCTACTTTCAGTCCGAGGAAAACTTTTAGAGAAAAAGAAAACTGAAGTACCACGTAAGATGAAACGAGGTGGAAGAACCCAGGGCCAAGACAGGGTCACTGTGTGTGATGCTGAGGGAGGCGAACCCGGTTCACTCCTCTCATTCCCTTCCATGATCCTCTTCTCTGTTGGCCGTAACTCAATCCGCTCTAAGTTTTTAACAACTAACAATAGAACTGGTAACTATCCCTTATAGAACTTTGTTAAGAGTTTTCTTAAAAATTAAAAAAATTTTTTTCTTTTTAAACCAGAGTTAGTATTTTTGGCAAGTGGGGACCCAGGTCCTTCTTAATATTAGATCAGAAATAAATACAACAGTGACCTTGAACTTGTATCACCAGGGGAACATAGGGCATAATGGGGGGGACATAGGGCTAAGTGGGGATAGTGTTTATCAAAAAGTGTTCTAGTAATTCTACTGCTCTAAGATTTTAGGGGGTGGAGAGAGGTGAGGATTCCTTAGTTAAATTCTTTCAGAAAAGCTGCATACTACCATCCTCTCTTGGAGATTTATCTTGTATGTTAAATATTACAGGCGTTAAGAGTTTTAACACAAAATTATCAGATGAGGTGTGTTTAGCACAGAGATGATAAACTCGACTGACCACGGAACACCTCACTTTATGACCTTCCTCTCTGAGGAATGAATTTCTATGGAATACACCTTTGGACACACTGCTACTGAGAAATCAGCCCCTGCCCTTGAGGTCACTGAAGTGGCCACACACCTTGTTTGGAGATAGGGGTGCCTATTTCTGAAATGGGGTTGCTGATCAGACCAGTGCTATCAGGGTCTTTACCCCATGGTTCCATGGTATATTAGCTCTAGTAGTATACATTAGGTGTCACCCTTCCATTCTCTTCAAATCTCCTGAAGTCAGAAAGTGTCTAAAATTATTCTTTCTTACTACTGTTTGTACAATTGCCAGCTAACCTTCTTAGGCTGCTGTGTTATTTATGGTGATATTAAAATATTCAAGGATTTCCTTCCTTTCCCAGTTGCTTGTTAGTCTTGGTTCTGTTTCCTTGACTTTTTTTTTTTTTTTTGAGAGCTTCTCCTTAAAACTTATATTTTAATATGCATCACGTGAATCCTCCTTTGTGCCTCTGTCACATTTATTGGGCATAATTGGTCAAACAGTTGGCCAGAGCACAAATGGGACAAAGAGAACCTACAGCTTCAGCATTCACTGGCCTGCGTCTGCCACATTAGCTTTCATTAGCTGGGAGCATACAATAAGCACAGGAATTGAGGAAAGACTCATTAATAGCATGCCAAGGTGTTTGTGTTTTGCTTCTTAAATATCTTAAGGACATATTTCCCTCAGAAAATATTTCAGGAACATATATGACTTCAAGTCAGTACTATGTAGGCAGAATTCACCCGTGTTACAGTGTATCTTAAAGCAGCCTGTGCAGGGTCCTGAAGAAACAGATGCTAACATGAGTTTAAATGTTCAAGAAACTTGCTGGAGGAAATGCCTGTGAGAAAAAATAGGAAAGAGTCTGAAGAGGCTCTGAGAGCCATCAAACTGATGCAAATCTGACCTTGAGTGGAGAGACAGAAAGAAGGGACAGAGGAGGGCTGTGTAGCAGTTGTTGTTCAGTTGCTCAGTTGTGTCTGAATTTGCAACCCCATGGACTGCAGCACGCCAGGCTTCCTTGTCCTTCACTATCTCCTGGAGTTTGCTCAAACTCATGTCCATTGAGTAGGTGATGCTATCCAACCACCTCATCCTCTGTTGCCCCTGTTTTCTCTTGTCCTTAATCTTTCCCACCGGAGAAGGCAATGGCAACCCACTCCAGTACTCTTGCCTGGAAAATCCCATGGATGGAGGAACCTGGTGGGGTCGCTAAGAGTCGGACACGACTAAGCGACTTCACTTTCACTTTTCACTTTCATGCATTGGAGAAGGAAATGGCAACCCACTCCAGTATTCTTGCCTGGAAATCTCACGGACGGGGAGCCTGGCGGGCTGCCGTCTATGGGGTTGCACAGAGTCAGACACGACTGAAGCGACTTAGCAGTAGCAGCACCAGCAGCAGTAATCTTTCCCAACATCAGGGTCTTTCCCAATTAGTCAGTTTTTCACATCAGGTAGCCAAAGTATTGGAGCTTCAGTGAATATTCAATGAACATTCAGGGTTGATTTCCTTTAGGACTGACTGGTTTGATCTCCCTGTTGTCCAAGACTCTCAAGAGTCTTCTCCAGCACCACAGTTCAAAAGAAGCACTCAGTCTTCTTTATGGTCCAACTCTCACATCCATACACGGCTACTGGAAAAACCATAGCTTTGACTATATGAAACTTTGTCAGCAAAGTGATGTCTGCTTTTTAATATGCTGTCTAGGTTTGTCATCGTTTTTCTTCCAAGCAGCAAGTGTCTTTTAATTTCATGGCTTGCAGTCACTGTCTGCAGTAACTTTGAAGCAGTAAACCTAAGGAAAGTTCAGCAAGACATTTGGGAGCCCAGGAGCCCAAGCCTCCCAACAGAGGAGGGTCTTATCCCTCAGGAATGGGTCGGTTTGGGTCAGTGCTGTGTACCTGGCTGAGGGCAGCCCACAGGAAGCTCAGTCTCACAGTACAAACACAGTAACAGATCTCAGAGCATAGTGGGGCCCTCAGTCAATTACCCTCCCCGTCTTCCAAGATCTGAGAAGTGCTTTCCCATGGCCATTACACAAGATTTTGCATAAGAATCACTGAGGAATCTTACTAAAACGCAGACCCAGTGGATCTGGCGTGGAGGCCTGAGTTTCCATACTTCTACCAAGCTCTTAGATAACATGATGCTGTTGGTCCACAGACCTCACCTTAAGTAGCAAGGTCCTAGAGAATATTTAGAAGACCCCCTATTCAAGCCATCAATGTAGGTTGAGATAGGTTTATGGAAAACTGTTCACAGGCCTCTTTCCTCATGCCTGATGTGACAGTCATCTCAGTTAGAGTCAGATGTATATAATTCCAGGTTAGGTTTTTTTCCCATTCAAATAACTCATTCCTCTTCCTGTTATCACAGCTGTCAACCCCTTTTGTCACATTGCTTATATAACCTGTTAATGATCATTTCCACAACATCTCTCTATCTATATGCACTCATTTTGGTACCAAGAGAGAACTTTGGTCCTTTATGGTCTGTGACTCCTTCTCCTTCCATGTATTTAGTATGGACAGTTTATGTTTCTTCAGTTCAGTTTAGTTGCTCAGTCATGTCTGACTCTTTGCGACCCCATGAATCGCAGCACGCCAGGGCTCCCTGTCCATCACTAACTCCCAGAGTTCACCCAAACCCATATGGATTGAGTCAGTGATGCCATCCAGCCATTTCATTCTCTGTCGTCCTCTTCTCCTCCTGCCCCTAAACCCTCTCAGCATTAGGGTCTTTTCCAATGAGTCAACTCTCCGCATGAGGTAGCCAAAGTATTGGAGTTACAGCCTCAGCATCAGTCCTTCCAATGAACACCCAGGACTGGTCTCCTTTAGGTTGGATCTCCTTGTAGTCCAAGGTGTTTCTCAATCTTAAGCAAAAAGTTCTAAGCACCTCCTTCCAATCATATTGGGTTCTGAAGTCCAGTCTACATAGAAATTCTGGTGCAGGCAGTCATCATATTTCTCCTCTATGTGCGAGTTCTGAGGGATCTGGCCACATGCCTCCCCATCACCTGAAGACTTCTGCAGTTATCATCCTAATACCATGTAGCTGTCCATCTATTGTTAAACAGAGGCGTCCTCTTCCTTCACTCCATTCACTGGTCTCTTTGTACATCTTCCCTGGTGGCTCAGATTGTAAAGAATCTGCCTGCATTACAGGAGACCTGGGTTCTATCCCTGGGTCAGGAAAATCCCTTGGAGGAGGAAATGGCAACCACTCCAGTATTCTTGCCTAGAGAGTTCCAAGGATAGGCTACAGTCCATGGGTCTCAAAGAGCTGGACACAACTGAGGGATTAACACTTCCACTTTGTATGTCTTCATGCCCCACACAGTTTCTATGGTGTAAAACAGCAGTTTTCACATTCCCCCTGCCCCCGCTAAATCCATAGAATTTTTTCATCAAAGAAAGCTTCAGTAAAATATTTGAGGCTGGTCTGGGTAAAATAGTGGGAAATAAAATCAGAGAGGTAGCCAGGAACTCATCTTGTGTGTTAGGGTGTTTAAGTATTACCATGAAAGCTATGGAGAGCAAATAAAGGATTTCAGGGAGGAAAGACACATTAGACATGTGTATTTTGAAGGATTCCTCTGGCAGATGTGAGGTAGGTAACTTAAAGAGGATCCAGATGGAATCAGAAAAACTAGGAGAATATAGGAAAGGTAAGTGATATTAAGGAATCAGAATCATCAGAACTTGTTGTCTGTGTATGAAGACAGTGAAAATTGTACAGTATTCCTTCCAGGTGTCAGGCTTGGCCAATTATTAATGCTCAGTTGTGTCCAACTCTTAATGACCCCATGAACTGTAGCCCACCAGGCTCCTCTGTCCATGGGATTTTCCAGGCCAGAATACTGGAGCAGGTTGCCATTTCCTTCTCCAGGGGATTTCCCCAACCCAGGGATAGAAACCAGGTCTCCTGCATTGCAGGCAGACTCCTTACTGGCTGAGCCATGAGGGAAGTATGCTGCAGGGATCAGGTGTTGCCAATACAGAAACGGGGAAGATAGGCAGAGGAATAGGTTTAAGGAGAAACATACTGAGTTGTTTTGAACATACTGAGTTTGAGGAAGATAGTTCAGTAACCATCCATTTAGGTAAATGGATGGGGAAATCAGCAGGATCTGGTGTAGAGACCTTGCATCTTTCCAAATCTATTATTTGCTGTCCATTCTCAGCAACTGCTTAACTGCTCAAAGTTCCTATTAAGCAAAGCCTTTTCAACTAAATTGCCTATAAAATCTTGCTTTCTGCAAATCTAGGTTGTCTGTCACACTTATTACTTCAGTAATTGTTTCCCTCCTCTTTTTCCAAAGTGCTCTTTGAATATCTGAGTTTAGAACCTTATTCAGGGTTGTTTGCAGTGAATGATGTGAAGAGTGGAAAAAAACCAAAAAGCTTACAGAGGTCCTATTTGCAATATGAAATAGACACAGCCATAATCTCAATTTATAACATCGTTAGTCTCATGCCCCTTAAAATACATTTTTAGGTGGGAATAGTTATAATAAGCTGTTCCAATCATGTTAGTATTCATAAGGACATACTTTAACTTCCTCTGTGTGTAGACCCAGAAGGGAACATTTGTAGTGTGATGGGATATTGAATAAAGTAGTTAATGCTTTGAAAATGAATCATTTCGTAAAGTGGTGCTGTAAATATTTTTGTTTTGTGCACTTTGGCAGAATCTGAGCTCAAAAGAAGATTTAAAGATTCTAGCTATGAAGAAGTAGGAATCAATAGAAAATCATGGGTGCAATCTCCAGAAGGTAAAATAGACTGGGTTGATGTATGTGGCAAAAAAGAGGTGCTATGTATGAGAAACTAGATATACTAATACTATGCCTTGTTTAGAAGGTTAAATTGTGCTCCACATTGTTTTCTATTACATTTTAATGCAATAGTTTTAATATCTGGGTTGAATGTCTTTGCAGGTTCACTGGGAGGGAAGTTGCTAGGTAGTTGGGACTTCAGGCCCAACACCACGATTTCAGGCAGAAGAACCTAATCTGTTTTACATAAGCTTTCACTGAAGAAAGGATTCTATGGCTTTTTTTTTTTCTTTTTAAGGATGACAGTTACTATTTTTTGCAACAAGTTGTAAGATGTTAAAAAGAGATCAGTAGAGTTCAGAGTGAAGGAAGAAAAACAGCTGTTTAAGAATAGATGGTCATCTAGGTAGTATTAGGATGGTAACTGCAGAAAGCTTCAGGCAACCAGGAAATCCACAGTGGCCAAAACTCACAGTGCGTGTGTGCGTGCTACACTGCTTCAGTCGTGTCCAGCTCTTTGCCATCCTATGGAAGACAGCCTGCCAGTTTCCTCTATCCATGGGATTCTCCAGGCAAGAATACTGGAGTGGGTTCCTTGCCCTCTTCCAGGGGATCTTCCTGATCCAAGGATCATCTGTCTCCTGCACTGGCAGGTGGGTTCTTTGCCACTAGCGCCACCTGGGAAGCTCAAACCTCAGGGAACTTTCAGGCAAATCCTCATCAAGAAGAAAAATACCATGATGGACTGGTCGCACATGAACTTTGGGGCCCTACTTGATTGGAAGGAGGAGTTTAAAACTGCTTCTATTGAAGATGAAGGAAAACATACTATCCAAACCAAATAACTGGAGGAAGGGGGCTGTGACTGACATGAAAGAGGGCTAAGTCCTTCAAACCTTCTCTTGGAACCAAAATGAGTGCACATGTACAGATTTCTGGAGACAATCATAAAGGGATTATGCAAGTCATATGACAAAAAGAGGTTGACAGCTGTGATATCAGAGGCAATGAAATGCATGACGCTCCCTAAATGGGCCACGATTTTTCTAATATTTTTTTTCTCCATCGGAAACAATTTCCTTCCTTTTTCAATTAGCTAATCTCTACCTCTTCTTCTGTAACTCACTTAAAGCATCTTCTGGAAGGAGAAGCCCAATAAAATAAGAATAGATGGCCCTTCCTTTAAAAAAAAAAAATCTTAAAATTTCTATTACTCATAGCCAATTAACAATGTGACCGTTTCAAGAGAACAGCAAAGGCATTCAGTAGAGGCCCTTCCTTGTGCTACTGCTGCTGCTGCTAAGTCGCTTCAGTCCTGTCTGACTGTGAACGACCCCATAGACGGCAGCCCACCAGGCTCCGCCTTCCCTGGGATTCTCCAGGCAAGAACACTGGAGTGGGGTGTCATTGCCTTCTCCGCCATGTGCTACTAACAGGATGTTAATTCCCACCCATTTAAATACTAATTTACTTTCGTTCTCCCTCATTTTAGCTTCTTAAAGGCAATGCACATCTAAATCTGCATTTCCAAAGTTTAGCACAGTAAGAACCTAAAAATGTCTGTTGAATGAATAAATCCACAAGACTTATACTAAGATCCCTTCAAAGTTAATTCGGGTGGAATTCTTTATGTAATTCTCCAGATTTAGATAAGTGTTTTAAAGGGGGAATAAAACACTCTTGTGATTAGGGAAGACAAGAGAGAGGAAAGATGCAGTATTTTGTGTGTGTGCGTGAAGAGAGTGAAGCAAAAGGGGATGAACTGTGTTTTGAAATTAAGGGACTTGACTAAGGTGTCTCATGTAAAGTGACAGATGTTAGCCACAACCAATATACTGGAAGGCATGGGTTGGGGATAGGGTAGAAACGATACAAACAGATCCAAATTGTTGGACAGTGAAACAACGACCTTTATGTTGACTAGTAAAACCTAGTGTCTTGAGCGAAAGCTCTCCCGGAAAAATAGTCCAAGGACACCCAAGAAAATTATCATAAGACAACAGCGAGTGCTAAGTTTTTCAGCAGGTTTTCAAAATTGCCTTCTGCCCTCTCCTGCTTTATAGTTTTGGGGAAATTAATCTAACCCTTGCTCAAATCACAAAAACATGTTAAAACACGTAAAACAAAACCAAACCGCCCTGCTTAAAATGCAAAGATGAGTCTTGGGCTGTGGACTGCGGTGAGTCCCTTCCTCGGATGCTGCGGTGAACCCGACTCCCCAGTCTACGGGTGGGTTCTATAGCACCGACGGCGCCGTGGGCGAGCAGAAGCTCCCAGCCCCGGAGTGTTTCAGGAGCAAATTCCAAGCGGACTCCTGCCGCTGCTTGAGAGGAACCGCGTCCAGAGGCCCAGCGGAAGAGGTGGGGAGAGGCTGGCGCGACGAGAACCAGCACCAACAGCCCCCTGCCCAACCTGGCCCGCAACCCGGAAGCAGAGGCGAGCCGCGCGGCGTGGCGGGGTTGCGGTTCCGGGTCGGGTCTCGCTGCAGCCCGCGCTCCGCTCACTGCCGCAGCGCCCCGCCCCCGCGTTCCGGACCTGGGCAGGCGGTGGCCGCCCGGCAGCTCCCGGGGCCACATGGCTGAGGGGGACGCAGGCAGCGACCAGAGGCAGGTGAGGCCCCGGCGGGGCGCCGACCTCCAGGCTCGGCTCTGCCTCGTCTCGCCGCCCCGGGCCTCCGCGGCCGAGGGGGCTTCTGCCCGGGGCCGCCCCCGGTTGGGGCTGACGCTGCGCCATTCTCTCAGCCGTGTCCCATTTTCCCGGCGCTTGATCTCAGTCCATCTATCGCCCTGGCGGCTCCCGGGCGTCGGCGCGCTGGGCCTGCCTTGGACGGTGCCATCGTCAACCATCAGCACGCGACTCAGCAGCGCCGGGCCGGAGGCAGAAACCAGGGTTCTGCTCCCCAGCCTGTCTCTGCCGGGTGATCTTGGAGTGGCCACTTAAGACCCCAGTTTCTGCGTTTGCAAAGGGGCAGTTATAACACGGACCCTGGAGTCCCCTGAGGACCCTTGGATCTAATGCTCTTGGGCTTGAGCTTACCCCCAGCGCGTGGCTCACGTGGGCGCTATTGAAGCTTTTCCTAACCGGCCCTAAGGACAAAATGAGATCATACAAAGTTGGAAGTATACGTTCCTCCCCATTTTTACCTTTAGATCCCGTTTTATTCTTAACCTGAAACCAGAAGTAATTTCTGAAACGTTTCGAGGATTTGATTACCAGAACCCCCAACAATCACCCAGCCTCGTGGCCAAATTCAAAACAAAACAAAGCAGGAGATAGGCCGTAGTAATATAAGGGCAAACATAATAGGTAGAGTGGTCCAGGGGTTGGGGCGGGGGCGGGGGCGGGGAGCGGGGAGGAGTTACCTGTTAAAAAGAGAAGGTGGAGCAGTGAAGATACGTTTATCCTTTCACTTGTGAATCTCATACAGAATATAGGAGTGCGTATATGTTTTGGCTCAGTAGTGATCAAAAACATAGGGATGTAGTAGCAAGGCTGGCGTCAGGCATTGCTATAGAGTCTGGTACCCAGGGAGTAGTAGGACATTTTGACCCGCTGCTAAGAACGTTTGGTGTCGTTTCTTTAGGGCTCCTTCACCCAAGATGGTTAATTTAAATGCAAATACCTTATAAAGCAGTAAGGAAGACTCAGATTTTTAGGGTAGTCAAAAATTTTTGACTTTTTCCCCTCATCAATCTCTTTCAGAATGAGGAAATTGAAGCAATGGCTGCTATATATGGCGAGGAATGGTGTGTCATTGATGACTGCGCCAAAATATTTTGTATTCGTATTAGCGACGATATAGATGACCCCAAGTGGACACTTTGCTTACAGGTATTTTTCTTCTTCATCTACAGCCGTTTTCCAGTTACTGTATTGATTTTGTATCCTTGACTACTGTTGTATTCCTCTAATTATTCTTGTGTGACTTGTTCTGATTTTTCATTTTGTTGCTGACTTTTGTTAATGATTGATGATCTAAATGTATGGGTAGTTAGATCACTCTCCAGTAATGCTTTCATTGATAATACCAGTCTTTCCTATGCCAGTTATTTAAGTGTTCTTCATGTACCTTTGGCAGACTCGAGTTTCACTTCCTTTCATTATCTTCTCTATTTAATAGAAGAGGGTGTAAACCTGGGAAGATGGCTAACATTTTCTGAGAAAGAATAGATTAGTAATTTAGATGGTTCATAGAGTAGATAACTTACTTCTTTGTTAATTGGGAATCAGTTGTGGTTAGGATTTTATTTTTTTGGGCTCCAAAATCACTGCAGATGGTGACTGCAGCCATGAAATTAGAAGACGCTTACTCCTTGGAAGAAAAGTTATGACCAACCTAGATAGCATATTCAAAAGCAGAGACATTACTTTGCCGACTGAGGTCCGTCTAGTCAAGGCTATGGTTTTTCCTGTGGTCATGTATGGATGTGAGAGTTGGACTGTGAAGAAGGCTGAGCGCCGAAGAATTGATGCTTTTGAACTGTGGTGTTGGAGAAGACTCTTGAGAGTCCCTTGGACTGCAAGGAGATCCAACTAGTCCATTCTGAAGGAGATCAACCCTGGGATTTCTTTGGAAGGAATGATGCTAAAGCTGAAACTCCAGTACTTTGGCCACCTCATGCGAAGAGTTGACTCATTGGAAAAGACTCTGATGCTGGGAGGGATTGGGGGCAGGAGGAGAAGGGGACGAGAGAGGATGAGATGGCTGGATGGCATCACTGACTCGATGGACGTGAGTCTGAGTGAACTCTGAGAGATGGTGATGAACAGGGAGGCCTGGTGTGCTGCAATTCATGGGGCCGCAAAGAGTCGGACATGGCTGAGCGACTGAATTGAACTGAACTGAACTGTGGTTAGGATACATACATGAAATGATCAGTTACGGCTTTGTGTTTAATGCTTATTCTTTGGTGACTGTCTGTACTTCCAACATAAAAGATGCCAAATTGAGTTTTTATCAGTATTCATTTTTACAGCAATACTGATTTCAAAAGAAACACGCATGGTTTTCTAATAAGTGTTAGCTATTTAATAGTGTTTGGTAGGATTTTTTTTTTTAATTTCTTAAAAATATCTGGAACATGTTATAATACCACCCTTGTCATCTGGGGTTGGGGGTATAATGACTCTGTTTCAGTTTCCCTTTTGTCTTTGTCCACCCCACTTTTTCTAATTTTAATTGCTTTTATACTTTCCCGGCAAATAATCTCCTTAAAAATTGGCATCATCTTAACAACATATTTACCCTACTCCAATATTCTTGCCTGGAGAATTCCATGGACAGAGGAGCCTGGTCCTCATGGCCCTCACAGTCCATGGGGTTGCAAAGAGTTGGACACGACTCAGCAACTAACTAACAACATATTTAAGGTGGAAGCATAAATGTGAAGAGGGAATTCGCTTTTGAAATTTGATAAAACAATGGTTTTGTGTCTTAGTTTGGCAAGTTAGAAATCTGTCTGGTGACTGGCTTTATGAATGTTGTTGTTTTTGAACCACGATAAAGTATAAACAGGTTTGTTTTTAAACTGCTTTGCAGGTGATGCTACCAAATGAATACCCAGGTACAGCTCCACCTATTTATCAACTGAAGTAAGCTATATTTCTACATTTATATTTTTATAAAAAGTTTTATTTTGCAAAGATTGTTTGTACTGTACCTTGTGTTTATATAGACCACCTTGTCAAAATGTATATAGAAAGTAAAAGCACGTTGGACTTAATGTGGAGTATTTACATTTAAAAATTAAATTATGTAAAAACACACTGACGTTCGCCACTTAGTATAAAAGAATCAAGGGATTCATATTGGGTAAAACAGCTCCAGAAAGTCGTTAGAGATGGGGAAGGAAATCTTCCTCGTTAGACAATCTAGTAATCTAGAAACCTTGGTCTGTAGAGTCACTCCTAACCTGTTTCCTGGAGTGTTTTAAAACCACAGCAGTAAAGTTTGCTATCACTCATGGTTCTGTAATTTTTATTTTTATTCATTGAAAATGAAAGATATGACTATAGAAAGCTTGTAAACATAAGTGCGCTTTTCAGAAAAAGTTGATTGACAGTCATGTGGCAATTGACTTACTTGTTAGAGTTGTTTTTTGGGACATCAGTTAGAAAAAAATTGGGAACTCTGGTTGTGTGGCAAATACTGTGAATTTGGAAATATAGATTCTGGAACATATTCTGCCACTTAGGTAAACTTAGGCAGCTTTTATGATATGCACTCCTCCATTTTTTAAACTAATTTTAATTGAATAATTTGTTGGTGTCAGCGTGGTTTCCTGAGAGGACTAAATGAGTTAATGGAAATGAAAGCATTTTGGAACTGTATAGATTTTACAACATAAAATAATATTTTGATCAAAGTAGAAAAAATTTAAAACTTAAAATCAGTTTGTGACTAGTCAGTATTTTTTCTTTGTGATGTAAATACAGTCTTTGAGTAATCATCTTTATTTTGTTTTATTTAATCTTAGTGCTCCTTGGCTTAAAGGGCAAGAACGGGCAGATTTATCGAATAGCCTTGAGGAAATATACATGTAAGTAATGGATGATAAAACAATGCTATTAGTGACTCTGTTACGGGCTTTGTTGGAACTGTGATATATTAGGCCCTTTTTGTAAACTTTATGTTAATCTGTTTTACCATTAACAAAAAGAGTACAGTTGAAGAATCCTTGAAAGATTAGTTATATAGTTTTATATATACATTTGATATAAATTCTATTTAGAAACGAAAATAAAAGTATTATTTAGAACTAGTAGCTATAAAAACACTTAGCTAGCTGTGAAAGTAAATTCAGAGACACTGTTCTTATTTTGATATTTTCATAAGCTATGTTGAATGAAACTGGTAACAGCAGAATCCTAAGCATAATTATTCTTTAAACTACCATGTACTGTTAATGGTAATGTTCTTGTATTAGGCCATAGGACTGAGAGTCTGTTGATGGTATACTGTATTTGTCACTCATTCATTCAACAGATACTACACAGCAGGTATTATACTAGATCCTGAATATGTACAATTAGTAAAAACAGAAATGGTCCCAGTTTTCATAGCATTTAGAATTTGCTGGTAGGGGAGATATTACTGATAACTCTGTAAAAATGAATGTCAAACTGCAGCTGTGATAAGTTCTATGAAAGAAGGATATTAATGTGTAGTACTGAGTTTGAAATAAGACCTGACCTAGTAGGAGGTGAGGGATGGCTTGTTTGACTTAAGAGCTGAGTTACTTAAATGAAAAGAACTCCAGTGAAAGGCCACAGCATGTGCAGAGGCTCTGTGTCAAGGAGTTTGGAACATATGAAGACACAAAGTAATAGTGGTATAAGGAGGGGGTGTTGGGGGCAAAGGGAGCATGGAGGGAAGGGAACCTGGCGAGGTGAGCAGGGGAAGTTACGGAGAGTTCTGTAGCCCATGTGGAGTGTCTATCTTTGTCCTGAGACCTATGGGAAGCCTAGAAGAGCCGAGAAGTACTTTGATGCTATGGTGAGATTTTCATTTTGAAAACCCCGTTCTGTGTCCGGGTGGAGAACTGACTGGAAGGGAGCAACTAGATTTGGGATATCAATTAGGAGGCTGGTGCCATAGTCCAGAGAAGATGTTTCTGTGATTCGGGTGAATTGTATTGAGATATATTAATTTAGTACAACAAATAATGTTCTGAAATATTAGCTTTACTGTAATCCAGGAACTGATAAGGATTGTCTCACACGTTCTAGGTGGCTTCCCCATCTGGCACGGTGAGAAAACCTACTTTGTGTCTATACCAGGGTTCTTTTCCTCACAGAATAGTAAATTTAAAAATGCTAAGTCTTCATGGAATTGATCCTGTTGCTTCTTACCGAGAGGAAGTGTGGTCTTCCTTGAGTCCCTAGGTTTACATTTGACTCAAAAGTAACCTAGAACTGGAGATACCAATGGGAAATGCTCCCATTTAGTGATTCCATCATCCTCAGAATGTAGATATTGCATGTTTTCTCAATGAAATGATTTCTGTCCATGATCTTACTGGCCATTCCAACTTTTGGCCCCGACAAACTTCTTTCTGTAATCTTTTATTTATGCCTATTTACCAATGTACCCCCTAAAGTAGAATAAGATAAATACCACTGCAGATTTGCTCTCCAAGGATGTCATAATTGTACATCTTATGGTCATTTTTCAGTTCTTATCTTATTTGGTCTCTAGCTTTTGATGGTGTTGAACACTTCCTCTTCTTGGAAATCTTCCCGCACTTGCCTTCCATCTTGTTAGTCACATTCATTAGTGAGATTTTTCTCCTATTTTGCACAGTGTCATGCTCTCTGAAATGGCTTCCCATCTGCCTTTTTTCTACCTCAAAGTGCCCCCTTTATTAAGAGATACCCTCCTATAGGGCACAACTTGCCGATCGCCTTAGCTGGTTCTCTTGAGCTATTAGAGAATTAAGAAGGATCAGAAATAACAAAGCAGTTTGTTCTAAAGATAGGATATTGTTTGTCCCATCTTGTTTATTAAAAGCACTTGAAAATAACCCCCGTTCCAATAGTATTCTTTTCATACATGTGGTCTAGGTAGAAATGCAGACTGTGTTTTTAAAAGTTTTATGTGACAACTTTTAATGATATTTTTCCATAAAATCCCAGCAAGGGGCAACAAGTGAAATGCTATTGGTCATTGAAAAGTAAACATTTAAAATGTATAAATATAATTCTTAATGTTTATAGTTTTATTATGTTCTAAATATTGTAACATTATCAAGATTTTCGTATTTATTTAGAATCATTTTGACTGCTGAAAAATTTTTTTGCCTAGATAAAAGGTGAACTATGTTTTCTTTTATGCCAAGGAGGGAAGAAGTCTGAAAGCTAACAGTCTTGTCCAGTAAACATTTTATAAGTATTTTCTATATGCTAGCACTCTGTTAGGAGTTTGGAATTTAAAAATTAAGATAGATGTGTACCAATACACTATAGTGACATGGTTCCTGAGAGGTTTGGACCAAGTGCTGTTCCTGGGTCTCTGGGAATGTGGTGAGGTTGCATAGGAGGGTTCCATTGTGAAGGTGACCTTTGGGTGTGGTGCTTGGTAGATAATCAGAAACGGAGAGATTTTCAGATAGAAGGAACTGCAGAGTTCAACAAATAGTCTGATATGCTGGGGATAGGAATTGATATAGGTGTAAGAAGAATCTGTTACCTGGGATAAGGAGCTTGGACATTATCTTTAGGCTCCAGGCATTTTAGGCAGGGGAGTGATGTAATCAGATCCGTGTGGCAGTGTGGAGGGTGGGCAGTGAAGAGTCTCAAGGAAGGGCCTCCATCCGAGCAGCAGTCAATAACTAGGAGGGAGACGGGAGATCTTCATTGAGGCAACAAGAATGTAGGGGAGAAGAATGGTCAGTTAGAGGAATACTTAAGAGCATAAACTAGGATTTGGTGATTGGGTAGATGTAGAGTTATTTGCTTATCATACCTTATTTTTTAAACATTTTGCATTTTAAACATGGATATTTTGAATATATGAAAATACTGATTTTTATTAAACAAAAGGTAAATGACAGATTTTAAAAATATTTCAAACATTATACCACTTGGTATTAAGAGAAAAATAAAGATTAAGCTTCTTTAAAATTTGAATTTATGATAGTTCATTTCAACAATATTTACTTTTAAATCCAAGTAAGTGATTAATTTCCCACAGCTCTTCACAGTGTGATGTATCACATGAAGTCTAATGAGGCTTGTCAAAGCAGAAAGTGCACCAAACCAAGTTAAACAGGCGAGAATACTCTCTTCAAGAATATTGTTACAGGGTAGAGAGGCAGAACTCAGTCTGAACTCAACTGGCTGAAACAAAAGGCAGCACGGATTTTGAGGGCTGGGATAAGCTGTGCTAACCTGTAGAAAAGCAGGGGGAATGCTGGGGGAGGTTGATCAGAGAGTGTCCAGCACATTAAGTCACTTCCTGAGTGTGTGAGAGTGTTTCTCGTGGTCAGGCCATCTGTGTGTGCAGATTGTGGCTCATCAGTAGTTAGGTGCTCCTTCCAGCAGACTGGGCACCAGGGCTTTCTCTTCCTCGATGACTGCATTTCAGAAGAACTGCTCCCAGGTCCTTGAGAAAGACACTCCTTGGTTCTAAAGCTGACATAGCTTCTAAAAAGATCCCATAATCCCAAAAGAGCAAAAGAGGAATTTATAATGACAAGTTTTCTAAAGAAAATGCTCTAAGAACAGAGAGGTCAGGGCCTAGGGTCAGGAAGCTCTGCTTGTCTGAAGTTTAGTCAAACTGATGTTGAGAGTGTCCTGGGCAGGCTCCTGGGGTCAGGTTTCGAAATAATGCGACCTCTTTCTCATCTGTAAAATGAGGATAATAGGATAATATCATTGTGAGGATTAAGTGACATAATCCATGTGATATATTTTAGCACTTGATAACAGCAGCTCTCATTTTTGTTCTTGTCAGAGAGTCGTCTCATCAAGTTTTGTCATTTTTAAATGAGATAATGGAAACTCAGATTGAGTGATTTGTCTGAGGTTATGCAACTTTATAGTACATTTTAGTGAATATCTTTACCCTTAAATAACAAATATACATACTGGAGAATTTAAAGGTATGAAAATTAGAGCCACAGGTCAAATGAGAGTCACAAGTAACTTGACTTTGTTTTGATCGTTCTGAATTGGATTGTAGTTATTTAAGTATAGTTAATCACAGTTATGTCTCAACTAAAATAGCAGTTTTTAATCCAAGTTGATCTTTTATTCAATTTGAAACAAATTTGTTCTAGACTTTTTATATTCACCTACTATACCACAATAATTTCATAAATTAAAAGCTTAGCACCTCACCGTATAATGAGTATTCTCAGATTTTGCACCAATTTTTAGGATTCAGCAAACTTCTTCCAGGACCACTGGAATGCGGGAAAGAAGGGCACAGAAGGGAGGGCTCCAGCTTTTGTCTATTTTAATTTGTTTTTGGTTCCGTGAGAGATTTCATTACAGTGAAGGCAAAAGTTTGAAAACCATCAAATCCTAGTCTGCAATTAAAAGATATAAGTAATCAACTCTTCTTTAAAAAAGAGGGGAGGTTACAAACTACTGTTGCGAGAGAAAACACAAAAAGCAGGGGCAATGACACCACCCACACCACCATCAGTGATAGAATTTGGAGGTCCAAGGGAAAGAATTTTCATTTTCTTCAGGAAACCTTTCACATCTACTACCACTTCCTGAAACTAGACTTCAGTAAATCTAGTTAAATAGTAGGGACAAAGGAAGTAGTCAATAAATGATGTTAGATGGAGAGCTGTTGAATATTTTTCTTCAGGAAGCCATGGGCTAGAGGAGAGGAAATTTGGAGTTAAGGTTTAATGTCTTCTTATTATTAGGAAAAATTAGTTATTAACTGCAGAAATTCTTCCAAGGCGTTTTCCACTGCCCCTTCCCTCAAAAGTCCCCTAACAAAAATAACAAATCTGAATGTGAATATATATTCACAGAGGGATGATTTTCCTGTCTCAAAGGGGGCTGTAAAGATTAAGTGAAGCAACCAAGCATTTTCTACATCTTACATATGGTAGGTGTTCAATAAACACTAGATGTTAGTGCTCCTACTTTTGGTGATGATGGTGATGTGATGAATTCAATAGAATGGGGTTAGGAGATGGAGAGAATTACATGTAAAAGCATATGTTTTTAAGAACAGTAATTGCAAGCACTGAGACCGGGGATCCAGTTTTCTCATTCACTGCTATACCCTCAGGGTTGCACATAGTGCCTGGTGTGTAGGCGAGGCCCTTACAGATCTGTTGAGTGAACTAAGACAGGTCCACTTGAAAAGAGACTACTTTTGTAAAGTAAGACAAGATGCTGTAAATCTGTTTTGTAGGTGGGGAAACTGAGGCAGTTCAAGTGTCTTACTTGCCTAAGGGCACAGCTGCTTGCTAGGAGAGCAAAGTGATGTGGGCGCCTGAGCTCTGGAGTAAGTCTGCATTCCCATTCTCGCTCTGGACTTCTTACTGCTTATAAGACTGTCTTAGGCAAGTTAATTATCTCTCCAGGCCTGCTTTCTCATCTGTACAATGGGAAAATAAAGCCTACTCTGTTAGCAAATTATGAGCATTAAATGTGTCAATATATAATGTACTTTGGGCTTAGTGTATATTCAATACATTTTACCTTTCTCTGTCTCTGTACCTCTGAATCTTTTATGGAGGAGAGATGAAGGGAGTAGGAATTGTTTAAAAGAAACTCAACCAACGTTCTTAAGTTTTAAAACTTTTCCAGTTGACTTTTGCCCTCTCTAAATAAGACAGGTTGTCAAAGAGCACAGAGGGTTGTTTTAGTGCTCAGGGATTATGGGTGGGATGGGAGTGTTTGAGGGTACAGAATTATTTGAAAACAGTGTTGTTTTCTTCTGCATGCTTGTTTTGAAAGCTTCCTTTGGGTGCTGATGAGTGGTGATAAAGAGAGATAATGGTTTCAAGAGCAACTGTTAGAGGAAGGGGTAAGGTGTATGAAGTAGTTCGGTGAGTTCCTTAAACACACATATTAACACATCTAAAATTAGTATCATTCCCTCAAAAACAGACACTTGGGCCTTTATTTTATTGCTGTTGCCATCATTTAACATAACTCTGTGGAAATGAACTATGACTTCTTTTTCTCAATGAGCCTTTGAGATGGATTCAATTATCTGATGCAGCCAGACAGCTCTTTGGAACCAAAATGAATTTGGGCAATAGAATATTATGTGGAAAACAAAATAAGAATCTAAAGCTTTGCATTACATTGGTCTTGTAAATTGGCTTTCTCGGAGAGTTTCTAAAATGCTTTGTATTCTTAATTGTTGAAATAAGTATACAAAATAAGTGGTTTGAAATTGTTCAAAAAGTTTAGGAAAGCAAGCAATGACTGGGCATCAGCACTATAATTATATTCACTAACAGAAACAAAATCATGTTTATATCTATCTTAATTCCTTTCAAGTTCAGAAATTCTCTTTCCTCTCTTTGGTTGTAGCTCTTCTACTTATTTTAAGTAAGCAGTGTTAATTTGGGAGCCATTGGGATTTTTAATATTGATGTATTAAATATTCATCTACAAATGTTAGTAAATATCATGTTTCTATAATTTCTTTTTAAAAGGCATGGCTAGGGAATTCCTTGGCGGTTCAGTGGTTAAGATTTGGAGCTATCACTACAAGGGCCTGGGTTCAGTCTCTGGTTGGGGAACTAAGATCCCACAAGCTGTGCAGCAAGGCAGAAAAAAAAAAAAAAGAAAACACAGGGCTAGATATAATTTAATTTCTTAGATTATAAATATGTCTATATTATCTTGAATTTGAGAAAAAAAATTTTTAATAACAATTTTCCCCCTGAATTTTGTTTAGCCAGAATATTGGTGAAAGTATTCTTTACCTGTGGGTGGAGAAAATAAGAGATGTCCTAATTCAAAAATCTCAGATGACAGAACCAGGTAGGTTTGAAAAACATTATCATTGCTCTTTTAATTTACAGTAATTAAATTTTCATGTATATATTCTCACTGAAACTTTTAATAAAGATCTATATCATGTTACATGGTTTTATATGATAAAATATATTCTCTGAAAAGTTCTTTACTCATGTAAATATGGTTATTTCTTTCAGTAAGGTGCAGCCACTTTGGTTTCAGATTA
Source organism: Nanger dama (assembly GCA_917880005.1). Lineage (NCBI taxonomy): Eukaryota > Metazoa > Chordata > Mammalia > Artiodactyla > Bovidae > Nanger > Nanger dama. Next base: position 772,695 of record CAKJTW010000090.1, read on the forward strand.
CTGTAAGCTCTTACAGAGATAGAATTTTATGGTTAAAGAACTTTGCTCAAAAACCTTTGCTTTCTATGGCAATACCAACCATGTAACATTCTTCATGCATTATTGATATGTTAGACATTAGCTTCAAATGAGTGTAATGTTTATAGAAAAAGAACTTTGGAAAACACATTGACCAATATTTAGGGTATAAAAAGTGACTTTGAAATTTGATTTTTAAATCGAGATAGAATTCATATACTATGATCATTCACCTTTTAAAATGTATATTCAGTGGTCTTTAGTAGATTCCAAAATTGTGCAGCCATCACCACTAATTTCAGAACATTTGAGAATTAATATTTTGCTTTATTATTATTCTTTCATTGAATCATAAGTATATAATCATAAGTATATAGAAGTTTCTTATGTGTTCTGTTTACTTTGTTAGTCTTTGTTCCAGGTACTACAAAAGCCTTTTAGAAAGGAAAATTACTGAGTATGATTTTATTTCCAAATAGAGTTTTATTGTTATCACTGATAGAATTATTTTCAGTTTGGGGAGAAGAAGGATTAAAGAACAACAATTCAATAGTCTATTGACTAATTTTTAGAAGGTTATTTACAGAAAACCAATTATTGAGGATTCCCGTAGCAAAATCAGTATACATTTAAAGTTGATAGAAATATGTATATTTTTGGAGCATTTTACAGTTTTTCTGTAGAAGCAAGTATTGTTATTGTTTCCATTAAAATCAAAGGGATGAATGGTCTGAAGATATTCTGATCATGGGACAGTATTTTTTGAAGTGTTTTCCTTGACTTTTTATGAATCATGTTCTGATTTTGTGGCATTTCAGGGCATCTGAGAAGAGTGGTCTCAAAATTAGTTTGTGCCAATCCCCCATTCTAGCGTGGGATAATTGCAAAAGTGTTATGTATACCAGTAGGAATTTAGAACTCCAAAACTTTGGAATCACTCACCTCTTAGGAAGGTTTTTAAATTGCTGATTTTAATGTGGTATTTTCCCTTTCCCACCTATATCTATAATTTAGTTTTGCCACACTTCAGTTTTTTGAGTTACTGATTTAGGTTGTATAATTTATAATTTTGAAAAATTTTCTTCAGAATTTTTAATAAAAATTTTCTAGACTTCATATTAAAATGGAAGTGATCAGGATATCTTCATGAGAATTTTCTTCTCCAGGGCACCCACTTGACAAGTAATTCATTTTTATTTTACTACTAATCTTCAGTATGTATTTATTCTTTATTTTATTTTTTCTACTATGGAAATATTAAATCTTGAAGTAGTTATTTACAACTATTTATACTTTAAAAAATTCTGAACTAGTTTTAGACTTACAGAAAAGTTGCAAAAATAGTAGAAATAGCTGCTGTATCCCTCACTCTGCTTCCCTGAGTAACATCTTACGTAACCATAGTATAATTATCAAGAACAGAAAGCAAGCATTGGTAAATATAATAATATTTTCACTAGTGTTCTTTCTGCTGTTCTAGGATCTGGTCCAGGATTCTTTGTTGCATTTTTTCTCCTTACTCCTCTATAAATAGTTCCCCATTGTTTCTTTGACTTTTATAACCTTTCATGACCTTGAGTTTGTGCATTGTTTTCTCATGATTGGAATAAGACTAGGCATTTTGGCAAAAATATCACAGAAATGATATTGTGTCCTCCATAGTGTATGTACTATATCAAGGAGCTAATGATATCAGTATGCTTTATTATTGGTGATATTTACCTTGATCCCTTGGTTAAGGGGGTACCTGCTAAATGACTCCACTATAAAGTTACTATATTAATCAAGTTTTCCAGAGAAACAGACTAATAAAATGTGTGTGTCTTATGTATGTGTGTATGTATGTATATATGTGTGGATGTATCTATGTATTGGATTGGTCAAAGAGTTTGTTTGGGGTTTCCATAAGTTGTGATAGAAAAACCTGAATGAACTTTTTGGCCAACTCAACATTTATAAAGAGAGATGGGGGAAGGAAAGGTTGGGGACAGAGGGAGAGGCTGATTGATTTTAAGGAATTAGCTCACAAAATTATAGAGGCTTGAAAGTCCAAAATCTGGAAGATAGGTTGACAGCCTGGACACCTAGAGAAGAAATGATATTGAAACTGAAGGCTGTGAAAGCTGCATATTGGCAGAATTCCCTCCTTTTCTTGGGAGGTCAGTCCTTTTTCTTTTAAGACCTTACCTGAAAAAAAAAAGACCTTAACTGGATGAGTCTCGCTTGCATTGTGGAGGGCAGTCTGCTTTATGCAAAGTCTACTGATTTGAATGTGGTTTCCATCTAAGAAATACTTTTGCAGAAATATGTAAAATAGTGTTTGACCAAGTATCTGTGTACCATGGTCTCTCTAGGTTGCCATATCAAATTATCACAGTTGATAAGTCTCTTGGGGGAGATACTTTGAGGCTGTGCTAATACTCTATTTGTCTTCAAACTTTCATCCCCTCGCCCCCTGATTTTAGTATCTATTAGTGTATCTTACCAACAATATTTATAAACAATATGGTGATTCTCACTTCTTTCTTTCCTTCTTGGTATGATTAATTGGAATTATATTGTTAGAACAAGATGTCTCTTCTCCACATTTGTTTGATTATTTACATTAGAATGAACTCTTTTTATTTAGTGAGCTAAAATTCCATACTGTCATTATTTTGTTGCTCAAATTGTTCCAGGTTTGGCCTTTCAGAGTGCTCGCAGGTGGGCTCCTGTGTTATTTTTATAAGCTCCCATCTTTTTCTGAACATTCCTTTACTCTCTACAATCACAAGATGTTCCAGGTCATCTTACATTTTCCTTGTCCCAACTCTGGAGACAACCACTTGTGAACACTGGTTCCTTCTGTTAAGACTGCTGTTTAGAGATGAAGACTCAACGTTATTTAAGTGTCATTTCTTATTGTCATATGATCAGTCATAATGTCTCATATCCACGTAGGCCCAGACGTAAAGAAGAAAACTGAAGAGGAAGATGTTGAATGTGAAGATGATCTTGTTTTAGCATGTCAACCAGAAAATCAAGTTAAAACTTTGGATTTTGATGTCAGTGAAAATCGAACAGGTATAGTGAATGTTACTAGTTTATTTTGAGGACAGTAGTGATGTGGCTTCCCTGGTAGGTCAACTGGTAAAGAATCCACCTGCAATGCAGGAGACCTCGGTTCGATTCCTGGGTTGGGAAGATATCCGGGAGAAAGGATAGAGTACCCACTCCAGTATCCTTGGGCTTCCCTGGTGGCTCAGGCAGTAAAGAATCCACCTGGAATGTGGGAGACCTGGGTTCAATCGCTATGTTGGAAAGATCGCCTGGAGGAGGGTGTGGTAACGCACCCTGTATTCTTACCTGGAGAATCCCCATGGACAGAGGAGCCTGGCATGCTTACAGTCCATGGGGTCACCAAGAGTCAGACACAGCTTAGTGACTCAGCACAGCACAGGGGATAGCACTATGATTTGTTTTTGGAATGGTATAGAGATTTAGTAAACTGTCACATTTTAAGGAGTTCTTATTAATTTACAGAGAACTTGGTTATATTTTTCCTGCCTCTTGGTCATTTTGGTGTTTTCTAAGTCTATCAGAATAGTGAGGACAAAAATGGAAACTTAGGTTTTCTTTCTTTTTTTTTTTGCTGTTAGAGTTTTGAATTAGTGGTGAGAGAAACTGAAACTAAGAAAACTATATTAATGTTTTCAATTCATACCATTTTTATATTTTTAAAATCTTAGTTCTACTGATGGCTCAGAGTTAAATTTTAGTCTGTGCTAACAAATATAAATACAGTAATTGAAGTTGCAACCACTGAATTAAAACTAATGAAACGCCTTTAAAATTTTAGTTTTTGCTCAGATTTGTTCCATAATTGAGTAGTATTCAACTTATGAATAGGTTGCTGTGGTAAATTAGCTCTGTGTTTCTATCAGAAAGTGTGTTCTATTTTAGTTTTTTAAAATTTTGAATGATATCATCAGTTCCTCACCTGTCTTACAAAAACATAATAGACCAGAGAGGATGTTCATTTTCTTTGAAGATAGGGAGTTTCCTCTGCTATCATATAGTACCTTTTAAATAGTGAATGAAAATTTAAAGTTCTTGCATAGTGTCTTAAAATTAGTGGAAGAGAGAGGACAAAGAAGTGAATGAGTAGGAGGAGAAGACCCAGGATACCTGCCCCTGCTTCACTCTGAGTAGCTCCCATTTTATTCATTTACATATTTGTGGATTTGGCATAGGATTTCTTTAGAGAAAGAAGATTCACTATAAAAAGAGTGAAAATTAAAGTCATAATAAATCACATCCAGTTCATATTGGCCTTAGTAGTGTAGCAGTACAGTGGTCACAGTCTTTTCAAAAAGACAACACAACTGGGGGAAGGTCAAACATCCTCCATAAACCTGGCTTCTTATTCTGCTGCTGCTGCTGAGTCGCTTCAGTCGTGTCCGACTGTGTGCGACCCCATAGACGGCAGCCCACCAGGCTCCCCGTCCCTGGGAGTCTCCAGGCAAGAACACTGGAGTGGGTTGCCATTTCCTTCTCCAGTGCGTGAAAGTGAAAAGTGAAAGTGAAGGTGCTCAGTCATGTTCAACTCTTAGCGACCCCATGGACCCACCAGGCTCCCTGTCCATGGGATTTTCCAGGCAAGAGTACTGGAGTGGGGTGCCATCGCCTTCTCCAGGCTTCTTATTCTAGTCCTGCCGTAAACCAGAGCAGGGATTTGAGGCAAGTTATTTAAAATGCTCCAGAAATATTTTTGTATGAATTAGTTGAAGTATTTCATCACTTGTAAGCTAAACTAACTTGTAGAAATAGAAAAAAATTAACTGTTCTTAAGCTTGTTTAAAGGGCAGAATAACTGGAAATCAAGCACTCGATGGAATACCAATATGGTGCACCATTATATATTTAATTCAGTCCTATGAAATAGGAGTGGTTTTATTAGCAGAAGACATTACATTACAGCTATACAAAGTGAAGTCATAGGTTTCCCAGCTCAGAGGTCCATCAACAGTAAAATAAATAAATGCTCTGTATTAGCTGATCTTTTGGTCTCAGGACTCCTTTATACTCTTAAAAGTTAGATATTATGCCAACTTATACTATTGAAATAGTCCAGGATTTGCATGCCAACCCACCATTTTCACTGGGTGACCACTTAGCAGGTGAAAAGCATTTATAAGTCAAGTAGTTTTATCTTAATGTAGGACATACTGGGGGAACATTTTACTTAAAATTGTAATTTAATAGACAAACAGTATTGGTTATTTGAGTTGATTGGCCATGTAATTTACATCTCTTTCCTAACTCCCTCTGCTATACCATTTGCCCATTTTTCAGTATTTGTATGTAAGAATTTTAAAAAGTAACATAATTCTTTACATTTATAGAAATAGAAGAATTACCTCCGATTGATCATGGCATTCCTATTACAGACCGAAGAAGTACTTTTCAGGCACACTTGGCTCCAGTAGTTTGTCCCAAACAGGTAAATTTACTGTGTCCAGTTCACTTTGATGTTGTTTTACCAAAGTAATTCAAGCAGATGGTTTTGCAATAATATATTTGTTTTTGCTTTTAATTTTCATTCAAGATAAAAATTATTTCTGATTTTTCTACCCCCAAATTATTGGGAATCATGGAATATTTATTTCTTTTGATGACTGCTTTCAAAATTATATGCAGACTCTGATTAGGGCTTAACTAATGGATTTTCAAAGAAGAAAAACCTATTGTGGTGGCATAGAAAATTATGATGCTTACTAACTTGTTAAAAAGTCATTTGTAAAAAAAAAAAATCATTTGTCGTATCTCAAGGAAGTTCTGTAAAACCTAACCTGATTTGTGGTTACCCAAGTAGGGGGACAGTAGACAGACTGGTTGAGCTCAGTCTTTCCAACCTGAATTCCTTTTCCTTTCAGCTTTCTGATTTTAGGTGACCTGATAACCACCAAAGGATATCATTAGGAAACTTTTCAGTCAAAAATGGTATTCATAGGTCTTTGTCTTTTTCAGTCTCTTCAGCAGAATTGTTTTCTTCTTCCTTGCTGCTATAATCTACCCTAAACTTTATGAATGTAAAAGACAATTTCAGTACACATATGAAGTTAAATTAACCAGAGAAGTCTTAGAGTATGCATCGGTCTTCTTCCCTTTGGTCTCTCCAAGTTCTTCTAAAGCCCTATATATAGGAATATAATTTTTTGCATCAGGTTACCTTTTAATTCTCTGTTAGTCTCTGGAAGAGGAAGTTCTTTTCTTCATTAATTTGTGGTTGGGATAAGAGCTTCTGGTGCAAACTTGTGAGATTTTCTCTCAGAAACCCTGTTTTGCCCTTGGCCATTTCTTATACTCTTGTTGCCAGAGTCCTTAGACATTCTATTCTGAATCTCTTCATCCTGGATCCCTTTTCCGTTTCTGATTATAGTCACTTAGACTTACAGGATCATAATTTGTGAGAGCTGAAATCTTAGAGGTCAGTGTCTACTTATTTTACTAATCAGGAATCTGAGTCTGAGAAACACAAGATAGCATCATTTCTGATCCAAGTTGGTCTCCCCGTCTCTAACTCAGTCTTCCCTACCTCCAGTTTTATCCGTGCCCCTTGCCAACTACTTTTCTGGAAGATCTGACCACGTGTCACTCTTCCCCCGCATACTCAATAATCTTTGCTGATTTCCTTTGGCTACAAGGAGAAATTCAAACACGTTATACAAGTCAGTTTGTGATATGACCCTGCTTTAATCATCTGATACATCTATCATTACATTCATACTCTAAAGGCAGAGCTACATAAAACTGTTGGTCACTTTCTGAACCTTTTCTTTTATGTCCCTGCTAAGGTTGCCAGGATACCTACCTAAATTGGAATTTCAGATAAACATTATTGCATAGGTCATACTTACAATAAAAATATTGTGGTTTATCTGGAGTTCCATTTCAACTAAGTGAGAGTCACTCAGTCATGTCTGACTCTTTGTGACCCCATGGTCTATGTAGTCCATGGATTTCTCCAGGCCAGAATACTAGAGTGGGTAGCCTTTCCCCTTCTTCAGAGGATCTTCCCAACCCAGGAATTGAACCCAGGTCTCCTGCATTGCAGGCGGATTCTTTACCAGCTGAGCCACAGGGAAGCCCAAGGATACTGGAGTGGGAAGCCTATCCTTTCTCCAGCAGATCTTCCCGACCCAGGGATCAAACCTGGGTCTCCTGCATTGCAGGCAGATTCTTTACCAACTGAGCTATTAGGGAAGCCCAAAGTGAAAGTTGCTCAGTCATGTTCGCCTGTTTGTGACCCCATGGGTTGTATAGTCCATGGAATTCTCCAGGCCAGAATACTGGAGTGGGTAGCCTTTCCCTTCTCCAGGGAATCTTACCAATCCAGGGATCGAATCCAGATCTCCTGCACTGCAGGCAGATTCTTTGCCAGCTGAGCCACAGGGGAAGCCCAGGAATACTGGAGTGGTTAGCCTATCCATTCTCCAGCGGATCTTCCTGACCGAGGAGTTGAACCAGGGTCTCCTGCATTGCAAGCGAATTCTTTACCAACTGAGCTATTAGGGAAGCCCCCAGTTAAACTTAAGCATTGTTTATTTCTTCCTACTAAATCTGGTCCATTTGTACATGCTCTTTCCTCTGAAGGAATGACTTCTTCTTGCCCCACCCTACTCTTCAGTATTGATGCAGAGTTGTCACTTATCTTTCAAGTTCTGGCTCTTGTTATGTCCTCTCTGAACCTTATTTCTTCCAGGAAGAGTTTGGTTTCATAAGTTTTGAAACATACCATTACTCTGCACCTCTCACGGTGGTAAATTTTCAGAGCCATTTCTAGAAATTCTCATATTCTCACTTAACTTTCTCTCTGTAGTATGGGGAAAATTTCTTATATGCAAGTACCTTGGACATGGTTACTGCCCAGATATTTGTTGAAAACTGGTGCTCAAAAATTCTAGAACTGTTTTTTTGATACCGATTAGAGTAATTCAGTTTTTGCCCCTAAAAATGAGGAGAAAACTTTGGAAATGGCTTTTTCAAAATGTAGCTGATTCTTTAAATAACTGTTAATTTCAGTTCAACAGTATGTATATCAATATGCTTTAAGATTTTTTTAGCATTTACAGGGCAAATAAAAAATATATATCAGTTTATTTATATTGTTGCTGCTTTTAAGGTGAAAATGGTTCTTGCCAAATTATATGAGAATAAGAAAATTGCTAGTGCCACCCACAACATCTATGCATACCGGTAAGTGATCATCACTACTTTAGGACTGTGCAGTTTGTCAAAATAAAAAAGGGGCGGGGGGACAGATGCATGATTTAAAACAAACACCCAATTATGTGTTTTTTTCCATTGTAAAAGTAATAATCATGTGTAAAATATTTGGAAACAGCAGAAAAAAAGGAAAAGGTAACCATTCTCTGCTATTCAGTGTAACTGATATTGTGAAATGTTTTCTATCTTTTCTATGCAAAATTTATTTTTAATGCTTCATTCTCGTATCCAGGTTTTTCCTTAATATAACAAAAGCATTTTTCCATGTTGTTATATTGCTTTCTAAACATTATTTTAATGGCTTTGTAATACTTGTTTGAGGTTCCACACCACAATTTATTTAACCATTTCCATTTTGTTGTTCATTTTTAAAACTATTATAAAGAATAGTCCTGTGAACATCTTTGTATACTTTTAGATTATTTCCTTAGGATAGGTTCTGGTTATTTCATATTCTTTTTGAAATGAAACAGAAGTATAGTTAAAAGGAAAAAATGAATAGATTCCTGGAAGTAGAATTATCAAAAAATGTGAACATTTTTTAAATTCTTAATCCATATTACCAAATTTTTCTGAAGTTTTTTTAAACCAACTTATGCTCCCATTAGCAGTGGATTTAGAGTGCTTCTTTCACTACACGTCTTTGAGTATGAAAGTTTTATACAAATCTCTGCAAAATTTGTTATAAAGAGATGAAGGGTGTATTTTTAAAATATTCAAATTTATACAGACTTAACATAGCTTAGGACTAAAATAGATCAGAATATAGACATAGGAATTTGGTGTAAACTTAAAATGTGATTGAGACTATCTGTAAAATCTAGGCTATCTAAAATTCAGAAAACTCAAAAAAAATTATCATTTTTGATTGGTGAGTTTTTAATATTACTAAGTCACATCCCGTTAAATACCAAATCTTCCAAAAACCTATTTGTTACATAATTCTCATTAGAGTATCAGGGTATAGAATTTTGGTGTTTTAGTTAGTTAGGGTCATCAATAAAAAGGAGAGATTAGATTGTGGTTGCTCTCAGTGGTTAGAATGTGCTGTAAAAGTGTTAATAGGTACCATTTATTTAGTTCACATCTTTATTGAGTGCCTACTCTGTGCACTCAATTTACATGCATTAATTCTAATTATTTAAGTGATTGTGCCCCTGTAAAAAGGTGGACTTTTTCAAGATCACATCGTCGTTAAGTGATAGATCTGAATTTGAGAATGTAATGTTATTTATCTCTATCTTAATCCTATTAATACATGGCTGTGTGGCTGCCCCTTCAACAGTCACTGGACATGATATTGATTTTAAGTTATCTGAAAGTGAAAGAGGAGAGTGAAATAGTTGGCTTAAAGCTCAACATTCAGAAAATGAAGATCATGGCATCTGGTCCCATCACTTCATGGGAAATAGATGGGGAAACAGTGGAAACAGTGTCAGACTTTATTTCTTTGGGCTCCAAAATCACTGCTGATGGCGATTGCAGCCATGAAATTAAAAGACGCTTACTCTTTGGAAGGAAAGTTATGACCAACCTAGATAGCATATTAAAAAAGAGACATTACTTTGCCAACAAAGGTCCATCTAGTCAAGCCTATGGTTTTTTCAGTGGTCACGTATTGATGTGAGAGTTGGACTGTGAAGAAAGCTGAGTGTCAAAGAATTGATGCTTTTGAACTGTGGTGTTGGAGAAGACTCTTGAGAGTCCCTTGGCCTGCAAGGAGATCCATCCAGTCCATCCTAAAGGAGATCAGTTCTGGGTTTTCTTTGGAAGGACTGATGCTGAAGCTGAAACTCCAATACTTTAGCTACCTCATGCAAAGAGTTTTCGTTGGAAAAGACTCTGATGCTGGGAGGATTGGGGGCAGGAGGAGAAGGAGATGACAGAGGATGAGATGGCTGGATGCCGTCACCGACTTGATGGACATGAGTTTGAGTAAACTCCGGGAGTTGGTGATGGACAGGGAGGGCTGGCGTGCTGCGATTCATGAGGTCTCAAAGAGTGGGACACGACTAAGCGACTGAACTGAACTGAAAATAAATAATGTGCCAGATACTGTATTTCAAGCCCCAGGTTTAAGTACTTGAGTATTTTTGCATATTGATAACTATCACTTCTCACAGATTTCAGCTGACTGCATGTAGCAGCCCCTCCAAATCACCCCCTTATATAATTGATATTTGGGAGTGAAGGAACTTAGCTTGTCAGAATTGTGTGTCAGAGAAGACTAAAAGGCACAAAGTGGAGGCTTAAAGGACTCCACTGGGAGTTAAAGAAATAACTTGCATGTGGTCCATGGACTTTGTGTTGTGTGTTTTAAATGCTTAGGGTCCTTTTAGGTTACTTCCTGGTTCTGGGGCTGTGTTCCTGCTTTGGAGTTATGGGGCACTCTTCAGGCCATTGGTCCACACAGGTATCGGATGCTGCATCATTGTCTTCCTGGCATGTGAGGAAAGGGTTAGTGAAAATGTCCATGGTACTTCTTTTTTTTTTTTTATTATAAAAATAAAAACCTAAAAGTACTGATTTATATAGTTAAATTTCTTCTTTTCTTCCTTAAAGTCCATCCCTGACTCCTTTTTACGTTAAATTTGCCAAACAAAATTTTGTTTAATAGTACTAACTCTCTTTTCTTGAAATCAGGCCAACTCTAAATAATAGTAGAGCTTGGTTGAGTGTGTGTGTTTGCATGCACGTGTGCTCAGTGGCTTCAGTCTTAGCCAACGCTTTGTGACCCCATGGACTAGCCTGCCAGGCTCCTCTGTCCATGGAATTTTCCAGACAAGAACCCTGGAGTGGGTTGCCATTTCCTCCTCCAGGGATCTTTTCAACCCAGGGATCGAACTGGGCAGTAAATATTTACTCAATGAATGAATGGAGGTGGATGGATAGATGGATTGGTGGATGGAAAGATGGATGGATGGATGAATGAATGAATGAATGAATGAATATGATTGGTATAATATAACTAATAAAGTTGACTTAGGTGTATAGATAAGGTAGTATTTGGCTTTTTATCACAATAGCTGGAAAGATATCTTTGCTATATTTGCCTTGTCCTAGATACAATATTACTATTTGTAGGGCGCTAAAATATCCACTAGATGGCATATCTTAACTGGTACTGTTTTCTTTTTATACCTCTTACTTAGTTTCCAAGCTTGTTGAACTACAATGTAGCCCTATTTATTATTCCAGATGCTAACTTTCTAGGTAATTTAAATGGGTAAAAACACTGTGATTTATTTCTGATACTGGTAACTATCCAGGGGGAAATTATGGAGAAAAATAAATCTTATAATCCTTATAGTGGGGAAGATAAATGCTTCGTGGCTAGAATAAAGACTTTAGAAAAGTATAAAATATTGACTTAGGTTGGTTTTATCACCTCCATCTTTTAATGTACTTTTTTTCTCCTTCACTAGAGCTTAGGCTCTTAGATGACAGTGTACCACCTGTTTCCTTTATACCATTTGTTAGTGCCTCTTATGTGTAATGTTCAGACAGCTGACTCTCAGTAAACGTTTTTAGTGACTATCTAATCTCAGCTTCAAGATTAAATGAAGCAGAGAGTGTCATATGTGTAAGCTCACTTTCTGAAACTGTAGCATTTCTGATTCAAAGGAAGTACCCTTGATTTTAGCTTTCCAGAATATAAAAAGGGAAGTATATTGGATAGTAAATCATCAGTGAAAGTATAACCAGTATATATCAAGAAAGATTTTTTTTAATAAATATGCTAATTTTGGAAGTAAATTGATGGCAACAAGTATGAGGGGGTATAACATTTATTTCAGTATTTCAAGGTTTCAAAGGGTAACACTGTGATATGAATTTCTAGAATATACTGTGAGGATAAGCAGACCTTCTTACAGGACTGTGAAGATGACGGGGAAACAGCAGCTGGTGGGCGTCTTCTCCATCTCATGGAGGTAAGTGTGAATTAAACCCCCGTCAATCCTGTTCTGTGAGCCATAAAATTTCTCAACCAAACAGAGCTCCATTTAGGAATAAATCAATCAGTTATATGATATATAATGAGCCATATTTGGCTTTATTAGGAGATAATTTTTAAACATCGATTGAAAGATAACTGTAACCACTGGGTATGGGGCAGAAAGCAAAAGGTTAATAACTTGTGCTGTGCTTTCATGCTCTTCCAGTGATGGATAATAGAAGATTATCTTCAGCTCTGGAAAAAGTTATCCTTTTTCTTCATGACAGTTTCCTCTCCTCTGTTTTCTCTGTCCTGTCTTTTTAAAACTCATGTTGGTTGGATATTGGACTTCTGGGTAGATCCAGAACGTTTCTTTTTTATTAAGTTGTCCATTTCATTGCTTTATGTTCTGAGACATTTTCTTGACTGCCTTCCAAAATTTCTGTTGAATAAAACTTTTTTTTTAGCAACCATGTTTAATTTCCAGGCGTTCCTTTTGTTTTCTATTTTCCCCTTTTCATAGTGTGCTTGCTGCTCTGCTTTCATGAATGCAGTGTCTTCTGCAATTTTTCCGAGTATAATAATTAGGTTTTTTTTTTTTTTTCCAGAAGTTTTCTTCCTTAAGTTTCTCCTCGTCCATTTTAGTTTGTTTATCTTGTCCTTTCTCTTTCATGCTGCTGGATTTTCTTCATCTATCTGGTGATCACTGATTGTTCATTAATTTTAAGAATGGATTGGTTTTTTTCCTTGAGGTAGCTGCCGTAGTTTCTTCTGCCATTGTATGTAGAGGTTTGTTTTCTAACCAGGCCCTTCCCTTGATAGGAACTTTGTGGGGGTCAGGCCTGTAGACTGGTGGGCTCCATGTTAAGGGCAACGTTTGATAAATGTCAAACTGTGGAAAACCTTACTGGTAGGCACCAGCAATTACTCATACAGCCTCAGTTCTGTCTAGCGGTTTGTTCAGAAGCAAGCTTTGTGCTGCAGTTTGACGTAAGAGTAGAAACCTGCCTAAGCTCAGCTATTCTGGTTGAAGTTACCAAGAACTAACCTACTGTATGACCTCCCCTTCACTCTGACTGGTGGCCTCCAGGTTTAGAATTTGAGGACACTGTGGAGCACAGTGATTGTTTGCCAAATTCCCGTCTCATTCTAACATCTGTCCCCTCAGTTGTTACTAACCTCACTCTGCTCACTCATGGTTATGCCATTAATGTCGGTGGAAATTTTATGTGCAATTTTATATGTGTGTGTACATATATTTTTTTTTTCATTTTTCTTTAAAACTCACATTTGTACCTGTCCATATCTGTACATAATTATGCTTCTGAAAATAACAGATTTTGAATGTGAGAGATGTCATGGTGGTGGTATCACGCTGGTATGGAGGGGTTCTGCTAGGACCAGATCGCTTCAAACATATCAACAACTGTGCCAGAAACATTCTAGTGGAGAAGAACTACACAAATTCACCAGTAAGTGGTTACTGATACTATGTCTAAAGAGTGTCTCACTACTGCCTGTGAGATTGAAAGAAAAGCATGAAAAAATTAAGAGTGAATTAGAATGAGTGACGTATATTAGAAGAACCTTTGAACTAGAGAAACTAGAGGCTTAGGTTTTGGTCAGAACAATGTGATTGACTAGTTGTGTGATCTTGGGCAGATTGGTTCATCTCTTCAGACCTTAATTTCGTAGATTCATGGGGTTTTATAAAAACCTTAAGATCAGTCAGTTTCCACTCCCTAAAGTTGAGGCCTGTAGAAGTTGCAGCTAATGCTACACTGAACTGGATGGTCTTTAAACATCCGTAAAATTCTAATATTCTCTGTTAGTGTCAAAGTATATCCCCTTTTCCCTGGCATGCCTTTAGATGCCTTCTTCCGTTATATTTTGAGATTTTCGTCTCATATTTCAGATACATTCATATCTAATTCATTTAAATTTTGCTGCCTTACTTTGGAAAATGAACAATAGATTAAAAAACATTAAGGAGAATTCCCTAGGGGTTCTATGGTTAGGACTGTAGGCTTCCACTGCAGGGACATGGGTTCAGGTCTCAAGCTCTGCAGCATGGCCAAAATATATATTCACAGAAAATAATAAAATTCTTCAGGCAAGAATACTGGAGTGGGTAGCCATTCCCTCTCTAGGTGATCTTCCTGACCTAGGGTCTCTTGCACTGCAGGCAAATGCTTTACTGTCTGAGCCACCAGGGAAGTCCAATAAAAAGTAAACTTATAAATAATATTGAAATTACTTAAATATAAATCTGTTAGATAACTGAGATAAATGTTTTCTTTGATTATCCTTGACTGTTTTGGAAATATTAAAATAGAGTGTGATAAGTGAAAGAGCCCTGTAAAACGGAAAGATGATACATATGGAAGTAATTACACTTTCACTATTCTGCATATTCTGTGTGACTAGATTTAAGATTCCGAAGTGTAGGAAGATACTACATTAATTTATGTCTTTTTCAGGAGGAATCATCTAAGGCTTTGGGAAAGAACAAAAAGTAAGAAAAGACAAGAAAAGGAGTGAACATTAACATCTGAAACTATATAAAAGGTTAATTTTCCTATAATTACATACAAATTCCACGGTCATCCAAGAATATATTATGCAGAGAGAGAATCCTGGACTGTTCAAGTCAGCCAGTTCATTGTGAACACCAGCATATCTTTTGTTCTTTGGTTATATCATCTGCCAAAATAGAGAACTTGTGATATTTTCATGTGTGTTTCAGGCTGATTCAGAAGGATTAATTTGAAGTTAATCACCACTGCATCTAATTTTAGAAAGGTAACAGTTGCCCAGGGCAGTACCTGAGTTAACTGTCCATTTCATTACATGTCAAGTGCCTTTGTTAGGTGGGGAAGAAGTGTCTCTAGAGGAACATAAATACCTGATTTCTCGTCATTGGGATTCTCATTTTGTTAAGTGAGTATTACCTTTTACTGCTCTTTATGGTTTATTGGAGTAGGGGCTCATTGAAGATTGATCTTCAAGAGTTTCTTCTTGTGATTTTACTTCATAAGTCTGTCACCTTTCATTTTATAGTGTTCATCATGGAGTAATGGATTAAGTGAAAATCAGGCGTATACACCTGTAGTTAATGTGCTGAAGTGATAATTCCTCTAACAGATTTGTTAGCATAAGTGTTATGCCTCAATTTTCTGTTGCAAATTGGTGTTTGTGAATTTTCAAAGTGATTTTCTAGTCTCTGCTCTTTTGTTTAATTCTCGTACTGTTAAGCAATAAATATGGTGTGCCAGTAGTCTCCCTCCTCCCGCTGAAATGTCTTGGTGTAATAGTCTGGTTTCTTCGAACAACCTGGAAGTACTTTTCTTGTGATCTTTACTGAGGAATTGGAACTGTGCCGCCACTGTGATAGGTTAATGGGACATTTATGAAATGGCATAGAGGCGCAGACCGCTGCTGGTGCGGTGACAGTGTGCTCTGGAGTTCCGTAAGTGTGGTGCGCTTTTCCTGTTCATACCCGAGCTGTCCTTCTCAGTTTGTGGAGAGAAGGAACGAATCTTTGATGGGAAAAACAGAGAAAATCCCTCTTTTTCCCCCCATTCTTATAAAATCTTCCTTTCATCAGTTTTTTGTAAAAGTTTTTCATTTGCAAGTTATATAATTTACCACTAGGCATTTAGAAAATAAATTTATCTGTGGGTTATTATAAGTCATTAACTATTCCCTTTCAGATAATAGTTATAAGCAGCTATTAAAAATGATTAATTAGTCACAGATTTGCCTGAAATTCTCTTTCGAAGAGAGGGAACAGAAATAAGAAGTTTGGAATGGTGCTGGAGCACGGAAAACATCAAAGAAAAGTGGACACATTGTTTTTTTTCCTATTCTCTAATGTTTTACTTTTAGGAGATCCAACATCTTGACTTGGTATTTTTAATTAGAATTTAGTAAACTGCTTTACACTGGAGTGGATTCTGAGAGGTAAAAGCTAAATTACATCTGTTGTCAGTGTGTTTAATTGTTGTAACCCATATTTATTTAAAACATTTACCTCAAATTCCATGGAAAAGTATGTTTTATGTATTAACTGTTAAAGAAGTTAAAGGCTAATAATTGACATTAAAATGATTTCACAGTTTTGGCATGTCAAAACCTGTCAAAGAAGATAAAAAACAGTAAGTGGTGCTACAGGAAAATGTGAGTTAATTTTTCTGTAACACCAAATTTGAATTTCTTTCTAGCTGTTTTATCTAACATTTATTAGGTCTTTTGCTGCTGCTGCTGCTGCTAAGTTGCTTCAGTCATGTCCGACTCTGCAGCCCCATAGACGGCAGCCCACGGGCTCCCCATCCCTGGGATTCATCTTTATAGAAACCCTTTTAATCTCTGGTCCCATTTTCCCTTTAAAAAAAGCAACAACAACAACTTATTTTTGCTTCTTTTATTAACCACATTTTCCAGACTAAAAAAACCCTAATATCCTTTGCCCAAAGTCAGCTAGTAAAAAGGAAAGATCCAGAAGTCTCCAGTTATGGAACCTGAGTTATTTTACACTCTTCATTATGGACCCCTAACTAGTTATAGTATCCTTTTGTCTATTTAAAAGTTCCCTAATTAGAAGGTTTTCAAATTCTCCAAATAATAATTTTCTACAGCCAGATCTATGCTGTGGCATATTTTATAGTATATTGTGTTAGTTAAAAATATTTTCCATATGCCAGTATGAAAGAGCAAGTAGCATCTACTTTTTAAATGGTAATAACAATATGATTTGGAGGTATATATCATGATAAAGAGCCTATTTGAAGAGAAATTATATCAGATTGATCACAACCAAGAAAGAATAGCATGAAGCAGATACTGTTTGGAAGGCAGGTAAAATTTATTGTGAAAATTGTATAGCCACTTGTAATTCCACTGTCTAGAGATAACATTATTAACATTTGGTATGCTTCTATTTTTTTTCCTATGCATGATTTTGTATATATGGCTATTTTTCTTTCAATAAAAATGGTATTAAACTGTATATACTTTTTGTATCTTGCATATTTCATATAGAGATATATTGTTAACATTTTCCCATGTCAATAAATATTCTTCTATGGCTTAATTTCTTATGGCTTTGTCATATTCTCTATTCTGGGTATATCAAAATTTACTCACCATTTGGTATAAACTAGTTTCCAATATTTAAGTTTTTTTCCAATTTCTTACTATTATGAACTATTAAGAGTTGTGTGCCAGAGATGGGGATGAAGACCAGATACATATTTCTAACTATAAATACAAAACCACAACATGTAAAAACCATTCTTAACTCAGGAGGCAAACTATGGTTTGTGATCCATACTTTGCCAACTCTTCGTGTAGACCAAGTAGAAAGAGAAACAGGCAGGTCAAAAGTATAATGCTAACAGATGGGATTTGGGTCTCTGGACCTAGAAAAAAGTGTGTTTGTTTTTTCCATTTAGCTCAGATTTTGAGCTGTATACTGTTTCAGTTCAGTTCAGTCGCTCAGTCGTGTCCGACTCTTTGTGACCCCATGAATCGTAGCATGCCAGGCCTCCCTGTCCATCACCATCTCCAGAGTTCACTCAGATTCATGTTCATCGAGTCCGTGATGCCATCCAGCCATCTCATTCTCTCATCCCCTTCTCCTCCTGCCCCCAATCCCCCCAGCATCAGAGTCTTTTCCAGTGAGTCAAGTCTTCTCATGAGGTGGCCAAAGTACTGGAGTTTCAGCTTTAGCATCATTCCTTCCAAAGACATCCCAGGGCTGATCTCCTTCAGAATGGACTGTTGGATCTCCTTGCAGTCCAAGGGACTCTCAAGAGTCTTCTCCAACACCACAGTTCAAAAGTATTCTTCGGTGCTCAGCCTTCTTCACAGTCCAACTCTCACATCCATACATGACCACAGGAAAAACCATAGCCTTGACTAGACGGACCTTAGTCAGCAAAGTAATGTCTCTGCTTTTGAATATACTATCTAGGTTGGTCATAACTTTTCTTCCAAGGACTAAGCATCTTTTAATTTCATGGCTGCAGTCACCATCTGCAGTGATTTTGGAGCCCCAAAAAATAAAGTCTGACACTGTTTCCACTCTTTCCCCATCTATTTCCCATGAAGTGATGGGACCAGATGCCATGATCTTCATTTTCTGAATGTTGAACTTTAAGCCAACTTTTTCACTCTCCTCTTCCACTTTCATCAAGAGGCATTTTAGTTCCCCTTCACTTTCTGCCATAAGGGTGGTGTAATCTGCATATCTGAGGTTATTGATATTTCTCCCGGCAATCTTGATTCCAGCTTGTGTTTCTTCCAGTCCAGCGTTTCTCATGATGTACTCTGCATATACTGTTTAGGGGCATGATAAAGTTAATTCATATTATCAGGATGCACAAAATGGAGGCTGCCCCAGTGGCCTGTCCCTGTCACAAATCTAAACCTAAGTCAGCCTGGACTGTCCAGAGAAACCTAACTTAACACCAATCACAATGCTCCAACTCAGTTTAGCTAGCTTACCTTGCCCAAGAAAATAGGACCTGCTCACCTTAGAAGGTAATTCCTGACCTCCTAGCCAATCATGGCATTCCTGCCTTGCCTCTTCTAATCCCTATAAAAATAGCAATTGCCCAAAATCTCTCAGGAAAAGTGCTCTGCTGCTTGCCAGGAACTGCACTCCTCCAATCCATGGACTGTTCTTCCTTGAATAAAGAACATCAAACTCATTAACCAAGTTCCCTGGTGGCTCAGACTGTAAAGCATCTGCCTACAATGCTGTAGACTCGGGTTCGTTTCCTGGGTTGGGAAGATCCTCTGGAGAAGGAAATGGCAAACCACTCCAGCACTCTTGCCTGGAAAATCCCATGGACAGAGGAGCCTGGTAGGCTGAAGTCCATGGGATCACAAAGAGACAGGACTGAGCGACTTCATTCATTCATTCACTCATTATTTTTGTCATTTGCCAGCCAGACATACATCACAAGTACATGTTTCTAATCAAGTAGATTTGGAAGGCAGCTGCTGCTAAGTTCCTTCAGTCGTGTCCAACTCTGTGCAACCCCATAGACGGCAGCCCACCAGGCTCCCTCGTCCCTGGGATTCTCCAGGCAAGAACACGAGTGGTTTGCCATTTCCTTCTCCAATGCATGAAAGTGAAAAGTGAAAGTGAAGGTGCTCAGTAGCGTTCAACTCTTACTTAGCAACCCCTTGGACTGCAGCCCACCAGGTTCCTCCATCCATTTGGAAGGCAGAGCTGGATTTAAATTTTGCTTTCACTGGGCATGGAACCATCTTGTAACTTGTCTGTTACTTCTTTGAGCCTTATTTTTCTCATCTGTAAAGGGGGACTGATAATCCTTCCTCATAGGATTTTTGGAGGGTTGAATGAAATAATGTGCGAATTGTCACAGTGTAAAGCTTCACACAAAGTGGGAGCTCAGTAGGTGGGTTAGTCAATTGTAAAATAAGTGAAATCAGATTTGTCTGTAATCAGTAAGATCTTGGTACTGACACCTGAATATGTCACCCTAATATATCTCTGGCACATTGAGTTACTTTGAGCTGACTTTTTTTTTTTTTAAACTGCAAACACAGCAGAAGCTCTGAAAACAGAGTAGGAGTTACCTTTTGTAAGGGAAATCTACATTCATAAAGAAAGTTTACATTAGAAGGGGGACCTATACCCAGAAGAGAGCTTTACCAGATAAAACTTTTTAACCTGAGATTTATCTGCCAGCAGGGCCATTTTTGCTGAGAAACATTTCCTTGTCTCACCTTCCTGTAAATTGCCTTTTTCCCCACCCCCTACTCCCTTTGTATTTAGCTGAGGATGGTATTTAAAGTAGTGTCTTGGTCCATCTCAGAAAGTTTTACCCTTTTTTTTCCTGGTTATCTCCTGTGTATACATGCAGCATAGCGTTCAGTTCAGTTCAGTTCAGTCGCTCAGTCGTGTCCAAATCTTTGTGACCCCATGAATCACAGCACGCCAGACCTCCCTGTCCATCACCATCTCCCAGAGTTCACTCAGACTTGCGTCCATCGAGCCCGTGATGCCATCCAGCCATCTCATCCTCGGTCGTCCCCCTTCTCCTCCTGCCCCCAATAATTCCCAGCATCAGAGTCTTTTCCAATGAGTCAAACTCTTTGCATGAGGTGGAGTACTGGAGTTTCTCTCAACTTTAGCATCATTCCCTCCAAAGACATCTCAGGGTTGATCTCCTTCAGAATGGACTGGTTGGATCTCCTTGCAGTCCAAGGGACTCTCAAGAGTCTTCTCCAACACCACAGCTCAAAAGCATCAATTCTTTGGCACTCAGCCTTCTTCACAGTCCAACTCTCACATCCATACATGACCACAGGAAAAACCATAGCCTTGACTAGATGGACCTTAGTTGGCAAAGTAATGTCTCTGCTTTTGAATATACTGTCTAGGTTGGTCATAACTTTTCTTCCAAGGAGTAGGCGTCTTCTAATTTCATGGCTGCAGTCACCATCTGCAGTGATTTGGGGGCCCCCAAAATAAAGTCTGACACTGTTTCCACTGTTTCCCCATCTATTTCCCATGAAGTGATGGGACCGGATGCCATGATCTTTGTTTTCTGAATGTTGAGCTTTCAGCCAACTTTTCGCTTTCCTCTTTCACTTTTATCAAGAGGCTTTTTAGTTCCTCTTCACTTTCTGCCATAAGGGTGGTGTCATCTGCATATCTGAGGTTATTGATATTTCTCCCGGCAATCTTGATTCCAGATTGTGTTTCTTACAGTCCAGCGTTTCTCATGATGTACTCTGCATATAAGTTAAACAAGCAGGGTGACAATATACAGCGTTGACGTACTCCTTTTCCTATTGTTTTTCTCTTGTTAATCTGTTTTTAGCCAAGAACTCAGAATGGTAGAGGGAAAATCTGTTTTCCTCTCCTACACTGCAAAAGGCATGAAAAGAAGAGCCTCTAATGAGAGATGACAATGGCCTGAATTGAGTTACTAATATGGGAAATGGATGGAAATAAATGGATTTAAGGAGTATTGAGGAGGTAAATATTTTGAGGTGTTCCAAAATAACTGCAGATGGTGACTGCAGCCATGAAATTAAAAGATGCTTACTCCTTGGAAGAAAAATTATGACCAACCTAGACAGCATGTTAAAAAGCAGAGATGTTACTTTGCCAACAAAGGTCTGTGTAGTCAAAGCTATGGTTTTTCCAGTAGTCATGTATGGATGTGACAGTTGGACTATAGAGAAAGCTGAGCACGGAAGAATTGATGCTTTTGAACTGTGCTGTTGAAGAAGACTCTTGAGAGTCCCTTGGACTACAAGGAGATCCAACCAGTCCATCCTGAAGGAAATCAGTCCTGAATAATCATTGGAAGGACTGATGTTGAAGCTGAAACTCCAATACTTTGGCCACCTGATGCAAAGAGCTGACTCATTGGAGAAGACCCTGATGCTGGGAAAGATTTGAAGGTGAGAGGAGAAGGGGACGACAGAGGATAATTTGGTTGGATGGCATCACCAACTCAATGGACAGAGTTTGGGTAGGCTCTGGGAGTTGGCTATGGACAGGGAGGCCTGGTGTGTTGCAGTCTACAGAGTTGCAAAGAGTCGGACACAACTGAATGACTGAACTGAACTGAGGAGATGAAGTTGAGAGAACTTGGCACTAGATTTGAGGGCAGCAGGGAAGAAAGGGTTAAGATGGCATTCAGGTCCTGACCTGGGCAACTGGGTAGCTGGAGGTGCCATTTACACTAACCTGTTTTTCTGATTGGAAAGCCATTTCACTGCCACTTAGATCCCCCCTTCATTGCTATTGCTCTCCCACCTTACTCATCTACCCCTCAGGTTGTTGCCTACTGAATGCTGCCAGTTTGGGTGTGATGCTTTGGTTCTGTCTGGCCCAGATGCATTAGGTTGGATGAAGAAGAAGCCAGACATCAGAGAAATTGGATTACCTGATGAAAGAACCCACAGAAACTTTCTTAAAAAGAAAAAGGGAAGGACTTCCCTTGTGGTGCAGGGGCTAAAACTCTGGGCTACCACTGCAAGGGGCCCAGGTTCGATCCCTTATTAAGGAACCAGATCCCACATGCCGCAACTAAGAGTTCATATGCCACAACTAAAGACCCTGCATGCTGCAACTGCCACAACTAAAAAAGATTCTTCATGCTGCAACTAAGACTAGATATAGCCAAGTAAATAAATATTAAGGGAAAAAAAAAAGGGAATGATCAAATCAGCATTATGGGCTGATCTCCAATCAACATGGAGAATCTCTTTGGACCGCAGACAGGAAAGTGATCGTGAGACGAGCAGTGGTGTGCAGGAAGAAAGGCTGCTGGCTCCTGTACAGCTGTGATTCTCAACTTGTGGGCTGCTTGTGGGAAGGTGTGCGTGAGAAATCCCAGAGGAGTCTTTTCTCCTTTCAGTAAGAAACACCACCATAGAGTCAAGCACAGCAGCACAGCTGAAGCCAAGGGGTAATTCAGATTTAAAATTGGCAGAAATATTGTCAAAGAAGGAATGTTGGCAGGATTGAATATTTTGACAATATATAGAAGGAAAATGCCTGTAGGTTTGAACCAGATGTTTATATTGCATCATGGAAAAAAAGCAGAAAGAGTATAGAGCTCCAAGAAAAATAAGACTGTATAGTTATGGATAAAGTAGGCATCAATGTTGACTCTATGTGGAAACTTTTTATTCTTTTAAACTCATTTCCCATTTATTATTTTATCTATATCTGATTCCAGTATAAAAATACAAACTAATAAGCCTCATTGGAAATGACACCAACAGCCCAGGTGAAGAAAGTAAAGATAGGTAAACTGGATAACATCAAAATGAAACTTTACATCAAAAGACAATTAAAAGAGTGAAAAGGTAACCTATGGAATCTGAGAAAATATTTGTGAATCATGTTTCTAATAAGTACTCAGAATACTATCCAGAATATATGGATAACTCTTTAAACTCAACAAAAACCCTGCAATCTGAAAATAAGCAAAGGACTTGAGTAGATATTTATTCAAAGAAGATAAGCAAATGGCCACTGAGCACACAAACAGCTGCTCAACACCAATAATCATTAGGGAAATACAAATCAAAACCACAGTGAAATAACACCCTGCACCCATTAAAATAGTAACAACAGAACAGGTATTGGCAAGAGTGTGAAGAAATTGGAACTCCTGTTCCCTATTGGTGGGAATATAAAATCATGAAGCCACTATGGAGAACAGTATGGTGATTCCTCACAAAACTAAACATAAAATACCATATGATCCAGCAATGCCATTTCTGTTTTTAAACACAAAAAAAATTGAAAGCATGGTTTGGAGAGATGTTTTACATCTATGTTTATAGCAGCACTATTCACAATAGCCAAAAGGTAGAAACCACCCAAGTGTCCCTCAACAGATGAAAAGAGACACAAAATGTGTTATAGACACAATGGTATATTTTTTCAGCTGTGAAAAGGAAGGAAATTCTAACATATGCTTCAATATGCATAAACTTTGAGGACATAAGTGAATAATCACAAAGGACAGAAATTCTACTTATACGAGTGAACTAGAGTAGTCAAATTCATATAGGCAGTAAGTAAAATGGTAATTGAGAGGATTCGAGAACGGGAAGTTGGAAACAGGTACACTGTTTGGGGTTTGCAAGTTGAAGGAGTTCTGGAGATTGGTTGTACAACAAACAATGTTAATACACTAACACTACTGAATGGTACACTTGCAAATGATTAAGATATGCAATTTTATTTTGTGTATTTTGCCACAATTTAGAGAAATAGTGACAGGACCCTAAGTGATCTAGAGTGGCAGTAGTTTTGTTCTAACTGTGGTGAAGTAACCAAGCAAGAGGGAAGAAAGCTGAAAGAAAACTCCAGTGACAGGACGATCGCTGATAGAAGCTGTCTAAAGGCATGCAGCTGATGATTTTGAGAAAAAAATCCCCAACCGAAATAAAGGCTCTGGGGGAATTTCATTGGTGGAAGAGCCTACCTAACAGTTCATTTTTCTGTTATAAATTTATTGACAACTTCTGCTTATAGGAAATGAAGTGTTGATGTCACTAGAGTGCATGGGGCTAGAGCATCTTGTGAGATCAAGGAGAAAAGGTAGGTGATGAATCAGTCAAGCAGAATCTTGTAGACCCTGATAAGATCTTAAAAGAGTAATATGAAACAACTGAAAGATTTTAAGCAGAAGAAGGGAACAATCAGATTTGTCTTTTAGAAACATAACTGCTTGCTTGGCAAAAAATACATTGAAATGTAACAAAAGTGAGTCATGGAAAGCATTTAAGAGGCTATTGCAGTAATAAAGAGATTGTCATAGTCTAGACTAGGAATAATGGCAAGAGAGATGAAATAGATGGATTTCAAAGATATTTAGGAAGCAAAATTATAATCCAGTGATGTACTAGATAATAGGATGAACCATTGGCATGGATCCATATTCTGATACTCTCATAAATACACCAGTTGAACTTTCTTTTCTTGGAGTTTCTCTGGTACTCCTATCCCTAGGATTTTGTGAGTTGCCAAAGACACATGTTTGCCTTCCCTCAACACAATATGCCAACAAATCTGGAAAACTCAGCACTGGCCACAGGACTGGAAAAGGTCAGTTTGCATTCCAATCCCAAAGAAAGGTAATGCCAAAGAATGTTCAAACTACCACACAATCGCATTCACCTCACATGTTAGCAAAGTAATGCTCAAAATTCTCCAAGCCAGGCTTCAACAGTATGTGAACCATGAACTTCCAAATATTCAAGCTGGATTTAGAAAAGGCAGAGGAACCAGAGATCAAATTACCAACATCCGATGGGTCATAGAAAAAGCAAGAGAGCTCCAGAAAAACATCTACTTTTGCTTTACTGACTACACCAAAGCCTTTGTGTGGATCACAACAAACAATAGAATATTCTTCAAGAGATGGGAATACCAGACCACCTGACCTGCCTCCTAAGAAATCCATATGCAGGTCAAGAAGCAACAGTTAGAACTGGACATGGAAAAACAGACTGATTCCAAATCAGGAAAGGAGTCCATCAAAGCTGTATATTGTCACCCTGCATATTTTACTTCTATGCAGAGTACATCATGTGAAATGCCAGTCTGGATGAAGCACAAGCTGGAGTCAAGACTGATGGGAAAAATATCAATAACCTCAGATATGCACATGACACCACTCCTTTGGCAGAAAGCAAAGAAGAACTAAAGAGCCTCTTGATGAAAGTGAAAGAGGAGAGTGAAAAAGTTGGCTTAAATCTCAACATTCAGAAAACTAAGTTCATGGCATCCGGTCCCATCACTTCATGGCAAGTAGATGGAGAAAGAATGGAAACAGTGATAGACTTTATTTTGGGGGCTTCAAAATCACTGCAGATGGTGATTGCAGCCATGAAATTAAAAGATGCTTGCTCCTTGGAAGAAAAGGTCTGACCAACCTAGACAGCGTATTAAAAAGCAGAGACATTACTTAGCTGACAAAGGTCCGTCTAGCCAAAGCTATGGCTTTTCCAGTAGTCATGTACGGATGTGAGAATTGAACTATAAAGAAAGCTGAGCACTGAAGAACTGATGCTTTTGAACTGTGGTGTTGGAGAAGACTCTTGAGAGTCCCTTGGACTGCAAGGAGATCCAACCAGTCCATCCTAAAGGAAGTCAGTCCTGAATATTCATTGGAAGGACTTATGTTGAAGCTGAAACTCCAGTACTTTGGCCACCTGATGTGAAGAGCTGATTCACTGGAAAAGACCCTAATGCTGGGAATGATTGAAGGCAGGAGGAGAAGGGGACGACAGAGGATGATATGGTTGGTTGGCATCACTGATGTGATGGACATGAGTTTGAGTAGGCTCCGGGACTTGGTGATGGACAGGGAAGCCTAGGGTGCTGCAGTCCATGGGGTCGCAAAGAGTCGACACGACTGAGCGACTGAACTGAACTGAACTCAGGGGTGACAAAATATTTGCCACTGTTTCCAAAACTAGAATATTATAGAATGTATATCTCACATTTTCTTTATTCAGTCATCTGTTGAAGGACAATTAGGTTGTTTTCATGTCTTGGCTAATGTAAATAACGCTGCAATGAACATGGGGCTGCATCTGTTTTTTCCAGTTACTGTTTGCCCTTTTGTTCTTGCCCACACTGCCTACATTTTCTGCCTAGAACCCTTAGTATATTCATGATAGTTGTTTTAAATTTTTGGCCTGATAATTCTAACATTCCTGCATGTTTGGCTTGGATGATTGCTCTGTCTCTTCAAACTCTGTTTACCTATTAGTATACCTTGTGATTTTTTTTTCCTTTTCCTTGAAAGGCCAGCCATGATGTACTCTGTAAAAAAACTACTGTAAACAGGCCTTTAGTAATGTGCTGGTGAGGTGTGTATGGGGGAGAGGAAGTGTTCAGTGTTCTGTGATTATTAGGGGATCTCAGTCTCTCAGTGAGCCTATGCCTCTAGACTATGAACTTCACAAATGTTTCTCAAGTTGTTTTTCTTTTTTTTTCCGGCCTTCCCTCTTAGGTAGGACAGGATAGCTTCAGTAGGCTAGAGTTGGGTTACTTCCCTTTCCCCATATCTGTTAGGGTTTGATAAAACCCTGGTAGATCAGGCTCCAGTTAACTAGTTTCCACTGGGTAGGCCTAGTTAAGAAGGACACATGGTTCGGTCATATTGCAGTGTTTCCTTTCCCCTTCCGCTGCATGAGTGGGTTTTTCTGATATTTTGTAGGAACCTGGTCAAGCTCCTGGAGATAAATCTCACAGTATTGTGGGTAACTCCCTGTGAGTGGACCCCCCTTTAGCTGTTTTTCTTAATTAAGAAAAGTTTTTTGTTTGGCTGTGTCACATGCCATGAGGCACCAGGGATGGAGCCTGAGTCCCTTGCAGTGGAAGCACAGAGTCTAATCACTGGACCGCCAGGGAAGACTCCTAACTGGAGTGTTTAACTCTCAGAGTTCTCGACACTGATCTTATAGCAAATCAGTTATGGTTCAGGCTTTCTCCCCTGGCACTAGTTCCCATGGCATTTCCTGTTTTCAAACTCTGTTCTGCTCTAGTAACTTAGGACTCTGTGTCTATCTCTCCAGTTTTGGGGAGAGTGGTTTGCCCTATGTCCTTTCTTCTTTTATGAATTCTAAAAGAGTTTACTTTTAGTCCATTCATTCTTTTACTTGGCAGAAGGGAGTGACAACTTCCAAGTTCCTTACATGCAAAACCAGAAGTTTTTAAGACCATGTTTGTATATGTTTTTGTTGTTCAGTCACTCAGTAGTATCTGACTCTGAGATCCTAAGGACTGCAACACGCCAGGCTTCCCCTGTCCTTCACTGTCTCCTGGAGTTTGCTCAGACTCAGGTCCATTGAGTTGATGATGCCAGCCATCTCATCCTCTGTCTCCCCCTTCTCCCTCCTCCCCTCAATCTTACCCAGCATCTGAGTCTTTTCCAATGAGTTGCCTCTCTGCATCAGGTAGCCAAATTATTGGAGCTTCAGCTTCAGCATCAGTCCTTGCAATGAATATTCAGGGTTGATTTCCTTTAGGATTGACTGGTTTGATCTCCTTGCAGTCCAAGAGACTCTTAAGAGTCTTCTCCAGCACCACAATTAGAAAACATCAATTCTTCGGTGCTCAGCCTTCTTATGGTCCAACTCTCACATCTGTACATGATTAATGGAAAAACCATGACTGTACAGACATTTGTTGGCAAAGTGAGATCTTTGCTTTTTAATACGCTGTCTAGGTTTGTCATAGCTTTTCTTCCAAGGTGCAAATGACTTTTAATTTCATGCCTGCAGTCACTGTCGGCAATGATTTTGGAGCCCAAGAAAATAAATCCGACCTGTTTAAGCGTAGTCGTAATGACTAGATTTGGAAATAAATTCTCTACTTCAGACTGTGGAAAATCACACTCTTCAGTTCTCTTGTCTGTCCACTGTACTGCTGCGCTATTTTGTGTTTGTTTTGTAAGGGTTTGGAAGAAGCTACATTGAAGAAAACAGAATAGTAAATCTTCATGACCTTGGATTAAATAATAGAGTCTTAGCTATGACACCAAAAGCGCAAGCAACTAAAGAAAAATAAATAAATTTGAATACATCAAAATTAAAACCTCTGTGCTTCAGAGGACACTACTAAGAAAGTGAAAAGACAACACAGAGAATGGGAGAAAAATATTTGTAAACTGTAGATCTGATAAAGGTGAGTATTCAGAATAGGTAAAGACATCTCACAACTCAACAAAGTAACAAACAACCCAGCTGAAAAGCAAGCAAAACACTTAAATATACATGTCCCCAAAGACGAAATACAAGTGACCAAGAAGCACGTGAAAAAATGTTTGACACTATTAGACATCAGGGAAATGTACATCAAATCCACAATGAGAAATCACTTCATATCCACTAAGATAATATAATAATGTTTAAATGGAAAATAACTAGTATTGGCAATAATGTGGAGAAACTGAAATCCTTGTGTATTATTGATTAGAATGCAAAGTGATGTAGCTGCCTTAGAAAACAATTTGGCTGTTCATCAAAAAGTTAAAAATAGAGTTACCATTTCACCAGCAGTTCTGTTCCTAGGTATAAACTCCAGAGAATTAGAAACATATGTGCACACAGAAACTTAGAAACAAATGTTATAGTAACATTATTCATAATAGCCCAGAAGTGGAGACAACCCAAATGCCCATCAATAAACAAACAGATAAACAAATGTGGTCTAGCCACATAATGAAATATTATTCAGTCATTTAAAAAGAATGAAATCAGATTCATGCTACAACATGGATGAATCTTGAAAACATTATTCTGTGTAAAAGAAACCAGTCACAAAAGAGCACGTAGTATATGATTTTATTTATATGAAATGCCCAGAATAGGCAGAACTATGGATACAGGACTTTTCTGGTGGTACAGTGGATAAGAATCCACCTGCCAATGAAGAATTTATTTTATGTAATTTCTTAATTCCAATCTCTAAACCGGAGAGGCTAGAGAGCATTCATTGTGAAGCAGGAAGGAAAGCAAGGTTGATAAATACACTGCTGATTTTGTAGTATTAGATAAGGTGCAAAAGTAAACACGATGACTCTAACCACTGTAGATACGATGGTGAAGGGATACTGAGTAGGTTGGCCCAGAAAGTAAACAGGGATTTATTTTATGGATTGTCCAGATAACCTGCACTTTTTTCTTCTTCTTCTTCTTCTTGTAATTCTATGTGGAAAGAGAAAGCAATTCGACAGCCCTGGGGACCTAGTCTTAGGTTGTGTTGAACTGTTTTCACAGATATGGGCTGCCAAGTAGAGAACATTGAGGAAATAGAATAATGATGAAATCACATTGGCTACATTTCACTCTCTCACTTTGTGTGAACATACAGTTGTTAGGAGCAAAGCTCAGAATTTCGTTCTTGGTGCTCTATTTGAATTTATTTAAATTTATTGAAGTGTCAAGTCTTTTTGTAACTTGTGTACCAGTTCCCTTCCTTCTTTATCACATCTGGTATATGTCTATTTCTTTAAGTATCTACAGTACTTTAAAAATTCAAGCACTGTAAACAAAAATATACATAAATAAATCCTGCCAACAATTAGCAATTTGCTATTAAAGAAGTAAAATAATTTTCTTTTAGTGGATTGTGACTAGTGGTCCAAGATCTATTGACATTGTTTAGATCCTTTAACTTAATTCATTAACTTTCTAATATAGCTAAGAACAGAAATAAACATTACCTTGCCTTATCCAGTCACTGTGGAAAAAAGTGAATAGAAGGCAATTGAACATAGACTTAAAGATTCATCTTGCTTTTGTCAAGAGGGACACAGTAAGGAGAGGGTGTGGAGAAAATGGAACCCTCCTACACCATTGGTGAGGATACAAGTTGATACAGCCACCTTGGAGAACAGTATGTTGATGTTGTTTTAGTAACTAAGTTGTGTTCAACTCTTTGATGACCCCATTACCTATAGCCCACCAGGCTCTTCTGTCTACCGGATTTCCCAGGCAAGAATACTGGAGTGGGTTGCCATTTCCTTCTCCAGGGGATCTTCCCAACCCTGGATCGAACCTGCATCTCCTGCATTTCAGGCAGATTCTTTGCCACTGAGCCACCAGGGAAGTCTGGAGATCAGTATGGAGGTTCCTTAAAAAGCTATAAATAGAGCTACCATATGATCCAGCAATCCCACTCCTGGGTATATATCTGGAGAAAACCATAATTCAATAAGATACATGTACCCCAGTGTTCTTCCCTGGAGGCTCAGAGGGTAAAGAGTCTGTCTGCAATATGGGAGACCTGGGTTGGGAAGATCCCCTGGAGAAGGAAATGGCAACCCACTCCAGTATTCTTGCCTGGAAAATCCCATGGATGGAGGAGCCTGGCAGGCTACAGTCCATGGGGTCACAAAGAGTTGGACTCAACTGAGCAACTTCACTTCACCCTAGTGTTCATTGCAGCACTACTAGCAATAGTAAGGACATGGAAGCAAAATAAATGTTCATTGATGAAGGAATATGTGTGTGTGTGTGTGTGTGTGTGTGTGTGTGTGTGTGTGTGTTTGTGTGTAATGGAATGTTACTCAGCTATAAAAAGAATGAAATAATGCCATTTCCAGTGATATGGATGGACCTAAAGACTGTCATACTGAGTAAAGTAAGTCAGACATAAAAAGATAAATAACATATGATGCTGATGATTAGGATCTAAAAAATATTACAAATCAATCTATTTACAAAACAGAAATAGAGTCATAGATGTAGAAAACAAACTTATGGTTACCAGGGGCAAAGAGAGGTGAAGGGGGGCAACAAATTGGGAGATTGGGATTGACATATATGCACTGCTATATATAAAATAGATAATTCATAAGAACCTACTGTATAGTATAGGGAACTCTGTTCAATACTCTGTAATGACCTATGTGGGAATAGAATCTAAAAAAGAGTAGATATATGTATATCTGTTTCATTTTGCTGTAGAGCAGGAACTAAAAACATTGTAAATCCACAATTCTCCAACAAAAATTAATTTGAACAAAGAAAAGAGGGACAAAGCAAGAGGCTTAATCTTACCCAGTAGATGATGGACTCTGTATCTTAGTCTTGATGCCAAAAACTCGGCCTCTGTACATCACTACCTAATCGAATCTCATAGAGTTTTGGGTGAAGTAGAAAAGTATAGTTTCATTGCTTTGCCAGACAAAGAGGGATACAGTGGGCCCCTGCCCTCAGAATTGTGTGTCCCAGTCTGGGGGATTTGGTGAAAAGTTTTACAGCACGGTTAAAGGGTGAGGTTGCTGATAAGGATCAGGGTGTGTGCAGGCCTATGTGTCTTTAGCCTCAGGTGGTCTCCTGATGAGCTTCTGTGGTTCTTGAGGTTACGAAACTGATTTTCTGTCTGAAATGAAGAATGCTTCACCTGGTAGTTAATATCTTCATTTAGATACTATTATATGTATCCCTTGAGGCAGAACCAGGACCCTGCCTGCAAGGCTGTATTATTGTTGACTGCTACTTCCTAGTCTCTGCATGGCCTCCCTTTTCTGATTAGCAACCTGCCCTTTGGAACTCAGGGAAGCTCATAGAGGCTGAAGCCTAATCCCTACAAAGAAGAAATGAGGAACACAAAAATGTTTCCATGCCTAGGAACCCTACAGGTCTTGCTCGGTTTCAGTCTCCAGCGTCTTCCATTTCCTTTAGCCAACAGGAGGCTAGGGCTTTCCTCACGCTCAGCAGGTAAAGAATCTGCTGCCTGCACTGCAGGAGATCTGGGTTTCATTCCTGGGTTGGGAAGATCATCTGGAGAAGGAAATGGCAACCCATTCCAGTGTTCTTGCCTGGAGAATCCCATGGATAGAGGAACCTGGCAGGCTACAGTCCATGGGATCACAAGAGTTGGGCATGAGTTAGCAACTAAACACCACCAAGAGACTAAAACCGTCGCCATGCAGGGACTTTCTAGCAGGCTTACATTTAGGGATGAAGGGAAAGTACAAAAACCAAGCTCTTTTCTTCCTGAGACTATTTTGCATTTTCTTTATAGTTTTTCCTTCTTTTATTCTTTTTCACATATTGATTTTTTGTCTCCTTTTTTTTTTAAGTTAAGCTGTCATAACTTTTCTGTATGCTTCTCAGTTTGTGTATTTAATTCCCTTTGCATTTCTAAAGGAGTACTTGCTAAAGCTTTCTTATTTAATACCATGTTTTATAGCTCCCACAGCTCTGTCTAGTTCTCTCTGACTCGTGTCCTTCAACTTGGTGGAAAGCTTTTGAAAGATCACACAGAGAACGCAACAACCGAAAACATTTACCATCCATGAGTACCCAGGAAGGAGCCCGCTGTGAGGTGAAGGAACACAGCTCCTCATTCGTCAGGAGGTCTCAGGCCTCTCCCCAGGCTGGTCTCCATCCAACTCCTTGATATGTTTTCCTGAGCTACTTCTTTATTTCTCCATCATTCATCCAGTTCTGGGAAAACACTAAGGCGAGGGTAAAGGATTAACTCAGCATGCCTGGGTTGTCCAAACGCTTCCTATTTCAAAGAAAAGTTTGGCCACTGATCAGATCCTAGGAAATAACCTCTAAGGTCTTGGAATATCTTAGCCATGTAAGTGTTTTTGTTTACTTGGGACCTAGGCAAAGCCAGATAGTCTGTGTTAACAAGGTGATTCATGGTGTGAATCTTGGGCCGTGTGGTATCAGTGTGATCTCTGGAAGGGCTGGAGACTGGGTAATGAAGGTCAACCCTGTGGATGCTAAATGCCTGTATGATCAATCCCCCAGAAAACCCTGGACACCAAAGCCCAGGTGAGTTTCTCTGGCTGGCAGTAGTTGATGCGAGTTGCTGCTCATCATTGCTACAATTATGCACTATCCCTATGACTTCACTGGGAGAGGACAACTGGAAGTTTGTGCCTGGTCTCTCCTGGACTCTGCCCTTTGCTGATATTACTTTGTATCCTGTTGCTGAATTAAACTGTGACTGTGAGTACAGCATTTTCACTGCATCATGAGCCCTTCTAGCAAATCATAGAACATGAAGGTGGTCTTGGTGAGCCCCCAACAACAGAAAGGCAGACCAGTCAATCCTTCTGGTTCTTCCTTGAGATCTCCTCTCCTGGGGTGAGGTATTGAGAGCCTGACTAGGGTTGGGGGACTCACTTGTGGCTTACAGTAGTGGGTCAACATTGAAAAAAAAATCAGATGGTAAATATTTCAGGCTTTGCATATCATTTGGTCTCCTGCAACAGGGTTAAAACCTGCATAATATATTTTCTTAATAAAGTTTTATCTACCCTTTGGAACATCCACTCATTAACTACATCATCAACTCTAGCACTCTAGTAGCATCAACTCACATACCCTACTCACTCTGCGAGGGTATTCTGAGCACCCTTACACCTTTAGTTAGATCAGTTTTGCTCCTTGGTGTCTATCCATTAACAGGTTTGTGTCCATGGTGGTACTGGGTAAGGGGTGGCATATATCTTCTGGGTGGCTCAGTTCCAGGATATGAATCTAAAGTATGATATAGCTGGACACAGCACTCAAGTTCAAAAACCCTACATGGGAGCCCCTAACGTAACCAGTGAGACAGAACCCGTTCCTTCTTGTCTACAAAACGAGTCCTTAGCTGCCATCTAAGAAAGGTAAAAGTTGGAAAGATGGTTGCTCTTACTCTTTGCTGGAGTAAAGCTCTTGGGATTATAACTATGCTGTCAGTGCCCAGCCTGTTATCTCCTTTGGCCTCACTGCTGTGGCTCATACCTGCTGGCCTCCCACCTGCCAGCATCTGCATTTCCTTGCTGGTGGCTTTTTCTGGTGGCCTGATACTGTTCTGCATATGTACCACAGGCTGGAAATACCAGAGACTTGATGCCACCCTCAAACTCTAGCAATCTTTATCCAGTGATTTGTGGCTCCCTTACAACTATGGGAATAATTCTGAAGCACATTCTACACTGGCTTCCAGAGTGTCCCAGGAGGATTAAGATTTCATTAGTCAAAGTGTAACTTCAATGCACCCTTCTTGGCTTGCTTCCTTTTCCCACTCTTCTCCTAGTACTCCTGGAATCAGCTCTCAGATAAACTTCTTGTATAGATCTTTGTCTCAGGATCTGCTTCTGGGATTACATAAATTAAGACACCTGTCAGTTTGTCTGTTGTTCCTTATTTGCCTTGGGCTTCTCTTCTGTATTGTTGATTCTGAATGCACTGATCCTTGATGCAGGTTTAGGTAGCTCTTTACTGTAAACTTTCAGTAGAGTCTGACCAGTACTGTGGATGGAGACTGGCTTGGGTTTTATGGATGGGTACTGTTACAGCTTTTTGGGCCCACAGTGGGTGAGGACGTAAGGCTTTAGCAGTGTTCCAAGTGAATGCTCTCTCAGACTTACTTTACATTTTTCTTTTAGCTCATTCTTCATGTCTTCTTTAATCACCCCCATTTCTTACCAAAGCCCTTTCCCCACTATTTCCTGGGATTTCCCCGTACCCCACAGATAAGATCAAGTCCCAGTAGTTTCTTGTATCTTGCAGTTTTTTACAGACTCAGGTTTCCACTGTGTATTATTTAGGCAGTCTGCATTCTCCTGGGTGAGAGATGTGAGCTGTCATCCTAGGAGAGAGTGTATACTTGTGTATGTATGTGGTGTGGGGGTGGGGAGGTGAAGGGGAGATGAGGGTGAGAAATTATGGCTGTTACACCTTATTTTTCTAAAGCATCTGGAATCTAACTGCATTAATGGTGACAGCTAGATAGCGTTCAATCACTAAGGAAGACTCACAGAACCAAAATGAAAATGCTTACAAATCCGTGGTTTACTGCAGGAAGGGGATCTGATACAGCATCAGCATAGGGGAAAGATAAACATCACTGCCCAAGGCTGCTTTACAAAGAGGGTCTGGAGAAGTCAGGCTGAGCTCCAGATGTCCTCTCTTTGTAAGGGCCACACATGTGTGCTTCTTCCCTGGGACCAACTGACTTTGAGCACCTTGAACCTAGGGAGCCAGAATGGGAGTCTCAGCCAGGGTTTCTTATTCCCTGCTGGTTACATAGGCGTATTCTTGCTACATAATCAGCCCAACTGCACAGCTTCCTGAGACATGAAGAGCAGATGCAAACCATCAGTCTCACTGTTACCGATCAGCAATGCTCAAAGCTGGAACAGACTGACAGGGAACTCCTCAAACTCATGGTTCCAAAGCAACTCCATTAACCAGCACATTCCATGTCTTGATCTGGCTAATTCCAATTCTTCTGGAACTGGAACTTCCCCTCACAGCATGGTCTAGCTCCCTGACCTATGAGCAAGCCCATTTTAGACCTAATGCTAACTCTTGGTTTGACAGTAATTACTTGCCTTAAAGCATGACATAATCACAGAGACAATCAAAATTCACCAAATTGCAAACATCTGTAATAACTAACAAGGGTTTGGTATGGACTTAAACAGATGAACAATCCAATAATATTAGTACAGACTAGCACAAACCTCCTCATATTTTGAACTAACTTTATAATACTTTTGTCTTCCTGACTTACAGTTATCAGCACTTAATGTATATATCCATTAGGTGAGAGAGATTAAGCCATTTCTCCTCCATAGGAAGAACATCATGAGGGGGTTTTAATAT
Source organism: Nanger dama (assembly GCA_917880005.1). Classification (NCBI taxonomy): domain Eukaryota; kingdom Metazoa; phylum Chordata; class Mammalia; order Artiodactyla; family Bovidae; genus Nanger; species Nanger dama. The sequence goes on from CAKJTW010000090.1 coordinate 808,570, forward strand.
AATCTCATAATATATTAGATCAACCTTGGTAATGCCATAAATTGTATTAGCTTCTACAATATTGAATTTATCTATGATTTGTGTATTATACCACACAGTAGTATCATGGATACACAGTACAGTATAAATCAGATATAATTACATATCATTATTTTGTCCATTCGAACAAAATCTACCTTTTCTCAGAGAGGTGTAGGTTAGAGACCACCTGTGTTTCTGTTATTTCAGAACTCCAGACCTCTTGAAAACACAGTCAAATTCCTTTTCTCTGTCTGAGAGACAGTGGTTCTTAGTGAGATGTTCCATTAATTTTGATGGTAATGTTACAGGAAAGGAATGGTTCGCCATTAGTCATGACACTGAAGCTGCTAAAGAGCACTTTGAGAGGTAACATTCTCCAGTACAAATTTCCACAGACAGTAGAGCCCACAGGTCTCCCATGCAGTGAGAATCTCTGGTTATTGGGCCTCAGGCAGCTCAGACTCCATTTGAGTTACGACAGCGAAGAGCCCAGATGTGGTGATATACAAGCCTGTTTCCGCTGCTGAGTTTAGGCAGATTATCACAATGTCTATGCTGGTTGAAAAGCCCATTTTCCCAGTGCTGTGTTACCATCCAATTGCCATCCTTATCTTTCCTCCTGGAGGAAAATGCCTTGGAGGTTGCCCATTTGTCCCAGAAGTCTTTTTTTTTTTTTTTTCTTCAAAATATCTTTCTTCATTAAAAGTGAATCCCTCTTCAGCAATTACTCCTAGACCAGCTCCTAATTCCCCTAAGATTCTCTATTTTCAAGAAGGCAAAAGCTGTTTGATCCATCAGACCTGCTGTTGACATTTAGAGTATTAGCTTCTCACAATTAGGGCTCCTCTGATGGCTCAGCCATAAAGAATCCTCCTGCAATGCAGGAGACAAAGAGACTTGGGTTTGAACCTTGGGTCAGGAAGATCTCCTGGAGGAGGAAATGGCAACCCACTCCAATATTCTTGCCTGAAAAATCCCACGGACAGAGGAACCTGGTGGGCTACAGCCCAAAGGGTTGCAAGGAGTTGGACACGACTGAGGAGAAGTTTTCTTACAATTAGGAAATACACCTGGCACCTGATCACATTGACCCCCCACCCCTTAGGCTATAAGATACTGCAAGTACTTGCGACTGCTAAATGGACTTTGGTTTGGATATGACATAGAGCTTCCCACAGCCATCCACACAGACTTTCAGGCTTTTCATTCTCAGGAGGGTGGGTCTACCAAGTTATACTAAATTCTTTTCCTTTCTCAGTGATCCAAGTGTCTCAATTGTTCCTCTACCTCTTTATGGCTTTTCACCCACAGTAGTGGGCAAGGAGCTATTTTCACACACACTGTTTTGACAGATGGAACATTTAGAAGATGAACTTCTACTCCTACATTCCAAAAGATGAACTTCTATTCTCATATTCCTTAAATGTTCACCATCAAAATTAATGGGCATGCAATTGTTTATCTAGATTATTATTAATCAGTGTGGATATATATTCCCTATATTTTCTTCCTAACTCAGGTCTTCCATAATAGCTCTATCCTATGAAATAGGAACCAAAAGGCATAGCCGCCTTCGTATTGTTCATATGGTTACAGTCAGAACTTTCATTCATCCATCATGAGAACACAGACCACTCTCACAAGTATATATATGTATGTTCACTGGGTTGGCTATTCTGCTTACTTCTTTATTATTCAAAAGAGAAGATTTTGATAAATGAGTCCTTCACCCAAAGGGCATCTGAGTTAAAACTAAGAGAATAATATTCTGTTGCTCTATGCTTCTCTTGAGGTACCAAAATTTATTAGACTTTGCCTTTTGTAACACCTACTAATTAGCTAACTTCCTCTTAGCAATAATTTCAATTTTCTTCCACTTAGCATTACTTTAATCCAAATATTTCTCCCTAATGAAGGTCCCTCTGGTTAAGTCACTGGGTTGGTCTATATGGCTGGCACAAGATGTGATAATCCTAAACAATAAGGTCCTACAGTAGAGCATAGTGAACTACATTCAATACCATGTGATAAACCATAATGGAAAAGAATATGAAAAAGATATAACTTTTAATATATATCTGTATCTTTTGTACCTGTGTGTATATCTGTAACTTTTATATATATATATATCTGTGTATAACAGTCACATTGCTATACAGAAGAAATTAAACATAACACTAAATCAACTATACGTGCATGCCAACTCACTTCAGTTGTGTCCAACTCTTGGGATTCTTAATGGTAGCTCTAGTTTTAGGGATTAACCACCACTGAGAAAGAAAATTTTGATGAGGTAGGGAGGACTTGTTTGTAAATTCCTGTAAAAGATAAACTTTTCCCCTTAATTTTACCACAAAAGTGTAATCATCTATCTCACAGAAGCCTATTTTTAATTCCCCTCACCTTATGTTGCAAAACCCAGTGCTGGAGGTTTGTATATCAGTCCTTTGGTTCTTTGTCATGGCCATCTTCTTAGGCAAGTGTGTTGGTTATCCATGCCAATTTTCTATTAACCTGTGCTTAGCCCTTCAGTCGTGTCTCATTCTTTGAGACCCCATGGACTGTATCCTTCTGGGTTCCTCTGTCCATGGGATTCTTCAGGCAAGAATACTGGAGTGGGTAGCCAGTCCCTTCTCCAGGGGGATCTTCCAGACCCAAGGATCGAACCTGGGTCTCCTTCATTGAAGGTGGATTCTTCACCATTGGAGCCACCAGAGAACCCCTCTATTAACCTACTACTTTTGGATTGATAAGTAAAATAAGTCAGTGGTATGTGATATTATTTTCCTTATTGTTGCCTGCATGGGCAGTGAATGGAGGACCTTGATATCAAGAGACGTAGCTGGAAGGCTAAATGCATTCTAAGTTTCTACCAAGTGTGAGGTAAGAGGAATGGGATGGAATGGGAAGAACCAGTTTGCTTCTTCCTTCATCAGTCTCTTTCCTTTGGAAAACTATATATATTCAAAAGATATGTAGGTTCTGAGGTATATATCCTTTTTTATTACCCAGATCCTACTCTAGGTTTTTGAAGTGGTTACCTAATGAATACATATGAAGTAGAATTGTCCAATAAGGAAGCTCCAGGCTCAGCTTACAGCTACCAAGTAAGAAAAAATAGTTTGTTTGTTTTTTTCCCTTCCATTGAAATTATAATAAAAGGGGAAATGTAGCCAATTCTTTTTTCTTCACTTTAGTAAATTTAGGGGCACTGCAAATGAAATTAAGAAATTATACTGGGGTAGAGTATATTAATACAAGTTTCTTTATAATTTAATCATGTCATATAGAATATATGAAGCATTTTAATGTAAATTTTGAACATCCAGTTTCATTTATAAAATACAAAAATGGGCATAATTAATTTATGATTGTAAATGTCAAGACGGTTTTACACACAGGGTTGACTGACTAGGTAAAGGAATTTTTAAGGTGCTTGTTTCTTTTTAAAAAATTTCTCCTTTATTTATTTAGGTCATGCCATGTGGGATGTTTGTTCCCTGAGCAGGGATGGAATCCAAGCCCCCTGCGTTGGGTGTGTGTAGCCTCAACCATTGGACCGCCCAGTCTCAACCTCCAGGGAAGTTCCCAAGGTGCTTTGTTTCCTGCCTGGGGTAGTAGTTCCAGGGATATGTTGATTTGTAAAAATTAATCAGTTACACATCTATAATGTGTGTACTTTATACAGTTGTGATTTATGTACTTTTGTTGTACACATCATACTTAAACAAAAAATAATAAGACAAAATGAAACAAAATGCAGCCTTATTCCTTAGTAACTTACTTCTATTTAGGGAAACAAGCAAGAGAACTTCCATTTCTGTTGTTCTTCTTTCCTTTGTATAGATTCCTATTTCCATTTGGATCTATTTCCTCTGCCTGAAGAACTTCCTTTCACATTTCTTGTAGTGCTAGTTTCCTGATGGTGAATCCTTTCAGCTTTTATACATCTGAAAAATTCTTTATTTCAATTTTTCTTTGAAAGTTATTTTTATTAGGTACAGAATTCTAAGTTGATTTTTTTTCAGCCCTTGAAAGATGTTGACTAGTATCTTCTTGCTTACATTGTTTCTGATGAGAAATCTGCTGCCATCCATATATTTTTATTTTGTATATAATTTTCCTCCTCTGGCTGCTCTTAAGACTTTTTCTTAAAACACTGGTTTTTAAGGGTTTGATTTGATGTGCTTTGTGCAGTTTTCACCAAGTTTCTTGTGTTTAAATTTCACTGCACTTCTTGGCTTATAGTTTTCATCAAATGCTGAAAGCTTTTGGCCATGATTTCTGCAATTTTTCCCCTTATGTTCCCTCTTCTCTACTTTCCTGCAGGGACTTCTGTAGGTATATTAAGTCACTTGAAGTTGTTCTACAGTGTAGTAAAGCTCTGTTAAGTTAAAAAAAAATTCTCTTTTACGTCCATTTTTCACTTTGAGTAGTTTACATTGCTTTGTGTTCATGTTCACGATCCTTTCTTCCACAATTTCTGATCTGTCATTAATCTTTTCTAATGTATTTTTAGTTCATACATTTCAGTTTTCATTTCTAGAAGTTTCATTTGGGTCTTTTAAAAATATCTTTTTAATCTATGTGTTTAGTCACTCATTCATGTCTGACTCATTGCGACACCATGGACAGTAGCCCGCCAGACTCCTCTGTCCATGTGGATTCTCTAGGCAAGAATACTGGAGTGGGTTGCCATGCCCTCCTCCAGGGGACCTTCCAACCCAGGAATTGAACCGGAGTCTCCTGCATTGTACATTCTTTCCAGGGGAGCTACCAGGGAAGCCCTTTATATCTGTTATCACTTCAGTCAGTCAGTCATGTCTGACTCTTTATGACCCCATGGACTACAGCACACCAGACTTCCCTGTCTATCACCAACTCCTGGAACTTGCTCAAACTCATGTCCATTGAGTCGGTGATACCATCCAACCATCTCATCCTCTGTCTCCCCCTTCTTCTCCTGCCTTCAATCTTTCCCAGCATCAGGGTCTTTTCTGATGAGTCAGTTCTTAACATCAGATGGCCAATGTATTGGAGTTTCAGCATCAGTCAGTCCTTCCAGTGAACACCCAGGACTGATCTCCTTTAGGATGGACTGGTTGGATCTCCTTGCAGTCCAAATGACTCTCAAGAGTTTTCTTCAACACCACAGTTCAAAAGCATCAATTCTTTGGCACTTAGCTTTCTTTATAGTCCAACTCTTACATCCATACATGACTACTGGAAAAACCATAGCCTTGACTAGAGGGACCTTTGTCGGCAAAGTAATGTCTCTGCTTTTTAATATGCTGTCTAGATTGGTCATAGCTTTTCTTCCAAGGAGCAAGCATCTTTTAATTTCATGGCTGCAGTCACCATCTGCAGTGATTCTGGAGGCCAAGAAAATAACATCTGTCATTGTTTTCCCATCTATTTGCCATGAAGTGATGGGACCAGACGCCATGATCTTAGTTTTCTGAGTGGTGAATTTTAAGCCAGCATTTTCACTCTCCTTTTTCACTTTCATCAAGAAGCTCTTTAGTTCCTCTTCACTTTCTGCCATAAGGGTAGTGTCATCTGCATATCTGAGGTTATTGATATTTCTCCCAGCAATCTTGATTCTAGCTTGTGCTTCATCCAGTCTGGCATTTCACATGATATACTGTGCATATAAGTTAAATAAGCAGGTGACAATATACAGCCTTGATGGACTCCTTTCCCAATTTGGAAGCAGTCTGTTGTTCCACATTTGGTTCTAACTGTTGCTTCTTGACCTGCATACAGATTCCTCTGGAGGCAAATAAGGTGGTCTGGAATGCCATCTCTTGAAGAATTTTCCACAGTTTCTTGTGATCCACACAGTCAAAGCTTTAGCATAGTCAATAAAGCAGAAATAGATGTTTTTCTGGAATTCTCTTGCCTTTTCTATGATCTAGTGGATGTTGGCAATTTGATCTCTGGTTTTTCTGCCTTTTCTAAATCCAGCTTGAACATCCGGAAGTTCTTGGTTCATGTACTATTGAAGCCTGGCTTAGAGAATTTTCAGCATTACTTTGCTAGTATGTGAGATGAGTGTAATTCTGCAGCAGTTTGAACATTCTTTGGCATTGCCTTTCTTTGGGATTGGTATGAAAACTGACCTTTTACAATCCTGTGGCCGCTGCTGAGCTTACCAAGTTTGCTGGCATATTAAGTGCAGCCCTTTCACAGAATCCATCATCCTTTAAGATTTGAAATAGCTCAACTGGAATTCTGTCACCTCTGCTAGTTTTGTTCTTAGTGATGTTTCCTAAGGCCCACTTGACTTCACACTGCAGGATGTTTGGCTCTGGTGTGAGTGGTGTGGTGTGAGTGATCACACCATTGTGGTCGTTTGGGTCACAAATATCTTTTTCGTACAGTTCTTCTGTGTATTCTTGCCACCTCTTCTTAATATCTTCTGCTTCTGTTAGGTCCATACCATTTCTGTCCTTTATTGTGCCCATCTCGGCATGAAATGTCCCCGTGGTATCTCTAATTTTCTTGAAGTCTCTGTGGGGTTTGATTCTAAACGTGATTTCATCCTCCTACTGTCTGGTTGGGGCTTCTCCTTTGACCTTGAAGGTGGGATATCTTTTTCGGTGGAATCCAACATTCTCCTGTCAATGGTTGTTTGGAGCTTAGTTGCAATTTTGGAGATTTCACAGGAGAAGATGAGTGCACATCCTTCTACTCTGCTATCCTGTTTTTTAAAAATTGTATCTGTATATATCTGTTTAAAAATATGGAATACAGCTAGAATAACTGCTTTAATGTCTTTGTATTTGTGTCAGTTATGGGTTTCAGTGACTGATTTTTCTCAGCATTATGGGTGTTTTTGCCTGCTTGTTGGCATGTTTGATTATTCTTAATTGGATTTCAGATGGTATAAATTTTACCTTGTTAGGGACTGGATATTTTTATGTTCTACAAATACCCTTGAGCTACTGTTAAGTCACTTGGAACTAGTTTGATCCTCTCAGGTTTTGCTTTTAAGGTTTGTGAGGCAGGATCCTAGCAGTATTCAGTAAGGGGCTACCTATTTCTGACTTCTGGGGCAAGATCTTTCTAAATATGTAATATTACTCAATGCCTCATGAATTGAGATTTTGTGTCTAACTGGTGGGAACAAAGTTTGTAACTGGCTCCCTGTGACTCCTGGGTATTTTTAATCTTTTTGAGTGGCTCTTCCTGTCTGAGAACATTTCCCCCACACTGTTCTGGTCAATATCCTGGTGAATGCTTGAGGAGGGCCCACTGCAGCTCCCCAGCACAGAGTTCTGTCAGGTACTGCCCAACTCTCAGCTTACCCTCCCTATCTCAGGGAATTTGCTGGGCTTCCCTGGGTACCCTTCTCTGCCCTGTACCCTGGAAGATCTCTCAAGACAATGAGCTGGGGCAACTGCAGGGCTCTCCTCATTTTCTCATATTCTCTCAGGGATCAATATTCTTCATTGCCTGATGTCCAGTGCCTCAAAACTACACTTTCATATATATTTTGTCCATTTTTTTTTCATTGTTTCAGCTGTGATGGTGAATTCAGCCCCTGATATTATATCTTGGTCAGAAGGGGACATTTAACTGGATCTGTATCTTCTCATTTGAGCCCAATTTCTTACCTATAGAGTATATCAATTATATTTCATATAATATTGTTCTATTAATGGGAAATAGATGAGTTACATCAAAATGTTTAAGATAAAACCTTTCACTGTCTTTGGAAACACTTTTTCAGTGTCAGTTAAGAGGAAACTGTTACCACAAGTTTGCTTTTATCGAGAATCAGGAAGTACTATGAGATCAGCATTAGACTTTTTAAAAATGTTGTTATGTGTAGGAGACTATATCTTTTAGGCATTTGACTGGAAAAGACACTTGTCAGGATTGTCTTGCTGGCTTAGTTTGCTGTATTAAGTTTGATGTCATGTCTACTCATGTGGTGCCGTTTACTAATGACACAAATTCTTCTGATGTGAGGCCAGCTAGTAATGACATAAATTCTTTTTCAAACATTGCTTTAGCATTTTTAATGAGCTTACTAGCTTTTGCTATAATGCTAGGAAATGCTGTGGTCATTTTAGCTTTCGTGGTGGACAAAAATCTTAGACATCGAAGTAACTACTTTTTGCTTAACTTGGCTATTTCAGACTTCTTTGTGGGTAAGTTACATATCTTTATTTAAGATAATCTTTCTCGATTATAATTTATTTCTAAAAACATAAAATAAGATTTTATTATTTCAAAGGACTGTATAAAATTGGGTACTATTAGAAATAAAAAGTTTAAGGATTTAAATTCAGGGGAGGCTGTAAGGCACTATATGGGAATGATATGTATATGTAAATAAGGTTTGTAGGGGAATTTTCCTCTAAAAACAGCTTCTTTTTATGGAAAAAAATAAGTCCAGTATTGCTTTAATCTAAGAGTTATTTTTGTTTCTGGAGCTGTTTTCCTTGCATGTTTAGGTTTATAAGTATTCCTTTTAAGTAAGCATAGTTTCTTTAATATCACAGTGTTAGAGTTATAGGAAGTGATGCATATATTGGTAATTGGCACAATCAGAAAATAGGATGTTCAGGTCAAATAGTATAGCTGATATTATTTTATGATATGATATATTATAGCATGTTGTAAAGTACACCCAACACTAACCTACTTTGCGTATGATATGGTATCATAGTGTTAAATAACTGTAAGATCATAGAAATCAAAGTAATCACTTTGAAAATGTGCACTTCATAATTTCTTACTGCCTGATGATCATTTTCCACAGTCGTTATAATAGTGAGTGTATAGTGAAAGACACTCAGTTGTGTCTGACTTTTTGTGACCCCATGGACTGTACAGTCAATGGAATTCTCCAGGCCAGATTACTAGAGTGGGTAGCCTTTCCCTTCTCCAGGGGATCTTTCCAACCCAGGATTGAACCCAGCCCTCTCACACTGCAGGCGGATTCTTAACAAGCTGACACCAGGGAAGTGCATATCCTTGTAATAATAAGTAACTATGCAGAAGTATCTACTGCTGATATTGTTTTATAGGACCTCCTAGTTAATTTGTTATTGTGTATAGCTACATAAACACTTACAGTTATGTTAAAATGGAGCAAAACTAACAGAACGCTTAAGTTTAGTGCCTGGAACATAGTGATTGCTCAACTTGTGTTAGTCTTTTCACTCTTGATTTCTCTGTAGACAAATGTCAACTCAAACCAAGTTCACAAATGTTAGTAGAGTACCTACCATGTATAAGTACTGTTAAGTACCAAGTGCAATTAGATGATGAGGAGAGAGAGACAGGACTAGTTAATGTTTCTTTAATAAGCCTTCAAAATAGTATTGTAGATAAGAGAGGTTCAGAAATGACTAACAGAACAAATTGATATGAGAATCTATAAAGACCTACCAAGTGTTACAGGCACTCAGAGGTGGGTGGCAGGGGACAGGGGGTGGGGAAGGGAACACATTTTGTTAGAGGATAGTGGCCTCCAAAATGAACTTTAGGGGATGGGAATAATTTCCATAGGCAGAGATGGGGAGGGCAGAGAATTCCAAGAATCAACAGCAGTATGCTGATAGAAAATCACTGCATATACCTTCCTAAGTGTGAGCTCCAGGCTGGCTTGTGTGAAAATGGGCTATATGCGAACAGCAAAGGGTGAAGATGGAATAGTTGGAATCTATACAATGAAGGCCTTTGAATACTAGTGTGAGTCTGGATAGGAGCTTATTCAGAAGGCAAGTTGACATTTAACTGAGTGACTGGGTTGAAGCTTTACATTAGAGGCATCAGAAGAGATGTAGGAGGTGGGAGACGCTGGAGCAGGGGGTGGCTTGGTTTCTGAGAATCCTGCAGTGACTTTGGCAGAAATCAGCAGTGAGGTTCTGAGCGAGGGTCAGTTCAGTCACTTAGTCATGACCAACTCTTTGCAACCCCATGGACTGCAGCATGCCAGGCTTTTCTGTCCATCACCAACTCCTGGAGCTTGCTCAAGCACATGTACATTGAGTCAGTGATGCCATCCAACCATCTCATCCTCTGTTGTCCCCTTTTCAGTCTTTCTCAGCATCAGGGTCTTTTCCCAGGGGTCAGTTCTTGCCATCAGGTGGCCAAAGTATTGGAGTTTCAGCATCAGTCCTTCCAATGACTATTCAGGACTGATTTCCTTTAGGATTGACTGGTTGGATCTCCTTGCAGTCCAAGGGACTCTCAAAGTCTTCTCCAACACCACAGTTCAAAAGCATCAATTTTTGGCACTCAGTTATCTTTATAGTCCAACTCTCACATCCATACATGACTGCTGGAAAAACCATAGCCTTGACTAGACAGAAATTTGTTGGCAAAGTAATGTCTCTTCTTTAAGTAAAAAGCAGAGACATTACTTTGCCGACGAGGGTAAGAGTGGAAATAAGTTTAGGAGGCAGAGATGCAATGGGGTGGGGTTGTCAGGCAGGAGAAAGACGTGTTAAAGACTGAGTTCTGGAGATGAGAGAAGTATGACATTCCTCAGAGAAATAGGGAGCATTTGGGAAAGCAGTTTATGCTTCTGATATTGCAATGATAAAAGTTTTGGAGGAAACCTCTAGTTGGAAACATTGACTTAGGAATCCAGGTATAGAAATGACAGGATCACAGAAAAAGTGGAGAACTAATATAGAAGCATTAAAAACATTCAGCAGTCTCATTTTTCTCCTCAGTTCTGCCCCTCCAGGTAACCAACACTAACAACTTGATATAGATCCTTCCACATCACTCTCTTTGCTCATGTGTGCATGGGTGTGTGCTCAGTTGCTCAGTCACGTCCAACTCTTTGTGACCCCATGGACTATAGCCTGCTAGACTCCTCTGTTCTATGGGATTTTTCCAGGCAAGAATACTGGAGTGGGTTTCCATTTTCTTCTCCAGGGGTTCTTCCTGACCCAGGGACTGAACCCAAATCTCCTGCACTGACAGGCGGCTTCTTCACGCTGAGCCACCAGGAAAGCCCTTTATGCTCACATAAACAGATAAAGTGAAAGTGAAGTCGCTCAGTCGTGTCTGACCCTTTGCGACCCCACAGACTGTAGCCTACCAGGCTTCTCCGTCCATGGGATTTTCCAGGCAAAAGTACTGGAGTGGGTTGCCATTTCCTTCTCCAGGGGATCTTCCCGACCCAGAGATCGAACCTGGGTCTCCTGCATTGTAGGCAGATGCTTTACCCTCTGAGCCACCAGGGAAGCCCACACAGATAAATACATGAGTATATTTATGTGAACAGAGAATATTCTATTATAAATATATGTATCCCCCTCCTTCTTCACAGAGCTGTACAACTTTTAGATGATACTCAACATTTAAAATGGATGATGTATTTTAACTATTCTAAAGGAAGTAAGGACTTGTATACTTCATGGTCAGAAGGGATGGGGTAAAAATATATCCAAGGGAGAGAGACTGAGGCCTGAAGCTTTTGAATGAAGATGGTTCTAGACAAGAACAGAGTGCCTCTGTATAAGGCCCAGGGTCAGCATCATGGCAGGCCCACCATTGTGGTCTTGAACATCACAGTCTGTGGTTCCTCTTTGAGAAATGTCCCAGCAGATGTGATGACTCAGCAGTCCTGGTGGTCCTCCTCTATCATCAGGTGGATGGGAAAAGAAATGGCTTTGCTCACGATGAGAGCAGTTGGACACAGGCCAGAATCTCTCTTAATCAGCTGGTCTCATCCTTCACATTTTCCCTGCCCCTGCCAGCTCCATCCAGAGGTCCACTGATCTAATGCAGTATTCACCATGACAGCACAGGGCTTGGCAGAGTCTTTGAGAGCATTTTGTAACTAGATTTGAGTTTTGTGTCAGTGCTGTTCTTTGTCCTTTTTCATGCTCAGAAGTGTGTCTTTTAGCTCTGAGCCTATAGGACCTCATGGTGGTGGTGGTGGTGGGCCAAGATGGGCCTTGTGAGAGATTTTCTGTAGCTGTAAGATAGCAATTCTTAATACTTAGGGTCATGAGATCCAGAGCTCCACATCCACGTGGTGATGCCAGTGCAGGTTAGAGCATTGTGTGCTCCATATGGTGGGCTTTCTGGCTGAATGTCTTCTTGTCACAGGTTTTTGAACTGGCCTCCTGTAGAAGTAATTTCTTAAAATTTGTGCCACCTGAGCAGCTTACTAGGCTGAATTTAGTTGAAAAGGAAAGATTTATTGAGGAAAAATTTCAGTATCAGGTTCATTAACATATCTCATCTATATATTATTCCAGAAAAATATTATTTATATCTATACTGATACCTATAATAAAATTGTTATCACATGACCAATGCTTCCATCTATGGGTACCTTTTTCATATCTACATTTGTGTGGGTATGTATGGGCTACAAAGCACATGATGATTGATCCAGACAGGATCTTCAAGGGCAAAATGTTATTGTTGATGACAGAGTCTGAACCACATTTTCAGGATGGCAAAGTGTATCTTTAGTATAAGTATAACTCAGAAGTATTGTGGGTTCAGTTCCAGACTGCTGCAATAATGCAAAAATCAAAATAAGAGTCACATGAATTTTTTGGTTTCTCAGTGCATGTAAAAGGTATAGCTGCAGTCTACTAAGCGTGCAATAACATTATGTCTAAAAAATAATGTACACACCTTAATTTAAAAATATTCTGTGGTAAAAAATGCTAACCATTTTCCAAGCCTTAATACAGTCATAATCTTTTTGCTCATAGGAAGGTCTTGCCTTGATGTTGATGGATGCTGACTGATCAGGGTGGTGGGTGCTGAAAGCTGGGGTGCCTGTGGCAATTTCCTAAAGTGAGACAACACTGAAATTTGCCACATTCGTTGGCTCTTCCTTTCACTTGAATACTTACAGGTCATTCTAGGGTTATTAATTGGGTTAATTGCAATGTTGTTACTGTCTCATGGAATAGGGAAACCTGAGGAGACAACGAAATGGCAGGCTGGTGAGGCAGTCAGAACACACACAACATTTATGAAGCTCACTGAATTATTTGGGCAAAGTTCATGGAGCTCCAAAACAATTAAAACAGTAACATCAAAGATCACCACAACAAACATAATAATAACAAAATAAAAATATTGTGAGAAGTGGCAAATGTGACAGAGAGACGCATAGGAAGCAAATGCTATTGGAAGAAATACCGCTGCCAGACTTTGCTCGAGGCAGGGTTGCCATGAACCTTCCATTCATAATAAATGCAGTATCCGTGAAGTGCAACAAAGCGAAGCACAACAGAGTGAAGTGTGCTGGCACCTTGAGGCCTCAGATCCAGACCCTTCTATTTCCCTCTGTGTTAGTCAGCTCGGGTTGCCCCAACAGAATAACCACAGTCTGAGTGACTTTATAGCCGTTCACTTTCTCAGAGCTCTGGAGGCTAGGACATCCCAGGTGCCAGCTGACTTGGTGCCTGGTGAGGGCTCTCCTCCTGGCCTGCAGATGGCTGCCATCTTGCTTCATCCTCATCTGGCCTTGAGAGATGGCGAGCAAGTGAGCTTCCTGGTGTTTCCTCCTCTAAGGACGCTAAGCCTGTTGGATTAGGGCTCTACCCTTACAACCTAATTTAACTTTAATTATCTCCTTATAGGCCCTATCGCTCTGGGGATTTGGGCTTCAGCATGTGAATTTTGGGGGAGGGTGACACAAACGTTCAGTCCATAACACCCTCAATACAATTACTATTATCCACACATTGCTCTGTTGGTCCAAAGAATTCACCAGGTCTTTCAGCTTCCCCTCAACTTTTTGACTGTCATTTTCTCATGGAAGATGAAGGTTTTTGATGGCTCAGAGGTTACAGCGTCTGCCTGCAATGTGGGAGACCCAGGTTCGATCCCTGGGTCGGGAAGATACCCTGGAGAAGGAAATGGCACCCCACTCCAGTATTCTTGCCTGGAGAATCCCATGGATGGAGGAGCCGGGTGGGCTCCAGTCCACGGGGTCACAAAGAGTTGGACACGACTGAGTGACTTCACTTTCACTTTATTTTTAATTGAAGGATAATTGCTTTACAATATTTTGTTGGAGACCCAGGTTCGATCCCTGGGTCAGGAAGATCCTCTGGAGAAGGAAATGGCAACCCACTCTAGTACTCTTGCCTGGAAAATCCCATGGACGGAGGAGTGTAGTAGGCTACAGTCCATGGGGTCGCAAAGAGTCGGACACGACCAAGTGACTTCACTTTCACTTTTCTGCCATATATCAATATGAATCAGTCATAGCTATATATATGTCCCCTCCTCTTGAATCTCCCTTCCACTTCCCACAAGATGCAGCTTCTTAACTGGCTTCAGAAAGAAGGGGCTATTCAGGATTGACAGCAACTTTTAATGAAACTAGACTTCCCCATTTTCATCTACTCATTCATCCGATACTGATTTATTTTGAACCAGGCACTCTTTTAGGTGCTAGGGATATATCAGGAAAATACAGTCAAAACAAAACAAAACAAAACCCTGCCCTCATGGTGCCTGTACTTTTCGGGGAACATGGGTGGGGAGACAGACAATAAACAATATAAATAAATAAATAAAATTTCACAATATTTTAGAGGTTGATCATTTGCTACTGAGAAAAACATAGTGGGGAGGAAGTATGTTAGCGCTAGAGGTTACAGTGTAAACTTCAGGGTTAGGGCTCTCTGAGGAAGATTCATTTGAGTAAACAGAAGGAGCCTTGAGTAAACAGAAGGGAAGTGTGCTGCATGTCAGGATACCAGTGCAAGGATCTGAGAGTGTGAGTGTGGGTGTGTTGTATTTGAGGTCAGATAGGGTGAAGAGATATCACTGCCAACAAAGGTCCATACAGTCAAAGCTCTGTTTTTTTCCAATAGTCATGTATGGATGTGAGAGTCAGACCATGAACTGAGAGCCAAAGAATTGATGCTTTTGAATTGTCATGTTGGGAAGACTTTTGAGAGTCTCTGGGACTGCAAGAAGATCAAACAACTCAATAGTAAAGAAAATCAATCCTGAATATTCACTGGAAGGGCTGATGCTGAAGCTGAAGCTCCAATACTTTGGCCACCTGACGTGAAGAGCCAAATCTTTGAAAAGACCGTGATGGTGGGGAAGATGGAAGGCCAAAAGAGAAGGGGGCAGCAGAGGATGAGACAGCTAGATAGCATCAATGACTCAATGGACATGAATTTAAGCAAACTCTGGGGGACAGTGGAGGACACAGGAGCCTGAGTTGCTGCAGTTCATGGGGTTGCAAAGAGTCAGACATGACTTAGTGACTGAACAACCACAAGGGTGAAGAGGAGTGAGCCAGGAGTGGAGGAGTTGCAGAGGGTTTTCTCTCACACTGTCCCTACCTCTTGCCTGGAAAATCCCATGGACGGAGGAGCCTGGTGGCTGCAGCCCATGGGGTCGTGAAGAGTTGGACGTTGACGTGACTTAGCAGCAGTCCCTACCTTACAGAGTTTTATGACACTTAGATTAGACGATATATGTAATGCACACAGGACAGTGTCTGGCATATGGTAACTGTACAATACCTATTAGCTGTTATTAATTTATTTGAGTTAAATGTGTGAGCCATTAGTCAACTCCAGATGTTGTGAAAAATACAAAGATTGACTTCCAACATGGTCCCAATCTTAACACGTGACAATGTTATAAAGTAGGATGTATCTGTACACGAGAGAGAGAGAGAGATGACTGAGGTGCCAGGAGAGGGCAGGTAACAAAGGGTCACTTCTGCCTAGGAAGTTCCAGTAAAGATGATAAGAAAGATATCATTTTTTTACACTAAGTGAAGAATGAGAAGGAGTTAAAAAGACTTCTCTGTAAAGAGAGATCTTCAAGGAAGAAGAATGTTCTTGCCAAAAGCAAAAGGATGTGGCAATGTGAGATGTGTTTAGGGGAAGGGCGGCCCATCCTGTCTGCGTCGGATCATGAAGACAAAAGATGATGTGTGCTGTATATGACTGGAAATACATGTTGGGACCTGAACTTAATTTGGAAAGTAATAAGGAGCCATTGAAGGTATGATGTTTGTGACAGCTATTTTTAAAATGGTATTTGAAGAACATGTAAGAGATCAGTACCGAATTTGTTGATAAAATACCATGAATTCCTAAATTATAATCAAGCAGTTTTTGGTCATTTCAGATAGTTCATTGTGTCGTGTTTGCATCTCTTCGTATTCATTGATATGTGCTGTATTTTTAACCTTCATTTTTTTCCGCCCCATGCAGGTGTGATCTCCATTCCTTTATTCATCCCTCACAAACTCTTCAACTGGGAGTTTGAAGATAACATTTGTGTCTTTTGGCTCACTACTGACTATCTTTTGTGTACAGCATCTGTGTATAACATCGTACTCATCAGCTTTGATCGATACCAATCAGTCTCAAATGCTGTAAGTCAAAACATTAATTTATCTTGCTTAGAAGATTATATATTTGTAAATTTTATAAATTTTGGGTCCCTAAGCAAAATTTTTTGTTTTTTTGTTTAATGACCAACCTTAGAGAAGCCTGATTACCCTTTTGTTGGCACTAAGTTCTCACTGGCTGTTAGTGAACACTTTCTGTGTGTTTGGTTAAGTCACTCCCCTGCGTTCAATGAAAACGGGAAAATGTCCAAGAGAATCCAAGGCAAGTTGTGAGAAGTGGTAAACTGAATCTGTAGTAGATTGGATATGCATGAGTCTCACAGTAGGTTTATCTGTTCAACTCCTTAGAAAACTTGAGACCTGAATGTATTCTTCACGATTGAACTTGGTGGGCAGGTAGAAAGACTCCCAGACTTCTGCATGTCATGAGGAAATTAATTTTGAATGACCAAAGGAAAAAACAGTGTACAGGGAAGCCTCAGGTTATACCAGTAGAGCTAACCAGTGCCAGTTTAGGACCCAGGCCAAGCAAGTCTGAACTAACCAAGATCTGGAATAGGCTCATCAAGTAGTTCATGACAGTTCTTAAGCAAGCTAAGTTTATCAGCAACAAAGGAGAGAATAAGATTGATGTTAGTAAGGATGAAGGATGGGAGGAGGCGACAGAAATAATGGGACAGTGATCTGAAGAGTCTGAGGCCTTGATGGGAAACTTCCTTCACTCCCAAGTCCCAGGGACCTAAATGTATGGGGAATTATTTTGTGACAGGGATTTTGTTAAGGACTGGAATACAGAACTGAATCTGCAAAGTCTTTTTTTTTTTTTTTTGAGGAACATAACAGTCTAATATGGAAATGGATCCATAAACAAAGGGACTAGTGTGGTGCTGGAGGCACTGAGAGGCTAGGGACAGCTCTGTCCTGGGAGAGCTGTGCATCTTGGAGGCAGACAGGGCTGGGAGGGTGCACTGGATAAGGATAGGATAAAATACCATTACAAAGAGATTCCAAAATGCTGAGACTCAGACTATAAGGCAGAAGTTAAATTTTCTCTCATAGAACAGTTCAGGAAGATTAGAAGGCTCTGCTCCAGGAGCTCACCCAGGGACTTAGGCTCGGTTCTCTCTAGAGCAGGCACTTTTGGCATCTGTTGCAATTGCTCAAATAAAACTTTATCATCCAAATAGTTGGTGGGCCACACGTGCTCCATGATCAGTGGTTTGCTGACCCCCATCCTAAGTCATTAACCTCCTTGGCATGCTCAAAGTCAAGTTGTTGTCATTTCAGGTTCCAGAAAAGAAGAGCAGGAGGCAGAAGTCCAGGGCAAAGGATTTTCTTTTAACCAAGTGGTGCAGAATCACACAATCATTTCCACTCACCTTTCACTGGTGAAAGGTAGTCACATGGCCTTATCTTATTGTAAGGGAGGCCGGGAAGTGTGTTCTCTAGCTGAGCTGCCATATGGCAAGGAAGAAGTAGAGAATGGGATGTGGTGGGCCAGCCAGACACTTGACATTGAGTACTTCACTGGAACCAGAGTCCCCTGCAGTTTCTACTGGACAAACTCTGGAGAGAGTACAGATCAGTTTGGATTAGCAATCCAGAACCCTATAATCTCACATTTTTCAAACTGCAGGTAGTAACTCATTATTGAGTCATGAAGTCAGTTCAGTGGCCTGTCACATCACTTTTTCTTAGAATGAAAAAACATGAAAACAAGTAGAACAGAACTTACAAATTAGAGTAAATCAGAGTACCCTGTGTATAATAAACGTAAGAACTGTTTTATGAGTACTTCTGTCAGTATCCTTAGGGTTTAAAATGCATTTCTTACTTTAGGTTACAGTCAAAATGTTTGAAAAGCAGTGCTCTAGTTAATTATCTTCTCCATTTGTACTTTAAACATTTCCTTTCCTTTGGTGTCTTCTTTTTAATCTCAACTGAGTGTTCCTAGTTAGTGTTCACTGGGACCTTTCTTCATTGCAGGTTCAAGCTCTTGAGTGAACCTTAGGTTTGTATAAAGGAAAGGGCGCCTTTCCCAGTTAGAAAAAAGGCTTAGAAATTACAGCGAGTTGAGGAGTGATGCCCAGAGAGAAAAATGGATGGGTTTATTTCTTGGTCTTGCCCTGAGAAATTCCCTGACGATGCGGGCTGTAAACCTGGTGAGGGCCATGTCAGCTGGACCCGGGTCCCTAGCACACGGCAGAGACGAGTGTAAGAGGTGCTAGAGGCAGCAGTGTGTGAATGCTCACGGGGGTGCGCAGGCAGCATCAGTACCTCTGTTGGCTGAGTTCCAGCACAGCTGTAGGAAGCCAGAAGGAAGCCTTCAAAGACCACAGGAGCTCGTAGGAAGTGACCATGGGGAACAGAGCCCTTGCTGTAGCTAAAAGTTGAGAAGACAGTGTAACAGGTCAGGGTAACAGGCGGGGCTTGAGAAATGGAGATCTGACAATAACCGAGGAAAGGAAGGCTCGGTGCAAATGGCCATGCCTGACAAGCACTTAGAATGGCCCTGCAATCCCATCTCATTAGTAACACCAGCACGTTCCAGGGGCTGCTCTGCCTCACAAAAGAAACCTGACTGACAGAATGCTTGGATGTCTTACAGAAGTGGGGAAGGAGGCAGGGTAAGAGGAGACATCCTGAGTGATGGACATGTTCTGTTAAAGGTGAGAGGTGGGCCGCGGATGAATTTCAGGGAGGCATGGGCCTGCATTCAAGCAATTTTGAACTGTCATCGAATATGCTACCCAGAGATGAGGGAAGAGATTGGCATCATCATCTCAGTTCCCCTGGATGTCTGTTATCCCATTTGACCTTATACATAACAGAAAAGAGATCACTTTCCAGCGTATTGTACCATATCATTACAAAGGCTGAACAAAGCAATTAAAAAACTAAATGCAGTTTTATGACCATCTGGGTATTGTTACTATCTTCATAATCATTAGACTTAAGGGCAAGTATTAATTAGTGGTATGAGAAGCAGAAGGCAAAAAGATGTACTGTACATGGGAGTTTGTGGTTAGCACCATATACATTTTAGGTTAGCCTCAGAAATACCAGAAATTTGGAAAAAGGGTAAAAAAGGGAAAAAAAACAATTCCCTGATTTTTTTTTTAAAGTAACTTAAAAGTTTAAACAAAACTCCTTTTACCTCTAGCCCGTTGGTGAGCCCTCCCTCCAGCACATACAAGCCATTAAAGAAAGACAGTGCTTGGCACCGTTATACCCTTTTAATAAAAATGAAAACGTACTTCAGGACAAGACTTAAAAACTCAGAGAAAATGGTACTTGAAAGATGGTGAAAAGGAAAGTGTGCTCCTACATCATGGGTAAATCATTTCCTTTTCCTTGAGTATAAGCAGAGAAACATGGAACATGGTTGGAAGAAATCTTACTGATCTGAAAGGGGTTTGGAGAGATTGTCTACTCCAAGTCCCCTTAGAAAAGTCTTGGGTTACATGGTTACTCTTGATACGGGTAGTTTTCTTAGATTACTTATAGAAGATATTCTTCAAGATTTTAGAATCTATCAAAGGTCCTGGGATCTGAGAGCAATCCTCCCCCACAGAATCTCATCTTTCCTGATAGAAGCCTGTCCCTGTGCTCAAGTGGGCTTAGAATATTCTTCACTCCTAAAAATGACCGTGGCACTCACCACAGCCACGTCTCCCCAAGTGGCTGGCCACCATTTCTTCAGTACCATTTTTGCTGGGTGGATACGTTTGTAGAAAGAAATGTTAGGTTCTGCTCATAACACTGTAGTCTCTCCCTACAGCTGATTTAACTCTCTTTCTTTTTGTGCATCATCTTGTGGGATGAATGTAAGAGTTCTGCCCTTTTGACCCCACCTTGAAGGCTCAGCATAAACTGCAGAATAGATTCTGTCTTTCAAACTTTCTTTGTTGTGACTTCATGATAAATGCATTTTGCACTGTGATTCGGTATGCACATTTCTCTCTCTCTTATGTATATCTATTAATGTTTTCCCAAAGCAAGAGTTTCATCAAGCAATACATATCCTTATGACGTGTGATGCATTCTGACATTGATTATCCTAATTTGTTAAAAATGCTGCTCATGACCCAGCTGGCAGGTTAAAAGCACTGTGAACGTGTTCACTCAGTTTTAGTTAACAGTTCAGATTAGTGTCTGTGGACTAGGAAAAACTGTTCTTCTTTTAGATATTAACCTTGACATTTTCCATAGTGTCAGATATTTAACCTTAAACTGTAAGAAAGTCTACATCTCGGCCCAGGGTTCACCAACACCGAACCCTCTGCCCCGGCCCAATCACATTACCAGATTCAGTGACCAGCTCCACTGTGCACATCACGGAAACTCCTGAGGGCTGACGGTATGCTTTGTGCAATCAACATGTGCTCATTGTATTAAAAATAATTTATTTGGTTTCTTTTAGGTGTCTTACAGAGCTCAACATACTGGGACCTTGAAGACTGTGACTCTGATGGTGGCCGTCTGGGTGGCGGCCTTCTTAGTGCATGGGCCAATACTAGTTTCAGAGGTTAGGAAGGATATGCGGGGGACTGCAAACCTGAATTCCTTAAAAAATGGCATATCCTTGTCCTCACGTTACTCTTCGAATTCATGATCCCAGTCTTGCTAGTGGCTTATTTCAACATGTATATTTACTGGAGCCTATGGAAGCGCAGTCATCTCAGTAGAGGGCATTCTGGATTCATTTCTGCCCCTTCCAGTCGCAGTGGACGCTCATTCAGGGATGGACTGTTTTCGAGGCCGTCTCTTTCCAACCCGGAGGAATCAGCAACAGCCCTTCGTTCTGAGAAATCAGGAAGAAAGAGCAGCCTCTTGTCTTCCTTCAGACTCAAGATGAATAGTTTAACTGCTTCCAAAATGAGCTCTCTCTCCCATTCAGATTCCCTAGCTCTTCACCAAAGGGAACATCTTGAGCTGCGCAGAGGCAAGAAACTAGCCAAGTCACTGGCCATTCTCTTGTGTGTTTTTGCTGTTTGCTGGGCTCCCTACTCTCTGTTCACAATTATTCGTTCATTTCATGGCACACACTCAGATCTCTCAAACGCTGTATATGAGTTCACATTTTGGCTTCAGTGGTTCAATTCCTTTGTCAATCCTTTTTTGTATCCCTTGTGTCACAAGCGTTTTCAGAAGGCCTTCTTGAAATTATTTCGTATGAAAAAGCAGTCCATACCATCACAAAATCGGTCAATATCTTCTTAAAGATAATTATTTTGCTTATGTAAATTTCAGTCTTGCTCTCACTTAAATAAGTCTGGCATTCATCGTGCCCTTTCCACTCTACTGAAAAAGTCCATAAAATTGTAACACTTGAAAACTTTAGCAAACAAATAAAAAACCCCTGGAACCTAGAAGTCAGTGGAAAATTATTCTGGTGAATAACAACAACATCATTAGAAACTGACAATAATATTTTTTGTAAACTCAGAGCCACAAAAGCACTATATTTTTCTTAGTCATCACCTCTTCTTTGTCTTTTAGATCTTAAGATAACTTTGATTGTGAAATTCAAAAATTTTGGTTTTCTTTCTAGATGTTCAGTGTTGCTACAGTCTTAAGTGAATCTCCATTTTTATTTTACAGTAATGAAAACTCATCACATTTTAAGATCATTCCCTAAAGCATACAAAAGGAAAAAGAGCTCTTTAGCCCTTTTTCATGGGGGTGGGTAACTCTGTTATGGTCACTGGGCAGGTGAATTAGGGTTTGAGTGAGGGTGAGGAGGTGAGGATGCTCAGATGAAAGAGCAGAGGGCATGTATACTTCCAGACTCTGCATTCTTGATCCAAGAAAAGAAGGAAGTGTGGATGATGGGGAAAGAGGAGGTCACTGCAGCTCTTGAAGGTTCTCAATGAAGTTATCTTGGAGTCCCTGGCAATCATAGGATGATGGGGTGAGGGATAGGTAATGGGTTGAAAGGATGGTTTCCTTCCTGCCCCCTTGTCCTAACTTGCACATCAGCTAAAACTTCTCCATGAGAAAATATGAAAAAATGAGAAAGGTTAAGAGATGCAAAAGGACTATAAGATTAAACCTGATATGTCTGGTATAACATTCACAGAACTAGTATGTGTCAATAATTATGAATCAAATATATTTCTGTCTTTGATCTTTTAACTCATGTGCTCAATATTTTATATTGCAGTGTTCAGAGTGATTACTTCACTATGCAGTTAATGTAGGTTATACCTAACTGATGAGTTGCATTTTATTAGTCTGGTGACGTTTTGTTCTTTTTGTCATTATTAATTTTTTATAGTATTCTTTACCTGTCTTTGTCATAACATTTCATTGTGATTTCATAGTTAATCTCTTCAGTAAGATTTTACCAGTATTTCTTCTACAATTTCTTATAATTCTTATAATACAGATTAGTCATTTTCATATCTTAGATCTTTTAAACTTTTGATTCATCTAAAACATTAAAATATGAAAATCTTTGAAGTATATCATAAATGCTTAGAAATGCACATGATTTTTATATACACTTGCACATTAACATTAGTTTCAAAATAGGAAATATGTTCAATATTCAATCATAATTGAAACATTTGAGAAATAAACCCTTATAAATACACAGGTTTTTATAATGCTGTAGCTTGTTAGTTTTAACATTTATAAATCAGTAGTTGTGGATTTCATCTCATTACTGGAAGTTTGAATGATCACTGAATGGAGTGGCCCCATGAAAACTTTTTCCAGTTGAACCTTGGAGGAAACATGCCTAAATAGTCATATGTATTTTCTAAAGTCAGAAAATGTAATATGTATTGTATTTCATTCAATCCAAGATGCTGTCCATCTAAGACATACCATCCTACATTATAAAAGAGAAAATGCCGCAGATTGTCTATGAAACAAGATTTAAAAGAATCACACTTATAAGTAAGTCCTATTCTAACTTCAGAATTGTTGAAAAGTGAGAAATGTATGTTTCAGAAGTGATGAAATGTAAGCCAGGTATGAGAAATGAACAGAACAGGGCTAATCTTCTATGAAGTGAGACTTTGAATAAAATACTTTTGATAGTACATTCAGGTATTCATGAAACAAATGTGAATTAGGAGTCTATCACATATTAGCTACTTATTATAAAGATGACTGTGAACCTTGACAATAAGATTTAGATTCCCTGGGGCAGAAATATTACTGGGTTGGCCAAATAGTTTGCTTGAGTTTTATCATAAGATCTTACAGAAAAGCCCAAATAGTTTTTTTGCCAACTCAATACATTGGGGTTCTCTTAGTACAGTGCACTTCATAGCTATTTATTGAAAAGGCATTCACTAGGCATTTTCCTTAAAAGGGAATGTCAGTCTCATTCTTTTAAATCTGCACTGTAAGAACTTTTTAAATGTTTTTCATTATAATTTCTCCCGGCAATCTTGATTCCAGCTTGTGCTTCATCCAGCCTGGCATTTCACATGATATACTGTGCATAGTTAAATAAGCAGGGTGACAATATACAGCCTTGATGTACTCCTTTTCTTATTTGGAACCTGTCTGTTGTTCCATGTCCAGTT
The DNA here is from genome assembly GCA_917880005.1 of Nanger dama. Lineage (NCBI taxonomy): Eukaryota > Metazoa > Chordata > Mammalia > Artiodactyla > Bovidae > Nanger > Nanger dama. The sequence continues at coordinate 832,474 of CAKJTW010000090.1, forward strand.
CTAACTGTTGCTTCCTGACCTACATACAGGTTTCTCAAGGGGCAGGTCAGGTGGTCTGATATTCTCATCTCTTTCAGAATTTTCCACAGTTTATTGTGATCCACACAGTCAAAGGCTTTGGCATAGTCAATAAAGCAGAAATAGATGTTTTTCTGGAACTCTCTTGCTTTTTCCATGATCCAGCGGATGTTGGCAATTTGATCTCTGGTTCCTCTGCCTTTTCTAAAACCAGCTTGAACATCTGGAAGTTCACGGTTCACGTACTGCTGAAGCCTGACTTGGAGAATTTTGAGCATGACTTTACTAGCATGTGAGATGAGTGCAATTGTGCGATAGTTTGAGCATTCTTTGGCATTGCCTTTCTTTGGGATTGGAATGAAAATGGACCTTTTCCAGTCCTGTGGCCACTGCTGAGTTTTCCAAATGTGCTAGCATATTGAGTGCAGCACTTTCACGGCATCATCTTTTAGGATTTGAAATAGCTCAACTGGAATTCCATCACCTCCACTAGCTTTGTTCGTAGTGATGCTTTCTAAGGCCCTCTTGACTTCACATTCCAGGATGTCTGGCTCTAGGTAAGTGGTACACCACTGTAATTATCTGGGTTTTGAAGATCTTTTTGTACAATTCTTCTGTGTATTCTTGCCACTTCTTCTTAATATCGTCTGCTTCTCTTAGGTCCATACCATTTCTGTCCTTTACTGAGCCCATCTTTGCATGAAATGTTCCCTTGGTATCTCTAATTTTCTTGAAGAGATCTCTAGTCTTTTGCATTCTGTTGTTTTCCTCTATTTCTTTCCACTGATCACTGAGGAAGGCTTTCTTTATCTCTTCTTGCTATTCTTTGGAACTCTGCATTCAGATGCTTATATCTTTTCTTTTCTCCATTGCTTTTTTGCTTCTCTTCTTTTCACAGCTATTTGTAAGGCCTCCCCAGACAACCATTTTGCTTTTTGCATTTCTTTTCCATGGGGATGGTCTTGATCCCTGTCTCCTGAACAATGTCACGAATCTCCATCCATAGTTCACCAGGTACTCTATCAGATCTAGGGCCTTAAATCTATTTCTCACTTCCACTGTATAAGGGATTTGATTTAGGTCATACCTGAATGGTCTAGTAGTTTTCCCTACTTTCTTCAATTCAAGTCTGAATTTGGCAATAAGGAGTTCATGATCTGAGCCATAGTCAGCTCCTCGTCTTGTTTTTGCTGACTGTATAGAGCTTCTCCATCTTTGGCAAAGGATATAATCAATCTGATTTCTGTGTTGACCATCTGGTGATGTCCATGTGTAAAGTCTTCTCCTGTGTTGTTGGAAGAGGGTGTTTGCTATGACCAGTGCGTTCTCTTGGAAAAATGCTATTAGCCTTTGCCCTGCTTCATTCCACATTCCAAGGCCAAGGTGTTACTCCAGGTGTTTCTTGACTTTCTACTTTTGCATTCTAGTCCCGTATAATGAAAAGGACATCTTTTTGGGGTGTTAGTTCTAAAAGGTCTTGTAGGTCTTCATAGAACCGTTCAACTTCAGCTTCTTCAGAGTTACTGGTTGGGGCATTGGATTACTGTGATATTGAATGGTTTGCCTTGGAAACGAACAGAGATCATTCTGTCATTTTTGAGATTGCATCCAAGTACTGCATTTTGGTTTCACTGAGTTAGACAAGGCTGTGGTCCTAGTGTGATTAGATTGACTAGTTTTCTGTGAGTATGGTTTCAGTGTGTCTGCCCTCTTATGCCCTCTTGCAACACCTACCATCCTACTTGGGTTTCTCTTACCTTGGGCGTGGGGTATCTCTTCACTGCTGCTCCAGCAAAGCACAGCTGCTGCTCCTTACCTTGGTTGAGGAGTATCTCCTTACCACTATAAGCATCTGAATGCAGAATTCCAAAGAATAGCAAGAAGAGATAAGAAAGCCTTCTTCAGTGATCAATGGAAAGAAATAGAGGAAAACAACAGAATGTGAAAGACTAGAGATCTCTTCAAGAAAATTAGAGATACCAAGGGAACATTTCATGCAAAGATGGGCTCGATAAAGGACAGAAATGGTCTGGACCTAACAGAAGCAGAAGATATTAAGAAGAGATGGCAAGAATACACAGAAGAACTGTACAAAAACGATCTTCATGACCCAGATAATCATGATGATGTGATCACTCATCTAGAGCCAGACATCTTGGAATGTGAAGTCAAGAGGGCCTTAGAAAGCATCACTACGAACAAAGCTAGTGGAGGTGATAGAATTCCAGTGGAGCTGTTTCAAATCCTGAAAGATGATGCTGTGAAAGTGCTGCACTCAATATGCCAGCAAATTTGAAAAACTCATCAGTGGCCACAGGACTGGAAAAGGTCAGTTTTCATTCCAATCCCAAAGAAAGGCAATGCCAAACAATGCTCAAACTACCACACAATTGCACTCATCTCACATTCTAGTAAAGTCATGCTCAAAATTCTCCAAGTCAGGCTTCAGCAATACGTGAACCGTGAACTTCCAGATGTTCAAGCTGGTTTTAGAAAAGGCAGAGGAACCAGAGATCAAATTGCCAACATCCGCTGGATCATGGAAAAAGCAAGAGAGTTCCAGAAAAACATCTATTTCTGCTTTATTGACTATGCCAAAGCCTTTGACTGTGTGGATCACAATAAACTGTGGAAAATTCTGAAAGAGATGAGAATACCAGACCACCTGACCTGCCTTTTGAGAAATCTGCATGCAGGTCAGGAAGCAACAGTTAGAACTGGACGTGGAACAACAAACAGGTTCCAAATAGGAAAAGCAGTACATCAAGGCTGTATACTGTCACCCTGTTTATTTAACTTATATGCAGAGTACATCATGAGAAATGCTGGGCTGGAAGAAACACAAACTGGAATCAAGATTGCTGGGAGAAATATCAATAACCTCAGATATGCAGATGATACCACCCTTATGGCAGAAAGTGAAGAAGAACTAAAGAGCCTCTTGATGAAAGTGAAAGAGGAAAGCGAAAAAGTTGGCTGAAAGCTCAACATTCAGAAAACAAAGATCATGGCATCTGGTCCCATCACTTCATGGGAAATAGATGGGGAAACAGTGGAAACAGTGTCAGACTTTATTTTTTGGGCTCCAAAATCACTGTAGATGGTGACTGCAGCCATGAAATTAAAAGATGCTTAGTCCTTGGAAGAAAAGTTATGACCAACCTAGATAGTATATTCAAAAGCAGAGACATTACTTTGCTGACTAAGGTCCGTCTAGTCAAGGCTATGGTTTTTCCTGTGGTCATGTATGGATGTGAGAGTTGGACTGTGAAGAAGGCTGAGCGACGAAGAATTGATGCTTTTGAGCTGTGGTGATGGAGAAGACTCTTGAGAGTCCCTTGGACTGCAAGGAGATCCAACAGTCCATTCTGAAGAAGATCAGCCCTGGGATTTCTTTGGAAGGAATGACGCTAAAGCTGAAACTCCAGTACTTTGGCCACCTCATGCGAAGAGTTGACTCATTAGAAAAGACTCTGATGCTGGGAGGGATTGGGGGCAGGAGGAGAAGGGGACAAGAGAGGATGAGATGTCTGGATGGCATCACTGACTTGATGGACGTGAGTCTGAGTGAACTCTGGGAGATGGTGATGGACAGGGAGGCCTGGCGTGCTGCTATTCATGGGGTTGCGAAGAGTCGGACACGACTGAGTGACTGAACTGAACTGAACTGCATTTAGGACTCTTGTTGACCATGATGGCTACTCCATTTCTTCTAAGGGATTCCTGTCCACAGTGGTAGATATAATGGTCATCTGAGTTACAATCCATTTTAGTTCACTGATTCCTAGAATGTTGACGTTCACTCTTGCCATCTCCTGTTTGACCACTTTCAATTTGCCTTGATTCATGGACCTGACATTCCAAGTTCCTTATGCAATATTGCTCTTTATAGCATCGGACCTTGCTTCTATCACCAGTCACATCTACAACTGGGTATTATTTTTGCTTTGGCTCCATCCCTTCATTGTTTCTGGAGTTATTTCTCCACTTAACTCCAGTAGCATATTGGGCACCTACCGACCTGGGGATTTCCTCTTTCAGTATCCATATTTTTGCCTTTTCATACTGTTCATCGGATTCTCAAGGTAAGAATACAGAAGTGGTTTGTCATTCCCTTCTCCTATGGACCACATTCTGTCAGATCTCTCCACCATGACCCATCTGTCTTGGGTGGCCCCACACAGATGGCTTAGTTTCATTGAGTTAGACAAGGCCGTGGTCCGTGTGATCAGATTGGCTGGTTTCCTGTGATTATGGTTTCAGTGTGTCTGCCCTCTGATGCTCTCTCTCAACACCTACCATCTTACTTGGGTTTCTCTTACTTTGGACTTCACGGCTGCTCCATCAAAGTGCAATCGCTGCTCCTTACCTTGGACGAGGTCACCTCTCCTGACCTTGAACGTGGAGTAGCTCCTCTCAGCCCTTCTGTGCCCGTGAAACTGCCACTCCTTGGATGTGCGGTAGCTCCTCTCATTCCCCGCCCCTGACCTCAGGCGTGGGGTAGCTCCTCTTGTCTGCTCCTGCACCATTGCAGCCTGGAGCTCTCGTTCATCTTTAAGACTCAGTTCAGTTCAGTCGCTCAGTCATGTCCGACTCTTTGCGACCCCATGAATCGCAGCACGCCAGGCCTCCCCTGTCCATCACCATCTCCTGGAGTTCATTCAGACTCACGTTCATCGAGTCTGTGATCCCATCCAGCCATCTCATCCTCTCTTGTCCCCTTCTCCTCCTGCCCCCAATCCCTCCCAGCATCAGAGTCTTCTCCAATGAGTCAACGCTTCGCATGAGGTGGCCAAAGTACTGGAGTTTCAGCTTTAGCATCATTCCTTCCAAAGAAATCCCAGGGCTGATCTCCTCCAGAATGGACTGTTGGATCTCCTTGCAGTCCAAGGGACTCTCAAGAGTCTTCTCCAACACCACAGTTCAAAAGCATCAATTCTTCAGTGCTCAGCCTTCTTCACAGTCCAACTCTCACATCCATACATGACCACAGGAAAAACCATAGCCTTGACTAGAGACTAGAGAGAGTAAAAGAGAAGTGAATTTATTAGAACCTAGGATCTTGAAGAAATCATTAGAGGGTTAATGTTTGGAGGCCTGATTAATTTCTGATGCCAATGGTAGAGCTTGGACAACCAAAGGGATGGGGCCAGTTTTGTTCACGCTGCCCTCGGGGGGTGGGGTGGGGAAAATGCAGGTAGGGATTCTGCTAGTACCTCTGATGGGAGCCAGCAAGGCAGAAACATTGGTCTTTAATATCTGGTCCTGGCTACTGGTAGGTGTGTTACTAATACGCTAATGTAGTAAAATCAAGATATGATGAGATTCAGTTTGTTAGGGGTCAGATTTGTTGCCATCTTGGTTCTATCTGAGTTTTCTCTTTGCGTGTTTGTAGCTTCCTTTCTTATCTCTAGTTCTGTAAAGATTTATGTTCACCTGCTAAAGGTGCAGGGTTGGCAGGTTTTGAGCAAGGACACTCTTGCTAATAGGGTGGGGAGTGGAGGGTTTTGAGCAAAAACCTGGAGCAGCTCTAGCAACACTAAGCCCAGCACCCTCATCCCAATAAAATTTACTTCCTTCTGTTCTTATCTTGTGGACTTTAGCGTTTTAATGTTGATGCAAGTGATGGAGGAATCTTCATTCCAGGAAAGAATGGAACTCAGCAGTGGCTATCATTGGTGGGTTCCCTACAGAGATGCCAAGTTGGTGGTTCATGAAAGTGTCCGACTATAGGATTGGTGGATTTGAGTGTTATTATTTAAAAATTTAAAACACTGAATGTTCCTTGGAAGGACTGTTGCTGAAGTTCCAATACTTTGGACACCTAATATGAATAGCCGACTCATTGGAAAAGACCCTAATGTTGGGAAAGACTGAAGGCAGGAGGAGAAGGGGACAGCAGAGGATGAGATTGTTGGCTAGAAATACCAACTCAACGGACATGAATATGAGTTGGACATGACTTAGCGACTGAACAACAACAATAATTTAAAAACTGGGAAATTCAACATTAAAATTGAGATTTTCAGGGTTTTTTATTTTTTATTTTTTGGTTTTATTTTGTTAGAAATTGGAAGATATGGCAATATTGGGCCCACTTTCCCTCAAGAAAACAATTTGCTGCGAGTTCCTTGGCAGTTCAGTGGTTAAGACTCAGCCACTCAAACATTGTATGAAGTAGAGTGAAAGTCCCTCAGTCGTGCCCAACTCTTTGAGACTCCATGGACTATATAGTCCATGGAATTCTCCAGGCCAGAATATTGGAGTGGGTAGCCTTTCCCTTCTCCAGCAGATGTTCCCAACCCAGGACAGAAGCAAGCTGGTGTAGCTATGACCATCTTAAGAATAGCCAGCCTCCAGCTGACTCAACAGTTGATTGGAGATGCCTGGGAACATGTTGGTTAAATGAGGCCAGCTGACTGCAGCCTAGCACTGCCCAGACCAGAAGAGCTGCTCAGTTGACCCAGAGACTCCTGAGCAATCAAAGTCACTACATCTGGGGAACACTCTGATATTCAGTAATAGCTAACTGACATGGGGAATGTCCACTTTCCAGTGTATTCAATCCAGCCTCTGAAAGTTGAGTATGAGAGAGAGATAAACATTTATATTACTTGTTCTTTTGTGGTAACTGAGACCAAAAAGACAAACATTATTATGTAATAGGACAGTATTTTTTTTTTAAAGGTCATGGTTACTTCTTTACAGGAACATAGTCACTGCAAAATGATTTAGTAGCAAAGATAACTGATTTTGAAACATTGTAAACTAGACAACATAACAATAGTAGGATAGATACACACATGAGGCTAAAGCTATACCATGGGAAGAGAAAGGTCAAAACAAGCTGTTTCTCAGTTCAGTTCAGTTCAGTTCAGTTGCTCAGTCGTGTCCGACTCTTTGCAACCCCATGAACTGCAGCACGCCAGGCCTCCTTGTCCATCACCAACTCCCGGAGTTTACTCAGACTCACGTCCATCGAGTCAGTGATGCCATCCAGCCATCTCATCCTCTGTCATCCCCTTCTCCTCCTGTCCCCAGTCCCTCCCAGCATCAGAGTCTTTTCCAATGAGTCAATTCTTCGCATGAGGTGGTCAAAGTACTGGAGTTTCAGCTTTAGCATCATGCCTTCCAAAGAACACCCAGGACTGATCTCCTTTAGAATGGACTGAGTGGATCTCCTTGCAGTCCAAGACTCAAGAGTCTTCTCCAACACCACACTTCAAAAGCATCAATTCTTTGGTGCTCAGCTTTCTTCACAGTTGAACTCTCACATGCATACATGACTACTGGAAATGCTAAGCTGTTCTTAGCTATGTGCATTTCTCTTTCAATCATCAGGTTCAGTCTCTTCACATTTCCATATTAAGTCAGATACTGTAATCTACAGACTGGTTATACACTTTGTATTAAATAGTCTCTCTTTTTGATCCTATTCTTGCTCAGGCCTGCAGCAGTTTCTTAGTATGATTAAATGTCTACCAGGGAATAAGAGCTCAACATTCAGAAAACAAAGATCATGGCATCCAGTCCCATCACTTCATGGGAAATAGATGGAGAAACAGTGGAAACAGTGTCAGACTTTATTTTTGGGGCTCCAAAATCACTGTAGATGGTGACTGCAGCCATGAAATTAAAAGATGCTTAGTCCTTGGAAGAAAAGTTATGACCAACCTAGATAGTATATTCAAAAGCAGAGACATTACTTTGCTGACTAAGGTCCGTCTAGTCAAGGCTATGGTTTTTCCTGTGGTCATGTATGGATGTGAGAGTTGGACTGTGAAGAAGGCTGAGCACTGAAGAATTGATGCTTTTGAACTGTGGTGATGGAAGACTCTTGAGAGTCCCTTGGACTGCAAGGAGATCCAACTGTCCATTCTGAAGGACATCAGCCCTGGGATTTCTTTGGAAGGAATGATGCTAAAGCTGAAACTCCAGTACTTTGGCCACCTCATGCGAAGAGTTGACTCACTGGAAAAGACTCTGATGCTGGGAGGGATTGGGGGCGGGAGGAGAAGGGGATGAGAGAGAATGAGATGGCTGGATGGCATCACGGACTCAATAATCGTGAGTCTGAGTGAACTCCCGGGAGATGGTGATGAACAGGGAGGCCTGGCATGCTGCAATTCATGGGATTGCAAAGAGTTGGACACGACTGAGTGATTGAACTGAACTGAACTGAGGGAATAAGAGAAAAAGGACTTTTAGTAGAATGAGCCAGTTTTGTTAATGATGAGTAGTTCTGTGAAGATCAGTGGAAGAAGTCGAATTTATCTCTCTTTTCAAATTTTTATATTGCCTTTCTCTGCTCTCTTATTACTGATCATAAGGAACTGACCATAAAGGAAAACATCCTTCAGGAAAAGTTTAGTTTAGTTAATCAGAATCTAACCTGCTGGGATAATATCAGAGCCTAGCTGACCTGAGGGAAGGGAAATAGTCAACTCCAGCCGTCTCTAGCTGTCCTGACCCACCTAAGTTGTGGAGATAAAAAAATCTCCCAGAAATACATTTGGAGTGTACAGTAAAGATACAGGTTCATTCAAAGATGGAGACCTAATCATAGGACTAAAGAAAACTTCCCCTCCCCAGACCTCACTACCACATTGCTAGAAGTCTATGGTGGTTTCTTTTATGCAGTATATTCAGCTATGAAGAAAAAATTACAAAGTATATCAAAAGGCTAAAACCACAATTTGAAGACACTGAGGAATCATCAGAACCGGACATAGTGTGGGTGTTGGAATTATCAGATTGGGAATTTAAACCCATTCTGATGAATATGCTGTGGTCTCTTGTGGATGAGGCAATCAGCCTGCAAGGTCAGATGGACAATGTAAGTGCAGAGACAGAAATCCTAAGAAATGGTTAGGTCACTTAAAACATCTTTCGGACATTCACTCTAACTTAAAATTTCCAACAGTCAAGATAAAGATGTAAAAGACATGCCTTTTTCTCCATAGAAAGACACTTATCAGCTCCTTCTTAGAAATGGGAGGACAACTTGTTTTTAAATTATTACTCCATCCTTCCTGTGTCCCCACCCCATTCTAGGGCATCTGGGTCATGACTGAGGTGGTGGTTAGGCAACTGGTTGGATCTTCTGCCCTTTTGGCTTCTGGAATCTGAACTTTTGAGTTTTGAGTTCAATCCTTATTTTTGGGTTTTGTCCCTCTGGCTGCATGTGGCTCAAGCTGGGCTGAAGGGCCTCATTGCCCCTGAGTTAGGAGTACTTCTCAAGGGGCTTCCCTGGTGGCTCAAAGGGTTAAGAATCCACCTGCAATGTAGGACACCTGGGTTCATTCCGTGGAGGAGGGCGTGGATGCCCACTCCAGGATTCTTGTCTAGAGAATCCCATGAACTGGGGATCCTGGAGGACTACAGTCCACATGGTTGCAAAGATTTGGACATGACTGAGAGACTTTCACTTTCAGGAGTACCTCTCAAGGGGTTGCAGTCCCCCATGGTATGGAGCTGGGCACTATAATCTATTCCTCAGTGTTCTTACTTTTTGGCTTTCATGAGGACCAAGAAAAAGAAGGTCTGGAATTGGAAAGCCGTACTCCTCTACACTATCCTCAGGACCGAGGAAACGCCTGTTGCTTTGAGAACATAGCCCCATCAGGGTTTCTATGATGTAGCAGGCAATGGAGGGCAAGTTAGTTAAGGAGTTATGTATCATCTGGCTTGAAATCAACAGGGATATGCACACAAATGTGCTCTGCAGTGCAGTGACAGAGCATGATGAATTATTTCTTTTATAGTTATGCTTGTAGGGATGAGAGGGCAGAGCCCCTACAGCAGAAGTGTTGCAAACTTCCCTGCTGGGCCTTGTATCTTTCCAAGCAACCCGGCCCTTCTGTGTCAAGGCTGTGTAGCTGTACTCCTAGACCAGTATAGACAAGGCTTTGCCTGCAGATGGCTAGAATTTGCATGGTTAAATCAGAATTGTATTTGTATGGATAATGCAGAAACTTAAATGAGAGGGTTTCTTTTTGCCAGATAGGATTCCTTAGAGATGGTATCGGTAAAATAGATAGCACAGCTATTCTTACTCGACAGAGGAGGTAGTTAGTCAATCAGAGCTTTTAGGAGGTGAATGTCAGTGAACTAAACAAAAACCTGAATTAAATCCTAAAGAAACAAAATTAAACCAGTTCAGTTCAGTTCAGTCACTCAGTCATGTCCGACTCTTTGCAACCCCATGAATTGCAGCATGCCAGGCCTCCCTGTCCATCACCAACTCCCGGAGTTCACCCAAACTCATGTGCATCGAGTCGGTGATGCCATCCAGCCATCTCATCCTTTGTCATTCCCTTCTCCTCCTTCCCTCAATCCCTCCCAGCATCAGGGTCTTTTCCAATGAGTCAATTCTTTGCATGAGGAAGCAACAAAGTTCAAATCTGAAGGTCTTTCCCCCACCTCACTCTACACCAGCAGTCTCCCATTTTTCTCCACCAGATGGCAGTAATGCCACATAATTTTTCTCCCTTTTATTTCTGAGCAGCCACTGGATAAATGGGTAATACCGTTTTGAGCTACAATTTAGAGGAATCTGATAACAGCCTCCTCACTTGCCAATATGTTATACTGAATTAAACTCAGAAAAGCAGTTAAGGTGACACAAGTTCTATAAGAAAAAACAAGTAGTGATTGCTCCCCCTAGCGACGTAAGGCTGCCACAAAGCATTCACACAAGGCGGGGCATATGGACTCACATGCCCCCAAACCCACAGGTGGACACGCAGATAAACCAGCTCCTCTCTCTCTCTCTCCCCAAGAGGAGGTGTCTTTTCTCAAAGAACCTCTTAAAGTTCCTTAGGACGATAAAAAACTTTTCTTGCCTATTTCATGAGTTTCACTTGCTAATCTTTCCCTTGTAGAAACTACAAGTTATTGGCTCAATAAATAAATAAATAAATGAAAATTAAAATCACTGCCTTTCAGGAATTTCAAAGCTTATAAAAATCTTCCTTCCTTGAAAGTCACTGGAAAAGAATAATTCTCTTCTAAGTTTTCACAGACACAAACCTATGCCCATCTTTCCTAAACTATTACTTTATTGGCATTTTCCCTGCATCTACTCTTTACATTCCAGTGATCTGTTAAAAGCATTGTCTATTTCTCACATATCCCAAAGTATTCAAAACTTTAACAGTCACAGTTAGCTGTTAAGTCATGGTCCTCTACTTTCAAGTATCTTCAGTTCAGGTCAGTCGCTTAGTTCTGTCCGATTCTTTGCCACCCCATGGACTGCAGTACGCCAGGCCTCCCCGTCCATCACCAACTCCTGGAGTTTACTCATGTCCATCGAGTCGGTGATGCCATCCAACCATCTCATCCTCTGTCTTCCCCTTCTCCTTTGCCCTCAATCTTTCCTAGCATCAGGGTCTTTTCAAATGAGTTAGTTCTTTGCATCAGGTGGCCAAAGTATTGGAGTTTCAGCTTCAACATCCTTCCAATGAATATTCAGGACTGATCTCCTTTAGGATTGCCTAGTTGGATCTCCTTGCAGTCCAAGGGCCTCTCAAGAGTCTTCTCCAACACCACAGTTCACAAGCATCAATTCTTCTGTGCTCAGCTTTCTTTACAGTCCAACCCACATCCATACATGACTACTGAAAAAAACCATAGCTTTGACCAGATGGACCTTTGTTGGCAAAGCAATGTCTCTGCTTTTTAACATGCTGTCTCGGTTGGTCATAACTTTCCTTCCAAGGAGCAGTGGCTATTAATTTCATGGCTGCAGTCATGTGTCTTCATAATAATAATTTTCAACTTCAAGTATTTCCCCTGTTTAAGAAAGCACCACCTACTGGCTAGATTTGGTGTTGCAGCTCAGTTAGCTCACAAGCCTCAAAGCACGCAATAGCGCTTTTTTGTATTAGTAATTCTATGATCAGGAGGTTAAAAGGGAAATTATGTTTATTATAAAGCAATTTCCAATTTCATATTACGCTGGATGCCTTGAGTCTAGCCACATTTAAAATCTTTCTTATCAAAAATTTTCCTATCATTTAATTGGGGCAGCTCTCAGTCCTAAAATTTTGTTCTTATGAGACTAAGTCTTTGATATAATGGATGCTCATAGGGAGAATATTGTACATTTTTGAAAAACTTCTCTATGGTCAACTTCTCAGGAATAAGTCTATTTCACACTGTGAGTATTATTTATGATTCATAAGGTAAATCTATTTTTGAAACTCTCAGCTTAAAAGAAAAACACAACTAAGTGTTGGCATGATGATAGGATTTTTAGATTTATTCAAAGTTTTGAGAAAGGAGAGTCCCAGATATTGTTGACGAAAATAATACCTTCATCTCATCTCTATCATCAATGTTTCATATTAAAATCCTATGAGGTTTTATTCTCCAACTTAAATTTATTTTAGAAAAGAAAAGCTGAGAAGAAAGAGAATAAAAAGAAAGGAGTGGAAAATAATATATATTTATTTTCCTGGCTTATATTTGAGCTCCTCTAAAGAGAGGAACCAGGACCAGAAGTTAATAAAATTATTTTACTGGAGGACTACCTTCCAGGCAAGAGGTGATCCCAGAAGTTGGTAAAACATTGAGACTTTGTGATTCTCTTGGCGTAACAGAGCAGCCTTGGGTGACCATATGTCAAAACATGAGGCAGAGTTAGCAAGGAAGCTATTCCTCCCACCCCCGAGGAACCCAATGTTGTTCTGACATCTGAATCTGGCATGCCGGGCTCCCCAGAGGCAGCATGTCATCTGGAGTCCAGGGTGACCACTGGAGTCTCCCAGTGGGCAGAGGCAGCACTGGGCCTCCCCACCCCTGTCCCCTGACCCAGGGGGCTCCATGTATGGTGGACAAAGGAGAGCTGGAGACAGAAAAGAGGGTAGTCACTCCATGCTGATCGCAGCTGACAGACTGGTTTATGGGCATGTATGATGGCACCTCTTTAGGGATTAACAGAAATGTCAGGACAGGTACAAGTCCAATGTCTGGAAATCAAAGCTGAGCTTAATCACAATTTGTTTCTAAAAATATTAAGTCTCTCTGTGGCAGTAATGCTAGTTGCTCAGTCATGTCCATCTCTGCAACCCCATGGACTGTAGCCCACCAGGCTCCTTTGTCCATGAGATTCTCTAGGCAAGAATACCGGAGTGGGTTGCCAATCCCTTCTCCAGGGATCTTCCCAACCCAGGGATGAACCTGGGTCTCCACATTACAAGCAGGTTCTTTACCATCTGAGCCACCAGGGAAGCCCCCTGTATATAACAATAAAACTATGATATGTATATACGTGTATGTACATATCTACATTTATATACAGTTATGTTTAAAATAGTCACCAGCTAATGAGGTCTGGGATATTTAGGGACCATCTACTAGTGTAACTAGCAGCTTCAACAATAACCCACTGTACCGTGGGAACAGGTATAATATGGGCAGTTATTACTTCTGCACAAAAGGAATAGAGCATGGAGCGCACTCTAGCTTCTCTATTCCAACTCCATCCAAGATTGGGTAGGATGGAGAAGAGGTGTAAACACAGGGAGCGGGGCTGAGAATTTTTTTCAAACTCATGCCTGTAGCTTCACTCTGTACTTTGAGAAGTTACTTGGGCATGGATCAGGGTTAACGCAGGACTTGGCTCATTCCATCTGAAAAGCACACATTAGTTTTCACAATAGCCCATCGAATGTCTAAAGCCATAGAAGAAGAGAGACAGGAAATGAAAGGTGATAAAAACTACAGACTCTGGCTGCTGCTATTCTTTGCACATCTGTGTGGCTTCTCCACACAGGCAGACTTCAATGGAAGCTCTGTGCCTGTAGAACTGCCCAGGGACCTGGCCTCCTCACCCCTCATCACATTCTAAGGTGGGCAACACCAGCTTTTGAATCAGGAAGCAATTTTAAAATCAGTCATGTTTTGATCCCCAGGCCTGGTTTCATCTGATTAATAAGCTATGCTTTCAAGGCTCTACCCGTTTGCTTCCCCTGGTAGCTCCCCTCCCCAAACCCATCCTCCAAGTGTCTGCAAACAGGACGCTTTTCCCCTCTGTGACCCAGCCCAGCAACAGGATTCCTCGCAGCCCGACCCAGAAGGACTAGCCTGGTGCAGGCCTGACCTTGCCAGGAGGAATTTCTCTCCAGATGAAATTTCCTTCCCCGTCTACCTCCAGGCCTTTCCTGCCGGCCAAACTCCCCTTTGACCACCCTGAATAAATCTTCCCTGCATCTCTGACAGCTGCTGATTTGGCTTCTTTCTTATTTTTTTAATTGAAAGTAAACCTTCAAAGCGGCCCAGCCACCTAAGAAGCTCTGCTGGGCACTGCAGCTGGGCCAGCGAACCTCAAACAGACGTGGTGCATTCCACTGAGTCCCCCTCGTGCCCTGGGGGTGTTGGGGAGGTAGGAATCATGGGGCTTTTGTGTGCTGGCAGGGCCACTCAGCTTTCAATTTAGCTTCTGCATTAGAAGAAGGGAATGTGGGCATGGATAGAGTGGTTGTGGAGAGATTTTGAAAGTGGCTGAGAGAGAGGTGGAGAGAGGGGATGCCAGGGGGAGGAAGGAGGTGAGAGGGTCAGGAGATAGGGGAGGATCTCCAGAGGGAGGTGTGAGTTTGCAGGCAGAAAGCAAGTGCAATTTATTTATAAGATGGGGGGCGTCTTTGTGCTGCCTAGTTAGACTATTGGGAGTACTTTGCAGAGGGAAATTAATTTAAAAGGCATATCCAAATTTAGCAAACAGTTTGCAACACAGAAAGGAACAATGCAGGAGATGGCACAGAGGGTTAGGAGCCGAGACTCCTGGATTTCCTTCTTGGGCCTTCCCTTAGCTACTTTGCACTTTGAGCTGGTCATTCAGGGCTCTACACCTTCCACCCCTGCCCTCCACCCCCAACTTACTATAGAACAGGGGTCCCTGACCTCCAGGATCTAATGCTTGATGACTGGACATGGAGCTGATGTAATAAAGAAATAAAGTGCACAATAAATGTAGTGCACTTGAATCAGCCCAAAACCATCCTCCACCCCATCTCCCAAGTGTGAATGGAAAAACTGTCCTTCACAAAACCAGTCCCCAGTGTCAAAAAAGTTTGGGACTGCTGCTATAGAAGACTTTAAATATTTAGAAAGGTTGAAAAAAACACTTTTATATCCACTACCTAGATTCAACAACGTGTGTGTGTGTGTGTGTGAGTCACTCAGTCATGTCTGACTCTTGGTGATCCCATGGGCTGTAGCCCTCCAGGCTCCCTCTGTCCACGGGATTCTCCAGGCAAGAATACTGGAGTGGGTTGCCAGTCCCTTCTCCAGAGGATCTTCTCGACCCAGGGATTGAACTTGGGTCTCCCGCACTGCAGACAGATTCTTTACCCTCTGAGCCACCAGCGATCCTTAGATTCAACAATGGTTAACATTTTTTTCCCCAGTATTTGTTTTATCTTTATCTCTATGTGTGTACATTCTCTCTCACATACAAACATTCTCACGGAATCATTTGAAGGTAAGCCACAGACATTATGACGTTTCACCTTTCTAACTACCTTTAAATACTCCAGCATGCATTTCCCAATAGGACATTCTCCTACATAACCACAAAATAACCATTACATCTAAGAAAACTAAAAATTATTTCCTAGTAACATTTAATATTTAGTGCATATTAAGACTCTAATTGACTCCAAACTATCTTTTGTAATTGACTTTTGTTTTGAACCAGGAGCCAATCAAGACCCACCTATAAATTTGGCTGTTAGGTTAAAAGTCTCCTGGTTTCTCTTCTCTAATTGAGATGAAACCTACATTCAAAGCGTACAAATCTTAAATGTGTATCTTGGTGAATTTAAAAATAGACTTTTATAGCAGTTTTAGACTTTTGATGAGTTTTTATGTAGGTAAAAAATGGTTAGATGGAATCACTAGCTCAATGGACATGAGTTTGAGCAAACTCTGGAAGATAGTGAAGGATGGGGAAGCCTGGCGTGCTGCAGTTCATGGGGTTGCAAAGAGTTGGATACAACTGAGTGACTAAACAGCAACTCCTACATAACTAGTAATCAGATTGATAAATAGAATGTTTTCATCACCCCAGAAGGCTTCCTCATGCCCTTTCCCTGTTAATAGCTCTTCAACTTCTCCCAGAAGGGGGTGAGGTTATGAAATAACTGGGTGTCTCAGATCCTTCCCCAAGCCACCCCCTCACCAGGCAGTACCTCCCAGCATGTGGGATCTCAGTTTCCTCACCAGGGATCAAACCTGTGCCTCCTGGAGGTGGAAGCACGAAGTCCTAACCAGGGAACTTCCCTGGACCACAAGGGAATTGCTGACTCTCAGATATTTTTGAACGTGGAAATTGGTTCAACTATATAGGAAGGTTGTCTGCCAATATCTAATAAAATTTAACATATACTGACTATGGCCCAAGCAATTCTATTCCTCAGTATATCCTCAAGGGAAATGATTATTTATAACACTATAAGACCTGTGCCAGAATGCTCATTGCAATTTAATTAACCATTTTTTGAAACGGAAACTGTCCCAAATGTCCATCAGCAAGAAAATGGACACTGTGGTGTATTTATATAAGGAAATACTACACAACCATAAAAGGAGAAAGATACTGAATCATGCAATAGCTTGAGTGAAGTTCGTATATTGCAAATCAAGCTTAATACAAAGAGTATATACCATATGAATCCTTGAGAATGAAGGTAAAGAAATAGGCAAAAATCTATTGAGAGAATTCATTAGTTTCCTTTTAATTAACAACCAGCACTTTTTCTTCATGATTTTTTTTTTAATGAAACCAGGTGAGTTTTGTGGACTGCCTCCAACTCAGGATTGTCTGACTTTTCCTCATTTAACTTGATCTTTCACAACTAAAGATCCATGAAAGAACTGAGCTATATTGTCCTAAGGCACTCATACAGCAAATTGAGTTCTAGTCCATGCATCTAGCGTAACCTACTTGATGGACACAAGTTTGAGCAAACTCTGGGACTTGGTGAAGGACAGGGAAGCCTGGCATGCTGCAGTCCATGGGATCCCAAAGAGTCGGACACGACTGAGTGACTGAACCATACACAATACAATTACGTTTCATTCTTGAGAGAACTGAGGAAATTGTCACAACTCATTTTCTGTGATCGATGGTTCAGTTGAGGAACCTCAGTTGAAAAAGGGGGTTAGGTCTTAAAGTAGATTAAACACTTTTAGCAAGAATACTTTACAGGGGCGAGTGCCTATTTCCTATTGTATCATGCTGGGACGCATATAATGTCAGATTGTTCCTCTATTAGTGATATGGATGCAGAGTGTGACCATTTGGTTAAGGTGATGACAGCCAGGTCTCTCTATTGCAAAGGATATTTCCCCAAGTCTTGATGGCTTAACAACCTCATTTGTCAACATGAAGCATCACAGGTCAGTTATCTCCCACTTGGTGGAATAGCAAGTTTGGTTGCAGGATATAATTGTTCAAAGCAAAATGGTTACCTTATCTATAGAGCTTCTCCGTAAAATGGGACCTTCATGCCATGGAAGATGTCTTACCTCTAATAGAACATTTCTAATCTTTGATATTTTTAGGTAACAAATGAATTCCCTTCCTACTTGAGATAATTTGATAAACATAACATTTTGGCATTAAAACTGCTTAGATTGCTTAGCTTTAGGGACACACAATGCATTCATATGCATTTTACTGGTGATAAATATTATGGGAGGTAGTGTTTAAAGCCCACTGTTTAAATCATTGGAAGAAACTAAAATAAAGGGTTTTATACATACACTTACATTTCAGATTCAGAAGTGATGAGTTTCATAGCATTTTGTAGTTTTAAAAATTACTTTTAAGAACTCATCCCTGTACTCTAACTTAAAAGAGTGGTTGAATATATTATCGATTGGTTTCAAAGGAAAGAAATAATTTCAAATGACTTAGATGAATTTTGGTGCACTAATCATCACACCAATCCAGAATAGTTTTGTGGAGAAAGAAAAGGGTCTCATTAGCTGAGTAACCATAGCTGATCCACTCTAAGCCTTGACGTCCTTGAAGATCAAAGACAGCCACAAATCGGTTGACATCCTTCCCTTAAAGAGACTGGGCCCATGTTTGTTCTCTGAATATTGGTGGGCTCTGTAGACACAGATCAAGTGATGATGTGCCAGCTTGTGGACTCAAGCCTTAAGAGACTTGGAGAGTCCTGAATTTTGGAACAACCACTTTTGAAACCCTGCATTGTAGGAATCCCAAGCAGCCCTGTGGAGGGGCCCATGTGGACAAGACCTCTTAGCTGACATGCCAGCACCAACTTGTCGGCCATGTGAGAGAATCATTCTCAGGAGTAGATTCTCTAATCCTTATCGAATCACCCCAGCTAATGCTTCATGGGGCAGAGATGGCCATCCCTGCCAAGCACTCACTGCCCATAATTGTATATTGGTGAATAAAATAAGTGAGGTATTTTTCTTAAGTCACTAGGTTTTGGAGTAGTTTGTTATTCAGCAAAGATAACTACAAAATGCTCATTTGCAATATGCTGATAAACCTACTTGTTTCGTACACACAGGTGGTCCACTAGGATACAGTATGTGAAAGTGCTTTGCCAACTATAAAGCAGTTCTGTATCAACAGAAGGTGATAGTCTCTGAAGTAACCAATAGAATGGTGGGTTTCTGTAAATACGACTGCTCTGAAGGACTGAGCCTCTTTATTGTAAAGATAGGTTTCCAGAGAGACTTCAGGAAGAAGAAATGGTGCAGCCCAGACCCTGCCATGGGTCCTGAGACTGCCCTCATTCTTCCCAGGGCTCGTCCCATCCCTGCAGAACTTCAATGGGCCATTCATTAGTCAGCATGACGATAGGGGAATATTTAGAGAGAAGTGAGCACTTGTTAAAAAGGGCAAGAGACCAAGTGTTCAAAGCTCAAACACTGCAACGAAATCATTTAATATATAAGCAGACCCTCTGGAGTTAGCACACATACTTACACCTGGACCCCACCTGGAATTAGTTTCCCCGTGCTCAGAGTGAAGAAAACACTGAAGAAAATGATTTCAAAAAGCTGAGCAATCTGTCATGATCTGTGCTGCACAATTAAAGCAGCATGCTTTTGGAAGAGTTATATAACACAGACGACATGGTATTTAGATAGCCAAGACTGGAAAACTATCTGGTGATGTTTGACTTTATGACCAATATGGCTCTTTCCTACGTCTGACTGTGTACTTGAGGATGGAAGTCACAGGAAGGAAAGAGGAAATGCTCTTAGTTGATTTGTAAGAAGATCTTTTTGTTGTTGTTTAGTCACTAAGTCCTTTCTGACTCTTTATGCAGCACCCCCCAGATGATCTTTTATCTACTTACAAATTAAACAGGGGCTTTGAATTCTAGGTAAGCAGAATCCTGCATGTTTGGGGACCAAAATATAAAAGCCCACAAAGACCGGGTGGGCCCATCAGTCACAGCCTCAAGCACAGTTAACAAGAAAACAATTAATATACCATGAAACAAGTGGGGAAATACATTCTGGAAGCTTCTGTGAGCTTCTCTCCTCTATGTCCAGGTCTCTCTCGTTCATGTCTTAAGCATCCACCCCTCTGTGCCCTGTTTTCTCAGGCTGCAAGTCGCCCTCCACCTGGATGAGACGCCCGTGGAAACTAGGCCAGTGTTTCCCTCACTCGATGATCTCCGTGTTCAGTTAATCAGCGCTTATTGACCAACCATGGCATGCTAAGCTGTATTATTTCCTTCCGGGAGGAGAGGGATCACAAAGGAGTAACTAGAAATAATTTACAAGAGAATCAAGAGAGACAGGTTCACAGGCAACAATAAGGGTAGAATAACGATTGTTACCCAATGGGGTTCTAGTTCTGCATGAGGTGTGGCCTACACGACTGACTCTGAGGCGAAGTTTGCAGCCAAAGGGAGGGTTTATCCTCCAGGAAGCCAAGCAAGAAGACAGGAAGACAAACCTCAAATCTGCTTTCCTGGAAGGCCAGGGGCTGCAGTATCTCTGGGAGAAGGAACAAAGTAGTAAGCACTCTGTGGAGCGAGGAACCTCCAAGCCGTGAATGGAAAAATAAAGTGGCTGTTTTTCGGGGGTGCGGGCTCAATAGGCTACGGGTTCCCGCAGGGGTCAAAACCTCGCCCAGCGGGCATGCGCACGCGCAGTGGAGGGTGGGTGGGCCTATCAGTGTTAACCCACTCGGCTCCAACAAGGCACAGCTGAGTCCAAGTTTCTAGACGATTCGGGCAAACGTGGTTTAGGTTACTTGCCCCTAGAAGCATGTGCAAGTTGCAAACGACCTTGATTAGTGAAGGACCTGTTTCCAACTGGAGTTGCTGAGGCCGGGCAGAATGTAACCCCCAATATTTTAATTTCCTTCCATTCTATCAGGAGGAACACCGCACCCTCTCCTCCACCACAGCATTGCCACTGTCATAGTCTGCTTTCTGCCCCAAGACTGTCTTCCTTAGGGGCTAAGGGTCAAGTTCCAGCAACACTTCCTGGGTGCTCATGCTCCTCCTCCACAGCGCTGGGAGACACCGTCCTCCCCGCCTCCGAGATGACGCGGAAGGGGCCCCAACGCCAGTGCGCAGCAGGTGCCAGGCCAGGTGAGGAGCCGGGGTTCAGGTGCATGTGATTTATCGCGGGCTTTTTAGGAAAACCGAGGGGTGGATGGGTGACAGGAAAGGGTGGAAGGAGCGGAGCAAAGCGTGGTCTCAGGTCCACCAGTGCTGGCCTGAGGAGGGTGGGGAGGAGGGCTGGGGACAGGCCCTCTGGAGAAGCTGTCCCGCCCGGGCCAAGGACTCGGGCTCCTGACCCCAGAGTTGGTCACTGGCTGGCGGGGAGGGGGCCGCGGGCATAGGGAGACATCACCCTTCAGGTTCCTGGCGGACATGGTGGCCTTAGGTGGGGCCCTCCGGGCGGTGGGGCCGGCGCCGGCAGCAGTGGTGCGGGCTTAACACGAGCGCAGGTGTCCCTTCGCCGCTCGCTTCCGGAGCCGCAGCCCCGTCAAGCCCTCCCACCCAAGCCACCCTCGCTTTCCTGTCCTTACTGGACCCCGCCTGTCCCCATGCCCCAGTGGTCACTGGAGCCAATCACCCCCTCAGTTCAAGGAATTAGAAGGAAAATGAAAAGTAAGCGCTACATAAAGGTGCAGAATGTTGAGAATTCAGAAGAAATGAATTCTGCCTGGCGGAAAGGAGAAGAAGTGGAGTGGCCTCACAGAAAAGGGGTTTTGAAGGTTGAATCGGTGGGAAAAGGAAATTCTGACCTGGAAGAAGGCACATTGGAGGAAAGGCGGTGATGCACTGGAGAGTAAAGAGCACACGCCCGAGATTTAGTTTCAGGAATTTGAAAGGCTACCTTGTTGAGATGGGCCTGCAGATATTTGGAAACTTTCTATAGTGTCCCTCTAATTCTTGTAAAAGTATGGTTTAATTTTATTCTTCTGCTCTTCTGTGTTTTTGAATTGTCTGCAAGTCACAAGGGAAGAAAATGTATATCTACATTGCAGAGGGAGGCAATGAGGGAAGGCAATCTTGATGAAGAGGCAACAGGAAGAGAGACAGACAGTAGATGAAGATAAAAACACATTTTGTTGGGGCAAGAGAGATTTGAGGAACCCACAGTAATTCTTATATTTTCTCAGTGAAGAGGGCATTGACATTATTGGTTATGATATTGAGTTGGTATGCAGGTTGGGGATTTGGAAAAAATGCATATGTTTGATTTTTACTAGCTTGAGTTACGAAAGTTGGATTTTTTCCTCCCCCAATATTTGGCTTCAACTTCTGGAGAATTCTGTACATACAGAATATAAAACATATTACTGTGCTAGACATGTGCTGTATTGTCATCCATGAGTGACAGACCAGTTCACTTGATACTGTCCCTTAATAGGAGCCAATACTATATTTCCAAGTGGGACAGATCTTTGTGACCTTAGGGCCTGTGGTGCTGTCCCTCAGTGTCCTAGGATGTAAGTGAGGCTACCAGAAAACATCTGCAAATAAAGCTGACACATCAAGTTCCTTATAGGGGTGGTGGTATAACGTTGTATCTTACATTGAACAGTTTCTTTCTTTCTGCTACTCCCTGTGCAGACTGCTACCCAGACTCTAAGATTAAAATGGTGGTGGCACACATACAATGGCTATAAAATTTAAAAAAAAAAAAAAAAAAAAAGGAAAAAAAAAGTGCCATGGAACAGTTTGGCATTTCAGTTCTTCAAAAAACTAAACATATAATTACCATTCCTGGCAGTTTCATTCCTAAGTATGTACACAATGGAATAAAAGCGGGAACTCACACAGATCCTTATGTGCTCATGTTCATTGCAGTATTATTCACAATAGCCAAGAAGTGGAAACAACCCAAATGTGCATCAACAGATTAGTAAATAAAACGTGGTATATACATGCAATGGGATATTACTCGGCTTTAGAAATTCTGACACATGCGGCAGTGTGACTAAACCTTGAAAACAATATGCTAAGTCAAATAAGCCAGTCACATAAGCACAAATGTAGTATGGTTCCACTTATATGAGGTACCTAGAATAGGCATATTCATAGAGACAGAAAGTGGAATAGTAGTTACCAGGGGCTTGGGAGGAGTGGTATGGGGTGGTATTGCCTGAAGTTTAGAGAGTTTTTGTTGAGGTAATGAAAAAGTTTTAAAAGTGATGATGGTTGCATAACATTGAAACTGTAGTTAAAGTCAGTGAACTGTATGTTTAAAAGTGGTTAAAATGTCTGATTGTACATTACATATGTATTTCACCACAATTTAAAAATTAATACTGTAATATATGCAAAACCATTAAATTTTACACTGAAAATGGGTGAATTGCATGGCATATGAATTATATCTCAATAAAGTAGTTGCTTATAATGTAGGGACACTTTTCCTTCACTCTGCTCTCAGGCCACAGGGACCATGAAAAACCTAGACTGGAAAAATAATAAAGTGTAAGTCATGGGAGAGGGAGATCTCTTCACAGCTTGAAGAGATTCAGGTAATTAACTCAGAAACTTGCCATGCATAAGGGGCTGAAGACCTTGGGATATGGCAGAGGAAGAGTGGGTGGTTCAGAATCAGAATATTTTGTACTGAATTATATTTTGTATTGTTATGAGTACAATACAATACTTCTCTCTAAAGAAGTCACCATGCAATTAAGTAGGTTTGGATTGTAATTTAAGGGGAGCCACCTTTTGGTTATCAGCCTGAACTTTCACAGGCTTGGAAACAGCAATGAACTTGTGTTGAGTTTGATGAGCCATGTCATCCTGCCCTTCTTGTGATAATATATCTGGGATGGGAGGTGATTGATTTTTTAAAAAACATGCATTTGGAGTTACAGGCTAGGCTATCCAGAGTGTCCACAATGTCACTGGAGGAGATGAAACCAACCATCCATTCAGCGACAGCACAAAGCTGCCTACACCAAGAAAACAGCAATACATCCCCAAACAGATCAAACAGCTGCTCATCAATCTGGCGCAAGCTGCAGGTTGCCTGACTAAATTGCTGTCGAATAGGCAGACGAGCACAATTTGTCAGTCAGCATTGAGTTTAAATGAGCAGAGATGCACATAAAGCCAGCAATGCAATTGTAATTAAGAATTATCGGCATCAAGTTTCAACTAGTGCTTTCTTAAGATAGCAGTGACTGAGCTCTAAGAAGCCTAAGAAGGATCCAGAGCAGAATTAAAGCCAGGGCACGATCTACCTAGAGCCCTCTGCAATTCAGCAGCTCATCACGTGGGAATGTGATGTGTAAATGATGGAAAATTCATGAGAAAACAGGCTTTATTTTTCCTATTTGCTTTTAAATATATATATATATATATATAAAACACATGCTATAGAATGAATAATAACAATAAAGAATGAATAATAAAAATAAGATAATGATGCTCTTGAACCCACAACCCAGATAAAGAAATAGGACATTTTGACTTATTTTAATGGTGGTTGGAATCATTCTGAGAATTGACGTATCTCTACAAGCTGGGTGGAATGGAATTCAGTAAGCATTGACTGCTGACAATGAGTTGGTATTGGGGCGTGTAAAGGTGAATGAAAACAGGCTTGCATCAAAGCATTTATAATCTGGAAGGGAGAATAAGATGATAATTTAGCTCTGCATCCCTTGAATTCTTGAGATGAGCAGAGGTATCCTAAGAGGTATGCAGCGCTACAGGGTTTGGAAGAGATTGGATGAGGTTGGATGGGGAGGAGCTCAGAGAAACCTTTGTGAGAAAATGGCATCTGAGCTACACATCAAAGTTAAGCAGGAGTTTTACAAGATGAAGGAGGGTGAGAAGGAGGGCATTTTGAATAGAGAGCTTAACACAAGTGAAGGCAACAAAGTCTCAGGCCTATAAAATAAATGATAAATTGTTTAGAATAAGAAAATCGTGGAATGTAAAATTGGACAACTGTTGTGAGCTGATGACTTATAAGGCTTCCATGTCTTTTGGAAATAGTCTGTCCATGAAGGGATAACTTTCTTTTTACCTGCAAACTTAAGGAACAGCACACCCAAAGTCAAACCTGGGTGTACTAGGAAGATAGGGGAGGTGAAATTAGTGCTTTTGGGTAGTCATCATTTGTTTTGATTTCTTAAGAGCACCCCTCATTTATTTGGGCAAACACCTTTTCCCCAATATTCAGTTCAGTTCAGTCGCTCAGTCGTGTCCGACTCTTTGCGACCCCATGAACTGCAGCACGCCAGACCTCCTGTCCATTACCAACTCCCGGAGCCTATGTCATACGGCTTGGGGTTGGCTCTGTTTTTTAGCTCCAGTATTAAACTTCCTTGCTGTAGTTGATTGGTTCAGATAAAGGCAGGTGACCTAGTTAGGTCGAATGAGAGCAAAGTTCAGGGCTTTGGGAAGACTGTAAGGAAGTTGAGCATTTTCTGCCTACTAACCAAAATGCTGAGAGGATGTGAGAGCTAGGGCTTCTGTATCTATCTTGCCATCATGTGGGGAGAGCCTGACTCAGAGAGAAGTCAACACATTAAAGCAAGTTCAATATTCAGTATTTGATAAAGGTATGCCATGGATGCTACTATGCTGTAATGGAGTTCTGTCTGGAAGAATACAGTTTTAAAAAAGCTTTATTACTGATGCATCATCTCAAACAAAACATCATCATGTAATGATCTGTGATATTTGCTTTTGCCTTACCCTGTCATATTGTCTCTAAAAATATTTACAATAATTTTTAACACCATCTAAAGCCCAGATAATATTCAGATGTTTAAAAATTTTTTTTCTTGATAGTTTGTTTTCTTGGATCAAGATTTAAACAAAATTATGAACTGCGGTGTTGGAGAAGACTCTTGAGGGTCCCTTGGACTGCAAGGAGATCCAGCCAGTCCACTCTGAAGGAGATCAGCCCTGGGATTTCTTTGGAGGGAATGATGCTGAAGCTGAAACTCTAGTACTTTGGCCACCTCATGTGAAGAGTTGACTCATTGGAAAAGACTCTGATGCTGGGAGGGATTGGGGGCAGGAGGAGAAGGGGACGAGAAAGGATGAGATGGCTGGATGGCATCACTGACACTCGATGGATGTGAGTCTGAGTGAATGGAACTCCACTCCGGGAGTTGGTGATGGATTGGGAGGCCTGGCGTGCTGCGATTCATGGGGTTGCAAAGAGTCGGACACGACACACTGAACTGAACTGAACTGATGGTATTTTGTTGCTATTAAAAAGGAACCTTAATGCTGGAAACCATTGGAAACAACTGCTGCATGAAGTCATGGGTTTCAAGTCCTGGCTCCTCCACTTGCTGCCACCTCAGATAATCCACTTAACCTCTTGACTTATCTCGGTATATTTAATTCAGAAGCTGTTGGGAAGACCAGTGAAGTGGCAGATCATCACTGTGCAAATAAATGAGATTACTTTGTGTGATGGTTAATTTTATGCCAACTTAATTAAGCCTCAGGGTGCCCAGATATCTGGTCAAATGTTATTTTGAGTGTTTCTGTGAGGGTGTTTCTGGATAAGATAAATATTTAAATCTGTAGACTGAGTAAAGCAGTTTGCTCTCCCTAATGTGGGTGGGCCTCGTCCAATCAGTTGAAGACCTAAATAGAACAAAAAAGGTGACCTATCCCTTATGGAGAACTCTTCCTACTTGATGGCCTTTGAACTGAGCCATTGGTATCTTGCTGCCTTTGCACTTGAACTGAAATGTTTTTTCTCCTGCATCTCAAGCCTGATGGACTGTGTAATCTGGTTGTGTCTCTAGGAGGAAAAGACAAATGGTTTGGTGAAGGATCCCCTACACCCACCTACATTTGTGGCCAGCATGGCTGCTGTGCTCTCTCCAGTCAGCTCCAGCCGGGGTAATAGCTGCTGAGTATAAAAGTGATTCCTCTGCTCTTGCACTAAGCTTCCTTGCTCCAGCTGACTGTTGTAGTGGAGACTCCCTCTGCAGCCCCGGTCCTCAGTAGATTATGCACACGTTCTGGTTCACGGTGACCAGTGCTGGGCAGGATGTAGCTGAACTGTAGACCTCACGCTCTTCTATTGTTAGAGCGAGTTCTGCATCACAGTGCGGGGAAACTGTAGTCTGGCCCTGGAAATGTTTTGATCCCATAGTTGGAATGCAGAACATGATGGTATCAATCTCTGAAAATCAAATGAAATCTTGTGGGAGTAGATTTAGGTCTGATGAATAAAATTATATAAAACAATTTCATACTTGACATTTACTGAGAGAGACTTAACTTTTCCTACATATTTTAGTCTGTTCATCTGGTATTATTTATTCGTGTCTCTTTCTCCATTTGGTTCGCGATTTATCTTTTGGGAGCCTAGAATTAAACTGTAAAAATGTATATATGCTAGACACTGCTTTATGTTCCATCTATGGAGAAGTCATCAAAACCTCTAACAGAATAAGATTCAGCTATTACAGGGGTGATTTAGCTGAAATAAAATGTAATGTTTAACTCAGAGAAGCTGGAAAAGATGAGATTTAGGAATATGGAATTGAATAATTAGTTGGTGAAATGACAGTGCTTTCTGTGTCACTCTCCCAATTGAAAGAATATTAGGACATCAAGATTACGAATGGCCAGAACCAAGTGAGGATTCATGATAACCCAGAAGGACAAGATTGGTGCCTGATTCCAATGATAACAGATTGCTCCCTAACACGGACAGAGTTAAACACAAGAAACTCAGCGTTCTGTGTCATATCCTCTTGTTGCATGATCATATTTTGTGATAGGGGAAGAACTGTATAACAAATTAAAGCAGGGCAGTTTCTGACACCCCTGTGACTAAACATTTCCACAGATATTACGGAGATGAGGGGAAGTTCATGCACAGAAACACGAATGGGAGTTTTATGAGAGACACGGTTTGGATTAGAGAAGGAAAACCCAGAGAGTGAATGTGAAAAGTCCATAGCCATGTAAAATTTTCCTAGGGCTGGTGTGACAAGTTACCATAAACTGAGTGACTTAAAATATCAGAAGTTTGTTCTTTCATCGTTCCAGAGGCTAGATGTCTGGAATCGAGGAGTCTACAGGGCCATACTCTCTGTGAAGGCCCTAGGGGAGGAGCCCTCCTTGCTTCTTCCTATCTCTGCTTGCTGGCAGTCCTTGGCATTCTTTGGTTTTAATCTCTATCTCTGTTGTCACACATCAGTCTCCCTGAGTGTGTGTGTGTGTGTTTCTCATAAAGACACTATTTACATTGGAGTAGGGTTCATCCTTATCCAATATCACTTCATCTTAACTTTATTATATCTGTTAAGACCCTATTTCCAAAAAGTCCACATCCAGAGGTTCTAGGGATTAGGGCTTCAGGATATCTTTTTTTTTTTTTTTTGGTGGGGGACACAGTTCAAGCCACAACAATCAGTAACCAACATTGTCTGTGATAGTGTCACGAGATGGATGGGAACAGTCCACAGGAAGGGAATGATCATCATATAAAATGAAAAATGAGGGAGAAAATGCATCTTCAGTAGGGTTATGGTACAGTAACAGCGAATGCTTATCACTTTCTCTATGTCAGCCTTCTGAGAGCTTTACATACATTATTTAATTCTCAAAAAAAATGCTATAGGTAGTTTAGTCCATATTACAGAGAAGAGAAGTGAAGTGAAAGTGTTAGTTATTCAGTCATGTCCAATTATTGGCGACCACATGAATTGTAGCCTGCCAAACTCCTCTGTCCGTGGAGTTCTTCAGGCAAGAATACTGGAGTGGGTTGCTGTTTCTTCCTCCAGGAGACCTTCCCAACTCAGGGATTGAACCCAGGTCTCCTACATTACAGGTGGATTCTTTACCATCTGAGTCACCTGGGAAGTCCTTACAGTTAAGGGAATTGAGGCATAAAGAGACAGATGTGGAATTGAGAACCAAAAAAAAAAAAAAAAAAACCCATGAAAATAACTGTAAGGGGTGCTTTTGGTGGGGGTAGATCTCAGGTGAGGTCAGCTTAATGCATCCAGAGCAGAGGTGGCTGACTGGCCAGAGCAATCTGGGGAACCAGCAAAACTGCCTCAACTGGAGGCTTCCCCATTTTTAGATTTTCCTGCATACTTGAGGCTGCTTGACAAGCTACTTTATTCATTGAACCAAAGATTTAGATCCCAGCTAGTTTGGAAGAGATGTTGCCCATTCTGACATAAACTGTTTGAGTCTGTGTTCTGGAATTTAAAAGGATTAGTAGTTGTTGCTCAGTCGCTCAGTCATGTCCAATTGTTTGCGATCCCTGGATTGCAGCATGCCAGGCTTCCCTGTCCTTCACCATCTCCCAGAGTTTGCTCAAAGTCACATCCATTGAGTCGGTGATACCATCCAATCATCTCATCCTCTGTTGCCCTCTTCACCTCCCGCCTTCAGTCTTTCCTAGCATCAGGATCTTTTCCAGTAAGTCAGCTCTTCGCATCAGGTGGCCAAAGTATTGGAGCTTCAGCTTCAGCACCAGTCCTTCCAATGAATATTCAGGGTTGACTTCCTTTAGGATTGACTGCTTTGATATCTTTGCTGTCCAGGGGACTCTCAAAAAAAAAAAAAAAAAAAAAAGAAAAGAAAAAAAAAGGAATTGGTATGTATTGCCCAAACTATGGAGGATGGCAGATGTCTGCCAGTTTATTACTGTATCACCTACTAAAATTGTTTTGAAAGAGGTTTTTTTTTTGGTGATTATACATAAAGATATATAAAAATATATATGTAATTGTAAATCCAGAGAGTAGACTGTCATGATTATGATCACTTTTCTGGAACTGGGCAGCTTACATTAAAATTGTAGCTTTGCTGTCTCAGCCTTGTGACCTGGGGTAAGTTACTAAACCTCTGTGCCTCACTTTTCTCATCTATAAAATAGGGATGGTAATAACAGACTCTGCCTCACAGTGTTGTTTGGGAGGGTTAAATGTGCTAACGTGTTAATTAAAACAGTATCTAGCACATAGAAAATATACGTAAGCACTTGTTTTTATTACTCTGTGTGGGTTACGGAGGAGATAAATGACATACGAGATGATGCTTTGGCTTTTATTATTGGGCACAGGGAGAAGGTTCTGGAGAATACACACTGAGTGGGGAGGCTCAGGGTCATCATTTTGTCTGTGATGCTGCTAGATACGGGTCTGGTTTATCTGAAGCTTGATGTTGCCATGATGCTCAGTGTTATCTGCCAGCCCTTCAGAAAATCTCTGCTTTGCTTCTTTGTATCTTACAAAGAATGTGATGTGTTAACATCACAGAGTTTTATGCTGGTTAGAAAATCAGAGTTGAAGCCGTTTTTCTGTTCTGCGGGACCAGGCTAGCAGGCTTCACTTAGTGTTTCTTCTCACTGACATAGAGCAGGGTAGGATAAGGATGAGTGTCCCTGGGGTAGGCTTAGTCTCCCTCCAGGTTATCAGCTGATTATTGGTTGATGACAGGATCTCATGAGGATGTGAATCACTGATTAAAAACATTTTAGCCCTGTGTTTCCTAGATGAGTTTGTGTTTCAGCACTGATGATTTGTGGTGTCGTTCCTTATCCCTTTTCTGCCACTTAGTCGGGATCCTGCCATTTCTGAGGAGTCCATGTCACTGCCTGTAGCTGAAGAGTAAGTGACCAGGTAAGAGCGTCAGTGACTGAGTCAAATATATGCCCCTTTAATAAGCTTTGAATTGTGGTACAAATTAAGAGTGTATGGAATATGACTTGAAAAGCACAAGCAATAAAGAAAAAAATAGGTAACTTGGACTACATAAAAATCAAAAACTTTTGTGCATGAAAAGACTATCACTAGATTGAAAAGGCAATGCACAGATTGGGAGAAAATATTTGCATATCATATACCTGATAAGGGGTTCATATCCAGAATATATCAAGAACCCCTACAACTCAACAACAAGAAAACAACCTAGGAATTTCCTGGTGGTCCAGTGGTTAGGACTCCAGACTTCCATTGCTGAGGGTCTGGATTGAATTCCTGGTTGGAGAACTAAGATCCCACAAGCCTTGTGGAGTGACCAAATAAAGAAAAGTCAAACAATTTAATTAAAAAATGGGCAAAGGGCTTGAATATTTCTCAAAGAACATATACAAGTGGCCAGAAAACAGAGAAAAAGATAACTCCATTTCACTGATCATTAAAAGTGAAGTCACTCAGTCATGTCCGGCTCTTTGCAATCCCATGGACTGTAGCCTATCAGGCTCCTCCGTCCATGGGATTTTCCAAGGAAGAGTGATGGAGTGGATTGCTATTTCCTTCTCCAGGGGATCTTCCTGACCCAGGAATCGAACCCTGGGTCACTGATCATTAGGGAAATGCAAATCAAAATCATAATGAAATAACCACCTCACACCCGTTAGTGTGGCTAGTATCAAAAGAGAAAAGACTCAGAAAATAACCAGTGTTGATGAGGGTGTGGAGACAATGGAATCTTTGTACACTGCTGGTAGGAATGTAAAATGGTGCAGACATGATGGAAAACAGTATGAAGTTTCCTTCAGTTAAGTTCAGTCACTCAGTTGTGTCTGAATCTTTGCGAAGTTTCCTTAAAAAATAAAAAATAGAATTGCCATCTAATAATTCTACTTCTGGGTATATAACCAGAGGGATTAAAAGCAAGGCCTTGAACAGATATTTGTGCACTCACAGAGACAGCAGCATTATGCACAATAGCCAGAAAGTGGAAACAGCATTAATGTCCATCAATATTTGAATAAATAAAATATGGTATTATTGAATATTATTCATCCTTAAAAAGGAATGAAATTCTGGCACATGCTGCAACATGGATAAACTGTGAAAATATTATGCCAAGTGGAATAAGCCAGTCTCCAAAAGCAAGTACAGTATGATTCCACTTACATCTATTACCTAGGGTAGACAAATTCATAGAGATAGAAAATAAAATTTTGATTGCCAGTATTTTAGTATTTAAACTGGTAAAAGTTTCAGTTTTGGAAGATGAAAAATGTTCTGGAGCTGGGTGGTGATGATGGCTGCACACCAGTATGAGTGTGCTTAATGCTAGTGAATTGCATACTTAAAAATGGCTAAATGGTTGAGTTTTATATGTTTTTATTTTTTCCCCACAATTAAACAGAAGAGAGTGTATGGAAAGGTTCTGGTGTCCTCAGTACCAGAAACCAATCCTCCTGTTAGAAAATTATCTTCCCATGAGCAAAGTTATATTCAAGGTGGGTTACAACACACCAGCTCAGCTTGATGACTGGCTAGTCTCATATTTCTGTTACTGGCTGCCTCTCATCTCTGGGATGTGCTCACAGGGGCGGGAAGATAGACTTCTCTTGCTTTATACTGCCTTCACCATCTGAAATTCTCTGGGCAAGATTTTCATCTACCCCCTTGCTAATACCCTCATGCCCTAAACCCTCCCTAATCTGTGTCAGGCCTCCTCTGACTGGGCACTGCACTTCACACCTCCACGGCTGCCTTTGTCGAGGAGGATTTTGGACTTCTCAATGATGTTTCTGTTCTTTCTCTGCCTTTGTTAAGGGAAGGGATGAGGTGGGAGAGCTTACCTTGTGTTTAAGACCTCGAGAGCCTTTTTTCTCAAAGCAATCTTTAACTCAGAGGAGTGCAGAACACCTCAGGGTGGAACTGCTCTTTCACTGATATGGTGTTCTTTCTTTCCTAAAGTGACTGGGAAGTAAATGGACAGCACAGGTTTCCAAGCAGAAGTAATGGCCAGGAAGTTAGACACTGTATGTTGTATGTGTGTGGATACACACATAAACATTCAAGAAACCTCGCTTGTCTGTGATGTCCCATGACTCTCCAGGTTTGCTTTATGGTAATCTTTTTTATTTTGATAAAATTTTAACTTGCAGAAAATTTTCTAACTTGTAAGAGTACATTGGAGACATCATGCCCCTTTACTCTGAAATACCTCAGTGGGCGCTCCTTGTGGCTAAGAACATTTTCTTATGTTAGCCAAATTATCAAAATGAGGAACTTTAACACTGATACACTATTGCTTCCCAATCTACTACTCATGTTCAAATTTCATAAATTGTCCATAGAAGGACAGACAGCTGTCTTAGGGCATCAGCACTGAAGTCTTGGTAGAGTCTGAGGTTTTCTGCTGATGTGGGATTCAAAGGCTTCAGAGTCATTGGGGAATGAATGCAAAGAGGGTAGGAAAGAAAATCCATGTGACAGAAACTCAAACTGTTGGGAAATAATGAAAACAGATAAGCTGGTAGACAATTGGGTGTTATTAGGAGAGTTTATCTTCGTGTTTTGAAGTCAAAATCTAGAAAAGGAAATTTCTCTTTTGCAAAATACCTAACATTTATTAAGGATTGACCATGTGCCAGGCACTGTGAAGTGTGTGAATTATCTCATTTAATCCCATGGTAGCCTTCCATGGTATATCTCTTGCATCCCAATAAAGGCACAGGGCGATTAAGTAGAAAATGATAGAATCAGGATGTACTTCCAAGCAGGCTGACCTCAGAAACTGTCACGCTACTGGACTCCAGTCTCATGAAGAGGGCATAATGATGAAAAGATGGGCGCTGGTCTCTTGGGCAGTGAGTGCAGGCATAAAATGAAGTCAGTTCTGGTGAATCCTGCTAGAAAGCAGAAAACAGTCTTCCATGCAGTGTAAGATGAAGTCCCAGAGGGCATGTTTCTGAGTCCATTATTACTAAGTAAAGGTGGCTAAGAAAACACAAAGTTTAATTTTTGTTAAACATTTTAGTGATTATTAGAACAATAACAACAACAACAAATGTAGACTTCCCTGTAGCTCAAACGGCAAAGAATCTGCCTGCCATGCAGGAGACCAGGGTTTGATTCCTGGATTGGGAAATTCCTCTGGAGAAAGGAATGGCAATCCACTCCAGTATGCTTGCCTGAAGAATTCCATGGACAGAGAAGCCTGGTGGGCTACAGTCCATGGGGTCACAAAGAGTCAGACACGACTGAGCGACTAACACACACACACCACACACAGAACAAAAATATATTTGTATTTTGGAAAAATCAGTAACTATGAAAAAGGACAAAGGAAAAAAGGATTACCTGTAAAATCATTACTGAGAGATAATTATTAACATTTTAATATGTTTTCCATGTGTTTTTACTTGTTCAGATCACAGTGTAAAAATAAGTATACAGAGTATAGAAAAAACAGCTTACTCTTTTCACTAAATCATATAAGCACAATCTCATGTTAAAATCATTTTTAATGGTTACATAGTAATTTATGAATTTAATATTTTAACTGCTCCCTTACTATTGGATAGATTATTGCCATTTCCTAATTTTTAAAGTAAAACAAACAGAAACCCCTGTCATGAATATGTTCGTGCATGTACTTTGGTCTGTGTTTCTGATTATTTTTTAAAAAGAGTCTTAGAAATAATTTCATTGTATTAAAGTATGGTTATGCTTTTTTATCATTTAAATAGTTTAATAACTAAATTGCTTTAATTATGTTAAGTACGTAATACAAATGTGTAAGATAGAAATTCAAAATTTATACAAATCACCTCAGGTCAAGTCTCCATCCCACTGTCTCCCAGTCACCAAGAATTTAATCTCACATTGCTGCTTTTCCTTTAACAACACTATAGCAAAAGAAAAGTTACAAATCTAAAGCAAAAGAACAGTTCAAAACCCACCCACACTGAACCATGCTGCCTGTGGTTTATGAAACATTGTTTTGAGTACCTATGGGAAGAATCAGGTATATTATTCAGAAATGCAAAGAAGCAAAAAGCATCAATTCTGAGCACTGAAGAACTGATGCTTTTGAACTGTGCTTTGGAGAAGACTCTTGAGAGTCCCTTGGACTGCAAGGAGATCAAACCAGTCCATCCTAAAGGAAATCAGTCCTGAATATTCATTCGAAGGACTGATGTTGAAATTTAAACTCAATACTTTGGCCACCTGATGTGAAGAACTGACTCATTTGAAAAGACCCTGATGGTGGGAAAGATTGAAGGCAGGAGGAGAAGGGGATGATAGAGGATGCGATGGTTGGATGGCATCATCGACTCAATGAACATGAGTTTGAGCAAGCTCCGGGATTTGGTGTTGGACAGGGAAGCCTGGTGTGCTGCAGTCCATGGAGTTGCAAAGAATTGGACACGACTGAGCGACTGAACTGAACTGAGAAGCAAAATGCAAACAATATAAGCACAAAAGAAATGATTAGCTCATGCAACTTGAAAATCTAAGAGAGTGATGCTGACTTCAGGTACTGCTGGATCCAAGGGTTCTAATGCTATTATCAATATTTTTTTCATGTCTCTTGGTTACCTTTTTTCAACTTCTGCTTAGAAAGACATGCTCCACATCACAGCAAAAATGATAACCAGTGGCTCTAGGTATACATCATCGTTTACTGTTCTTGAACTAAGAAGAGACACCCTTTACTTCTTAGTATCAGAGTAATTTGTGTAAAACAATACAGTCCTGCTATGTCATAGATCTGAATGTTTTCCAATCACTTTGCCCAGGAAATGAGGGCATTTTAATTTTTATTTGACTTGCGATTGCTCTGCAGTGGGAAGGCTGAGCACTCAACAAGCAATAGATGACCATGAGGTGGTGGAAGCAGGAAATTCAAGGAGCTTCTTGGCATTAGATCAAATCTTCACCTTGTATCTTGATAGAAGTAAATATTTTCTCTTCAAGATATGCAGAAAGACACTGTAATCCTTTGAATTCTCTGAGTAGCTTCTGAAATTTTAATATTTTTGTCTTATCTCAGCCAGATCATGGGAGGGTATATTCCTTATAGATATGCTTGAATAATATTTGAAAGCCCATTGAATTAAATATACAAACGCTGGGCAGTGTGGGATTGCCTTGAATTTGACTGTCATTTGTAATGTGTCAAGAAGTACTTTGTGATGTTTTCCCCAACAATGACAAAGAAGATAAATTGAAATTAATTCTTTTTAGTTGACTAACTTCATGGCAACACACAAATACATTTGAGGTTAAGGATGTTGGGAAAACAAGTGTCCGTTGAGGAAGAAACTGAATAGAAAGACTTGGAAGAGAAGAACTCACAAATACAAGTGAGAGATGTTTTGACAGTAATGGGGGTATCAAGGGCTGAATTGGCCTTTAAATTGTGTTCATTAAGTGTTGTGTGTTTCTTTGAGGTTTATTAAGACCCTTGAGAGGAGACTAACAAATTTCTACACAGAGAAATAAAGATGCTCATTTAGGACTATAACACATCTCCCCTGAGTTTTTTAAAAATGTTATTTTTGACACACTTTTTGGCATTTTGACACACTGCTGTTACAAACCCAGTCACAGCACAGTACTTCCATTTAGACAAAAACAACAACAGTTCTTTTTTGTTTTCTCTAGGCGAAAAAAGAGTTTAAAGTGAGATTTGAATTGACTTTAGGAACTCTTCAGTGACGGGAAAGGGTTGAGGAGATAAGATTAAGATGGTATTTATGTGACGAGAGGAGGGAGGCTACCCCCCATCTCTGTATCCAGGAACCCAGCCTCTCCCGGCTGCGCAGCTGTGGGGGACGAGATCTCTGCAGCAGCACATCCTTGACCTTGTCCTCGTGCATTTTGGGAAAGCAGGAGGCCTCACATAGGTGCTGTGCCGTTGCCAGCAGATAGAGGGAGTTTGGCATCTTGCCAGAGAAGAAACTTTGAGTTTAACATCTCAAGGTTGCCACCCAGATAACTGTAATCTAAAGTCTTTGACAAGAGTTTAGAGAGACCTTGAGGAAATCTGGGATGCGGAGAAGCCATTTCTTCAGCGTTTCAGCAACATTTGAACTTGGACGCTGACTCGCACTCTGCTTCTCCGTCTCTTACTGCCTTTCTCTTTCCTCTTCTATTAGCCCTCATCCGTGTCACTAACAGAGTGGAAGGCACTGCGTTACAAGACCTGCGCAGCATGTGTGCAGCCCTGGCAAACTGGAATTATAGAGGCCCTTGAGTCCATTTCTGTCTCCCATGTAGTTAGACATAGAAATGTCCTTAACTTTCTTGAGCTTCCATTTCTCAATTTATAACAGGATGATCATATTTAAGGACTTCCCTAGCGGCTCAGTGGTGAAGAATCTACCTGCCCATGCAGGACATGTGGGTTTGATCCCTGGGTTAGGAAGATCCCCTGCAGAAATAAATGGCAACCCACTCCAGTCTTCTTGCCTGGGAAATCCCATGGACAGAAGAACCTGGCAGACTACAGTCTGTGGGGTCACAAAAGAGTCAGACACAACTTAGCGACTAAACAACAACAATCATATTTAACTCGGCGTCACCGTGAGGCTGACTGCGCCTGACACAACGTTTAGAATGAAGTAGGTGTTCAGTCAAGTTGGTCCCTAGGTCCTCTTCCTCCTTTATTCAGGGGAAGTGAGATGTAAATGTATGAAAAAGTGATTAGCATTAATGAAATGTTTACAGACACAGAAACTTCCAGCCCTGTTCATCAAGCAAGTTGTGACTATGGAAGACTGAAAAAAAAAAAATTTCTGTGATGATTCACACCCTATTTTATTCAGGGGTGTACACTTGTGTAAATGCATACAAAGTGGTTAAAGAGAAAGTATGTTAGACTAAGTTGACTGAGTTAAATGAAGATGAATGGTCTAACAGAGTAGGACAGCAGGTTGTGTAGTTAGACTTCCTGGGCTCAAATCCTGGCCTTGCTTCCTGCTTCTTGATGAGCTGTTTAACCTTTGGTGCCTCATTCCGCTCGTCTGTATATGGGGATGATCATCGGGTATGACAGCAAGAAGATTAACTCAAGTAATGATTATACGGCATGTAGACAGGGCTGGCATAGTACACAGACACATCGTGTTAGCTGTTACTGATAATATAAAATGCAGATGTGAGCAGAGTGAGCTTTTTGCATGTTTCTAAGGGAACAAGGACAAAGAAACAGTTTCTAATACAATGCAGGGTATCTTTCCATACAAGCATGGATTGTTCCAAGAGGTGTTAGGGTGTTTGGGGAGGTTGCCGTTTGGAAGGGATTTAACCAATGGCTAACATCCTTGCTTCCCCCGGCTCGTGCCGTAGATCAGCACCAGATCTGTGTACGAAGCATTACTCAAACTGTCTCTTTACACAGCAGTTAACCTTACTTGTCACTGCTTCCGGTGGGGGATCAAGAACATTGAAATTGTGGAGGTGGCACCATAAATCATGGTCAGTCCTTGACACGGCCAGACAGAACAGCCGGAAAGAGTCTCAGTGCAATGTCAGCTCAAAGTTGAAAGGGAAAGTTTCAACATACTCATTTTCTCTCCGTTTTTATTGTCATCCTGATTTTTTCTTTTTTTCCCCATGACTCGAATGAGTGAATGAAAGATTGGTCTTGGCAGCTTGGTGGGTTAATTCACCTTGTATGGTTTTGCTTGCTTGCTTTCTCCTTTTTACCCTTTAGATGTGAGCGTGGTGACTGAAGAATGAAGTAATTAAGCAAACCGAACTCAGGTAGTGAGAGAACTGTCCTTACCCAAGA
Source organism: Nanger dama (assembly GCA_917880005.1). Taxonomy (NCBI): domain Eukaryota; kingdom Metazoa; phylum Chordata; class Mammalia; order Artiodactyla; family Bovidae; genus Nanger; species Nanger dama. The sequence goes on from CAKJTW010000090.1 coordinate 870,471, forward strand.
GATCTCAAGTTTTAAGTCTCTCGTTTTCTAAACACAGGTTCTCTTCACCTTTTTTTCCCTAGGACCGAGCACCATACCTGGAAGAGAGCAGGCACTTACTGAATATTTGTGAAATGAATGGACAACAGTTCTGGCGCTCCAGCTCTCTCCTGCTCTCTCTTGTTTCTCCTGTTCTCTTCCCGGATCTTCTCAGCTGAGCCCTCAGAGTGTCTCCCAGGTACTGACTGGTTAAATACTCATGAAAGAGTTGCCTTGTTGGTTTAGCTCTTTCCCTACCCCACTTGGACCCCCAAGGCCTATAACTAACTACATCCTTGCTCTTCTGAGGACTTAACGACCTTGACCTGTCTCTGTTCAGTCATCTGTTTCCTTGGCTCCTAATACTGGGCAGTTGGATTTTATGAGAGCTATAAATCTCTCCCCAGAAAAATGCACAGACACACAAAGCACACAAAGTTTGGCACATGATTTTCGTTGGGACCTTTGGGGAACACGTTTATGGATCCAAGATAAAGACTTTGCCTTTAGTAATTGCCTAAGGCAATGGCACCCCCACTCCAGTACTCTTGCCTGGAAAATCCCATGGACGGAGGAGCCTGGTAGGCTGCAGTCCATGGGGTCATGAAGAGTCAGACACGATTGAGCGACTTCACTTTGACTTTTCACTTTCATGCATTGGAGAAGGAAATGGCAACCCACTCCAGTATTCTTGCCTAGAGAATCCCAGGGATGGGGAGCCTGGTGGGCTGCCGTCTGTGGGGTCACACAGAGTCAGACACGACTGAAGCGACTTAGCAGCAGCAGCAGCAGTCATCAATAGCCTCTGCTGGACTCTCCTCTCCTGCGCTGCTCTCAGAGAGTGTGTGCTCCTGAATGCTCTTACCCTGCAGGAAACTTAGTGGCAAAGGCATGATGCCTATGAGAAGTGAGCTGGAGGGTACTCAGTCCTCCCGGGGTACAGAGGGTAGGCTAATTCAGTGGCTCCATGTTAGAAAATCCACTTACCTAAGGTGCACACGATGTTCTAGAAATGCCAATCTTAGCTGAGATAAAAGGACACTTTAATCTCCTATTTTCTTGACTCTTTTGTTGTGTTTTATAATTGGTTTAGAGGGCTTCCCAGTGGCTCAGTGGTGGAGAATCTGCCTGCAATGCAGGAGACCTGGGTTTGTTCCCTGGGTCAGGAAGATCCCCTGAAGGAGGAAATGGCAACTCACTCCAGTATTCTTGCCTGGAGAAGTAGAGTCCATGGAACCTCAAAGAGTTAGACACAACTGAAGTGACTTAGCAAAAATTGGTTCAGAACTCCAGGCTTAGAAAAGACATATGTTTAGGTTGGGAGATGGGCAGTGGGTTCATAGGACTTTCAAGAGCTTGTATCACCCCCCACTGAATTCAGCATGTCCTCATCCTTTACCTCCAGAATTTGCTCTCTACTTTCTTTCCCCTTTCTCGATGCCGGACCTCTCTTTTTCCTTCCAGTGGCTTTTCTAGAACTTCACTACCTGCAAGAAAAATTTTCTGAAAACACTCAAACTCTGTTAATGAAAATATAGGGAGATTTTATCCAATTTCCCCATTCTGTCTCAAGAGTACAAAGGGACATAAAGGTTCTTTTTAATGCTTATGGAGGGAGGAAAGGAAGTTTTCAGTCATTACGGCTGTGACCCATGATTATAATAACTGAACAAAATTTCTTCAGTACCGTGGGTCATCCAAAGGAAGTAGAAAACAGAGATCTTGCTGTCATGAAGTTTACCATTTAAGTAGGAGGACTGTGTAAATAAAAGATAGGTAAAATCACACATAATATTAAAATATCGGGAAGGATTTAAATTTTACTTTATTGTTATGATTTATTTGGCTGCATCAGGTCTTAGTGTGGGCACACGGTATCTTCATTGCCGCACGCAGGGCTTAGTTGCCCTGTGGCATGTGGGATCTTAGTTCCCAGACCAGGGTTCCAACCCACGTCCCCTGCATTGGAAGGCAGGTGGTCAGTCACTGAACCACCAGGGAAGCCCAGGAAGTATTTAGATTTAAATGAGAGTGCTGGCAGAATTGGATGGGGTGAGAAGGCTGAACATGTGTTAGTTCCTAGCACCCATTAACTATTACCATTACTTATGGAGGAGATCAGTGTATTGGAGTAGGTCAGGAGACATGACTTGCTCTTGCCTCTTAGGTCCAAATGAATTCCTTTTAACCCTAAAACCTCTTAGTCTGAGCTCTGTTCTGCTTCTGTGCATTTTTGATAACTTGGTTGGCTTAATGTATACATATGGACTGTTTTCTGTTTTGTTTTATTCTTTCCAAACTCTGTATACATCCTGACTGAAGTCAAGCAGGTGGTTCACAAACAGCAAGAGATATCACAGTCTGTTTGTAACTTTAATATTAATCTGTTGCCAAGCCCTTGTTCCACAGGGCTGTCTGGAAATTCAGTATCAGTCATTACTAACGCTCTCTAAGGGTTCCTAGTCTGGATATGCAAGGGATTTGGAACTTAGAGCCTGAACATCAGGGAATACCATCTGGTCATTGGCCACCAGTCTGCTCCTCTGTCCACAGAAGCTCTTAGCCTGGGAGTATCTGTTAGTTGAAGGCGGTGCTTAGAGCAGAGGCATCTTGGCTGAGGCTGATGGACCCCTGAGCTTAGGTCTGTTCTTCCTACATGTCCTATAGAGACCACTTCTGGGTCTCATCACCTTCAGGATCTGGGCTGCCTGCAGGGCCCGCTTCACCTCTCTCTCCATCCCCCAAATATATTTTTCTGTGTTGTAGACTGAATTGTGCCCTGCCCCACCCATCAAATTTATGTGTTGAAGTACTCATTTCTAGCACTTGAGAATACGCCTATATTTGGAAGTAGGGCTTTTAAAGAGGTGATTAAGTGAAAACGAGAAATAGTCTAATCCGCCTTCAAGACTGATGTCCTTATATTGAGAGATTAGGACCTGACACACACAAAGGAAAGACCATGTGAAGACACAGGAAGAGAAGACTCCCACCTGCAGACCAAGGAGAGAGGCCTCAGAACCAGCCCTGCAGCCTGCCTACACCTTGAATTCAGATTTCAAGCCTCCAGAATTGTGAGAAAATGAATCTGTTATTTAAGCCTCTCCCTGTTTGTGCTCTTTTATTATGGCAGCTCAAGCTGACTAATGGGCTTCCCTGATAACCCAGTTGGTAAAGAATCCGTCTACAATGCAGGAGACCCTGGTTCGATTCCTGGGTTGGGAAGATCCACCAGAGAAGGGATAGGCTACCCACTCATATTCTTGGGCTTCCCTTGTGGCTCAGTTGGTAAAGAATCCACCTGCAATGTGGGAGACCTGGCTTCAATCCCTGGGTTGGGAAGATCCCCTGGAGAAGGGAAAGGCTATTCACTCCGGTATTCTGGCCTGGAGGATTCCATGGACGGGGTTGCAAAGAGTCAGACATGATTCAAGGCGACGAATATACTTCTTATCCTTTTTAATTTTTAAATATACTCTTTTGCATAGGAGGAAGAGCCTTTGGCTTGAAGTAGCTTCTGATTTCTCTCTCAGATTTTTATGGAAAAGAGTAAGGCCATTGCTATTAGGAAGGAATGGTAGAGTGGAGGAGAGGAGGAGACAGTGGGAGCTGGGCGAACTGGTGATCCTCAGTAAGTTGTTGCTCTGCTTTCTGCTTTTCCCCCACCCTTGTTTCTTCACTCCTGCCTGTTTCTCTGCTTATGACCCAGCAGGTTTCCTGCCTTCCCTGTTCCTCCACTCCACCTTCATGAAACAACTGTTTGGTGTGACACGTTAGATTCCATGAATTAAATCATATAGGAAGGACTGGAAGATTTGAGTGCAATGACATACTAGACCCCTAAATGATTTCTGACTGTACTTGTGTCCTAGAAGGTGAATGGAGTTTTTGAGGATTTGTCCTGAAGACAGTTAGTCCAAGGTTATTTTGTAGAAACATCCTCAATATTTATTGAGGCTCTGGCCAAGCTGTGAGCCAAGTGAGCCAATTGATTGTCGAGCCCAGTTTGCACATTCCTATTAAAAGTCAATTGGAAAAGACAGTACTTCCAAGCAGCTTATAGCCCACTTTATTTCCCCTTCTTTCTACCACCTCAGGATTCGGTAACTCTATTACTCTGATTGGAAAAAATTGTTGTCTAATGATATTAAAATGTACAGCCACTGATAAACTGTGACCAGTTCTTGGCTTTTTGAAAGACTGGGAATATTAAGATGTCGTTAAATATTTTATCTCCCTTCCTTCATGCTCTGACTTTAATGCTGTGTTCAAAGATCATTGCTCAGTAATGCTGGCAAGCCTCCTCTGCTTTGAAGGCATTCTTTATAAGAGCACGTAATGTTCATTATGACTCTCTCTGCCTTCTTTTCTGTCCCCTATTCCTCCCCTCCAAAAACTGGTTTCATTGAGGGCAAATTATTTTAGGTAAGATATATATATTATGGTCTTCCCTAGTGGCTCAGTGGTAAAGAATCTGCCTGCAGTGCAGGAGACCTAGATTTGATCCCTGGGTTGGGAGGATCCCCTGGAGCAGGGCATGGCAACCCATTCCAGTATTCTGGCCTGGAGAATCCCATGGACAGAGGAATTGTAGGAAGTTACAATTAAAAACAATCCAGACTCTCCACTATTTTCATGGAAATTGATAGGGTTCGTTTTAAAGCAGAATGTAGTTTTACAGTCTTGTGAGTTCTGGTTAATGTAAAAGTTTATTGATTGTGGGCTGATGTGCTGAGAGTGTATACATATACAAATTTCAAGGAGTGGGTCTCCAGGTTGGTTGTGTGTTTATCTATATGAAGGGAGAGTTAGGAAGCAGGCTTCAGAAAAGAGACTAAAAGGCAGGTAATAAAACTGTAACAGACAAGCAGTAAGAAGGAAAACTGTCTGCAGAGCTGTAAGTCACTGGATGATGCCTTCAGGTTCCCCTTCCTAGTGATTATCCTTAACAATGAGAAACATCCATGTGCTGTGTTGGGGAGGCTTAGGCACTGCATGAGGATGAGATGGTTGGATGGCATCACCAATTCAGTGGATATGAGTTTGAGCAAACTGTGGGCGATGGTGAAGGACCGGGAAGCCTGGTGTGTTGCCGTTCATGGGGTCACAAAGAGTTGGACACGTTCAGAGAGACTGAACAACAACAAGGCATTGCCTTGATAAAGGTTAAGAGGATGAAAAAAAAAATAAATTCAGGGGCCACTGAGGTCCTGATACAGCCTCCTAGGAACGAAGACATCTCGAGAGGGATTGCTCTCAGGACTTGACATCCAGTAGGGCTGTCCTCGAACAGCTTGCTGTCGGTCTTGCAGCTGCCGGTCCTTCTGTCATCCTCTTGGTCTCCAGGAAGCTTGCAGTCACACTCTGGACTCGCCTCTTCCGACCAGGCAGGGTCCTGATGCTGTGCACGTCTGCCTTCAGGCTTACCTCTGGCTTCTACTAGCTTCCTGTCCGAGATTACCTTTGTCCTGACTCCTTCATCTATTTCATTCTTTTGTGATGTATATACTTCTGTAAGTTGCCTGAAATAGGAGAGGGTAAGTACAGGCAAAGGAAGAAGATGAATTATAGAGTCTCCACAGTGCCTGACAGTTCTGTATTAATAGGATATTGGGAGTTTGGCCATGACAAGGAATGTCTCTTTCCAAAGTATTTGGTGTTTTGCGTTTTTACACACTTGTAGTTGTTTTTGGACACTAAACTTGAGCCACATGTTCTGAGGTAGGGTCTGACACAAAGATAACTATACAGAATTTTTGCAATAGGAGTTAAACAGAGGATGAATGGGCATAATATTTATAGATTAAATAATACATAAAGAGAAAGCCAGGATGAGAAACAACATAAATTTCTACCATTGGAAAAGAGTTTAAGTTTTATTTGACCAGTTACAGATAATGTCATTTAAAAATTTGTAACATTAAACTGCTACTTAGGTTTTTTTTTTTAAGACCCAAACATGTCTTTTGAACTGGAATAATTTAATAATTTCTTAAAAAAATAAAGATTATCATATTGTTTTCCTATTACATGCCAGTAAATTGTGCATTTTGCTTTCCTATTCAGTTCACTCAATGGTGTCCAACTCTTTGCGACCCCATGAATCGCAGCATTTTGATATGTAACTTATACCTATTCCAAAATTATTGATCTGAAATCTAAAATCCCATGTTTCTGGTCATTCTTTTTTAAGAATTGATTTCTGCATAGCTAATGTAGTATCCCCTGGTGATATCAGTGTGATTTTAGCTTGTTCCAGGACAAAGAGGTAGGTTTTGGCTTGTTGTTGGTGATGTGGCATTTCAGCTGTAATGCTGAATTTTACGGAGGGAAGGGCCTTTCACCACTCTCTGTATACCCAGGAGACTCCAGCCGTCAGCCTGCATTCCAGTGTACTGTCTCAGGGCGTCTCCTGGGGTTTCTGGAGTTAATGAAGTAAATAAAAATCTCTGAGCAAAATGATTTCAGCCTCTGGAGATAGAGTATGCCATGTGGTATGATGCCCAGATAAGAAACCATGATCACATGTCCCAACGGTAGAAATATTTGCTCAGGGTCTGAATGGGGCGGGTGTGAACCTTCATCCTGAAATGTAAGAGGCTTTGTGTACGCTTTGTTGAAATGTACTGCTCCCTCCTAAGTAATGTTTTAGGCAGCATATTGGCAAGACACAACATCTGAATGAAAGCAATGATCTTATTCACAATACACCCCAACCCTGAATCTTTGGGGACGTGTGTGCATGAAGTGCATGCTAAAACACACTTAATCTAATCGCCTCCGGAGATGGAGAGGCGTGTGCTCATATAAATGTCAAGTTGGGACATAATTTAGCTGATCTCTGGGGTTTATCGCTATTGCCAGACTCCCTCTTTATTTGATCTGGGGAAGAAAATGAAATGTGTCTCTTTGGTTCTAAACCAGGTAAGAGCAGGAGATTAGGATCTGAGAGTTTCTCATGCGATGATCATGCAGTCAGCCTTGATTTAAGGAGGCTGCAAGGCCCACTTTTATTTTTTATTTTTTTCATTTGTGCACTTGGGAACAATAGAAAGGAACCAAGGTCAAATGACGCTGGCCCAGCCATTATCTACTAGTTGGTGGTTATCTATCTGACGACAGTACTGGATGCCTTAAATGTAGTGAAGCAGAGATTAGTTAAAATAACAAAACCAAAATTGTACTCAAGTTTTAGAGGGGAAATCTCTTTTTGTGTACACCTGGCCTGGGCCCCTATTCTCAGCCCCGTGAGAGCTGAACACCTGACCCACTGAGTTGGAGATGCCTACATAAGGGGATCTTATGCTGAAACACATGGCCGCTGGTGAAATAGCTATTGACCACATGCTGGGAATATCAGGACTCCGTTAAGCCTGTTTAGTGGGCTAGCTGGGAGAGTGTGCATCTCGAGGGAGAGTCTAAGACATCATTATCAGCTGGTGTAACTTCACCCGCAGATGACATTTGGCAGTGTTTGGAGACACCTTTCGGGGGATGGGGAGGTTCCTGGCATCTAGTGAGCACGGAGCCTGCCCACCATCCTGCAATGCCAAGGACAGTCCCCCACAACAGTAGGTTATCTGGTCTAAAACATCCATAGTATGGGGGTTGAGAAACTTTGGCCTTGTGGACCGTTTATTTTCCCTTTCCTTATATAGGGTTTTTACTGAAGTAAATGAATGAATAAAAAGGAAAGAGAGAGAAGTTTGTCACATCTTTCTAAATTAATGCAAGTTACATGGTAACTGGGATATTGATATTCTAGATGCACCGCACAGACAAATTTTCAGCTGTGCAATCTTTCCATTATATCACTAAGCAGCAAAGCGAAAACATTATCCTGAAATTGCAGAGCATACATATATTTCTCATGGTGTGAAAGAAGTAAAAAAAAAAAAAAAGAAAAACCTTTACAGACATTTCCATTTACAGTATGAAATAGATACAACTACAATCTAAATCTGCAGCATCCTTAATCCCATTCCCCTTAAAATACACTTTCAGGAGGGGATAGTTAAAATAAGCTGTTCCAATCATTCAGTATTCATAAGGACATATGTTAACTACCTCTGTGTGTAGATCCAGAAGGGAACATTTCTAGCAAGATGGGAAGTTGCATAAAGCAGTTGATGCCTTGAAAATGGATCATTTCATAAAGTGGCACTGTAAATATTTTTGTTCAGTACACCAGGTTTTGGTTTGTGGGTCCCTTCACTCCGCTGTGGCTAAGGCCACACATTTCTTCTTCAGGCTCAGCCTCTGCAGTAACAGCTTGCTGCATAATCTTCTGTAGCTTGGCAAAGACTTAATAACCAGCCACTCCTTCTAGTCCTAGTTATAGGGAAATCAACTGACTTCTAGAATGGAGTGGCTTGTTTTTTCTTTTTCATTTACTTTGATACTGCATTTTGGTTCTGAGAGAAATTATTTCTACTTACCAGTGATAACTCCATAGTAGGCATTTATGTAATTTCTTTCTTTGTTTAATTTTTAAAACTGTTTTAACTATTTGTATGTATTTATTTGTATTGAAATATATCAGTTTGCCAATTATATTCATTTCAGGTATATAACATAGTGATTAAAAATTTTTAAGTAGATTATACTCCATTTAAAGTGATAAAATATTGGCTCTGTTCCCTGTTCTGTACAATATATCCTTGTAGCTTATTTATTTTGTACACAGTAGTTTGTATTTCCTAATCCCCTACCCTTATCATGTCTGGACATGATTGTTATAGGCAGCATTGATACTTTTAGCTTTTTTGTTTGTTGTTGTTGTTGTTGTTTTTAAAGACTAGCATCTGCTGGCTTATTTTAATCCTAAAGGCTGAACTGGTGTGCAGTCAACCTGGAAACTCTGAGGTGACCTGTGTTCCTTAGTGTCTTATATGGAAGGCAGCATAAGTGCATTTATCCCTATCCCAGTTATAAAGAAACTTGGGGCTGATTAAATGGCTCAGAGAGGGAGGCAGCATGGCAAGTGATTACAAAGACTGGTTTTGGAATTGTGACTCTAACATGAACTGAATTATGTGAATATTGGGGCTTCCCAGGTGGCTCAGTGGTAAAGAATCCGCCTGCAATGCAGGAGACGCGGGCTCAATCCCTGGGTCAGGAAGATCTCTTGGAGAAGGAAATGGAAACCCACTCCAGTATTCTTGCCTGGAGAATCCCATGGACAGAAGAGCCTGGTGGGCTGTAGTCCATGGGGTCGCAAAGGGTTGGGCATGGCTGAGTTATTGAGCATGCACACATGTGGATATTGAACAAGCTACTTAAGTTAAACGGGCCTCAGTGTCTTTGTTTATAAAATGGAGATCATAATATCACATAGGTGATCATGAGGGTTGCTAAGCGCCCCAAAGGTGGCAGCTTCGGGAATATGGGAGGTGCGGATGCCATTCACTGGGAATCACTCTCCTTTTACTTACACTGATGAGAAACCTTGGTCAGCAATGAGAGCTGGGTACCACATCTTGCGCAGCCCCATCTTCTCTTCTTTGGAGCCATTGTGGAATTGGCCAACTTATTCTCACTCCACTCTTGATCTGCAAAGTTCTATGATTGGTATCTGACAAAGGGTGGAAATTTTTAACCTGAAGAGCTGGCCTGTCTTTATACTCAGTTCTTCTAACCTGAATGCTATCTCGGTGAGCTTGAGTCAACCAGTCTCTTCTCTCCAGAAGTCCCCAGGTTTTATCTCTGCTTGTTCTGCTCATCCCTGAACACTCTCAGAAACTGAGTCAGCTTTCTCACCACAATCAGCTGGTGGGTCTTATTTCTTTCTGACCTGATAAGAAATCTGATGATTTTTGAAAGATCTGTCATGATGTCTGTGTATGTTCTCTTATCATCTAGTCTGTGCTTTGAAGGCCAGTTCTTTCTCCTGTTCCTTACCTTTTTTTTTTTTTTTTTTTTTTGAGGGGGAGGATAACTGGTCTGTGTTGGCCCAAGTTTGGATGTGATTGATAATTTGAAGCTGCTTCCCTTAATGACAAGACAGTTTACCTTATCTTGTCATTAAGGCCTCAGCCTCTTTTTTCTTGGTGAGTGGGAAGATGGCATGTGTCCTATTTTCTGCAAAAGAGATAGAGGTCACTGTTCATTGGCAGCTATCTACTAGATTAAGCTTTTGAATAAGAATGATAGTTTGGCCATTGTTTTATCCTTAGAGCCAGTGGTGAAGAAGGTATTGAAACTATTTGCTAAATGAATGTAGGGAAAGGCAGATAAATGGGCCTCTTATTTGATGTTGTGCTTGTTTGGGTTATTTATTGAATGTTCTTTGTGGGAGGAACAGAGGAGGTAGGGTGTATTAGAGGGACAGCAGGTGGGGTACAGAGTGGTCGAAACCCTAAGGCACACGTGTTACTCAATGCTGGTAAAATCTATATGACAGGTGATGGGAAGTCACGGTGGAGATTTTAACTGAGGAATGATGCCTGGTAATTAAAATGTATTGATGTGCACAACTATTGCCTGAAATCCTCAAAAATGTTCAGAGAATTATTTTGAATTGACTTTCAGTTAAAGCAGTTTTATTTCTGTATAGTAGTTTTCTGTGTTCTGTCATGAAGGAAGTGAAATCTTGTGACAGCGTGTTATCTGCATGCAGAACTGTGGAGGCAGAGGCCCCTTTCTTTGGTCTCAGATTGCACCCTTCTCTTGTTTTCTGATACCTGGGCTTTTGGAACTTGAAAGAATTGACTCGTGGGAATTGCAGGCTGAACTGCCCAACCTGCTTGTGGGGAGTCATGAGGGTTATGCTTTACACTGGAGTGTGGACGACACTTTGCTACCAGGAGAACCCGTATGCCAGGAGATTGCATTGTGTTCCCAATCATTCATTTCAGCAGTTCTTGAACCCACAAGTCTTTATTTTAATCTAGACTGCAGCCCATCTGCACAGAAGAGGTAGTAAAATCATTAAATGAATTCATATGCATACTCTTTGATTTATTATTGATTCTTATGTTGATATTATCACATTTCATGGAGGGATAAGAGTATAATTGCACTAATGATTTATATACACACGTCTTTTCAAGACTGAGTAATGGCCAGAAATTATTTTCTTAAAACAAATGTGTTATTGTTATTATAAGACTTCATGCTCTTTTGTACTAATTGCTGTTTTAGGGAAGAAATTGACTTGGAGTTCTCTGTATTTTCTTAGAATTGTAGAGATACTAGTTTTACCAAGAATAGCCTGTTATGCTACATTTTTTTGCAAGATTATCAGAAGATGAATTGTTGGAAATTATTATAAATAGTTCTTTTTGATTGTTTTTACAAACTATGCAAAAATACCATTTTATGTGACTTCAAGACTGTTAAATACACCCTCACCCAAGGTGGATCAAAGGAGAATAGAATAAGATTATTTGGACTATATCTTTAAATATTTTGCTTTGTTCTCAAGTATATTTAGTAGTAAAAGCTTCTAAAAATGAAGATTTTTTCTACATAACTGACTCCTGAAACATTATTAAAGAAAATTATTTATATTGAAGACAATATTCTTGTTACAAATATTTTATTTAAAAGAAGATGAACAATCTAAGTTACAGTGTATGTAAAACCATCTAGAGCCCAATTGCACAGTCTTTAGAGTCACCTCTGAGTCTGGCTGTCATGACGCAAGGGAATGAAGGAGCTCTAAGCCCTGTGATCCTGGGGGCTGTGCTTTGTCTCAGGCTCCTGTTCCATTGTTCTGGGCCACTGTCTGGTGGTGGGTCAGCCCCTGAGCGCCTGCCATGAACACAGTGAATGAGATAGCTAGCCGTGTAGATTTTCAGTGTAAATTACCGAGATACGAAATTTCTGTTGATTCAGTCCTTAGCACTGCTTGCTGTTCTAGCCTGTTTTATCCTCAGATCAGTAAGATCATTTGAGTCGGTATTCTTCCTGTTGGTCCTCAGACGCCATCTTGAGGGGCGGTCTCTGGACCTCAAAACTGGACTGAGCAGACCTGCCTCATCCTAACAGGCAGATCCTTTGGGATAGGATGCCCAGGAAACCCTCCATTCATTCATTTATTCACAGAGTAAAGAGTATCTGAATACTTGCTATACGATGGATATTATACCCGGGATACAACAGTGAGTCAGCCACAGCCCTTACCCTGCACACAGCTGTCCACCTGAGACCATTAACCTGGCCTGGTTCTTTCCTTGCTCCTTGCTTTGTTCTCTGTGGGGCGTATGGAACACCTTCTCTTACTTTTTTCCTCTGGTGCACATTTATGACTGTCCTTATACACTGTGCTTCCCGTGGCCACTCATTTCTGGCTGCAGTTTGGCAGGTAGTTTATTACCTGTTCCATTTTATAGATGAGGCAATAGAGAGCTCTTTTATTTTATTTTTCCTACATTTGAGCAAAGACCATCTGCAGATGTTAAAGCTTTAAGCTGGGAGACAGAGAAAAGTGTTTCCTGCATTTGAGGCCACAAAATTCAAGCCTTTCTTGAAGTTTAGAAGAGCCTCCAAATTGAGTTGTTCAAAAACAGTTTTTCTGGTTATAATTAATACTAGGTCGAGGGAAAATTACAAACCTCGTCTAAGAATAACTTAATTGACCACTGGATGTCACTATTGCTCCATATAAGTACTGTGGACACAGCGACTTGGCTTGAGTTCTTGGGAGGTTTTCTAAGTCTGTCTCTGCATTTTTAACACTCTTGCTTGGTCCAATTTGCATTATAGTCACTCCAGATTTTCTTTGAAACAGGATTGGATTACAAATAAGCAATTTAACAGAGAAATAAAATTTATTTTACCAAAGAGTAACTGTGGTTGATGATCTGACTTAGGGGACAAAGAGATGCTTGGGCGCTTGCAAATTGTCCTCAGAATAACCTGATGGAAAGCCATTATTTCCCTTTGTCTAAATACTCAAAACTGTTGACAGTCTGTGCCACACAGGGACTCTAGCACAGTACTCAAGAAACTGAAGAGTCACTGTTTAGAGGTCACCTCTTAAAATATTTTGCCTAACGCAGGAATGGCTCTTAGTATCCAAATGAATGACCACTTGCCTCTATTTGAATCCCCGCCAGAGACCATGCTCATAGACGCACCATGCTGGAGTTGAGCTGGAAGGATAGAAGGATCTTTCTTCAGCTCACCTATTTGTGTTGCTTCATGAATCCCATGTCATGTTATATACATGTTCCTAAAAGATGTTGTGTGAGTTTAGCGGAAGGGGCTTGACCCTAGCTATTGGCTGTGAGAAGGATTACTTGTGGAAAGTTTAGTTTCTACAATAGGCCAAGTGGGGCCTGGGAGGGAGGCTGTGGGCCTTCTGGTCTCCCTCGGATCATAAAAGGTAGTAGATGCTGTAGATTCTTCCTCTGGTTGTTCTCAGGCACTGTGCCTTTCATCAGGGTGCTCTTGGTAAGCATAGGGGGAGTCTGATGAATTCAACAGTGGTTACACTTAATTAATACAGTTCTCTCCATAAGAGCTATGTAAAGGTGCAATCCCATAATTGAATCCTGGTTTTTGCACTAGTTTCTGGTACAGAACTGCAGGACCACTGCTACAGAAAAGCTTTGCATTTTACAACTGGAAGAAAGCATCCGGTGTTCCTATCCCTCATCTACAGCCATTCTTTCAATGGAGTCTGTGGTTTACCTGCTGGTAGGAGCATCTCTCTGACACTTGTTCCCTCGTTTAGAAACTCCAAACTCAGGGCTGCCATTTAGAGACAGCCCTGATGGATGAAATGAAGAACTCCCTGAATTTTTACAAGCCCTGGGGCCCTTAGAGACAAGACACTTTTTATCCGTTACTAATGGGCACTCGGCTTTTTCTTTGGCTCATTTCCAGTTCAGAATTTTAGTGATGTGCCTAAAATCACATGTAAGCTCTGGAATCCAGCAGATACAGACTTAACTCTTGCCCAGGCTTCTTTCTAGCTGTGTAACCTCAGGCAAATTACTTAACTTCTTTAAACTTCAGTTATCCTTTTGAGAATGAAGACCATGATAATCATAATATCAAGCCTCCAGGACTGTGCTAAGGATTAAATGAGAAGGCATTTAGGGGTGTATAGCACAGTGCCTGCATATGACTCATGCTCCAAAAATGCTATCTGCTAATACTGAGTTGGATAAGTTGACTCAAGAAAGGACAGAAGGAATTTGAGGTTAACATTGTAACTATAAATTTCAGAGAGGCCCCAAAGAGCAGATAATCAGATCACAGCATTCAGTTATGTAATAAATATTTTTGAAAGCCTTTTCTTTGTCAAGCAAGATAATAAAGGAAGGCCAGGTTCTGTTCAGAGCGTTGGCAGTAGAGTAGCTGATACATACGAACAGATAATTATAAAACATGTGGTGGATGCAACAGCAGAAAGATGGCCAGGGGTTAGATAGTTCCAAGCCTAGAGACTCACAATTCCATGGCTACAAATTTAATGTATTAAGTTGCATCTCACTGATTAAAAAAGTTTTTTTATTTTTTCTGCATTCTGTTATTGCATAATCCAGGCATTTGGACTGTTGGTAAAGAGGTGATTATATAAATCTGGCATTGTTTGATGCCTACTGCCATTCCAGGATGCGGAGTTATTGTGTAAGAAATATACCTGAAAAGTGCTCTGAAAAGATAAGATTTTATGTTCCTTCACCATATAAATGTTTATGTTCAGAGCAATAAAATTAAGATCACCAAAAGACAATATAAGTGCATTTATATTTCTAGTTGACAATACATTTTCCATTTGAATATACTTCCTGTCATACTCGCTGGCCTTTTACATGAATCATCTCAATGTTTAAACCAGTTTAAGCTTTGTATGAGTACATACCTCTTAGGTTAAAAGAATATGCCGAGTCAATTTCCCTTTCATTCAACTAATTTTTATAGTGGTACTGTATATATTGTGTACTGGTAATATTGCCCCTCAGGCTACATCCTACTTGACAGATGTTGAATATTAAGCTATCATTTAAATCTTTCTCATCTTTTTTTTTTTTTTTTGCTTGTTTGTTTGGACGTTCCACGAAGTTTGCAGGATTTTAGCTCTCTGACCAGGGATTGAACCTGAGCCCTTGGAAGTGAAATCATAGAATCCTAACCAATGGATCACCAAGGTATTCCCAGTCTTCCCCATCTAAAAGATTAATTGCATCCAAGACTTCAGGAGTTACTTACCAATAACATGCTTTTAAGCTATTCATTTAACCAGCATTATTGAGTACCTACAATGTACAAAGTACTTTAAACATGAAATTGCAAACTGGGTCCCTCTTTTCATTTAGCAGATGTCAGCATTGAGTTTCTTCAGGCACCATCATGTTAGGGTTAGGAACAAGAGACAAAAACCTAAAACGTGTGCTACTCATTGGCAGCAAAAACCATTGAAATGATTCAGGTTCTAATTGTATCTATCAGGGGGAATCCCAAAACAAAGTAATAGTGGGAAAAAACTCAGAACTTCCAATAAGTATATGCACTGAAGAAGAAATATCACTGTGTATAGCTCATAAGACTTATTTTTGTGTATTTATTTTTGACAAATAAAAATTATTTATGTTTAAGGTATACAATATGATGTTTTGATATATGAATACATTGTGAAGTGACTACCACAGTGAGACAAATTAACATGTCTATCACCTTTCATAGTTACCATTTTTTAAATGTGTGTGTGTGCCGAAAACATTCGTGATTTACTCTCTTAGGAGATTTCAAGTATCTATTAACTATTGTCAGCATGCTGTACATTAGGCCTCCAGAACTTATTCCTTTTATAACTGAAAAAATTTACCCCTTGATTCATATGTCCCTTTCCCCCCACCCTCCAGGCTCTGGTAACCACCACTCTAATAACCTTTTGAGTTTGATTTAAAAAAAAAAAATTCTGCATATAAGTGAGATCATGTGGTATTTGTCTTTTTGTGTCCGGCTTATTTCATTTAGTATAATGTCCTTCAGATTTACCCATGTTGTTGCAAATGGCAGGATTTACTTCTTTTTAAAATCTGAACAGCATTTCATTGTCCATATATACCATATTTTCTTAATTCATTCAATGTGTTGACAAACATGTGGGTTGTTTTCATAGTCTGCCTACTGTGATTAATCCTACAATGAACATGAGAGTGTAAACATTCTTTCAAGATAATAATTTTATTTCTTTTGGATGTATACCTACAAGTGGGATTGCTATTTCATGGTAGTGTTATTTTTATTTTTATGGAACCTCTATATGATCTATGCTAAATAATACTGCGTGTGCACTTGAGAAGAGTGTTGTGCTGCTGTTGAATGGAGTGTTCTTAATATGTGTGTTAAGATCATTTGATTTAATGTTCAGGTCCAATGTTTCCTTATTGATTTTCTGTCTGGATAAAAAGTTCCCTACTTGAAAGCTGTTAATATTTGCTTTATATATTAAGGTGCTCTGATGCTGGGTTCATATATACTTACTATTTTTATTTCCTCTTAATGGAATCCACTCATCAATGTTTTTTCTCTTATTATAGTTTTTTACTTAAAGTCTATGTAGTCTGATATAAATGTGGCTACTTCTCTTCTCTTTTGGTTTCTATTTGCATGGAATATATTTTTCTGTCTCTTAATTTCAGCCCATGTGTGTCCTTAAAGCTGAATTGATTCTCTTATAGGCAGCATATGGTGGGATCTTTTTTTTTCCTTAACCATCCATGCATTCTGCTTCTGATTGGAGAATTAAGTCCATTTACCTTTAAAATAATGATAATAATTAATGATAATGATAAAATTATAATAAATTTATTAATGATAATAAATAAAATTATCATTATTTTAAATAATGATAATAAAAGTGATCAGCTCAGAGGACTTTTTGAGGAGGATGAATTTTATGTTGTGAAAAACCCCATTGTGAGAAATTAGATGTGTTTGCTATAAAAAGGGAAGGCAACAGCTAAGTTTGGGCATAGTAGTTACAGAGAGGGAGTTGAATTTCTCCATATAACAAAGAGATGGAGAATGGTGGTTTCCAAAACCAAGCTCAGATGGAGGAACTATAAGATGACAGAGGAAGAAAAAAGGAAGTGAGGGAAGCAGGAAAATGGCATCATGGCTTGTAATCCTGTGCCCTGAAAGGACAAGGGGAAATCCCTTATGGGAGGAGGTCAAAGTCTAAAGAAAACAAGGGTGTCTAGGGCTTGATACAGTGTAAAGGCTTCTTCAGCTTGCAACTGTAACACCGACTGGTACCCAGTTTTTTATTTTTCCCCCAGTGAAGACCGACTTTTTATCACTTGAAAAGCATTCCCTTAAGACTGGGGTTGCCATTCCCTCCTTCAGGGGATCTTCCCAACCCAGGGATCGAACCCAGGTCTCCTGCACTGCAGGCAGATTCTTCACCTTCTGAGCCACAAGGGAAGCCTTGGTGCACCTGCTAATAAATGTGCTCATTTCTTGCTTTTCTCTTACTGCTCTGTCTTTTCTCAGTCTAATTTGTTGAGTCTCAGTCAATGAACTTAAGATGGGTAGAGAAAAAATTTATTTTTCTCCGTTCCACAATCAAGTTGTTTACATTCTGTCTTATATGAAAGGAAGTTTATTTGATGAAAGTAACACATTTTCTAGAAAAGTCACAAAAAAGAAGCTAAAATATCCAAGTAATATATCTTTAAGAAATCTACATTCAGCAGTTCTTATTTCCTAAGAAGAGAAATGCTTTTTAGCTTAGATTGTTTACATTTAGATTATTGTTTTATTTCTTATGAAATTAATAGACACATATATTGAAACATCTGGAAAGACTAATTTTTGAAAGCATCTATTCTTATGTTATCCCACTCCCTCTGATAACAGACAAGAAGCAGGCATTCAGTTTAGTTCAGTTCAGTCACTCAGTCGTGTCCGACTCTTTGTGACCCCATGAATTGCAGCACACCAGGCCTCCCTGTCCATCTCCCGGAGTTCACTCAGACTCACATTCATCGAGTCCGTGATGCCATCAATCCATCTCATCCTCGGTCGTCCCCTTCTCCTCCTGCCCCCAATCCCTCCCAGCATCAGAGTCTTTTCCAATGAGTCAACTCTTCACTTGCGGTGGCCAAAGTACTGGAGTTTCAGCTTTAGCATCATTCCTTCCAAAGACATCCCAGGGCTGGTCTCCTTCAGAATGGACTGGTTGGATCTCCTTGCAGTCCAAGGGACTCTCAAGAGTCTTCTCCAACACCACAGTTCAAAAGCATCAATTCTTCAGCACTCAGCTTTCTTCACAGTCCAACTCTCACATCCATACATAACTACTGGAAAAACCATAGCTTTGACTAGACAGACCTTTGTTGGCAAAGTAATATTTCTGCTTTTCAATATGCTATCTAGTTGTTCATAACTTTTCTTCCAAGGAGTAAGTGTCTTTTAATTTCATGGCTGCAGTCACCATCTGCAGTGATTTTGGAGCCCAAAGAAATAAAGTCTGACACTGTTTCCACTGTTTCCCCATCTGTTTCCCATGAAGTGATGGGACCAGATGCCATGATCTTCATTTTCTGAATGTTGAGCTTTAAGACAACTTTTTCACTCTCCACTTTCACTTTCATCAAGAGGCTTTTTGTTCCTCTTTACTTTCTGCCATAAGGGTCTGCGGTTATTGATATTTCTCCCAGCAGTCTTGATTCCAGCTTGTACTTCTTTCAGCCCAACATGTCTCATGATGTACTCTGCAAATAAGTTAAATAAGCAGGGTGACAATATACAGCCTTGATGTACTCCTTTTCCTATTTGGAACCAGTTTGTTGTTCCATGTCCAGTTCTAACTGTTGCTTCCTGACCTGCATATAGGTTTCTCAAGAGGCAAGTCAAGTGGTCTGGTATTCCCATCTCTTTCAGAATTTTCCACAGTTTATTGTGATCCACACAGTCAAAGGCTTTGGCATAGTCAATAAAGCAGAAATAGATGTTTTTCTGGAACGCTATTGCTTTTTCCATGATCCAGCGGATGTTGCCAATATGATCTCTGGTTCCTCTGCCTTTTCTAAAACCAGCTTGAATATCTGGAAGTTCACTGTTCACGTATTGCTGAAGCCTGACATGGAGAATATTGAGCATTACTTTACTAGCAGGCATTAGTCTTATGGAAATAGTTGCCTTATGCAGTCCACCATGGCAGACAGGAGGTGGTGGGCCAGGGTGCAGAGTGGGGATGCCATCTCCCCAATGCTTCTCCTCGAGGAGAAGCTGCAGATGTCCTACCAACTGTTAGAGTCTCTGAATCTTGTGAAGATGGTACTTTGACCCTCTTCCTTTTCTCTTTCTGTATTTGGGTAAGGGGTTGCAGAGGGAAAAAAATTATAGAGTTTGAGGATAGGTGGACTTTTTGTTCTGTTATTCATGGTTTCTTTTTTCAGCTTTAATTTTTTTAAAATATTGAAATATAGTTGATTTAAAATGTGTTAATTTATGCTGTACAGGGACTTCCCTTGTGGTCCAGTGGCTAAGATTCCGTGCTCCAATGCAGGGAGCTCCAGTTTGATCCCTGATCAGGGAACTAGTTCCCACATGCTGCAACTAAGAGTTGGCATCCTGCAGCTAAGAGTTTGCATACTGCAGCTAAGGGTTCACACACTGCAACTAAAGATCCCGTGTGCCACAACTAAGATCTACAGCAGCCAGGGAAAAAAAAGTGTATATATAGATACACTTATATATATATACTCATATATATATATATATATAAAAGTGTATATATATACACTTATATATATATACACTTAAATATATGTATATACACTTATATACACTTATATATACATATATGTACATACATATATGTATATACATATATATACACACTTATATATATACACACTTATATGTATACACTTATATATACACACATATATATACACTTATATATACATATATGTATATATGTGTATATATGTATATACATGTATATACACAAGTGTACATGTATATACATGTATATACACACATATATGTATATATATACAAGTGTATATATATATACGTGTGTGTGTGTGTGTGTGTGTGTGTGTGTGTATATATATATATATATATATATAAATATATAATTTCCTGGTGGCTTGGTGGTAAAGAATCCACCTATAATGCAGGAGATGCAGGTTTGATCCCTGGGGCAAGAAATCCCTTGGAAGAAGACATGGCAACCCCCTCCAGTACTCTTGCCTGGAGAATCCCATGGACTGAGGAGCCTGGCAGGCTACAGTCCATAGGGTTGCAAAAAGTCAGAGATGACTGACCAACTAAGCACAGCACAAACACACACACACACACATTCTTTTTTAAAAGATACCTTTTCCTTATGGTTTATCGCAGGATACTGAATATAGTTCTCTGTGTTATAGAGTAGGACCTTGAAGTTTATCCATCCTGTATGTAAAAGCTGACATCTTCTAACCTCTACCTCCCATTCCATCTCTCTACCAATCCCCTCCCTCTTGGCAACCACCAGTCTGTTTTCTATGTCTGTGATTCTGTTTCTGTTTCATAGACAGGTTCATTTGTGGCATATTTTAGATTCCATATATACGTGATATCATATGGTATATGTCTTTTCTGACTTAACTTCGCTTAGAATGGAATCAGTCCATCATCCAGGCCAGAATACTGGAGTGGGTAGCCTTTCCCTTCTCCAGGGGATCTTCCCAACCCTAGGGATCGAACCCAGGTCTCCTGCATTGCAGGTGGATTTTACCAGCTGAGCCACCAGGGAAGCCCTATACATACACATACATACACACACATGTGTATGATTTGTATATATTTATCTATTTGATAAATAACAACTATAGATAGCTAATGCACATATAACATGGATACATGTATCTCTATCTGCTTTCTATCTATCTAAAATCTTATAAGCAAGGGATGAAGGCTCCTTTGGAGAAGTACAAGAGGATCCATTATTTACCCAATGATTTGAGGAAAACAGACTCTAGGTCAAATCCTGAGTGTGTTTCTGTTTCTCTTCATCTCCTTTTTCTGATTCTCTTGCCCTCTTAGTGCTTCATCTGCATCAGGTGCTCAGGTCTTAAGCCATTGCTACTCAGGAAACAAAAGATCTAATCCTGGGAATTTTTAACTTCATGTGCCCAAACCCTAAGATATACCAAAGGGCTTCAGGGGCAGTTTTGTGCGGCTTCTAAGCCTGATCTTTGATCGGTATCCTAACATCCCGTTTCTGCAGGATCAATGCCTAAGAGAACATTGACCTTGGAAGCTGTGTGTTAAAGGTGGCAGAGCCTGAAGATGGGAACTTGCCTGGGTTCCTGAATCACCACTTAGAGCCTCCTGCTGAGCAGGAGTATCTATTTTGGACTTTATATGAGTGAAAAATAAACTTCTGTTGTGTTTGAGCCATTGTACATTCTGGGATGGCTTTTTATAGCAGCTGAAGTTACACTGATTAGTCACAGGGTTCATAGCTTTCATTAGATAAGCAAAGAAGCCCATCACTATGGATAGTTAGGAATTCTTGACTCATGTTGGAGGCATAGAATGTTTTTGTAGGACTCAACCTCAGATTTCTTAGCTAGAGTTTGGGGTGCAGCAGATGCAGTGGGCGGAAGGATGAGGATGCAGTGGGAATTGGAGGTGGTCCATGTGTGGTAGGTGGTATGACGAATGTCCTCACTAGGAAATCCTTCTAGCCTCCTCACACCTAAACCCCTGTTCTGATGAAGACATTTGGATCCAACCCAACTACCTTGTCTTTTATTGAAGCCCAGGATGATGGTCTCATCTCAGGTCTCAGGGAGTTGGTCTCTGTGATCATTAGTTCCAGCCGTAATGTTAATGATTTAGATATTAATCCTCCGACAATATTTGTATTTTAAAGTGAAGCTGATGCCTGCTGCTTGGTGCTATTACTTCTTCTTTTCTAGTATTTATTTATTTGGCTTTGCCAGGTCTCGTTGTGGCGTGCAGGATCTTTAGTCTGTTGCAGCAAGCAGGATCTTTAGTTGGCAAGTAGGATCTGGTTCCCCGACTAGGGGTGGAACCCAGGCCCTCTGCGTTGGGAGCGTGGAGTCCTAGCTACAGGACCACCGAGAAAGTCTTTTAAAGGAAACCTGAAGAAAAGGAAATTTTAAAGTCCGAATTCAATTCTGCTTTAAGCTGTGTGTCTCTTTCCTGGTGGTGTTTCCGGTGTTTTGAAACCTGGCTGCAGAGACCTTCTTAGAAGATTTCAGGGAATCGCTGCAATCACAGTATCAGGTATCTGTCGGCTCTGCTTGTGTGTAAAGCCATTCTGAAGATAAAGATTTGCATAGGGTAAAAGGATTGAATTCTCCCCATAGCTTGAAGCAAATAGAGACGGTCTGATATATTGGGGTTATTGTATTGGAACAAAAGGGCCAAATAGCTTTGAGATCAAGAGAATTGTGAATATGCCCAGCAGCTTTTGAGGAGGTCTTCAGTAGGGGGGTCATATTATTTTTCATTAGCTAAGAATAAAGTTACTTGGGCTACAGTATTTTAGGCCAAAATTTTAATTAGTCATACCATTAGTTTATATTTTCTTTTGAAAACTTAATTAATAACTAACCGTGCAGTTGAATCTCTTGAAAACTTCATCAGCAGAATATTTTTGTATTCTGCTATAAATTAAGCTGTATAATGAGCACATTTACTTTCTTTCATTTCCTTCTTAACACACACAGTGGTGAGACATTAGGATTTAATATGAGTCATTACCTCATTTCCTGCCCAGGCCTTTCCTGCCCATTTCCTTGTTCAGTTTTCCTAACTTTTTTGAAGGCTGGGAGGGAGCCGCTGGATATTTTCAAGCTGCTTTTATCTCAGGATTTGAGTCAGTACCTAGAGTCCAATTGTTTTGGGTGTTGCTCTGATTAACACCTTCCTCTCAGGGCTTTTAATCCTGAAAAAACTGTGGTAGTTTGGAAAATCAGGGTCCAGATGTTAACTAGCCATAGGAGAGACAAAATGATGTTCCCAGACACCATTATCTCTCGTAAAAACCAAAGCTGCAAGAAATAGACATGTAAATTCAGTTGAAGGGGTTCAAGGAGTTAATGAGGGATTAAGTGGACAAAGATTTAAACAGGAGGTTGGGGGAGGGAGTTGGGGGGGTGACACCATTTTTCAGGTTGGCAATTGAGGAGTTAAGCTTTTAGGAGCACAGAGAACAGTTAAAACCTTTGAAAGTCCCACTAGCAGTTCTGACCTTTATTTCCAGGGTCCAAATCCAGGCAAGGGTCTTAATTAGCTGCAGAAAAATCAAGCACTTTGGCAACATAACAACACACATTAAAAAAATAAGAAAACCCCAAACCAACCAGTAAATAAAATTTATTAAAAAAAACTAAAAAAACACTTCTCTCTTTTTTTAAATTAAATACAAGCAACATTAATATAAATATTCTGATGTCTCTGTTTCCCAATTTCTCACTTTTTTTCCTAGTCTCCCAATACCATCTTAACTCTTGATTCTTCTCCATGACCTTCACCCTATCCCATCTGTTTCCGTCTTATTTTTCTTCTTTGTTTGTTGTCCTTCTAGCATTTAGATACATTTAAAATTTTTTTCTATGTTTTATTTTTTATTATAAAATTTTATAAAACTATAAAATTTAAATATAAAATTTTAATTATAAAATTAATTATACATGCTTATTGTATAAATAATTTTCAACAATGCAAAATGTATAGTTATTAAGAGTCTCCCATGTGTCCAAACATTTTTTTAATACGTGTGAGTCTAATCACATATACACACACTTATAATTTTTTAACAGAAACGGATTGTATGTGCAATTCTGTAGCTTGTCTTTTCAAACTATTCATATATCTCATTATAGTTCTACATTGAATTGACCCAGGTGGTGTGCATTTTTTTAATGTAGATTTTTATTTTAAAATTCCAGCATATTTTAAAATCCCTGATCAGAATATTTTAAGCTATATGTCCATTCAGTTCATGTAGGTGCTGTGATTTATGAAATATGATTTTATTTGTAACTATAGCTCACATGTTATATTTGGATGCATAATCAATATTTCTTTCTGCTCTTGTCACTATTACTATTTTTAATTTATTTTTCATTATTACTATATTAATCTTTCATTCAAATAATTGTTTCTGTGTGTGTGTTTTTTTTTTTTCCTGTTTAAGCCTTTCTCGTGTTAGCTTTGATTTTCCCTCATTCCTTTATCCCCTTCTCTACTGTTTTGGAAGTTATATACACAATTTCCATTTTTTTAATGTTTCTCTAAGAATTTTAACATGTGTATGTAACTTAGAGTGTTTATTTGTTATCTTTGCTGTGCTGTCAGATACTTAAAACCTAAGATGACCCATTCTGGTTATCCTCTCTGACTTAACATGGTTAGTATATTTGGCTCTATACTGATTGCTTTTTAATGTCACAAATTAGACATTTTTTTGTTTTATGTAGTTGAAGATTTCTCCACCTCACTGTGCCTTCTTGCTTTCTTGCCTCCCAGGCTCTCCTCTGGAATAATTTTCATGCTTCCTGAAATGCAAGTTCTAGAATTTCATTTTGTGAGAGTCATTTAGTAAGAAATACCTCTGTGTTTTTCCTTTTGGAAAATGTATTTATTTGCCCTTATTCTTGATAGTTTTTAAAATTCTGCATTGAGAGTTATTTGTTCTCAGTTCATTGAAGATATTCCATTGTCTTTCAGCTTTCAGTGTTGCTTACGATGAATTTAATTATAGGTTAACTAACTCTTCCCTCTGGTTGCTATTAATACCTTTGTTTTTGGTGTTCTTCTCTCTGATATGATGTTATTGTTTTTTTCTTTTTAAATCTGTCAGTCAGTTTATCTTTGGCTGTGGTGCATCTTCGGTTGCTGCGTGTGAGCTTTCTCTGCTTGCGGCAAATGGGGACTGCTCTGAAGTTTGAGTGCATGGGCTTCTCATTGTGGTGGCTCCTCAAATTCATAAAGACAGAAAGTAGAATGATGGTGCCAAAGGACGAGGGAAGAGGAAAATCAGGAGTCATTGTTTAATGGGCACAGAGTTTCAGTTGTGCAAGATGGAGAAAGTTCTGGAGATGGGTAGTGATGATGGCTGGATAACAGTGTCAGTGAACTTAATGCCACTGAACTATGCCCTGAAAAATAACTAAGATGGAATGTCTATGTTACATATATTTCACTACAATTTAAGAAAAAAGAAATTTTTATAACTTACTGAGCTTTTTTCAAGGTTCTATTCTGTGATATCCAGTCTTCCACAGTGCTGGAATTAGAATCCCCACAGGACAGATTTTCCTTTGTGCTTGTGGTGTCTACTGGGTATTTGGCTTCCCTGATGGCTTAATGGTAAAGAATCTGACTGCAGTGCAGGAGACGCAGGCTCAATCCTTGGGTCGGGAAAATCGCCTAGAGAAGGAAATGGCAACCCACTCCAGTATTCTTGCCTGGAAAATCCCATGGACAGAGGAGCCTGGTGGGCTACAGTGCATGGGGTCCCAAAGAGTCAGGCCAGACTTAGAGACTAACCACCACCACCAGTCACTGGGCATTCAGTCTTTGCTATGGGTGGGTACTCAGCCAGACTCCAACACTGTGGAAACTGAGATGATAGCCTAGGAATTTGAAATCCTGCATTACCGAGTAGGCGGTATTGTTTTTTCTGTTCTTTGACAGTCCTAGATATTATTTTGTCGTTCCTGTTGTTCAGTCGCCAAGTCAGGTGTGACTCTTTGCACCCCATGGACTGCAGCACGCCAGGCCTCCTCTCCTTCACCCTCGCCTGGAGTTTGCCCAAGTTCATGTCCATTGTCTCAGTGATGCCATCCAACCATGTCACCACACTGTTTATGCATTTTATGATAATCTTTATTAGTGCCAACTCCCCAGTTCTTCCTTTGAGGACTAGATCCATATTTTGTATCAGAAAAGCATGGATAAATTTGTGTCAGTATAATCTGACTTCAGTTGTCATCACTGTGTGTGCGTATAGGTGCTTCTTTCACTCATTGATGTATTCACTCACTGTTGTGTACTGGGTACTATCTAGGCATTGGGGATACAGAAGTGAAAGGACAAGTTTAGAGACAGTGCCTCTATCAGTAGACAAGAAACAAGGGAATTCTGAGTTTCACAAAGAATTTGAATGTAGGGTGATGGCACAGACTGTGACAGTGAGAAGGGGACTGCAGGGGTGACGGCGTCAGAAAGGAGTCTCTGGGAATGATACTTGATGTTGATAAGGAAACTGTGTATCTGAGGGAAGAGCTTTTCATGAACGGGGAACAGCAAGAGCAACGAATCTGAGATACGATTCAGTTCAGTTCAGTTCAGTCGCTCAGTCGTGTCCGACTCTTTGCGACCCCATGAAACGCAGCATGCCAGGCCTCCCTGTCCATCACCAACTCCCGGAGTTCACTCAGACTCACTTCCATCGAGTTAGTGATGCCATCCAGCCATCTCATCCTCAGTCGTCCCCTTCTCCTCCTGCCCCCAACCCCTAGCATCAGGGTCTTTTCCAATGAGTCAACTCTTTGCATAAAGTGGCCAAAGTACTGGAGTTTCAGCTTTAGCATCATTCCTTCCAAAGAAATCCCAGGGCTGATGTCCTTCAGAATGGACTGGTTGGATCTCCTTGCAGTCCAAGGGACTCTCAAGAGTCTTCTCCAACACCACAGTTCAAAAGCATCAGTTCTTCTGCGCTCAGCTCTCTTTATAGTCCAACTCTCACATCCATACATGACTCCTGGAAAAACCATAGCCTTGACTAGACGGACCTTAGTCGGCAAAGTAATATCTCTGCTTTTGAATATACTATCTAGGTTGGTCATAACTTTTCTTCCAAGGAGTAAGCGTCTTCTAATTTCATGGCTGCAGTCACCATCTGCAGTGATTTTGGAGCCCAAAAAATAAAGTCTGACACTGTTTCCACTGTTTCCCCATCTATTTCCCATGAAGTGATGGGACTGGATGCCATGATCTTTGTTTTCTGAATGTTGAGTTTTAAGCCAACTTTTTCGCTCTCCTCTTTCACTTTCATCAAGAGGCTTTTTGTTCCTCTTCACTTTCTGCCATGAGGGTGGTGTCATCTGCATATCTGAGGTTATTGATATTTTTCTCCCGGTAATCTTGATTCCAGCTTGTGTTTCTTTCAGCCAGCATTTCTCATGATGTACTCTGTGTAGAAGTTAAATAAGCGGGGTGACAATATACAGCCTTGATGTACTCCTTTTCCTATTTGGAACCAGTTTGTTGTTTCATGTCCAGTTCTGGTTGCTTCCAGACCTGGAAGCAACAGGTTTCTCAAGAGGCAGGTCAGGTGGTCTGGTATTCCCATCTCTTCCAGAATTTCCCACAGTTTCTTGTGATCCACACAGTCACAGGCTTTGGCATAGTCAATAAAGCAGAAATAGATGTTTTTCTGGAACTCTCTTGCTTTTTCCATGATCCAGCGGATGTTGGCAATTTGATCTCTGGTTCCTCTGCCTTTTCTAAAACCAGCTTGAACATCTGGAAGTTCATGGTTCCCGTATTGCTGAAGCCTGGCTTGGAGAATTTTGAGCATTACTTTACTAGCGTGTGAGATGAGTGCAATTGTGCAGTAGTTTGAGCATTCTTTGGCATTGCCTTTCTTGGGATTGGAATGGAAAACTGACCTTTTCCAGTCCCGTGGCCACTGCTGAGTTTTCCAAATTTGCTGGCACATCAAGTGCAGCACTTTCACAGCATCATCTTTCAGGATTTGAAATAGCTCAATGGAATTCCATCACCTCCACTAGCTTTGTTCGTAGTGATGCTTTCTAAGGCCCACTTAACTTCACATTCCAGGATGTCTGGCTTTAGGTGAGTGATCACATCATCGTGTTTATCTTGGTCTTGAAAATCTTTTTTTCCCATCAGAGAAACCTAAAATCCTAGGAACGAGGAAATTTAGTTTGGTGAATGTTATCTTTAATGTATGTGACATCTTAAAAAAAATGTACTTATGAAATAAAATTTACCATCCATTTGAACTCAGCTGGTAAAGAATCCTCCTGCAACTCAGGAGACCCCAGTTTACTTCCTGGGTCCAGAAGATCCCTTGGAGAAGGGACAGGCTATCCATTCCAGTATTCTAGCCTGGAGAATGCTGCGGACAGAGGAGCCTGGTAAGCTACAGTCCACGAGGTGGCAAAGAGTCAGACACCTGAGAGTGACTGAGTGACTTTGACTTTCACATCTATTTGAATCAGCAGCAACTAATTTTCAACACTGAAATCAGCTAACACTTTCCTCTACCATTTCAGTCATCCTGAACAAT
Organism: Nanger dama; assembly: GCA_917880005.1. Lineage (NCBI taxonomy): Eukaryota > Metazoa > Chordata > Mammalia > Artiodactyla > Bovidae > Nanger > Nanger dama. The sequence continues at coordinate 898,747 of CAKJTW010000090.1, forward strand.
CTTTCACTACTTGCTCTAGTGTGCATGCATTTAATAAGTAAACTCTGAGGGCTATAATGATTTGGCTTAGGACTTTATATAATGATTAAAAATAAACTTAACTTTGTGTATGGATGGAGCATTAGAGTCTCTTTGTATAGTTTAAGTGCCTTGAATAATTGGAGGACCTGAGCTTTCCAGTTAATTATTTAAATTTACCCTGTAACTTGCAATGTATTACCTCCTTTTAAAATACAAAAGTCACAGGCATAATCATAGAGATAGTATATAGAAAGATCAGTTTGCCAGTTCAGCTTGTCTTTGATTGAGAAATAATAATAAACCCTAAATGTGTTCACATTCTGTGATTCTGATTTATATACTCCTCAATTAGTGCCCCATTTAATCTGCTCACCTGTTGTTGCTTTGTTCTGAATTTCATGGCTCTGTTGTTTTAAACTCTCTCTTGTATATGTTTTTGGAGTGAGGCTGATTGCTGCAACCCCTTGGTTTTGGGAACTTGGAACATTGCCACAGTGTCTGAATTGCCTGGATGAAGAAAAGTAGGTTCTGTAATTGTTTTATTTTCTGCCCAGCGTGTGATTTGTTATTGATGACACATGCATAGGGTGCTTTCTCCATTAGCCTGGCTGATCCCTCTACTATGGTATTAATGTCTCTGTCACTCTCTGCTCCAAGCTATAGTGTGTTAGGCAACTCTAGCATGGGGAAATGAGCATGTACTTTTAATGTGTCTGAAATAGCTACACACTGACAGATGTTCCCACATGCTTGCTGATGTCATCGCTGGGGCTCATATAAAGCCCGGGAAATTAAAAGAAAGAAGAAAATGTTAGTTGAGGCTCCAGAAGGAGAGATGATAGAGGCAGACAACAGGAAATTTTGAAAAGAGAAAGCCCAATATATTAACTTCCCTTTTAGGTCTAGTGCTCAGCACCCCTCTTCCCCACCCCAACCCTCTGCATATAGTGATGCATTCATGACTCAGTCTGTTAAATGTGAGAAAATGCAATATTGAGAGCTGTTCTTGGGTTTCCCTCTCTTACAAACAAAACAAGCATACAAACAAAAAACCCCAATAAATTCAGGTGGTCTTTCCTGCCCCCCCAAATGCATATCACAGTGTTTACTTGGTAGGCCAATTATTTTAAAAACTGGGTTTCAAGGAAAAAGTCACTCTCTGGCAGAACCCTTACATGACAAGTTCTGTTCCACAGTGGATTAAAATGGTTGAGGGGAGATGCTAACACAACTTCAACTACAGCAGTGTGAACACACCACTGTAATAATTCATTTAGAATGATGACACCTGAGACCTAATTTAAAAGTCCTAGATGAATACCAGTCTCACATTCAACCCCGAGGGCTGCTGCAGACATACCTAAGGAAGTCTAAGAACCATAGTGAGTCTAATTGAATTGGACTTAAACGGACCATTGAGATGGCCTCACTGAGCTCTGGGGAATTCATATTGTCTATAGTGTATCAGAATCACAGCTTGAACTGAATAACTGGTTACATTCAATCATGTTACTGTAACTCACGCTTGAGGTAAAGGGGAAACCTTTTGCTATCAGCAAGACTGGATGGAAAACAATTTCAAATCACTTTAAACCCAGTTGGCAACTACTTTGCCAATTATGGAATCCAGTGGGAAAGGTGTATGCGAGGGCTCAGGACTAAATGATTTATGTCAGGCATCTGTGCCTCCCGAGGAATGTGGGAGAGTGTGCGGAGGAGGGGCTTGTGGCTAATTATTTCTCCTAAGAATACTTGGGCAAGGTAATTTTTGCTTGCAGATGAGCCTCGCTGCAGGCTGGATAAAAGGCGAGGTAAGCACACAAAGTCCTAAGATCCCATTTAGAGACAGATAAAGAGGGAACCAAAGGATTCAATGCACTTTCTCATCTCTTCACTCTGAAACATTTGGAGATATAAAATAAAAAGAGCAAACCTAGTTCTCTGTTCTAACGGGCACGTTGGGATCAAAGTCTGTAATTTGTACTGCAGATATTGCATTGACTGCTTTCTAACACAGAGTTACCGACATGGATGACATAACTATAATTCATCTGATGAACAGTGTGAATCTGAGACCCTCTACAATGACCCTTTTTTTAATCCAAATTTATTTTTGATGCCTTTTGATTGTAGAGATGAGAATTCCTATACTACCCAATGCTTTCCAAAGAAGAATGTCACCTTTCTCTGGGATTCATATATGAAGCTGTCCAGCTGAGAAATAATCCTGAAAGCTACCCCAAGAGTTTTGAGTTCTGCCAGCCTGCTCCAAACCAAAATAAAAGTGATGATAGAATTCCACTCTGGTAGTTCACAGTGGAGACATACAGGTTTATTGTATAGTCTCTTCAGTTCAGTTCAGTCGCTCAGTCGTGTCCGACTCTTTGCGACCCCATGGACTGCAGCATGCCAGGCTTCCCTGTCCATTACCAACTCCCGGAGTTTTGCTCAAACTCATGTCCATCGAGTCGGTGATGCCATCCAACCACCTCATTCTCTGTTGTCCCCTTTCCCTCCTGCCTTCAATCTTTCCCAGCATCAGGGTCTTTTCCAGTGAGTCAGTTTTTCACATCAGGTGGCCAAAGTATTGGAGCTCATTATCTAAAGGATTTTAAAGGTGTTTTTAGTAATCTGGAAGAGGTTATTGCTATAATTATATTAAACCCAGCACTGGATTAAAACCTCATGTGGGTATGTTGGTACAAGGCTGGCACTCTTTGCTTTCTCTTCTTTTCCTCTCTTTTAGCAGCTGCCTACCACCATTACAGTTAATATAGTGGATTAAACTTTGGGGCTAGCTGGCGGCTCTGAGTATCTAATGGTTTCCATTGTGCACATCCCTAGAAAACACTTCTGACCAATGAACCCCCTAACTGCAAATGACACAAGCAAGCTTCATTGAAAATGACACCACTGGAGGGAAGCTTGCACTCACTGGGATATTTCCTCACTGGGGAAAGAAGGCCATTTCAACAGTTGCGCCAAAGTGATATTGTGATGTGGCATTTACTTTTCTAAGGCACTGAACAAAGCAGTGGGGGCAGCATATCCTCCTATGTGCTAACTATGTGTTTAGCTGTGTGATGTCCGAATCAGAATCCCAGCACACCCATAAGACACTGAGAAATGGCAGTCTTCCTAGTTCATCCGCATACAGAACAGAGAAGGTGGACATCACACAGTCTACACTAAATCATGATCCATGTCCGAAATCAATCTTAAGTGCAGACATTGTGATACATGGGAGTTAAATACTGTTAGGAAGGGGAGGGTTGCTTGGGAAGAACCCCAGCACTGATCGTTAGGAAAGCTGCTGCTGCTGCTGCTAAGTTGCTTCAGTCATGTCCGACTCTGTGCGACCCCATAGATGGCAGCCCACTAGGCTCCTCTGTCCCTGGGATTCTTTAGGCAAGAACACTGGAGTGGGTTGCCATTGCCTTCTCTGGTTAGGAAAGCTAGATTCTGACTATTGTGTTATTGATTAGTCACTAAGTCATGTCCGACTCTTGCAATTCCATGGACTGTAGCCCACCAGGCTCCTCTGTCCATGGCATTCTCCAGGCAAGAATACTGGAGTGGGTTGCCATTTCCTTCTCCAGGGGATCTTCTGACCCAGGAATCGAACCCAAGTCTCCTGCATTGCAGGCAAATTCTTTTACCAACTGAGCTATGAAGGAAGCCCTATTCAAACTATCGGCTGCAACCAAAGATGCTTGGTTTCTTCTGGTGAGTTTCTTCACCTCTCTGGGTCCCCTTCAGGTTCTTCCGTAACACAAGGGGAGGTAGACCAGATGGGTAAACCCGATTTCCCAATCATTCATCCAGTGTTCAGCTAGTGTTAAGATTTGTGCTGGGCAATGGGAAGACTGTGAGAGTAAATTGGATATAGTTCATGTCCTTTTACATTTTATAGGATAGCAAGTTAGACTAATGTTGAAAAAAATAATCCTGAGGTGATGTACTGTAGGAAGAGGGAAGTGTGTGGTGCTCTGGCAAGACAGGACCGAGTTGGCAGAGTAAGGAAGGCCTTGAGGAAAGTGGTTTAAGCTGAGATGGAAGGCTAAGGCGGAATGAAGTTTGGATGAGGTAGAGAAGCGTTTCAGACAGACAGACTGCATTTATGCAAGTTCTGCTGCAGCAAATGGGTTGGGGTGGATTACGGAGCTTGAAGGAACATGTGGGCCAGCTGGAGGTTACATATGTTGTGGTCAGCATTTTGACCTCATCCCAAGGGCCACAGGAAGCCAATTGAAGTGTAGCCTGCTGAAGAATGAAGGTGATGTCTGAGGTTTCCTCAAGACCCACTGTTTTGGGGCTTTCCCCATGGTTGTAGGACCTCTTGAAGACCTATCAGATTCAATATTCAGGTTCAATTCAGACACAAGACACAAATCAGTGACCCCAGCAGTTCACTTCCAGTTTGCAGCGTGTTGAGGTCTGATGTGCAAGGATAGCTTTGTGTGTTCAGGTTGGTGCCTTTGGCTTTGTTCTTCAGGGCTGAAGTTAGTCTGGACCAGACTCTTTGCTTCTCTGTTGGCCTCACCAGAAGGTTTTCAAAGAAAGTAAAAGGGTTTGTTATATGCCTAAGGCTCCTCACCAAGTAAGAAGATGGGAAACAGTGTCCTTCTGAACACCAAACTTTACTTGACCAACTCCCTCAGGGCAAGATTTTCTGAGTCTTGCATGTGCCGTTGTTCTTTCCACTCCTGGGATGCAAAGACATTTGATAGCAGTGGGACCTCATTCAGCGGGACCTGGATAATGTGGCTAGACAGTGTGCATGTGTGCTAAGTCGCTTCAGTCGTGTCTGACTCTCTGGACCCTATGGACTGTGGCCCGCCAGGCTCCTCTGTCTGTGGGATTCTCCAGGCAAGAATATTGGAGTGGGTTGCCATGCCCTCCTCCAGAGGATCTTCCCGACCTGGGGAGCGAACCTGCGTCTCTTATGTCTCCTGCACTGGCAGGTGGGTTCTTTACCATTAGTGCCACCTGGGAAGCCTGGCTCGACACCAGTGACATCACTTATGAAGTGCTGCCTGGTGAGGGCATTTTGTGTCCTTCTTCCATTCAAATACCTCAGAGCCTGGTGAGCTAAGTGGGAAGAGGCATGCTTACTTTACAGGTGACGCAGTGGGGGCTTGGGAAGATAGGCACCTTGCCTACATCACAGAGTAAGTGGAAGAGCTGGGAATCAAACCCAACATGGCAGACTCTGAGATCCAGACTTTTTCACCCCATGCTGCCTTCTGTGGAAGCTTCTGCTATATATTTGGGGGTGAGAGAGGGGCAGATTTTAATCTCTCAGTATGCTTGTAACTCCTTCCTGCTTTTGAGTGGCTGTAGGTACGATAAACTCCACGGCCATGGTGCAGTCATCTATCTCTGAGACAGGACAGGCGGAACGTGGGTCTGCAGGTGGCCCTTGCATGGCGGACGCCTGTGTGCACTCGCCTGTCTGCACACAGGCAGCACCAAGCAGCTTAGGATTGTCTCTGCAGCGTCTGTACAAAGTGTCAGTTGTCCTCTGCCCCTCGGGAGATGCTTTGAGAATTGTCCTTGTCTTTCAGGAAGAACGTAAGTTGCATCTTCATTTGGATAAGACACCGCCTGCATTTGGAATCTATTTATTCTCTAGTCTCCAAGGTAACAGCAGAGGTGGTGATCACAGAAACCCTCACTTGTGAAGGAAGAGTGCAGAGAGAGGACAAGAAGGTCATTTTCCAGTTTGGGGTATACTCTCTTGAGGCCTGGTGGCCCTGCTTGAGTGTACTGGAAGTAAGGCAAAAATGGGAAAAATGAACTGCTTAATGTTCCCAATTTTGCAAAGAGTTACTGTTACCATTTTCCTTTCAAGTAAATAGACAAGGTGATTTGAAATGAAAGCAAATATGGTCTACAGTGCAAAAGGTACTTTAAAGCTTTCACTTCTTTATAGTTTTTGTACTTTTTTTTTTTTAATGGAACACCACGGACATCAAACAGCAGAGCTATACACTCAGAGCCCAAACGATGCTTTACTCTGACGTTGTAAGTTATGTAGCTTCTCCAAAGCATGTGTGGTATGGTTTAGTATTTAGTTTTTTTGGTAGAATCAATATGATAACCTTTTTTTGGTAACAGATTATTGTAAAATGAGTTTTCATCTTAGAAAAGACACCCAGATCTAGAATCTGAGAAGCAATTTTGTGTTGTGCCAATGCTGAGTCAGTAGTCAAATCTGCCAGCATTTCCCCTGATGTTTCTGCTGTTCCGATATTGCCTGGGAGGACACAGTTTGCATTATATAACAGAGAGCCTATCTTCCAGTAGGTGGCTCACAGCTAGAAAATCTACCGGGGGTGCAGGAGATGCAGGAGACACGGGTTTGATTCCTGAGTCGGGAAGATCCCCTGGAGGAGGGCATGGCTACCCACTCCAGTATTCTTGCTGGGAAAATCCTATGGACAGAGGAACCTGGCGAGCTGTAATACATGGGGTCACAAAGAGTCGGACTCGACTGAAGTGACTGAGCGTGCGTGCGCACAGAGAGCCCATCTTTAAGCTATGATGGCAGATCAGAGATGCATCCGAAAAGGTTCCACTTCGGATTCCACATGTCATTATTTCCTTTGGATTAATGAATGGGACTTCAGTTATTTCTAGAGAGCTTGTTTGAAGGGTCCTGGTATTTATCCCACAGAGGTTTGCTGCAGACATCTTTTGGTATGTTATGTATATGTGTGTGTATATAAATGTGTGTGTGTGTGTGTGTGTGTGTGTATGTGTGTGTGTGCTTAGTTGCTCAGTCATGTCTGACTCTTTGCATCCCCATGGACTGTAGCCTGCCAGGTTCCTCTGTCCTTTAGGATTCTCCAGGCAAGAATGCTGGAGTGGGTTGCCGTGTTATATATACACGTATAAACCTCCCTCCCTGCCTTCCGTTCTCCGTTCCTCATTCTTCCTTCCTCCTTCCTTCCTCATTCTTTGGCCCTCCCCTCCCTCCAGTCATGCGTTCATCCCACATCTATGAAACATGTACCAGGCATGATGCTGAGCACTGGACATTCACAGATAAGTAAATCAGAGTCAGCTCTCTGAGCAGCCTCAACCAAGCACCACAGGGACTAGTGAGGAGAGAATGAATGAGTTCAGAGTGCTGTGGAGGTCAGAGGGACCTGCCCTCTCTCTTGAGAAGAGAAGGCTGCCTGTTTACACGTGCCTGGTCCATCTCCTGGCAATGGGAGCACACGGGTTGAGCTGGGGAGAGAAAGGAGCTCCAAGGTCAAATGTGCGCCGCTCAGAAAAACCTCACCCACCTGCCAATAGGGCACTCCCAAGCTGTGTGATCTCAGCCATGTGACGTCACCCCTTGGTCCCCATTGTGCCCATCAATACATGGAAGCCCTTAGGTCAGGAGCTCTGCCCAGACCTTTCCCATCTTCCAGGCTTCAGAGTGGAGGCAGTGGGCTGTGTTTGCCTCTGTACACCCACTGCCTCAGAATCTAGTACTCCGGGAACTTTTCTGGCAGTAGTTTGAAAATCTCGCTTGTTGAAACCCAGTTTCACAGTTTCCTTGCTTCACTTCTCAAAGAGCCAGGGCATTTTATTTGCTACCCACTGCTTAATTGTGGTAACTCTCAGCACAATTAAGGTCTTATTGAGGAAGAAAAGGCTTTGATCACCTTTAACAACTCTTGGAAATCCCTCTAAGTGCCTCTGCTAATTCTCACCTCTTTTAATAGTGTGGGTATGCTCAGTCACCCCTGTCCCACCCTCTTACAGCCCCTGCCTATAGTTCCCAAGGCAGAGATGTTCACTGGCTTAATTATCGTGAAAGCTATTGTTAAAATAATATCTGCAATATCGATAGCACTGGGTTTCCAAGTGCAGCTTGCTGGAGCGAGCCCGGCTGTGAGCATGTAATTTGGAGCCGCATCCCCTGCCCAGAGCTGAAGGGCTTCCTCGCGCCTTGTGTGGCACAGTCAGTGGAGCCAGAGCCCAGCTCTGCGTCTCAGTCCAGGGGATTCCAGGGAGAATGATGGGGCAGGCATGGCGAAGGAGAGGCTCAGCCTGTCCAGCCTCTTGCGGTTCTTTCAGGAGCACAGAAGAGATGTGCCCACTTGATGTCAAATGAGGGGAGGTGCTGTGGGGGCAGGGAGCACTGTGCTCTCAGGCTCAGCCGCCCTCACGCCTCACCTTTTCTATTTCACATTCAGTGCTCCCATTTCATTTAGTTTATATTTTCTAACTTCTCCATCTCTCTCTCTTTTTTTTCTGGTGTTCTTTCTCAAGCCTATCGAGCATTGTAGAAAAGCTTTTGTATACATATTTATTGGAGAAGGAAATGGCAACCCACCCATTGCCATTCTTGCCTGGGAAATCCTGGACAGGGGGAGCTTGGTGGGCCATCGTCCACGGGATTGCAAAGAGCTGGACATGACTGAAGCAAATAAGCATGAATACATATATATATTCATAATATGCTTAATATATATATTTTGGAAAACATGAGTTTTTGCCTAAGTAAAAAAATTTATGACATTTTGAGTCATTTGCTTGACTTAGTATGGATAGAATGCTGTATTTCTAATTAAAAAATAGATATGCAACAAGGAACAGAGGTTTACTGTATAGCACAGGGAACTATAGTCAATATCTTATAATTATCTATAATGGAAAATAATTTGAAAAATAGTATATGTGTTTATATATATATAAGCACACACACATATATATAAACACATATATAAATGAATTAACTTGCTGTGCACCTGAAAAACTGTAAAACAATTATACTTCAATAATGCAATGAAGTGAACTAAAAGTCACTCAGCTGTGTCTGATTCTTACAGTCCATGGAGTTCTCAGGCCAGAATACTGGAGTGGGTAGCCTTTCCCTTCTCCAAGGGATCTTCCCAACCCAGGGACTGAACTCAGGTCTCCCACTTGCAGGGAGATTCTTTACCAGCTGAGCCACAAGGGAAGCCTAATAAAATATATATATATTAAAAAAAAAAAAAAGTGACATTTTGAACGAGTGGGGTTTTTAGTTTTTTAAATTAAATTAATTTTCGTTGGAGCATATGCTATACAATGTTGTGTTAGTTTCTGCTGTACAGTGAAGAGAATCAACTCTATGTATACATATATCTCCTCTCTCCTGAGCCTCCCTCCTTCCCCACCCACCCCCGTCTCACCCCTCTGGGTCATCAGAGCACCGAGTTGAGCTCCCTCTATTATATACCAGCTTCCCACTAGCTATCATTTTCACACATGTTAGCATATGTATGTCAAACCTAATCTCCAAGTTCATCCCACACTCCTCTTCCCCCAAAGTTTAGTTAATGTTTGAGATATAGTCAGGCCAAAAGATCAGACAACTGTCATTGAAGAGGTGGTTTGTTACTCACAGTTCCCAAGGAGAGGGGCCACACCATGCCACAGTGGGCCACGCAGGGAAGCACCAAGGTTGGTCAACAGGGCCGGGGTCTGGAGAGAGAGGGACTGAGGGCAGGTGTTGCTGTGGGTCCACAGGAAGGAACTGATGAAGCCGAGTGAGAATCATCTCAGTGAGATCTGGGCTGTCCCTAATCACTTGGCATCTGGTCCTGGAGTGATTAGGGGAGGTGGCCAATGGCTAGGAGTGTGAGAGCTGATAAAGGAGATATTTGTGGTGCGGATTCATTGGTTTGTATTTGAGAAGCACTCTCATGGATAAGTTGTTTATTTTCTCTATGGATTGGCTAATCCTGGAAGGGGCAGTTCCTCCAGGCAATCCTGGTCCAGCAAGGCCCCAGAGGTCAAAGCATCAGAAGACAGAAAATGAAAGACATGGTCCACGCATGAGGACATCGTGGCCTGATAGACAGCACCTGGCCAGGGTCTTAAGAGTCACTCATTCTGCCTTTTCTCTCCTGCCTACACCCAGTCCCTTACCCAGGACCATTCTACTTCCAGGATACATCTTGAAGCGGATCCTGTTCTCCATTTCCATTGCTCCCTCCTGGTCCAAGTCACCAGCCTGCCTCACCTGGGCTGCAGCGACACGTTCCCACCTGGTTCCCCTGCTTCCACTTTCCTCCTTCTATTATCAACCTCTACTCAGCAGCCAGAGGGCTTCTATAAGTCAGATCTTACCACTCGTACATCACCTTGCTTAAACCCATCCAGTGGTTTCCCATTGCACTTGGAATGAAATCCAGACTCATTTCCATGGCCCACCAGGCCCTACTAGCTCGACTCCGTACCCTCTGTCTCTCCCACCTCCCCCTGTGCTCCAGTCTCACAACCTGCAACACATCAGGCACCACTAGCCTTTTCTTCCTGCTCCCCTGGCAGCTCCTCATTCTTCAGGTTTCAGCGTAAACGGTACCTCCTTATAGACATGGATCACTTCAGACCCATGATACCTAAACATCCCTTCCCACATGTCTCTGAGACTGACATGTCTGCTGATCACTAATTTTAATGGTTAATTGACTTGTTTCCTTATTTTCTAGATCACTAATAGACCAGTATAAGGGTTAGAAGCACACTTCTGGGGTCAGAGTATCATGACTGATGCCTGACTACACTGTTCATCCACTCTGATTTCAGACTAGCTATTTAATCTCTGCGAGCCTCAATGGTTCCGTCAGTAAAATGGGCATAAGATTACCTGGAGAATACCCATGAAAAAAAAGCACACATAAGGAAGTACCCGTTTTTGAGGATGACATGAGATGCACCATGTAAAGTGCAGAACACTCAGTGTTCTATGAAGATGAGCTGCTATCATCGTCGAGATCCAAGCTCTGTGAAGAGAGGGAACATTTTGTGTTGCTCACTGTGGCCTCCCCAGTCCTTCACGCTGCCTGGCTCATGGAAGGTTCCAGTAAACACCTGCTGAGTGGGTGATAAGCAGCCCTCTTGGGTGGTGTTTGGCTCAGGTACACTCACTGCCCCATCATTCCTGCAAGATGAGCCCTCCTTTGAAGGGAGAGAGAAGTGCAAGGGCCCTGTGGGCAGCAAGGATATTGGGGCTGTCTTCTCTACTGGGGACAAGCCCACATCCCAGAACTCAGGTCACTTGGCTTCTGGTTTCTCATCTGCCCTGAATATCTGTGCTCCCTTAGGAAGGCCACCTGATAAGCTCTCTGGACTTCAATTTCCGAAGTTCAAAAGGATGGACTGGACCAGATGACTTCTAAGACCACTTTCAACCCTGACACCTTTTTCCCTTTAAAAAAAAAAACAATACTTTTTTTTTTTAAGATATGTCACATACTCTTAAATTTATCCAAAGTGTACAGTGTTTTATAGTATATTCATGGGATTGTGTAATCATCACTGCAATCTAATTTTAGTGTATTTTCATCACCCCCAAAAGGAAACCCACACTCATTAGCGGTCACACTTCTTTCCCCCCACCTCAGTCTTCCACCCCTCGCTCCCAGTAACTAGTAATCTATTTCTATAGATTTGTCTATTCTGGACATTCCATAAGTGGAATCATACAATATGTGAACTTTTGTGATTGACTTCTTTCATGTAGCATGTGTTCAGGGTCCATCCGTGTTGTATCATTAATTCATTCCTTCTTATTCCATTGTGTTGTATCATAATTTACTTATCCCATTTATCAGTTGATGAATATTTGGGTTGTTTCCACTAGTTGGCTATTATCAATAATGCTGAAATTGCACCTCACCATAGTTCTGTTTAAGGGATTTAAAACATAAGTTTGTTTTAAGGGGAAGAAAAAGAAAGGAAAATGTAACTTGATTTTATGGAGTAAAATACTTGCCAGGTATTGTGTTATTCAGGTTAAAATATGTCATCCCATTTACTTTTCTCAACAGCTTTATGTGAAAGCTGCTACTGTCTCCATTTTCCAGAGCATGAAATTTGTGCTCAGAGATGTGCGTTTACTCGCCTGCAAACATCCAGTGCAGAACTAGGTCTGCCTAACTTTAAAGTCTGGGCGATTTCTACCATGCACAGTGATCTGTTTTCACACTTTTGCTTTCAAACATTTGTTTTCTGGTTTGCTTAGCTCTGACACAGAGGCCTCCCTGGTGGCTTAGACCGTAAAGAATCTGCCCACAATGTGGGAGACCCAGGTTCAATCCTTGGGTCGGGAATATCCCCTGGAAAAGGAAATGGCGACCCTCTCCAGTATTCTTGCCTAGAGAATCCCATGGACAGAGGAGCCTGGTGGGCTACAGCCCATGAGGTCATAAAGAGTCGGGCACGACTGAGTGACTATACTGACTGACCAGCTCAGACACTAGGATATAAGATTTTCCTTCCCATACATTTGAAAGTCATTACTCGACAGTTTCACTCTGACGCGTTTACTCTGATGGATTAGTGTGGTCCAAGGAGGAGAATCTAGGGTCTCTGTGCTGACAGTGACTTGAAGGATGCTGCAAGCAAGGGCTCCTCAGTGGGAGGAGGAAGCCTTGTCCCACCACCTTCTGAGGAAAAACAAGCAGAGCTATTTGACTCAATTCTGTTCTGTTGCAGTGCAGGGGTCAAGTGCAGTGATAGAGGTGAAGGCAAAACCTGCTGTTGTGGTTTTGTTGTTTTTTAATGATTCCAGATGGGAAGCTAAAATGATGAATTTCTGAAAATTAGTTTAAACACTCATTTTTTTCTGCTTCCAAGTTGGCCTCAGGCAAAACAGCATTTTTATGTTTCAAGACTGAAGTTAGAGGGAGGCGATGTGGGATGACCGCGGTGGACACGCTGCAGGTCAAGGGAAGGTGGGTTTTAGGCACACGAGTTTTCAATCTGCCCCTCTCCAGCTGGTCCCTGCAGGTGGGAGGCAACCCAGAGGGGAGGAGCCGTGGGGGGTTGCCCAACAAGAGAGACATATACGTGCAAGAGTTGTCTTCGTTGGCAAACACCGGCAATGCTGCCTTTCTCTCGCTAGTCCTTGAGTGCTCTGCCTTTCCCCCTTGTTTTGCACAGGGAAGGGAATCAGGGTGGGGGGAGGAGATGAGGCTGGCCAGGCTCTTATACAACTGCCATCCAGACTCTTGTACAGTGGTGCTCATTGCGGGCAAGCCCCACCTGGGTGGTTGCTGGGAGGTGTTGAGGAGGAGGATGTGTGTCTCTGCCCATGCAGGATCCTTCTCCGAGACAGAGATGAAGCTGCGGTGGCCCCCACAGTCCCTAACTCTCCTCCTGAATGGTGGGGCAGAATGCAGGCTTGCCCAAGGCTGGATGGCGAACAAGGCAAAGATTACCTCCAGCTCTCAGCCTTCATTCTCTCTTATCTCTTTCCTTTCTCTCAATGCCCATATGCCCTTACCACTTATTCTTTTTTTAAGTTTTTTTTTTTTTTGATGTGGACCATTTTTAAAGTCTTTATTGAATTTGTTATAATATTGCTTCTATTTTATGTTTTGGTTTATGGCCCTGAGGCTTGTGGGATCTTAACCACCAACCAGGGATGGAACTCTCACTCTCTGCATTGGAAGGCAGAGTGTTAACCACCAGGGAAAATCCCTCCACTTATCCTTATCACTTGCTTTTGCTTTCCTTCTATCAGTCTTTCCTGAAGTTAGGTGTTCATGTTTCTGTTGTATTGGCACAATTTTTTACCTGGTGTTTGAACCATTGCTGATTTGAATAGGTATCTAATTTAATGTTTTTTGTTGTTGTTGTTGTTTTTTACCAAAAAGATGAACTAAAATCCTGATTTTTCATGGCTGTTATCTCATAGGATGTTGTTTTAGGTAGGGTCAATGTTAAGTTGCTTTAACAGAGTACACTGTGTTTTTTTTTTCAACACTATTAAGCGATTAACTCGGTTCTCACACTCTCTACCTGGAGATGGTGTCAGATCTTATAGGTTAGGGTCTCAGTCCTACAAGACTGCCCCTCCCAACCAATTTCAGATGCCAACAGTAAGTCTAGGTTGTCACTGGTGCTTCTGGCCAACTCACTATAGATCAGAGGTTCCTGTGACCCCTCTTCGGTTTGATTAATTTATTAGGATGGCTCACAGAGCTGAGAAAAATGTTTACTTACTAGGTTACCAGTTTATTGTGTGTGTGTGTGCATATGTGTATATGTGTGTGTGTGTTCACATTGTGTACACTCAGTTGTGTCTGACTCTTCACGACCCCATGGACTGTGGCTTGCCAGGCTCCTCTGGCCATGGAATTTTCCAGGCAAGAATACTGGAGTGGGTTGCCAGTTCCTTCTCCAGGGAATCTTCCCAACCCAGGGATTGAACTCTCGGTCTCTTTCATGTCCTGCATTGGCAAGCAGGTTCTTTACCGGGTGAGCCACCAGGAAGCCCCACCAGTTTATTATAAAAGAATCTAACTCAGGGTCAGCCAGGTGGAAGAGGTGCATTGAGCAACACATGGGGAAAGGCCTTGGAGCTCCCAGGCTCTCCAGGTGTGCCACTCCCCCAAATACACAAGTGTTTACCAACCTGGAAGCGCTCTGAACCCCCTCCTTTTGGATTTTTAAGGAGGCTTCATTGCGAAGGCACAGTCGACTAAGCCATTGACTACTGGTGACTGAACACAATCTCTAGCCATCCCCTCTTCCCTCCCCAGCTATCAGAAAGTGGGGAAGTTCCAACCTCTGATCACATGGTTGGTCTTCCGGGCAACCAGCCCCTCCTTCTTTGCCCCTCATCCCTTTAGGTGGCCCAAGGGCTTTCCAAAGGTCATCTCATTGACATAACAAGACACTCACAGGCTCATTTCATAAGAACTTTCAAGGTTTTAAGATCTCTGTGCCAGGAACAGAGATGAAGACCGAATACACATTTCTTATTATAAATCACAATATCACTCAAGGGGATCCCCGAAATAAATATCCTAAATCCCAAGAAGTTTGTTTGTCTGCAGTACAGCTGTCTCAGACTTAAGTCCACGGACTCATTTAGGAGCCTGGATTCTTCCCATTGTGTTGCTTTGTCATCCTCTCTGGCATCATGCTCTTCTGAAGGACTGAAGCTGCTACACGACCTTGCTGTTTCTCACTTGTCAGAAGGGGCGGAAAGGGACCTTCATGTCGAGGGGGTTTCCTTTCAATAGATGGAAGCTGCATCTATTACTTCTGCTTACATTCTCATGTCACACGGCAGTACTCTTCTGCAAGGGAGGCTGCCTGTCTGGTTCCCAGCCGCTATCACCCAGGCGTAGGTCACGCTATCACCTTAAGGAAAAGGGCAGAATGGAAAGCAGAACACATCGGCCATCTCTGCTGCAGATAAAGTGCTAGATATGAATTTAGTACAAATTGTACACAGATGGAGCAAAAACTGACAAGGAAGTAAGGGAATGCCTGAGGCTTAGAAGTATTGCATGTGAATGATGGATAAAGCTTAAGGTCTTCCTTCTGTCAAGGGTATTTGCTTTTAAACAAAAGATGAATTGAAATGTACCAGAAAGAGGGCTGGGGCTTGAATCAAACCACATGGGCGCTAACTTTTCTGTCTTCCTTGGGCTGTGTGCTCTGGTCGTACTCAGTTCAGTTCAGTTCAGTCGCTCAGTCGTGTCCGACTCTTTGCAATCCTGTGAATCACAGCACGCCAGGCCTCCCTGTCCATCACCAACTCTCGGAGTTTACTCAAACTCATGTCCATCCAGCCATCTCATCCTCTGCTGTCCCCTTCTCCTCCTGCCCCCAATCCTTCCCAGCATCAGGGTCTTTTCCAATGAGTCAACTCTTTGCATGAGGTAGCCAAAGTATTGGAGTTTCAGCTTTAGCATCAGTCCTTCCAGTGAACACCCAGGACTGATCTCCTTTAGAATGGACTGGTTAATTTTGGTTTTGGCTGGGTCATAATTTGCTCTTATAGCATAATCTGAAAAACACCAATTTATTGAATGAATGCTGAAGCCCCTTTCATTGTTAAAGTGTCTGTGTCTCATTGTAGAGCTTCATCCTCAACAATGTATAGGAAAGGACATTTTTGGAAACATGGGTGTCTCAAGAAATCTGCATAAATCTGCCATCTAGATGAGCTGTGAACATGTATGCTCTCTCTTTTCTCTCCACCGCTGCCCTTCTCCCTCACCCAATCTCTCTCTCTCTCTCTCTCTCTCTCTCTCTCTCTCTCTCTCTCTCTCTCTCTCTCACACACACACCCCAGATGGTGATTTTGTAAATTGATGCCTGCTAAAATACATACCCAGGTCGCTCCTCTGTGTCTGCCCCTCACCTCCAATGGGCTACCTAAGATATGTACCTCTGAGACAGTTCCTGTTATTGCTGATTAGACATGGTCTCTTTCCTCCCAGAGAAATTCTGGGCTCCATTTTTGTTCTGCTCTTGAGAGTTGGGTGACCATTTCCCTTTCGCTGGTCAATGGTGAGAAACCCGCTGTTTTTCAGCAGTTGGTCAGTTGAGGTGCACTGCTTGGCAAGTTACTGGACGATATAAATGAATAAACGGTACCCTACAGGGAAGGAGAAGCCCCTGGCTTTGGCAGTGAGGCTTCCCTTTCTGTAAGGGCTCATCGCCTTTGGATTCTGCTTTCCTTCCTGTTCTTGGAGATCCTTTTACAAACAGCCATTGAATACTACTAAATCTGGATTTTTGTAGCACCTTAGAAAAATCATAAATAAAACGAGTTGCCGAACTTAACTCAAGAAACCTTCAAAGAACTCATCCTAAGCTGGGCACAGCTCTGCATATACTGAGCTGCAGAGAGAAACGAGACACGGTCCATTCCCTCAGTTGCTCATGAATCTTTCCATGACGGTTTAGAGCTCTTTGCCCTGAGATAGTGGGAATGAACAGTAGTAGTGTTCAGAGTGTTTTATGGAGCTCTTGATTTCCAGAGAAACTTGACAAGGATTCATGGTTACTTTACGAGTGGAGTTAAAACTTTAAATATGTTTATGAGCTTGTGAATGTTCTTCTAAATCATAAGGATGGTAAGGAAATAATTTCTTAATCTAATTCCTTTCTACTCTTCTTGCTCATAAAACTTTAATCAAGAGTGATCGAAGATCATAGTAGGAAACAGTATAAATGTTTTCAGTTATAGTCATCAAGAGTTTTAAATTCAACTCTTTTATTAGCCTGAGGAAAAGGAAAGCATTCACAAATCTATCCTTAAGGCTTTTTAAAAAATCATAGTTGTCATTTTATTATTTTTTCTAATAATAATGATAACAGTAATAATGGTAAATGAGGCAGCTTTTGTTGGTTTTGAGTGTGGACTTGGGAATCAGATAGACTGAGTTTGAATCTTAATCCTACAACTCGCCAGTCCTGGGGCCTGGGAGAAGTCCTCAGTTTTTTCATCTGTAAAATGGGTGTCAATAATGTATACCTTTTAGATTGTTGTGAGGAAAATAATATTTCTAATGCACTTAGAAGAATGCCTGGTATACATTAAATACCACAGTAGTGTGTATTGAATGAATGAATAAATAAATGTAAAAATTCAAATCCCTTAATACTAGTTATTGACTTTAACATGGCATCAATTTCTTACTATTTGTTATGTGTATACTCTGTTCATATGTTTGTTTTTAAAACCTTATCTCTTGATCAACTTTGTGCAATTCAATTTTCATACACAAATATTTTGTGACTTTAAAGGTTTTGCAAAAGCTCTGGGCTATGTGGTTTCTAAAAATATCATTTGTCAGTAATTTGATCATTTTCTGAGTGCAGCAAAATTCTGTGGGATCTTATAGAGACATCAGGTTTTAAAAGCGAGTCTAAGGCATTTTGTAAATCTTACACCATGACTGTGAAATAGGCTGTTCCCCTTTTCCATTTTACCTCCCTCAGACTGACTGATTCATTGATTAATGCAACTAACATTTCCATGTGGAAAACACTGAATACATTTTGTCAGAAAATTCGTGAATCTGTGAAAGATCTTATAGTCCAAAAGGGAGGAAAAAACCCTTCATCACTATAGTACAAGGTAAAGAGTGATAAGGACTGAAAAGATACAAATGTAAAGTTATGGTGTTTCAAAGGAGAGAGATTATTTCCAAATGACAAGCGTCACTGGCAGAAAAGATGGCTTTATTAAGCTGGGGCTTTAAGGGAGAGCTCTAATCTGCGTGGAGGTGGGATGGGAGGCAGCAGGAAGAGACAATCCCGGGTCAGTACTGCACTGGTTTAGTTGGAAATCCTCCTGGGACGTCCAAGTGCAGGGGACACGGGGGGCCAGGCACCTCTGAGGGAAGTTAGGGTAGATGTAAACTGTGGGTGTCACGTGCTTCTAGGTAGCATTTAGGCATGAGGGCTGATGAGAATGGAGAAATGTAGCTACAGAAACAATTCAAAGTCCTTCTTGAGGAAACATACATTCTTTCACTGTATATATCCTTTGAGATATAAACATTTTACCCAGTCGCCTTTGGAAACTCTAACCCAGATCATCCTCAATTCCTAAGACTAAAAAAAAAAAAAGAGGAAGAGGTTTTTAAAAAATACACCCTGCTCCCAGTTTCCATAAGATTGCTTGTCAAGGACAGATACAAATCTTAAGTGTCTACAAAAAGCTTTAGCCATCTGATCAGATAAACTTAACAAGTATGGTTTCCAATAACTTTAAAGTCATAAAACTGAACTGGGTAAGAGTTTCCAGAATTAATGAGAAAACTGGATTTAATCAAAACAAGTATTAATTACATGGGACTGAATGAATTCCTTAATGTTTTGTTTCTCCAGGTTTAAAGAAGCCCTTTTCTTTTCTCTTAAAGCTAAGAGTAATTTGGTAAAATATACTGTTGTAAACAAAGATGACACGTTGACTTTTCTCCCTACCTGATCCCTCCAAAATTCAGAAGCCCTTGAGTTTTATTTTCGTGGCAGTATAGTTAGCGATTTATCTAAGTTCAGTATAAATCTATTCTCCTTATAAGAGGATGTGGTTAGAAAATTGGCTATATTACTAAGGCTTTTACTGGAATGTAATATTTGAGTGAGATATGCATAGACTCAGATAGGACCAAACAGTTTTAAGGAACTGCTTGAACTTTGGATTGGCTTCCTGGCCTCAAGAGGCTTTTAAGTGTTCAATCTGAGATTCTTGGTAAAAGTCCCAGCAAAGCAGTTTGAAAAAGAGCTTAGAGAGTCAATCACTAGTCTTGTTGCACTTATGTAAATAATAAGCCACACTTAATACAAACAAATTGTTTTATTGTGATGATCCTTGAAAATAAAGAAATCGGAATAATTGTAGAGAGAGAAAAATGATGCTTACACCCTTGTCTGTATTGGATTATATTCCTTTTAATTGTCTTGAGGTTTTATTATGTACTTGTAAATTGTACTGGATTCTGAAATCTTCCAGTTTCCTCAAATATTTGGCTATAACTCTCCAAAGCAACATTTCCGTTTTCCCTCCACTTCTGATTTGCAATCAGTAAGAATAAAGACTACTCTAAAATCTTTTCTGGAAGGGACTATTCCAGGTCTGGGCTTCCCAGGTAGCTCAGTGGTAAAGAATCTGCCTGCAAATGCAGGAGACACAGGTTCGATCCCTGGGCCAGAAAGACCCCCTGGAGTAGGAAATGGCAACCTACTCCAGTGTTCTTGCCCGGGAAATCCCATAGACAAAGGAGCCTGGTAGGCTACAGTCCATGGGGTCGCAGAGTCAGACATGACTGAATGACTGAGCACAAACACATTCCAGATCCTCCTTTCTGCCCAAATGGCAGCCAAACGTCAGGGACTCGAGCTGTGGATACACATCTCAAAGCTGAAGAAGGCTTCACTTGACATATGGTCCTGTAAGGATGCTATAAAGAAAATTGACTAGGAGGAAGAACAGCTGATGTCAGCATAGACTGCTTCTTCCTAAGACTCTTGATCAAGACTTCTTACTTTAAATAATCCTTTTTTTTTTTTTTTCCTTCCTTTCCTTTACTCTGGCATTGGCCTGGAAAGATAATGCCATCATTGTATATCCTGGACTATTGCTAAGGGCTTTGGGGTTAAGCTTTCCAATTGCTAAATTTGTCCTCAGAAAACTCTGATCTGTCCAGATGTTAGAGACCCTGTGGTCTGTCTCCCTGTCTCTGGTTTACAATCCCAAACTCGGGGAACTCTGTTTCCAGGCTCTGTACAAAGAAAGGGGCACAAGGCAATGGTAACCAGAAAAAACTGCCTGTTTGGTCTTGTGACTCTTACAGTTTTACTGGCCTCTGTGGCTATCACTTTTCCAATCCTGAGTGACAGAGTCAAATGGAATTACTGGGAAGCATTCACGATTCAAAATGATCTCCCTTTGAGAGATCCCTACTTCCTTGGTTAGGAGCAAAAGTAAGTGAGAATATGGTCAGAAACCCCTCCTTAACTTGAACGTATTGCAGAATCTGCTACTAAAGCAATGACTGCTCAACAAAAAAGTCCTTAAGCTCTCTGGTCAAAGTTGTTGTTGATCATAGGATATGTGTGTGTACGTACTCAGTCATCTCTGACTCTGAGACCCTGAGGACTTGTAGCCCCCACGTTCCTCTGTCCATGGGATTTTCCAGACAAGAATACTGGAGTGGATTGCCATTTCATCTTCCAGGGGTTGAACCAGTCAGTGTCTCTTTCATTTCCTGCCTTGTAGGTGGACTGTTTACCACTAAGCCACCTAGAAAGCCCTGATCAGTGGATAGCCATTGATTATCTTCTGGTTGAGCCAGGAAGTGTTTGTGCTGTGGCTAGCGCCACCTGCTACACCTGGATTAACACTTCTGGGGAAGTTGAAACTCAGCTACATTAAGATCATTGAGCAAACCTCTTGGCTTAAAAAGGTGACTCCTTTAACAGGGTCTTTATTTGACTTATGTGATTTTGATTGGTTTCGGTCTTGGGGACCATGGCTCCAAAGTGCAATCCACATATTGGGAATTATCCTGCTTATTATAATCATAATAATCTCCCTGGTGCTTTGTATTCTCTCAAAAACTTTAAATGTGTGTTTGGAGCTGCTCACTACCAAGCAAGTGAGCTCACTAAGACTAGAACACCAGAAAAGGAACAAAGGGCATGACAGACTTAAAGATTCTAAACCTGCGGCTGTGGCCTGTGACTGTCAACGGGGATCAAACAAATGTACGTGATGAATGGAGAAATTTTGTTCACATCTCTCAGTTAAGCTGAGAGTCTGATAGGGGAGAATTTTTATAAAATAAATAACAGGTCTCAAATGGAGTCCCTTGTGCTAAGCCCCATGTCAGCAAGCCCCAAGACTTGATTCTCAACCAGAATGCAGTTATAATCTCCCTGAGGAATGCAGTCTTAACTGGTCAGTCTGAAATTGTCTGGTCAGCATCAATAATCTGCCCCCTAAACCCCCTTCCATCTCCGGTAGGTAGGTTCCTAAGCCTGAAATTAACCATTCTTTTTCCCCTTCTGCTATAAAAATCTTCTATTTTGTATAGCTCCTTGGAGCTCCTAGATGGGGTGCTGCCTATTAATTGATTAGTAAAGTCCATTAGATCTTTAAATGTCTTCTGGTTGAATTTCTGTTATTTAACAGGTGACATATTCACTCACCTACTAAGTACTATGCACTTTCTAGGTGCTGGGAGGACCATGACAGACAGGATAGAGACCTTATTCTCTGAGGGTGGAGACTCTAGGGATGCAGGGGAAATGGGGATTAATCAGCGGAAGAGCTCACAGGAGAGAACTTAGCATCCTCTTCTCTGGAGGACAGACTCTCATCTATCTTGGAGTGTTTAATGAGGAAGTTGTCTTATTTTAGAAAATAGGAAAGAAGTAGTGACTGGAAAGGTAATATTTTTAAAGAGGAAAGTTAAAGAAAAAGGCTGTAAAATACTCAGAATGTAATGAATGCATAGTCAATTGTCATTAAGAGGGAGACTAAACTGGCAGGGGATTATTATTTTTTTAATGCTTCTCTGGGAAGAAATAGTGTGGAATAACTGAAAATCATGCAATTAGAGCAGGAGTTTTGGCATCTTGCTTGAAGCCTGCTGAGCTGTTAGGCATGTGACTGAAGGTCGAGGAGGGTATGCAAGTAGATATGGATTAATAAACACACTGGAGTGTCTTACTGAGATAGTAATATTTGGATTATAAAGCACTTTTAAAAACTATTTGAGCCCATGATTAATTGAGGCTCACAAATTTCAAGCAGTGAAATGTGTTTTACTGCAATTGCTATTAAGAACTATCAGCTATCCGATTCCTTGATTTCCCTAGTGAATTTTATAATCTAAATTAAACAGAGAATGGTATAAATTTTCCCTTTTTTGGGTAGCTGATTAAAACCAATATCATCTCCATATACGATTACATAGTAGTTATATCTCACTCCATGGAACAATTTATTATGGATCTGATTACTTTCAGTATTTTTATGAATTGATCATAAGCCAATTTGAAAACTGACTGATCTAAAGTAAGTTCAATAATAACAGAATATACTGCCTGTAAGAATTATTAATGAAATAAATCAGGATGCATGGAAATTAGCATCGCTCCTTGTATAAATTATGTTGTCACGAGGCTGTAAATCACTGCCTGTAACAGATTTCTAGCTCCAGATGTAATCTTGTACTGGGGCTTTATTACCAATTCATAACGATGCCTGAATAAGGGAAACTAGTTTCTGAACAGATTCTTCTTTGAAAATGTTTTAAAAAGAAAAAAAAAAGATACACAACTAGAAAGAGATTATGTAATTGTAAAAATACCTTGAAACGTGACTATTCTTTTAAAAATCAAAATAGCTTTACTTTCTTGAAGAAGCCTATATGCCATTTTAAGTGTGATAGAAGGTTACAAATGGAGAGTTTTCTCAAGTTTTTCTGGAAAACAATCCTTGCACACAAACTGCAGAGGCAATTCATCCTAAAAACCTTGAGATGCAGAAGAAAATGACAGAATATTTTTGTTCCCTCTAACTACAGCTGTCTTCTTGCATTACAGACAGAAACTAAACAGAGAGGAAACCAAAGAGTGTTTCAGGATGTTGTTTCATGAAATCACAAATCAGGAAGCAAAACAGCCTTCTTCTCGGAGGAAGCGGGGGCTGTTTGCTTTGACGCTCCTCACACACTCTCTCACAGCAGCGTTGGATTCTTCTCTGTGGGCCAGGAGACACAACTTTTTCCATCTTGCAGGAAAGGGTGACATCTATTTCTCCTGTTTCCTAGTTTTTTTTTTTTTTTTTTTGAGGGACCAGGGAAAATTTTTTATTCTCTGTGCAAGAATCAGTTGGATTAACTTTACGAAGTGTCTGTGACAAACCACAGACCACTGGGAAGTGGATAATTAAGGTCTGTATTTTTGAGGGAGGTATGTGTTGCTTCATTCTCTCTTTACCCCTTAGTTCAATCTCCATAAAGTCCAGGACCCCTTGTTCTCTTGCTCATGACCCTGAAGGGCTGCTGCTACTCATCTCCCAGTCGCCTGTGTGAATATTCAACAGATTGAACAATGGCTACCTTGATTTTCAAGTTCACTGTGCTTCACACATTCCAGTGGGTTTCTTCATGGGAGTCAGTGGTGGAACCTTGCAGGTCATGAGGGCACTTTTGGAAGTCCGGGCTTCAAATGCTTGACAGGGATCTCTGCTGCTGGCAGCGGCCCCTCCCCACCAGGTCTTTGGGATTTCTCCTCAAGACATGATAACACGTCTACGTGGCAGTTACCATTTCTATGTGTATGTGTCTTTCCCATCTTCTTACCATATACCTGTTCATTGCTGTATTTATTTTATCAAGGGATCTGAATTCATGCTGGTAGGTGAGCTTAGACAATGCAGAAAGAGAAAAGCAAATATTGTGTATTAATGCACATATATGAAATCTAGAAAAGCGGTACAGGTGATCCTATTTGCAGGGCAGGAATAGAGATGCAGATGTAGGAAATGGATGTGTGGACAGTGGGTAGGGGAGGGAGGATGAACTGGAAGATTGGAATTGACATATGTGCACTGCCATGTGTAAAACAGAGAGCTGGAGGGGACCTGATAGTGCAGGGAGCTCAGCTTGGCGCCCTGCGGTGACCTAGAGGGGTAGGACGGTGGGGGTGGGCAGGAAGGAGGTCCCAGAGGGAGACGATATATGTGTCTAGCTGATTCACTTCGCTGCACAGGAGAAACTAACACAACATCATGAAGCAACAACGTGCCCAGTAATAATAAAGGTAATGTTACACAGAGGAGGGAGTGGAATGGAGTCAATGATGAGGAGACTGAAAATGGGGCAAGAAGTGTGTTCTCAGGTGCACAGGAGGACGGGAAGGTGCCTGGAAGACAGGAATCTGAGTAGAAAAACAGCACTCTCTCAGGAGCTTAGGAATGCTGGCCAAAGAGGAATAATCTGTATGGATAAGGAGGCAACACCGCACAAGACTGATTGGACAAAGGCCAGCAGAGGGCTCTTGTGTTTAAGGGACACACTTTAAAAAGAATCATGAAGGGACTGTTTACAGAGTCCTTTCACAGAGATGGGGGAAAACAGACATTGTCCTAGAAGTTGAGACAGCAAAGCACTTAGATAAAATAGAAGACTGGGAAATGGGTTTTTCATGGTGTAGAAATGACTGCTCTGTACCTGCACATGGACCAAAATAAGAAGAGATCCCCCCACCCTTCCAAAAGTTGACTCCTGACTCTTCTCTTGTGTTACATGGTGCTCTCTCAATGACTATTTAAATTTTTATTTTTTCCATAAGAATATTTTTAAAAGAAAATGTATTAGCCTAAAATGACTTTAGTGATAGTTTTACATGCCTGTAGATGTACTCTTGCCTGAAAATTCCATGGACAGAGGACCCTGGCTGCAGTCCATGGGGTCACAAAAGAGTCAGACACAACTTAGCAACTAAACAACAAAAATACATTCATATATATATTACACTCATATTTATATATCTGTATTAATTTCATGTATATATAAAGTTTACACATAAATAATAAAATTATATATATAACCAATAACCTAATGTAATTTAATATAGTGATCACTCCTGGAAATATTCTTTTATTTAAAAGTCAGTATCAGTCCCTTAAGTACTTGATACTTTAAACAGAACAGTTCTAAGCAATGAGGATAGATGGTAACAAAAAGAGAGAAGATTTCTGCCTCATGGGGAGTATAAGGTCTTGGAAGATGAGTTCTATGGAGGAAAAAGAAGTAGATGAAGCAGGTAGCTAGGGGCAGAGGGTGTAATTTAGAAATGATGGTTAAGGAAAGTCTTGCTGAGAAGGGAGAGAGACTCTCTTTGAACAGAGACCTGAATGAGGGGACTTCACAATGCCAACTTTGGATGCTGTTGTAAAAGGCTTTAAATGGCTGCTTAAAAGGCCGTGCAGTCAATGGTTGTGTCCTGGAGGTCACAAATATACACCTATAGTATGAACAAGAAGTTATGGCAAATGTAATGACTGTTTTCATACCAAGGTTACTTGTGACTTACATTGAAATTTCAGAGACAGCATGAAACATGGATTCAAAAATACTCAGCCAAGTTAGGTGACCACAAAGGGCATTTTCATGGTAGAGGTTACAATGATGTGTAATAGAATACAAATGTGAAGAGCCTGATAAAATTGTTTCATGACATGTGTTATAGACTGAATGTTTGTGACTTCCACATATTTTTTATGTTGAAATTCCAAGCCCCAGTGTGATGGTATTAGGATGTGGAGCCTTTGGGAGATAATTAGGTTATGAAGGTGGAACCCTCAAGTTGGGGTTAGTGTCCTCATAGCAAGAGACCTGAGTGTTTGGCCTCATCTCTGTCCCCTCCTTGTAAGGACTCAGTGAGAAGAGGACCACTGCCCCTTGGGTAGAGGGCCCCTGATTTGTCAGTACCTTGATCTTGGACCTCCCAGCCTCTAGAACTCTCAGTCAGTGTTGTTTAAGCCACCCAATCTATGGTAATTTGTGATAGCAGCCTGAGCTAATACAGTATGTAAGAGTGGGACTGAGTCATGTCCCCAAATTAATACATTTTTTATAATGAGATCCTTAAGCTACATGCAAAGGTCAGTTTATAAATGATACATTAGAAGTACACATTTTCTGTAACAGCTACATCATCCATAAAAATCTGTACATTTAAGTTGGCCCCAACCTTTTCTTTTGGATCTTTTCCTTGGGAGATCAGGAGCTCATCTTATTTTGGGGGTTGGCTTATTTATGGACATAGCGGATAGGCCTGGCCCATGGACACATTGCAGATGGAAACTGCTGTTTTCTCAAACCTGCTGCACAGAATTTAGCAAGAAACAGGTGCTCCATGACCGTTTGTGGAATGCTGGCTGAAGCGTCTATCCCCAAAAGTAGTTTCCTTAGGCTGACTTGCATGTTAAACCATCTGCGAGTGGAAAACCTTCCCCAGGTTTTCAGCAGTGAAACTGCAAGCCTGAGGAGCGACCACAATAATCTGCTCAGTGTGAATGTGGATGGAGCAGAGGGTAAGACAGTATTACCTATGGGAAGCCTCTGTCGACTGCGTTGTCCAGGCTGGGTAGATGGTGGATGATGGGAATGAAACTCCAGTCTTCACATACTTCCAGTTGATATTCTGATGTGGGCAGGGTGGGCCTTACCCAGAATGGGGAGGACCCCCTAATGCATTTCTTGTGGCAGTTTGCCAAAGTGCCTGAAGCTTCCACCAGTAGGTCTCTTAGAGCCAGTTTGGGGTCCAGTTTCTCTCTTGCTCATTATCCTCTCAACACCCTTATTAAAGAGGCAAATGGGATGGTCAAAAGGGACTAGTTTTTTAACCAGGTCAGTTGACTAGTAGCCAAGAGGAGGCCTACTAGAATGCGACAAGGAGTAAGTTGAGTTTGAGTCGCCCAGATGGAACTGGAGTCTTGAGATCTCTAGGAGACCAGGGGCAGATGGAGGACCATGAAACTCTGAGGGAAGCAGAAGCATCTGTCTGATAGGCACAGTTCTAAGGTGGACCCCAGAGACCCTCTCCCTTGTATTATCTTCTCTCCTTGCCCGTGGGCAGATCTGAATAAGATGAGCTAATGTGCCTGTGGTTATGTTACATGGTGTGGTAAAAGGGATTTTGCAGACATAATTAAGATTCTGGGTCAGCTGACCTTAAGAGGGAGATCATTCTTGTGGACCTGATCACTGGAGCCCTTACATTCAGATCCAGAGGTCAGAGTTTAAAGGAGTCAGAGATTCGAAACATGAGAAGGTTTGATGTGCCGTAACTGGCTTCATGTTGGAGCGGACCACGTAGAAAGGAATGTGGACAGCCTCTGTTAGCTGAGCGCTATTATGCCCCCCTGACAGCTGGCAAGAAAACAGGAGCCTCAGTCCTGCAATCACAGGACCTGAATTCTGCCAACACCAAGAGTAAGCTTGAACCCGGATTTCCCCTTAGAGCCTCCAGACAGTGACTCAGCCTGGCTAACCCCTTGATTGCAGCCTTGGGAGACTTTGAGCAGAGAACTCAGCCATGCCATGCTGGACTTCTGACCTACAGGACTGCAAGTTAATAAATGGGTGGTGTTTTAGTTTGTGGTAATTTGTTATGCAGTAGAAAATGAATATATTTTGCTAATGTCATTTTTTTTCTTGATAGACACATTACTATTTTATCATTTTCCTTCTCTCCAGATGTGGCAGACTGTGCATAACATTTAGGTAGAATCATTCTGTTTTGTGGCTGGGGAAACTGAGGGTTGTGGGGTGCCCTGTCCTTTTCCTTCATGGCTATATACAGATCATGGTATAAAATGTGAGTGAGGTTTATTTATTTTTCCATTTGGTTTTGCATGCCAGAGGATTCAAGAACTCCTGCTTACTGCAACAAAAACCAAGCATAGGCACTAAAGAGCACATTTTGAAGCCCCTCTTATGGCCCTCTTCTCACTGTTTTGCTCCCTGGCCCTGGATCTGGACTGGTCGCCCTGAGAAGGCGCCCCCTCCACAAGGACTGCACCGCCACTGTGTTGGAGCGTAGTCTCCTCCTCACACAGGTGTGAGTTGTGCTTTCTGTCCCATTTACAGCCACCTAGGATTCTGACATTTTCCAGCCAGTCTGTCCCCTGGGGGCCTCTCACCAGCCTCTTGAACCTTCCTGTTCTCCAGAAGCAGCAATAGAGCAGCAGAGGTTTCATTTTCTCCTTATTCACAAGTGAAGGAGAGAGACCATGGGCCTGGCAACATAAGGATGCTATTGAATCAGTGCTTTTGCTTCGGTTGTGAACCCCAAGCCCCGAGGCTCAAGGTCATCCCAGGGACTCATCCCCTGAAAGCTCCGGCAAGCCCCAGGTGAACATTCAATCCATGTTAATTAAAGGCAGATCCGGGATTTAACGTCCCCAAACTGTGGATTCCAGCGCAGGTAAACTGTATTGAGACTGACAGTCAAAAAAGCCTTTAAGGTCAGTGAAGAAAATGGAATTTTAGAAATGGGTTAATTCAGCAGCGACTTTGGGGTCATGGCTGTCTTGGGCTCCCACACTCACACCTTACCGTTTCAGGAGAAATAAGAAGGGGTCAGATTAACTGCTCTACTGTGGTGGCAAGCACCATCACCACCTCCCGGGAGCTGGCTGTTTCTCTGCTGTGGCTCTCATTCCAAGCCTGCAGATTCTTTACCATCTGAGCCACCAGGGAACCTGATGGATATTTATAAAAATCTATGCATATAGTGATATGATGAGAATGTATATTTGGCCTCATCCCTGGTTCCTAGCGCAGAACTCCTAAAGCACTTGTCATTTCCTGAGAGTAGGGGTGAGAAGAGCATCTTTTGATGCTCATAATTAGCCCCTTTTAGTCATTCCTGGGTTTATGCTCATGAGGTGACTCTGGGTGGGCCCTCAGAGAGCTTCAGGATGGGGGCTGGTTCCTAGAGGAACTAACCACGTGACTAGAGGAATATTCAGCTCCAGCCCTCGACTTCCAAGTACGGAAGCAGGTCTGGAGATTGAGTCACTGGTGGCCAGTGAGTTAGTCTCCCAGCTGGGCTTGGCTCTTGGCTGTGAATTGGGTTTAGGTTTGCTTCATGAGCATTATTGTGGGGCCAGGCAGAGGGCTAGCAGGGATCTGATGGGGGATGCTCTTCTCAGGGCAATGGCAGAGGGGCAAGGGAGCAGAGGGAGATATAGGCTGCCGCTAAGGCCAGACTCAGACCAGGCACCCTGTTCTGTCTGCCCACATTTCGTCAGATAAGTCATGTGACTGTAGCCCCAAGAGGGATAAAGAAGTATACTCCTGCCTTGGGGGAGGAAGACAGGGAATCAATGTTTTTGAGCAGCAACCCAAGTTACCCCAGGGCAAAAGTTGAATATATGTGTGTGGTATGTCCCTGCCTATTCTTCCATGTGTAATCTCATTTGTACTCGACTCCTTGCGACCCCATGGATGGTAGCCTCCCAGGCTCCTGTGCCCATAGAACTTCCAGGCAAGAATACTGGAGTGGGTTGCCATCTCCTCCAGGGGATTTTCCAACCCAAGGACTGAACCTGCATGTCCTGCGTCTCCTGCAATCGCTGGCAGATGCTTTACCATTGTGCCGCTGTTTTTTGTTGTTGCTGGAATATAATTGCTTTACAATGTTGTGTTAGTTTCTGCTGTACAATGAGATGAATCAGCCAAAGCATACATATGTCCCCTCCGGGACCTTCCTCCCGCCCCCCACCGCCGCCACCTGCCCCTCTCGGTGATCACAGAGCCCTGGGCAGAGCTCTCTGCTTTATGAAAGCTTCCCACTCTCTGTTTCACACACAGCAGTATATATACGTCAACCCTACTCTCCCGGTTCATCCCATGCTCCCCTCCCCCTGCTGTGTCCACGTGCCTGTTCTCTATGTCTGCTCCTCTATTCCTGCCTTGGAAACAGCTCATCTGTGTCATTTTTCTAGATTCCACATGTATGAGTTAATCAGCACCCATGCAGTCAGGGAATTCTCTGAAGTGTTGAAAGGCAGTGTCTGGACATCCACATATGAGGACAAGTCAACAAACCAAGTCCTGAACTGCATTCAGCTGTTTCAGCCCCAAAGCTTGCCTTGCCTTTATTTCTGCTGCTCTTTATTCTGGCCTCTCCACATTAATTCAGGTCACTCTCTGTTAAAAAGCAAGACAAGACAGTGTTTCAAAGAAAAATGTTCTCTATGAAATATTTAAACATGGTTAAAACTACCAGCAAGATGGAGTTGAATGTTTTATGTGATAACTGGTGTTCAAATCTTGGTTCCCTTCGGGTAGGAAAGGAAGAACAGTGGTGGTAAAACCTGTACCCTGTGGTTCTTACTCGTCACCCAGAGCAGTTTTAGGCAGATTTTGTCCCTACACTCAAAGCCAAACACCCATGCTGAGATGTTGGCTTATCTTAGTGTAGTCAGTGAGAGGAATGGAAGTTAGTATTTCTGATACCTGTGATTCTAAGGAAAGGACTGAGGAAGGGGATGTGTGTATTAGTATTTGAGAATCTACCACAGATTGGAGACACTGGTTCAGAGAGGTACAGTAGTTTCCCTGAGGTCTCATGGTGAGAAAGAGGTGACGTATATGTGTGTGCCCTGTCACTCAGTCTGTCTGACTGTTTGCGATGCCGTGGACTGTAGCCCGCCAGGCTCCTCTGTCCATGGAATTCTCCAGGCAAGGATGCTGGAGTGGGTTGCCATTTCCTCCTCCAGAGGATCTTCCCAACCCAGGAATCGAAATTGTGTCTCTTGTGTTTCCTGCACTGGCTGATGGATTCTTTACCGCTCTGCCACCTGGGAATCCCCAGAAAGAGGTGAACCAGGATTCAGATCCCCAAAACCTATGTAATGACGCTTCTTTTCATACTTCAGTGGCTTGAAGTTCTCTGCAAGGCAGTGGCACCCCACTCCAGTACTCTTGCCTGGAAAATCCCATGGATGCAGGAGCCTGGTAGGCTGCAGTCCATGGGGTCGCTGAGAGTCGGACACGACTGAGCAACTTCACTTTCACTCTTCACTTTCATGCATTGGAGGAGGAAATGGCAACCCACTCCAGTATTCTTGCCTTGAGAACCCCAGGGACGGGGGAGCCTGGTGGGCTGCTGTCTGTGGGGTCACACAGAGTCGGACACGACTGAAGCGACTTAGCAGCTTATAGGGCAGGTTGCATAGACAGCTCACGTTTGTAACAATGCGACCTTATCCTGACCTTTCAGCTCTTCAGAACTTCTACCAGTACTAGTCAGCAGTCCCTTGCCCTTGGCAGCTCTTCGAAGGTGCCTCCTTAATATTCTCCAGGATGGTTCTTTCAACTCCTTCTCAGATGACACACTATTCACTTCTAGTTACCTCGGTTACCTTTTGCAGGTGAACTCTAGCCTTTCTTAGGTAGAAAGAAACGAAAAGCCAGAATCATCCTAAAAAGAGAGGGCAGGTCCACCTATTCATCTTGGTTCTACCAGGACTGGTGGGGAGATGGTGCATCATGCCACACAGAAGTCTGCCGGGGTCGGGACCACATGTGGCTGTGAGCTCTTGGACTCTAGCCCTGGTTTGGGTGCTCAATAGAGTAGCAGCCATCAAGTCTGACACCACGTCCTTCTCTGTGGCTATATATTTGCCAGATATCTATATGCTACTTGAGGAAGAGACACTGAAAAGGGAGGGTGAGCTGAGAGAAGACCTGGAGGGATCCCTCCCTTACCTCATTCCCTCACCTGATGAGTGTGTGATAGGACATAGCCAGTTAGTCCCGGGACAGCTCAAGAATATGAAATATGCCATTTGCACTCCTAAGGAGTCATGGCATGGGTTAAATGTAGGTCCCATGAGGTGTGGATTTAGGAATAAATATGCAAAATATAGAACATGAAGTCAGTGGAAAAGAAGGAAAATCACATGTTTCAAGGAGATGCAATTAGGTAATGGATTTGCTCTCTCTCATGCACAAAATCTCTGTGGCTTGACATACACTGTAAAACAATATCTTGTTATGGGAAGACCTTTTTCTGTATCTCTTAAGGCTTCAACTAGATCCATGTCTTTCCATCAGCTTGAGCACATGACGGCTTTGAACTTCCAGCCTTCAAGAAGTTGCTTGTGCCCTAAATGCATCAGTCAGTGCTTCAAAAGGGGATTTCAGCAAAAGCTGTATGTTTAACGCCAAATTTGTACCCATGTCTCCAGTTCAGATGTTGAAGTCCTAACTCTCCATACATCAGAGTGTGAACTTATTTGGTGGTAGAGTCTTTAAAGGGTATGACGTTGAAATGAGGTCGTTAGGTTGGGACTGAATCCAGTGTGACTGGTGTTCTTATGAGAAGAGGAGAATAGGACAAAGACAGGCACAGCGGGAAGATGATGTGAGGAGGCACGGAGGAGATGACCACTCACAGGTCAAGGAGAGAGTTCTGGAATGGATTGTCCTCTCACAGCCCTCAGGGTGGGTGTGGGGGCAGGCCTGCCAACATCTCAGTTAGACTTCTAGCCTCCAGAACTGTGACATGATACATTTCTGTTGTTTAAACCTCCCAGTTTATGGTACTTGGTTAAGTAAGTGTTAGTTGCTCAGTTGTGTCTGACTTTGTGTGACCCTCTGGACTGTAGCTTGCCATGCTCCTCTGTCTGTGGGGATTCTCCAGGCAAGAACACTGTAGTGGGTTGCCATTTCCTCCTCCATGGGGTCTTCCTGACCCAGGAATCAAACTCAGGTCTCCTGCGGTTTCTGCATTGGTAGGAGAGTTCTTTACCATTGAGCCACAGTCGGTAAAGAATCTACCTGCAATGCAAGAGATCCAGGTTCGATCCCTAGGTCGGGAAGATCCCCTGGAGAAGGGAATGCCTACCTACTCCAGTATTCTTGCCTGGAGAATCCCATAGACAGGGGTCTGGCAGGCTACAGTCCATGGAGTCTCAAAGAATCAGACACAACTGAGCGACTAACTTGGTTACAGCAGCCCTAGCGAATGAGTAAACCCATTCAGAAACACGCGCGTGTGCCAGATAAGAGCAGGGAAGAGAGAAAAGGAGAAAAGGATTTCTTTGGGATAGTTTGATTGTCTCACAGTCTATGTGGATATGATTGTGGCTGAGCTTGGGTGTGGAATAGGCATAACACATGGTATGTCCTTCATGGGTCACCACATTGAGTGATTGGTGTATTTCAAATATATAAGAATATCAATGATCAGCTCAAACTTAAAAATAATTCTAAAATGAGGCAGTGGTCATTGTTTAAAAATTTTGTTTTCATTTGCAATAGTGCAGCCCACAAAAGCATGATGGAGGTGCCAAAGGGAAGTGTGTTTCTTCTTGGTGAGAATTTATATTTATCTGGCCCTCCCTGCACCCCCGGAGGCCTCCTGCCCCAGCCCAGATCCTTCACAAGCTGGCTGACTGAAGGGAGCCCTAGGCCCTCTGAAAGCAGCTGCTGTGAATTCCTTTGGGTGGGGATTTGATTGGACTGTCTGTTTTTTCTGTTTTCTGTTAAGGTGAACTGCCAGTATGTGTTATGTCCAGACAACCAGCTTGTGGAAACCCAGAAAAAGCTGCAGAATAGAATGGAGGTAATCTCCTTGAAGTGGCTTGTTGGGGCTTCCAAGGTCAATGTGGAGAAGCTGGACTCCATGGCGCCCCTGAGATCTGAGCCGGGTGGCGAGAGTGCCCGGGTGACTTGCCCTGCTGGCCTCTGCACACACTGGGAAATCACAAAGAGCCTTTCTGTTTACGGCAGCCTGTGATTTGGCTTTCATCATTGGAGCCAAAGACTCGGCACTCTTAGGTAATAAAGGACACAGACATCAATCTCGAGGGAGAAGACTCCAGTTCCAGAATGTCCCTTTGTCCAGAAACAGCTGCGTGGAATTCAAGACTATCCAAGGATGTAAGATCACAGGATCACTTTCTTTCATTGTCTACTTGTTCGTCTGGGCACCACACTGTGCTTCTGCCATCAGCGGAGCTGCCCACCACTGGTGAAGGCGTGAGGCCTTAGGTTAAAGATTTATTCTTTTCTGCGGAGCCTCAAGTCGGTTGTTAACCCTCTCCTCACCTTTCTTTCATTAAAAAAATTTTTAAAATTAATTTTATTTGTAAGTATACATACAAAAATATATAAATCATACATAGATGACTTAAAAGAGTAATAAGCAAACAGCAGGGAGGCCAGGAGGCTTCACATGCTGCAGTCTACGGGGTTACGGAGTCAGACACAACTTAGCGACTGAACAGCAGCAAAGCAAACAACACCCATGTACCCATTTTTAACTCCAAGAATAAATACGATCTTCTTTCAGGGATAGTGTAATAATGTTGGTGGAATCTTATTTCTCTTTGGGATATAATCTTTTGACATGGCTGTGTTATCAAGTCAAGCTATGAGGCTTGAGGATAATAGAGTATAAGAAAAAATGACTAGGGTGTTGGTATGTCTTCCCACTAGTATACCAAATATTAGCAAACAAATTACTGTAGCAAATCTCTTTGTTAGTTGCATGAATGCATGTAGCCCAATTAAAAAAAAATTTCTGTTTCAAAGTCAGTAAGGATTGCTAGTGGTAAAGAACCTGCCTACCAATGCAGGAGATGTAAGAGACTTGGGTTCGATCCCTGAGTGGGGAGGACCCCCTGGAGGAGAGGGCATGGCAGCCCACTCCAGTATTTTGCCTGGAGAGTCCTGTGGACAGAGGAGCCTGGTGAGCCACAGTCCATAGGATCACACAGAGTTGGACATAGCTGAAGCACACTAGCACACAAGGATGTAACTGTGTAGAATAAGATTCATCCATCTATCCAATATTGAATTTATTTGTGATCCATTAATCAAATGTTGGGCTTCCCTGGGGGCTCAGAGGGTGAAGTGTCTGCCTGTAATGCGGGAGACCTAGGTTCAATCCCTGGGTCAGGAAGATCCCCTGGAGAAGGGAATGGCAACCCACTCCAGTATTCTTGCCTGGAGAATCCCATGGACAGAGGAGCCTGGTAGGCTACAGTCCCCAGGGTCACAGAGTCAGACACGACTGAGTGACTTCATGCTCACTCAATCAAATCCCTACTGCATGCCTACTGTGTTCCAGGCACTCAATAAACAGACCTAACAGGGGCGGGAGGAGGATGGGGGAAAGGGCAGGAGCAGAGCTGCTTCCCATGTGTCAGGGATTCTTGGCCCTTCTCCCATGGACGAGAGAAATTCTGACTTTGTCGCGGCTGGCAGATTGTAAGTTTTATGCTACAAAGTCATCTATATCACTTCTTGGCTCTAACCAATTAGGAAGGTCTGTCTTCTTAGATTCTCAGCTCGTCCACCTCCCTCCTCCATACTCCTCAATGGAGTACACCCTGGGAAAGAACCCTAGCAAACTCAGCCTGTGTCCGCGTGTATTCTGGGGTTGTCTCTGAGCCGTAGCAGAGGAGGGGCTCCACTTCCAGCTGGGCAGGGCAGGGCATGCACACGGTGACTCTAGGCAGTGACAATTCAGGGGAGTGAGGGCACCAGCAGACTGGCTGCCCCATGGAAGCTGGGGAAGGGATCAGGTGGAAGATGGGATCCGGGGGGCAAGGACAGTGGACATAATGAGCTCAGGTTTGCTGGTCCTCTGAGAAATAAAGGATGGGACCACATACATTGATGTATGTGTTGTGTGTTGGGCCCAGGGCTTGGCTTGACATAATTTCATCCCCTAGGTAGTTAGTCCTCCCATTTTACAGAAGGGGAAATGGAGGCTCTGAGAAGTTAAATGTCATGCTCATGTCTTCACAGCCCAGAAGTGATGGGCCTCTTATTTGAACCCACTCTTCATTCACAACGCTGCTCAGTCTCTTGTTTAGGGCTTGACAACCCTTGACAGCATGGTTCCAGAAAGTGCTATGGTAAGTCACCCTGTTCAGAGGCTGCCTCATAGATGCCTGCTGCCCTCGGGGGTACCTGCAGCTCTCTGCTGCTCAGGCAAGGGGCAGGGCTGATCCAGGACAGAATGGCAGGTTGGTCAAGTTCTTCATTTTCTAACCCCTCTCTCACCCTCCATTTTCTTTTCAGTGGCTTCCCTGATGGCTCAGACGATAAGGAATCTGCCTGTAGTGCAGAAGAACCTGAGTTTGATCCCTGGGTTGGGAAGATCCCCTGAAGAAGGGAATGGCAACCAGCTCAGTATTCTTGCCTGGAGAATCCCCATGGACAGAGGAGCCTGGTGGGCTACTGTCCATGGGGTCACACAGAGTCAGACACGACTGAGCAACTAACACTTGAGAGGTCTAGCATCCTGGCACAATGGTGAGTCTGTGAACTTGAGATGGAGCCCCCAGCTCTGCAGCCAACTGTGAGATTTCAGGCGAGCCTGTTTCATCTGTGAAGGTGGTATCAGCAGGGTCTCTCATACACGAGAAGTAGACATTCTAGCTACAGAACCTGGAGTACAAAGCAGAAACTCACCGCATGGGACTCACTTTTTCTCAGGTTCATTCCTTCCTGCATTGCTTCACAATCTTGTCCTCTCTTCCCACAGCAGCACTTCTGGCCAAGGCTTCATCCCCATGACTTTCCCCTCATATTGCTTATTTTTCCAGAGACATTTGTGACCATTTGAAGTGGAAAGGGCAGCTTCCTCTAGGACATCATTGCATTTAAAAAGGGATATTCTAGAAATATAAATAATACCAGACCAACGAATAGCTCTAATTCTGACATGGCAGATGGTGGTTTAATGAAGATGTTTGTGGGCGGGTGGACTTTTGCTGACTCCTTTGCGGAGCCCTTGATGCTGGTTCAACACAGGATCCATCCTGTCTTCTGTACTTGGCTCCACATGTGAGAGTGTTGATGGAAGTTCGGGAAACGCAACTGCAGAACCATGTAAAACCTGGAGCCCAGTTTATCCCGCTTTCATACGTTCTTAGCTGTTGTGTTTATTGTATGGTGTGTATGGATCATGTTGTATGTATCTGTCATGGTATTACCAGAGAGCTTCAGATATTAATAAGACTGAAGTCATCAAACTAGAAGACTGCCAAAATGGCAGTCATTTCTCAGTAAAATGTCCTTACTTACCAGGTGCTGATATCTTGTAGCTAACTGCTCACCTTATCTGCCTGAGTGGTTATTAGGGCCAAATTGCAATGCATGGCCCTTTAGCAGTTATTGTGTTTGGGCACGTAATGATGAATCTCGAAAAGTGTACATCTTACTGTGAGACCAACCAATCTTTAAGCCCATAGACTTCAGATCAATTTCTTTTTAACTAGTAAGCAAATAGTGAGCATTTTTTTTTTGATGTATGTGTGTGTAATCACTCTCAAACACAAGTGCCTGGAATTGCTTTGGGAAATTAATCACACACACGTGCGGAGGTGCGTGCACACACAAAATACCATTAAAGGTTACAATCTCTGGCTTTTCTTGATGGAGAATTTTAAAACTGAGCCTTTAGTGATGATCGAATCTGAATTCTTCACTTTAGAGTAAAGAAACTGAGGTCTGGAGAGGGGAAGAAAAGCTTGAGTTAGGTCAGCTGCTTCTGAAAGAGTCAGGATAAGAATGCAGGTCTTCTCATTCCTTGTCCAATGGCTCATAAGTTCATCCTTCCTCCCTTCCTTTCCTCCTGCCTGGATCCCTGCTTCCTTCCCTCCCAAGTTCAATTTTCTAGCAGTCTTCCTCCCCTAACCACATACCTCACTTTCTTCAGATCTCTGCTCAGCTGTCTCCATATGAGTCAGGTCTTCTCTGAGCACCCAACACAAAGCTTTATTTTCTGAGCACCCAACACTTCACGGCTTAACTGCCTGACTGCTCTAGCTAGAATGGAAGCTCCAACTAGAACATAGGCTTCATGTTGCTTTGCTCACTGTAAAATCTACAGCACCCACAACAGTACCTGGTACACAGTAGGTGCTCAATAAACACCTGCTGAGTCAATGGATGAGCATCTCCGAGTGACAGGCAGAGGCTGCAGAGACGGGAGTGCGCAAACGCTCCTTCACGTGCCCTCAGGAGCACTCAGCTTCGTGGAGGAGGAATCTTGCGTTAGTCATCACCCAGCGGTGACAAATTTTACAGAAGGCTTCCCAGGGGCCACCGGAGCACAAAACAGTCTCGACCTGGTGCTGGTGGCGAGGCTTATGACAGTTGTGGGGAAGACCACGCCCACATCCGGTGTCACCATTCCTGAGGTGGGATGATGAATGAATGATTCATTCATACCCTGTAGAATGTATTCATCCCCAGTCATAGTTCAGTGGTTGGTCACATAGCTCCGTTTGGTTGCCTCGGGTCTGGTTTCAGCTCTGAAGAGGCTGTGCCTGGTGAAGAGCTGGTCTCGGGATGATCCCTTAGATAAGATGGCGTTAGAGACACGGGCCAGTGTGCCTGTCCCAAGCCGGGGAATCTGTGCGCCCTTCGCGGAATGATTTTCCAATGAGTTTATTCTGAGGGAAGGCAGAACCGGATTGATGTCTCCTGGGGGAAATTCAGTTGGGAGAGAAGGCGAGTTAGCTCCCAGCCTGGCCACATGATGTCGCTGTTGCTTAAAAATGTAGAAGAACGCAGTCCTATCTTTTGAGAAGACCAGTTAATGAAAGAAGTTTCAGGAAGGTGG
The DNA here is from genome assembly GCA_917880005.1 of Nanger dama. Taxonomy (NCBI): domain Eukaryota; kingdom Metazoa; phylum Chordata; class Mammalia; order Artiodactyla; family Bovidae; genus Nanger; species Nanger dama. The sequence continues at coordinate 937,192 of CAKJTW010000090.1, forward strand.
AAAACTGTTCCAATAAGAGGAACACATCTACGCACTTAAAGACATTTATAATAGCTGATTAACTTTGCTGTCCAGCAGAAGCTAGCACAACATTGTAATGCAACTATACTCCAATAAAAATAAATAAAGACATTTATGAACATAACAACACCTGGTCTGTTCCCCAAGGTGACTGTTTTGTGCCCTTTATTTGTAAGGCACTGTTTAATTTTATTTATTTGTTTTCTATTAAGTTTTACTTTATTCAGCAATATCAAATCTATCTTGGTCATACTGTGTGATTTCTTCTGAAGTCAAAGCACTCATATGTCTAATAGCTTATATGCCCTCAAAGCATGTTTCATTGAAACATCATGGAGCAGAAGAGTAAAGATGATGTGCTGTGCATGGAGATGTATGATCACCTTGGATTTCTGTACCTGAGGTCATCTCTGAAAACGATCACCTGTTAACGTAGGTTCCATCTTTCTCCATTTCCCAGATCAACATGGTTTACTTAAAATTAATTTGTCCATGGTCTGTTTTTTTACTTTCCCACTCATCATTCTTCCCTTTTGTTTCTTAGAGCATCTCTATCATTTTTTCATTTTAATGATTTATTTTGTTCTTTTTGAAAGTTCATTCATTCCTCAAACCTCCTGGGGAGAGTACCTTGTTGTGAGTGAGATCCCATTCCAGGTACTGCAGAAGACAGAAAGTGGATGAGCATATCATCTTCCTATGTAAGGCCCTTCAAATCTCGTAAGGTTGTTGGAGTAGCTCCCAGGAATTGTAAGCTGAATGGTTCAGGCATGTCTTCCTACACCTCAGACCCTGTGCCAAGCTCTTTACTTGTACCTCATTTACATCTTATGACACCTCTTGTTAACTCCATTTTACCAATAGGAAAACTGAGGTTTAGGGAAGTTTAGGAGAATCTCATTAATAATTTACCTAAGGCTAAACAGCTATGTATACTGGAGCTGAGATTTAAATCTGGGGACATTTGTCCACAGACCCTGAATTATGCTTTACAGACTTTCAGTGATATTAGGCAAAATGAGGTAAATATTAAAAAAAAAACCCCAGAGATTCAAAGTGCTATGGAAATTCCTATCTGGAGAGGTTCTGTGGAAAAAGTTGCTTTGAGACTGGCTTGGAAGGATGAATAAAATTTCCCCTGAGAGATGAGAAGGGAGGGTCAGTCAACCAGAGGTTTAGTTCTTGCTCATGATATCTTTACTAGATAAACCAGCAGAGGGGTCTCGGTTCCACACGTTGACTCAGAGACCCAGGCTGGAGGGCCCCACCCCCCACCCCTGTGTGTAGCTGCATCCTCTAAAATGTGAGCAGAAGAGAGTTTACAGGAGGGTTTTCTTACATTTGTCTGGTTGCAAGTCACATCATTTCCCCCTCATCTCATTGGTCAGAACTAGTCTCCTGGTCCTGCTTAACCACTAAAGGGCTGGGGAAAAATAGGCAAGAGGCAGAATATTGGTGAATGAATATTCTCTCTTCTCCACTATTGTGCTGCCTCCTTAGAAGACATGCATTATTATCCAGATTTAACCAGGGGATAGACTTGGACACAGAAAGATGAACTGACTCACTTAAGATTCCACGATCACCTTGGTCATCGCTACCAAGAGAGGGTGGAATAGGCCACTGTTGATGTAACTTTAAGAGCCTCCTCTTTCTTTTCCCATGTCTTTCTTTCCTTGAATGGTTGGCTGAAAATTGTAGGAATTCTGCAATTTCAAATACTTTTCTTTGACTTAGCTCTTCCTGGATCCTTTGAAAAATAAAATAGTTTCTAGAGAAATAGCCTCTTAAGCAGTTCTCTTGGAATGAAGGACTTGGGAGAGGGGCAAGTTTTCTGGTATGAATAAACAACGAAGCAAGCAAATAAGATTTGAAAATGACACTCATTCTCATCTCAAGCTCGGTATTCTCAGCACTTTCCAGTGGAAGATCAGTTTACAGGAGGGCATATTTCTCTTTTCCACCGGGGGTGGCTCTATACAAACCTATCAGCAGTGCTGTGAAAGACAGTCTAATGACCGGCCCATTGTTGTCTACAGTGAATGGAGCATTTGCTTGTTTCAAGTGACATACTAGGTAACTCTCTTCCAAACAGCAAGGCGCTTACCCAAGTGAAAAAAAAATGAAAGGGACAGCCAGATTTGGTTACTGTCGGAGCCACATGATTCAGAGATATCCTTGATAATGACAGTCGCACAGCTGGATAATTAATCAAAGTATGAAGAGAATATAGAGCACTCTGATGCACACAGCTTCCTCCGGTCTCCACGGGATCAGGCCATCATCTGTTTATTCTCCTTTGGAATGGCTTGAGATTATTCAATTATTCAATAGCTTCCCTCCTTGCTGTGATGGGATGTATGGTTTTTAATTGGCACCAGGGTCTTTCGGTTCCTGTGAACTTTGCTAGTCACTCTTATGATTCCAGTCCCTGGAAGCCTGAATGTTTATCTTTATCTAGAGCTGAGCCCAAACAATGCACCTGGAAGTGCTGATCAGCTTCTAAAAAAGCATTTCTGCCAGGCGACTGGTAGCAAGATCATGACAAGAGTCTGATCCCAGTCTCTTGCTTTTTCTTCCTGCCTGCGTGTTGTTCTCAGCATACAAGATAGGATTAAAAAGTAATCAACATTTAGCATGGAATTTCTCTGCCATTATGGTTAATTTTTTAAGTATTGTCTTTTCCCAAGGAGAAAGTTTCAGATTTTAAGTCAGGTGCATAAATGCTTGCCCATTGTGGTGTTTCTTGGAAGTGCCTTCTGCTAAAGTGAGTCAATATTTGTAATATATAAAAATGATTTTTTTCAAACTTCAGAGAGAGATTTTTCTGTTTGTTCAAGGGCATTGATTAAGAAATAGATTACCACCTATTTTAAGGCCTTTTAACATAATGTTACAATGAAATCTCTTGAAGCAGTGAAGGTTTTGCTCTCTTTAGTGGCACTTTTCTCCTTGAGGTACAAATTTTCCAGTTTTCTGTATTAACTCAAAATGTTCTTTTCAGCTCAGTCCCTGAGTAGCGCTGGCAGACCATATTCCTAACACTCTCATGCTAATACTTGGCGTTGCTCCTCCGCCTGGTCATTTTAAGTAATAAGTTATCACAAGTCCAACACCTTGCTCTGGATTTTCAAGGCCTTATTTAACTTAACCTCAACAAATGTCGGGAGCTTCCCAGGTTGTACTAGCAGTAAAGAACCCACTGGCAATGCAGGAGACAAAAGAGACACGGGTTTGATCCCTAGAGGAGGAAATAGCAACCTACTCCAGTATTCTGGAGAATCCCGTGGATGAAAGAGCCTGGTGGGCTACAGTCCACGAGGTCACAAGAGTCAGACTGAACAACCAACACTGACTTAAATACCACCCCTTCCTCCCTCCACTTAGGTTACTTTCTGTTCATTTTGGAGGGCTTATCAGTTGAACTTTCTTCCTTACACCTTATCATGATCCATTTTAACAAAAAGTATTATTTTGGAGTCAGTATTTGAAGATCAATCATAAGACAAAAATCACACAGAGTCAAAAGTATCCTTGAAAACATTTTAGGTTGCTCATCAAATGCAGCACAGAAGTCCTAGGGTATCTTATTCTGTTACCATGTCTACCTCTGGTCACAGTTTCCTCCCAAGTCAGACACTTTGCCTTTTCTTTGGTGGTCGAATAGCAGATGGATTGAGTCCTTTGTGTTTAGAGATCACATTGTATAAAGAGTATGTCTGTCCCAACTGCAAGTTGAATTTGCATATGTTAAATATGTGTAAGAAGTAAAATCCCCTGAAGTCAGGTCTGGGAGATGTTACCACGAGTGTTTTTATTGCCATGTTGAGTTGGATCAGGTCAGAACAAACATGAACTCCTGGGACTATTTAGAAAAATATGTTTTGGATTCTTCTGAGATAATTGTGAACCATTCCCTTTGCATTAAAAAGAGGAACCCAAATACTCAATGCATTAGAAAAATAACAGAAAAACATTTTCTAAATCACCGTGACGCTTACTTGAAATGGGAGAGAATCTGTATCTAATAGGGAAACAAAACAAGAAAAAGAGAAAAAGAAGCAGAAAATGGAGAAGGAGGGAGGGAAAGAAAAAATTCCTGCATAAAGTTGAAACAGAGAAAAACCTTTTAAAATAGATTAATGTTGCCTGTCAGGCTTCCCTGGTGGCTCAGTGGTGAAGAATCTGCCTGCCAACGCAGGAGATGCAGGTTCAGTCCCTGGGTGGGGAGGATCCCCTGGAGAAGGAAGTGACCACCCACTCCAGCATTCTTGCCCGGGAAATCCCAAGGACAGAGGAGGCTGGTGGGCTACAGTCATGGGGTCGCAAAGAGTCGTATACAACTCCGCAAGTCAGCAACAACAACAAATGTTGCCTGTTAGAGACTGAATAGTGTCCCTTCAAAAGCCCTAAGTTGAAGCCCTAACCTTCAATGTGACTGTATTTAGAGACAGAAACCATAAGGAGTTAATTACTTTTAAATCAGGTCGTAGGAGAAGGGCCCTAATGCGATAGGATTGGTGTCCTTACAAGAAGTGGAGGAGACCACAGACCAATTAATCAATTTCTCTCACTCTCTCTCTACTTTTTCCCTCTCTCCAGAGGATGAGGTGGTTGGATGGCATTACCGACTTGATGGACATGAACTTGAGGAAGCTCTGGGTTGCAAAGAGTCGGACAGAACTGAGCGACTGAACGACAGCCATCTGCACCGAGGAAAGGCCACGTGAGGAAACGGCAGCTGTCTGCGAGCCAGGAAGAGAGGTCTCACTGGAAGCCAACGCTGCTGGCACCTTGGTCTTGAACCTCCAGCCTTCAGAACTGTGAGAAAATACTTTTCTGTTATTTAGGCTTCTTGCTCTGTGGCATTTTGTTATGGTGATCCTGAGTTGACTAAGACATTGCTTAATGGAGATCTCGGTCCTGAAGACAGAATGGATTGATGTTTTATAGAGTTATTGGTTTTTTTTTTTTTTTTTTAAATTTCCTTTTTGGCCGTGCTGGGTCTTTATTGCCGCGTGTGGGCTTTCTCTGGCTGGGGTGTGCGGGCTTCTCGCGTGGTGACTTCTCTTGTGGTGGAGCAGGTGCGTGGGCTCGGTGGTTGTGGTGTGTGTGGGCTGAGTTGCCTCATGGCATGCGGAATCCTTCCAGACCAGAGGTCGAACCTATGTCCCCTGCATTGGCAGGCGGGTTCTTAACCACCGGATCACCAGGGAAACCCTGGATTGATGTGTTAACCTTAGGTCTCGTTATTTTGGCTGTGATATAGGTGTAACTGCGGTGTTATAATTCATTGTGGAGCTATCGGTTTGTCCATCTCAACAATTGCTTCCCACTTGATAACATTTATGAGCTGAATGGAGTGGAATTGCTTATTTATTCTTATAACTGTTTAGATTACAATTAGCTGGCATATCCAGATATTTCTCCAGTGCGCTCAAGGTTTTCAAATGAATTGAACTTCCTAAGTCCTGAAAAAAGGTGATATTGGAACTGGAATCCATAGTTTGTTATGGTAATAATGCTATTGTAGCAGAAGTACGATGGGAATCTTAAAGAGTTGTTGCTTTACTTCTTTAGCTAATAGAACATTCTTTTAGTAATTTAGAGCTACGCAGGTGGGAAGTCTCCTCCTGTAATATAGCCTTCTCAATGAGGTGTTAAGTTCAAAGCTTACATTCTCATTTTCCTTTAATGAAGAAAAAAAGACCTTAGATGGTAAAATTCAAAGTTGCTAAAATTGAAGTATGAGGAGTGGAAAAATGTGGACACAAATGTGCTCCTCCTCTGATGAGGAATCACATCCAGTGTTTGGGATTAATGATAAGAAGCGGCCATCTGAGGAGCTTTTGCAAGCTTCTCTTTGGTGCATGTCCATGTTAGTGTCATGTATTTCACTATATTTGGCATCTAATATCCACGGCTGTCGAAGGGCTGTGCAGATATTTCACTAGTGCTGTTTCATGATGGGGTTAGGACGCTATGGGGGATTTATAGTGTTGAGAGGGCACTTAGATCCATTCTCTCTAAATGATGTTTGGCTTCTTTCTTGGTTTAAAATGTGTCCAGGTAGCCACAATGCTAGGGAAAATCACTTCCAGCATATGCATGAATGTTTGTTAAACATAGCATTTCATGACCCTATGTGTCTTGTATTAAGATTCCAGACTTGAGTGGTTTCAAAAGTATCAGTCTGGTTGGGGCATGATGGAGTGGCTTGAGCTTTCTGAAAATCAAGAGGTTGGAGTTTAATTCCATTTCTGTTTCTAACTGCTTATGTGTGATGGGTAATTTTATGCATCAACTTGGATGGGCCTCAGTGCCCAGATATGTGGTCAGACATTATTCTGGATACATATATGTGTGTGTTTCTGGATGAGATTAACACTGAATTCAGTGGACTTTGAGTAAAGTAAATTTCCCACTATAATGTGGGTGGGCCTCAGCCAATCAGGTGCAGGCTTGAATAGCCCAAAGACTAACTTCCTCTAGCGAGAGGAAATTCTGACAGAAGGTAGCCTCTTCTCTGGGTTTCAGTCTGCCAGCCCACCAAGCAGATTTTGGACTTGCCAACCTCTGTAATCACATGAGACACTTCTGCCTTTTGGAGAGTCTTGAATAATACACTGCATAATTGTGGTCTTACCCCTCTCTCTGAGGGTCAAGTGTGCAATCTGTAAAGGGAGGAAATAGCACCGTATAACCGCTGAAGTTTTCTAGAGAGAAAAATCACACAATTAAAAAACCTGCTAATTTTGAAATGCAAAATTTTTATAAGGAGTAATTAAATTCCAAGGAGATATTAGATAAAAATTTGAATATGCGTTCTCATTTATGGACATTTTAAGATTCAGAATCACTTTGGTGAGTGTCTGTGATGGTGAAATACACAGATCTCAGTATATTTGCCCCATAGCAAGCTATTCTGGCTGAATTCTGCTGCTGAGTCGGTCTCTTTGGTCACAGTCTTGCGCTCTCACCCACCACCATCCTGTGGGCATCCTCCTCCTCTCTGGGCATTCGTACCTTCCAAGTGCAGGTTCAAGCCTCCCAATTCCTGAGCCAGGTAATGACCAGTGCAAGTGGAGCATCAGTATATTCAGACCCCAGCTGGTGTCCAGAGATGAGAGGCTGGGCATGGCCAGCCATTCCATCACCACTGCTGTTTGCCTATTGTACAATCATTTCTTTGATTCTTAATCATTTTCCTGGCAGTAAAATGAACCCAGATTCATTGCACAATAGCACTAAACAGAAAATAGAAGCCACGCATTGTAGCCTCTAGAGATAATCCCTGTTCACATGTTGATGTGTTTTATTCCTTCTTTTACCAGGTAATAATAAAGTCTAGCATTCCTTGTCCTCCCTCTGGAGGATCATCTTGTTCTGATGTATTTGCCAGGAGGAGGGTTTCTTTATTTCCACTCTTGGAACACTTGGGGTCACCAGGTATGGGTGTGCAGATTGCACAATGCAGAATCTGGAAGGGAGCTCACCTTTTCACTGTTTATCCTCTAAGTTTCTAGTGATCCCACCACAGTCTTTGTGGTCAATGGATTTTCCTGAAGGCTTTCAATTAATGGAGGGGACTTAGATTATATCCCTGCCCAGAATAGAGACTAAGTTACAATTGAAGATTAGACACTGCTGTGTTAAACCATTCTGAACAAGGAGCTGTTTCTCTCAAGGCGCTTCTTATTGATGCCTAAACTTCTCGTCATATTCCTGGGACCAACTCCTGTCACCTTCTCCTCAACCAGGACCTCAAAGGTCTAGCTCCTCAGGAGAAAGTTGTAAAATTCAAGTGACTTTGTTATAGGGAACCTTTTAATTCTTCTTCTAATCCTATCTTTTCAGGCCATGTCCAGGGTTCTGTACGTTGCACAGCCAAAGAAAGGCCCAGAAAAGCGTTTTCTTAAAAAGTGGTCCCCCTCTAAGACGAATTCTCTACCCTCCTCTGTATGTGTGTGTAGATATTCAGAAGGAAAACAAAGGAGATGGTCTTCATTTTCTTTATTGGTTTTCATTTTCTCTCATGCTTCCCTTTTCACTCATGGCAGAAAGCTGGGTAACCTGACCGGAATCACTGTTTCTGGGATATGCGCGTGTCAAGCTTTAAATTGCCTACAAGGGTTGTTTCAGAGTGACTGGGGCGGATGCGCCGGCTGCTCTTTGTGCTCTCCTCAGGAATTGTTTCGATCTTTTAAAAGATGTGTGTCGTCTCCGCTGTCGTGTCATTAGAGTGAGCCATGAGGTGTGAGCTGGCGTGACTCAGGGGTGCTCTTTGTGGCGTGGTCTCGGTCAGGGGTCCTCCTCCTGCTGGCTCAGCTCCACCTCAGCTCTGCCATGTGGTACTCCAAGAGCTGGCCCGGCCTTCCCATTCCTCAGCCTCCACTCCAGGCTCACCTCACAGCTCCTCATGGCCGAGGTACTGGCCAGGATTTACATCCTTCCCTGGGAGCATGCAGGAACATCTGGGGCATTGCTCCTGTGTCAACCTGAAGCCCAGGAGACCCAAGGCTTGTGTGCTGTTAATCTCCTGATCTTGCTTACATGTTATTAATATTTGGGTCCATCTGTCACGCCTTGGGTGGGCATGGGAATGCCCAGGGACAAGGGTGGCCAGATTTAGCAAATACAAATACTGGATGCCTAGTTAAATTAGAATTTCAGATAAGCAATGAATAATTGTTTAGTATTATTAAGTAGGTAGTATTTGGGATGTACTTACACTCAAAATTATTTGTGTTAATCTGAAAATGTAGCTGGGAATTCTATATTTTATCTGGCAGCCCTGCTAGGAACCCAAGGGGATCTAGGAGCACAGTTTCTCTTCTGGTTTCCTTTTTCGTTTCCTTTGCATGGAGTGAGAGTCTGCAGGCAGGCTCTATAGTGTGACAAGTTTTTGCTGACTTTGCTCTTCCCATTTGAGATATAGTATTTTTATTCTAAAGCTTATTTAGAAATTAGGGTTATATTAGAAATAGTTACATCATTTTCATTTAGCATAGTAATTTTTTTCCAAAACCTGAGTTTTAATAGCTCTTGAGTTTCATATATGGCTTGATTTTTGGCTGGGCTTCAGTTCAGTTCAGTTCAGTAGCTTAGTCGTGTCTGACTCTTTGCGACCCCGTGAACTATAGCATGCCAAGCTTCCTTGTCCATCACTAACTCCCAGAGCTTACTCACACTCATGTCCATCGCGTCGGTGATGCCATCCAACCATCTCACCCTCTGTCATCCCCTTCTCCTCCTGCCTTCAATCTTTCCCAGCATCAGGGTCTTTTCAAATGAGTCAGTTCTTTGGTCAGGTGGCCAAAGTACTGGAGTTTCAGCTTCAGCATCAGTCCTTCCAGTGAGTATTCAGACTGATTTCCTTTAGGATGGACTGGTTGGATCTCCTTGGCTTAGGGTGTTTTTAATTCAGAAGTGTTTATTGAGCAGCTCTTATGTGCTAAAGTATTGTTTTGGTAGTGAACAAGTCAGAATAGACCTTATATGCCAGTCAGGAAGGTAGATGATCGAGATGAGTAAATTTCGGCTTGTGATGGGTGCTGTGTGGACCACAAAACAGTAAGAAAGATAATATGGGGTCAGAGTGTGAACAATAGATGTGACCACCACCCTTGGCTTCAACTGATTGGTCCAGGGAAAGACACAGGATAGAAACTGAGCCAATAGGAATCCTTCCTTGGGTCAAGAGAGAGCTTCTGGCAGTCTCTCTGAGAACAGCATTGGTAAGATGCAAAATTCAAGCTTTGATGGTGGTTGTGTTTATCACTATGTGAAGAAATAAGTGGTGAGAGAGAATAAACACATCAGGCAGATAAAAGTGGTAATAAGGTCTTGGAGGCATTTTAATTCCTGCATTCTGATGTTCTTGATTCTGCAACCCTCCAATGTCCCTGCCTTTTCAATTTGGGTATTCAGCCCTTCCTTATATCCGCGAGGCCATAACTTATATTTTTGCTTGAGCTGTTTGGTTGTTTCTGTCATGATAACCTGGAGCCCTGGCTAATATTAAATGGAAACATAATAGAGAAGAGCTTCCCTGGTGGCTCAGATGGTAAAGCGTCTGCCTGCAATGCAGGAGACCCGGGTTCAGTCCCTGGGTTGGGAAGATCCCCTGGAGAAGGAAATGGCAACCCACCCCAGTATTCTTGCCTGGAGAATTCCTCGGATGGAGGAGCCTGGTAGGCTACAGTCCATGGGGTCACAGAGTCGGACATGACTTCACTTTTACTTTCAATAGAGAAAATAACTTATAATAGCTATCCATACCCAGTCCCATCGAGGGTCCTCTGTGTCTACCACCATGCACTAAAGATAACTTATCTTCATCTCTGTAAATGTTTCTACTTTTCCCCACATGATTATTCATGGAAATGGATCCCTAGTGTCAGAGAAAAGAGTGTTTTTTATTTGTTTCAAGAAATCTTTTTCAAAGACTTCACTTTAGTTTTCAGAGAAACAATGATTCTACTTCTTATCCTGGTTACAAGTCATATGGTATACACGTACATGATATAAACATGTTGACGACAAGCACACATACTCTTGCTAGACATTCTGCTACTGTAGCGTGGCCTCTTGGCCTCTGGGCTTCAGCATGCCATGGGCATCAGTGAGAATGCTTTATAAAGTCAGCCAGGGAGAGGTGGCTAAAAGAGCTTCAGCTATATCTGACCCTGGTGGATTTCCCATTGCTGTGCTGTTCTTGTGATTTCTAGATTTGTGATGGTGATAACTCTGGGGACCCCACCATCAGACTTCCTGCCTTCTTGACCTCTCCCGAGAGGCCTCTGGCTATTTCCTCATCTTTCTCATCTTCATTTCTGGTTTCATGTTCTCTGAGTGATGTTGGTGACCTGACCAGTCACCCACTGGGGCAGCTGCAGGAGGGGGACCCAGGGTAGGGATACCATTCCCTATCTCCCCACATCTTCATCAAAATCCACTGGTCCTTGTATGACTTGTTTTTGACTTGGTGCAAAGAGAGGAAGGAACAGAGCCATATCTGATTTTAATGCTATGTGAAGGGAATGGGTGTGGACAGAAAATGCAGGTAGTAGGTTGGTTCATAAACTGAATTAACCAGTAGAAGCAGGGTCTGAGAGCATAAGAAATCCATAAGAGCCCTGGGGTAGACAAAGAACTTTTACAAGTACAAAATGGGACCTGAAGATCTCTTCTGTAGAGTTTGAGAGGCATGGAAACCCCTCAAATATCTGATTGCATAGGATAAACTCAATTTCTTTTCAAAGTACATTCTTTTCCCCTGATATCATCCTTTTAACTCAGGCCTGGAGACTTTAATCAGACAATAATCTGAATTGCAGTCCATCTTATCATTTACCCTCAAAATTATTGTGTCTTTTCTCTCTGGTTAACTAAAGAGTAACAACCCATTCAGAATTAAACTGCAATCAGCAACGATGTAGTTAGGATCAAAGTGCATTAATAGCTTTCTTTTTCTTTATTAGTTCTTCAGTGTCCACAAAATTGCCCCCACTAGCAGATGCTGGCTTGAAGCGCTCATATTTGGATCAGCGTGGTGGGCAGGTTTGCAGTTCGTGACCAGCCTGTGCTCAGTTCTCTAAAATCACCTTTCAGGCCTGGCTGGAAGAGTGGGCCTTCTGGCCATGTCTAGACCAGATAGCCTAGATTCCCCAACCTGATTGGACAAGGTATACACACTTGCCTAATGTTGAGAATCAGATTCTTTCTCTCAAAACACTAACTGTGAAACTCTGAAATAGCTCAAGAAGTGGTGATCACTGGAATGGAAGGTCTTAGAAATTCAGGGGCCTAGACATCCATGACGCTGCTCTCAGGAGCATCTGTGTGGGTGAGCAGGGAGCAGTGGAATTTTAAAGGAAGAGGCATTTTATTCTCAGAATGAAGGAGGCAGTAAAGTCAAGAATCAATTATGTGAGCAAGTACAGTATAAATTAAAAACATGCTCTTCTTAGGAGGCAAGCATGTGGATAAAGCTGTTATTTCTAACAATAGAGGGTAAAAAAAGACATTTGACTATTTTTGAGGTTTAGGTACCACATTAAAATAAACTTTAAACAATGTCTTGTATGCAGACAGCAGATTTACAAAGTTAAGGAGTATTTAGCACAGAGATCATCTGGTACTTCCCTCATGGCTCAGCCGATAAGGAGTCTACCCGCCATGCGGAGACCTGCGTTTGATCCCTGGGTTGGGAAGATCCCTGGAGAAGGAAATGGTAACCTACTCTAATATTCTTGCCTGGAAAATCCCATGGACAGAGGAGCCTGGCGGGCTACAGTTTATGGGGTAGCAAAGAGTCAGACATGACTGGGTAACTTCGCTTCTCTCTTCTCATTGGGTGTACTACAAAGGCCTACCACTTACAGTTAGACTCTGTAGTACGGTCTCATAGGCTTCTGTTACTGGGACCAAATCTCCCGGCCTCACCACTCATGCCTCCTTTGTGGGCAATCTGTACTCTGCTCACACTGGGACCTGCCATTTCTTGAATATGCTGTATATTTTGTCCTAGGTCTTGGAAGTTGAATCTCAGCAGAAATGGTAACGTGGGTAATGAAAAAATATACTCTGAGTTGGTTTTAAGTCAAAGCTAAAAACTCAGCCCTACTGTGGGCTTCACTGAGAGACAGAAGTGATTAGCTGAATAAGCAGATCCGAGTTTCAAGGAACGATTCTAGGCTAAAACCACAAGTATGTCCCTGTGAACCTTAAGACACTTCTACTCAGAGAACGGCACAGACATCTCATTTTCTACATGTTATCTGCATAAAACAGACATGACATGTTTTGAAAAATCCATAAGAACAGTCATAAGTGCTGCTAACTAAATGCTTGCTTTGATGGGACAAAACTGAAATATCTGTCATTCTCTTCTCTGTGGGTTCTCCCAGGTCATTTTTGTCAGTTGTCTGATCCTCTACACCAGCTTGACCTTCATTTCTTCTTGGGATGCTGATGTTAATTACTACTCTGAGCTTACTAGATGGTTCTAAATAGCCTCTTTCCAATAGCTCCTCCCACTCCTGTCCTGCTGTGAAATTGCCCAGCTCTGTTGCTGTTCAGTTTCCTCTTTTATTTAAGTAGATCTCGACAGACATTTGAAAAGGACACACAGTCCTTTCAGAGCTGTATATCCAGTTTCTAATTTACTACTTAAGAGCTGTACTCTCTGGGTGAATGTGACAAGCTGAGTTCTCAGCCCTTAACAAATCATTTCAGTATTGAAACAGCACTCCTTACCCTGGGGATTAATAAGTGTGCTTCCTGTTTCTAAGTAATCATTTATTTGCAAACATCAATGTTTGTAGTGTTTTGGCCAGTAAATTTTTTTGTTCCAGAAATATATTTAAAATATCTGTGTAGTGTAATACTGAGATGCGTTTGAAAATGAACACATTTCTTTTTGATGAGAGATGAGGCTGAAAGAAAATGATTTACTCCAGGATCCACTGCAACCATGGTTAATTATGTACCTCCTTGTGACACTTCTCCTGTTGTTTATTTCTTTGTTATTTCATCTGTTCATTCATTCATTGAGTATCTACCTGTAGACATCTGAGCATTAGACATATCTCTGGACCCATGGTTGTAATAGCAACAAGAACAATAGCAACAATAGCAACATAATAAGAGAGTGTTCACTGAGTTCTTATTATGTGCCACATACTACACTAATTATTTTAGATGCACTATAGCAATTTAACCAAAAACCCCATATCACAGATAGGGAAGCACCATTGCCTGATTTGAGATTAAGAGATCAAATTGCCAACATCCACTGGATCATGGAAAAAGCAAGAGAGTTCCAGAAAAACATCTATTTCTGCTTTATTGACTATGCCAAAGCCTTTGACTATGTGGATCACAATAAACTGTGGAAAATTCTTCAAGAGATGGGAATACCAGACCACCTGACCTGCCTCTTGAGAAATCTGTATGCAGGTCAGGAAGCAACAGTTATAACTGGACATGGAACAACAGACTGGTTCCAAATAGGAAAAGGAGTATGTCAAGGCTGTCTATTGTCACCCTGCTTATTTAACTTATTTGCAGAGTACATCATGAGAAACGCTAGGCTGGAAGAAACACAAGCTGGAATCAAGATTGCCAGGAGAAATATCAATAACCTCAGATATGCAGATGACATCACCTTTATGGCAGAAAGTGAAGAGGAACTAAAAGCCTCTTGATGAAAGTGAAAGAGGAGAGTGAAAAAGTTGGCTTAAAGCTCAACATTCAGAAAACAAAGATCATGGCATCCGATCCCATCACTTCATGGGAAATAGATGGGGCAACAGTGGAAACAGTGTCAGACTTTATTTCTTTGGGCTCCAAACCATGAAATTAAAAGATGCTTACTCCTTGGAAGAAAAGTTATGACCAACCTAGATAGTATATTCAAAAGCAGAGACATTACTTTGCCGACTAAGGTCCATCTAGTCAAGGCTATGGTTTTCCAGGAGTCATGTATGGATGTGAGAATTGGACTGTGAAGAAGGCTGAGAACTGAAGAATTGATGCTTTTGAACTGTGATGTTGGACAAGACTCTTGAGAGTCCCTTGGACTGCAAGGAGATCCAACAGTCCATTCTGAAGGAGATCAGCCCTGGGATTTCTTTGGAAGGAATGATGCTAAAGCTGAAACTCCAGTACTTTGGCCACCTCATGCGAAGAGTTGACTCATTGGAAAAGACTCTGATGCTGGGAAGGATTGAGGGCAGGAGGAGAAGGAGACGACTGAGGGTGAGATGACTGGATGGCATCACGGACTCAATGGACGTGAGTCTGAGTGAACTCTGGGAGATGGTGATGGACAGGGGAGGCCTGGCATGCTGCGATTCATGGGGTCACAAAGAGTCGGACACGACTGAGTGACTGAACTGAACTGAACTGAATGAGACTCAAGATCACATGGTTAGGACATGGGAGAGCTGGTGCCTGCTCCAGAGCTCTTAGCTTTCACCAGCATACTGATCTGGAGAGGGCCAGCTCTTGGCCTGAAACCAGCCCAAGTCCCTTTCACATGGACCTGACTGGGTCTCAGCCATCAGGCTCAGCAGCAGGTTACTTCCTCTGGCACCTGTGAAGGCCCAGGGTGAGGGTGTACATCCAAGTCTTAGTATCTCCTTTCTCCCTGCTGTGGGTTTTGGGGTCATTAGACCCTCTATTCCAGTGCTGATGCTGTACTCAAAAATATTTGCTGATTTGACTGCCTTTGTGAAAATTTGCATATGAGGTTCATTCATTTTCTGAGCTCCACCTTTTTTTCTTATCCTGTGAAATGATACCAGCTCCTGCATATTTACCACCTGAAGCTGGGAAATATCAGGATCCTGAAAGAGCACTGAGCTTCTCACTGTCAGGATAATTTCCAGTTCCTATTAAAATTCTCACCTTCCTTAGTTCATTGAGTCTGGAGACAAAGATGAAGTCAGTGTATCAGGGTGAAGGGTCACCATCGAATATTGAATCTGTGGCTAATTTGCCATATTTTGAGCCAGATTTCATCATTCTTTTCTCTCCTCCTCAAAGTTAAAGAAGCATTTCTCCTCTTTCATTTCTTCCTTAAAAACCTTTTATGCTTAGAAAAAAAGATAATGAGTCATGACCAAATGCTTATACCCAAAAGATGCTTGAAACTAGACCTAGTTGGGCCAGGTATGTTAATTCGGTGAGGGAGCATCTCTGAGAAGACGAAATCCATTTCTAGTAAACCATGAATGAAATACCAAGTGATTCTTGATGGATTGTGTAAATTTATTTCAGAAAGCAGAGAAAAGCCTACATTTAAATTTGGAATAAAAAAGTTGAACATTTAGGGTGTCTTGCTGTGATAAAATACCAACCACCCCAAATCACCCCACCATAGAATAGGTGGCTTGTAAACCCAACAAAAATTTATTTCTCACGGTTCTAGAGACTGGGAATGCCAAGGTGCTGACGGTCTGAGGCAAAGAGAATTGAGAAGATTGGCAAGGCAACTCCTAAAGAGAGAGACTTGAAGATCTCCACTCATTTAGTTTCCACGGGGCTCAGCTCTGTGTTACTATCCCCTCTATTACTATTGTTGCTGCTATTACCAGTTAGTCTTTATTAAGTAATTACTATGTTCCAAGCACTAGGCTAATCTCTTGATGTGCATTTGATAGTCTCGAGAGCTGTATGATCCGGGCACTCTTATTATCTCCATTTTATATGTGAGGAAACTGAAGCTCTGAGGCGGCAGGTGAGTTACTTCTGAACACCAGGTAGTAAATGATGTGGAAACTTGGGGTGGGCTGAATGTTGCTCAAATGGGCCCATCGTATTACTCCACATCCTTAAAGTGTCCTTGTAAAATACTCACTTTGTCCGGTGCCTCTTACAGCTGGCAGATATCTTAGGAAGCAGGTTAACATAGCTCAGCTTGGAGGCAGCAGGATAAAAGTCCTCTACTTCCTATTATTATATAAAACTGCAGGCATTTTGGGCTTCCCTGGTGGCTCAGCTGGTAAAGAACCTGCCTGCTGATGAAGGAGATACAAGAGATGTGGGCTTGATTCCTGGGTCGGGAACATCTCCTGGAGAAGGAAATGGCAATCCACTCTGGTATTTTTGCTTGGCAAAATTTAAATAGAATCATAGCAAAATAAAGCATCTCTTGAAAATGTCCAAAGTTAAGCATCCATGAAAGTGTTTTAGTTTGAATATTCATTTCTTGAGTTGTATGACTAGAACGAGGCATCCATGCTTCCTAAGCATCTGAGCTGTGGCCAGAGACGCAGGAATGGGTGGGGCTGGTGCAGAGTTAATAGGAAGAGTGCACAAATGCACGAACATACCAAGCACTGTTTGAAGATTCAGTAAATCCTACACTCTGTGCACACACGGGCCATGTGTTCTAAATGTAGGCAGAGATAGTCAATATCAGCAAAGAAAAATTCATTTAAAGTAGTTACTGAATTCATCCTAGCTTTTTGTCATATATTTTCTATATCAGCAGACACTCTGGGATTGTGTCTTCCCTTTTTATAAAATTTAAGTAGATCCCTCATAATCGAAGGTTGAGAATCATTGTTGTAAATTATGCCAAAAGAGTAAATGAGTGTTTATGATAGGAAGGGGTAAGCAGCTGTTAGTCACGCGTTCTATACACACGGCAGCAGCTCTTACTATTCAGAGCATTCATTGTGGATGATTCTGATATAGCCTCACACCCTCATTAGAGTGACCGAGAAGACACTACCAACCTTTTGGAGTTAGTCTGTGAAATATTTCCATTTTTCTGTTCAGAGAATGAGAAACTCACATTCAGTGACTATCACTTTCTATTTCCTAGGGTTCAGAAAGAGCATTGAGGGTCAGGAAGCTAGTGTGACCTCATGTGTCTTGTTTACTTGGCTATGTGTCAGTGCTCTTGAGTTAGCAAACCTGGGCCTTATTCATTGCAGCCGTCAAGTGGGTAAAACAAAACTCAGCTCTGTATATGGCATTAATAAACTAACATTGTTGAGCTTCTGTGGAGAGCGGGTGGCTGAGGGGTAAATGTTATGGCATAATTGAAATGATAAGTTTTTGAACTCCCAAAGCAAGAGAAATCCAGTCCCTCCTCCCTGCATTCAATTTTTGGATTTTTAGTCTCATCCCATTTAAAAATAGCATAGACTGTGGCAAGATGGCAGGGAAAAAGTTCTCTGGAGCTTTAATCACAAATGACCTCCTCTTCAAATGGTCAGTGATAATAAACAAGAAGAAAGGACTTCCAAGGGGGCAGAGCATTAATAAGGTAAGATTTTAAAATTAATTTTTCAAGTTAATTAAAATGTCCAAAAGCACAATAAAAGTGCAGAAAATCTGGCAGGGGAATGGCAGCAGGCCTGATTAATGCAAGTCAACCGTCTTCTGAGGGTAATAGTAATAATGATGAGATTATGGATGTGGAAGAACCTGCTAAAGAGAAATGTGATGTATGTGGAATACAAACTGCATCCCAGTTACTATTTTATGGTGCACAATGGGTCTTATTAAGGAGAAATAGCTGCAAGAATTACCACTGAATTGCTCAATAAAAGTATTGTGTAATTAACATGCCATAGCAGCTGGAGCAATGCCTCCCATTGATATTCCATACTCTTCATTCATTTCCAGTTTGCTAAGAGGGTGTGAGTTCTAACTAAGACTGCCAATTATCCAATCACTTCGCAAACACTTTGAGCAGGGTGCTAATGCTGGGAGATACAAAAGGCATGATGATACATCAGACACTGCTTTTGCCCTCAGGGGGCTTCTGGTCAAACATGGGAGTTAAGATATGAATGCAACAAACTCTACTACAGTGCGGATTGTCTCAAAATCTTCCATGAGAGGTCAAAAGAGAGAGAAAGTCTTGACCTTTCTAGGGTGGCAAGCTTGTCGTGGTGTGGCCAGGATTTATCCCCTCACTTCCGGCAGACGAGGATGTTGGTCCCCCTCCCTCACACCCATCTCCCTTCTGAGCCTGCCTCTGTGTTACTGCACGTGTGACACTATGTCCTCTCTCTTAGACTGGGGCCCCCACGGAGAGAGTCGCTCTGTCTAGTTCGGCTTTATCTCTCCTCATGTGGTGCTGGTAGGTGCCCCATAAGTATGTGTTGAGCTTGAATCACTGCTCAAGGCTTAGACGCTGGATAAATAGTTTTGCTCCCAATTGCAGTCTCAGGAACGGACTAGGAACTGACTTCGGTACATTTCTACCTAAGAATTTGTGCTGTGGGTCCCTCAATATTCCACATCTCTGATGGCTCCCTGCTTTATTCCTGACAAGGAAAACTGGGAAATCCAAGCTTTAAAATGACTGTGTGGGCCTTGTAGTATAGAATTACTACTTGTGGCAGATAAACTCTTTATTATTTAAATAAAACAAAAAATGATTTTTCTCCTAAATGTTTATTGTAGACAACTGGAAAACACAAGAACTTGCAGTGACACACAAGTCCATTTTTGGAGAAAATTGCTCTTGTCTAATGTATCTCCTTTACAAAACAAGAATTAAATCATAATTTTTAGCCTGTTTTCTTATTATTTTCTAAGAAAAAATGAACATCTTGTCTTATGTTGTAGTCCATTCAGGCTTCTATAACAAAAATACCATAGACTGGGTGGCTTAATTAACAAAAATGTATTCCTCGTAGTTCTGAAGTTTGGGAAGTCCAAGATCAAGGTGCCTGCAGACTTGGTGTCCAGTGAGGACCCACTTCCTAATCCAAAGATATTCATCTTCTCTTTGTGTCCTCATGTGGCAGAAGGGGCAAGGGAACCCTCTGGAGTCGATTTTATAAGGACCACCATGGGGTTCCACCTTCATGATCTAATCACCCAAAGGCCTAATTTCCAGGTACCAGCCTAATGGGGATAAGGTTTCAATATATTAATATTTTTGAAGGGACATGAACATTCAATATATAGGATCTTGTCAATAGCATTCTTCTATCACATAATTAAGAGCACATTTAAATTTTTCAATAAAAACAGAAGTGTCATATGTTTACACTGGTATGTTTTTAGTATTCTGAACAGTTTAATCATAAAATGTATAAAATAAACATATGCTGATTTTTAAAAAGTCAAAACTATTCCTAAAGGGAGAGGAGAAATCCCGCTGCCCAGAGATAATCATTGTTAACATTTTGATGTCTTTATTTTCAGGCACTTATGTGCACACACACACATTACCAGCAAGACCAAGCATCTCTTTATATGCTTGCTTACTGGCCATTTGAATTGTTCATTTCAAAAGCATTTGTTCATTCAATTTGCATTTTTTTTCTGTTTGGGTTTCAATTTTTCATATGAATTTTTGTGATTATTTTAGGATATTAGTGCTATTAAACATTTTTGGTTTTATAATTTTAGCAATATCTCCCTCAGAGTTTAATTTCTTTTAGCCATTTTTTTCTCTTTAGAACTTTATTTTAATGGAGTCTAATATACCAATATTATCTTTTTAGTTTCTGTCTTACATTTTGGCTTAATGTAAGAAAGGCCTTGGCCACCTCTAAGCTATTAAAAAAAAAATCTATGGTTAAGTATAAATTCCCTTTTTATATTTTAATTTTTAATCCATCTGGAATTTATCTGGCATAAGGAATTATGCAGTAAGTATCCAAGTTTACTTTTTTCCCCCTAGAAGGCTAACTAATTGTTCCAATATCTTTTTCCCTTTAATAAGAAATGCCAGCTCAAACAGTTAGATGTGGTGTTCTCATTGTTGTTACTCTCCAGAATATTCTACAGTTACAGTTTTGATTTTTTCCCCTTTAACCAGTGAAATTTAGAACTGTCTCACTCCTTCTGAGTGGGCTTCATTTGTTGTTTTTATGCAATTACCTTATTTACATATGGTCTTCTGCTGTGGTCAGTGAATGGTCTGAACTAGTTGGAATTTATTAAAGGTTTCTCTCTAATGCAATATGGTTCAATTTTTGTAAATATTCTACTTTGTGAATGTTGACTTGATAAGAGGACACAGTAGATAGTAGGGACCTCTGTCTTTTTCTCTCTCTCTCCCATATGTGTAATTTTTATCACTGTTAAGTGTGTATTTGTAGTTTTTCAAGAGTTTTGAGATTTGAACTTGGTTTATTGGGAAAGAGACTCTTTTGATCTTTAGATTAAGTAGCTGCCTAATTTACTAGAATGTTCCTTTCCCCCTAGTTTTACTGAGATGTAATTGACATATAGCACCACGTAAGTGTAAGATGTCCAGCATGGTGACTTGACATCCATAAATACTATTACTATAAAATGATTATACCAAAATAAGTTTAGTTAACATCCATCACCTCTTACAGTTACAAAAACTTTTCTTTTCCTTGTAATGAGTACTTTTAGGACCTACTGTCTTAGCAACTTTCAAATATTCCACAGCAGCATTAGCTATAGCTATTGTGATTATTTTGCTAGAGAGTTCTGCACAAGATTTTGGGCTCATATTTTGAAAAAATAGTAACTTGCTATTTTGCTGTAGCTGACCAGGAGACCTGGGAGCCAGAAACACGTCTGCTGTGGTAAGCCAGTTCTGGGTTGCACATTAGCAACATTGCCCTTCCCTTTCCCTACCCATTCTTTAAATCTATTTTCTTCCTTTCTTTGCTTCCATCCATTCGTCACTAAAAAGCCATTATTAGGCCAGAATGAAGCAGGCATCCCAAGGGCTTGTGTGCAGGATGGGGACAGGGGCTACTTGGAGTTGAGAGATTGGCCACAGATGAGGGATTAAAAACTATGTTGACAGTAATGGGAATCAAGTATCTTACTATTGGAAAAAGAGAGGACATATATGGAATGGAGACAGCTAGAATTAGGGTTGCCAGATTTAGCTAATAAAAATTCCGGGTACCATTTGGGATGTATTTATACTAAAAAATTTTTTTCCCCTTGGTTCATCTGAAATTCAAATTTAACTGGGCATCGTGTATTTTATCTGTCAACTGAATAAGCCCTAGAGTGTTAGATTGGAATTGGAGGAATCAGCATAAACTCAGGGCTTTTAATATAGAGAAATAAATATAGTAATAAATATAGATGTAAATGTGATGTGTGTGTGTATGATGTATATTTAGCTCTGTTTACTCAAAGGGCTTTGGGACGATGACACTCTAGTAGCTATAAGCATCCAGATCTTGGTTCCAAATATTACTTTACCAGGGCTCTGGGGAAAAATGGCTTATTCAGGGCTAGGGCATGGGAAGGACAAGATGAGCCTGGAACACTTTGTACCAGGATGTAAGGAAATGCTCCGTGAATGATGGAGGGCACAGGTGCCGGCCAGAAGTAACTCTCACTTGCCATCTCTGGGATTGGCTGAGCATCAGAATAAATAATTGAACCGGATAGAAATCTTTAAGTCCACACTGGCATAAATAAATTAATGAATAAACAAATTGGGAGAAGATAAAACTCTTTCTTCCAGCAGAAAGAATGATGGTAAGAGAAAAATCAAAACTATGATTTGGCAGTTTGCATTGTTGTAATATTAATACATGTGAGAAATGTCAATGACAGTTAAACTGAGTGTGTGATAGTGCACCGAGGAAGATTTTACATACTTTTAAAGTCTCTCCCTGAAAAATACTTGTTAATCACAAAAGGTAAAACATACCTTTACAGGAGGTACCTGGCAGGTATCACCTTAACCAAGTCGCCATAGCTAACACCACTGGTAAAAACAGGAATGGATATCATATGCCACCCAGTTGGGTGCAATAAAAAGAACACATTGTGACATTCCAGGAGAAGTGCAAAACCTGGCTCTACTCATGAGGAAATACTGGACAAAAATTGGGAGACATTCTACTGGCCAATAATCTTTAAAAAATGTCAAGGTCATGAAAGTTAATAAAACATGGAGATTGTTCCAGATCAAAAGAGACTAGAGATTCAGTGGAACATGTGGTCTTGGATTTGATTCTTTGCTCTAAAGAACATTATTAGAACCGTTCTAAAGCATCAGTGGGATGTCACTACAGGGCTGTCTCAGGAGGCACAGAAGGAAGGGGCAAAATACCCCAGTTTCCTTCTTCTGCCCTTTAGTCTCCCAGTGCCTCCCATTGGCCAAATCCTGCCAGTGCAGAGGCCTGGAAAATGCTTCTTACAGTTGTGGTAAAAAACAGAGCAGGAGAAGTAAAGACCTGAAAGCAGCAGGTCAGGACTGGCTCAGGGTCTTTTGGTTCCTCCCAAAGAAGTTCTCTCTCTCCGTATGTGTATGTATGTGTGCTGTGCTAAGTCACTTCAGTCGTGTCCATCTCTTTGTGACCCCATGAACTGTAGCCCTCCAGGCTCTTCTGTCCATGGGATTCTCCAGGTAGGAATACTGGAGTGAGTTGCCATGCCCTCCTCCAGGAGATCTTCCTCACCCAGGGACTGAACTCATGTCTCTTACATCTCCTGCATTGGCAGGTGGGTTCTTTACCACTAGCGCCACCTGGGAAGCCCATGTATGTGTATAGTGTGTGTGTGTATTTAAATTATTTTTAATTAAGAAATTTTTTTTTGCTAAGTTACTAAAACTTTTGCTAGGCTCAGTTCAGTTCAGCCGCTTAGTTGTGTCCGACTCTTTGCGACCCCATGGACTGCATGGAGCATGCCAGGCCTCCCTGTCCATCACCAACTCCCGGAGTTTACCCAGACTCATGTCCATTGAATCAGTGATGCCAACCATCTCATCCTCTGGCATCCCCTTCTTCTCCCGCCTTCAATCTTTCCCAGCATCAGGGTCTTTTCCAATGAGTCACTTCTTTACATCAGGTGGCCAAAGTAGTGGAGTTTCAGCTTCAACATCAGTCCTTCCAACGAACACTCAGGACTGATCTCCTTTAGGATGGACTGGTTGGATCTCCTTGAAGTCCAAGGGACTCTCAAGAGTCTTCTCCAACACCACAGTTCAAAAGCATCAATTCTTCGATGCTCAGCTTTCTTTGTAGTCCAACTTTCACATCCATACATGACTGGAAAAACCATAGCCTTGACTAGACAGACGTTGTTGGCAAAGTAATGTCTCTGCTTTTTAATATGCTATCTAGGTTGGTCATAACTTTCCTTCCAAGGAGTAAGCGTCTTTTAATTTCATGGCTGCAGTCACCATCTGCAGTGATTTTGGAGCCCAAAGAAATAAAGTCTGCCACTGTTTCCCCATCTGTTTGCCATGAAGTGATGGGGCCGGATGCCACAATCTAGTTTTCTGAATGTTGAGCATTAAGCCAACTTTTCCACTCTCTTCTTTCATGGAGAGCCTCTTTAGTTCTTCTTCACTTTCTGCCATAAGGGTGGTGTCATCTGCATATCTGAGGTTATTGATATTTCTCCCAGCAATCTTGATCCCAGCTTGTGCTTCCTCCAGCCTAGCGTTTCTCATGATGTACTCTGCATAGAAGTTAAATAAGCAGGGTGACAATATACAGCCTTGACATACTCCTTTTCCTATTTGGAACCAGTCTGTTGTTCCATGTCCAGTTCTAACTGTTGCTTCTTGAGATTTCTTAGGAGGAAGGTCAGGTGGTCTGGTATTCCCATCTCTTTCAGAATTTTCCAGTTTATTGTGATCCACAAAGTCAAAGGCTTTGGCATCATTAGTAAAGGAGAAATAGATGCTTTTCTGGAACTCTCTTGCTTTTTCAATTTGACTCTGGTTCCTCTGCCTTTTCTAAAACCAGCTTGAACATCTGGAAGTTCACAGTTCACCTGTCGTTGAAACCTGACTTGGAGAATTTTGAGCATTACTTTACTAGCGTGTGAGATGAGTGCAATTGTGTGAGCATTCTTTGGCATTACCTTTCTTAGGGACTGGAATGAAAACTGACCTTTTCCAGTCCTGTGGCCACTGCTGAGTTTTCCAAATTTGCTGGCATATTGAGTGCAGCACTTTTAAAGCTTCATCTTTCAGGATTTGAAATAGCTCAACTGGAATTCCATCACCTCCACTAGCTTTGTTCATAGTGATGCTTCCTAAGGCCCCCTTGATTTCACATTCCAGGATGTCTGGCTCTGGATGAATGCTAGGTTATGAAGTTACTAAACTTTTTTTGCTGTTGCCAAACTAAATAGCTACAATACACAGACCCATCACATGTACGTATACATACATACAGTGTGAGTGAGATCTGCTTTTCTGTATTAATTTTCATAATTTACTTGAGAATCGTACTGACTCTGATACATTTATCTAGTTTGCGGTAGTCATTTTTTTGGGGTTCTCAAACAGTCCTAAAATCTTTCCGGTTTTATTTAATTCCTTCACATCACTGCTGCTGCTAAGTCACTTCAGTCATGTCCGACTCTGTGCGACCCCATAGACGGCAGCCCACCAGGCTCCCTCATCCCTGGGATTCTCCAGGCAAGAACTGGAGTGGGTTGCCATTTCTTTCTCCAATGCATGAAAGTGAAAAGTGAAAGTGAAGTCGCTCAGTCGTGTCCGACTCTAGCGACCACGTGGACTGCAGCCCACCAGGCTCCTCCATCCATGGGATTTTCCAGGCAAGAGTACTGGAGTGGGGTGCCATCACCTTTTCCTTCACATCACTAGTAGGACTGTTTTTTCTCGCTTCATGAGTCTTGTGGTCACTACTGTGAGTCCTCCTGCTCTGGGAGGTCCTGGGTCCCCACAGTCTCAGGAGGAATTCTGTGTTTGCCATCCCATTGTGTCTGGACTCTAAGGCCACCTGTTCAGTGCCCTCCATGCCAAGTGCCTTCATTCTGACAACTGCACGGGACTAATACCACAGCACCATCTGCGTTATGAGAAGAACTGCTCTGCCTCGCTTCTAACCCGGGAGTTCTGCGTGGTAAAGCAGCCCACATTCTGGGACATCCAATTCGGTAGCAGTTCTCGGGTTTACCCTAGTGTTTGCCTCCACTCTTGTTCATTCCCAGTTCTCAGCCTTATACGGTTTCTAGAACAGTTCTGTAAATACATGTCACATACGCTGCCACTACTTTTTACTTTCCACTCAGGGAAGTTTAGCTAAGTTTAATAAACCAAGTTGATCAATTCATTACAGTGATCAATCAGTTAAAATTAATTTACGTTCATTTTGGATGAATATGCCCTCAGAATGCTTCTTAAAACTCTGCTGGAAGGCTCTGCCAGTGGCCTGTGAAGAGACAACATATTTTCCATCTGGACTTTGTGGAAAAGTCCAAACTCCAGACCAAGCTTCAGCAGGCAGTGATCAGTTACAAGGCAGTACACCTAAGGTGTTCCCCCAGGAGTGAGACATTGACTGATTCCACTTTTTGCGGGTTTTTTTTTTTTTTTTTTGCCTTCAGAGGACATCTTACCAGGGAGCATTGAAGAGTAATAATAAAGCTGATAAGAAATACAGAGAAAAAAGTCGAACTGCTCTAGATAAAGAAAGAGTGGGATTTAGAGTTCCACTGGAGGCCATCTTAGACTGTGTTCTTTGGAAATGGATTCTGAGATGGAGAGTTATATAGAGATTGACCATTATGAGGATATTAGGAAGACTTACAATGATTTCTTGAAGAATGGTAACATGTTAGATCTGATAGATGTTTATTAGAAAAAGGTAGTGTTTTGACTTCTAACTATGAAAATTATGCCAACATATTTTTAGTCAGCTACGAGATTTTCTCTCTGGCAGACAGGATGCAGTAGATGATGGAACTGATTTTTCTGAACCAGCATCACCAATGAGTAAACGCAAGCAGGATAATGAATAGGTATGGTTACTAGCAAAGAAAATTCTCTACTCATATTCTTGAGGAGTGCTCCTGAGTGATGGTTCTGCAAAGAAGTGAGGACAGTAGGAACAGGGAGTGGGAGAGGCTGACCCTCCAAAGCATTTGCAACTGAGGCTTTAGCTGATTTTCCAAAGGGGTCTGGAGAGAAATTAGGAAGAGGTGGAACTCTTTTGAGTTGTCTCAGCTTGAAGCAGGCGCTAAGGCTTTACATTCGTACATCAGCTAGTCATTGACTATGGGCTGTTTGCAGCAGGGGGAAGGGAACCTTGGACAATGTGGATGTTGTGTCATGAACTTGGTCTGGTGTTTTTTTTCCTGCCACAGACACTCTGCTAGATCATCCGGCCCATGTGGCACTGCTGATTGCACCTGCATGATAACAATTTTAAAGGTGTAATTTACAATAATTTGTCTTTTACTTTGGAAGGAATGTTCCAACATGCCCCAGTCTGCTTGAACTCTAAAAACTCTTCACTGATGTAGTGGGTTGCTGGATCTTCTTAGGGCATAACTTCTGTCCTTGGAGCTCATGTCTCTTACTGAGATGCTCCAAAGTGTTTGCCACTTTCTACAGATCCAGTTCATGAACATGTCGGTGATGGTATGATGTCCTGAGAAACCTCTAGAATGTCCAAGTCCCTTTGGACTGTATAATGATGAAGGTCCTGGGGAGTTAACAGTTAACAAGGCCTGGGGGATGGCACCTGTATACTGCCATCCAAACCCATACAAGTATGAATTGCTTCTGATCCTTCTTTCTGATAGGGATGGATAAGAAGAGCTATCCAGATTACTAGTTATGGCTATGCTGAAGTGAAGTGAAGTGAAAGTTGCTCAGTCATGTACGACTCTATGACCCCATGGACTATACAGTTCATGGAATTCTCCAGGCCAGAATACTGGAGTGGGTTGCCGTTTCCTTCTCCAGGGGATCTTCCCAACCCAGGGATTGAACCTGGGTCTCTTGCATTGCAGGCGGATTGCTGAAGGTTGTGTTCAAGATACCACATCAGCCACAGTGGCTGCAATCAAGGTTTCTGCTTAGTTAAGTCTGCGGTAATCTGTGTGCTGAAGCAGCTCCATACTGGCCTGTGAGAGCCGACTGTTACATTTTCAGGAGCCTTGTGAATTGGTTGTCGAGCCTATGGTGGGAATATTATTCCATGGGAATTGGCAGAGGCAGCAAAGCAAGCCTCTTGCAACCTCTTGGGCTGTAAACCGCTTTCCAGCACACCGCTGGTGATAGTGCAGTCACCCACCATGATCAGCACAGTTTCTGTGGGGTTCTGTAGGGGTTTACAGTGGTAGGTGAATCAAATGGGGCCACCATGGCAGTCACCTTTCCTGCATTCTTTAGAATTTTGATGATGGCACAAAATCCTTTTAGCCATTCCCCTTGGGATATGGTTTTGTTTTTTATTTACTATCCTGGGTGGCGGGGGTGGGTGGGTAGTAGGGGTGTTTCAGAGGCTTCCACTTGACTTTCCCCACCGCAAGGGCGCTTATTCCAAAAATCAAGAACCTGATGTGAGGGTTCTGTCATTTATCGGGTGTGCCTATTCCAGTTACATATTTCGATAAGGGAATCAGTGGATATGTCTGTAGACCCAGTGGACCCATACTGGGCTGGACCTGGGTCATGTCTGGACTCCATATTCTTCAGTTATAATGGAGGGCAGAATGGTGCTTTGGGTCTCTGGGAATCAAAGTCAACTCAAACCCTTGGACTAGCAATCCTCCAATCTAAATTCTACAATCCTAAATTCTCATTCTCCCACTGGATAGTTAAGTAAGTAAATGGCTGTAGGTCACTTTGGGGAAACACTGGGAGAGTTATTATTGAATACACTTGCTGTGGCATCCCAGTGTTGTATTTTGTGGGGGATCTGAGTTCTCCTTCAGTTGTTCTGGAAATGAGAACTGGCTGAGGTCCAGAAACCTGGCAAGCAATCATGACTTTTTATCTGGGCAGCTGCCTGCAGACTCTTGATCATCCATTCTTGATTTCTTTTAGTTGGATAATTTGTGCAATACCTCACTGGCTGCTCATCAATCTTGCCCCCAGGAACATCGTGTTCTATTTACCATCTCCATAGCTCTCCCAGTGCCCCTGGCTGCTACTCTGACCTTGATTTTATTGTGATAATTGTGCTCTCCTTGCTTCAGATGGAGAGGTGCTGCCACTAGACCTCTATTATTTCAAGATTCTGGGGCATTCAGTGGGCTCAGTTCTGTAGTTGTGCTTCCTCCTCTCAGCCTTGGCCACAGAGCAGAGCCACCACTAAGTTTCTCACCATGCTGGTGCTCTCTCCGGAGTGCATTTCTTCTCTCTTTGGAAAAAGGGTGTCCTCGGGGCCCTCCGGGTGGTAGTAGGGTTTTCAAACTTACCTAGTAAATACCTTCTAGCATCCACTTCTCTGAGCCTTGAGATTGCTTTCTAGATTATTTGCCCTAGCAAGTTTTTTTTTTTTCTTCGATATTTATTTGGCTGCATGGCATCTTAGTTGCAGCATGTGGGATCTTCATTGTGCCCTGTGAGTTTTTTCTTTGCGTGCACTGACTCCTTAGTGCAGTGTTGGGATTCCAGAGTGTGCAGGCTCCAGTAGTTGTAGCATGTGGGTTTAGTTGCTAACTGGCATGTGGAATCCTAGTTCCTCAACCAGGGATCAAACCTGTGATCCCTGCATTTGCAAGGCAGATTTCTAACCACTAAAACACCTGCGAAGTCCGTGTCATAGCAGCTTTGATACCTCTAATTCACTGGACTAGTCACACAGATCATCACATTTTTTTCAGCTTTTAAGAGCCATCCTAGCAGCTGGGTATCTGTCTAGATTTGCATATAATGAGAAAGCATTCCATGCTGATTTTACTTTATATCCTTTATCCAAACTACGGTTCAAGCCCCCACGCCCTAGTATCCATTCCCTCCTGGGCCTTCCCCATTCTTACCAGCACATCTTGGCCAGGTCTTGCAGCTTCTTTGGCGGATGGTTCACACTCTCCATTAACTGATCCAGCACGTCCAGGTCAGGAGGTGTTAAGATTTAACCAGTTATCTGTCTTGTTCTCAGGAGGGGCAGTGGGAACAACATGGTCTTTTAAGACATGGCATCAGTCAGGGTCCAATCAGGAGGCAGCAACCACACAAGAAAGTTGAAGAGAAAAATTCTAATCTAAAGAATTATTAATTTGTAAAGATAGCTAACTACAAAAAAGCATAAAAGAGGACTCCAAGGATATAGAAATAGCACTTGATGAAAGCAGCTACTACTGCTAGGACTGGGGAAAAGGGGCTGACAGAGGATGAGATGGTTGGACGGCATCACCGATTCAGTGGACAGGAGTTTGAGCAAACTCCGGGAGATAATGAAGACAGGGAAGCCTGGCATGCTGCAGTCTATGGGGTCGCAAAGAGTCAGACACGACCAAGCGATTGAACAACAGCAATGACAACAAAGCATGAATAAGGAAGGAACTAAGGACTGAAGGAGAAGAGGCTTTCCCTCTGTCCCACAAGACTGAGATCCAGACTTTCTCGGAGAGGGCACGACTGCCACGGGAACACACAGCATGCTGGCAGTGGAGAAGTGCTAGAAGGCACAGCCGGTGCTGGTCCGCAGGAAGCAGCCCCCTGGGCGGGGAAGACAGAAGACGGCTGCTGGAAGGTGCAGGGATGAGGCTGGAGGTGGTCCCTGAGGGCTGGTGAGGCACCCCTGGGCCTCCTGTATCCTGATGTATTGGCAGTCAGGCCAAAGGCAAATGGCACCATGAAACTAGCACGAGGAGCCCCTTCCTGTGGTTGTGACCTTGTGGTGGCACTCCAGCGGCCTCTCTTGAAAGAGAAACGGCTTCACTTGAAAAGGAGCACACGCTTACAAGGTTGCAAAGGAGGAGCGCTCTTCTTTGAAAGACCAGCTTCAAAGTTGGCTGGCATCTGGGAACTTGGGTTTGGGGAAGCTCATCATTCCCAGCTTTAAGTGTTAGTCACTCTGATTCTTTGTGACCGCCCCACATGGACTGTGTGAGAGCAACACAAACTCCATGACAGACCCTACAGGACCCCAGCTCCGATTTCCTCAGAAAGATGTTTCAGTTTCCCTGAAATTAGCTCAGCACACAAAAGCCAATCAACTGCCAGCCCAGGAAAATCAAATCGAGCCTGGGAAAAGAGAACCAATCAGGACCCGTGGCCAGCCTGGGAAATGAGAGCCAGTTAAAACTCAATACCTATCCCCTCACCAGAGGGTGACCAATCAGACCCAAAGACTCCCATTTTTCAAATTTTGCATGAGAATATATAAGCAATGTAACCCAGAGCTCAGGGCTCCTCCATATAGCCACTGCCTCAGTATCAGTGAGAGCCCCAACTCGAGCTTGGTAAGAAAAACTCTCTTGCCTTTGCATCGGATATCGGTGGTCATTGGGAGATTTCGTGACTTGGGCATAACAGACTGTAGCCCACCAGGCTCCTCTGTCCATGGAATTCTCCAGGCAAGAATACTGAAGTGAGTAGCCATTCCCTTCTTCAGGGAATCTTTCTGACCCAGGGATCGAACCCGAGTCTCTTGCATTGCAGGCAGATTCTTTACCACCTGAGCCACCAGGAAGGCTCTCAGCTTTAAGAAGAGTGGTCGATGGTGCCTACATTGTATAAACAATGTACTTGCCTGCCTTCTGGGAATCTGAAATGTTGATGTGTGTCAGGCGGAGGCTGCCTACATGATCAGCCACCAGTAAAAACTCCGGGTCCTGAGACTCCTGATGAGCTTCCTGGGTTGGTGGCATTTTACGTGTGTTGTCACACTTGTTGCTGGGAGATTTAGGTGCATTCTTTGTGACTTCTCTGGGAAAGGATCCCTGGGATCTTGTACCTGGCTTCCCTTGGACTTCATGTTCTTTTTCCCTTTGCTGATTTTGCTTTATATCCTTGTGCTGTAATGAAACATAACCATGAGTCTGACAATATGCTGAGCCCTTTGAGTCCTCCTGGAGAATCATCAAACTGGGGGTGGCTTTGGGTAGCTCTTCAAGCAAGCTGGGGGCATTATCTCTAACAAAGGGAAAGGGGCCTCTACTATAGGCAAAGAGGGTTCAGGAGAATCTGGGAGCTAAGAATTCTCACATGCATCACTCAGATATGCCCATTCCAAGTCTCAAGGTCCAGCACTTCACCTATTAGGGCCCTGATCTCAGGAAAGGAAACTTTCCAGAAGGAGAATTTTACTCTCTCTAAAGCTCTGCTACACTCTGTTCCTGTCCACTGCCTATAAGAGACAACATTTCCTTAAATGTTGCCTAGAAGGCTCTTGTGTTCCCACAGGTTTGCTTGAATTGTTGAATAATCATCCTGAAAGAATGTGAAAGTGTTAGTCACTCAGTCATGTCTGACTCTTTTGACCCCACAGACTGTAGTCCACCAGGCTCCTCTGTCTGTGGGATTTCCCAGGCAAGAATACTGGAGTGGGTTGCCATTTCCTTCTCCAGGGGGTCTTCCCGACCCAGGGATTGATCCCGGGTCTCCCTCATTGCAGGCAGACGCTTTACTTACTGAGCCACCAGGGAAGACCTACTTTCTTCAATAAATCAAAGGCCCACAGCAATGGCTACTCAATTCTTTGTATTTAACACATCTCTCATACTTCTCGAGAGCCAGAGATATTGCACCAGTGAATACACTGTGTAAGGACAATCAAAACGGAGTTGATATTGCTAAGAGAGCTCTTTACAGTGGAGCTGGAAGACCTCCAAAGAGCTGTGGCTTATGCACATCTCAGCCCGAATGGAATATGAACTTTGACTATTTCTTAACATGAATCTGCCTGTAATGCAGGAGGCATGGTTTCAATCCCTGGGCTGGAAAGATCCCCTGGAGAAGGAATGGCAACCCACTTCGGTATTCTTGCCTGGGAAATTCCATGGGGTCTCGAAAGAGTCAGGCATGACTGAGCGACTAACACTAACAAACACGATCTTAACATAGGGATCAAGAACATCTATCCGATGTTCCAGAAACGCAAGATACTTAAAGACTCTTATCCTAAAATAGCTTGTTCAGTCTATCCCTTAAGGATAGATATTTCCTGTCTTGTGTTAGCAAGGGTGTCAGTCATACTTCAGTGAGAATCTGTCATAATTATATGTATACAATTATGAGGGGTTGTAATTCTTGAACAACCTTGTGGCTCTTGTCTTTATATGTCCCTGACTGTTTTTCTTCCCTGGAACATTCCTCTCCTCTTTCTGTTTTACCCAAATCTGTGTCTCCTGAATGGAAATTCTTTTTTAAAATTTTTTTATTTATTTTTCATTGGAGGATAATTGCTTTACAATATTGTGTTGGTTTCTGCCAGACATCAACATGAATCAGTCATAGGTGTACATATGCCCCCTCCCTCTTGAACCTCCCTCCCACCCCCCCACCCCATCCCATCCCTCTAAGTTATCACAGAGCATCGGATTTGAGCTTCCGGTGTCATACCGCAAATTCCCACTGGCTATCTCTTTTATATATGGTAATATATATTTTCAACGCTACTCTCTCAACTAAATTGCAGTTCTTAGGATCCCAAATAAAATTATTTGTTCTTTGCAGCCTTAATACTGACTGTGAGCTGACAGCATCCACTGTGTGTGTGTGTGCGCTAAATCACTTCAGTTGTGTCCAACACTTTGCGACCTCATGGATTGTAGCCCCCCATGTAGCCCTGTCCATGGGATTCTCCAGGCAAGAATGGTGGAGTGGGTTGCCATGCCCTCTTCCAGGGGATATTCTCCACCCAGGGGAACCCACATCTCTTATGCCTCCTGCATTGGCAGGTGGGTTCTTTACCACTGAGCGATCTGGGAAACCCATCCACTGCGGCTAGTGAGATGTTAATTGCGCCACTTCAGGAAACCAGGGCCTGTTTCTTCTCCCCTCGCCGCTGGGTGGGGTTCTCATTCTCATTTCATGGATTGATCCAGTTGTTCTATCTTCAGCATCCCTATTATTACTATCATGACCACAGTTTAATTATACACGTATAATACTTTTTTGAGCTAATTCTGTGACTGCACATAAAAGAGCTCCTTTATTTCTGATGCCATCCTGGTGGCAGAGTTGCTATTATCTCTGTTCTCAAATGAGGAAACGAAGCTTCCAGGGTGTGATTAGCCTACGTCAGATTTTGCTGAGTGACAGAGTCAGGGAATAAATCCAGATTTTTCTGACTCCATGTCCCCTCTTTTCTACCACATTGTTCTGCTTCTCCAAAGAATCAGGCATTTTAGGTCCTATAGTAGGTGAGGAATTTGCTTGGTTTGCATTTTGTTATTCAGATTCTTGTGACCACCTTAGTATTGATATGACTGTGGCCATCCCAGTAAATACTTTTGACCTAAAAGAATCATGTGTATATAAGAGTGGTGCTTGTCAACACTTAACACGCCAAGTCCCTTGGGGATCTTAAATGTTAAAATGCGTATTCTGTTTCAGAAGTCTGTATTTCTGACAAGCAGATACTCCTAGTTCTCTGCCACACAGAACAACTAGGTTCTTAGTAGTCCTTGAGGGATTAAAGTAAGAAAATATGGATGTATCTTCATCTTCAGTTTTTCATTCTGGAAAAATGGAAAACATTTCTCCATGTCAATTCAACCCACAAACACTCTTGCTTTAAAAAAGTAACACAAATATAGCTGCAAAACTGATTAAAATTTAGCCAGCTATAAGATATAAATAATGATTTCTAACAGCACTGTTTAGAGATTTGATTGGTGAAGCTCGTAGATAAGTCACATAAATATCTGTCCTACACCACATTGTCTTTCCAGTTTTGCAAGGACAAGTCAGAAGACAGCTCGATTTTGACCAATCCATGGAGACTGGAATCAGTGATCTTGGGGGATTATAGCTATAGTGAGTGATGTTTATAAGCTTCAAATTATTAACAGTAGTCTACTTGGGAACTATCTGTGAGTCTGTGATAAATAAACCTTGAAACTCTCTCAAAAGGGCTTGCTGAACTCCTGTCCCCTTACACACCCAATCATTTTCCAGTTGTGTTGCTAAGCTCTGCCATTGGTCAGCCAAGAGCTGGTCTGCTCTCCAGTCCTGCCTTTCCTCCTGGCAGGTGCCTGGCAGGTGGCCGACGTTTGGCTCCTGCTTGTCCTTGGTCTCTCTTTGGGTTGCAGGATCAGGACAGAGGGCTGGGGACCAGAGCAGGGCATGGCCACCTAGAGATCATCCTTACGGTCAAAAACTAGACCAAAGACCACAAAAATCTAAGGTGCTATGTGATGATTTGGAGGTTGGCTTCTTAATGCTGGGACATTTGGTGGCCTTAGCTCAAATTCCACAAAGCTTCCCTCTGACTTTTGCAGAAAAAAAAAAAAAGGTAAGAAAAAGAAAAGTGTTACTTGCTTAGTCATGTCCAACTCTTTGGGACCCCATGGACTGTAGCCTATCAGGCTCCTCTGTCTGTGGCATTCTCCAGGCAAGAATACTGGAGTGGGTTGCCATTCCCTTCTCCAGGGGATTTTCCTGACCCAGGAATTGAACCAACGTCTCTTATGTCTCCTGCATTGGATTCTTTACCTCTTGAGCCATCAGGGAAAGCCCAAACCCAAAAGCAATTCAATTCAATCTCCCCTCTTCCCACTCTTTGTACCAAACCACACAGCCAGCCTCTTGTGGAGTCCTTTTCTTGGCTGCCTTGATACTCATGTGACAAAATATTTCCACTCGAAATTTTGAGAGTTTCACCTGCTCCCCTACTTTTCATTTAAATGGCACCACAGAGGTTTGGACTAGAGGTATTTTTCCCCTAGTCAAAATGGCCTTTTCCCATGAAGAAGCAAAGCTCCAAGGCTGACAAGTCAATGTATTTATTTATTTGTCTACCCATCCATTCATTTATTTATTTATTTGCTGTATAAGGTAATAGCTTATGGTACTTACCCGGAGCCAGCTGTTTGCAGGATGCGGAGAGCAGGTGGTCTGGGAGGCCTCTGATGAATTGCAAAGACACTCACCAGCTGCCGACACTGTGTGTAATGAGCAAACCTGCAAAAATCTTTATTTTCAATTGGATTGTACCTTTAAGTAAGCAAGGGAGACAGCCAGTATAACTACAGACCATGACCAACAACCCACATAAACAGTGTGCAAACACAAGTGATTAATGTACCAGTATTTCAAAACATCTAAAGCTAATGAGTCAGATTTACTAGGGTGCACAAAAGAGGGGGAGAGGCGGTGGGGGAGGGAGGGAACAACTTAATGGGCTTTAATGGCCTTGAGCAGAAGCCCAAGAATTCTCCTGCCTTCCGTCCACTGTGCCATCGAGCTGCTAAACAAACATCCTGCTGGCCCATGAAGGCCATTTTCCTTCTGGCCACTGGGGAGTTGGGGGAGTTTCCAGTTTTAGGATAGAAGGAGGAGAGCTAGCCAGTGACCACTGCACCCTCCAGTGATCTCTGATGATATGCGGGGATAATGGGTTACAAAGACAGACATTAATAAGGTAAGAAAAAGAGGGGGAGGTTTATTAATTTTTCAAGTAAGTTAGCAGGCCCCAGGGCATGGTAAAAGTGTAAAGAATCTGGTGAGCGATGAGGGGCTGGACTGATTAATGCAAGTCAGCTGTCCTCGGAGGGCCATAGCAATAATGATGAGATTATGGAAGAACCTATTGAAGACAAATGAGATGCATGTGGAATAAAAACGAAGTGTCCTAGTTCCTCTTTTGGAGTGCACGGTGGATTTTTATGAAGGCAGAACAGAGGTACAAATGACAGCCAGAGGGGGTGCCAGACCCGGCAATGGGCTTGTTCTGCTCCAGTGCTTCCAGCCTGGGGACTCCGGAATTCTAGGCCTGCCGGGGAAAGGGCTGAGAAGGACGCATATCCTAGGAAAACCTCTCTCCACAGGCAGGGGGAGCAGAGTTCAAGGCCGCTATGCTGTCCCCGCAGCCTGTCGCCTGGTCTGCGTTTACTGCCCACGCAGCCCTCTCCTTTTGTGCTACTGTTTCCTCCAGGCTGTGCCAGGCGCTGGGCTTCCTCTGTTGGTCAGACGTGCTAAGTCGCTTCTGTTGTGTCCTTCTCTGTGCAACCCCATGGACTGTAGACTGTCAGGCTCCTCTGTCCATGGGGTTTTCCAGGCAAGAATACTGGAGTGGGTTGCCATGCCCTCCTCCAGGGGATCTTCCTTTCCCAGAGATCGAACCACATCTCTAACATCTCCCTGCACTGGCAGGCGGGTTCTTTACTACCCGCCACCACTAGTGCCACCAGTCTTTAACCTGCTTCTGCTGCTGACCAATGAGTTTGGAGCTGGAGAAGAGGAAATCAGACCTGTTTTCTTTTCCTTCTGGCAAGTGCTCACTAGATAACCTGTTTGTCCTTTCTCTGCACTTGTTGTCTTGCTTGTGTACCTAAGACACCTTCCTGGGATGCCTCTTAGTCTGTGTCTTTCAATGGATGTGAAGGGAGGGCAGGCAGCATCTGCAGTCAGCCCTTGCCTTCTACACTCAAGTGCAGAAGACTGATGGTAGTCACCCTTAAATTTCCAAGTGCAGAGTTATTTGAGGGTCCTGCTCTAAAGGCAGGTCCAGGTCCCAGCCTCCAGAGAGTTTGGAGTAGGTTCCAGGAATCTGCCTTTCTAATAAGCACTTCACAAGTGGTTCTATGCTAGTGGTCCTCAGACAAGAGTTTGATAAACCCAATCAGAGGAAACAAGATTAACTAAATGTTGCCTCAGATAGGTTCTTCTGGATGTCAAAGTGCCAAAAATGTCACTATGAATGATTTGATCCTTTCTGTTGGTTCACTAGGACTTGAGGGTAAAATGCAACCCCAACCCTAACACACACACCTTAAGTCATTTTTACATATGACCACCTTAGTGTGAGCCCAGTTTTCCGGTTTTGATGCTTTTGAATTGTGGTGCTGGAAAGACTCTTGAGAGTCCCTTGGATAGCAAGGAGATCACACCAGTCAATCCTAAAGAAAATCAACCCTGAATATTCATTGGAAGGACTAACACTGAAGCTGAAGCGCCAATACTTTAGCCACCTGATGCAAAGAGCCAACTCATTGGAAAAGACCCTGATGGTGGGAAATATTGAAGGCAAAAGGAGAAAGGGGTGACAGATGATGAGATGGCTAGATAGCATCATCGACACAATGGACATGAATTTGAGCAAACTCTGGGAGACAGTGAAGGACAAGGAAGTCTGACATGCTGCAGTCCATGGATTCGAAAAGAGTCAGACACAACTTATTGACTGAACAACAACAATTTTTCAGGTTAGAGCAGGGTGATCAGAATGGTGGTCTCTAGTTTGAAAGGAGAAAACAGAGCAACATAGAACAGCCTGGAAAAGCAAGGACTGTCAGTGGGGGTAAGAGAAGGGGATGAGCAGGTGGTGGGTGAAACCAGTGGTTCTCAACATTTTATTTTCTAGCAAAGCATTTCTTTTCAAATGAAATCTAAATGGAAACTCCAATTTTAGAAAAAGTCAATTAAATGATAGTTTATTAGTAAACATTTGCTTTGTTACAAATTTTAACAATTATCTTTACAAAATCAGTAAATTATAAAAATGAAGGTATTTGAATGAAGTCAAAATTAGCCATTGGAAGTTACACATAATAGTTCCAGCCTTAGATCAGCTTCTGGATCAATAGATTTGCTGAGATAAATAGTTGTAAATTATGAGTTTCTTGACAGCATGCTCTGCAATTTTGGGAGACATCCTTAATCAAATTGATCTGGATCCTTGCATGAAGAGTAGCAGAAAATTTATATTTTAAAGTTGGATCACTGAAGCTATTTAGTAAGTGCTCAAATCCTCTCATGGAAAAGTCACTCGAAAAAGCAATGAGGACATTAAAACAAGGCCTATGATGGTTTACTATGCACCAGCACAAATCCCCAAGCAGACACAGCCACCCTCACTCGGATTTAATTGGGCTCTTCACCCGTGTGTTTTAATTGTGTACTTTTGTACAATTTAAATGAATAGTCATGCACAGGCCTAATTTATAAAAATACCAGTGCAGCTCTAAAGTATTCCTACTCAATGACACAGTTCCTTGAAATTCTAGGAGAATCTTTATTTCCAGATCTGCACAAAACACTTTACTTGGTTTGCACAAATTCACAGCATTAAATAACATTAAATGTTCTAAGTTTTAAAATGTACAATTTACATCGAATTTACATGAAAATTAACGTAGTACATATTTACGTGTATTACATTTATGTAATGCATACATATTACATGCATGTACATTTAAGTGTAATGTGCATTTGATTTACATTAAAAATGTGTACATTTTGTGTACATTTTGGGGGGTGGAGGCAGAGAATATGAGATAGGTGTCACACATTTGAAATTCATATTTAAATAATAGGATTATCATAGATATGTGTAGAATCTTTGGAGCCTCTCTGAGGAACAGGGGATTTGAAAGTCACACGCCGGGTCAAGACTTTGCTTAAGATAGACCCAGTGTTTGAGGGAGAAGTGAACAGGAGGGACTGGACATTGGGAAATGTCTCAAAGCATCTTTGATAAGCACTGGATTTTTCTTCCATCCAAATAGCTGTGTAAGAAGCTATAATCAGGGGAAAAAATTATTGTTGTTGTTGAGTTTTTAAACCGTGTCCAACTCTTTGCAACCCCGTGAACTGTAGTCCACCAGACTCCTCTGTCCATGGAATTTCCCAGGCAAGAATACTGGAATGAGTTGTCATTCCCTTCTCCAGGTGATCTTCCTGACCCAGGGATTGAACCCAGGTCTTCTGCATTGCAGGCAGCTTCTTTACCACTGAGCCACCAGGGTAGCCTCAGGGAAAGAAGTAAATTGCAAGAAGTAAATGAGGGAAGGAGGTGCTGTAAAGAGAAAAAAAGAGAAGAAAAGTGGGTGCGTTGTGATGATTCAGATGCCTGGATGAAGTAGCTTGTTTTAGCACGCATAAAGATGGAAAAAAGGGGGACCCTGGAAACTTCCAAAAGAATGTGAGAAAAGCAAAAGGAAGGATATGGCCTAGAGAGGAGGAACAGAAACCAGAGAGGGCTCTGGAAGGATGTAAATTTCAAGGACTCATGGAAAGGCCTTTAAGGAAACAAGCCATGAAGTTTGTGCTGGCGCTGGAGCCTCCCTTCATTTCTTAGCAAGGGCGATGATGCTCAGAGGACGTTGTCCTGGAAATCTGTCGTGGCTCCCAGCCGCCCTGCACTTAACGCGGCTTTGAGCCTTGTCCTTTGGCGAGCCTTGTCCTCTCGCGTGAATTGTTTCCCTCCACGGCTCCCTGCAGTCTCTCATCCTTTCTCGGCTCTCTCCCACTTAGCCCACCACGGCCTGGCTACCCATGGAGGACAGGCTTTCATTTTCCTCAGGTTCACACTGTGCACACTGACAACCCCGCTTCCTGCCACCCGAGTGGTCCCTCTCCAGCTCCCAGCACCTCTTATCTCTATGGTAACGGAAGACACAGCGATCATCCGGAATTTGCTTCAGAGAGTTGGTCTGCACAGTCAGGCATTCCTGGAGTGGCCTGTCCTTTTACAATTAACCGACTGGCCTGGGGAGAAGAGCTGCCCCCAACAGAATGGCAGAAAACGGCCTCCAGACGTGGGCACTTGGCACGTTGATGCTGAATGTCTCCATAAAAATATGATGTAATTAACAGACCTCGGCAGCTGGGACAAATCAGCACCTCTCATTGATTTTCTATGTCTCCTATTTACTTTCAGTTTTTGAACTGTCTGCCATGACAGGAAATCAAAGAATTCTAATGGTGTACTTGAGGGCCATGGTGCTGGTGCTGGGTCAGCATTTCCTTGAGAGATCCAGAGACTAATCAGTTTATTATCACTCAAGCATCCCCTTTTACTCCTAAATTAAGGCTGTCCTCCACAAAGGCTAAGAAATAGCAGTTTATTTTGGGAATATTAAAAAAAGTCAGTGTACTATTTAACTCTGAGAGGAGTGTTTTTTTTTTTTTTAAAGTAGACAAATTAATGTTAGATGGATCTGTTTACTCCTTCAGGCTTGTGATGAGCCTGGCAAAGACATTTGGGTGGAGAGGCAGAAGTGCTACAGTCGTTCTCCCCAAGTTTCATGCCTTTGGAAAAGTTACCTGGTGGAACCAAAAGAGGAGCCTTGTTCCAAGTTTTTTCAGTGACTGAAATTAAGAAAAATAATTCTCCCCATATGTGCTTACTTAGGAACGTTGTATGATATTGGGTTGGCCCCTTCATTTTCTTACTGTGTTTTCTGTTCAGGCAGGTGAAGTCAGAATCTTGGATTAACTTCTAACTTCACTTTGGATTCC
This sequence comes from Nanger dama, assembly GCA_917880005.1. Classification (NCBI taxonomy): domain Eukaryota; kingdom Metazoa; phylum Chordata; class Mammalia; order Artiodactyla; family Bovidae; genus Nanger; species Nanger dama. Next base: position 977,774 of record CAKJTW010000090.1, read on the forward strand.
TTAAAACTCTGGAGAAAATAGGCAGAAAGCTGAGGTTGTGACGGAGAAATGGGTCTCCATCTGAAGTCTGCTAGCTCCACATTTTTTTAATGAGATTTCTCCTGCTCCATTGGTAGTGTTTTCCTTCAGACTCACTTGCATTGGCAGAGTTCATGTCGTCGTTTATACCCTAAAGATGAATTTTCTTGGTCTTTTTACTGACTCAAGTCATGTAACCCTTTCATAAATAATTAGCAAACTGGAGAAAAGAAGAAAATTGCTCATAATTCTCCCACTCAAGCACACTAGCTATTATTATTTTCGAGCAAATACTTTGGGTCATTTTGAAATGTCAGGTTTTGATATGAGTCTCAGGATAATGTACAAACAACTTTGTGTTTTGTTCTTGCACTGAATGTATGTCAAAGCATTCCACCTATTATTGTGATCTCCAGTAACTATCTTCTTAATTGCTGCCTGAGCAACTGGAGCATTTGAGCCCTTCACATTGATTTTCCAGGTATCCTGTGGAAGTTGAGACACCATATTTATTTATTTATTTCTGTATTTCAGGACAATAGATTGAATCCATTTTTCACTGTAATAAATGCCACAGTAAACCTCTTTATACATGAGATTTTTCCATATATTAAATAATGTCTTTAGGATAAATTCCCAGAAATTACTGGGTCAAAGTGCATGAATATTTTATGACTCAATATTTCCTATTGCTCTTCAAAACTACTACATGAGTTTGTATTAATCACCTAAAATACTTGAGGAATCATGCTGTATCAGGGTCTTTTATCCACTAAATAGACAGTACCAAGAGTGCTTTACAAGTACAGTTTGATGATGCTAGCAAATATCTCAGAGATAAACGTTTTGGACTTGAAAGATGTTCCCCTGACCAGGGTGTTTAACACACAGAAGTGACTTCATTACATTTTTTTTTCTTCTACATGAGCCATAAAGTATGAATTCCTTGCCTGGCTATAATGTTCTATCTCATCAAACCTCATAAAGTGAATTACTGTCACACCCCCTCAGCTTGGCAATGAATTTTGAAGATACTACGGATTTCTTTTCCGTCTTACACAGAATTTGGAGGGTATCCCCTTGCTGGGAATAATGTCTTTGGAAAATAGGAAAATGCCGTGTGGAAAGAAAGTACATTTTCTGGGAAAAGAATAAGAACCCAGAGAGATGGAGCGAGAATTGTACCACAGAGTCCCCACAGCAGATGTTTTGGGTGTTGAAACTCCCACCAGAACAGCTGCAGAAATGTAGAATCACATCTGGGTGTGTGACGCGGCTGCATCATTACCTACCGACAGCAAAACAGCCAGATGCTTCCAGTTCATTTTAAGGACCAAGCTTCAGGTCTGAACCTGCGAATGTCTCTCCTTCCCAACCGACGACTTATCAATTGCCCGAGAAGCTCATGAAGACGTGGCCTCCTGGGCACCTTCAGGATGGATCTTCTTCGTCACAGCAGGCAGGGGCAGAGCACAGCTGCTGTGGGCCCAGACCCACAGCTCTAGTCTGCTGTGTGGCTCGAGAATAAAGCCATCAAAATCTTTTACACGATGGCGGCTGCGTGACTTGTCATGGGTGTATGAGGCTTCTGAGGCCTTTTTCTCTCTTATTTCCCTGTAAGTCATCTAGTGCTTCCTTTCTCTCTCTTTCTTTCTCCCTCTCCCCTCCTTTCCCAGTCTCTCAAATATACGTTTCTTTCCCGGGCAGTTGAATGTGTAACTGGATAATCAATATGGTAGCAAATGATTCTTAAGCCTCTTGGATGAATACTATGGTTTTTGAGAGCACAGCTATTTTCTTGTGTCATTTCTCTCATCTCATACTGACTGTTACTATGAAAGTTGAGTGAAAGTGGCTTCAAGTGACAGAGTTCCTCTAGATCGAAGCCCTTAGCAGCCTTTCCCCTTCCCTGATTAGATACAAAGCGTGTAGGGCAGCTCCCAGGCCCCAGGGGGAGAATCATTCAACTTACAGACTTCAGCCCCAGGAAAGACAGATTACTCAGTGCATAAATCTTAGCCCTTAAGATGTTCAAGGGACAGGATTCTCTCAGGAATAGCCTGTCCACTCCACACCATGATGAGGAGAAACCAAAAAGACACATTTGGTGAAATGTGGAGACTCATGTGTTCAACTTAACATTAACAAGCACCCTAAGAAACAAATAATGGTGAAAGATACGGAATTTCTAAAACAAAAAACAAAACAGTGGACAGTATCTTCCATTCTTTGAAGACATTCACATCCATGAAAATGCTTCATCTCACTTAGCTTTCACATTTCTACAGTTATCTTCTTGTAGAAATCTTGCACTTATTTTTAGAAACATTTTTATTATGCCAAAGAGGCAAAACCTTTCACATGGGGCTGGCTACTAATTGAGGCCAAGGAGCTTGTCTCGTCAGGCCTCCTGAGGCTTGGGTCCATCTCTGGGTACATTTGGTATCCTCTGCAGTACTCAACCTGGAGAAGACATGGCACCCCACTCCAGTACTCTTGCCTGGAAAATCCCATGGACGGAAGAGCCTGGTAGGCTGTAGTCCACGGGGTTGCTAAGAGTTGGACACGACTGAGCGACTTCCCTTTCACTTTTCACTTTCATGCATTGGAGAAGGAAATGGCATCCCACTCCAGTGTTCTTGCCTGGAGAATCCCAGGGATGGGGGAGCCTGGTGGGCTTCCGTTTATGGGGTTGCACAGAGTCGGACACGACTGAAGCGACTTAGCAGCAGCAGCAGTACTCAACCATCCACAGAGAGCCATAAAATGTAATAGAACCATAAACGTAGTTAAGAGCCACCCAAGAGTTTTCTAGAAAAAGAAATGAGGGAATAGTCAAAGAAAGTCATAGTTGGATCCTGGTTTTAAAAGAAGTAATAATATTTGTTGTTATTCAGTCTCTAAGTTGTGTTTGACTCTTTGCGACCCCATGGACTGCAGCACGCCAGTCTTTCCTGTCCTTCACTATTTCCCAGGAGTTTGCTCAGACTCGTGTCCGTTGAGTTGGTGATACCATCCAACCATCTCCTCCTCTGTTGCCACCTTCTCCTCCTGTCCTCAATCTTTCCTGTGTTTACAATGTTTATAGTTATTAAGTCATTTAATCTGCATAAAAATCTTATGAGATGAGTGCTATTATTATTATCCAGTCTACACAGGAGGAAATGGAAGCTCATAGAGGTGAAATAACTTGCCCAGAGTTTCATAGTGGAATCCAGCTTTGGGTTCCATGAGCTTAACACTGTGCTCTAGGGTCTCTTATTTTACTGCCTTTCTTACTGTCCTGTTCTGGGCCAGGGCCAAGCAGGATGAGGCTAGCTCCAGAACACTAGGCTTCTGGTAGCAAAGGTCATCCAATGTAAGTGACTGACTAAGTTGAGCAAAAGTAATCCTAGAGTGGAAGGAAAAAGATAAGGTGGATGTTGTTCATATCCATCAGGATCTGTGGTGGGTATTATCTCCTACTGAAGTGCTTCATTCAGTAATAATAATCGCAATACAAAGGAATATTTATTGAGGTGTACCAATGGCTCTAGGAGGGAAAGAGAAGAAGGCAATGTATATCCTGTTTTTAAGGCACTTATAATCTGGTGAGAAGATGAGCAGAGATATAGGGAAGATTAAGTAATGTCCCAGATGATGTAAGCAGAGCCATGAAGTTTCATGTACCATGTGGGATGCTAAAGGTGTGACTGCTTTGAAATTTCATGGGCAGAGTCAACCTTTCAGTCAGTGCAGTGTGGGAAAGTAGGCAGAGCAGGGCAGGAGGGGGGGATCCAGACTGTGTTTGGAAAGATGCAAAGGACTCCAAACATAGAGGAAAAGAGAACCATTGCTTTCCAGGTGGTGCCAGTGGTTTAAAAAAATGAATCCCATCTGCCAATGCAGGAGATGCATGAGACTCAGGTTGGATACCTGGGTTGGTATGGTCCCCCTGAGTAGGAAATAGAAACCCACTCCAGTACTGCCAGGAAAATTCCATGGACAGAGGAGCCTGGTGGGCTACAGTCCATGGGGTCGTAAGAGTAGGACACAGCAGCATACATCCACGAGAACCACTGCAGGAATTTGGAATTCTGAGAAAAAGGGTGAAGATGAGAAAGGATGTTTTGCTTGGGGAGCAGACCTTTTGTGTAGAATGTGAGGCAAATGAGGCTGAAAAGAAAACTGGAGTCAGATTACTGGTTACCTTAGTCCAGGAAAGTGGAAACGATGCTGCTGATCCACTGGGGGCACTGTTTTAGTAAGCGAGCTTCCAAACACCCAGCCAAGACTGCGTGGACCTGAAGGATTGGAGCCTGAGTTTTAGGGCAATTTAGAAACCCTCTGTTTTGCTTTTTACAACCTAGAACTTTTAGTAACGCTATGGAATGTTGCCTTATATACTTATCATGGGCATAAAAGTCTCTTTAGCTACCTTTCAACTCAAAGGGAGCAACAAAAATGGATGCTCCCAAGGATGATGCCATGTGATGACCGTAACCATAGAAACACCTGTTCAAGAAGTTACCAGAGAAGGTCTGCACTGTAGATGTACTAAAATCAGAAGATGGAACATGAAAGAGGAAATTTAACAAGGTGTGATTCCAGGCACATGCTGAAAATTCAGTGGAGTGACCGCTGTGGCATGAAGAGGCAGCCTATGACTAGAACCTGAAATGCTGAAAAATGGCCCCTGATCTATGGGGGAACCCAGCTGCCGTGGTGGAAGACTTCTGTCCATGCAGTACAGCTGCAACTCCTCATTTAGACCCTGCTGAATTCAGAGCTGGGGTGGGCCATATGGTTTATCTAGGCCAACTCCTTTCCGCTAATCATCTCAAGAAAACTCTCGATGCCCAGTCAGGTTATGTGATCTCTTGAAGTCGTTCTCATTTGATCTGTTGAGAGCTTCTTGGGGGCTTGTAGTCTATGATCTCTCTTAGAGGCGAATCATCGCAAGACTAAGGCATGGATACCATTCTTTAGGATGTCCTATCTTACTGCCTGATGGTGTGAAGTATCGTCAGATACAGTTCTCCACTGGTAGGTATTTACAGGGGCCAAATATTATTGAAAAGGGTTGAAGTCCAGTTGAAGAAGTGAGACTTAGGTCCTGGATCTCTGTGTCTACACAAAGGGCTGTGTACACCTGCTTAGCTCCAGGGAGCACCAACAGCTGGGGTCTGATGTGGATAGTGTTCCCTGCAGTTGGGAAATGTGGCATTGGATCATATCCATCTCTTGGTTTTTTTGGGGGCAGACTCTCTGGAAGTCAGCACATTTCCCTTAGTTTCAATTTTACTTTCCTTTTAGTCTAAGCTAGAATCTTTCCTGCATAATCTAAAGTAATTTATTTCTGCTTGATTCCCCAAAGTTCATCTTTCATTTCTAGCAAAAGAACACCTGTGTTCTTGTTGTGAGCAGTCAGCCTGGGTCTCCTCGCTTGTTTTTGAGCTTCAACTGACATCTCCCTGATTATTTATTCAAACCTTCTTTCCTCCCTACTCCTTCTCCCTTCTCTCTGTCTCTCTCTCCCGTATACCTCCTCCTATATATTCATCTATATAGCATTATTTTTCTATATTTGCTGAAGTATGTGAACATAATTTTTAAAAAATCAATGTCACACAAAAATCTTAAAATCGAAAACAGTAGCGATCTAGGTCTGATTCTCCTCACCTGATATTCTCTCTGTATCCATTGGCAACTATTTCTAGCTCTTTTCTTATGTACTCTCACATTTCTGTGTTTGTGAAGTTGCTCAGTCGTGTCCGACTCTTTGCGACCCCGTAGACTGTAGCCTGTCAGGCTCCTCTGTCCATGGGATTCTCCAGGCAAGAATATCGGAGTGGGTTGCTATTTCCTTTTCAGGGATCTTCCCAACCCAGGGGATCGAACCCACGTCTCGTGCATTGCAGACAGATGCTTTATCCTCTGAGCCTCTCATATTTCTAAAGTTTGCTAAAACTGTTAATTCTTGATTTATCTATATTAGATGTTACCTGTTTACTTCATGTTATGGTAGTAAATGGAGAAGGAAGTGGTAACTCACTCCAGTATTCTTGCCTGGGGAATACCCTGGACAGAGGCACCTGGTGTGCTACAGTCTGTGGAGTCCAAAGAATTGGACAGGACTTGACAACTTGCAGCCGGGGATGGCGCCACATGGGGGCCGAGCAGGACGCGGCGGCGGGACGCTCCGGGAGGCCCGGGCAGCTGATGGTTTTGACAAAGTATCTTAAGGTTGCCAGCCCACCCCCCTCTTCTCCTGCTACCTCTTGTCCTCCGCCCCATCCCCATCCCCACCACCCTGGCTTCCCTCCCTCAGGACTGCCTGGATCCTCCTTCCTGTCAGCCTGTCAGCATTCTCCATCACTGGCCTATGGACTGTGTATGCCATGGCCGTGATGAACCACCACCACGTGTGCCCCATGGAGAACTGGTCTTACAACGAATCCTGCTCTCCTGACCCTACGGAGCAAGGGGGGCCCCAAGACCTGCTGCACCCTGGATGACATCCCCCCTCATCAGCAAGTGTGGCTCATATCCCCCTGAGAGCTGCCTCTTCAGCCTCATTGGCAACCTGGGTGCTTTCATGGTGGCCGTGATCTGTCTCCTGCGCTATGGGCAGCTCCTGGAGCAGAGCCGTCATTCCTGGGTCAACACCACGACGCTCATCACAGGCTGTGCCAATGCCGCGGGTCTGGTGGTGGTGGGAAACTTCCAGGTGGACCACGCTACGTCTCTGCACTATGTCGGAACTGGTGTGGCCTTCACTGCCGGCCTGCTCTTTGTTTGCCTGCACTGTGCCCGCTCCTACCACGGGGCCACGGCCCCCCAGGACCTGGCTGTGGCCTACCTGCGGATTGTGCTGGCAACCATCGCCTTTGTCACTCTGAGCCTCAGTGGGGTCTTCTTCATCCATGAGAGCTCTCAGCTGCAGCGTGGGGCAGCCCTGTGCGAGTGGGTGTTCATCATTGACATTCTCGTCTTCTACGGCACCTTCAGCCACGAGTTTGGGGCGGTATCCTCTGACGCACTGGTGGCTGCATTGCAGCCCACCCCCGGCCGAGCTTGCAAGTCCTCCGGGAGCAGCAGCACCTCCACCCACCTCAACTGTAGCTCTGAGAGCATCGCCGTGATCTGAGGTCTGGGGAGGGTGGCTGGCCCTGCCTCCGCAGCTCTGCGCATCTCCTTTGCATTTCTTTTGTACCAAAGAAACCCGATTTTGCGAAAAGTATTCTGCTGGGACACAGGCTGCCTCGCTCCTGGAGGAGGGGCCGTCCCACACCTGTGCCATAGAGGAGTGGCCTCCTGGCAGGCTGCCCAAGCCACACAGCCTGCTCCCACACCGCAGTGTTAGCTTTGTTTTAAAGGTCACATTGGAGTATTCTTGCCTGGAGAATCCCATGGACGGAGGAGCCTGGCGGGCTACAGTCCACAGGGTCACAAAGAGTCGGACACGACTGAGGAACTTCACTTCACTTCAACTTCACTTCAACTCAACCATCATCACCACTACCATGGTAGTGAAGCTTTCCTCTAAGACACGCTAGGACCTGGGACCCAGGGACCTTTGCTGCAATGCTTGCACCTGGACAGACATCTCCTGGAGCAACAGAATACAAATAAACTATAAGTTCAGTTCAGTTCAGTCGCTCAGTTGTGTCCGACTCTTTGCGACCCCATGAATTGCAGCATGCCAGGCTTCCCTGTTCATCACCATCTCCTGGAGTTCACTCAGACTCACGTCCATTGAGTCCGTGATGCCATCCAGCCATCTCATCCTCGGTCGTCCCCTGCTCCTCCTGCCCCCAATCCCTCCCAGCATCAGAGTCTTTTCCAATGAGTTAACTCTTCGCATGAGGTGGCCAAAGTACTGGAGTTTCAGCTTTAGCATCATTCCTTCCAAAGACATCCCGAGGCTGATCTCCTTCAGAATGGACTGGTTGGATCTCCTTGCAGTCCAAGGGACTCTCAAGAGTCTTCTCCAACACCACAGTTCAAAAGCATCAATTCTTCGGCGCTCAGTTCTTCTTCACAGTCCAACTCGCATCCATACATGACCACAGGAAAAACCATAGCCTTGACTAGACGGACCTTAGTCGGCAAAGTAATGTCTCTGCTTTTGAATATACTATCTAGGTTGGTCATAACTTTTCTTCCAAGGAGTAAGCGTCTTTTAATTTCATGGCTGCACTCACCATCTGCAGTGATTTTGGAGCCCCAAAAATAAAGTCTGACACTGTTTCCACTGTTTCCCCATCTATTTGCCATGAAGTGATGGGACCAGATGCCATGATCTTCGTTTTCTGAATGTTGAGCTTTAAGCCAACTTTTTGCTTTCCTCTTTCACTTTCATCAAGAGGCTTTTTAGTTCCTCTTCATTTTCTGCCATAAGGGTGGTGTCATCTGCATATAAGGGACTAAAAATAACTGCATGAATTGGGGTAAATTATGAACAACAAGAATAAAAAGAACAAAAAACCCAACTGCCACTTCCAAAAGCCGGAAGCAAAAGCTGGGTCCTGCACATGCTTGCTGAAGGGGGTGGGGAAGGCATCTAAGCCTCCTTTCTGGCCCAACCCCTGGACCCACTCCTACTCTTACCCTGTGTACGAGCTCACTCCCGCTCGGGGAGAAAGCAAGGGACTTGTTGCTTATTTTCACTCCACTCTGCTAAAGCAGGGGCCCCAGGAAAGCCTAGCCTGAATTTCCTTGGCCTTATCAATTTCTGTTGATTATGGAAGACCAAGAGCCCTGGTTATGGTAACAGACTCAGTGGCAGAAGCAATAGTTGGGATTTTTGTATCTTGCCCATAATTTTCCCCAGCTGCTCATACAAACGGTTAACTTTATCTTCCAAGTGTTCTGTTGAGTATTTTCTATTTCGGTTACTATGTATTTAACTCCTCAGACTCTCCTTTCACACTCTGATTTTCTTCTTTTATTGTAGTCTATCTTGTTTCATGATTGCAGTATTTTCTCAAATGAAATGACTGTAGGGTTTTTTCTTGTTGTTTTTCCTCTGTTCTGTCTACTGTGTCTTTGTCTCCTTTGCTCCTTAAAAATGTTTATTTGTTCAGTTCTCTTTTTTCATTTTTGAGAACTTCTTTCAGTGTTTGGTAATCTTTGAATGTCCATTTATGGTTAAGAACTGGTGCAGTAAGAAACCAATGGGAAATTCTATGTGTGTGAAGGGAACTGGTTCCTTATTAAGTGTTGTTGGGAGATGAGCTGGCCTGACATAGGACATTTCAAGTGGAATCTCTCTGGACCTTTTCTCTAGGGCTAGACAGTTTCTTTGGAAAATTATATTTTAAGCTTCTGCCTGGGAGGTATATATCCAGACACTAGTATTCTGGGAACAAAGACAGGAAGGGTTGCTTGGAAAACAGACTTTCATTTGCTATGCCTGTTGTGACTCAGTCTAGAAATCCTCTGGTTCCAGTTCTCTAAAGAATACATTCTTGCCCTCCCGGCAGGGATGGATCCAGGGCTATCATTTGGTGGGGAAGGAGATGTATATATCCGGCATATGCAGACTTTCAGTCAGCACCTCAGCCCCTGCTGCCTAGGAACGTGCAGTGTCCATGTGCCCAGTTTTCCAGAGTGCTCTGCACATTGTCGGGTTCTAGCTTTTTCCACTGGCTGAGGAAGTGGCCATTTTCCTATTGCTTTTTATTCCCCCAAAATGTCGACAGTTCTCTTGCGCTGCATTTATCTCCCCAATTCTCTTTTTTGGGGTATATGTTAGTTGCTCAGTCATGTCTGACTCTTTGCAGTACCGTGGACTGTAGCCCTCCAGGCTCCTTTGTCCATAGAATTCTCTAGGCGAGAATACTGGAGTGGGTTACCATGCCCTTCTCCAGGGACTCTTCCTGACCCAGGGATTAAATCTGGGTATCCTGCATTTCAGGCAGATTCTTTACCAGCTGAGCCACCAGGGAATACCAGTTCTCTTTTTCACATCTTTTAAGGTTTTCACTGTCATTTTGTTCTGGTTTTGGAAGGAAGAAGAGATAAATGTGTGTACTCTACTTACTGTATTTGACCAAACTTTCCTTCTTTTTACCCAAACTTCAGAAATCACACAGATATCATAGGAGATTTTAGGCACAGGGAGTACAGTAGATTATAGTTCACATTTACCTTACAGTAAACAAAAATTTTCTTTATGTTGTGGAGGGCCTCCCATAGGAAGCAGCCTGCCAGTGGCACATGGCCTCTAGAATCCGGATCCTACTGGCCTCTAGAATCCTCCACGGTACCTGGCTTGCACACAGCCAGGCAGAGACACCTCAGGTGATTGTCCTCTGTGAGCAGCTGAGAAACATCGGCATAGAGGCCTGGGAGACACACTTCTTAGATGACTCTTGTGTAATTAATTGAGGAATGGAGTAATATTCTTATTTATCCATGATGCTCATACTGTAAGCGGTCCTGTCATGTTTATTAAAGGGAGAAATAAAGATTTAAACCTGGGTTTCATTTCATGGAAATCATGTCAAACAGGAGAGGCATTTTACGTATGCTTTTTCCTCTTATCTGTTTGATTCAGCTTGAGACAAGACTATTACCTGTGAAACAGATGTTACTTATAATATTGAAGAACAAAATAACCATTATAAAAATCGATGCCCCCCCAAAAAAAAAAACCCCTCACTAATAAAACTCATTTTTTTTCTTAATCAGGGGGAGAAAACTTTGCTTTGAGGTAGTGAATTTCAAAGATTCCTAAGAGATTTATTAGGAATTGATTTGTGACTGCAATGTCTTTTTAAATTTCTGTAATATTTGTTAAATGTTGTTGTTATGTTATGAAAAATCCAGTGGCATCAATAGAGAACTGAAAATAAGGCTTAGATGCACTTCTGTTTCTTTACAGACAAAGCTTGGTGAGCATGTGGGTGCTCCCTGAGATATGAAGGTTCTTGTTACAGGTTGAGTGGTGTCCCCTCCAATATCATATATCAAAAAACCTAACCTCCAATACCCCAGAATGTAACTGTATTTAGAAATGGGGCCTAGAAAGAGGTGGTTGAGGTTAAATAAGGTCATATGAGTGGGCCCCAAATCCAATCTTCCTGGAGTCCTTATAAGGAGAGGAAATTTGGATGCACACAGACACCAGGGATGTGGGCACACGGGAAAAGGCCTTGTGATGGATGATGCAGAAAGAAGGCAGCCATCTGCAAGCCAAGAAGAGATGCCTCCGGAGACGTGAGACCTGCTGACATCCTGAGCTTGGACTGCTGGCCTCCAGGACTGTGAGAAAATGAATTTCTATTGCTAAAACCCCTCAGGCTATTTTGTTATGGCAACCCTAGAAAACTAGCACAGTTCCTAAACCTGTCTTCTACCATATTTGGTTTAAAATCTGGATATAACAAGAAGAGCATAGAAATGCTAAGAATTAGATGCTTCTGACAACAAGCTTTTGATAACTAATAGCTGAAAAAATAGAAATACTAAGAATTAGGCACTTCTGATGACCAGCTTTTGCTAACTAATAGCTGAAAAATCAGGTATTAGATTACAGTGGAGAAATGTACCACACATAGAACCACTTTGGGAGCACTACCTGTGAGCTGAGGGTCTAAGCTGCTGTGTTGGGCTGGGGTTTGGCTTCCACAGTGGAAACGTGGAGCCTCACACCCTCGTTGGAGTTCCCCTTAGGGCTGGTTCTCATGTGGATCAAGCCATGTCTCTGGACCTGCAGAGGAGAAGCCTGCAGCCTGTGGGCTTGACTGAAATGGGATGGAAAGAGTAGATGGAGGGTTTTTCCTGGTGGTGGGGCTGTCTGATGGAAACAGACTCAAGGTGCGATCTCCTTCCCTTCACTCAATTAGTTGGCAGGAAGAGAAGCATCTGGATGTTGGAATGTTACAATGGACAGCTTGAGAAGTGGCCTCTCACTGAAATCTTTAATTGGCAGGGCCTTCCTGGTGGTTCAGATGGTAAACAATCTGCCTGGAGCCCCGGGTTTTGTCCCTGGGTCAGGAAGATCCCCTGGAGGAGGGAATGGCTACCCACTTCAGCATTCTTGCCTGGAGAATTCCATGGGCCAAGGAACCTGTGGGCTACATACAGTCCATGGGGTCACAAACAATTGGTTGTGAGGGACACTTCCGCTTTTTTCCCACCAGGAGGACACCTGGGTGATCTTCTGTAATTCAGGCTGAGAAGGAAAAGAGAAAAGCATGACATTCATCTCTTTAGATACTGTGCATGCTAGGCGTGCTTAATCGCTTCAGTTGTGTCCGACTCTGTGTGACCCCATGGATTGTAGCCTGCCAGGCTCCTCTGTCCATGGGGTTCTCCAGGCAAGAATACTGGAGTGGATTGCCATGCCCTCCTCCAGGGGATCTTCCTGCCTCTAGATATCAGAAATGCTCATATTTGGGCAGTTACTGGGATGAGGAAAGAACCAGGCACTGGCCTGGTTTGCAGTCTGAAGTCTCATGGTTGCGTGTTGTCACAATCCATCAGAAGCCAGCAAAGGAAGCTAAGACTTCATGTTTACACTCTGCTCACCATCAGAGAGGATGCTGTGTCCTTATTACCCTAGTGTTCATGTTGACCAAGATCCCAGATCTAGGCAGGGAACAACAAAGAAAAATATAATTTAGGGAGGGGAAAGAGAGAGTCAAAGAAGAAAGGAGGGAGGGAGGGAAGGAGAAATGGAGATTGAGAGACGTGGAGACACAGAAAAACACACAAAGACAGAAAGGGAGACAGAGAACAAGTAGAGAGACCTAAACAATCACAGGGAAGGCAGGTTACCTTGCTGGACCTTAGATTCCAGGAGATTTTCATGGATCCCTGATTTGATCTGCTCTCTTGTCTGCCTCTGATCCCATTTAAACCCCATTGGAGTCTCCTGTTTTGAAGAAGCCCAGGGATGTTTGCATTTGTGATGTGTTTTCCAACGGATACCCTGTGACTTCACTGAAGTGGAACAAGAGGAATGTGGGCAATAAGTTAATATTTTTAGATTTTATTTAAATGGACAGTTATGTCTTAAATTCATTCACGTGAGGTGCACATTTCACTTAGGCAGGAGAATCGAATGAAGAGTGGAAATCTCGGGGAGGCCAGCAAGACCAAGGGAAAGGAATGTTCGTTCTTCCTAAATGAGTCTTTATTGTAAGAGCGCTCCTTTTTCCCGATGCTTGTTAAATACTGTATTTATGCTGTGTGTTTGTATACAGTGGGATTAAGGGACCAAACTGAATTACTGATGATGGTTGCTTGAAGGGGTGTTTGACTAGGAGATTTACACAGTGTTGTTAATAATCTTTTTATTTATTTATAGAATGTTATCATTCCAAACGTACAGTGCTGCCATCCCTTAGGAAAGATGCTGTCTATTTGAGGACCACTGGCTCTGCATGTTGATTTGAAAAGAGATAAAAGAGCATCTGGCCACCATAAGACAGGCTGCACCTTCCCCCTCCCTCTTCATTATGCACTGAGCCGATGTGTTTTTTCTTCTTTCCTATTTATACAGATAAAGAGAATGATTTGAGAAATATGTCATGCTGGCGTTAAACACCACCAGTCTTGCTGGGTTGAAATGTACACGTTTCATTAACAACAATTAAATTGTATAATTAAGGTTTGGGTCCCCAGAGTCTGACTCCGAAGCTTCCTCAAATACCGATGGGTTTATCAAAGATATGTTAAAATAAATATACCCCTCCCATCACTCCCCTTTCAACTTCCCAACCCCCACCCCAAAGTGCCACCAGTACCTTTGCCAGTGGTTGGGTCTGCCTTGAGTGCGGTGTTCAAGTGCCCTCTAGTGTAGCTGTGACCAAGATTAATATGAAAATAGAAAAGAAGCTTTGAAGAGGCAGATGCCTGCTAGGAGAGACATCAGAGCATTCTCTGCATGATATGGGGGCTCCCCAGGTGGCGCTAGTGGTAAAGAATCCACCTGCCAATTCAGGAGATGTTAAGAGACATGGGTTTGATCTCTGAGTTGGGAAAGTCCCCTGGAGGAAGGCATGGCAACCCACTGCAGTGTTCTTGCCTGGAGAATCCCACGAACAGAGGAGCCTGGTGGGCTTCAGTCTGTGGGTTTGCAAAGAGTCAGACATGACTGAAATGACTTGGCACGCATAGTGTGCATGGGGCTCCCATGTATGGGGTCCATGCGAAAGAAATAGGGTGCAGGGAGATGATTTGGAACGATCCTTCCTGAATGAGGCTGTCCACATCATCTTGTTATGATACTGCTCTTCATCATTCTTTTGTGGGACTTTCAGTTTAGGTTTAGGTGGTAATTTCCTGAAGCTTACAGGATCTTGGCACACACATACAAGTAAACAGCCATGGTATGTGTGTGGGGGGAAGAGCTGATGACGTTTAAGCCGTTGCACTCAAGGGTGCCGCTCGACCCTGTGACCACAGCACGTTCCTCTCTCCCAGCAGGTGGGGAGAGCTCTGACCTCTGTTTCATTGGCAAGCGCTGCTGCCGGTGACAGTGATGGATTTCCTAGGGCAATTAACACAGCGACAGGGTTTATAAATGATAGATTATGACAACACTCCCTGCTATCAGGTTTTTCCCTTTGATGACCACCTGGCTATCAATATGATCTCACCAGCCAAATCCTGTTTTTCTACCTGTGGTCAAGACTAAAGAAAAGCAAATAGCTGAAAATCCTAGAGCAGACTTGCATCTTAACCAGGAGAAGAATGGTTGGCCAGGTGCCCCACTGACACAAATCGGGTGTCGGGGAGGAGGGAAGAAGGTTCAAATGAGACACATCTGAATCAGTGATACCCACCTGGTTAGACCCTAATGCGGGTAGATGGGGTTTTTCTCTCCTGGTTTTCTTTGGTAGGAGTATGTGAGCCCAGAAATGATGTGAGGAAAACGAAGGTTCATTGTTCAAACTTTATAAATCTGAACATTGTTTTAGAAAGTTGTGGCTGGGAGGGTTGGGCTGGTGACTGCTCTGTCATTCTTGGATGGGTGGTATGTGGATCCCATTAAAATCAAGATAACAGACTCCAAATGGAGTCACTTATGCTAAGCCCCATGTCCCCAAGCTGAGACTTAACCACAGTTTCGGCTCTCCCAGAAGTGGAATGTTAAACCTGTCAATCAGGAGTCGCCTGATCAGCACAGTTAGGCAATCTGCCTGATAGACTTCTGCTGGTCCATAAAGAAAGTGACTTTGCAACAACCAGTCTGCTTTTTTTTGCCCGGTATAACTTCCTTTTTCCTTTTCCCTTCTGCCTATAAACATCTTTCATTTTGTTCAGGTCCTTAGAGTTCATTTTTGTCTGCTAGATTGCAGGCTGTCTGATTCCTGGATGGTTGAGTGAAGTCAATTAAGATTTTTAAAATTTACTCAGTTAAATTTTGTTTTGTAACAGTGTGTGTTTCCTTACGGAAGTGTCAAAATCAGGTAGATTTTCTTCTGGAATTGTATGATTGTGGAGGAGCAATTCCTAGGCAGCCCTGCAAATAATGCATGATTTTTTATTATTACTCTTTAGAATCCCTAGGGCTTCCCTGATGGTTCAGCTGGTAAAGAATCCGCCTGCAATGGGGGAGACATGGGTTTGATCTCTGTGTTGGGAAGATCCCCTGGAGAAGGGAAAGGCTACCCACTCCAGTCTTTTGGCCTGGAGAATCCCATGGACTGTATAGTCCATGGGGTCACAAAGAGTCAGACGTGACTGAGCGACTTTCAGTCACTTCACTGTGACAGATATTATTGATTACTTATCCCATAGTAACCAACTCCTTCTTCTTTCCTGTTTTTAAGGTTCTTTGAATGCTTTTTTTCTGGGGCAGGCACCAACAAGTGTCACATCATAGTGGAGTGAGGTGGGTGCTAACTCATGCAGGTGAGCTCAGGGACAAAATAGTGGGAGAGATAAGGGTCTTTTCTAGACAGAGCCTCACCTGCTGCCCAAGATGTTATAATGTTTGGTGGTCTATGGAGATGATGACTCCACCAACTGATAGATGCTTGAAATCACATTATTCAAATGCCATCCTTGAAGAATTTTAATCCCATTAAAAATGAATGACTGCAAGTACTTTTTATCTTTGTGTAGGTTTATAATTACTTATCTATTCTGTATAGTATGTCAAGTGTTTCTTGGTATTGCTTAATGTGTCAGAAGAAAATAAGAATGCCGTAAGGATTTAGAGCAAACGAATAATCTAAGTTTGTTCTCTTATAATGAGGTTAAAGTTAGCTGGCTGACTGAGGTCACTGTCCATTTATTCTCTTTTGGTGCATATTTGTGTTGTCCCTTCCATGTTCTGAGCATTGTGCTGGGCGGTATTGAGGAAAACAGAAGGGCAGTGGGTAAGGCGTGATCTGTCCTCAAGGAGCTCACAGTCTAGAAGGGAAACAGACCTGTACCAGAGAATCACAAGTGATGTGGCCTGTTGACAACCTCAGGGAGGCACACAACGCTGCTCAGAGCCTGGGATCGGGAACCCTGAATCTCAGCCCAGCGCTGCGGCTGCCAGGGTGCTGCGGGCAGACCCTCACTGCTGTGTGAGGGAGGAATTACAAGTAATTGGGAAAAACAATGCCTCAGTGATCCCAGAAACTCAAGAGCTTCACTGAAGCAATGTTATTTATGTTTTCCTTATATACTGTTTCTAGCACTTACTAACAATCATTAATGTGCCTACAGAAATTAAGAAATAACTATAGCCATACATGCTTTTTAGTTTATAGTGGGCTGGATTTCACATGCATTTTCTCATCAAGAATTGAGTGCTTGGAGGTGTCTGACTCTTTTGCAACCCCGTGGCCTGTAACCTGCCAGGCTCCTCTGTCCATAGGATTTTTTTTTTTTTTTTTGCCAGGAATATTGGAGTGAGTTGCTATTTCCTTCTCCAGGGGATCTTTCCAACCCAGGGATTGAACCCATGTCTCCTGCATCTCCTGCATTAGCGGTGGATTCTTTTACCACTGCAGCACCTGGCATTTTCTCATAGAACTCAAATAAGCCTATGAGGTGGGTAGAATGAGCTTAACTATTATCTTCCTTCTTCAGATGAGAGATCTGAGGCACTGAAAAGTTAAACGACTTTACTCAAATCATCGAGGTAATTAGTTGGCAGATAGAAAAATGTGAAGCTAGGTGTTTTGAACTGCTTGGACCATGAGTTTTCTCAGTCTGTATTACTATGAGAGAAGTTTCTTAGTCCCCTGCACAGATGGGTTTACTAGGTGTACTGTGCTGATAATAACCTCCTTTTGGGGACTCTGGTCCCTTGGACCCTGCAGCAGCTCCCTCCGCATACTTCTTGTATATTTCTGATGATTCTTTCCCTGCCTCTAAGGAGTTCTGTTCTTTCTCTACCTGTCAGGTGAATGCTGGTGCCCCCTGGGGTCTGTCGCTGACCTGTTTTCTCTCTTCATACTCTCCGGGCAATTACATTTATGGCCTCACTATCACATGAAGTGACAGTTCTTAAATCTATTCTAACTCTGACCTCTCTCCCAAGCATCAGACGCAAATATACCAACTGTCTGCTGGATAGCTCCCCTGCTGTCAGCAGGCATTATCCATTCCCCTGAATTCTTCTTTCTTTCACTTGACGTTGGAAGCCTCACTCTTAATATGAACTCCCTGGTGTCAGCACCGCTGACCCAGTCACCCAAGCTTAACATCCATGAGCTTCTTTCTTTTCCCCTCCTCGTCACATCTAACTGGATCCCCACGTCTGATACGGTCCTCTAAATATAATTTTTGAAGTCTGTTCCCTCTTTCTCACTCATGCTGCCGCTGCTGTGTGTATTGAATGGGTTCTCCAGTGTGTCTGTGGGCTTATTGAGAGCATATTGAGGAAAAGGGTGAGTGATATATCTACTCATGCATTTCTTCACCGTTTCACTTCTGTAGAAATTTATTGAAAGAAATAAATCTCACTGCTACTCGGGAAAATTGGGTTGATCCTTTTGAGAAAATTAAAACTGACCTGGAAACCCTAGTCTTTTCTCATACTTTCTAGGTTAATTAACTATGTACTACATAGATTTCAAGTCTCAGCAGTTTCAAATTGGGCAGTTAGCTGTTATGTAGCTAGAGAGCAAAATTTAAATGACAGTGCTTAACCATTGTTCCCAAAGTAATCTCCCTCAACAGTCACTCACGATTCTGCTGAACAAATGCTTAAGGCTTTGATTCAGAAGATGTTTTGGCCCTTTATAAGTCACCGAGTTCTCAGATATTTCCAAAAACAGATGTACAAATTCCAAACTGTGATATGGTCTCAGCCAAAACATTAGTGCATCTATAGTAATTCTTTTTCTTCTTTGTGAACTTATGTGAAAGTACTTATAATTTATAAGACTAGCTCTTATTTGAAAGAATATTTATAAATATATTCAGTATCATGTTTGTGGGATGGGCTTCCCTGGTGGCTCAGCGGTAAAGAATTCACCTGCAATGCGGGAGATGCAAGTTCCATCCCTAGATCAGGAGGCTCCTCTGGAGCAGGTCATGGATAACCCACTCCAGTATTCTTGCCTTGAGAATCCCATGGCAGAGGCGCCTGGTGGGTAACAGTTTGTAAGGGCTGCAAAGAGTCCGACACAACGAAACAACTTAGCACGCTTGTGGGTGGGATAGCTTTTTTCTTTTAATGAAGATAAATAGGGTTGGAACTGTCTTAAAAATAAGCAAGTGGAGCCGATTATACAGAGTGAAGTAAGCCAGAAAGAAAAACACCAATACAGTATACTGACACATATATATATGGAATTTAGAAAGATAGTAATGATGACCCTCTATGTGAGACAACAAAAGAGACACAGAGGTATAGAATGGACTTTTGGACTCTGAGGGAGAGGGAGAGGGTGGGATGATTTGGGAGAATGGCATTGAAACATGTATACTATCATGTAAGAAACGAAGCGGCAATCTATGTTCAATGCAGGATACAGGATGCTTGGGGCTGGTGCATGGGATGATCCAGGGAGATGATTTGGGGTGGGAGGTGGGAGGGGGCTTTGGCACTGGGAGATCGTGTACACCTGTGGCTGATTCATGTCAATGTATGGCAAAACAAATACAGTATTGTAATGTAGAATAAAGTATTACAAAAAAATCTTGAAAATAAGCAAGCAAAGAAATCCCTGTGGAAGAATAGATTTCCTTTAACTAGCCAATTCTGTTGATGCATTTAAAATGTGATTCATTTCCCAAAATATTTGAAGTACAGACATATTTCATATACATACACTATGTGTCAAGTAGAGTTTATCTGTGATGTCTTATAGACATGAGGAATTTATTCATGCTAAAGGATGGTCTGATGGTAAGGATTTCTGCTGCCATCTTGGTAGGCCTAGAACGTTGTTGCTTGGTTTATCTAGAGTTTATAAGGAAAAAAGTGTGGTGGATTGCAGATGATTTCAAATTCTTTGCCCTCCATCCCACTGAAGGACAGAAACTATTCTCCTCTTGAATCCAGGATGGCCCCATGACCTGCTCTGACTAACAAAATATGGCTGAAATGACTGCATTTCTGAGGCTGGGACCCAAGAGTTCCATGGCTTTCACTTTCCCTGCTTGGCATACAGCCTCTTGGAAGTCAGGATCCATGTAAGAAGTGTGATGACCCCTAGACTAGGGACTTAATAAGGTGAAGTCGCTTGGTCGTGTCCAACTCTTTGTGACCTGTGGACTGTAACCTACTAGGCTTCTCCGTCCATGGGATTCTCCAGGCAAGAATACTGGAGTGGATTGCCATTTCCTTCTCCAGGGGATCTTCCCAGCCTGGGAATCTTCCCTACCCAGGGATCGAAGCCGAGTCTCCCACATTGGAGGCAGACGCTTTAACCTCTGAGCCACCAGGGAAGCCCAGACTAGGGACTAGCACACTGCAAAGAAGCCCCAGCCAGCCATGTGGTCACAAGGACGCCCTGAGGCACCAGGCATGCGTCTGTAACATCCTGGAGCTTCCAGCTCAGTTGGACTCTGTGACTCTGAGCAGCTGATGCCAGACAATGCTGCCTGGAGCAGAAGGACTAGTCCTTTTATCCTCATCTGAATTCCTGACCCACACAATTGTGATCAAATAAAAATAGCTATTTTTGAGCCCCTGTGTTTTGGGATAGTTTGTTACATAGCAACAGATAATAAAAACAATTGGCTTGCACCACCCACTGTCTTTCCCCAAGGAAAGTTTACTTAGGAAACCAAATCGCCTGACAGATAAGGGAATCAGGGCAGAGAAAATGTTTTCAGGGATATCTAGCCTATCCAGTCCCAGGCTGTCCTCATTGGATCTGGGTTTCATCTCCCCCTTGCCAGCCTAAGAAACCACTGCCCTCAACTTCTGTCCTTGTGAGCACCATTTTCCTACTGTTATTAGATGCTCTTGTCAGCTCTCCTGATTACTTAAGTTTTACATCAAATTACAGCAGGTGTATGTGTTAGGCACTGAGTACAGTAGACACACAACAGGCCATTCAACACAAATATGGTGAGTATATTTGTGGTTTGCTTGCTTGCTTGATAAGTCGCTTCAGTCGTGTACGACTCTGTGTGACCCCATAGACAAGGCTCCCTCGTCCTAGGATTCTCCAGGCAGGAACACTGGAGTGGGTTGCCATTTCCTTCTCCAATGCATGAAAGTGAAAAGTGAAAGTGAAGTTGCTCAGTCTTGTCCTACTCTTCGCGACCCCATGGGCTGCAGCCCACCAGGCTCCTCCATCCATGGGATCTTCCAGGCACGAGTACTGGAGTGGGGTGCCATTGCCTTCTCCGATATTTGTGGCAAGTGAGGGCTGTTCTTCACTGTCATATGAGGGCTTCTCGTGGCAGTGGCTTATGCTGTCACGGAGCACTGTCTCTAGGTCGCACAGGCTCAGTAGTGGCTGTGCACCGGCTCAGTTGCCCCGCAACACATGGGATCTTCCCAGATCAGGGATCAAAACTGTGTCCCCTGCATTGGCAGGTGGATTCTTAACCACAGGATTACTGGGGAAGTCCATTGTTTTAAGAGCAAAAAGACTGCCCAACTCTTAAAAAATTTAACATTTGCAGAAAGCAGGAGAATGTCATTTGGGGGAGATATTTTTCCTGGTCTCTGAGATCAGAGTAGGGATGTTTCTCAAAGCTCTCAGAAAAGTCTTCATTGCTGAGAAAATAGCAGTTTCTTAACCTGTGTCCTGTGCCAGGAATAATTACGTGTTCTCCCAATCACAAGTTAAACACAGCTTCTTCACAAGTGTCCCCCTCTCACCTGAGTTTATCTTGAAAGAATTCCCTGAGGTCTTAGTAAGGGGGTGCTTATTTACGCTTTTGCAGTGTCATTGTTGACAAACAGCTTGCTCTCTGGTGGTGTTTCATGTGAGACATGCCAAGATCTTGAAAGTGAGGTTGAGGCGTAGGTTCTATCACTGACCTGCTGAATTCTAAAGCCTGGAGATAGAAAGTGGGTCTCCTCCTACCCTTGAGGAGCCAATAGTGTGGGCGGGGCAGAAGGACATGGTACAGGGTGGACACATGGAAAAAGACACTGCCACTTGTTCAAGAGGTAAGTCTGTAAATTTCTGCTTTTGTGTTATTTATTTTGGTATTTCCGTATCAGAATTAGGCTAGCTCTATAATAAGATTTGGAAAGGCTTTAAAAAAAGTTATTTTTTGCTTTTGACTGTGCTAGGTCTTCATCGCTGCTTGGACTCTTCTTGAGTTGTGGCAAGCGAGGGCTACTCTCTAGTTGCAGTGTGTGGGCCTCCCATTGCAGTGGCCTCCCCTTGTGGAAACAGGCTCCAGGGTGCGCAGGCTTCAGCAGCCGAGGTTCCTGGGCTCTAGAGCTGAGGCTCAGTGGTTGTGGCGCACGGGCCCAGTTGCTCGGTGGCATGTGGGATCTTCCTGGATCAGAGATCGAACCGTGTCTCCTGCATTGGCAGGCAAATTCTTCACCACTGAGCCACTAGGGAAGACCAAGCTTTTTTTTTTTTTTTTAATGCCACGGATATTTTGTGCAAACTCTACCACATTTCTTCACTGATTGTTTCTTTATTTAGATTATCTACTTCTTCCCAAAGGAATTTTGATGCTTTGTATTTTCTTGAAAATCAGCCATTTCATTAAGACTTCATAGTATTCTGCTGTCAGTGTCTTTCTCTCTATCTGTTACATCCCTGTCTTACTCTTAATTTCATCTATCTTAACATCTTTTGTTTTTCTTTAATGGATTAACTACAGGACTATCAATTTGGCTTATTTTGCCCTCCCTAAAACAGCAAGCACTTTCTCTTTGTTTTTTGGACAGGCAGTGGGTAGAGAACTGTTCTGATGGGTCCATCAAACACTGTCATGAGGCCCCTCTGTGTGAGAAGTGAGCACTTTAGGTACACTGTTTTCAGCCCTCATCTTATCTGAAGCCAAAGCCTTTGGCTGTGAGCTGAGTCAACTTCTTCAGTTTCCCAATCAGGTCTTTATCATTCCTAAGATTGTGTTTAGTTTCCAGTGAAATGATGAGAGTGCTGGGTAGCGGGGTCACATTTAGGATACCACTTTGTACAGTTATTTGCAGATGATGCAGAACTTAACAAGGGAAAAGCAAATGAAGAATATACTCGCTTGCAGAAAGGATGGGATGTGAAATCTGTCATAATTTTCTCATCCAGCTTCTTGTTCCATAAGCCCAGATTTGCAGTTTTCTCCAGCTACCAGACCACTAGCAGTATTGTCATACAGACAATAGGGCTATATTCTCTAGGAAGTGCGTTGGTGTATGACTGATCAGTAGGCAAGTTTTACTTACAGCTTCATCTTCTACCCCTACACACCTGATGGCCTGCATTAAAGCCACTTGCTGGGTAGCTTGGGGGCTGTGGTTGGGCGCAGAGGCAAGAAGCAGTGGGTCCAGGGTTGTCAGAACCTCTTTCTATACTGTTCACCCTCAGCAGACTATAAGCTGAAACCTAGCTAAAGACCACACAAACCTAGCAAAAGAACCCCATGTTTGCAGCTCAGTGGGAATTCTGTTTTTAATTGTAGGATAATTACTTTTCAATATTCTGATGGTTTTTGCCATACACCAACATGAATCAGCCATAGGTATATACATGTCCTCTCCTTCCTGTACCCACCTCCCACCTTCTTCCCCCCTCCTATCCATCTAGGTTGTCACAGATCCCTGGCTTTGAGTTCCCTGCATCACACAGCAAACTCCCTCAGTGGGGATTCTTTAAGGCCAGAACATCTCCTTAGACTAAAAGGGCCAGACTTAGAACAATAGAATTTGAGAGAGATGGAATTGTGGAAGCTTATTTGGTCTATGGTGGTCCATCCAGTGTGATACAAAGTACTCCAAGTAATAAGATGAGACTTGTATCTAGAGTGGTTTTCATGAAATGGGCTGTGAATGTGTGTGCTCCCAAGATGGTGCCACAGGCTCCATTTATGAAGCACTACTTGAGTATCAGACCCACCAGGATGCATTTTTAAAAGAATTCAGCAAAAGATAGTAGAAGGGCTTAGAACTGTATGTAGTCATAGGACAGGGATTTGCATCCCACTTCTATAATATTGGGCTTCTCTTGTGGTTCAGCTCTTAAACAATCTGCCCGCAATGTGGGAGACCTGGGTTCAATCCCTGGGTTGGGAAGATCCCCTGGAGAAGGGAAAGGCTACCCACTCCAGTATTCTGGCCTGGAGGATTCCATGGACTGTATAGTCCATGGGGTTGCAAAGAGTTGGGCATGACTGAGCGACTTTCACTTTTTTGTGATATCATGAATGAATCCTAAACTCTGGGTAAGTGTTTCTTAACCTCTCTGACCCTTAGTTTCAATTTCTTTAAAATGAAAATGATAACGACTACTCACTAAGATTGTTGCAAAGATATATATCAATAGTATTGAATGAACAAAGAATTAATTCAAGAGTTAAAGTGCCTTGCAAACTATAAAGTACCTTGAACATGAAAGTTGTTTATGTAATAAGCATTTATTAAGGAATTATTGTGCACATAAACTGTATTAAGGGTTTCAGCAATCTATCAAGTATATTTTAAAATATCTCATACCGTTTTAGTCCACCAGGTGAGAAGTTTATGTGAGAAAGCCTTTACCTGAAATAACTATTATATATAGTATTTTTCCTTTATTCCATTGGCTGGATTTAACAGGTAGATCAGGATTTTAAGACATAAAGGTTTTTGAACAGTTGCTCTTTGCTTTTATTAATAAAGAGAACTGTGCCAAGGGTGTATGCTTCAATGAGAAATAATGAGAGAAAATGTTCACAAGCTTACTTGGTTAAGTGCAATTAAGCTAGCCTGTAATTTTTGTATTAAACTGCTTGGTAGTTGGGAACCAGTATTTGGAGCTACTCATTAAATAAATTACCTAGATTAAAGAGTTTTCCCTGATTACAAACAAAGGAAGCAAGGATGTCTTTAAAACCCGTGGTCTCTTAAAGAATAATGCGAGGCTGGTGAACAGGTAGCCCTAGACTCTGGCTGCATGGCCCACGGAAACTGTTGATCAGGCCTGATAGCGCCTCAGAAGAAGGAATTACTGGGAGGCTTGGGACCTGGTGCCCCTGCCGCTTTAAATGTGTGTGATCTTTGGCCAGTGAGTCGGCTCCCTGAACTGTTCATTTCCTTTTTCTCTAAAGAGGAGTAATAACATCCATGTGGACTATTGCGTGGGGATGTGGTAGTGATCTGACTCAAGATGCAAATTACAGGAAAAACTGATCCAGAGACGCTTGGCAAGCTCTGCTCAAATGCTGGTATAGATAGAATCACCCGATGATTCTGTTCAAATGCAGACTCATTTAGGAGGGTCTACAGTGTGGGCCTGATTCTATGGTTCTGACAAACTCCCAAGTGATGCTGCTGCTGCTGCTGGCCTATTACAGATCACACTTCAAGTACTAAGAGCTTCAAGAATAAAGACAGTTTTAGACCATTATTGGAGAAGGAAATGGCAACCCACTCCAGTGTTCTTGCCTGGAAAATTCCATGGACAGAGGAGTCTGGTGGACTACAGTCCATGGGGTCCCAAAGAGCAACTAAGTAGACCATTATACTGCAAGTTCCAGGAATAAAGATTCCCTTCAGTATAGGTTTGGGCCAGCTGCTCAACAGCATTATGGAAGTACTGGTTGCCCTCTGCTTTTTCCTGTGTTTTGTAATGTCAGCTTTCACTTTGAGGCTGGCTCTCCTTGTGGTACGTGCATGTGGTGTGTGTGTGCTAAGTCACTTCAGTCATGTCTGACTCTGTGTGACCCTATGGACTGTAGCCTGCCAGGTTCCTCTATCCTTGGACTTCCCCAGGCAAGAATACTGGAGTGGGTTGCCATGCCGTCCTTCCGGGGATCTTCTCAGCCCAGGGAGCAAATCTGCATCTGTTTCCCGCATTAGCGGGCAGTGTCTTCATCACTAGCGCCACCTCCTTGTGGTACTTAGGCGACTGCCTGCAGCTCGTGGGGCTTTGGTTCAGACATCCTTGGTTGTGGCCAGCAGAAGACTAGCAGTGCTGTCAGCCAGAGTCTTAAGGCTCATTTCAATTGTACAAATGAAATAAACTGACTGGCTTAACCCATGTCATAGGCTTGTGACCCCCTCACTTGTGGGGGTGGAAGTGAGGTGAAATTCCGGAACCAAATGGAAATCAGGGCTATAGGAGGGAGAAAACAGATGCTGGGGCTGGGGGCAGCTAAAGAATGCCCTTTTTAGAGTGTTTATAAAATCTGTTTTAGAACTGAGTCGAATTTATTCTTTTTAAGGGCTGAGTAGTACTCCATTGTGTATATGTACCACAGCTTTCTTATCCATTCATCTGCTGATGGACATCTAGGTTGCTTCCATGTCCTGGCTATTATAAACAGTGCTGCAGTGAACATTGGGGTACATGTGTCTCTTTCAATTCTGGTTTCCTCAGTGTGTATGCCCAGCAGTGGGATTGCTGGGTCATAAGGCAGTTCTATTTGCAATTTTTAAAGGAATCTCCACACTGTTTTCCATAGTGGTTGTACTAGTTTGCATTCCCACCAGCAGTGTAAGAGGGTTCCCTTTTCTCCACATCCTCTCCAGCATTTATTGCTTGTAGACTTTTGGATCGCAGCCATTCTGACTGGTGTGAAATAATGAGATGGATGAAATTGGAGCTGATTATACAGAGTGAAGTAAGCCAGAAAGAAAAACACCAATACAGTATACTGACACATATATATGGAATTTAGAAGGATAGTAATGATGACCCTCTATGTGAGACAACAAAAGAGACTCAGAGGTATAGAACGGACTTTTGGACTCTGAGGGAGAGGGAGAGGGAGGGGATGATTTGGGAGAATGGCATTGAAACATGTATACTATCTTGTAAGAATGAAGCGTCAGTCTGTGTTCAATACAGGATGCAGGATGCATGGGGCTGGTGCACGGGATGATTCAGGGAGATGATTTGGGGTGGGAGGTGGGAGGGGGCTTCAGCATTGGGAGATCGTGGACACCTGTGGCTGATTCATGTCAATGTATGGCAAAACAAATACAGTATTGTAATGTAGAATAAAGTATTAAAAAATAAAATAAAATCTGTTTTAACAAATATGATCTATTAATATGAACATCATAAACAGGTAGTATGCACACATTCCCATCTGATTTAGGAATCTTCGAGTCAAGAAATACCAATTTTTGCTAATATCAAATATATTTTGGAGATCACAACACTCTTTTAGAGATTCCCAAGACATTTTCATTTATTGATAAACTTAATGTGGTTTGGGTCAACAAGAGTCACTAACAAGGGTTGGAATGAATAATCTCTTTAGGAAGAGATCAGAAAATCCACAGCACAGAAAAATGCTTTTAAGGTGTTTTGAACTTTGGTTCTTAAATATAATCATAAATTTAAGTCTGCTATCTGGCTGGACTTGGAGAGGAACAAGGGAAATAGGGAAAAACTGTTGTAGTGAATGAAAATAGTGAGAGAGTTCCCGAGGATGGGGCTGCCCTCCCCAGGACAGAAGGAATGGTTTGTTAATTAAGACAAAACAAAAATTAAGTCTTTTGAGAGTTATTCAGTTAGTGGTGGTGAACTTGCTAATCTTGCTGTTCCTATGCCCAAAGCTTTCACAACATCGTTCTTTTACCACGTGCTTGTCACCCAACCAGCAGACACTATTTGTGTTGGGTCTAGAATTTACCATGAAAAGATGCCAGGCCTGAGATGAAGTTCTCATTAGGAAATTTCTCTCCATCGATGGACTTGCCCCAGTGCCATGACGGCAGTGATGTCACCATACTGTCAAATAAACTCAAGATTAATTATGAGAAAGCAAGAATCCTGACCAGATTCTTTCTCCCCAGTGCTCAGAGCACTGAGGTTTACTGCAGGCTTTGGGCCTCTGTAGACACTAACTCATTTGGGACCCAGGAGTTTGCTGTGTAGGGCACTGTCTGTGCACATGACAGGCTTAGACACGGCTGGGCGAAGATGCGGCACAAGCTGCATGAGGCTGCAGATCTGGGTGGTGGCCCCTGCAAAGCCTAGCTATCTTTTAGGTAGTATGTCATTCATAATTTAACCTTACGCAAAGAGGTTTATTGAAATGGAAGGTAATCTTGGGAACCTATAACTTGCGGTTGGTGTCAGAAATGAGGGTAGTCTTGTAGGCTTTACAGTTAGCATCACAAGTGTGATTGCCTATGTTGGCTTAAAAATGCACAATTTAAGAGTTGTAAATTAAGTCTTATTTGGGGGCAAAGTGAGGACTGTAGCCTGGAATTCAGCACCTCAGAGAGCTGTGAGAAACTGCTCCAAAAGGCCAAGAGGGAAGGTGAGCATATATGTGATTTTGGGGAAGGGGAATACATTCAATCAAACACATATTTTTTTGCAGAAGCTTTCTGCTAGTCACGAGGAGCACTTATCACGATGAGGGATTTAGTGCTTTTTGAGATAGGAGGAGATACAAGAATTGGGCTCATAAAATCTCCTGAAATTAACTATCTGAAGACCTGTTCTGCCAGTCTGTGTCCCCCACTCCCTGGCACAGAGTGCCTCATTTCTGCTCTCCACCCTGAAATCCTTTCAGAGGGTGTTGAAAATCAGCAGCTGCAGCAGCATATGATTTAATCCTTCTAGAGGTAGATGGCAAGTACCAATGACAAGTGCCAATTCGTAGCTGACACCTAGAATGAGCCTCACTCACTGAGATGTGTGGTTTGGGGAAAGAAAAGATGAGAGGCCTGGGGTGAGTCTTTGATTCCTGTGTGACTTCCTGTTGACCCACTGTTTGGAACTGCTCTTGTGTTACAAGAGGGGGATGCCTTCTAGTGTCCAAGAGTGGGCTCTTGTCTAATGTTCTGCAATGAATTATCTGAGGAAACACAGATTACTGACAAGCCAAAGACTATATGGGGAGTGGAGGAGCAGTGTAAAGGGAACCCAGGAGGACTGCTCTGCCACGTGGCTCCCAGTCTCAGGTTTCTTGGTAATGAGGTTAGTTTCCAGGTTGTCTCTGGGCAGTCATCTCGCTTGGCCCCTAGTCTGATTCAGGGTCCTTCCTGGTGGCAGGTGCATCTCTGAGCCAAGATGCGCCCCAACGTGAGGCTTCTGAGGAGACTGGCAGGACAAATCGTCTCCCTCTCTCCTCCTTTGGCCCCTCCTGAATTCTCTCAGTTAATTTTCGTAGCAGCACCACTGAAACTTCTTTACTGGGACTTCCTGTGGTGAGACAACTCAGGCAAGCGGTTTTCATCTTGCCTGGCCAAGGTGGGTGGTTTTGGTCAGCGGTTCCCTAATGGTTGTGCTGGGATTAATTACTAGGTGTAAAAGTTACCAGTGGAATCTGGAGATGAATCCCTCTCTCCAGGAGTTAGCTCACTGGATACATGAGGAAATATAAACAATAAGAAATAAGCTAAATGTATAATGCCTTGGCTATTATTGTTCAGTTCAGTTCAGTTCAGTCGCTCAGTCATGTCCGACTCTTTGCGACTCCATGAATTGCAGTATGTCAGGCCTCCCTGTCCATCACCAACTTGTGGAGTTTACTCAGACTCACGTCCATTGAGTCAGTGATGCCATCCAGCCATCTTATCCTCCGTCGTCCCCTTTTCCTCCTGCCCCCAATCCCTCCCAGCATCAGTCTTTTCCAGTGAGTCAACTCTTTGCATGAGGTGGCCAAAGTATTGGAGTTTCAGCTTTAGCATCATTCCTTCCAAAGAACACCCAAGACTGATCTCCTTTAGAATGGAGTGGTTGGATCTCCTTGCAGTCCAAGGGACTCTCAAGAGTTTTCTCCAACACCACAGTTCAAATTGTTCACAAGAGCTAAAATGAAAACAGAGAGTGTTGGGACAGATTCTGACTGTGAGCCCAGCTTAGATATCAGCCAGTCTGAGCTGTGACTGCCAGCCTCAGGGCTGCTCTCAAAGGGAGAATTATGTGGGGACAACAGGTAGGACTTCTAGGACCTCTGGTCTAGGTAGGGAAAGGGCAAAACTAAAGAACTAGTGAAACCACAGGGTATGATGTGAAAGAGTTGTTTCCTTTTTGCATTGATATTTTCAGCTTCCCGAGGAACCTTTTCTAAAATGTGTTGCGAGTGACTAACTTAGAGGTGGTATCTTTGGTTTTGGATGCTGCAGAGTACAAGAGCATGTTTGGGTTAATACAGAACCCAGCTCACTATTGAACAGTTGCAGATGGCTAGAGGTGATCCAGTCACACAGCAAGTTGTTTCCAAAAGGACAGCTAGCCTGGTGGACTGGATAAAAGCAGCTCCAAAGTGAATGTATCCTGAGAAGGAAAAACTGCCCAACTCTCCCTTTAAATGTGAAGTGGAACATCCCAGATGAAACAGCTAAGATGCTTAGTACGCAAGTCCTGCTGGGATTATTGGGCTATTCATCCACTGTGTATACCCCTTACCCAAGGCATAGTAAATGCTGTGATTAAAGGCACCCCTTTGGCACGGGCACCCCATGTAACATTGCTGCTTTGATACCGAGCAACAGTTTGAGAAGCCCTGTCAGATTTGTCGTCTCAGAGTCCCTTACAGATTTTTTTTTACAGATGTTAAGAAATTAGAATGATTCATAAGAAAATAGGGAAAGACAAGGGGAACAGTCAAGGGTGTTGACCCCACCAAGTGGTTGTTGAGAAATGGGATGAGTAAAGCAGACATTAATAAGTTGAAACGAAGGTCTTAATGCAGCACCATTGGAGGTTGTGTGGACCAGTGGAAGCCTCCTGGTGATTCCTACTGTTTAAAGGGTCCTAAACAAATCTCTATTTAACCCTATGTGGAAGAGTTTGAACAGCTGAGAGGCAAAGATGGCAATGAGAAGCCTGACCGGAAGTCACCTGGGATAGTGGGCTGGCATATTCATCAAGGTGGAAACTGACAGAGAGGCCAGGATCTTCTGGCTCAACCCCCTGCCTGGAGACCCAAGCCATTTGCACAGGTATGAGTAAATGGCCAGTGGGGTTGAAGGAGGAGAGGATGTTTTGGGGTTTCTTGACATGGAATTCCAAAGCACTGTGATTCCAAAATCTGTTGGGAAGTTCCTCAGAAGATGTGCAGTTAGTTTGGGAGGACATGGAGATGCAGTGGTTATGCAGTTAGTGAGAGTTTGGATTAAAATTGGCATGTGAAGCGGTTATTTAATGTGAAAGGATTGCATTCCCTTTACCTGAACATGACTTCTAGGGGTGGAAAGTTTAGGTAAAAATAAATGACAAATAAAGAGAAAGGGAAATGGTAGTTGAGAATAAAGAGATGAATAAATGGGTTATACTGTGAGAGAACTCCCATATATTACTTTGGTGATGTGAGAGAGCCTCGGAGCAAGAGAATATTATCTCTAAGCTCATTATCTCTAATATTACACTCTAAGAGTGTAGCAGCTCCTAGAAGAGTGAAGCTATGTGTTTCCCAAGACCACTCCTCTCCTGCTTTTGGAACCTCACACAATTGAATGGAAGTATGTAAAACCCAAGTGACATCACCTCGGAGACATTTTGGTTGTATAATATGATGATAAACTAGACTGAAGGTTAATAAATGATCAGAATTGTACCATGCCCGTAATCAAACATATTGGGAGGTTGAGTTAAATCCTCTTCAGGATATAAATGGAAAATGACTGAAGAACTGGCTGTAGCTAACCATCAGACAATTGCTATGCTAAATATTTTGTATTAATACAAGTTTATCATGATGTGCAAATAGCAGTAGATCAAGGGATGAAACAAGTAATAAATTTAGTAGAAATATCTGAAAATGTATGTAATGATCTTATAGGATGGGTTAATTTTTAAAATCTGTGCCTACACTGGTTCCTCCAAATGTTAGATATGTTCACACTAATCCTATTGCCGTTATCTGTCATAAATGCTTTACTAAACATAGATGTTCAGACAAATATGCTCATTTGACTTAAAAGAGCCTTGGCCAAATGTCAGGGGGTAGACTGTATTTAACTCACCCAAGGGTAGATCTGAACTTTGCCCTTTTCTTCTGGGAGGTGCTCTCTAGAAAAAGTGTCTTTGTTTACCTGGGGGGTAGAGGAGGAAATGGCAACTCACTCCAGTATTCTTGTCTGGGAAATCCCATGGACAGAGGAACCTGGCAGGCTACAGTCCTTGGGGTCACAAGGAGTCAGACACGACTGAGCACACACCAGGTTGGGCATAAACAGATAGTCTAACAGGGTGGTTTATGATGGGGGCTTTGGGCTACACGATATCTGCTCTACCTCTGGAGGGTCTACACCCCGGTGTGCAGTCAACGATGTCTCCACAGTGAAAACTGGATATCAAGGCTTGGATGAACGTCCCTGGCTGGCCAAATTCCCCGTGTGTTGTCACAGATCATTGCCAGGAAAGTTGAAACTGTTCATGACTCCTTGGTGACAGGACAACTGAAAGCTCCATGTTTAGAAACCTCCTGAAGCCCCATGTATCTCTTTCTTTGGCAAATTTTAATCTGTATCCTTTGTTGTTTCACTGCAGTAAACAATAACAATTATTACGGCTCTTAGTACATTGTTCTAGTGAGTTACTGAGCCCGAGTGTGGTCTTAGAAACCTCTCAACCCTGAAGTGGATGTCAGAAATAGGGACATTCCTGGGGACTATACCCCCTAACCTCACAGGTGGATTTTAAAATTTTATTCTTGTGCCCAGCAACACCATCCACTTTCAAATATGTCTCTGCTAGACACGTTATCCTTTAAATAGTTCCTTAGATGCCATTACAACTATGGTATAATATGTAGTAAAGCACCATTATGATATTAATACAGATGTATGTGTGAATTAAAAGTGACTCTAAATGCTTAGTAACCAATTTACTTCACATTAATAATTCAGCTATTTTTATTTGTTTCTAAACAAAAAGCAAAGAGGACCCAGTCCACAGAGTAATTGTAATAGCATGCAAAATTTTTATTAAACCAAAATAAAATCTTAAGTTCTTGGCTTATGAAAGTCACTCAGAATCATTTCTTTTTTTCCTGTCACGTTTGTTCTTTTGAAATTTTCTCTCAAACTGAGAGAAACCGACACACCCTTCCCTCCTACGTCTCATCCTGGGCAAAAAGAGAAGACATTACTCGGTGTCCTAAAATGCTAGTCATTTTAACTGGAAATCTAACCCACCCCTAACTGGAATACTATTTATTCTATTCCACCTGTTTCAAATAAGTGCAGCAAAGTGATCAGAGCTAAACTAAAAAGAAGAAAATGGCAGGGCATGCTACACAAACAATTTTAGACATTTTCACACTTGACAATGCTGGATATTTGTGCTTCACCAAGCACTTTATAAGGCAATATTCTTGGCTCCCATTTGGTAGCTGGCAAAACCAAAACAAAATGAAGCAACCTCCCCCCGCCCCCCACCTCCTTGCAATGCAAGAAAACGAGTGGCAGGGCTCGTTTAATAATAAGAACTTATTCAGAGTCATGGAGGAAATCACGAGGAGTGCCAGGTTCAGAGCCAGTCCCCTGGGCAGTGCTTTTCTCTCTTCCACTTTTGCTGTCTTGACATTGGATTTCAGTTGCGGTTATGTACCTTATCAGCTGATCGTGGATTCAGCTTCCTCAGTGTCGTGGGCACTTTGTTACAGATTCAGTGCTCTCCCTCTTAACTCCTTTTATTGGTCTCCCTCTGTCAGCACTAGAAAGAGGATAAAATCATCTGCTGATGGTTTGTGAGCAAAAGGACTGTTTAAGAAGAATTTGAAAAATGATAGATGAGTTTGAGAAACATTTCTATTTCAAAAGACGATGTTTTCAAACTTGTTGATTCCCAGTTTTTACCTAAGTGGTATTACAATAAAATAATTTTTAATATGAAAGTGTCTGACTCTTTGTGACCCCATGAATGGTAGTCTGCCAGTTTCCTCTGTCCGTGGGATTCTCCAGGCAAGAATACTGGGAATACTGGGAATACTGAGAATACCATTCCCTTCTCCAGGGAATCTTCCTGACCCAGGGTTTGAACCTGGGTCTCCTGCATTGCAGGAGGATTCTTTACTGTCTGAGCCACCAGGGAAGCCCTATAAAAGTTATGTAATAAATACGAAATAAGTATCAGTCAGTCAGTTCAGTTGTGCAGTCGTGTCCGACTCTTTGCGATCCCATGAATTCCAGCACGCCAGGCCTCCCTGTCCATCACCATCTCCCGGAGTTCACTCAAACTCAAGTCCATTGAGTCAGTGATGCCATCCAGTCATCTCATCCTCTGTCATCCCCTTCTCCTCCTGCCCCCAATCCCTCCCAGCATCAGAGTCTTTTCCAATGAGTCAACTCTTCGCATGAGGTGGCCAAAGTACTGAAGTTTCAGCTTTAGCATCATTCCTTCCAAAGAACACCTAGGACTGATCTCCTTTAGAATGGACTGGTTGGATCTCCTTTCAGTCCAAGGGACTCTCAAGAGTCTTCACCAATACCACAGTTCAAAAGCATCAATTCTTCAGCGCTCAGCCTTCTTCACAGTCCAACTCTTATATCCATACATGGCTACTGGAAAAACCATAGCCTTGATTAGACGGACCTTTAGTATATACTAAAATAATTTTTAAATGTACACAGTTAATTTTTAACACTTACAGCCCTTACAGAAATATGGAGCAAATAGATAGCTCAAATTATATACCCCTCAAAAAGTTTTTCCAAAGGAAATTTAGAATATCATCTTGACATTCATGTGGTTGGCGATTTTTTTTTTTCTGGAAAGGAATCGCCTTTGTGAAATGACTGTGAATACTACAGCTGTATTTGTGTATCTGGTGAGCATTTACTCCTGGGTGATATTTGATGACTCAGTTTTCCCCTTTTCTCTAGTGACACTGTAAACAAACATTATTTGCCTGTTTGTTCTTCTTGTGGCACAAAGCAGATTATATGCTTACCAAGGGCACCTCAATTCTTTTCACATTAGTTCGTGAATATCAGGAAGAATTTACTCAATGCCAGTGAGATTCCAAAGTCTCCTGACTATACTTGATGATGAGTTGTTTGTTCACACGGTCTAGAATTTACCTGAGTTAATATTTTTGATATTCGTCAAAATGCAAACACAAAAAGTAAAACTCTTAGAGGTAAGCCAGGGAGAACAAAGATGATGCCACTTGGTCTCCAGAATCCATGAACCTGGCTTGAGAACTGCTCTTAAAGATGAATGTGCATTTTGACTTAATAATACATCATCTACTAATAGTTATCATCATGAGGTAATTTAAATATTCCACTGAGTTGTTATAAGAATTAATTAAACAGCAAAGTGAAAATATTTGTGTATTATAAAGCATTGTAAGTATGTGATTATTTTTTTCTGCTTCTTTCAGCGGTGTCCCCTAGAGTGATACAGATTCTTAGGGATTAAGAGCCGTGTTTTTGTGTGTGTGGGAGAGGGGTTCACAATTTGTGGAACACTGGGCTCTACTCATATGCTATGTCCTTCTATGGGGTGGGAGGGATTACAGCCCTTAAGTGATGAGGCCGTGAGTAGCGTGGTGATGGCAGGGACCAAGGGTAGGCTTTTTCAGGCCCCCTGAGAGCACCAGTACCTGCTGCACATCCCTGTCTGGATGCCGAAAGAATGCTGGTAAAGATGGGAAACTGAGTGTGAAGGTCTGATTCGTTCCTCAATTTTCTGTACCCACTTCAACTCCCAGTTCCACTGAGGTACCAGGAGCCCCAGTAATGATCCCTATTGGGGATCATCATAAAGAAAAAATAAAATTGCCTGTAAACTAACCACTTGGAGATATCCAGTCTTTAATAATTTTTAGAGATTGTACTGTGTGTATTTAATGCATATATAGTCACATAGTGAGATTGTACTATGAATAGTCTCTATCCTATTTCATATTTAACAAGTGTATTTCCTTACATCATATAAATTCTTCATAAAAACCATTTAAATTCCACATGATATTCTTTGTTTCTTCGGCTGCAGTGGGTCTCGGTTGTAGCAGATGGGCTCTAGTTTCCTGATCAGGGATTGAACCTGGGCCCCCAGAGTTGGGACCTCAGAGTCTTAGCCACTGGACCTCCTGGGAAGTCCCTGCTGCATGATATTCTAGTTTATCGAAGTGCTTTAGATGATTTAACTGATTCTTTGTTTTTAGAAAGTTAGATTGCTTCTAGTTTTTTGCTCTGTTAAATACTATTGTAATGACTATCCTCATATAAATTTGTGTTCCCATCTTATTTCCTCAGACCTCAAAGTGATTCTCTCTTAAATTATTTCCAATGCAGTATTTCCTTTTTTAGAAGCTTGTCTTGCGTTTGCTTAAATACACTCTAAATCCAAAAATATTTCTTCAGAGAGCCTTCATTACTTCACAACATTTTCTCCTCACAGTCATTCCTGAAGACCCTTGCTTTGAGATGGCAGAGGACGGTCCACTAGGCAAAATAGCAAGATTAGGGCAACTCCAGTTCAGCCACTTAAATAAGAGTTCCCTTTATTCATCCAAAATTAAACTTATGTTGATTATTTTTGTGATGTTGTTTCCACATCTGACCATTCCGAACTCTAGCTGAAATCACAGGATCTACTGTTTTGCACAAAACTGCCTTCAGCAAAATTATAGAAAAGTAGGAAGCTATGACTCTGGAAGTAATAGCAAGATGGTGCTTCATCATCATGTGCTTACCGGTTGTTGCCTTTCACTCTTTCCTGGAGCTGTGTGTGTGTGTGCATGCATGTATGTGTGCACACATTTGTGTTTTATGTGCATGTGTGTTTGTGGGCCCTGGCAGAGAGGAGCTTTCTGTACGTGTTTTAGTTTCCCAGAGTTCCAAACTGTCTGAGGCAGTACCAGGCAGCCTGTAATGCTGGGTATCTGAAAGCATAAAGGATCCTCAATACAGAGTCAGTGTGGATATGCCCTATCCTAAAACTCTATCCTCCTCTGATGCTCCATTCTTAGCGCTGAATTTATGATTTTCCTAAGAGTTGCAAATTCAATTCACAACGAAATAGAAGATGCAACTCAAGGGTATTATGACCATAACAAAAGAAAGCTGCCCTCCCTCCCTGCCCCAGGGCTGCTCTGCTGTGACAGAAATAGTGGCTTGTAAAGGATGATTGTGCATAGAAGATGTGTTTGTCCACCCTTGTCAGGCTCAGCCCACTTCAGCCCAAGCCCAGCTTCCCTGTGGTTCGAGCCAACGGTGCATTCTCCTGGCTTCTGATGGAAAGTAACAGGCACTTGGGTTTTAGGAATCAGATCAAGAGTGATTCTCTTTGAAGCTCTCACAAAACCGGCAAGAATTTCACACCATTTTGAGTGCTGCAGGTGAAGAATTTAACAGCTGGTGGGAGTGCAAATTAGAGCCAATTATAATTTGATTGACCTGCCTTGACAATAAAACTGTCTTCCCTAATTTAAAACGCCTAGCAGGATCCTCTCAGCACTGGAAAGGTGGTGGTTTCAAACGACGATGAGCAGCTCAAACTAGGAAATTTCTTAACAACGCTATGACAGTAATAAAGATTTATTTATATAGCCCAGTATTTTCCTCTTGGATTGAAATAGCTGTGCAGACTGAGGGACAGGACGTTATGTACAGAGATGAAAAGGGACTGGGCTTGGCAGAAATGCCTCTTGAAGATGGTGACTGCAGAAGTAGAAAATAATGAAAATTTTGGAAAGTAGTGAAGAAAGGGGGGTGTGTGGGTTCCTAAGTGTGATGCCAGTTGTCATAATATTTTTGAAGAAGTCAAATGCAGAATTGAAAAGCGTATTCTCTGAAACTGCTTAAAGTGGCATAATGAGAAATCCTGTTTTCTTCCTGTGCTTGATTTTGGAGGCTAATTTATTGTCATCTTATTCAAACAGGTCAAAGGAGGCTTTGAACTCTGGCTCAGAAGCAACCTGCTCATTCCCTTCCATGTATTCCCATTAGTTCTGGTTTATTTAACTAGTCAAGCTTTATAAGGAAAGAAATGGGTCGCTCTGCATTTTTCATTTGCCTTGAGTCAGGCCTCGGGATCATTTGTGTTGTCCTTCCATCCTGATGCCTGTGATCTCATGCCCCAGCCTCCCATCTTGGAAGCCAGCACTCACCACCAAGCAGAGATTAAATGATCTGCTTTCTAGCCCCAGCTCTGCCACAGAAGGCCTGCTCGATCTTGGGCACGCCATCCAGTAGTCATGCACGAGTGTGAGAGCTCAACAGTAAAGAAGGCTGAGCATCGAAGAATTGATGCTTTTGAACTGCGGTACTGGAGAAGACTCTTGGGAGGCCCTTGGACAGCATGGAGATCAAAGCAGTCCACCCTAAAGGAGATCAACCCTGGATATTCACTGGAAGGACTGATGCTGAACCTGATGCTCCCGTACTTTGGCCACCTGAGGAGAAGAACTGACTCCTTGGAAAAGCCGCTGATGCTGGGAAAGATTGAAAACAGGAGGAGAAGGGGATGACAGAAGATGAGGTGGTTGGATGGCATCACTGCCTCAGTGAACATGAGTTTGAGCAAACTCTGGGGGATAGTGGAGGACAGGGAGGCCTGGCGTGCTGCAGTCCATGGGGTCGCAAAGAGTCAGACATTAGCGACCAACCAGCAACAACAATGAGAACATCACCCTTTTGGTCTTGGATCTTTATCTATAAAATGGAAATAGTAAAACTTCCCTCATGGAGTATTGTGGGGATTGTTGAGATATGACAAAGGTTTTCTCCCTGACCAAACCCTGGCCACGCGCCTCTGTGCTCTCTTCCTGACTAGATTGGACCTTGGCTTATAAAAACTTGAACAAACATAGATCGTTTCTAACAGCTTAAGGCTGATCCATAGGCTGACACTAGCCTCCATGAAGGTATCTGGCTGAGAAAACTCAAGACTCCCCAAAGAATCTACTGTTTGTTCAGCCAACATCTGAAGATGGGGCCCCTGCCCCCCCCACCTCTGTGGGAAAACTAGGAGCCCGACTTTGATAAGCACCAGTGAGCAAACCCAGGTGGGTTCAGACCAAACCCCCTCTTCCTGCTTTTTGTACTTTTCATTTCCCTGACCCCACTGAGGCCCTGCTCACCCCCTCACTCCTCCCTGACTCTTCCTTGAAAACACCCAATCACTTTTGTACAAGTCAGTTAAGTTGAGTTAAATTCAGTTCATCCTGAATCCTTTTCCCACTTGCAACAGTATGAAAACGTGTGCAAATTGCTCAGCCGTGTCTGACTCTATGCAACCCATGTCTGTAGCCTGCCAGGCTCCTCCATGGGATTCTGCAGGCAAGACTGCTGGACTGGATGGCCATTTCCTTCTCCAGGGAATCTTCTTGACCCAGTGATTGAACCCGCCATCTCCTGCATTGGCAGGCAGATTCTTTACCACTGAGCCACCTGGGAAACCATATCAGTTTGGCTATAATCCTAATTTTACTGCTTTCAGTTTTCTGAAAGTTGTCAAAGGGAGCAGGAGCCTGAGTTCCAAACAATCAACTTAACATACAAACTTCTGGCTTATTGTGTTGTAAACTGTATATTGAATATAACCAGGTTTTGTCTTAACGGCCGTGAACCGTCAGGAAGCTTCTGTTTAAGGGGGCAAGTAAAGTGCATAAGCTTTGCGACAGTGCTCTCTCTCCTTTTTTAAGGTTAATTCTGGATGAACATCAGGGTTTCTGAATGTTTAGTCTTTATAAAATGAGACCTTTCTTCTCTTATTATTAATGTGGCTTCCAGGATCACTTCCTACTAGAAAAAATTACTACTGATAAAGATCTATGTGGTGATGATTGTTTGTATCCTTGTACACATCCATGAAACTGAAATTTCTTGTGGGCAACACACCTGGTTGAAAAAGAAAAAATTACCTAAAGGAGTATTAAATGGCAGGCAAGGATCCCAGTAACCAGGTCCTGGAGTGTAGCCAACCCCCAAGCAATGAAATGATGATTTCTGCAAGCAGGCTTGAGTGCGCTGGATCTGGGCAGATGATGAAGGGGGAGCAGGATGCTCCAGCAGCTGCTGTCTGGTGAGCTGAGACGGGGCATGCACAAGGTGGGCAGACAGATGCTGTAATGACCCACTGAAGAATAACCGCGTGCAGTACAACATAGCTGTGAAACGTGGGGAAACAATGGCAGCAGATGGATGAAAACCTGGCTCACAGCAAGCAGGGAGAGGCGGCTCATTTATAGCAAAAAGCCCTGTGTGGCTCAGGGAGGGACAGGAATCCATACTCTTACCAAGCCTGTAAGCAGCAACAGGCCCTGTAAGCGGCATTCATCCTTTTCAAATATTTGTGGACTGCTTGTGTGTACACCACCCTGGGCCAGGTGCTACGGGAGCCCGGGGGTGAAGGCAGGTTTACTGACTTCAAGGAGTTGAGAGTCCAGTGGACATTCAGTGGGTTTCCACTTATATGATTGTTATCACTGAGTTGTGTCCCATTCTTTGCGACCACATGGACTGCAGCACACCAGGCTTCCATTTGTGAATTAAGTTCCTGATATCACTGGCATTGAACATTCTTCAAAATCTGGTTCTTCTCTCCCTAGAACTTGTATGGCGTAACTTCAAAACCAAAAGAGAGGGACGTTTAGAGGAGTGTGTTTGCTAAGTCGTTTCAGTTGTGTCCAACTCTTTGCAACTGTATGGACCATAGCCCTCTAGGCTCCTCTGTCCATTGGATTCTCTAGGCAAGAATACTGGAGGGGGTTGCCATACCCTCCTCCAGGGGATCTTCCTGACCTGGGGATCGAACATGTGTCTCTAATGTTTCCTGCATTGGCAGGCGTGTTCTTTACCACTAGCGCCACCTGGGAATAGAGGTTGCTAAGAAGAGCTGATGAGTCACATCTCCGCATCTCTGTGCTGAGATTGTCCAATAGCTTGGGGTGAATGAAACTTCTTCAGTTTATAGGCAGTCCGCAAAGGGCCACCTGCTGTTGAATATGTTGTAGGGAGGATGACCAGTCCTTATCTGAATTTTAGCTTTATTCAAAAGATAATCTGTGCAAGAAAGGCCACTGTGGTTTTCAAATAGAAAGAGCAGTCCCATGCTGTGCATCTGTACACACACTGGCACAGATGCATCCTGGATTACACATTGTATACTTTGGTTCTTGGGTGAACATTCTTCATTGCCATCGCCATCATCATCACTACTGGGTTGGCAACTAAAAGTAGCTAAAAAGCAGTTGAGTACTTTTAATTCTGGACAGAAGTAATTTTCCATTGTTTGTAACGGGGAATGCAATGCAATGTGAGTTTTGCTTAAATATGGACAAATTTTGTGGACTCCAGTTAGAATAGTTTGCAAGGGGTTATGCTATGAAGTTGTTGCTCCCCTCGCCCTCGTGTTTTCCCACACTAGAGTAGGC
Organism: Nanger dama; assembly: GCA_917880005.1. NCBI lineage: Eukaryota > Metazoa > Chordata > Mammalia > Artiodactyla > Bovidae > Nanger > Nanger dama. The sequence goes on from CAKJTW010000090.1 coordinate 1,018,598, forward strand.
TGGCCTGGCTTGGAATAGCTTGGCGTTAGCCTGCAGAGAGGGGAACAGAGACCGCAGCCTACGAATCAGTTATTAAAATAGCTGCACATTGGCATCTTCTCGTCTGGCACACTTAGTCTTGACTCTGTTACCACATCAGGACCAGTTTGATCATCCCCAGAAAAAGCAAATATAATGATGTAGATTCTACAAGGCATACACATATAGCTTTATAGCCACATCCTAGGATACATACCACTAGTCTGCATTTCCACTAATGTCTGCCTGGAGGTGTTGTCTGTGTAAAAACAAGAGAGAAACTTACAATCAAGAATAGTTCTAATTATGAACAATTTAAATACAAACTAACAGAATATGGCTAGTATCTTCATCTTACACAAAATAGGACAGAGACAACCAAAATGACTTATGAATTTGCCTTGGTCACATAAGAATCACTTTGACAGTGTCAAATGCTGGATATAGAGCATCAGAAAATCCTGTATGCTGTAGGTAAGAATGTACAATCAGTTTGGAGAACAATTGGGAAATGCCTAAAGAAAGCTGAGGTCTTCCCTGGAGGCTCAGTGGTAAAGAATCTACCTGCCAATGCAGGGGACACAAGAGACTCAGGTTTGACCCCTGCATTAGGAAGATCCCCTGGAGAAGGAAATGGCAACCCACTCCAGTATTCTTGCCTGGGAAATCCCACGGACAGAGGAGCCTTGTGGGCTACAGTCCATGGAGTCACAAAAGAGTTGGACATGACTTAGGGACTAAACAAAAACAACAAAGAAAGCTGAAGATACGTAAACCTTATACATTAAAAAATGCATTCTTTGACATGTGTTATGAGTTTTTAGTATATCAGTTCATTTCAGTCACTCAATTGTGTTCGACTCTTTGTTACCCCATGAACCGCAGCACGCCAGGCCTCCCTGTCCATCACCAACTTCCGGAGTCCACCCAAACCCATGTCCATTGTGTTGGTGATGCCATCCAGCTTATCCTCTGTCGTCCCCTTCTCCTCCTGCCCTCAGCTTTTCCAGCATTAGGATCTTTTCAAATGAGTCAGCTCTCTGCATCAGGTGGCCAAAGTATTGGAGTTTCAGCTTCAACATCAGTCCTTCCAATGAACAGCCAGGACTGATCTCCTGTAGGATGGACTGGTTGGATCTCCTTGCAGTCCAAGGGACTCTCAAGAGTCTTCTCCAACACCACAGTTCAAAAGCATCAATTCTTCTGCGCTCAGCTTTCTTTATAGTCCAACTCTCACATCCATACATGACCACAGGAAAAACCATAGCCTTGACTAGACGGACCTTTGTTGGCAAAGTAATGTCTCTGTTTTTTAATATCCTATCTAGGTTGGTCATAACTTTCCTTCCAAAGAGCAAGCATCTTTTAATTTCATGGCTGCAGTCACCATCCGCAGTGATTTTGGAGCCCAGAAAAATAAAGTCTGACACTGTTTCCACAGTTTCCCCATCTATTTGCCATGAAGTAATGGGCCCAGATGCCATGATCTTAGTTTTCTGAATGTTGAGCTTTAAGCCAACTTTTTCACTCTCCTCTTTCACTTTCATCAAGAGGCTCTTTAGTTTCTCTTCACTCTCTGCCATAAGGGTGGTGTCATCTGCATATCTGAGGTTACTGATATTTCTCCTGGCAATCTTGATTCTGGCTTGTGCTTCCTCCAGCCCAGTGTTTCTCATGATGTACTCTGTATATAAGTTAAATAAGCAGGGTGACACTATACAGCCTTGACATACTCCTTTTCCTATTTGGAAACAGTCTGTTGTTCCATGTCCAGTTATAACTGTTGCTTCCTGACCTGTATACAGGTTTCTCAGGAGGCAGATCAGGTGGTCTGGTATTCCCATCTCTTTCAGAATTTTCCACAGTTTCTTGTGATCCACACAGTCAAAGGCTTTGGCATAGTCAATAAAGCAGAAGTAGATGTTTTTCTGGAACTCTCTTCCTTTTTTGATGATCCAGTGGATGCTGGCAATTTGATCTCTGGTTCCTCTGCCTTTTCTAAAACCAGCTTGAACATCTGGAATTTCATGGTTCACATATTGCTTAAGCCTGGCTTGGAGAATTTTGAACATTACTTTACTAGCATGTGAGATGAGTGCAACTGTGCAGTAGTTTGAGCGTTCTTTGGCATTACCTTTCTTTGGGATTGAAAAACTGACCTTTTCCAGTCCTGTGGCCACTGCTGAGTTTTCCAAATTTGCTGACATATTGAGTGCAGCACTTTCACAGCATCATCTTTTAGAATTTGAAATAGCTCAACGAATTCCATCACCTCACTAGCTTTGTTCGTAGTTCTGCTTCCTAAGGCCCACCTGACTTCACATTGTAGGATGTCTAGCTCTAGGTGAGTGTGAGTGATCTAATTATACAAATTTAAGGGAATTTGTACAGCTATCGCCACAATCCAAATTTAAATGTTTCCATTATTCCAAAGGTTCTCTACTAGATGTTTGCCATCAATATCTGCTTCCACCCTGCCCCAAGCCCATGAATCTATTAGTATAGTTTTGCCTTTTCCAGGCCATATATATTAATAAAATTATGTAATATGTTGTTTTTTCCTCCCTGTCTGTCTTCTTTTAATTAGCACACTGTTTTTGAGGACTATTCTTTTGCCTGGAGAATCCCATGGATGGAGGAGCCTGGTAGGCTGTAGTCCACAGGGTCGCTAAGAGTCAGACACGACTGAGCAACTTCCCTTTCACTTTTCACTTTCATGCATTGGAGAAGGAAATGGCAACCCACTCCAGTGTTCTTGCCTGGAGAATCCCAGGGATGGGGGAGCCTGGTGGGCTGCCATCTATGGGGTCTCACAGAATCAGACATGACTGAAGCGAAGTGACTTACCAGCAGCAGCAGCAGCAGCATGTTGCATATTATCAGTAGTTTATTGCTCCTTTTAACTGCTAAACAGTATTACATTGTATCAATAGCCATATTTTGTAAATCCATTTGCCAATTGACTGCAGTTTGGATTTTTCTTTTCTTCTAGTTTCTGGCTGTTATGAATAACTCTAGTATAAACAGCATCAGCAGCAGCAGTATAAACAACCTTTGTGTGGACATGTTTTCATTTTTCCTTGGTGGATAGTTTGGGGTGAAATTGCTGAGTTATATAAGTAGGATCTTTAACTTTTTAATAAGCTACCAAACTGTTTCTCAAAGACACTGCCCCATTTTATATTCCTATCAGCAATGTATGCAGTTTCCAGCTTCTTCACTTCCTTATCAACACTTAATAGTGTCAGTCTACCTGATTTTAGCCATTCTTATAGTGATTTTATAGAGGTATCTCAGTGTGTTTTTAATTTGGATTTTCTTAATGACATGATTTTGAGCATTTTTAATGTGCTTATTTTCCATTTCTATATAACTTTGGAGAAGTATCTTTGCAAGCCCTCAGGATCTCCTCCACATACGTGTAATTTCCCTGTCAGCCAGGAAAGTGAGGAGGAGAGACTGTCTTAGTCCTTTTATGATGCTCTCAATTCCAGTGTCTCTCTATTACACTGTTGGCTGGTTGGCTGCTCACCTTAAAGTTGGTCTAAAAAAGCTGCAGATTTTAATAGTCTATCCCAAATGAAATCTGCCATTTTTAGCTGTGACTGTTCTTAGTGTTTGCCACCCCCGACTTCCTCCATCTCTGCCCCAAGGCCAGTCAATCTCCTTTGACAGCAAAGTTGTTTTTTCATTACAGCTTGCCCAAGTTGGTATGGCTGTAATTCTCCCCAGCTGAGCTGGGGGAGGCGAGTATAGGAGCAGCCCTAGAGAAAGGATATAGAGTCCCATCATTCTTACCCAAAGCTCTTTTATTTTTGTGTTTCAGAGTAAACGTTTTTAGTTTTCTGCCTTTGGTAGGTGTCTACATGCTGAAACAATTTTTTTAGGCTGTCTTGTCCATTTTTAGGCTTCATGAAAGGGAATCACGTGATCCCTTCATGTAGCGATTACTAGAAGATCAAGTCTCTTTTCAAAACAGATTTGTTAGAGAGTGCTATTGCTGCTGCTAAGTCACTTCAGTCGTGTCTGACTGTGTGCAACCCTATAGATGGCAGCCCACCAGGCTCCCCCATCCCTGGGATTCTCCAGGCAAGAGAGAATCTGCCATTTCCTTCTCCAATGCATGCAAGTGAAAAGTGAAAGGGATGTTGCTCAGTCGTGTGCGACTCTTCGCAACCCCATGGACTGCAGCCCACCAGGCTCCTCCATCCATGGGATTTTCCAGGCAAGAGTACTGGAGTAGGTTGCCATTGCTTTCTCCTTTTAGAGAGTAGTGTTCAATAAATATGTGTTGAGCATAGTTAACTGAAAGGCAGATTTTGTGCTGAAGAGCCTCCAGAGAGTGATTAACTCTGCATCTCAAGATTCCAGATGATTCTGGGAGCTCTATAAATGTTTGTTGGATGAAAAAATGATCTGAAGCAACAACCAATGTTTCCTTTGCTTTTATAAGAGTGAGAAATTGGAGAGGACTAACCTCAAAATTCCTTTGAAGCTTTGTTTTGATAATAAATGTATTGATTTACCTGAGGCCTTGTATTAGATTCAGCTAAGATAATAAAAATCCCTTTCTCTTCTTGTGGCTCAACTGGTAAGGAATATGCCTGCAATTCGGGAAACCTGGCTTCAATCCCTGCGTTGGGAAGATCTTCTGGAGAAGGGAAAGGCTACCCATTCCAGTATTCTGGCCTGGAGGTTTCCATGAACTGTATAGTCCATGGGGTCGCAAAGAGTCGGACAGGACTGAGCGACTTTCACTTTCGCTTTCAAGATAATAAAAATCCCTTTCTCTTCTATATCTTAAGAAATGATTTTCAGAAGTTAATACCACTTAAAAAAATCTCAATTAAAAAAAAGCAAGTAGAAAGATTACAATCTAGGTAACATTTCCCCGTGATATCTCACACCCCTTTCTAGTTCGGACTTCTGCATAAGCTCATTAGAAGGTTTGGTGTGATCAGAGAACACATTAACTGGATGTTTAATTTCCAAATGTTTCTGGGCTTCCCCTGTGGTCCAGTGGTTAAGAATCTACCTGTCAATGCAGGGTACACTGGTTCTGTCTCTTGTCCAGGAAGATCCCACAGGGGCATCGAAACCAGTGTATCACAACTACTGAAGCCCCTCTGCCTAGAGCCCATGCTCTGCAGCAAGAGAAGCTGCTGCAACGAGAAGCCCGCTCACCACGGCTAGAGAGTAGCCCCCCACTCACTGCAGCTAGAGAAGCCCGCTCACTGCAGCTAGAGAAGCCCACTCACCACAGCTAGAGAGTAGCCCCCACTCACTGCAGCTAGAGAAGCCCGCTCACCACTGCTAGAGAGTAGCCCCCACTCACTGCAGCTAGAGAAAGCTGGTAAGCAGCTATGGAGACCAAGTGCTGCCACAGAGAATTTCCTAATTTGAAGACCTCACAATGCAGCCTCATTGCCCCAAGGCAGCCATAGCTGCAGCCCTTCCAGATAAAGAAGCTCTGCTCTCCAGTCTGCCTCCATTCTGGCCTTGCCCGGCCTGATTCCCTTTTCATACAATGACCCTGCCCGTGATTTCATAACCTTTGGAACTATGGCCTCAAAGGCTGGACTGCTGCCAGGATGAGATGCTGGTAATCACTGGAGGATTATATTGTATGTATTTGTCAAGAAAGAACTTGGGTCAGGAAGAAAGCACTGACACCATGGACAGTAGCCCACCAGGCTCCTCCATCCATGGAATTCTCCAGGCAAGAATACTGAAGTGGATTGCCATGCCCTCTTTCCGGGAATCTTCCCAACCCAGGGATTGAACCCAGGTCTCCCACACTGCAGGTGGAATCTTTACCATCTGAGCTACCAGGAAGCCATTTGAACCCACAGTGGAGGACCATTTTGTAGCCAGAGTATATACCATGACATCAACTAAAAGTGAAATGAAATGATATAGATGGCACTCATTCATTCATTCACTTATTCACAGAATATTTATGGACTGAGTGGATCTGATTCACCATTGTCTCCCTTCAAGACCAGATAAGTTCTGTTTTTTTCTTTTTCTATTAATAAATTTATTTTTACTCAGAGGATAATTGCTTTACAATATTGTGTTGATTTCTGCCATATATATCAATGTGACAAGTCAGTTCTTTATGTACAAGCATAATATTATAAATGTTCCATACATAATAAAAGAAGTGTTCCATACACATACTGTGAATAAATGAGTAAGTAAATGACTCACATTCACTTTATTTCATATCTCTGGAAAATGGGTAACTTACTTCCTCAATCTCTCTCCTCCCAGCAGTCTTCAAATTTCAATCTTAATTGATTTTAAATTGGTATCTAGTGGTATTAAATAAGACTTTGATACTTCACTAATGAAAATAAAGGGAAAAAGCTCCCCAAATATTGAAATTTTACTTGTAATCAAAACTGAGCAGTCTGTGTGTCATAAGGCAGAAAAACCCAAACTGATAGAACCAGGTAGCTTTTGTGATAGAGGACTGTTTAGCCTTCCAGTTTCTGCATGAAACTGGGGAGAGTAATATGAGAGACCAGAATGGGCTCTTTCCTTAAGAAGCATGTTAATCCTTTAGTAACTAAGACCAGAGACCATACAAAAGACAAACCAATCTAAAATTGACTAGGTTTACAAAAATCTGTGTGGCTTCCCACGTGGCGCAGTGGTAAAGAATCACTTGGCAAGGCAGGAGATGCAAGAGACGTGAATTTGATCCCTGGGTTGGGAGGATCCCCTGGAGAAGGGAATGGCAGTCCACTCCAGTATTCTACACTGGAAAATTCCATGGGTGGAGGAGCCTTGCGGGCTACTGTCCACGAGGCTGCAAAGAGTCAGACATGACACACATACGGAAGATCTGTAAATACCAAGGAAAACAGATTTTAAGAGCGTTTTCGTTTTTCCTCTCATAATATATTGTGGTCAGAAGCTGGTAGTATAAGCTCATGCTCTGATAATTCTGCTCTGGGAGGCAAGATTCTCCAGAGAGAGAGAGAGAGAGAAAGAATTGGGAGCACTTCAGAGAAAAGTCTGGGACTCTGGCCCTGGGAGGGTCCATGGCAGATGTTTGGAATGAGGCAGCTTGCTGGTCCCCTAGCAGCACTCTTATAAAGTCAGCTCTGGTAAGTGATATTCTTGATGCTTGATGTTTTGCCAGAAGTTAGAATATTGCTTTTCTCTTAAATGTACACATGCTGCTTAGAAGCCACCGTGTCTCTAGAATTACAGATATCCCAGCAACAATGTTCAAACAACAAGTAAGGTATATTGCCAATCCAAGCATGTGTCAGTCTTGGGACTCAAGGAGACAGGGGAGTGTCATAAAGAAAACATTGCATCAGAAATCAGGAAGCCCGGGCCCTGTCTTTGACTCGGTGTGACTTTAGCAAAGGGGCTTAACTTGGCTCGAGCACTTCTCTTCTTGATGGGATATCCCAGCCCCCACCTAACTGCTGCTGTCTCCATAAATCCCAGAGGAAAATGCTTCCAGAGCTGCAAGAACCGTCTCTCGGCCAAGATACTAGACTCCAATCTGTATAAGAGATCCTGGTATATAAATAGAACTAGAAACGTCCTCAAGTGGAGAATACTGTTACAGAATTTAAGAAAAAAAAAAATTGAAAAGCCGTTTGTAATTTGCAGCAAGAAAAGGCTTGTAAAATGAGTCAACATGCACGAGTTCTAAAATGAATAAGACTGCTGTTCGCTGACTATGAATATCTGAATACGGTGCTTCTTTCTAATTGCTTCACTTGCCACAGAGAGAAATAAAATTGTGAGAGTGTGAAGTGTATAAAGGATTCTACCACTCTCTCGGGGCTCAGAGACCCACAGATTGGAGAAAGCAAGTAAGTGCCTTTCTGACCATTGAATTCCTCACTCTTATTGCAAGTTAGAAAGCTCTAAGGGGAGTTTAATGAAACCAGGCTGCACTTTTGAAAAGAGAAGGGAAACAGCTGGGAAGACAGCGCCACCTAGTGTCCATGCAAAAACTCCCTGGCGAGCATCTTTGCGGTAATTGGCCACAGTGACTTCTGTGAAGTAGGGCAAAGAAAATAAATCCATCAAAGCTGACTGAATAACAGAGAGAATTGCCAGCTGAAAGCATTTTGACTCTTGATGCCTTCAAAAGCCAGGAAACTTAATCCTGGCCTTATGTTTCTTTCTTCGTGCCCAAAAGGCAGCCAAGCTCGTCACTAAACCAAGGGAGGTGAAGCAGGTCACTAAGTTGATAATGTAGTTGGTAACTGGTTTTCATTTTTTCTCCACATCCTGGCAGCGGGAGATAGGCAGCTTGTTATAACTTAGAGGGGGCTCCTGGAAAGCCTGCTTGCTGGGTGTATTTCTGTAGGCGTGGGCTCGCTGGGAATATTATTACCTCATGGAGTCACGGATTTAATAGCATTTCTTCCACTTCATTCAGCACAGCACTGAGTTACAGTGACTCCGGCTCCAGCACATTACAGACGTGCACTGTTCCCAATAGCATCCCATCTTCACGGTCCCATGTGGGTCCCCGCCACGCTGCCTGCCTCGTGTACCCCACGCACTCCAGTCTCACAGTTCCAGGCGATCTGGCCGTGGTGTCCACCACCTTCCTCACCAAACTGGCAGGCACCTCTGTCCCCCGACCCTCTCTCCCTTTCCTTCCCCTCCTTCTGCTCTATCATAATAACCGTCGTTGTGGAGGACCTACCTTGTGACAGGCCATTGTGTCAGAATTTGTCGTTTGAGATATTTGTGACTGTCTGGCGGGTTAGGAGACTGTGGCTCTGGGCTGCTCCCTGCCCTCCCGGCCCTCCGGCTTCTGGTCTCCTGGCGTGTCTTCTGTGTAGAGGGAACTCTCCCGCCCCCACCAAGCAGTAACACTCCTGCCTGCTTTCTCTGCCCCCTCTCTCCTTCCAGACCCGATGAGGAGTGATTTAATCTGCTGGTGGGTCTGGAAGGAGAGTGGTGTTTGTGTAGCCCAGAGTCTCTTCCCTTTCCCCCTGGGAGCGAGGCTGCTTGTGGGAGCAGGATTTCTGGTTGGCTTCCTTCCTGTACATTTCACAGCACTGACCCTACCCCTGTGCTCCAGGTCTGTGCTGTCTGGGGGTTCAGTCTCAAGAATGCCCACCTGTCCAAAGGTAGAAATCACAGCCGCTGCTCCCAGCCCTGTAGGTGATGTTTCCATCTCCCAAGTCTCTGGGTTCAGAACCTTGATGTGCTCTTTATTGGGGCGCCTTGAATGCCTAACACTAAGGACAGTCTTTCACAGATAAATATAAAGGAGAGGGTTGGGGTTATTTGAACTCTTAACTTCAGTGGATTCAAACCCAGATGATTTTTTTTTTTTAAGTTCAAAATCAGTTTGCCCTGGTATGGATTTGAGAGTTGGACCATTGGAAGGCTGAATGCTGAAGAACTGATGCTTTCAAACTGTGGTGCTAGAGAAGACTCTTGAGAGTCCGTTGGACAGCCAGGAGATCAAACCAGTCAATCTGAAAGGAAATTGACCCTGAATATTCATTGGAAGGACTGATGTTGAAGCTGAAGCTCCAATACTTTGGCCACCTGATCCAAAGAGCTGACTTATTGGGAAAGACCCAGATGCTGGGAAAGATTGAAGGCAAAAGAAGTGGGTGGCAGAGGATGAGATGGTTGGATGGCATCACCGACTCCACGGACATAAGTTTGAGCGGATTCTGAGAGATGGTGAAGAGGGGAAGCCTGGTGTGCTGCAGTCCATGGGTCTCAAAGAGTCAGACACAACTGAGCAACTGAACAATAGAACATTCTGGACTGGCAATTAGAAGATACATGTTCTGATCTGGGCTTGGAATCTTCTGGCTTTGCAGCTTCGAGGGAGCAGCTGCCCTCAGCTTTGATTTCCCCACACCAAAGCTTCTATGAGTCCAAGGTCAAGGGACTGTGATCTGGAGGCACCGTGAAGAGGTGATGCTCATCTTTGCGCAAGGAAGACTTCTGTGCACTTGAAACTAGCTGCTCTGTTTGCCCCTCCCGACCTTGAGAAAACTCATGCTATTTTTCAAAAAGATTCTGAAAGCATTTCAGGTCATTTATGGCCACATTTGCCTAACAACAGCAGTCATTTTCAGCTTAGACTTGTCTTAAACCAGTTTCAATAGGAGAGTATATTTTGATTGGCAGGGATAGAAGGGAGAAATTATATGCATTTACTTGTACTCAGTCGTGTCCAAGCCCCTTTGCGACCCCCTGGACTAGAGCCCACCAGACCCCTCTGTCCATGGAATTCTCCAGGCAAGAATATTGGAGTGGGTTGCAATTTCCTTCTCCACATTTACTCAAGAAGCATATCCTAAATAACAGCTTCAGAAAGAGGTAATTGAGGACATTGTTAAATAATACATTAATAGCCTGACCTCTTCCATTTAGAGCTTATTGTTTAATTTAAATACGTCTTATGAACTCCCAGTGCCTTGTAAACTCTCCTGCAAAGAGGGTTAGTAAAATCTCCCTTCCATGAAAGGAACAGTGCACAGTACGGCTGGACAGTGAGCACAGTCGACAGCTCATCCTAACAAACCCTGGTCCTTATGGCACCATCGCGAGGCGTGGCTGCCCATTTGTCTACTCTGTGCTTCCTGAGACCCTGAAGTTCTACTTCAGTTGTTGGCTGGATAGAACTGAGACAGGGAACTTTCTAAGCAAAACTGGGAGTATTGCTGTTTCGGGGGACTTAAACAATGGCAGGGATTTGCTGAGAACTAAATATTATCCATGCAATTAACTCTCTTTTTTCTAAGAGTGACCTGGAGTTCGAATGCTGCACCATTCAAGTGTCAGAGGTCATTTTTCTAGGAAGTCTAGGTCATTTTCCTGAAGCCTTTCTCGGCCTCTAGTCTGGATCGCGTCAGCCTCTCTTGCGTGCCTGTGCTGTGCTGAGCTTAGCCGCTCATTTCGACTCCATGGACTGTAGCCAGCCAGGCTCCTCTGTCCTTTGGAATTCTCTAGGTAAGAATACTGGAGGGGATTGCTGTGCCCTCCTCCAAGGGATCTTCCTGACTCAGGGATCGAAGCCAGGTCTCCCTCATGGCAGGCAGATTCTTTACTGTCTGAGCCACTAGGGAAGCCCCTAAATTGTCCTTATTACAACCTATCCAGAAGGGGGTGAGAGAGGATGAGATGGTTGGATGGCTTCACTCACGGACAAAAGTTTGAGCAAACGCCGGGAGAGAGTGAAGGACAGGGAACCCTGACCTGCTGCAGTCCATGGGGGTCACAAAGAGTCAGACACGACTTAGTGACTGAACAACAACCCAGAGTTAGATCAAGCTCTGCAGACTGAGTACAGCTCTCCAGATTGCCAGCTCTACCCAAGACTTTTGATACCAGCCTCAAGTGTGGGGGCCCCGTGGACTCCTGTAGGTTTGATAATTCACTGGAAAGACTCGCAGACCTCATTGACAGCACTGTACTTAACCAGCCAAAAGAAGAGACGCATGGGGAGAAGTTTGGGAGGGTTCCAGACATCAGGCTTCTGTCGTCCTCAGGGATGTGTTATCTTCCTGGCACATCCGTGTGTAACAATACGCAGAGTATTGCCAACCAGGGAGGCTCACCCAGCCATCAGTGTCAGAGTTTTAATTGAAGCGTCATTACCCAGGCACGACTGATTGATCTCTGGCACGTGGTTGCTCTTCATCTCCAACCCCCCCCCCTCCCCAGAGGTCAGGCTGGTGTCTTGGGGTTCAGGCACCAGTACTCCAATCATGTCTTTGGTCTTTCTGTACCTGGGCAGCCCCTATCCTTAGCCATCTGTCAGCATAAACTTTCAGGTGAGGTTGGAGAGACTCAGCAGAAATAACAAAGACATTCCTACCACTGGGAAATCCCAAGGGTTTACAGGTTGTCTCCCGGGGAACTAGGGATAAAGACTGGCCCAGTTCTTTATTACAATCAGACCCTAACACAGTGTCTTTCTGGCTGTGTGATGATCTGTCTCCCCGATTCCCTCATTTAGAGCAGAAAATATACTACCTTGTTCAATACCGTCTTGGCACTTGACCAAAGTAGGTGCTCAAAAATAGTTGCTGTATGACTGAGCAGCACACTGCTACGATTAGGCTGATTTTATTCTGGCATTCCCTCGAAACCATCACCAGTGGGGACCGGTCAACACTCTCAGGCCTAGTTAGTTACAGCCTCCCTCCCAGGCTTTGTTCTCCTCGTGCATTGTTTGCTCCCCGTTAGCCTGCTGATTTTCTTCTGTATCTCATGTCCATCCACACCTTGCACTGTCCAGGCCAGTTCAAGGCAGAGTAATGGCTCCTTTATACTGATATTGATCTACTTAATGCAGTGTGGAAATTAACAAAGCCTCCATCAAACTGTGTTTCTGTAGCTCTCCCTTCTAGCTACTGCACCGATTCTTGCAAATCCTGGAACGGCATCACACTTCCTTTCTTAGATGCTGGCTCACAAGAAGCAGCCTGCTTTACTTGTTTTAATTCTTTCTGCTGCTATGATATGGCTAAAGTGGGAGGTGACCCATGGCAGAGGGATTTTGACAACCCTGACTTTAACGATATGAAAACTGCCTCCAGGCTAAGTTATGAAGCAGTCACTTTTTAAGGTGAAAGTCTTTTTCTGTTTATGACTCAAAACCCTTTTATTCTGTGTTTACCTTTTATGTTGCATCACTAACCATCTCACGCTTCTCGGGCTGTGCTAGTGGTAAAGAACCCACTTGCCAATGCAGGAGGTACAAGAGACACGGGTTTGATCCCTGGGTTGGGAAGCTCCCCTGGAGAAGGATGTGGCAACCCTCTCCAGTATTCTTGCCTGGGAAATCCCACGGACAGAGGAGCCTGGCAGCTACAGTCCATGGGGTCACAAAGAGCTGGACGTGATTGAAACGACTTAGCACACATGCGTGTATTAACTATTTCCTTGACCGCAAAGTATGCCCTCCTACTGGCTGTGTTAGTCTAAGGTTTTATTTTCAACTTTTTCATGCCAGCCGCTGTATGAAGTAAATATGGAGGCTAACGGTGGAAAATGGTGGAGGGGATGGACTTGGAGGAAGAGCGAAGTATCCCTCGGAGGGTATATAACAGGGAAGGAAGGACAGCTGGCAGCTGTGAATAGAAGGTGACTCTCCTGCTCCAGCAGTGACTCCTGGTGTGCTCCCTGATAAGAGCTTTGTTATACAGGCAGTGAGATGGCATTAGCTTGCCAGCTCCAGAATACACATTCTTGGCCCTTGGCTTGCCCATGAGTCTATGAGACGTTGGAGGAGCTGGTGGTGGGCAGAGGCAGGTTTGCTGGGGCAAAAGGAAAAGTGTTTAATGAGTACTGACCTTATTTGAGTAGAATACAAAGCAGCATCTCTATGAAGAGTAAAGTGTTAGTTGCTCAATCGTGTCTGACTCGCCAGGCTCCTCTGTCTATGGGATTCTCCAGGCAAGAAAACTGGAGTGGGTACCCATTCTCTCTTCCAGGGGATCTTCCTGACCCAGGGATTGAAGCCAGGTCTCCTGCATTGCAGGCAGATTCTTTATCACCTGAGCCACCAGGGAAGCCCAAGAAGAAGTTAAGATAGTGTAAAAATTGCTTAAATAGTTCACGTCCTTCCCAGAAATCTGAGAAAATGAAAATAACCGAGATGTTCTTATCCTTAGAAAACACTGTAAAATATATGAAAAGGTCACTGCTTTTATCCAAGGTCATAAATGTTCAAAGCGCAACTCGCGGAGAACCTGTGATGTGAAAGGACCATGGTGGTCCTTTTCTTCTCCTCACATCCCTTTCTCTGCCTTTCGTCCTTTGACACAGAACAGTATGGATTTGGAGACAGTGGAGAGGCTCGCGGCTTTCATGGGGAACATACATGCTTGTGCAGCAAGCATGGTTCTGTGAGCGGAGGCAAGGGGAGCCCGGGTTCCGTCTGGATCCAACCCCAGACAGACAGGCTGGCTTGCCGTTGTGTGTGTGGAGTAACAGTGACATCCTGTGGCCGGTCTGCTTGCTCTGAGTGGCTCCTTTATAGATAAAGAAGACCATTTTGTCTGTGTTGAAAGGTGAGCCCCAAATGGCTCCCTCTTTAGATGATGCATAGAAGAGGGGAGGGCAGAATTTCCGGTGCCCCCATCTCAGTTGCTGGCTCTGATTCAGGTGGGGGAGATTCTCGTGACAGAGCTCATGTCTGACTTTATGCTTGATCAATTTAAATGTTACCATTTGAGTGCTGAGCGGGCCATGATAATAACCATGAGAACAGTGTGACAAAATAGCGACAAGGAGGACAAGCACTTTGCCTCTTTCTAAGACATCCTGGGGGATTAATGTAGAATAATCTGTTACCTTAAAGTGCCTAAATTGCTTGACATTTAGCTTTTTTTTTTTTATTTTTAAGAAAGTTTTGGATGAAATAACTTTATTTTGACCTTACTTGGAGAGAAGAGGGCTGGGAAGAAAACAACCATGATCTTGTTATTCTAACCTCCCTAGGTAATCAGGTCTTGGGAACCAGGCCAGCCTGTGCTCATAGGGATCTGGGGTACTGTGTTTCCAAGCCTGCCCCATGAAGCCTCCTGCAGTGTCAAAGGGAGAGGGAGCCCACCCCCGGGGAACACCTGGCTTTGGGTGCAATGGAGGCGGCTAGTGTGAATCTTCAGGGCTCTGGCCAGGCCCTGGTGTGAGCTGAACAAACTTGTTCACTGCAGGGATGCCCAGCACCTCATGGTTTCTATGGAAGTTGGTTGCTATTCTGAGACACCCTCAACTCAGCTCTTACCTCGGGGTCCCCATGGTCCCTGCTCAGGGAGCCGGGCAAAGGGCGCCAGGAAGGAAAGGGTTTGTGTTCTGGAGGACATAGGCTGGCTTCTGCTCCCCAGCTCTGTGACCCTGGCAGGCTCCTTACTTCCTGGAGTTGCACTTCTCTCAACTGCAAGAAGAGTTAGAGATAAGCACCCACTTCTTGGGGGCAGAGATGAGTATGTGGGATAAGGCAGGGTGATCACGTGTGGACAGAGCCTGGGACATAGTTCTAACCCAGGTGGGGAGCTGCTGGGTAGTTGTCAAGCCTGTGCCTGGGCTGGAGGCAGGTGGGTAGGAGGCTCCTGGGCCCCCTCACTGAGAATCAGCCAGAGACCCTGCCGCTGTGTGGGGCTGCAGCTTTGGGTTGAGGGCAAGAGAGAGGGAGAGGTGTGTGTGGGGCTGGGTGGGATATGTGTGTACATGCCTGCTAGGCGTGTATGTATGTGTGGCGTGGTGTGTGTGTATACGGGATGTATGAGATATGTGTTTTTGTGTGCATATGTGGTGTGGTGCATGTATATAGGGTATGTATGAGGCACGTGTTTTTGTGTGTATGTGGTTGGTGTGTGTATATATGGTAGTGTGCATGTGTGGTGTATTTTTTTTCTGTATATGTGATATGGTGTGTGTGTGTGGTATGTGAGATGTGTGTGTGCTGTTTGTGCAGTGTGTGTATGTGTGTATGTGATGTGTCTGTTTTTTGTGTATGTAATATGGTGTGTGCTTTGTGTCCATTTGTGGTATGTGTATGTGTGGTATGTGTACATGGTTAGTTCAGTCACTCAGTCATGTCCAAATCGTTGCGACCCCACGGACCGCAGCACACCAGGCTTCCCTGTCCATCACCAGCTCCCAGAGCTTGCTCAAACTCATGTCCATCTAGTCTGTGATGCCATCCAACCATCTCATCCTCTGTCGTCTCCTTCTCCTCCCCGCCTTTAATCTTTCGCAGCATCAGGGTCTTTTCCAGTGAGTCAGTTCTTCCCATCGGGTGGCCAAAGTATTGGAGTTTCAGCTTCAACATTAGTCCATGGTAGTATGTGTATATGTTGGTGTGGTGTGTGTGTATGTGAGGTCTGTGTGTGTGGTGTGGTGTGTGTCTGATGTGTGTGTGTGATGGGTGGTGTGTATACATGATGGTGTGTATATATGGTGTGGTATGTATGTACGCAGAGCATATGGTGCATGTCTGGTATGGTATGTGTAAGTGTGTGTGGTGTGCATAGATGGTATGGTGTGGTTATGTGGGTGTGTGCTATGTGTGTGCCTGTCATGAGCCCGTCTTAATGGCAGCTCAGCGTGGGCAGTTTGCACAGTGGAATGAGATGTGAACGCTGCCCAGAGGTCATCTACAATACTTGGGGTGGGAAAAGGAGAAACAGAGGGACGGAGCAGGGGTGAAGAAGCCAAGAAAACGCCAATAAAGGAGGAAAATGGAGAGGATTAGTGCAAAGCAAGACTTTCAGTATCGAGTATTCTCCTAGGCCATTTTAAAATTCTCCAAAATCATGATAACTTAATTCCTATGTCAATAACGGTTTCACATACTTTTTGTCTAGTGGCAGAAAAAGGGCAAGGCCAAGTTTCCTCCCACAGGGTAAGAAGCTTGCATTTTCAGTCCTTAGGTGACTTAACTGAGAGCATGAAAGGGATGGCTCGAAGCTATTCGAATCTCTGTCCTGGCTGATCAGCCAATTGTGGGGGAAAAAAGTGATAATTTCTCCATCTCTCCTGCAGAGAGACTCTTTCCTGCCTGTTTCTCAAGTTTCCTCTCTGCTCCCCCTCCTCATTCTCCCTTCTCCGTCTGTCCTAGTCTCCCGACTTGGTGACCGACTCTTAGTCCACCTGCATGGCATTTTTTGCCTTCCAATGTTCTCACAGGTTTCTTCCTGCCTTTGGGCAGCCACCCTATTTTACAAGCTTCGCCTGAGTTTCTACTTTAACTAAGTGACAGATGGATTTCCCCACGTCCTGCCTGTAAAAGAAAACCAATTTATCTGAAGATGGGTTTACTGAGGTGTTGATTATAATAAAGGGAAAGTCATGTCGTAGTATTTATGGAGACTGAGTTTGAAGGGACTGCACTTGTGATCATTAGGGAAAAATCAAGAGTTGAAGTCCTTCGGAGGCATTTGAAAGGCATATTAGCTTGAAGATTTGACTGGAGTGATGGATGGGAAGGCAGAGAAATAAACTAAGTTTTTGCTTGCTTGGAGGGTGGTTTGTTTACCCCGATCGTGTGAAGTCTGAGCCAGCAATCCCAATAGATTTGACTGCCCCTCAGTGTTTCTCTGCCTTTGGGCAGGGAGGATGCTGAAATGGGCCAGTTTGTTCATGTGATGTGCAGGACAGAGCTCTCTCTTGGGAAACAGATGCTTGAAGTTTCTGATTATACAAACAGCAGAGCTAATGACGACACATTTATTTGTGAAAACACATTAAGCCCAGTTTTATACACTCATATTTATAGTTTTAAGTATGTGGCCGGGAAGAGTGGATGCAATCCAGGAAGTCCCTTCGTGCAGCCCAGGGCCGATGCTCATGCAGCTCAGTCGGCGCTTTCCCCACATCCTCCATCCCATTCTGCTCCTACCTTCTCCATTACCACACTACTGTTTCTTCAGTTTAATGAAAAGAGACAGGGCTGGAAAGACACTGATGGGTAGGTGGCATGTATGATTTTACATCCCCTTCTCTTTGCTTCTGTCCCTCTTCAAAGGAGGAGCTGACATCAGAAGCGATGAAATTGTTTCCCTCTCATATTAGGTCCAAACACACAGTGTTCTAACTTGTCTCCTGAGTATCAGTAGAGATGCTTTTGGTGCCAAGGGACAAAACCCTCAATTGTTTGGCTCCTGTATTTACACAGTCTTCAGTGTTTCTCCAGTGGTCCAATACTATAAACGAGAACCTATTTCTTTCTGTCTTTCTGGTCAGTATCAGTTTCACCTTAAGACTGACTCCCCTCGTGGTCACAAAATGGCTGCCAATTCCATTGGGGTGGCTTCATACCTCTGTATCTATGCAGAGAGAGAGCGGAACAGAGGGGGAAATGTGCATTCATATGCACTCAAGTGTTTTCCTCTCCTTTTCCTCCTCCTTCTCCTTCCTCTTTTCCTTTCTCCTCCACTTCCCCTTCCCTTCCCTTCCCCTCTCCTCCTCCACCCACTTCTCCTTCTCTGTGGTCAAGATCAAGGAAACCAGTACCAGGTGTTCTTCTGGTTGAATACACTTACGTTCTTTGTTGTTGTTTAGCCACTCAGTCATGTCCGACTCTTTGCGACCCCATGCACTGAATGCAGCATGCCAGGCTTCCCTGTCCTTCACTATCTGCTTGAGCTTGCTCAAGCTCATGTCCAGTGAGTTGGTGATGCCATCCAACCATCTCATCCTCTGTTGTCCCCTTCTCCTCTCACTTTCAGTCTTTCCCAGCATCAGGGTCTTTTCCAATGAGTCAGTTCTTCACATCAGGTGGCCAAAGTATTGGAGTTTCAATCAGTCCTCCTCCTCCTCCTCCTCCTACTAAGTCACTTCAGTCGTGTCTGACTCTGTGCGACCCCATAGATGGTAGCCCATCAGGCTCCCCTGTCTCTGGGACTCTCCAGGCAAGAACACTGGAGTGGGTTGCCATTTCCTTCTCCAGTGCAGGAAAGTGAAAAGTGAAAGTGAAGTCGCTCAGTCGTGTCCGACTCTTAGCGACCCCACGTACTGCAGCCTACCCAGCTCCTCCGTCCATGGGATTTTCCAGGCAAGAGTACTGGAGTGGGGTGCCATGGCCTTTCCAATGAATATTCAGGACTGATTTCCTTTAGGATTGACTGATTTGATCTCCTTGCAGTCCAAGGGACTCTCAAGAGTCTTCTACAACACCACAGTTCAAAAGCGTCAGTTCTTCAATGCTCAGCCTTCTTTATGGTCCAGCTCTCACATCCATACATGACTACTGGAAAAACCATTGCTTTGACTAGATGGACCTTTGTTGGCAAAGTAATGTCCTGTTTTTTAATATGCTGTCCAGGTTGGTCATAGCTTTTCTTTCAAGGAGCAAGCATCTTTTAATTTCAAGACTGCAGTTACCATCTGCAGTTGTTTGGACCCCCAAGAAGATAAAGTCTGTCACTGTTTCCATTGTTTCCCCATTTATTTGCGTGAAGTGATGGGACTGGATGCCGTGGTCTTTGTTTTTTTGAATATTGAGTTTTAAGGCAGCTTTTTTCACTCTCAAGGCAGCTTTTTCACTCTCCTCTTTCACTTCCATCAAGAGGCTCTAGAGTTCCTCTTCACTTTCTGCCATAGGGTGGTGTCATCTGCATATCTGAGGTTATTGATATTTCTCCCAGCAATCCTGGTTCTGTACCTGTCTGAACTACTTGCTGAATTGCTATGCCTAGCAGATGTCAGGTGCTAATTGCTTTATGATAGAAGGTCCTACTGGGGCTAGGGGAGAATAGGAGTGGGCAAGGAAAGTGAGATGGCTCACATAACATGCTGCTACCCAACACGGAAGGGATTTCCACTAGTCCTTCCTATTCTGTCTTTATAAACTCTGTTTCATCATCGTGATGTGTGAGAAGCCATTTATCTGAAATATATAAGTATTATGATTGGCAGAAACTTTTAAAATGAAATCGGTAACCTCTATTTTTGGTTACTTCAACTATGTCTGTAGAATCTCCATGTCCCACTGAGGGCATTTGTGTGCTTGACATTTGTGTGTCCTTCTGTGGGCAAAGCCTCAGGACCTCAGTGGAAGGGTGGAAGATAGTGCTTCCCTTGGTCATTTAGCTGTGATAACTGCTTCTAGGAATATGACCGGCACCCAGTATTCTTGCCTGGAAAATCCCATGGATGGAGGAGCCTGGTAGGCTGCAGTCCATGGGGTCGCAACTGAGCGACTTCCCTTTCACTTTTCACTTTCATGCACTGGAGAAGGAAATGGCAACCCACTCCAGTGTTCTTGCCTGGAGAATCCCAGGGAAGGTGGAGCCTGGCGGGCTGCTGTCTATGGGGTTGCACAGAGTCAGACACGACTGAAGCGACTTAGCAGCAGCAGCAGCAGCAGCTGGACTGAAGCTATTTAGAGTCTAGCAGGTGGGTAAAGCCATATATGCCAGGTGAGTTAAATGAATTCCTTCTACTCTGGAGCATCTTCTTGAGATTGGGACCATTGGCAGAGCAAAGCCTCTTTAGGCTGACCTGGATATTTCATCACCTCTCTCCCTCCTTCCCCTTCCATTACATTTTTTCTTTTTTAAACAGAGAATGAAAGGAAGTTAATCCCTGGCACTTCTATGCTCAAACATATTTGGTTACAAAATTTGTAAGTGAACTAGGGACTGAATCCACTTCTTGCTAGGATGAACTGAGAGGGAGAAGAATCCTAGGACCAGAGTAAAAATAAAGCACCAGTTCTCATTATCTGATTGTTTATGTGTGCTGTGCTCAGTCTGCTGTCCATGGGGCTGCAAAGAATCAGACATGACTGAGCAACTCACACATACACGCGCAGTTGTGTCCGACTCTTTGCGATGCTGTGGACTGTAGCCTGCCAGGCTCCTCTGTCCACAGGATTCTCCAGGCAAGAATACTGGAGTGGGATACCATTCCCTTCTCCAGGAGATCTTCCCGACCCAGGGATCAAACCTGTGTCTCCTGTGTCTTCTGCATTTCAGGCAGATTCTTTACCCACTGAGCCACCTGAGAAGTCCTCTGATTATTTATACCAGTTTACTAATGAAGCAAGTGACAAGTGTCAGGTGAAGCTCCCACTACCATTGGAAGGTGGTGGTCATGGTTTGGAAGTACTTGAAAAGAGATGTGCCAGTCTGATGTGTTAGTGATGTTGATTATGTGGTTGTCAGATGGAAAGGAGAACACTAGGTCTTTGACATGCTCTAGCATTCATTCCCTGGCAGTAAGTGAAAGGGCCTGGATTGGACACCTCTGAATTCTGACCATCATTTCCTACCTTCTCCATTAATGAAAACTGAGAAGAGAAGCTTTGTTTGTAGTGATGCTTTCTAAGGCCCACTTGACTTCACATTCCAGGATGTCTGGCTCTAGGTGAGTGATCACACCATTGTGATTATCTTGGTCTTGAAGATCTTTTTTGTACAGTTCTTCTGTGTATTCTTGCCACCTCTTCTTAATAGCTTCTGCTTCTGTTAGGCCCATACCATTTCTGTCCTTTATCGAGCCCATCTTTGCATGAAATGTTCCCTTCAGTTCAGTTCAGTTCAGTTCAGTCGCTCAGTCGTGTCCGACTCTTTGCGACCCCATGAATCGCAGCACGCCAGGCCTCCCTGTCCATCACCATCTCCTGGAGTTTACTCAGACTCACGTCCATCGAGTCAGTGATGCCATCCAGCCATCTCATCCTCTGTCGTCCCCTTCTCCTCCTGCCCCCAATCCCTCCCAGCATCAAAGTCTTTTCCAGTGAGTCAACTCTTCACATGAGGTGGCCAAAGTACTGGATTTTCAGCTTTAGCATCATTCCCTCCAAAGAAATCCCAGGGTTGATCTCCTTCAGAATGGACTGGTTGGATCTCCTTGTAGTCCAAGGGACTCTCAAGAGTCTTCTCCAGCACCACAGTTCAAAAGCATCAATTGGTATCTCTAATTTTCTTGAAGAGATCTCTAGTCCTTCCCATTCTGTTGTTTTCCTCTATTTCTTTGCATTGATTGCTGAGAAAGGCTTTCTTATCTCTTCTTGCTATTCTTTGGAACTCTGCATTCAGATGCTATATCTTTCCTTTTCTCCTTTGCTTTTTACTTCTCTTGGAAAAGACTCTGATGCTGGGAGGGATTGGGGGCAGGAGAAGAAGGGGACGACAGAGGATGAGATGGCTGGATGGCTTCACTGACTCGATGGGCGTGAGTCTCAGTGAACTCCAGGAGTTGGTGATGGACAGGGAGGCCTGGCATGGTGTGATTCATGGGGTCTCAAAGAGTCAGACACGACTGAGCAACTGAACTGAACTGAGAAGAGAAGCAGGATATCAGCATGTGCTTTTCCACCTGGAGAACAAGGAGAGACCTTGGGAAGAGCAGTACCCACCACCTCTGCAGTCAGTGATAAGCTTGTGTTATCTCCTTGGCAACTTCTGGAAGCCACAGGTTTTATGTACTAGGTGTGAGGCAGGTTTTGGGGTGAAGGATGCTGGGACTTGAAGGGGTGCCAGACCCCTCACAATTTGTCAGTGAAGACTCATTCATTCTCTGGCAAACTTGGACCTAGGTCTCTTAGTTCTTGGAGTTCTGATTTGTTACCATACAAATGCAGTGATTCCATTTTAACCTCTCCTGTGATTTCTCTTGCCAGACAATCTCCTTTTGCTTTAAATACTCTTTCTATAGCAGTATTCATATATTCAGGCTTCTCTGAATGGGAAAGAAAGATGGCAAAGAAACTGCCTGCAGTGTAGGAGACCTGGGCTTAATCTCTGAGTCAGGAAGATCCCCTGGAGAAAGGAATGGCTACCCACTCCAGTATAGTTGCCTGGAGAATCCCATGGCCAGAGGAACCTGGCAGGCTACAGTCCATGGGGTCGCAAAGGGTTGGATATGACTGAGGGACTAACACTTAACTTACTCATATATTTAATCACTTGTGCTAACTTGATGCAATTCTGTCTTCACAGTGAGTTTGCTTGTCCTTGTTCTTATCTATTATGGGTTGCTTTTGCAGTTGAACTACTGAAGGCAGTCTTCTTTCTGAGACCTTTGTAGTGGGCACCTTATTTTTTAATCTACTGGTCTATCATTGACCACTACCTTGTTCTTCTCTGGTTTATATCACATTAATTCCTCTTGGTTTCCCCTAAATCTTCTCCTTCAGGTTGACCGCCACGACCCACTTCATTGGATAGATCACTGGAATGCCCACCTGCCAGGCACAGGCAAGCCCTAGCCATGCCAGAGAAGGTTGGTGGGAGATATCTCCCATGGTAAGCCTTGCCTTGAGGGTCCTTGCAGGGGACGGAGAAGCTGAGGCTCCCCACTCTGCTCCAGGCATTTCCTCCTTTCTTTCTCATGGTTCAGCATCCTGTCTCCTGGATTGCTGTGCCTTTAGGACTTTGTTAATCCCTCTCTGGTCTCCCTCTTGTCTACTTTTGTAACTTACCCTCTCACTGGCTTGCACTAAGTGTGACTTCAAGGAAAGCTCAAGCTTTCCCCTCAGAAGGCTCTCCCCAGACAGCATGCCCTGATAAGTCACCCCAAGATAGGCTACTTTGGGAGGATTATTTTGAGCTTAAAGCAATTGAGAACCAGCAGATACAATAACATAGTGCCTTGCAAGCATGTGTGCTCAGTTGTGTCTGAGTCTTTGTGACCCCATGGACTGTAGGCCGCCATGCTTCTCTGTCCATGGGATTCTCTAGGCAAGAATACTGGAGCCAGTTGCCATTTCCCCCTTGAGGGAATCTTCCTGACCCAGGGATTGAACCCATATCTGCTGCATTGGCAGGCGGATTCTTTACCACTGAGCCACCTGGGAAACCCAAAGAGTGCCTTAGTGCCTAAAAATAAAGTTTAAATTTCTTTTGTAAAGGAAATTTCCATTTATAAAGATGGCTCAGAGAGCTACTCCTTGGTGACAACTCTTATTACCGGAGAGACTCTTATCTGCAAGACAGATAACCCATTTTTGTTGTACATTTCCTTCCCTCCTTTGCCCATGACTTGCCTCCTCCACCAGAAGCCCATCCTCTTTTCCTTCGTTTAGCCAAGGATGCTGTATCAGTCTCCATCATCCGGCTGCCTCCTTGGGTCTCACTTCTTTGTGAAATTTCTGCATGTAAGTACCTAGTCACATTTTTTTCCCTCTGTTGATCTGTCTTTTATCTGTTTGATTCTCAGGCCCCAGTTGTTGAAATTACAAGGGTGGAAGGAAGAGATTTTCCTTCCCTACAGTGGCCGTAGCAATTCATTCTGAGCTGCACCCTTGACGATCTCAGTCTTACATGTACATTTTAAATATTAATCTCTAGTCATTCTTCAGAAATGTTATTTCATGTGTCTGTGACTAAGGCTTCCATCCTTGAGATTGGGTTATGTTTGTGTTAAGACATGCAGTGTGACTGTGATCTCCAGGCTTCTTCATATTATCTACCTCAGAGGAGGGTCCTGCTGAGTATTCCAGGCTTTGCAAGAGTGCAGACTTCAGTAAAGATTCCATCAGTGATGCCCCGTCCGAGGGCCAGTGACTCCCCCTCAGCCTCTCGGCTACTTTCATCTCCGTTGTTAAAGAGGTGGACCAGGATGAATGGTGTCCACCAGGCTTTCCTTTTCTACCTTGGTCTGTCTCTTCCCTGCTTGGTGACAAGAGCACTGTAAGTGTATTGGAAGAAAATGTGAGCTGTGGTAATTCTGCTAAGGGTAGAGAAATCCTTCCTGAGTTGTTGCAAGAGAACAGCTTGATGGACCCCGGCAGAGGCAGCCATTTTCATCTTGTTGGAACTCTGTTTATTCAACGCTTGAACAGCTCTTGGAACAGCAGGGTTGGGGGAGTGTCTCTGTGCACAAAAGACGAGCATGGTTGATGTTAAACTGGCATTCATTTATGGGACTCCATCTTGGGTACCTTTCCTATTTCTCTCCTGGGAAGACAATGTTGGCAGCAGCTTTGACTTCTATACAGCCATATTTCAGACACTTACACCTCTTGTTTAGTGGGAAATTAAGTCATATTTGCAAAGTTGATATTGTTGTCATGGCACTAACAAAAGATATTCTTATATCCTTGCTGAAAAAAATTGAGTGAGAGTTTTCTTTCATATTTTTTGGTCTGGGTTTTTGGTTTTAGCATGAGGAAATGTCACGTGTCTCTGATAGGTGTTTCAGAGGGTGGAATGCAACCACAGGACACACACGTCACTGGCTGGAAGAGTGTTGCAGTCAGCAAATGAATACAGACCATGTCCACTCCTCTGTGCTGTGTCCTTCTCTTGTGTGCTATTGATTGATACTCCTCAGGGAGGAGGTTCTTCTGACTCAGGCACTAAGCAAGTTCCTAAAGAAAATACCAGCTTTAAAAGGGAATGGAGGAAATAGCAGCGGCAGCAAAAATCGCTAATCTTTCATTTATAAGAGCTACTGAACATCTGGAGAGCAGGCGGCTCCTTTAACCCCCGGAGCGCAGGAACAAATGAGCACCAAAGGGCATCCCATGCTAATGTGGTGCCATTAATTTGAATACAATGGAGGGCCCTATCATAAACATCTTTGAGCCATCTGGGCATCCCTTTCTACCTTGCCCAGATCCTTCAGGTGCTGGAAGCACAGCTTTATGGGAGAGGAAATTCTTCAGAAGCTGAAGAAGAGTGAAGATATTTTTAAACAGCAATGCTAAGTTTAAAAAGAAAAAAAAAAGTATAATGGCTGAAGTGAAAAAATGATCAAACAAATATACAGGAAAAATAAGTTTTTTAAAAATCGAAGTGCAGTATAGTTGATTTACAGTGTCGTGTTAGTTTCTGGTGTGCAGCGATGTTCTTTACTTATAAGTGTGTGTGTGTGTGTGTGTGTGTGTGTGTGTGTGTGTATGTGTGCGTATGTGTATCTTCTCTGGTGGCTCAGTCGGTAAAGAATCTTCCTGCAATGTAGAAGACCTGGTTTGATTCCTGGGTTGAAAAGATCCTCTGGAGGAGGAAAGGGCAACCCATCTGAGTATTCTTGCCTGGATGATCCCATGGGCA
Source organism: Nanger dama (assembly GCA_917880005.1). NCBI lineage: Eukaryota > Metazoa > Chordata > Mammalia > Artiodactyla > Bovidae > Nanger > Nanger dama. The sequence continues at coordinate 1,044,091 of CAKJTW010000090.1, forward strand.
GAGGAGCCTGGTGGGCTACAGTTCATGAGGTCACAAAGAATTGGACACAGTTTAGTGACTAAACCAGCACTACATATATATATATACACACACATATTCTCTTTCATATTCTTTTCCACTGTGGTTTATTACAGGATTCCTTGTGCTCTGCAGTGGAATCTTGTTTTCTCTCTTTGTATATATGCGTGTATATATATATAGTAGTTTGTGTCTGCTAATCCCAAACTCCTAATTTGTCCCTCTGCCACCTCCTTTCCTCTTTGGTAAGCGCAAGTTTGGTTTCTGTCTCTGTGAGTCTGTTTCTGCTTCATAAGTAAGCTCATTTGTGTCATATTTTAGATTCCACGTATAAATGATATCATAAAGTATTTGTCCAACTTACTCCACTTAAGTAAGATCATCTCTAGGTTCATCTGGATTGCTGCAGATGGCATTATTTCCTTCTTTTTATGGCTGAGTAGAAAGCAATGGCACCCCACTCCAGTGCTCTTGCGTGGAAAATCCCATGGACAGAGGAGCCTGGTGGGCTGCAGTCCATGGGCTCCTAAGAGTGGGACACGACTGAGCCACTTCACTTTCACTTTTCACTGTCATGCATTGGAGAAGGAAATGGCAACCCACTCCAGTGTTCTTGCCTGGAGAATCCCAGGGACAGGGGAGCCTGGTGGGCTGCCGTCTATGGGGTCGCACAGAGTCAGACACGACTGAGGCGACTTAGCAGCAGTAGTAGCAGTAAGGAAAAATGGGCTTCCCAGGTGGCACTAGTGGTAAAGAACTTGCCTGCCAATGCAGGAGACTTTAAGAGACTTGGGTTTGATCCCTGGGTGGGAAGATCCCTGAGAGGAGGGCACAGCACCCCACTGTAGTACTCTTGCCTGGAATATCCCATGGACAAAGGAGCCTGGGGTTGCAGAGAGTTGGACGAGACTGAAGCAAGTTAGCACACATGCATACAATAAGGAAAAATATGTTGTAAACTATTCATGCGGGTGTTACTGAAATTAATATTTATTTCTGTTTCTTTCCAGCATGTAAACCATTTTCAACCAAATGTCAGTGTGCTGTGGAAGGACAGAAGAAACCATATGCATTAGGAATGATTAACATGAAGTTCATGTTTGGGAGGAAGAGTATAAGGTCTGGAGTTTAGTTGGCACTGCGCAACTCTTTCTAGCACATTTCTGTAGGGCGCATTATCTAGAGAATCTTTAACTCCATTAGAAGATAGATAGAAGATAGATATGGGGATTAGAATACCTGTTCTCTTTTCTTTCCCTCAGTGGTCTCCTGGGATAATGTAAACATGCAGGGAAGTTGCTCTGAATAGAAGCTTGAGATAAACTATTAATGTATGAATTAATGTTGTTGTGCAGCAGTTGTAGCAGCAGCTCCAAGTTTTGAAATAAGAAAATATTTGTAAACACGCACTCTCCTTCAGTCCAGAAAAACCTTCCCACACCTCCCTCAAGCAGAGACTGCACGCTGGCAGCTGGTGAGTAGATCTGGGCTACAGACCGGGCTGGTTGACTCACATGGGCTTTTGAGAGTTTTTGAAGTAGTCGCCAATGCTGACAAGAATACCCAGATTTTTAATTTCTCTTAAGAAATGGAAAAATCTGGCCCTGATGGTGCCCTCAGTCCGACACGGCAGAAGTCAGCTGGAGAGGAGGTTGGCGGGAGCCCCTTGTCAGCATCCTTTCTCTGACTGCTGTCCTCATGTGGGTTTGTTCACAGGCATTTTAGTTTGTACCACTTGTCTGGAGGAAGCTAGTGAAGCTGTTTTTCAAAAAAATTGAGTAGCATGTTGCATTACCCACTCCAGTGTTCTTGCCTGGAGAATCCCAGGGACGGGGAGCCCGGTGGGCTGCCGTCTATGGGACTGCACAGAGTCGGACACGACTGACGCGCCACCGCCGCAGCAGCAGCATGTTGCATTAGTCAGGGTTCTCAGCAACCAATAGTTTGTCAGTTGGCTGGTCAAAGAAACAGGTTTATTTTTTAAGGAATCAGCTCAGACAATTACAGAGGCTGAGAATTCCGGACCCAGGAGAATGGATGGTGTACGTTACTCCAAGTCCAAGTCCAGAGGTAGAAGATCAGTGTCCCAGCTCAAAGATGGTCAGGCAGAGAGAAGCTTCTTTTGAACTCAGCCTTTTATTCTATTCAGGCCTTCAAAGGATTCCATAAGGCACACCCACATTGGGAGGCAAAGTGGTTTTACTCATCCTACTGATTCAAATGTTAGTCCCATCCAGAAATACCTGCACAGACACAAGACACCCCCTGAAATAACATTTAATCAAATATCTGGAAGTGTCCTGGGTCCAGTTCATTTGACATATAAAATGAACCATCAGACACACCTAATAACCTTTTAGCTTGCTTGAGTAGAGGACAGATATCCTGTGTGTTTGTCATTTGTCTGCAATCCCACCAAGAAGGGTTGGGAAAGCCTCTCAAGGTGACAGGCATCTAGTGTGAACTAAGAGGGCTGAGGACAAAGTTCCAAGCAGGGCAGGTCCCAGATAAAGAAGACAAGTATACAACTGCTGACAGTTGCCCTTGTTTATTTCTTTCTCAAAGTTCTCTGTGTCCCTTCACTTTTGATGTCAACTAGAGCCACTAAGTTCTGAAAATATTTGGACACTTAAGAAATCAGGATGTGCACATAGTGAGGACTGTAATGCTCCACTCACTGAACCTCTGGCTCATTTACTGGGTGTGGGAGTCCCGCGTAGGATCTGGGTGCAGAACCATTCTGTGGAAGCTTTGGTGAAAGGATGAAGCTGCCCTTTTGGGGATTGTTACCTGTATTAGTTTCCCTGGTGGCTCAATCGGTAAAGAATCTACTTGCAGTGTGAAGACCTGGGTTCGATCCCTGCATCAAGAAGATCCCTTGGAGAAAGGACTGGCAACTCACTCCAGAATTCTTGCCTGGATACTCCCCATGGACAGAGGAGCCTGATGGGGTACAGTCCATGAGGTCACAAAGAGTCAGACATGACTGAGCGACTAACGCACACCTGTAATGGCTAAGGTTGCCTGGGTGTTGTGTTGGAGGCATTAAGACCGGATGAGCAGGAACAAAGCACAATCTCGGTCTTGAAAAGTAGTCTGGATCATATTCAGAATACTGGTCCTACATCTTAGACATGATGAAAACAATTTTCACTCAAAGGCAAATTCAAAGGCACTAGTAGTAATTCCATTCTCCACTTGCTCTAAATGATTGGGAGTGAACCTGTCAGCTAAACTAATTATCAAAAGCCTTGAAATGAGGTATGTAAGAAGCTGTGTATGTAAAAATTCTGTCCACACCATGAAACATAGGAAAAAGGATATGTTAGTTTAGTTCTCTTGTTAAACTGTTGTTTGAATAGAATTGTAGACAGTTTTTTTTTTTTTTTAAGTCTTCCTTTTATAAAAGTCATTTTAAAATGAATGACCACTTGGTGGCTGATTTCCATCAGCACTATTCTTTTGGACCTACGACGCAGATCTTGAAATCCTTGCCTTGTTTGCTTTCTGCCGATGTTCCTGCCTGCTCAGCCCCTTGCAGGGCTGTGGGCATTCCCAGAAGGGATAAAAGAACTAGAACAGCCATTCCACTGTCTCTCAATGAGAACTCCCTCTCCAGGGCCCTTGCCTTCCCCCTGCCCTTCAGATCCGGAGGCCAACCTGTCCAAGCGGGCATGAGTGGTCATGATTTAAGCGGTGCCAAGCGCTCTGTGCTCCACCGGGAGCGGAGTTCTCTGCCTCGTAGCATTCCTGGCCATCTGGGCTGGGAGACCGAGACCACTGTGGCACCGAAATAACCTTGGCCAGTTCTCCTGCAACTTCTGCTTTAGGAACTGCCATGCTGGGCGCCACAGCGTGTGACACCAGGAGCGCGGACGCTGTGAGACCTGAGGGGCACTGGCCTCTTTTCTTACCTGTGTGCCCTGCCCCTCCAGCCCTGCCCCCACATTTGGCTTTCTGCTGCCTAAGCACAAGGAAGGATGTGCCTAGGCATCCTTCCTTCCCAGGATGGGAGGCGGCAGAGTGCCCTTGTACACCAACATACAAACACACACACAATAACACACATGCCACATACACCCAGGATGTGAGGCAGGCAGAGTGCATGCATACACACACACACAGACACACACACAAACACACACACAGCCCCACACCCAATGCCTGCCTTCCTCACAGGAGCAAAAGAGCGTCTGCAATGGCCAGGGAGGCGCCAGCTCACTGAGTCCTGCAGGGAGGAGGGCAGTCAGCCTGGAGAGAGAGTTTAATAAAGTCTTGGGGGAGGAATGCCCTGGGGTTGTATTCTGCTGAGCCCGGAAGTTTTACGGCATGTGGTCTCAGCTACCATCACTCTCTTTGTCTTGAGAGAAAGTTTTCCTCTTTCAGTCTATTTGCCGGTGCCACTAACTGCACATAACTAGCTATTACCCTAAAGACTCCAACCATCAATTAACATATTATATTTAATTGTTTCATGTGGAATCTGACGGTCTTCTATGATCTTTCAAGTTGAATAGATCCTTAAAGCTACAAAAGATTTTATAAAGCGTGTGTGTGGTGTGTGTGTAGTGTGTGGTGTGTGTGTAGACATGTGTGTATGCTGTGTGTGTATATGGTGTGTCTGTGTGTATGGTGCATGCGTGTCTTGTATGTATGTGGTATGTAGCGTGTGTTTTATGTGTGATGTACGTGTGGTGTAACTGATGTGTGTGTGTGTGAGATGTGTGTGTAGCACATGTGTGTTGTATGTGGTGTGGGTGTTGTGTGTGCTGTGTGTGTGACTAAATGTGTGTGTGTGTGACTAAGTGTGTGTGTGTGTGTGTGTGTGTGCGTGTGCTGTGTGTGTGTGTTCCAGGTGCTGGGAAATTGTAGTGAATGAGACAAATAAGACTCCACACTATCTCCTATGGGACTTATCTTTTATTTATTTTTTTGGGGGACTTATATTTTAACAGCCCCCACAATACTTAGGTAAAGTCACAAGCCGTTTATGATTGATTAAAGGCTGTGTCTAACGTGGTCTCTCCCAGTCCCTCCCTTCATCTTGCACTGTTCTTTCTTGCCAGTCTGCCTTCCACGATCAGCGTCTTTGTGCAGGAGGCTGGCATATCGCTACCCTGTCACCTACTCACTGCAACACGTCTTTCACATCTCAGCTCACTGTCCTTTCCTCACTGGTGTCTTCTCTTGCCCTCCGAATCTATATGCAGGTCCCCTCTGATGTTCTTTCCCTTAGCACCCCTCCCTTCCAATGTGTTCCATGATCCCAGTACCATGTCTCTGATGCCTGATTTCTCGACTGGTGGGTAAGAATCTGGTTGGTTTTATACTTTGTTATATCACCTTTTGTTGTTGTTGTTTAGTTGCTGAAGAAGGAAATGGCAGCCCACCATAATATCATTGCCTGGGAAGTCTCATGGATAGAGGAGCCTGGAGGGCTACAGTCCACGGGGTCACAAAAGAGTCAGACATGGTGTAGTGACTAAACAATGATAAATATCTACCTTTTAAGGAGTATTCAATAAACATTTGAATCAACTAATAAATGAATAAGAAAAATGGAAAGGTGCAGATAAATTGAAAATGGCTTTGTAGGTATATCTGAGAAATACTTTGATTGTTATGGAATTTCCCAATTTTTAATCTTTCTTTTTCCTTTCTGTTTTTGGAGAGTAAGATTTATTCAAAATCATATTTCATGGCTGCCAAGAATGAGACAGATCTGAGCTTTTACTTACTTGCAAACTAATAGGTTAGCTTGTCATAGTTTCATGGATTCTCACTGAAGTTATGAGGCTCCTGAGTCAGACACAGCAGACTTTATTTCTCACACAATGGCAAGCAGCATGACCACCAGTATATCTGTGTCAGTTTTCCAGGCTCCCAGGTCCCATGGGGATGATGGAGATGGGCCTAAGCACTTGTGTCACAGGAGAGGATTCCTGAGCAGAGGGAACCTGAATCTTTTATAATGGGCAGTAAGTGTGTCTGTCCCTTTGCTCCAGGGGAAGGTGCTCTCTTTATCTGCTATGACTGTGAGCAACTCTGCCTGTGGCTCTGGAGGGAGATGACACAATCTCTATCTTCCAAGGCTCTTTGCTTTGCAAATACCCTTGGATGATAGTCTGAAAAGAAGACATTTAGTGCGTTGCTCACCAGAGGTATAGAAACGTTAGCGACCCATGGGGAATTTTCTTGTAACAATATCTGCCCCTCATTTTTACACCATTTGGGTTTCTGGTGAACTTCCCATGAATATGCCAGTCCTCCAGTGTTTACAGGGGAGGTGCAGGAACTGGGGCCATCCTGACATTTTGTAGACTTTGTAGAGCCATCTGGTGGAGGATGGCAAGCCTGAAAGTTGGTTGCATGAGTTTAGGGAAGTGGCACCTGGGTGTTTTCCTTCTTGAAGGAGGATCCAGGAGAGTTTATGAAAGACAAATATCATTAGTGTCCCTCATTCCTCATCCCTCCTGAACTCTGAGATGTTGTCTCCTCAAGTACCAAGGCTATTATTCTCCTTCCATGGCCACAGAAGTAGTGTGTCCCATTCCCAGAGCTACAGTGGTGACTTTATTATCCCCTGTTCACACCCAGTCATTTCATTCAGAGGGGTCCAGTGGGAGAGGCACAAGGGCATTCTTAATAAAACTTAGACTCACCATCTCCCCCATTTTGGCATGTGTGGACCACTGGAGAGCAACTTGGCAAATAGTGCACTCAATCAAGTGGTCAGAATCCTTACACACTGTGACCATATTGGTCCAATGAGACAGCTTTGGTGGCTACGCTAGAATCAAGTTTGAAGCCCTTAGTCCCTTTTTGGCTGTGCTGCCATCCAGAGGGTGGACCATCCAGGCAGTCCTGGGGTTTCTGTTAGGAGAAAAAGGAAAAGCTTCATTCCCAGAAATGGTCAGGTGGAATCCAGAAGTTTCAAAATAGATTTATATAACCCCCTAACCATTTCCATCCCAGTTATTACCTAGAATGAGGCCAAGAGAAAATGATCCCTTTCTGGGACAGCCACATTCAGTGACCACATTGCCTCAAGAATGTGTATGGACCAGGAGGAGGTGATGGAGGCCTTTTGAAGTCTCAGCAATACCATATATCTGTGGATGGTAGGGACCATGGAAGGTCTATTGAATATCTTGACCATTAGCCTATAACTGGGTCATTTTTATGGTAAAGGTTCATCACTGTCAGGCTGAATTGGTCCAGAAAGCCAAAATCAAGACACATTAGCTTCAAGGGCTACAGTGTGGCCTTCCTCACTGGAAGATAAAGGTTGAAACTTTTGGCTAGAGTCACGAGTGGGGCAGGCAGCGGTGGCTCGTGCATCAGAAACAGAGTCCTTTCCTCTGCGCCCTGTCCGTGCTGGTGAACATGTTGCCGTATCTGGGAAGATGATGGATCCAGGCAGCAACAGTGGCAACCTGGACACTGCAGACTAATCACAAACTCGATTCCAGACAGTCTCAGCAGAGCACAGGCCCTTACTGTGGGCAGTGACAGGAGTGACCCAGATGGTTTGGTTAGCAGCCATGAAGTTTCCACATTTCATGGCCCCAAAGAGCAGTGTCTTTAATCTGCCAGACTCTAGTTTTCCAAATGGCAGAGCAAATAGCTAAGTCATTGGCAACAGCCCAAGAGTCAGGAAAATTATAATCTGGTTCATCAAAGGGAGTACTGACCAGAGCTGTGAGAATGGTTTTGCATTCTACCCATTGAGCAGAGTGACCACATCCCAGTTTTTTGTGTAGCTGGCAGTGAAGTTGAACAGCCCCAGCAGCCCCCGTGGATGCCATCAGGGAAACCTCTGTGAACCAGGGGCCCCCTTAACCAGTGACTTTGCTTCAGGTGGTGGAATGAGGAGTAAAATCTTCCCAAGGGATGGTTACTACTCATTCATGTAAAGCCAAAGTACTGCTGGACCAGGCTGGCTTTATCTTTTTTGATACATGGGGGTATTACTTTCTCACCTTGTTAGCTGTTGAGTTCTAGTTGACCCATGCTAAAACAGGAATACCAGAAAGTCACAGCCCACTGTGAATCAGGTGTTCAGTTTCAGCCAGAGCCCTGAAGCAAGCTAGAAGCTGCTTCTCCCAAAGGGAGGTAGCTGGCAAGTCATGTTGGAGGGATGACAAGTCCTGAACCCCTAGGGCGTCTCTGAGTGGAACCTGCCTCCCACTTCACCAGAGGCTCCAATAGGCAGAATCATGAGTCACTGAGACTCAAAGTCCCTTTAGCTTCTTTTGTTCACTGTTAACCTTGCTCAGATCTCATCAGTTGAATTTGGGGCCTGGCTTCTCCCATGGGACCAGGTATAATAGTGACTTGAGTGCCTGTATCCAGCCGTGTCATACAGCTAGATTTCTACTCTTTCCCTGAAACTCCCTAGTGTACTCAGATGGATGCACATGACCTTCAAGCCTCACCTTAAATCATCTTTCTTTAAAGCAGTTATGGTCAGGTAGAGAGAGAGAGGGTCCAGAGACCAAGTAGGTCACTAAGCAAGGCTTTGCCTTCACTTTCACTTCCCAGTGGCCACCTGCAACCATTTCCAGGTCAACCAACCAACTTCTAATGCTCTCAGTCCACCTAATATTCTACTCATTTTGACACTGCTCATTTCCGCTTTGTCCCATGCTCAGCATGCATGCATGTATACTTCAGTTGTGTCCCTTTCTTTGCAACCCCATGGATTGTAGCTGGCCAGGCTTCTCTGTCCATGGGATTCTCCAGGCAAGAATACTAGAGTAGGTTGCTGTGCCCTCCTCCAGGAGATCTTCCCAACCCAGGGATCAAACCTGGGTCTCCTGCATTGCTGGCAAATTCTTTACTGCTGAGCCACTGGGCAAGCCTCCATACTCAGCAATCATAGTCTGTTGCCTTTTGTCTGGTGCTGTGGGCTGCTACTTTCCTGTAGGGGTAACTTTCTTCTTCTTTTTCTCCTCTGGAGGAGAGTGAGTAAAAGCCATGTCACTGTTTGGGTACTTGTTCAATCCCAGCCTCATCCTATGAACATCCATTGACATCTGTGACTCTCCAGTTGCCCCGTCACTTTGGGGAGAGGATTCTACACCATCTCAAAGAGTCTTCTTACATCTTCAAACATGCCCTGCAGGTCCCTTTTCCTCTTCCAGAAGCAAAGCCAGGTGTCTGTCGGCATCCCATTCTCATTACCAATAAAGCCAAGAACTGAGACTTCTTGGCTGAGATTTTACCCTGCTTGTAAACTAACAAGTTTCTACTGTGGTCTGAAAGTGTTCCCTCCAAGTTCTTATGTTGAAATCCTAGCCCCTAAAGATGATGGTATTAGGAAGTGGACCTTTGGTTGATGTTTATTAGGTCATGAGGGTGGAGCCCTCATTGATTGGGATTAGTGCCTTAATTATAGAGGCTCCTGAGAGATTCCTTCACCCTTTCTACCAAGTGAGGGCACAGCAAGAAGTCACCAGCTAGGGACCAGGAAGGGGGCTTCCCTGGTGGCTCAGACGGTAAAGAGTCCACTTGCTATGCAGGAGACCTGAGTTGGATCCCTTGTGAGTGACACATACATATACATACAGAAACAGAAACACACAGACACAGACACACACATGTGCACACACACACACATGCACGCACACACACACACACATGGATCAGGAAGAGGGCATTCAGCAGAGCACAACCATGCTGGCACCTTGATCTTGATTTCCTAGCCTCCAGAATGTGAGAAATAAATGTCTCTTGTTTATAAGCCACCCAGTCTGTGGTATTACTGTTTTGTTTTAGCACCCCAAATAGACCCTCACATTAGCCTATTAGATGACAATGGGATGCTGACAGAAGCCATGAGACCCCTGGGTTAGAGATGCCATGGCCCAGGGAGCCACATGGGCATCAGTTCCCTTGGCCCCCAAACCCCACGGAGAGGTGCTGATGGGCCCAGATGGATGCCTGTATATGCAGTAGCTTGCATTACAGAAAAGAATCCTAAATCTTTTATTGTGGACAATAAGCATGTCTACCCTTTCTTTTTGGGGGCGCACTATCTCTGTCTTCCAGCAGTATTTGCTTCATGTGGTCAGTTGCCCAGTTGTGTCCAACTCTTTGTAGTCCCATAGACTGAAGCTCGCCAGGCTCCTCTGTCTATGGAATTTTCCAGGCAAGAATACTGGATCAGATTGCCATTTCCTCCTCCAGGGGATCTTCTTGACTCAGGGATTGAACCTGTGTCTCTTGCATCTCCTGCCTTGGCAGGAGGGTTCTTTACCACTAGTGCCACCTGGGAAGCCCCATTTGCTTCATGCATGCCCTTAGATAGTTCAAAACAAAGGACAATTAGTGCCTGACTTGCAAGATGTGCTGAAAGACAAGAGGCCCATGGTGAGTTGTGTTCCAATAATAATTCTAATAACAACTCATAATGAGTAATGGAAAGTGCTCATAATGGGTAATGGACTAATGAATGAGTGAACCAGCAATATCTGGGTTCAAATCCCAATTCTATTCTGAACATATTTGTAACTTTCGGAATGACTGACTGTCAGTTTGCTCCTATATAAAATGACATAATAACTGTAACTCTTGGTTGGGTGCTTACTATGCCAGGTACTATTCTAGGTGCTTTTAAGATATTTTATTTAATGCTTACAGTAATCTTAGGAAATAAAACTTTTTTTCTGTTTCCTAAATAAGGAAACAGGGCATGGATATGTTACTTGCCCAACGTCACACATGTGGGAAGCACCAAAGCCAGGATATGAGTCCGTGCTCTCCACTCTGGTTTCCGTGGTTTCAAGAACCTCTGCTTCCTACTCAAGACGGAATACCAACCCCTGCCTCACCGGTGTACCCCATGAAGACTGCAGGCATTGTCAGGTGATTAATCAAAGACGGTTTTCTCTCTTTACCTTTCTACAGTTGTTTAATTAAAAATATTCTATTTCTTGGCATCCTCGTCTTGAAAAATGATTACTACTCCTTTATTGAGTAAAAGTGGGAAAATACATTCCCCCAAAACATCAGGGAAGAAAGGCTGAACGTGGGGTACAGTGTGGAGAGGGATTACTCTGGCCTTCTCTGGGTCGAGGAGGAAGAGCCACCCACGATGGTGCCTGGACCCCCAGGGGGTCTGTGAGAGGCTGTAGAGAACTGCAGAGTTTGGCTCTGAAATTGCTCTTCCTTCATCGACTCCAGATGAACCAACCCTCAGAGAGAACAGCGTGAAGGAATTGCCTGAGAAATACTCTGAGAACTAACAATGGGGCCTCTAATTCATAACAGCCTAGAACAAGCCAGGTCTCTTTGTGCTCTCATCCGGGTGTCGGGAGGTGGTAATCTGAGCTGCCCGCTATCATCACCAGATACACAGTCCCGGTGTGGGGCTCTACTCCATCTCAAAAAAAAAAAAATCTTGTGGTTTTAAAAGAGACTCAGTCAAAAACATAACTTTAAAAAGCCTATATACGTTTAGTGAATGCATAACAAGTAAATCTGAAACATATTTAATGCAGATACATTTACGTGCCATTAATTCTCATGGATGCTAATTTATGCATCCCTGCATAGTGTTGGCATTCAATAGATATTGACGTCACACCGCTCAGAAGCGTTTCAAACAGACACTTGGGCAAAATGACTAAAATGACATTTGATGGATTTTATGACCCAATTATTCGTTCCCCAGGTATGTATTTTCTTTATAATTACATGCTCTTCCGATAAATATGAAAGATTTTTGGTGTGGATTTAGTAATCTTAAAATTCTCATTGCAATTCACTTGCAATGACTCCTATAGGGACAAAGGTACTTTATTCTATTAAAGTGTTAGTAACTGGGCTGGAGTGGAAACTAAAAACAGGAAAGGGTAAAGTACGCTCTTTCCATATTGCTACCAACTTACAGGTCTGAGAAATCCCAGTCCCCAGCTAGAGATAATGAGTTGAAGACTCTGTTGTACTTACTACTACCTATGAGATCTGGAGGGCTTCCCAGGTGGCATTACTGGTAAAGAATCCACCTTTCAATCCAGGAGCTGCAGAAGACACAAGTTTGATCCCTGGGTCAGGAAGATCCCTGGATCTTACCCAATGTCTTACCCTGGACTAGGGCATGGCAGCCTCCTCCAGTATTCTTGCCTGGAGAATTCCATAGACAGAGGGAGCCTGGTGGGTAACCATCCACAGGGTCTCAAAGAGTTGGACCTGATTGAAGTGACAGCATGTAAGCGAGCTGCTGCTGCTGCTGCTGCTGCTGCTGCTAAGTCACTTCAGTCGTGTCCAATTCTGTGCCACCCCATAGACGGCAGCCCACCAGGCTCCCCTGTCCCTGGAATTCCCCAGGCAAGAACACTGGAGTGGGTTGCCATTTTCCTTCTCCGATGCATGAAAGTGAAAGTGAAGTCGCTCAGTTGTGTCCAACTCTTAGCGACCCCATGGACTGCAGCCCACCAGGCTCCCCTGTCCCTGGAATTCCCCAGGCAAGAACACTGGAGTGGGTTGCCATTTCCTTCTCCAATGCATGAAAGTGAAAGTGAAGTCACTCAGTCGTGCCCAACTCTTAGCGACCGCTTGGACTGCAGCCCACCAGGCTTCTCCATCCATGGGATTTGCCAGGCAAGAATGCTGAAGTCGGGGCGGCGAGTTGGAATCAGTCAAAGCCTGAGGAATCACTTGATGTGCTCAAGTGGCACTTGGTACCTTCCACTATTACACGGCCTGTTACATTCTTATTTCTTTACCCCCTGCTTCATCTTCTGGGCAGTCAGTTCCTCAAGGGCCATGACCATGTCGAAGTCGTCTTTGCATTCTTGTGTCTGGAATAGACAAGGCTCACAGCAGATGTTCCCACTTCTAGGTTTGGCCACCTTTTTTTCTTTTGCCATCATTACTTTTGCTAAAAGACATACATGACTAATCACCTCAACTGATCCCCCCGGTTCTGTGCACTACTGCTCTGTCTACGAGCAATGTCTTATTTCCCATGTGAATCTAGCTAACTACTACTTGTCTTTCAAAACTCAGCTTGCAAAGTACTCTTCCTGGAAGCCTTCTCTGACCCCTCCCATCTGATTTCATGCTCTCTCTCTGGGTTGCCCTAGCATCTGTGTATTTGTCTGTCAGAGCCCTTATCATCCCATCTGCAGTTGACTGAGCTTGTGGGCCCAGGTCCTGTACCATTTGATTTTGTTCCTCTAGCAGGTAGAACAGGTCTGAACTCATCGGAAAACCTCAGATAAATCTTTGCTAAATTCATAAATGGATAAGTGGATAAGGAGCAAATAACAAAAACAAACCATGCTAGCACTTAGAAATTTGATATTATGTTGGTTGGGGCTGCCCTGGTAGCTCAGCTGGTAAAGAATCTGCCTGGAATGCAGGAGACCCCAGTTCAATCCCTGGGTCAGGAGGATCTGCTGGAGAGGCTACACACTCCAGTATTCTTGGGCTTCCCTGTGGCTTGGCTGGTAAAGAATTTTGATGCCTGGGTTGGGAAGATCCCCTGGAGAAGGGAAAGGCTACCCACTCCAGTATTCTGGCTTGGAGAATTCCATGGTCTATATAGCCCATTGGGTTGCAGAGTTGGACATGACTGAGTGAATTTCACTTTTGGTGGTTCTCATATATCAGCCTTAGAAGATTAGGTTTTGATGAAATTATCCTAGAAAACACTATTAGAACTGTTATCTATTGGATGCTCATTACTCACTTTGTACGTGGGATGAAAAGTGTCTCTCAAGTTTGGAGACTGTTAACAGATGCTGTGGGTACCCCACCCAGCACTTCCAGTTGTCATCAGAGGTCCTTCCTTATTAGGTATATATCTTACAAATAATACTCCTACTTTGCACTCTTGATAAGCAAACAATTTTGTTTATAAAGTCTAATGGAGCAATTATTTTCTCTCTGGTTACTGTTGTGTGTGTATGTGCGTGTTGTCCAGTTTAAGAAATCTTTGCTTACCCCCAGGTTAGAAAGTTATTCTCTTGTGTTATCTTTGAGAAGCTTTATTGCTTTTCCTTTTGCATTTTAGGTCTATCATCCATCTGGAATTGATTTTTGTGTTTGGTTTGAGGCATGGATCAAGTTCATTTTTATTCCCATATGGATATTCAATTACCCCAGCACCATTTATTGAATAGACAATCCCATCCCCACTGAATTGCAGAGGTCCTTTGTCATTAGTCACGTGACTGTGTAAGTGTGGATCTGTTGTGCACATTCTATTCTTTTATCTCTGATCTCTTTGTAGGTCTTTGTACCAATGCTACTCTGCTTTAGTTACTATGGCTTTATAATAAAACTGGAATATCTGATAAAAGTATTTCAACTTTGTTCTTAAAGATCATCTTCACCCCTTTTCATCTTTGTATTCTATATAAACTTAATTTCTATAAAAATTGATAGAATTTGTATTGTAATTGCATTGAAACTAGAAATCAAATATCAGATCGCTTCAAATATAAATTTGGGTGGGAATCAACATCTTTACAATATTGTCTTCCAATTCATAAACATGTATATTCCTCCATTTATTCTTTTTAAATTTCTAGTGCTAATATTTTATGGTATGTATGGTTTGGTACATCTTTTATTAGATTTGTCCCAATATTTGATATTTTTATGTTAATTTAAATGGTACTTTAAGAATGCAGTTTTGTTGCTAGCATATAGAACTGTATTTGATTTTGGTGTATTGTATTTATAATAGCCTTGCTAAATTTACTTAATAATTCTAATAGTATTTTTTAAAAATCATGAATTAGTGTTGAACTTCTGAATTTATTGAAATGGACTTAAGTTTTTAAGCCTTTATTATAATATGATAAACTCTATTGATTGATTTTAAAATATTAAGCCAGGCTTGAATTTCAGGAATAAATCCATCTTGATCGTGATGTATTATCATTTTAAAGTATTGATATATTATATTTTCAAGTTTATGTCTAAGTGTTTTGTGTCTGTGTTGATGAGAAATAGTATTGGCCTTTTCTTTCTTGTGTAGTTTTGGCAAGTTGTGTTGTTAACATCATAAAAGCCTCATATAATGAGTTAGGAAGTATTATCTCTTTATTTTTATCCTCTGTCAGAGTTTGTGTCAATGGCACCCCACTCCGTTACTCTTGCCTAGAAAATCCCATGGATGGAGGAGCCTGGTGGGCTGTCATCTATGGGGTTGCACAGAGTCAGGCACGACTCAAGCAACTTAGCAGCAGCAGCAGAGTTTGTGTAAAATCATATTGTTCTTCTCTTAATATTTGGAGGAAATCACTGGTGAAGTCATCTGGCCCTGAATTTATTTTGTGGGAAGATTTTAAAAATAATCAGTTCATCAATCAAGATCTAGACAGGAGACAGACACCATATAATAATTTGAATTTTAAAAGTTTAAAATAAAGAACTATTTACAGTGTTTTAGCTGTTAAGAAGGAATAAAAGAGAACTCTAAAGAAGATCCTAGGACTGAAGCAGAATAGCCAAGGCAGAAACAAGTTTGGAAGTGAGGTGTCCCTTTTTTTAGTCTAGGATTCAAATTCCGTGGAAGTAGACATGGGTGCAGCCCACTGGATACTGGAGGAACATTTGCCTAGGGCAGAGCTGGCCCACAGGTGGTGGACTGGGTTTGGCAGACAGAGAACCATGGGTTTGAAATGGCAAACTGAAAACCTCTAGCTGAGTGCTAGCTGGCCAAGGCTGCCATAACGGAAACTTGAAGTAGGAAGCCCCTGTCGAGATGCAGGTGGATGGAAGGCTGATGGGCAGGGAACTATGGGCCGGGGCTTGCAAGCTGGCAGGTGAGTGCCTCTAGGTGTCTGCTTGCTATTGGCCATGTGCACCATTGGGAAGAACTCAGAACAGTACCCTGGGAATCAGGTAGAAAAGGTGTTCCCCTTGTAAAGCGATAAGCTCAGCTTTGTTCCAGCCTGCATGGAAGAAATGTATTACAAACAAAGCAATGAAGAGTGGATTTGGAGCTGAGAAATGACTGGCACAATTAGATTAAATTTTGTAGGCAAGTAGGGAATTTCTGGGCTTCCCAGGTGGCGCTGGTGGGAAAGAACCTGCTTGCCAATGCAGGAGACTTAAGAGACGTGGGTTCGATCCTTGGATTGGGGAAGAGCCTCTGGAGGAGGAAATGGCAAACCACTCCAGTATTCTTGCCTGGGAAATGCCATGGACAGCAGAGCCTGGTAAGCTAAGTCCATGGGGCCAGAAAGAGCTGGACATGACTGAGTGTCTGAGCACCAAGGAATATTCTTATTTTCTAATTCTTATGTTGGCTCTGATAAGTTGTGTTTTTCACAGAATGTGTTCATTTGATTTTTCAAATTTAAAATCACAAGTTTGCTTATAGTAATCTCTTATTGTTTTTTAAAATACTTTTATTTATTCACTTTTGGCTGTGCTGGGTGTTCATTGCTGCATGGGCTTCTCACTGTGGTGGCTTTAGAGCAGGCAGACTTTGGTAGTTGTGGCATGTGGGCTCAGTGATTGCAGCTTGCAGGCTATAGAGCACAGGCCCAGTAATTTTGGTGCATGGGCTTAGTTGCTCTGCACCATGTGGGATCTTCCCAGACCAGGGATCAAACCCATGTCTCCTGCATTGGCAAGAAGATTCTTTACCACTGAGTCACCAGGGAAAACCCCTCTTATTGTTTTAAACATCTGTTGGATCTGTAGTAATAGCTTCTTAATTGTTTTTAATATTGGTAATGTATTCCTTATTTTTTCTTGATTAGTCCCCTAAGCAGTTACTAATTTTATTAATATTAAAAAAATTCATTTCATTGCCTTGATGATTTTCTCTATTGTATATTTGCTTTCTATTTTAGTATTTTCTGCTTTTATCTTTATATTTTTTCCTACCTACCTCTGCTTTCTTTTAGCTTAATTTTCAGGGTTTTTGTTTTTTTTTTTTTTGGATGCTTACATTGCAGACGTTAAGTCTTTTCCTTTCTAGTTTGTGAATTTAAGGCTATATGTTTCCTGTAAGTACTCCTTTACTTTCATCATGCAAGTTTTGGTGTGTTATATTTTTATCATTGAATTAACAATATTTTCTAATTCCCAATGGGATACATGTTTTCATTTATCCATGGATTATTTAGAAGTGTTTTGCTTAATTTTCAAGCATTTGTAGATTTCTAGGTTAATTTAATTGAGGTCAGAATACATTCTGAGCAATTCAAATTCCTTTGAAATATGTTGGAGATTTCCTCTATGGCCTATTTTAGTAGATAATCCTGTTAGTACACTTTAAAAGAATATATATTCTAAAATTGTTGGATGCAGTGGCTTGTTATGTCCACTAGATTAAGCCCACTAAGTGCATTGTTCTAACAGGGCTTCCCTGGTAGCTCAGCTGGTAAAGAATCCACCTGCAATGCAAGAGACCCTGGTTTGATTCCTGAGTCAGGAAGATACCCTGGAGAAGGGAATGGCTACCTACTCCAGTATTCTGGCCTGGAGAATTCCATAGACTGTATAGAATCACTTTCACTTTTAATCACCTGTAATGTATTTTCTAATATTCTTGATCTGCTTGTTCTGTTAATTACTAGAAAAGTTATAAGTGAACAAGTATGTGGATTTATTCGTTTCTCCATGTAGTTCAGTCAGTTTTTGCTTTAAATATTTTGAAGCTGTATACATTGCTGCATGTAGTTTTAGATTTATTATATATTCTGTAAAATGATGCTTTTATCATTATGGAATACCCTTCTTTACCTCTAGTAATACTTAATGCTTTGAAGTTTACTTTGTCTCTGGTGGGCTGCCGTCTATGGGGTCACACAGAATTGGACACGACTGAAGTGACTTAGCAGCAGCAGCATATTATTATAGCTACAACAAATCTGGGGGGGATTTCAAGTACATGACATGTATTTTCCAATCCTTTACTTTCAACCCTGAAGATATACTGCTGTCTCTTACAAGCTGAGATAGTGAGATTTTACTTGCTGTATCTATCCTGATCATATTAGCTCTTTAATTGGAGTGTGTCTTCTTTTTCTGTTCTGTGTAATTACAAATATATCTAGATTTACATGTATCATCTTGTTATTTGTTTTCTGTTTATCCGTGTATTCTTTTTTTTTCATCTGCAGGCTTATTTTTTATCAGTCATATAATTTTAAAGATTATTTAATTTCCACCACTAGCATGAAGTTATGCTTTCTGCTGTTATTTATTTATTTTTTAGCAATTCCAAAGTTCACTATTGAGTAATGAATTTCTAGCTTAATGTGTTTAACTTATGGACAAGGAAGGTCTTATAATGCTCTAACTTCATTTATCTGTTGCCCACCTTTATGTTATTGTTGCTGTTTTGGTTCTACATGTATTTTAAATTATAAAAGACATTATTACTATTGTTATAAAGAGACAATATTCCTTTGGAATTATGAACACTTATATTTTCTGGTACTGTTTGTTCTCTCCTTCATTAACATGTTTCCATCTGGGATCATTTTTTTTTCCTGCCTTAGTTTTTAAAATTTATTTTTATTTTTTAAAAGTTTGTTCTTGCTAGTTACAATGTCATTAAGTGTTTTCTTGTTTGTTTGAAAATGCCTCTGTTTAGCCTTTATTTTCAAAATCTGTTTGCCTACCTAGATAGGCAATACATTTCTTTCAGTATGTTAGAGCTATCATTCTACTGTCTTTTTTTTTTTCATAGTTTTTATTGAAAAGTCTGCCATAATTCTATTGTTGCCCCCTAAAAGTCTTGCATATATTTTCTTTTTATGTTTATAAGATAGTCTTTCCTTATCTTTTTCTAAAAGCAGCTTCATGAATATCATTTGATTTATATTGATCTTGGCTGGAATTTACTTTGCCAACAAAGGTCCGTCTGCTCAAGGCTATGGTTTTTCCTGTGGTCATGTATGGCTGTGAGAGTTGGACTGTGAAGAAAGCTGAGCGCCGAAGAATTGGTGCTTTTGAACTGTGGTGCTGGAGAAGACTTTTGAGAGTCCCTTGGATTGCAAGGAGATCCAACCAGTCCATTCTGAAGGAGATCAGCCCTGGGTGTTCATTGGAAGGACTGATGCTGAAGCTGAAACTCCAGTACTTTGGCCACCTCATGCAAGAGTTGACTCATTGGAAAAGACTCTGATGCTGGGAGGGATTGGGGGCAGGAGGAGAAGGGGATGACAGAGGGTGAGATGGCTGGATGGCATCACCGACTCAATGGATGTGAGTCTGAGTGAACTCCAGGAGTTGGTGATGGACAGGGAGGCCTGGCGTGCTGCAGCTCATGGGGTCGCAAAGAGTTGGACATGACTGAGCGACTGAAGTGAACTGGCTGGAATTTGTAGTGTTTTGTCAGTGTGTTAATATCTTCTGCTTTGGAAAGTTTTGAGACTTTCTCTTTTGTTCCATCATCTCTCTCCTTTCCTTTTCAGGCTCCAATTACACTTATGAAAGTTTTTTCATCATGTTCAATATGTCTTTTAGACGGTTTTTCTGTACCTTTTTTCTTTTTGTTTTTCTGATGAAATATAAATCTTAGTATTTTCTACTGATCTATTATCCAGTTCACTTATCCTCTCTTCTGTTATGTCTAATTTGCTCCTGAACCCATGTACTGAATTTTTAATTTCAGTGTTGTATTAAAGAGCTTTATGTGTTATAATTAACTTTTAAGAAAATTTCAGTACTCTGATCAAATTTTCCATCTTTTTAATATTTTGATTATGGTATTTATAATTATTTAAAATTCTGTGACCAATAATTAAAATTTTCACCTTTGTTTTTTTTTTAACTGTTGGTTATTTGACCCTATATTCTGAAGTACTTGGTAAATTTGATCTAATGGCAAGTATTATGTATGAAAAATAGATGCTATGGATGATATCTCTCTTTAGAGAGGATTTGATTTTTCCAGACAGATTGTGAAACCATAGGCAAATAATCTTGATCCACTGGAGTTAGGTTTCAGACTCAGTGTGAGGGCTGGTGAGCTCTGTTCTATTTCATGTTGTCTTTATTCCTAGAACTTCCCTCTAAATGTACCTCTTCAAGAATCCCAAGGATAAGCCTGGTATGTTTCTTAGAGATTCTCTTTCTTGGCAGAGTATGAGCTTCAGTTTTTGT
Organism: Nanger dama; assembly: GCA_917880005.1. Taxonomy (NCBI): domain Eukaryota; kingdom Metazoa; phylum Chordata; class Mammalia; order Artiodactyla; family Bovidae; genus Nanger; species Nanger dama. The sequence goes on from CAKJTW010000090.1 coordinate 1,064,197, forward strand.
CTTCTTAGAACCAAGAGACTACTGAAATATCTACTCAGATTTTTAGCTTTTCAGCAGCTGTGTTCTGCTTGGTTTCTTGGCAGTTAGCCTCACACATGTGCAGCTTAGGAGCTGGAAAATACCTCAAAGAAAAATGGTACATATACTATTCACTCTACATTTTCTGCAGTTAGTTTTTCTCTCAGATCAAGTCCTAGCTGCCTTGGTAGCCCTGTTCACCAATTTTCAACTTCTCTGTTGGTGAGACCGTTATAAAATCTTGGCTGCTGTTCTTTGCTCAGCAACTATGTTCCAAAAAGAAAATTAGCAACTTCCCTGAGGGGCACAAGCAGCAACTAGCTTAGTGCTCATTTCTATGTATTTTCCTTCTCTCCTTCATTTTGGTCTTTTAAGACTGAAGGGGCACTGAAATGTATAATGGGACTCCTATGGCAAAGAGTCTGTGTAAAGTAGACTGCAAGAAAATCAGGGGAGGATGGTGAGGATGGTGAGGATGGGAGTAGACAAAAGAAGAAAAAAAAATCTAGAGTCACAGAAGTTGCAGCCAGGTGGATCCCAGCAAAATAGTTTCAGGTAAATCCACAGAAACGCCCACAAGAGACCAAGAATCAGCTTAATCATCCACTTGCCCAAAGAACAAGATGCCATCTGCTATGGATTGAATGTGTTCCCCCAATTCTTATGTTGAGATTCTAACTCCCAAAGTGGTATTTGGAGGTGGGGACTTCAGGAGGTAATTGGACCTGAGAGTGGGGCCCTCATGGAGGGGATTCGTTCCCTTACAAGAAGAAATATGAGAGTTTACCCCTATCTTTTGCTCTCTGCCATGTGAGGAGACAATGAGAAGATGACCATTGGCAAGTCAGGGAGAAAGCTCTCACCAGGCACTAGACTAGCCAGTACCTTGATCTTAAAATTCCCAGCCTCCAGATCTATGTGAAATAGATTCCTGCTGTTTAAGCCACCCAGTTTGGCAATATTCCAGCTGCCTGAAATGATTAAGACACCACGTTAGGGCAGCACTGGTTCCAGTAAGGGAATGGCTTTATTATCTTCTCTTTCTCCCCAAATGCCAACCAATTTGTATTGTAAACAGCAAACAGATAATGTGGGTTAGATTACAATAAGAAAGAAGAACCGTATCCTCTCTTCCAGCAAGAGACTAGTCTGCAGTATATTCGTGTCAAGAATAAGAAGTAATGTTGTGACATTATCTATACTCTTCAGTAATTCATTAGGTTTTTTCCAGCCCAGTTTCCAGTGGATAGACACTGGTACGACTGAAGTGCGGGCTCCAATCAGCTCTAGGCAGCAGCTGTGTGGAAGCTCTCAGAATTCTGAAAGACAGAATGGGTCTGAAGGTGGAAAGCCCAGTCCCTAGTGAAGAGGATCCTCAAAGAGCAGAGGTGGTTTAGTCACTAAATTGTGTCCGACTCTTGTGACCCCATGGCCTGTAGCCTTCCAGGCTCCTCTGTTCATGGGACTTCAGGCAAGAATACTGGAGTGGGTAGCCATTCCCTTCTCCACAAAGAGCAGAACCAAGTCCAATATGCTAACATCTTTCCAGAATCCTGAATTTGTTCATTCTGGGCTTATTAATTCGACTCCATTTCTAAGGATTAAAAAAATAGGACACTGAAAAAAAGGTGTTTGTGTTCCAGTGACAAATATAATCCATTTAGTTGTTAAACGGGAAATTCCAGAATCCTCCTGTGGCTTTGCCTCCTATTTTGCAGGAAGAAGTTTTTCCCCAAAGACAGAACTGACTGGAGCCTCATGTCCCCAGAGGGCCTCGTTGGAAGTTGGTCTTTGAAAGTTCTAATATAAACATACTCCCCACCCACCTGGCTCATGTACAGACCATGAACAACTTGGCTTTTCTTCCCAGCAGAGCAGTTTTCTGTATGAGTCACTTACTTCTGTCTCTTTATTTTGGACTTTTTGCCTCTGGGAATCAAGGATCTATCCAATACTGTACTGAGACAGCTTTCAGCGCTCAGTGAACAATGAACAATAGAAAACCTTCTAAAAAGGCTGACTCCCCTCCTTGGGGTACATGGGAACTTAGGTCTGGTACCTAGTTCAATGGTAAACCAAGAACCTGGGCTAAAGTAACACACAAGGGAATATGTCAGGAGATGAAGCTTTTGCTTTCCTAGCAAGGGAGACAGATCAGTTCAGATCTGGAAAGTACACTATCCCAACGCTGGGAAGTCTTGGAAAATCTTCCATGGGAGTGGTCATAATCTGTAATCATTTCTATAGTTATTGTAGGAGATCTTGCCTGTTCTGAAAAGAGTGGGCATGCTACAGAGAACTTTCACTTGTAAACAGAAGGTTTGGGAAGAAGATACAAGAGGGCTCAGGGTGGCAGAATGGAACACACCCCTCCCGTAGGCATCCTTGTTTGGTGCTTTGTGTCTTCAAAAGGTTCACCCTGATGGATTTGGAATAATACCCCAAACTGTTTGGTTCTGTGCCTGTTTTCAGATCTTGGAGAAAGCACATGGGACCAGAAATATGTCCCTGCACAAGCCAAGTATAGTAAACGAGTTTCTGTGCTTGTGGAATATTTTTAATATTATGAAATGAGAAAAGCCTCTCCTTTGCCATCTTAATTTTCTGACTATGTGAACCATTATTAGCATTGTGGGGCCCCTGGAAGCATCTAGGGTCCCCATTGGTACTTCCTTGAACATGAGCTCACTAACATTTATCTGTCTAACGTGAAAGGTGTCTCTAATGATCCCAGTTGACATTTATTCAGTGCCTTTCACTCAGTGATCCCAAAGAGCTCCATAGGCTGATTTATGGGCTGACCATGGAGCGGAAGTGAATGGTAATGACCATAGTGATGAAGATGGTGATGGATCACCTGGGCTCTGGCATTTGATATGCCAAGTTGTTTCTGGGGCCTTTCCAATTTCCTGAGCTTCCCAGTGATTAGAAGCATAAGGGCGAGAGAGTGCTCTGTCCATTTCAGGCTGCATTTCTCAGTGGAGATGGCTCTGATTGGGGCCTTGGGAGTTCTTAATTATCTGCCTCCTCACACAAATTTGAGTAATCAGTCGGGAGCAGACACGAGGAAATGCTACAGCGTTTGCCTCCCTCCTCTGACCCTGAACTCCCTTCATATAGTATTTTCAACCACCTGAAACTCTGGGGCCTTTCTGCTCCATGGGGAAAAGGGAGGAAGCAGAGGCCAGGGTAAAGTCTGTTGGTTTAGGAGGTTTATGGTAACATAATCGGGCACAATGCTTTCCAGTTTTTTAAGCCATGGAAACTCTCACTCCCCCTATTTCTTTTTCAAGCAAAATCCTACAGGGAATTAACATGTGAAGCAGATATGAGTGAGCTGTTCTGCTCTGTACCCTCACTGGCCCCCACCCCATCACAGTGGCTCCTGAGACCTAGATTAAAAAACCACTGGTGTCCTGGAATGTTGGGTTGTGAACTGTATACAAGAGATCTGAATTTCTTTCTTGCTTACCCACTGACTTTTGAGTAAACTATTGGAATATCTACATGCTCCCTTTATTTTATCTTTAAAATAGAGACTAAATACTCTTCATGACATATTACAAATTAAGGCTTTTAAAACTTAGGATGCAAAAAAATAAATAAAACTTAGGATACAAGTGTACCGAAACTATAATAATGATTGGGATTATAAGGTTCCAGGCACAGGTCTAAATATTTTTCTATATAACCTCGTATAATCCTTATAACATCCCTATGGGGCAGAAACTGTTACTATCCAGAGAGAGTATACAAATTTCCCAAGGCCATTCAGTTTTTATAATATAGGGACAATTCAACACCTCGATCTTAACCCCTGACTCTTGGTTTTTAAACTTGGTTAGAATGTTAGAATCACTTAGTCCAGTTCAATTCAGTTCAATTCAGTCACTCAGTCATGTCCGACGCTTTGCAACCCATGAACTGAAGCACGCCAGGCTTCCCCTGTCCATCACCAACTCCTGGAGCTTTCTTAAACTCATGTCTATTGAGTTGATGATGCCATCCAACCATCTCATCCCCTTCTCTTTCTGCTCTAATCTTTACCAGCATCAGGGTCTTTTCCAATGAGTCAGTTCTTTGCATTAGGTGGCCAAAGTACTGGAGTTTCAGCTTCAGCATCAGTCCTTCCAATGACTATTCAGGACTGATTTCCTTTAGGATTGACTGGTTGGATCTCCTTGCAGTCCAAGGGACTCTCAAGAGTCTTCTCCAACACCACAGTTCAAAAGGATCAATCCTTCAGTTCAGTTTAGTCGCTCAGTCGTGTCTGACTCTTTGCAACCCCATAAATTGCAGCACGCCAGGCCTCCCTGTCCATCACCAACTCCTGGAGTTCACTCCAGACTCATGTCCATTGAGTTGGTGATGCCATCCAGCCATCTCATCCTCTGTCATCCCTTTCTCCTCTTGCCCCTAATCACTCTCAGCATCAGAGTCTTTTCCAGTGAGTCAACTCTTCGCATGAGGTGGCCAAAGTACTGGAGTTTCAGCTTTAGCATTATTCCTTCCAAAGAAATCCCAGGGCTGATCTCCTTCAGAATGGACTGGTTGGATCTCCTTGCAGTCCAAGGGACTCTCAAGAGTCTTCTCCAACACCACAGTGCAAAAGCATCAATTCTTTGGCGCTCAGCCTTCTTCACAGTCCAACTCTCACATCCATACATGACCACAGGAAAAACCATAGCCTTGACTAGATGGACCTTAGTCGGCAGAGTAATGTCTCTGCTTTTGAATATACTATCTAGGTTGGTCATAACTTTTCTTCCAAGGAGTAAGCGTCTTCCCTAATTTCATGGCTGCAGTCACCATCTGCAGTGATTTTGGAGCCCCCAAAATAAAGTCTGACACTGTTTCCACTGTTTCCCCATCTATTTCCCATGAAGTGATGGGACCGGATGCCATGATCTTCGTTTTCTCAATGTTGAGCTAAAAGCCAACTTTTTCACTCTCCACTTTCACTTTCATCAAGAGGCTTTTTAGTTCCTCTTCACTTTCTACCATAAGGGTGGTATCATCTGCATATCTGAGGTGATTGATATTTCTCCCGGCAATCTTGATTCCAGCTTGTGTTTCTTCCAGTCCAGTGTTTCTCATGATGTACTCTGCATATAAGTTAAATAAGCAGGGTGATACAGCCTTGACGTACCCCTTTCCCAATTTGGAACCAGTCTATTGTTCCATGTTCAGTTCTAGCTGTTGGTTCTTGACTTGCATACAGATTTCTCAGGAGGCAGTTCAGGTGGTCTGGTATTCCCATCTCTTGAAGAATTGCCCACAGTTTGTCATTATCCACACAGTCAAAGGCTTTGGCGTAGTCAATAAATCAAAAGTAGATGTTTTTCTGTAACTCTCTTGCTTTTTTGATGATCCAGCAGCATTGGCAATTTGATCTCTGGTTCCTCTGCATTTTCTAAATCCAGCTTGAACATCTGGAAATTCATGGGTCACAGACTGTTGAAGCCTGGCTTGGAGAATTTTGAGCATTACTTTGCTAGCATGTGAGATGAGTGCAATTGTAGTTTGAGCATTCTTTGGCATTGCCTTTCTTTGGAACTGGAATGAAAACTGACCTTTTCCAGTCCTGTGGCCATTGCTGAGTTTTCCAAATTTGCTGGTATATTAAGTGCAGCAGTTTCACAGCACCATCTTGTAGGATTTGAAATAGCTCAACTGGAATTCCATCACCTCCACTAGCATTGTTTGTAGTGATGCTTCCTAAAGCCCACTTGATTTCGCATTCCAGCATGTCTGGCTCTAGGTGAGTGATCATACCATCATGGTTATCTGGGTCATGAAGATTTTTTTTTTTTTTTGTATAATTCTTCTGTGTATTCTTGCCACCTCTCCTTAATATCTTCTGCTTTTATTAGGTCCATACCTTTTCTGTCCTTTATTGTGCCCATCTTTGCATGAAATATTTCCTTGGTATCTTTAATTTTCTTGAAGAGATCTCTAGCCTTTCGCATTCTATTGTTTTCCTCTATTTCTTTGCATTGGTCATTGAGGAAGGCTTTATCTCTCTTTGCTATTCTTCGGAACTCTGCATTCAAATGAGTATATCTTTCCCAAGCCCAGGCTGTATCAAGATCAATGTCTGTGGTAGAACATTACTGACAGCATTTGAAAAAAATTGCTTTTAGGAGTTGAATTATTTCCTCCAAAAAGTATGTTGAGGCTCTAATCACCTATATCCCAGAATGTAATGTTATTTGGAAAGAGGATCGTTGCTGGATGTAATTACTTAATTACAAATGAGGGCATACTGGAGTAGGGTATGCTTTTAATCCAAATGAATAGTGTCCTTATAAGAAGATGTCATGTAAAGACAGAGACATGAGCAGAAGGCCATGTGATGCTGAAGGCAGAGATTAGAGTCAGACAGCTACAAGCCAAGGAACATCAAAGATTGCCAAGAAACCACTGGAAGTCAGGGAGAGATAGGAAGGATCCTCCCCTACAGGTTTCAGAGGGAACATAGCCCTGCCAACACCTTAATTTAGACTTCTCGTCTCCGGAGACAATACATTTCTGTGGCATTTTGTAGGTCTTGGCTATGGGTAGCCCTAGGAAATGAATACAGCTGTCTTTGTAACTCCAAGTGCTAAAGAATCCACCTGACAATCCAGGAGATGCAAGAGACATGATTCTGATCCCTGGGTCAGGAAGATCCCCTGGATTGGCAGGAAATGGCAATACACTCTGGCATTCTTGCCTAGAAAATTTCACAGACAGAGGAGCCTGGCGGGCTATACTCCATGGGGCCATGAAGAGTCAGAAATGACTGAGTGACTGAACACACATATGATTCCAGGGTGCAGGCGAGTTTGAGAACCTCCGCTATACATTAATTCTCTTTCCTTAAGAATTTATTGTGCAACTTGGGGAAAGAAACCCTGACTCTTGATTAGGCCTGGGGTGGTTTGCCATCCTATGCTGATGCTTGCCGTACCACCTTCTAAAGCACTGGGTGGTGTTGATCGGGTATTTACAATGGTTAGTGCATGTGGGGATTTAGAGGGTCATTCTCAGTGCTCCTGTTCATGGGAGAAACTGTAGTGGAGGCTGTGTACCTAGGCATGAAGTAAGAGGTGCCCAGACAAGAGAATGGAAGATGAATGATAAGAAGCAGAATGAGTGCTCCCCTTAAAGACAGTACAGTAGAAAACCATCACAGGGGGAAGGAATGATCAGTAAGGCTGCCTGCAATCTAGAGATACAGACACTCGTGAAATAGAGCCCTGTGAAGGGCAAAGGTCCATACAGCCAAGGCTATGGTCTTCCCAGTGGACATGTATGGTTGTGAGAGCTGGACTGTGAAGAAGTCAGAATGCCAAAGAATTGATGCCTTCAAACTGTGGTGCTGGAGAAGATTCCTGAGAGTCCCTTGGACAGCAAGGAGATCAAACCAGTCAATCTTAAGGGAAATCAACTCTGAATACTCATTGGAAGAACTGATGGTAAAGCTGAAACTCCAGCATTTGGTCATCAGCTCAAAGTCATTGGAAAAGTCCCTGATGCTGGGAAAGATTGAGGGCAGAAGGAGAAGGGGGGCATTAGAGGGTGAGATGGCTGGTTGGCATCACCAGTGCAATGGACATGAATTTGTGAAAACTTCAGAGTAAGGTGAGGGATAGAGAGGCCTGGTGTGTTGCAGTCCATGGGGTCATGAAGAATCGGACATGACTGGGTGACTGAACAACAACGAGAGGTGGCCAGGGTGTCTGTAAGAAGAGGATGCTGGGATGCTTCACAGAGAAGGTGATATTTAAACCCGAGAAATGGGTTTTGGCAGGATGAAGGCTATTCTAGACACAAGGAACATCTTAAAGGTGAGGAGGGGGCTGGTGAGTTGTGGGTGGACTTCATGCTTAGAGCGAACTGGAAAAGAGAACTGGAGTAAAAGGAAAAAAGTCCAGGAAGGGAGGGAGACAGCAGTTTTCTGGAGGGATTTGGATATTGCATTAAGTCCCCGGGCTTCATTTTATAAGCAATGTGGCATCAATGGAGGCTTTTGATAAGGAAAGAAACACCATCATTAACTTAAATGATCTCAGTAACATTTCAGATGGTCCTTGTTTTGTGACTGAAGCAGAGGTGTCTCATTTGATTTTCCCAGTGACTTATGAGAGACTGTTATTTCCTCAGCTTAATAGATTTCGGAACTGAAACTAATCAAATTTCAGTTACTGCCCAAGTCAGGGTAGGGACCGGATTTGAACCCTGGCTATCTGATTCCAGAATCTGAGGGCTAAACAGAGTTATGACTGAGGAGTCCCAACACTGGTTGAAGAAAACTAGCCCTGTTGGAAGGATGAGGCAGGTAGACAGTGGAAGGCATGAGGGAGAGAATGGGGACAGAAAAAGTAGCTAGGAAGTTACCCTAGAATCATAAGAAATGGTTTAGCAGCTGACTGTGTATTGCGGAAGATATCACCCCACTCCAGAATAACTGAGTAATGGGGAAAGCTGAGGAATGCAGAAGGAGTCGGGTGGTAGAAGAGACAAGGTTTCTTTAGACATTTTGAGATGAACTCCTTACGTTATTCCTATGTCAGAGACACTTAGGAAGCGTATGAAAATGAGAGTTAGAGGTAGCTACCCTGCAGGAGAAATGGATCACTGCCTCTAATCCTGAGGATTTAGAGAAGAGGTACTGCAGAGACGGTATAGATGTGGTGTTCAAGCCCACAAGCTCTGGGGCTTAACAGTTTGAAATTCCTAACCAACCACTTATTAACTGTGTGTTCTTGGACAAGCCTCAGTTTCTTCCTCTGCAAAAGGGGGATACGAGTAGGACTGATTTCATAGTCCTCATGCAGAGGATTAAGTGAGATGATAGATGGAGTGCTTGGTAGAAAGCCAAGGCTTAAGAAACAGGCATGGCCTTCTGTCTCTCTCTGCTTCCTGTCTCCCAGAAAGCCTTCCCTTGACTCTACATCTCCCTCTTCATCACCTGAGACTTTTTCTGCATCCACATCAGAACTTAGTTCTCCTTGTTCAACCTTTGGCTTAGTGGCTGCTTTTTTCTTTTCTTTTCTGAACAAATATTTATTTATTTATTTGGCTGCACCAGGTCTTAGCTATGGGGCACAGGATCTTCACTGCAATATGGAAACTCTTAGTTGCATAGCCGCCTTCTTCTTAAAGATCAGTCTCTCCACTAGCCCAGGGATGTTTGGTAGTTTTTCTTCTTCTTTCTTCTGGTGTATACATAATTTTCTTCTAGTGTCGCCACCTTACTTCATGGCGTTCTGGGCCTCAAACCAAGAAGGGGATGAGGCAGCCCACGCTGTTCAGCCCCACTGGTCATCTCTGAAGGTACAGCTGGATTATTGGCTCCCTGGTTACCTCTGAGCATCTTCAGGCACTGATTCAGAGATTGTATGCTGCATGCACAGTACATTGTACGAGACAGGGTCTCCATACAAAGTCAGAGGAGAGCCGCTCTTCTTAGGCAGAGCAGAGTTGAATCAAATGACAATACCGAAAGCCTAAGATTGGCTTCCTGGTCTTGTGTCTGTAACAGAGGAGAGAGATGTGGAGAAAGTGGCTTGTCACCATTTCCATTCCTGGTGCTCAGAAAAGGAGCTGTATCTCTGGAGAAAATAAAGGCTATGCTGTGTGGGTGAGAGTGGTCTGTTGCTGGTGATCTGGGGAGACTGAAGCTAGAAATTGGATTGAAAGAATGATTTTTGTGGATCAGCACTATCGCCTCAAACTGATGTCCTGTGGTTGTTCTTCCTCTGGTTTGTCCTAAATATTACCTTGATTTCTTGCCCTTAAAGAAACAACACACTTTTATCAAGTCACCCTCCAGCTAGAAATACCTTTAAGGACTTCCCTTTTTCTTAAGAAGTGAGTCTCAAAACTTTTTGGGTGCAATCAAAATCTTCTCCCCAGTCTCTTCCTATCTCTCCAATTTGCTGTTTCTCAAACCACTTCCATGCCAGTGAGTCAAAGATTTCTGCTGCTCTTCATTTCCATCTCTATGTTTGGCCTTTGTCCTTTTGCTGCATGCAACTGACTCCCCCAGAGTCAGAGTCCATTTGTTGAGCAGTCAACAGCAGTCAACTCTCTTTGCCCCAAGAGAGTGTTATTCACCTGCCCTGCCAGTCCCCTTACTTTGCTAGAATCCACAACTTCCTGGCTCTGCTCCACCTGCACACTCAAGTTAAAATAGACTACTTATACAAGATGAACAAGCAAGTTGGTTAAACACATGTAATTGAAAGGAAAGAGTGTTCTGCAATGTTAAATTAATAAAGTTCTCAGAGTAAAGACTGAAGCCTTTGAGTTTTATCCTTAAATAGTATTTGACCCAGAACAGAATAGCCTCTTTGAGAGCTCCAGCCTTCTCAGAGACTTAACTGGCAAGATAAAGGGCTTTAGAGGAGAAAGTAGCAAGAGTATTCAACTGACCCAAGAGAATGGGTAGGCTTCCTTCAACATGTAACTTGCTAACAGCGAGGGGCTTGGGAAAATCTGGGCCAGTAATTATCTGTGGTCTAACTGACTGCCTATCTGAGTCACTCTACTCACCACCCAAAGGGAATTTACCAGATTTCCCTGATCCTGATTGAGTTGACTCATATAAACTATAGTGAATTTCTTCTTAGGCCCAATGCTCCATGGAATTAATCAAACTTTGGGTTTGTCTACTGCAGTCAGTTCGATAGTTGCCTTCTGCTCAAGGATGGCTCCTTGCCTTCATTAAATCTGAAGGTTTCAGCTTTTGTTAGTGCAGACCACCTCAATCAATATAAGCAAGTGCAGCTGTCTCCTGAATGAGGCTGTCAAGCCAAGGCTCTGATAACCAGTGGTCACCAAATACTTAATGATCTGTGTGTGCCACAGCGTCCTCATCACACTTCAGTCTGGGGTTTTGCACTTAAATTTTAAAAGCACTCTTTTCCAAAACTTACCCCTGTTACTTTTCATGCTTTATTTTCCTTATTTAACATTTTATAGCACATCGGCAGAGTGCTTCAGAAAACATAAATTGGGACCCAGAAATTGGCAGAACTGAGAACCATCTGCTCTCAATGGTACCTTTTCTTAGTGTGGTGGTTATTAATGCTGTGTACCAAACGGTCCACTTTCTCCCCAGTCTGGGTGCGTGTGATGATTGTATTTCCTGACTCCCTTCTAGTTGATGGGATCATGTGACTAGTCCTGGCCAAGGAGTTGAAAGCAAAAGTAATTAAGGTACATTACTTCTTTGCTGGAATGAGAACGTCATTGTTTAATTTTCCCTCCGCTACTATGACCAACAATTCTCTAGATTTGGCAGCTCTGCCAGCCTGGGTCCTAGTGATGATAAAAAAAGATACAGAGCCAAACCCTAGCCAAGCTACTCTGGGCATATAGAAAGAGAAATAATAATCAACCTTTATTGTTTTTAGCCACTGATAATTTCAAGTTTTGGTGACTATAGCACAACTTACAAAAACTTGAAATTATCAGTGGCTAAAAGCAATAAAAGTTGATTATTATTTCTCTTTCTATATGCCCAGAGTAGCTTGGCTAGGGTTTGGCTCTGTATCAACTTATGGAGAAGGAAATGGCAACCCACTCCAGTGTTCTTGCCTGGAGAATCCCAGGCACGGGGAGCCTGGTGGGCTGCCATCTATGGGATCACATAGAGTCGGACATGACTTAAGTAACTTAGCAGCACAACTTAGCTTGACTAAGTGAGATAGGCAGCTTGTGAGATAATAAAAGGCCTGCGAGAAGTGTAAGGAAGACATTATTAACATCTTTCCAATACCATCTCATTTGAAGACCCCCAAACTTACATTCCTATCCCATGCTGCTTCTTTGAGCTCACATATCTACTTACCTAACCACCCCACCTGACATATCCACTTGGATGTCTCAGATGGTGCCTCATTTTATGCAATGAACTTGTATTATGTGCAAACTTCAAATTACATGCAAACTGAACTTGTAAATGTCTCCCCGACTTGATGTCTCCTATCTTGTGTCAGCATTTAGTACTATGTAGTATAAGCATGTTCTCAGTTACTAAAGTTACTGTTGTCATAAGCTTCACTCTTTATTTTATAGCAAATATTGATGGCCCTTAATCATCTCATCATTGAGACATGATGGTTCTCCAGAACAGAGATTGTTTCCACCACTGGTGTCCATATTTATTGCCAACATCCTAGTCAAAGCCTCCAATCTCACATCTAGATCACTGCAGTGGCCTCTCCCTCTCTGTGTCATTACATTTGATTCTACATACAGTAGCCAGAAGATCTCTTTAAAAATTTATAAGAGATTATATTAACCACCTACAATGACTTCTCATTTAGACTTAGAATAGAAACCCAGATTTCTTACTATATTCTACAAGGTCCTCCTTAATCTGGCTCCTCGTCCTCTCTCCAGCCTTATTTTTTTACCTCAGTAACCTGCACATACTCTGACCATTTCTCAGTTACAAGAACAAACTAAGTCTTTCAGGCATCAACGCCTTTGCTCCTGCTGTTCCTTTGACCTAGAATGTTGTTCCATTGGCTCTATAAACTGTATATTTCTTCTTGTCTTTTAGATTTTAGCTTAACTATCAATCTTTAGAAAGTTTTTCTCAGACTCTCTTATAAACTCTTAGTATCTTTGTTACTTTCCAACTATTCCCATTCATTTCTTTGAGTGCTTATCACAACCTGCAAATGTTAATTTTTTTATGTATGGTGTTCTCCTTAAAAGAAGGAAAGTTTCAGGAGGACAAGAATCTTGTCCCTCTTGTTCACCACTGCAATCCCTGCGCCCTGTGTGATGAGAGTACGTAGAATGTTCTCATAGCATGTTAGGATCAATGAATGATTACTATACGTATTTTGCAAGTGGAGACAAGAGAGAAAGCAGGTGATGTGCTTAGAGTCCATGGACAGTGACTGAATGGAAGGACTGAGTCTCTGACCACATCTTCTGACCCTGCAGTGTGTGCTCTGATTCCATGTATCATAGATGTTCGCATAGCTGCCTGATAAGCAGGGAAAGGTCCTTTTCTTGGTGTCCATTTTCTACCAGAATACCAGGAACTCTTCCCTTTTCCCTCGTCACTGAAACAAAGTGGCTATGCACCACCAGCAGCCCGGCTCTTTACTCATTTTTCATTCTATAGAACGTTATTAAACTGCACCACACAGATAAGTACTAGAAAAATTGCCAGGTTATTTTCCTAACATAAAATTAGCCAATTTGCCTGTGTACGGATTGCAAAGAATGCAAGGCATCCCATTCAAGTGATTAACCTCTTAGTTAATAAAAGCAACAGTTTCATGTGTATAAATAATATAATAAAAGGAACATTCATATCAAAGTTATGTAGCCCTCCCCTTCGTCGGCTCATCTCCTTAATTGGTAAATAATTCATCAAACCCTGAAATGAATTGTCCTCCCACCCACATTTCTTCATCCAATTATTATGAAATAGGAAAGCAGCCTCCTTTCTCCCTTTGGAAAGCAGGCGATAATGAAATTGTTCAGGGCTTCCCTGAGCCTGTGCTTGGCTAGATAGAGAACAGGCACCGGCCTCGCCAATCACTGAGTGATGCTTCTCCAGGATCCCAAGAATTGAGCTTGTCCCTCTAGTTTGCCCTCTTCCTCCGCGAAGGTCATGTATCTGTCTTTCCACTCGAGTGTCCGCAGATATTACCTGTTGTGAGGGTGACTTTCAGTGGGAGGAATGGGCTGGGTGGAGCAGTCAGCTGCCTGAAGATTTTAATATGACTTCTGCATCGAATGAGTTGCTTGGGTCCACTTTTACAATGCTGATGAGCCACAATTCCTAGACACGGAAATGTCCTTTTATGTTGTAAATTATGTAAGATTATTGCCGCAAGTTTCTTGTGGGAGCTATAATTTTTCCCCTTTGGACTTCTTCATGTGTGGAAAAAACCCTACATTAGATATAAATTAATATACTCTTGGGCTGATGACCTTTGGTTTTTTGCCTTTTACCTTTAAATTGAGGTAGAATAATGCCCAACATAGTGTAATTTGCCTTTGCAAAACTCTTATATGTATGTCACCATAATTCCCAAGGATGGTCTTGCTAATAAATCCCATTAAAATTCTCTTTTTCAGATCATTTTGGTTCCTCTCATGAGTTCTGTTTAGAATATTATCATTATCCACACTCAACAGCTCTTAACTTTGTTGTAGATAGAGCACAGAGGTTGTGTACTGAACTTACAATAGCAGTGTTTATACCTGGGGTTTCTTTATTTTCCCTCCAATGCATTCGAGTTTTATGGAAAAAGATAAAACAGTTACTGCCTCCTTTTACCACCGCTTTTTGAATAGCCTCTTCAGCTTGAAGTTTACAGCTGCTGAAAAATCATCTTAATTTGCAAATTGCACCAGCACTGTTCTCTAGGTCTTGGTACTATAGTCAGGCAATGAGAGGAATGGAAATGTCAGCAGCAGCATTTATAACTGACTTGGCGGGGAAACTTTTCCATCTCGGTGCAGATGGAGCATGTTACCCAAGTGCACTGCTGAAGGGTGCGTGAGACTGGGCCCGGAGCTTTACTTTTCTGTCACAGCCGTGGTCAGTTGAAACCATCAGGTTTACCTTCTATACCATCTGAAGTTTGGGCAGAGGCTTTCTGGCTAAAAATGAGATCTTGACAACTGGACCATCCAATTTCTTTCTAAAAATGTCCTCTTCTCTTTTCAAATAAATAAGCTATTCTTCACTGTTGCTTGAGAAACGCTATTGTGAAATTCTGATTTTTCTTACTACTTACGGCTGCTCTACAGAGACAAAGAAATTTCTGTAGAAATGAACAATAGGAAAAAAAAAGAGTCATGCTGGAATTGGATTGACTGGACTTGCTTAAGCAAATATGTCTTAATCTTAATTAACCAACTTCTCACATCCGAATGTGAGGACTGCAGGCTCTGTCACATGAGTACTTTATAATCGGTGTCCTCTGGGTGCCTAGCCGAGAATTCTTCTCTGTTGAGTAAATTCTTTCTATCTGACCCTGTGCTGTAATATCCCTAACCACAGCAGGGAAACTTTGATCAAGGTCAGGACAGATGGACTTGGAGGAGTTTCTAGCTGAGAAAGGCAGCTATTCTCGGCGACTGCCTGGAGAACTGCTTTTCTTTATCTGGGAAGGCTATTCTCTTCAGAGCAGGGTGCAGATTCGGGAGTGACCTGCCCATGACATGCTGATGACTGTCTAGCCAGCCTGATCAGCAAACAGCTTTCATCTCCTCAGCTCCATCCCTGGATCATTGTTTAATATCCTAACCTGATGGCAGTGCTTACCCAGTGATTGCAGAAGATCCGCTCTTCCTTGAACTGGCCTTTGTCTAAAGATAATGAAATAGACAACACTGGTAGCATCTATTTCAGTGTCCCTCTGCTTGACTCCCAATCTCCTTCTCCTTCCAGTTTTGTTTCTCTGGATTCCTTTTCATCCTTTTGGCTCACCTTCAAAATCTAGTCATCCATTGTCTTAGCCCTTAAAAGTCCTGATTTCTGCCACTGTGATCCTAGAAGGGAAATGAATGGGGAGCTGATACTGAGTACCTGTGGTGATGAGTTCTCCTCCAGGAAGGTGTACCTGTGTTATTGCATTGGATCACAGCTATGCATGTGAGTGTCTCCATTTTACAAATGAGAACACTGAGGTTCCTACAGACCAACTGACTTGCCTAAGGGCACCTAGCAAGCAAGGAGTATAGTCAGAGTTGGAATTTTGGTGTATCTGACTTCAACAAGGGCCATTCACAGCTAACCCTTCCTAATGAAATCACTGCAAGGTTATATACTTTCTTAAATCAGTTAAAATTCTCTTATTCCCCTATAACCCTTTGAAGTCAAGTCTTCAGCCCGAGACAGGTTTATGGGGATGATCTTTTGATCAGATCAAGTTCACACTCAAATAGGGGTCCCTCAAATACTTCCACATGGTGGACTGTTTTTCCTTGTCGATCCAAGGACCAGATCATGACCAAGAACATGTGGTTGATTTGATATTCTCAGAATTCCTCTTTGATCAGGTGACATTTGTGTGTCCACTGTTCTACTCTTGACCTGCTTTTTGTGACTCTGATACTCTGTGTGGATTAACACATTGGACTTTCTCAACCAGGCCCTATTCATCGTCCCCAGAATGACCTGGTCTTTCCTGTTTCAACATAGCCAGTGTCCTCATCCACTGTTTCACTTCGTGCACTGGCTGCGTTCTGTGTGAGTGTGATTTGTTTACACTCATGTTTGCATTGTCTCACTGGTATAATCTTCTAAAACTCAGCCCAGTCTTTTTCCTGCTTTGTTTTCTTAGCCCATTCCTTCTGTGCTATTGACTGCATCTTCCTTCCTGCATTTTGCAGTATTGACATGTGCCAACTTTTATTTCTTACACCAAATTACTGAGTGGGACTTTTTGTGGCCTCAGAACTAGAACCCAAACCTAACGACAAATCGCCATTCATGATACACATCTTCTACAGGAATCTGTGTTCCAGGGTTGCTGGAAGAAAACATCAGACTCAGTGGCTTCAACAACAGGCATTTATTAATTTTTTTCTCACAATTCTGGAGGCTAGAAGTCCAAGATCAAGGTGTTAGCAGGGTTGCCTTTTTCTCAGGCTTCTCTACTTGGCTTATAAATGGCTATCTTCTCCCTGTAACCTTGCATAGTCTTCTTTTGGTACATACCTGTGTCCTAAGCTCCTTTTCTTATGAAAACACCAGTAAGATTGGATTAGAATTCACCCTGATGACCTCATTTAATCTTAATTACCTCTTCAAAGACCCTGTGTCCAAATACAGTCATACTCTGAGGTACTAAGGGTTAGGACTTCAGCATATTAATTTTGGGGGTCACACAGTTCAGCCCATAACAGTATCTAATGACAGTCATGTCCAGATACATCCCCAGGATTTCTCAAAAGGTAGCCATGCCATCTCTCCTGTCTTCCCAATCATTCCACCCCAAAATCTGTATGAGAAAATCACCAGGTAAATGAGTGAGGGGGGCTAGGGGGTGGTCAGCAATATTTGTGGTCAGGAGGTTTTCACTTCTTTTTCCAAGCATAGGAGGAGGATGGGGTGCTTGCCTGTCCCTCTAAGCCATATAAGGGAAGTGCCCAGAGAATCTCTTGCAAGGACTGAGTGTGCCTGGAAGAACAGGTAATGGTAGCTCTCATCCAAGTCTCTTGCAGGATTCTTACAGAGTCTGTCCCTGTGCTTCCCAGTGGCAGTGAGGCAAGCATGGTTAGAAAGTTCTTGGAAGAGTCTTCTGTTTCTCCTGAGTGTTGGAGGCACCCAGGACCCCAGTGCCCAGTGCTCAGTTTCATCTGTCATTATTCTCCAAAGGTAACGAGTTTGATGGAATACATTGCAAGAAGAAGTGTTGGGAAGAAGATGGCGGCATCAAGGCAAGTGCCAATTCCCTGAGGACCTTAGAGGGCAAGAAAACCCTCACTGGTCTCAACTCCAAGTGAAGAATCAGGGGGATTAAAAAGGAGGCCTGAACCATAGGGCATTCATGAAACTAGCAAGAGTTATCTCCTCCCACCTGCCCAGAGAGGGTCTAGGGGCCACTGAACAGTGGCAAAGAAAGATTTGACTATCTCCTCTCTGAAGAGGCTCTTAGTACACTGGAGGCTATTTTTAGTACATCATCTATACATCAGGAGGAATTGCACAGAAGATGAAACCAGACCAAGCCAGAGGAAGACTATACCAGAAGTCAGCCCCTTGTATCAGATAATACCTGCAATCTTTTCTATCCTTGTTCCCTACTTTGGCACACTGGATAGAGGAGCTAGGTGTCTAGAAGGAGGAGGAGTTTGATGTGTCCCAGAGAACACTGTGCCCCCTACTAAGTTTGGTGAAGAAGAGATTTGAGAAAATCATGTAAGTTTTCCCCTTTGGCTTATGCCAGGATGCTCCTGAGGAACTAGAAAAGTTAAATATGAAATTGGAGAAGAGATTACAATGCTGGAATATACTGGGATGAGCATCTGATAAGGGAAGCTGTGGATTTTTGTTGGGAATTAGGACCTGGAAATGGAGATCTGACAAGGTAAAGGCAGCCATTGGAGAACAATAAAACTATTGTATTAATGTCACACTGTTCAATCACAGCAGATATTTGATTGCTATTGAAAAGCCATAGTGAGTGAGTGTTGCTGCTTGACAAGGATGCCTCCCTTGGTCATTCCAAGTTATTGGTTATATTTTAGGTGCAATGAGTTTAAAAGAGAAAATTGGGATGCCACACATTTTCTTGTGCTTCAGAGCGGATTGATCTGATTTGAAACAATCACAGTTTTAATCATAGGAGATTAGATTGAAAAAACGGAAGATTAGGTTGAAATAGATTAGACTGAAAAGTTAATTGTCTTGCTTTAATTTGCCTTTTTTAGACAATGTAGTAGAATGGAGGATGTAGGGTTCAGAGGATCTGGGGTCGACTATTGACTCCATCCATAATCATCAATGTCCATGAGCAGTCACATCATAGGAGCTTATGGTATCTTGATTATCCCAATTCAATAAGCATTTACCAAGTCTCTTATGAGGATAGTGGACTTTAGAGTTAGACTGTGTGGGTTAGAACCCAGGGTTTACCATATGTGATCTTGAACAAGTTACTTATAAGCACTGCTTGCTTATCTTTAAATAGGAATTGGCAATTAAACTGAGACACAGAGAATCCATAGATTCTCTTCTGTAAAATGGAGCATTTGAATTATGGGATCTTTAAAATTCCTTCATTTCCAAGTCTATTCTGTATAAAACTGCAGGGAAGAAAATGTATTTAAGCGGAATCATGTGGCTTCAGATTGTGAAAAAGCAAGAATTTCTTGGTTAGAAACCAGATGGGATACTCAAAGAGGTTTCTGTTTAGCCTCCTAATTAAATAAACTAGTGAATTGTCTGGTTGGAGTGATTTTGCTAAAAGTTGAAAAGACAGAGTAAGTCAGTAGGTTTCAAACAAGTGCAAGGATGGAGAGCATTAGATTCACTTGGGGAAGTTTTTATAGTGTTGTTCAAATAAATCTCTATCCTTATCTACTGTCTGTTTTGGGGGATGAATTACTGAGTGCTAATTCTCCAGTTTTAATTGGAGAGTTGTCTCTTTCTTATTTCTAACAGTCTTTGTTTCAAGTATTTTGGAGCTCAGTTATTTGTTTATACATCTGTAGGCTATTTTTTCTTAAAAAAAAAATTGACCTTACTATCATATGAGGTGTTTCTCTTCATCTCCATTTTGTCTTGAAGTATACTTTGTCTGATACCTATATGACCATTTCAGCTTGTTTTGGATTAGTATTTATATAATTTGTGGTTTTTCTTCTTTTGTTTTTAGCTACTAATAATATGTGTCTATTTGAAACAGTCACCTCTTTTTAAACAATGTGTGTTTAGATATTTCTTTTCATCTAGTCTAATAATCTCTGCCTTTCAATTGGAGTATTTAGTCCATTTAGATATACTATGATTGGTAATGTGATTAAATTTAAATTTACCTTCTTGTTACTTGTTTTTTCTTTGTGCAGCTTGTTCTTTGCTATCTTTCTTTTCTGTATTCTCTTGGATTAATTATTTTATATTATTACATTAATTGTTTTATATTATGTCCACTATCAGCTTATAGTGCTAGCTCTTTGTTTTTTTTTTTTAAAGTGGTTGTTCTGGATTATAATATGTATTCATAATTGTCAGAGCCTACTTTGAATTCTTATTTTATCATTTATAACATATAAGGACCTTACTATGATATACTTCCATTTGCCTTATTATATCAATAGTATATTTCTCTCATATATGTTATAAACCCTAAAATACATTTTTAATATTTTTGCTTTTAAAAAACAATCATTAAAGAGGAAAAAATCAAGAAAAATTCTTTTTATTTCCCTGCATATTTGCTGTTTCTGGCACTTTTCATTTTTTAGCAGGACTGAGTTCTGGTGTAATTTCTCTTTATGCTGAAGAGCTTCCTTTAACATTTTTATAGTGCAAGTCTCCTCTCGATGAATTCTCTCAGCTTATGTTATCTAAAAATGCCTGATTGTTTCATTGTGAAGGGTACTTTTAGTTGGATGTAGAATTCTAGGTTGGTAGCTATTTTTCTTTCAGCATTTAAAAGATGTCATTCTGTTGTCTTCTTATTTGCCTTGCTTCTAAAGAGAAATCATCTTTTGTTCTTTTCATTGTTGCCCTAAATTTAATGTGTCTTTTTCTCTGACTGCTTTTAGATTTTATCGGATTTGGTATTCAGTAATGTTACAATTTGTAATGCCTCCTCAGACAGCCATTTTGCTTTTTTGCATTTATTTTCCATGGATGGTCTTGATCCCTGTCTCCTGTACAGTGTCACGAACCTCCATCCATAGTTCATCAGGCACTCTTATCTATCAGATCTAGTCCCTTAAATCTATTTCTCATTTCCACTGTATAATCATAAGGGATTTGATTTAGGTCATACCTGAATAGTCTAGTGGTTTTCCCTACTTTCTTCCATTTAAGTCTGAATTTGGCAATAAGGAGTTCATGATCTGAGCCACAGTCAGATCCTGGTTTTGTTTTTGCTGACTGTGTAGAGCTTCTCCATCTTTGGCTGCAAAGAATATAATCAGCCTGATTTCGGTGTTGACCATTTGGTGATGTCCATGTGTAGAGTCTTCTCTTGTGTTGTTGGAAGAGGGTGTTTGCTATGATCAGTGCATTTTCTTGGCAAAACTCTATTAGTCTTTGCCCTGCTTCATTCAGCGTTCCAAGGCCAAATTTGCCTGTTACTCCAGGTGTTTCTTGACTTCCTACTTTTGCATTCCAGTCCCGTATAATGAAAAGGACATCTTTTTTGGTGTTAGTTCTAAAAGGTCTTGTAGGTCTTCATAGAACCATTCAACTTCAGCTTCTTCAGTTTTTTTTTTTTTTCCACTAAATAAATTGTAGGTTTTATTTTTTTTTTCCCAGTAATGTTTTTTTTTTTTTTAAATTAAATTTATTTATTTTTTAAATTACAATACTGTATTTGTTTTGCGACACGAATCAGCCATAGGTGAACACAATCTCCCAATGCTGAATCCCCTCCCACATCCCACCCCCCCATCCTCTACTTGAATCATCCTGTGCATCAGCCCCATGCCTCCTGCATCCTACATTGAACATAGATTAGCGTTTCGTTTCTTACAGGAAAATATACATGTTTCATTGCGATTCTCCCATACCATCCCACCCTTTCCCTCTCCCTCAGAGTCCAAAAGTCCACTCTATACCTCTGTGTCTCTTGTTGTCTCACATATAGGGTCATCATTACTGTCTTCTAAATTCCATATATATGTGTCAGTATACTGTATTGGTGTTTTTCTTTCTGGCTTACTTCACTCTGTATAATCGGTTCCAATTCCATCCATCTCATTAGAACTGAGTCAAATTTATTCTTTTTAAGGGCTGAGTAGTATTCCATAGTGTATATGAACCACAGCTTTCTTATCCATTCATCTGCTGATGGACATCTAGGTTGCTTCCATGACCTGGCTATTATAAACAGCGCTGCAGTGAACATTGGGGTACATGTGTCTCTTTCACTTCTGGTTTCCTCAGTGTGTATGCCCAGCAGTGGGATTGCTGGGTCATAAGGCAGTTCTATTTGCAATTTTTTAAGGAATCTCCACACTGTTCTCCATAATGGCTGTACTAGTTTGCATTCCCACCAGCAGTGTAAGAGGGTTCCCTTTTCTCCACATCCTCTCCAGCATTTATTGCTTGTAGACTTTTGGATCACAGCCATTCTGACTGGTGTGAAATGGTACCTCATTGTGGTCTTGATTTGCATTTCTCTGATAATTAGTGATGTTGAACATCTTTTCATGTGTTTGTTAGCCATCCATATGTCTTCTTTGGAGAAATGCCTATTTAGTTCTTTGGCCCATTTTTTTATTGGATCGTTTATTTTTCTGGAGTTGAGCTGCATAAGTTGCTTATATATCTTTGAGATTAGTTGTTTGTCAGTTGTTTCATTTGCTATTGTTTTCTCCCATTCAGAAGGCTGTCTTTTCACCTTGCTTATAGTTTCCTTTGTTGTGCAGAAGCTTTTAATTTTAATTAGATCCCATTTGTTTATCTTTGCTTTTATTTCCAGTATACTGGGAGGTGGATCATAGAGGATCCTGCTGTGATTTATGTCAGAGAGTGTTTTGCCTATGTTCTCCTCTAGGAGTTTTATAGTTTCTGGTCTTACATTTAGGTCTTTAATCCATTTTGAGTTTATTTTTGTGTATGGTGTTAGAGAGGGGTCTAGTTTCATTCTTTTACAAGTGGTTGACCAGTTTTCCCAGCACCACCTGTTAAAGAGACTATCTTTACTCCATTGTATATTCTTGCCTCCTTTGTCGAAGATAAGGTGGGCTTTATCCCAGGGATGCAAGGATTCTTCAATATCCGCAAGTCAATCAATGTAATTCATCACATTAACAAACTGAGAAATAAAAATCATATGATTATCTCAATAGATGCAGAAAAAGCCTTTGACAAAATTCAGCATCCATTTATGATAAAAACTCTCCAGAAAGCAGGACTGGAAGGAACATACCTCAACATAATAAAAGCTATATATGACAAACCCACAGCTCACATTATCCTCAATGGCGAAAAATTGAAACCATTTCCCCTAAAGTCAGGAACAAGACAAGGGTGTCCACTTTCACCACTACTCTTCAACATCGTACTGGAAGTTTTGGCCACAGCAATCAGAGCAGAAAAAGAAATACAAGGAATCCAAATTGGAAAAGAAGAAGTAAAACTCTCACTGTTTGCAGATGACATGATCCTCTACATAGAAAATCCTAAAGACTCGACCAGAAAACTACTAGAGCTAATCAGTGAATATAGTAAAGTTGCAGAATATAAAATCAACACTCAGAAATCCCTTGCATTCCTATACACTAATAACGAGAAAGTAGAAAAAGAAGTCAAGGAAACAATTCCATTCACCATTGCAACGAAAAGAATAAAATACTTAGGAATATTCCTACCTAAAGAAACTAAAGACCTATATATCGAAAACTATAAAACACTGATGAAAGAAATCAAAGAGGACACTAATAGATTGAGGAATATACCATGCTCATGGCTTGGAAGAATCAATATAGTGAAAATGAGTATACTACCCAAAGCAATCTACAGATTCAATGCAATTCCCATCAAGCTACCAGCAGTATTTTTCTCAGAACTAGATCAAATAATCTCAAGATTTGTATGGAAATACAAAAAACCTCGAATAGCCAAAGCAATCTTGAGAAAGAAAAATGGAACTGGAGGAATCAACTTGCCTGACTTCAGGCTCTACTACAAAGCCACAGTCATTAAGACGGTATGGTACTGGCACAAAGACAGAAATATAGATCAATGGAACAAAATCGAAGGCCCTGAGATTAACCCACATACCTATGGACACCTTATCTTCGACAAAGGAGCTTCTTCAGCTTTACTGGTTGGGGCATAGACTTGGATTACCGTGATATTGAATGGTTTGCCTTGGAAATGAACAGAGATCATTCTGTCATTTTTGAGATTGCATCCAAGTACTGCATTTCAGACTCTTTTGTTGACCATGATGGCTACTCCATTTCTTCTAAGGGATTCCTGCCCACACTAGTAGATATAATGATCATCTGAGTTAAATTCACCCATTCCAGTCCATTTTAGTTCGCTGATTCCTAGAATGTGTAATTGAAAGACGCTTACCCTTGGAAGAAAAGTTATGACCAACCTAGATAGCATATTCAAAAGCAGAGACATTACTTTACCAACAAAGGTCTGTCTAGTCAAGGATATGGTTTTTCCAGTGGTCTTGTATGGATGTGAGAGTTGGACTGTGAAGAAAGCTGAGCGCCGAAGAATCGATGTTTTTGAACTGTGGTGTTGCAGAAGACTCTTGAGAGTCCCTTGAACTGCAAGGAGCTCCAGCCAGTCCATTCTGAAGGAGATCAACCCTGGGATTTCTTTGGAAGGAATGATGCTGAAGCTGAAACTCCAGTACTTTGGCCACCTCGTGCAAAGGGTTGACTCATTGGAAAAGACTCTGATGCTGGGAGGGATTGAGGGCAGGAGGAGAAGGGGACGACAGAGGATGAGATGGCTGGATGGCATCACCGACTCGATGGACGTGAGTCTGAGTGAACTCTGGGAGTTGGTGATGGACAGGGAGGCCTGGTGTGCTGCGATTCATGGGGTTGCAAAGAGTCAGACACAACTGAGCGACTGAACTGAACTGAATGTTATTATATTATACCCACATAGAGTTATTTTAAAAAAATATTTACACTGCTTGGGTTTTGTTGAGGCTTCTTGAATCTGTGTATTGATATTAAATTTGGAGTATATTTGGTTGTTATTTCTTAAAAATATTTTTTTTTCTGGTTTAATGTATCCCCAATTTGCTCCAATTCCTTTCTTCTTTTAGTTTCTCCTTTTATTAACTTACACATGTATTAGCCCATTTGATCTTGCTTATTAGGTCCTTGTGAATCAGTTTATTTTTTCCCAGTTTTTTATTTTAGTATTTCAGTTTGGATGGTTTCTATTTGCCTGTTTTAAGTACACTGATCTTCTCTTCAGCAGTGTCTAGTGCATTCTCAAGCTTACCTACTGAATGTTTTAGTTCAGGTGTTGTACTAATTCTAGAATCTTCATTTGGCTCTTTTTAAATAGTTTGATTTCTCTCCTGAGAGTCTCTGTTTTTCACATATGTCTATCTTTTCTGTTAAATTACTGAAAATATTTATAGTATCTGCTTTATTCTCTGCTAATTTATGTGCATTATCTTTGAGTCTGTTTATACTGTTTTGGATGTCTAATAGTTTTTATTATGTTTAGACATTGTGGATATTACATTATTGAAAATATGGATTTTTTTAATTGCTCTTCTAAAAGAAAGCTGAGTTTTGGACCAGCAGATAGCTGATTTAATAGCAAATCAGCTTTATCCCCTAAGGCTTGACTTCAGGCCTTGTTATGGAAGTCTAGAGCAACCCTGCTACTAAGATGCGGACTTCTAGGATCTTAACTAAGTGCTGGAGAGTTTCAGAGAGTTCTTTCCCATTTAGTTGGTCAGAACTCTAACATCCTAGTCCTGTGCACCTTGAGAATGTCATTCTGTCCATGCAGTAGATATTCTCTGAGAGAGAGAGACTGTAAGGTTGTGTACCTGGTGAGTTAAGGCTCTGTGAGTCTTAACTCTCTCAGTGTGCAGCTTACTATTTGACCAAAGATGTAAGGGAACCTTTATGTAGATTGCTGGGGGTCATTCTCTGCGTACTTATTTCCTCTCTGCTGTCTACCCCATAAATTTAATCTGCCTCTGTAACATCAAACTCGAATTGAATGTAGGAATAAAACATATCTCAAATAAATGTAACTATAGCAATTAAAATGAATTATGTTTCTATAGTTACAAAAATTCAATCATTATTTCTGTCTCTTTAACAGAAGTTTACCTGAATCTGCAAGATGGCAGTGTTCTGTTGAGGAAAGCAGTTATTTTAGAGATGAATCCTAATAATGATTACAATATAAATTTTAGTATGTGTGTTAATAGCTTTACATGGATTATCTCACTTAATTGTCATGGCACTTGTTCCAGTAAGACCTGTGATTGGGCTTCATTTTCCTATGCTCACCTTTTTTTTTTTCCCCTCATTCTCTGTTACAAAATGCCTGAAAATTTGTTCAGTTTTTAAAAATATATAGATGAAGCTGATTCTATTTATTTATTTTCACATTTTATTTATTAATTTATGTTTGGCTGTGCTAGATCTTCCTTCCTGTTCAGGCTTTTCTCTAGGTACAGTGACGGGGGCTGCTCTCTAGCTGTGGTGCACGGGCTTCTCATTGTGCTGGCTTCTCTTGTTGTGGAGCACAGGCTCCAGAGTGCACAGACTTCAGTAGCTGCAGCTCCAAGGCTCTAGAGTGTGGGCTCAGTAGTTGTGGCATTAGTTGCTCTGGGGCATGTAGAGATCTTCCCGGACTAGGGATTGAACCTGTACCTCCTGAGCCACCAGAGAAGCCCTGTTCAGTTTTATAATTGATTATAGTGGTAGGTAAGTGTGATGCATGTTATATCAGTCTTGTAAGGATCTTTTAAAATATGTTGATTTGAATATCCTACCAAAACCTCCTGATTCAGAACCTCTGAAATGGTGTTAGAAAGCATTCATCTTTATTCTGATGTGCATTCAGGATTTGGACCCACAAATGCATGTGACCTTCCATGGTAATATCAGGCCCCAATTATGCCAACTTTTGAACATTCTGAAAAGCTTTAACTTTAAAGTCTCAGCTGATGTATCTTTACCACTTCCCTCTGGGCCTCTCATCATGAAGGATTTCTCAATTTTTAGACTGTTTTTAATCCTAGGATTTCTCTACTTCTAAGAGGTTGTTCTCTTGAATTAAAGTAAACAATTCTTTATATTGTTAATGTTTTTTTATACCTTCAAATTTTCGTAGACACTTATTATATCCCCTGCCAGTCATCATTTAACCAGGCTATACATATTTAATTATTTTAATGTACCCCCATAAATCAACCTCTTGAACTCCCCAGTCATGCTGGTTGCAACATCTTGTTCTCTGTCTGGGTAGGAATGAAGAAGGGGAGAAAAAGGAATCTTTCTTCTAGCCATGTTTTCCTGAGGAAGAAGACTTAGGTCTTCTCCAGTCTTTGCCATCTGATCTGGAATTTTCATTCCATAAACTTGCAGACTTTTATTGCCCATTGGTTCTGTAAATAATTTTCAAATTCTTCAGCTCCCATCTTTCACTGAATAAAAGTATTTAAAGTCTTATTTTTGATTTAAAAATTTAAAATACTTGCACATTCCTCAAGTGGAATGAATCCATTAAAAATCCTATGTGTGTAATTAAACAATCTTAGTGTCCCTAGATTTCTCTGTCATTTCTGGCACCTGGCATGCCTTCCTTAGAGGTTTTCAATTGTGGACTGTAATACTTTCAGAATAATGAGAATTTAGATCCCACAAATCACTCAGAGCCAAACATCAGTTTCTTTGGCCAGTAAAAATATGCCTTGTTAGCTGATGGCTTTCAGAGGGGCTGACAAAAGACCTTAGATAATGCAGTGAGGATGGTACTGTTTAAGGCCATCACAATGCACTGTAATTATTGTGGCAGGCTCCTTCCTGTCTAGAATCTCTCCCGGAACAGTAGGTAGTGTGTCTTGGGGTTGACAGGTGGCTAGATTCCCCTCTGTGTGAGTGAGGATGTGAGATGTTGCCAGGAGAATTTAAAGCAACATAGGCAGTAGCTTAGCACTTGAATTGTTCTGATTTTCCCTTTAGCTCTGCACAGTATGCATTTCTTAGGCATGTGCAGAAGAAAAGCCTCCTTTCTCCCTTTTTCCTTAATTCTTCTCTACACCAGGGCTCATTCTCCAATTTGCTGGCTGCCCCCCAGGGCGGGGGTGGAGGAAGTCACACTTACCCGTATCCACAAACGCAGTGCCCATGTTTTATGCAAAGATGTGAGCAGCTGGCCACCAAGCCCCTGAGAGTCTGGGGCCTTTGTGTTCCAGAGCCTCTTCTCTGCCTTCTTTTCCTCCCCTCCTGGCTTCCAGGCTGTGTGATCCTTTCTCCACCACTCCCCTGCATCAGCATCTGCTGGATGTGCTGTGTGCTATTCACATGCCAGGCATCCACGCTGAGAAATGTTGAACTCTAATAAAGAGTGGTTGGTAAACACAGGGAGTGGTGTCAGACAAGGTCTGGTACTTAGTAGGTCCTCTCTGCTGAGCTTTTGCTCAGGTCTTCCAAAGAAGTCCTGTATTAGCAGGCAGAAAATCTTAAGAGGCACTCGAGCAGAGTGGATCCAATACAGGGGTGGGAGAGCAGAGTCAGTTATGAGGCTGAAGTCAGATAATGTATGCAGAATTCAAGAAGAGTGAGAGCCTCAGATATGACCTTGGACCCTGAAATCAAACTGCTTAGGTGTTTACCCAGTTCTGCAACTCACTATCTTGTAACCTTGGGCAAGGTCTCTCATGCTCTCTGTACCTTAGTTGTTTCATCAGCAAAATTGTAATAGTTCCCACATCAGGGTTGCAATAAAAATTCAAGAGGTTGACAGATATACAGAACTTTAAAAGTGCCTAGCATGTAATGTGTATATATATATATATATATCCTCAGTCTTTTACGACTCTTTGCGACCCATGGACTGTAGCTTGTCAGGCTCCTTGGTCCATGGTATTCTCCAGGCAAGAATACTGGAGTGTGTTACCATTCCCTTCTCCAGGGGTTCTTCCTGACCCAAGTATTGAAGCTGGGTCTCCTGCATTGCAGGCAGATTCTTTACTGTCTGAGCCACGAGGCAAAATAAATGTTCAATAAAAGGTAGTTAAAATAGTAATATTATTATTGTTGTTACTAGGCACATCACCACTTTACCAGCTCTTATATAATTTAATTACTTCAGTGGATCATGTGTAAACTAGTTATTGGGAAGTTGCTAAATAACACAGGGAGGTGGGCCTGGTACTCTGTGTTGACCTACAGGGTGGGATGAAGGAAGGAGAGGGAGGCTCAGGATGGAGGGGATATTTATGACTTATATGCATTGTTGTATGGCAGAAACCAACACAAAATTATAAAGCAATTTTCCACCAATTAAAGAAAAAAAGTTAATGTCAATCTAAAAAAGATTACTTCAGTGGATCTAGAATAGGTCATGAAATTGTAGACCCAGAGAAGAGAGGGAAAGTTTCAGTGCAAATTCTAGTCTTTTATACAGTTCTAGGGTAGCGTTGGGGAGATGATTCCTGGCTTTGTCTGGTTGGGCCATTTGGCAAAGATGCCCCAGTATCTCATTCATTGTGAACAATAGCAGAGATAAAGATCAAGATAAAAGGTGAAGCTAACAGGAGGCATGATGGTCCTCCTTCTGCTCTGATTACAGGGAAATTAAACCTAGAAGATAGGCTTGCTGTAGAGTTTAAATCATCCTAAAACAAAGAGACCCAAAAAAAAAAAAAAAAAAGTAGCTGAGATATTTCTGATTTGAAGTCCTCTTAAGATAAATAAAGGTTCTTTCTTGTCAGCAAGTTCAGGAAAAATAAAAGGCCACGCTTGAAGCCAGAAATCGGGTCTTTAAAAGTGAAGTAAGAGTACAATTATTGCTCCTTTAGTTGGAAATCAGCCTCTTAGAGGTGATGGACAATAGCAGGAAAACCTCTGAAATTGCCAGAGGGGGTTCGAGGGAGTTAGGCATGGAGAAATATTACTGGAGGTCTGTCTGGACTCATGGATATTTTATTCCACACCTTCCACACCTGTAGCTAACTTTTATCCCAGCATCCTTTTGCCTTGGTCCCGTTTTGGGAACTGCTGACACTCATGGTAAGAATCACTCTCATTAGTAAGGTGGGTAAGGGTGTTTACGGCATAAGCCCTGCACCGAGCCAGGGTGGATCGTAGTCGGAGTTTGGATTCTTCTTCCAAAAGAGGTGTGATTCTCGTCAGAATGGAATCTGCCTCAAATAAAAGCTTTGCAAGGCTCAGTTCAAGGATGGCCGAGGTTTGAGCTGCCTCTGATTTCATCTGACCCTTAGAGAGGAGATAGAGATGCGCCGCTGTCTCCTATTTATCATTCTCAATGGGAACTGTGCCGGCAGCCTCCATTATGCCAGGCCAAATTTAGACGAATGAAAAGGTCGACTAAGTAATTATTGATTTTATATGTGTGCATAAATTAGAGCATGGAGTCCTTTAGTCACTGCTAAAAATAAGCCTTCTATGGATCGAGTTTGGGAGGCAGAGAGTTTGTGTACCGAGGATAAAGCAATAGCTCTGGTGGTAAATCTGTACATTGAAGAACTATGTCCCTGTGGTTGTCTTGATGGTTCAAGACATATGGAAAAATCAGCCAGTGGAGCATTTTGGCTATCTGTGAGCAGACTGGACAAGGCAAACCAGCCATTCTCTCTCTTTCATCATAAAAATGATATTGGCCATAATCCTCTTAATAACAAGCTTTTCTCAAGCAGTGGTGACTTATGGATGCTATTCTGAGGAGAACTAGTCGATATACTAGTTTTCTTTTAATTATGCAGCTGCAGCAGCAAGTCATGCATGAGTTTTATGGAGCTTTGTGAATTTGCCATTGGTTCTGGGAAGCAGAGAATTTATTCATATACTTTAAAGCAATTTGCTCTGGTTAGAAGAGAGAAAACATCCTTCTCTCTTAATAATGAAGCACTGATATTTGAATAGGAAATTTCAAGAATCTAATAATCAAAGCAGCCAAGCCTGTAATTAAAACTGATGAGTATTAAGCATTTAGGTAACTCTCAGACTGTAAAGAATTTGCCTGTGAAGCAAGAGACGCGGGTTTGATCCCTGAGTAGAGAAGATCCGCTGGAGAAGGAAATGGCAACCCACTCCAGTATTCTTGCCTGGGGAATCCCACGGACAGAGGAGCCTGGCGGGCTACAGTCCATGGGATCTCAAAGAGTCAAACTCGGCTAAGCACAACAACAACAAGGTAAGTCAGTGTCATCTGCAAGATGTGTTTTCAATATCTCTTCCTTCTCTGCAGGCTTTTATAAATGTCAGTCTGCTTTAGTTGTATTTTCTCCGTTACCTCCTGGTTCTCCCTCAGAAGTATTATGAAAAAAATAATAATTTGATGAAATTAATTCATAACAAGTGCCAATGACTAACAATTTGCAGCAGTTAGTCAGTAAATAAACTTCACGATATAGCCCTGGGTTGTAGTTGGTGGAGCCAAAAGGAAGTTCAACCTTAGGTTCTAAGGAATGTTTTTAGAAAGTGGAGATATTTAGCTTGGAGAAGAGTCATCATAGGGAGGTCACAGCAGTTATTTTCAAGTATATATACATGCCTGATGTATACAAAACAGAATACATGGATACTGTGCAAATAGAAATTGGTGATGATCTACCCTGCAGGGGAGAGAGTGCATTGTTCTTGGAAATTAAACCTCAGCTTCCTCCAGACCTGCGGGCCAGGCCAGGGCAGGGTGGTGGGAAAAGCCTGGTCATGTGATAATGATGTGGCAGACCCCCATTCTTGACCCTTTGGACCTGAAGTAGGAGTATAACCCCAGGCCGAATCTCACCAAGAGCATTTCCCCAGCTGGGCTTCATTCTGCCTGCTGTTTCCCATTTCTCTTGTCTTAAGTGGTGTTTCTCAGTATTTGCTTCTACAGCAGATGGAATATTGTGACTTATCGTGGCTGCTTCCTTTGTCTAATTAGAGAAACCCCATTCCTTTTGCCAAAAGTCGATTTCAAAACAGGCATGTGTGGCACAATCCTGGCCCATGAATTTGAGGGGGAGTCTTTTAGGGTGGGATGGTAGTTCTTGGAAGGATTTTCTCTCTTCAAAGAAAGGAAGACAGAGTCTGTGTTGTTCCCCTGGATTTTGCTGTATCTGAATAGAAACTTGGAACTTCAGCAACATTCTTTTCTTGGCTTGAGATTGAAGCCAGAACCAGGATCTTGGGTTCTTCATCATGGGATTTGCATTAATCAATCAATTCTACTTCCAGACTTTCTTTTTCTGATACATTTCCTTATTTCTTTAAGGGCAACTTGTGTCAAGATCTGATACTTGCATCTGAAACCATCTTTCATGGGGAGGTTTCTTTGGCCTTTTGAAAATGATGAAAGAAAGAAAACCTGTGTTAAGGGACAAGTACAACTTTTGAATTAGACAGGTTCTCACCAAAGTGTTGTTGGCCATACATATGATTTCTAGGTAGATGATATAATTTTCTTTGTTTCTCCCTGTGGGGAAATCAGAGCATTATTCTAATGCTGATCATCCTAGCTGTGATACGTGTCTCCAATAGTTCCCTTGACGCCAGAAGTTAGAGTAGGATAAAACTGAGTCAGGGAATCCCTGGTGACTCAGAGGTAAGAGTCCACCTGCAATGCAGGAAACTTGCAGGAGATGCAGGTTCAATTCCTGGGTCGGGAAGATCCCCTGGAGAAGGGAATGGCAACTCACTCCAGTATTCTTGCCTGGGAAATCCCATGGACAGAGGATCCTGGTAGGCTATAGTCCATGGGGTTGCAGAGGGTCAGACATGACTAAGCAACTCAACAACAAAACTGAGTCAAGCAAAGCACCCAATGCAAGCGGCTCATCATGAAGACCTGGACCGTCACTTAGGGCCAAGCTCAGCTGATGCTTCTCCCACAGACATGGAGACAGAGACAGTGGCCTGTGACCTACCCTACCCCTGCCCCCAAGATCCCAGTCAGAGAATGACATTGCTGAACATCCTGAATCCCCTACCGAAATGTGAATGTCTTTGCTAAACGTTGGCTCCTAAGAATGTGAAATATCAATAAGATGATGGACCTTGCCCATTGTAACATGCTAGACACATTGAAGGTAAGGTTTTTGGGAGTGCTGGGGAGAGATGAAATTCTAGAGTTGCTCTATGATAGAGAAAACAGCCCTGATTTAAGTGAGAATGTGGAATCATTTCTCTTCTAGCTGATGATCAGGTAAAGATTTAGGAGACCCACTGTTGACAAGAGAATCGGGTGTTTTATTTGAATTAACACAGGGCTACCAGGAAGGGAGGGGGGCTCGTCTCCTGCATCAAGAATGGGTTGCAGCTCTTGGCTGCTGGTACATCTTTGTACACAGTCCACAATCCCCTTGCATCATGTTACGTGTGACATGGTGTAATGTGATGTGACTAACCTAATCAGATGTGAAGTGCACTATAGCAACATGTCAGGTTGGAAAATCTGAAAGAGAAATAGGCTTCTCTCTAAATCATGCTTGGGTTCTTTCTCTCAGCCAGAGGGCTCTGTTTTCAGAGCCCTTGAC
The DNA here is from genome assembly GCA_917880005.1 of Nanger dama. Classification (NCBI taxonomy): domain Eukaryota; kingdom Metazoa; phylum Chordata; class Mammalia; order Artiodactyla; family Bovidae; genus Nanger; species Nanger dama. The sequence goes on from CAKJTW010000090.1 coordinate 1,097,091, forward strand.
CTTCTGGTCGAGGGTTGTGTGTCAAGAGGGTTGTCTCTTTCCCGAAGGTGGTGACCCTCGGCACATGAGCTAGAGCCTCACGTATGGGCCCCCACCTGTCTTTCCATCAACCTGCCTCTCCTTTTCCCCACAACAAGGCATTCACCCCAGAGGAGTATGCTGTAGGCCGCCGACGGCTCAGAAAATGAAAGCTAGTCTAACAATTTCACAAAGGATTAGGAAAGGTATGTTTGGGCACTCATCAGGCTCCAAAGGAGGAATTTAAAGGACCCAAAGTGGTGAACAAAAGGAATGTTATTCAAGGATGTGTACAACTTTCCAAAATGATAGCTGATGTGGATATGCAAGTTTTGATGTGCCCACTTTCTTTAGAAGCTTCCTGTACATAGCCGGGTGGGTGATCTTCGTGACCCTGGCTCATTAACGAGGATGGGTTACAGGAAAGGGCTCTCTGTGGCTTGGTCTAGTGGAGACGTCCAGTCTCGCACTCTCCTGCCCCAGGTGGGTGCTAGGATAGGTCCTCTCTCCTCTTTCTCTCTCCCTTTCTCTCTTCCATCTCCTCTCCCCACCCCCCACTTTCCTCTCCCACACATTTAAATTTCTGAGACCTCTGTAAGAGTTTACGAATCAAGGTGAAGCTTCGAAGCAACAGCAGAGGCAATTCTGTCCCATACCGTGTCTTGATCAGGGGTCTATGGAGTCCGATGTGCAAACACCAACAGCGGGGCTGCTCTGCACGAAGCCAGTGCAAGAATGGTCCCCAGGCCCAGCTTCTCCCCTTCAGTCTGCAAAGCACTGCCTTAGATACAGGACCGAGACCCCAGCAGTTCAATGGTGAAGAGCATTTAACTCTTCCATGGTGCAGTTAAGGAAATGAGCCCAGAGAAGAGCAGGCACACCCTGAGATCACTGAGTGGAGCTGGGAAGGGAACTTGGAGTTCTGGTTCCCCCCTGGTTCAGCCCTGAGGGCTCTGTGCCCTGGAGACGTGAGCTCTTGTTCACCTCCTGGGCAGATCAGGAGGTAGGAGAGTAAAGCCCGTTCCTTCAAGGAGCCATCTCCTTCCTTGCCCCCTTCCCCATACTTACATCCTCTTCTCCAGAGGGCACAGGGCCCTGATGGAGGTGCCTTGAAAGGTACCATGTACTGATGGCTTTCTGCGGAACCACGAACCAACTGAAGTTTGGCCATCACTCCCACTGACCTTTCATTGCTTCTCTTCCGTGCTCTTTGCACCGGACACTGCCTGCCTCCCAAGCCACTTCCTTGGCCGGGCTGACTCCACTCCGTTAGCAGCCCCCTCTGGTCTTAGCCCTGGCCTGCCCTTCCCTTGGCCTCCCCTCCCCTCCGCTAAACTTCCCCTTCCCCATGCACCAGGTTACTGGACCCTGCCCTTTGCTCAGTGATAGCTGGCTAATATGAGAAACTAATCTGTTTTAATGTGTCACCACTTGCTAGCCACTGCTAGCAACTTAATGAGATTTTGAGTTTTACATGTCTCATCCAGGTCCTCTATTCAATTATAAACTCGGTGAGGGGGAAGCGCCATTTGCTATGGAATAATGCTGGACTAAGAGCTCCCTGTACTGATGCCCTGGGATGAGTGAAAGGGATGGGGAGGTAGCGGCTGGGCCCGACTGAAGCAAAGATAAACAAACTCTAGGACAGAGTTGTTTTTCAGGCAATGCCAGTAAGAGAGGTTGGCAAGAGAAACTGGCAAGTCCCTCCTAAAAATGGAGTTTTAAAATAGCCATAGAGGATAAATTAACTCACCCAAGCCTTCAAGAAAGTTTGCTTTAACTAAAACAGCAGCAATGACAAAAACCGTAACACAGCAAATCAACTACTTAGGCCTAAAGCTGGTCCTGGGATCAAAAATTTCCGTGGGACCCCCAGATTCTTCTGGGAAGAAGTTTGCCTTTAAAAGTCCAAAGCAAAAATGCACACAAAATACATGTGTTATTAAAGCCCTCGGGTGCTGTGGACACACATTAGCTGCAGGCTTGGCAAACGCGACTTCCTGCCGAGTGAAATGCAAGAACACGGAGGGTCTGGCGCGGCGCTGTCTAGGAGAGCTTTCTGTGATGGAAAGTCACAGAGTGGTAACAGGGTGGTTTCTACTCTGCCCTGTTCACGACAATAGCCTTTAGTCACAGGTGACCCTTGAGCCCTTGAATGTGACTGGTGCGACCGAGGGCCTGAATTTGTTACTTTCATTCAACTTTACTTCATAAAGTAACAAAACTTCATATTCACCTTTGATTGCCACATGTTAAAGAACCTTGCTACTTGAAATGTGGTCTGTGGACAAGGAATACATTCTGTGTGGGCTGTGGACTAAGAATACGTGTTGGCATCTCTTGAAATCTTATTACATATGCCGAATCTCAGGCCTCACCTAAGACCTACTGATTCTGCATTTTTATGAGCTTCCTGGGTGAACCTCATGCATATTAAATTTTGAGATGCATCCCTCTGGATTCATGGTTCTCAGCCCTGTTAGAATCACCTGGAGAATTAAACTCACCTGAAAGATTTTCAAACCATTCTGATGCCCGGACTCCACCATGTGCCAATTCAATCAGAAACGCTGGCAGGAAAGTCTAGTCATTAGATTTACCAATGCCCACACATCAATCTGAGAAGGAACCCTCCCTAGAATTTTTTTTTAACTTTTTATTTTATATTGGGTTATAGCCAATCCACCTGCAATGCCGGAGACCTGGGTTTGATCCCTGGGTTGGAAAGATTTCCTGGAGAAGGGAAAGTATACCGACTCCAATATTCTGGCCTGGAGAATTCCATGGACTGTATAGTCCATGGGGTCACAAAGAGTTGGACATGACCGAGTGACTTTCACTTGACTCCATAGCCAATTAACAATATTGTGATAGTTGTAGGTGAACAGCAAAGGGACCCAGCCATACACATTCATGTATCCATGCTCCCTCAGACTCCCCTCCTGTCCAGGCTGCCACGTAATACTGAGACGATTTCCCTGTGCTATACAGTAGGTCCTTGTTGGTTATTGGTTTTAAATATAGCACTGTGTGCATGTCCACTCCAACTGCCTAGCTATCTCTCCCCCGCGTGCCACTCCATTCTTCCTCCCCGGCAGTCATAAACTCGTTCTCTAAATCTGTGAGTCTGGTTCTGTTTTGTAAGTTCATTTGTATTGTTCCCTCTTTTAAACTCCACATATAGGGGATGTCATATGCTATTTCTCCTTCTCTGACTTCCTTCACTCAGTGTGACATGCTCTAGGGCCATCCGTGCTGCTGCAGATGGCATCATTTCATTCTTTTAATTCTCCCTAGGTGGTTCAGTGGTGGAGAATCTGCCTATAAATGCAGGAGTTGTGAGTTCAATCCTTGGGTTTCGAAGATCCCTGGCGAAGGAAATGGCAACCCACTCTTAGGAGAATTCCATGGACGGAGGAGCCATGGGGTTGCAAAGAGTCAGACATAACTGAGTGACTAAACAACAACAACACATCCTTCCTAGAATTTGTGTAAGGAGTTTACAAAGGTTGCAGTAAAGGTGCAATGAGAAGGAACCCAGTGGCACTTAAACATGTGGACAGCTTTACCTGAAAGAGCCAGAGCGTGCAGCTGTCAGATGGAAGTAGTCTCTTAACCCAGGAGACCTGTTGTTGGTTTGGTCCAAGCCTCTGTGATACTAGCACCCAGGTAGCTGGGGAAAGTTGTCTCTTACAGGAACCTAGGACTCTTAGGTCAAGGTGAAGTTGATCTACAATTCCTAGCAAAATAGAAAAGGGGGATTTGAAGCGACTATAGACAGATTGCCAGCTCCAGCCCTTAAAATAATTCATGTTACCATAGGAGAAATGAATTTCCACACAAAAGATGCACTAGGACCTGTGATCCAAGGTGAATTATGAATTCCTCAGACACCTAAGACACTCATTAACTAAGAAATACTTCTAGGCTGAGCAAGTAGAAGAGCCCTCTTGCTGGTGACCTGAAGACCCCAGTGAGAAATGCTGTCTAGGGCTGTGCCTTTTTTTCTGAGCAGACTTGGAACACACCTTCTCCTTCCCAGCTTCACTATCCAAGCTTAGTGAGCTTCAGAACACCATTCAGGAAATGTTCTGGGCTCATCTCTCAATGCACTCTATTTAGAAAAATAGGAACTAGTGTAATCAACTCATTGAATAAGGAAGGCTCATGGGGAATAATCAGGAAATCATTTACTATTATTTCTCACAGAAGCTTTTCAATTTGTATTTATTAACCCATTCATTGAATAAATATTATTGAATGCTTACTAGGTGCTTGGCATTATTCTAGGAACTGGAGGTACAGTAGTGATCAGCAGGTATTCCCTGCAAGAAAAGAAGTTCTTTAGCAGAAGGAAAATGATACCCATTGGAAGCATGGATCTCTATACAAAGAGAAGAACGTCAGAGGAGAATGAATGAGATTAAAGTATGTAACTCTGTGTGTGTGTGTGTGTGTGTGTGTGTGTGTGTGTGTATTTGAACTCAACTATATGACCTTGGGGCTTCCCTTGTGTCTCAGATGGTAAAGAATCTACTTGCAATGCAGGAGACCTGGATTTGATCCCTGGGTTGGGAAGATCCCATGGAGAAGGAAATGGATACCTTCTCCAGTATTCTTATCTGGAGAATCCCATGGACACGGGAGCTGGACAGGCTACAGTCCATGGAGTTGCAAAGAGTCAAACACGAACTAATTACACAAACCCACACAGACATATACATACACAACTTTTGAAGGCAGAGAAGATCTGTCCCCCACCTCTGGTTTCACCACATGCTCTATAAATACTGACTGAAGAGGAGGAAGGGAAAATGTTTGCCAGAGATTTGAGTTCTTAAAAAACGTGGCACCATTAAGTACCAGCTCTGATTGATTCAGTGTAGTTGCGTCTGGAGTTCTGCAAGGGCGCCCACTTGTGAGTCCAAAATATAATCAACTGATATAGTCATTTTGCATCCTGAAACCAGAATTCTGAAGCAAAGCCCCTGGATATACAAGTGATGAATATTTAGACTTGAATTTTATTTTATTTTTTACTATAGGCAATGAGGAGAAAATCCTTTGCACAGTTGGGTGTATTGCTACATTTTTACGTGTCCCCAGAGCATCGTTGATTCTGAGGATATGCTAGTAACCACTAACTCTTTTCAGAACTTGCCATTCAGTTCACTTTTATTATTTGCTTTTCTCTGAACCAAAGGTCAGACTTGTGACCTGTGCCCTGCATCGCCTATACGGGAAAAGATCGAGACCAGCAGAGCCCTGATCTGGATCTCGCCGGCACTTCGCCAAAGCAGTGGGGAAGCCAGACCTTCCCCTCCTCATAGGCACTCTGGGCTCTGTGCATCTGAGCACGCCATGTGCTCTGTCTCACCCAGAGCTCTTATGTTTAAGTCCATCTATTACATTCTTGCTCAGGCTCTCCCCAAATGCTCTCCTATTCCACCAAACAATGTCTTACTGAAGATAAAAGATATAGATGTGGTGTGAAAAAAGGAGGGACCTGGGTTTTTTTTTCTTCCCGAAGGCCTTATTTATGGGTTTCAGATGGTGGCAGGGATGTTTATATGAACCTTACCCAAACTGCTCGAACCTCCTGGGTCTGCAAATATCAGCCTGCAAATTTCATGAGAACAGAACTTTTTTTTTTCCAAGATGGGGTGAGGGGGCAGGCAGCCGGTGAGGGGGGTCGTTGACTAAGATTTCCTGTACCTCCTGTTTTAGAGCTGCTGGATGTGAGACAAAAACTGTATTTCAGGATTTCAGTACCGGGTCCCAGCTGGAATCTGGACCCACAGATGTATACAAAGAAGGGGACACGTGTGCACACAGTCTCACTCACACACACACACAAATACTCACAAAGGGGCATTGTACAAACTCCCAAAATTAGTTTATTTTAAGCACACACAATACTTTTCAATTAAAAAAGATGAAGTCAAATTTCAAAACATTTCATAAAGGCCTTTCAAAGTTTCGAGACAGAAGAGAACAATCTGATTTGAGGGAAAAGATTTTGTTCCTTATTATTTAATACAGATTGACCCAATCATGTGAGAGAAAAGAAATAACCCACAGCATGCAAATGTATCCCATTAAAGCCAGGCGCAGTGGTGGCACGATACAGCGCCTTCAGCACCTTCTGTCTTTGTCCACGTCTTCTCCTCCACTTGCTGAAATAAATTGTTCTCTCGGGGATCAGGGGCGTTCCCACCGCGATGTGACAGGCGCTCCTCCTATGGGCCAAGGTGAGCAGAGGCAGCTGCGTTCTGCGTGGAGGATGCTGCTCCCCTGGATTCAGTGTGTGCATAGAGTTTGGAAAGGGGCACAGGAAGAGAAAGGCATTGGTGCTGGGGCAGATACAGAGTCTTGAATTAAGAGATGTATCTGTTAGCCTTCAAGTCGTTGGGCCGTCAGAGGCTGAGTGTAACGATGTGACTCTGATATCATGCAGGTTACTGCCCGGGGCAGAGCAGCGCCCCAGACATGTGCATCTTCGCAAGGGCTGGCCTTTGTGCAGACAATGAGCCAGCAGGTCATTAATGAGCGGCACAAACAGGAGGGGCCCATGGAACATGGAGACGGCGTGCATGAAAACGAGAGTCAGACTTTCCAGTCACCACTTTCAGTTGGCAGAGCTCTGATTGGAACCATGTGACAATTTTAGGCGATGTACCATAGGCAGCCAATTTATTACATATGGCAATATGATTAATGGTATCAAATGCCTTTTTTTGGTAACATCCAAGAACACTCCACTAGCCAACTGCTTGGAGTCCAAGGTAGTGAAAATCTGTTCCATGAATTTAAAGTCAGGCAGATGAGGTGAAATGAGAGAGGGCCAGGCGCCAAGGCAATGATTACAAAGTAAGTTTTTTTTTTTTTTTTTTTTTAAAGCAGATTGCTTTAAATCTGGTCTTGAACAAATCCCATCCAGTCCCCCACCTACCCCTACCTATTTTCTCTTTTCCTTTCCCCCTCTTGTTTCTTGATGTGAACGCCCTAATAGCTACAGTCTGGAAGACATTTCTGAAGCCAGGCTGAGTTCCACTTGCCAGAGCCTCTTCCAGACCCGGGCGAATCCATACTTGATCATGGACTGGATCTTTCCTTGGGATCCTGGGATGGGGTGGCTGCAAAGACCAGCAGATGGAGTGGGTTGGGGAATTGGCCTGTCATTGGCAGAACTGGTCCAGCCTCGTCCCACTTCCCTGAGTGACTGGGAGCCCTCTGTACTTTCTTTCTTTCTTCTGTTCCCCTGGGCTTTGGATACCATCGTGATGACTGAGAAGAAGCCTCTGGGAGAGATTCACAGAGGAAGTGAGCTGTGAGGGGTTTATCACTTGGAATTTGCAGAATGAGGATAAAGAGTGGGAAAGACTGTTGGGAGGCAGACAGGGTCTCCAGATATAACTTGTTCCCCAGAATGTCCCCATACAATGTGGTGCATTTGCTGAGTTGCTTTGTTGTGTCCAACTCTGCAACCCCATGGACTGTAGCCCACCAGGCTCCTCTGTCCATGGGATTCTCCAGGCAAGAATACTGGAGTGGGCTGTCATGCCCTCCTTCAGGGAATCTTCCTGACCCAGGGATCGAACCCACATCTCTTATGTCTCCCACATTAGCAGGTGAGTTCTTTACCACTGGTGCCACCTGGGAAGGAAGAGGTGCTTGCTGCAAATCTGTTAAGTGAATGAGTGCAGCATCACCAGCTGCCAGTGGACAGTTGTTCACTGTATCCAGATTGTGAGTCACTGCCCTTTGAGAAGTTTTGTATAAAAAGACCAACACATTTTTGACAAAAATTCTGGGCATTCTGATAGGTGGGATATAATTTATAATCTATAAAACTTGCTTTTATTTTCATGGGCTACAAATTGGTAGTGTGTGATTATTTCTGACAGAGCAGAGTGATTCCTAATCTTGTGGTTTGTGTATGATTCCCCCCGTCCCCCCTTTTTTTGGTAAAAACTGAATCTGGACAGTTCTATTACTCAGGACCCAAGTTTCAATCCATCATTTCCTTGTGCTCTTTAGACCTAGTCTGAGCATCCTGCATTGTGCCTCTGCAGAGGTTTTTTTTTTTTTTTTTTTTCCTGCAATAACAAAACTTAACATGAAAAGTATACAGAAGTCAGGTGACTCTGATTCAGGCAGAGGAATAGACATGTGTTCAGAAGGAGGCAGAGGATCATGAGAGAGAGACTGAGTTATAGTAGATGGTAACGAGGCAATTGGGCTTCCCTGGTGGCTCAATGGTAATGAATCTGCCTGCCAACCCAGAAGATGCAGGTTCAGTCTCTGGGTCAGGGAGAGCCCCTGGGGAAGGAAATGGCAACCCACTCCAGTATTCTTGCCTGGAGAATCCCATGGACAGAGGAGCCTGGTGGGCTATGGTCCACGGGGTCAGACACGACTTAGCAGCTAAACAACAACAACAGCAAACTAGGCATTCGCATAGCAGTGCCACCCTGGGAGACTGAGTTGTAGCCTGCAACCCAGATGCTTTTCTTCAGCTTTCTCCATTAGAGTTGTTTGAGCCATTCCAGCATGCTATGTGAAGGCTAAGAGATAGACAGAGGTTGACTATGTTCTAGAAACTTCCTCCTTGAACACCACTGCCTCTTCACTGAAAGTGAAACAAAAACCGTACTTAATACCAATCCCACCCCTTCCTCTCATATTTAAAATGAATCCCAGGCAATTAATTCACTCCTCTGATCCACAATTATTTCTCTCCAGTGAACTGTGCTCACTTTTAAATCAAAATTTGCGTTTGCTCTGTTTTCTTTGAAGGCCAAAACAGAGCGGGCTGTGCAGTGGCTGGAATGAACGAATCAGTCTGTGGGTTATGCTGGGCAGACAGTTGTTTTGCTTTGTAGTTCTGTACTGCCAGATAGAATCACACCACAGTATACCATTGGGCTTCCCTGGTGGCTCAGATGTTAAGGAGTCCACTTGCGATGCAGGAGACCCGGGTTCAGTCCCTGGGTCGGGAAGATCCTCTGGAGAAGGGAACAGCAACCCACTCCAGTATTCTTGCCTAGAGAATCTCATGGACAGAGGAGCCTGGTGGGCTACAGTCCATGGAGTCACAAACAGTCAGACACAACTGAGTGACTAACACTTTCTTTCAGTTTTTCATACCATTGTATTCATGTCTTGTTGCTGCTGTAATAAATGGCCACAAACGTAGTGCCTCAAAACAGCACACATGGATTCCCTCTCAGTTCTCTAGATCGGAAGTCTGAAATGGGTTTCACGTGGCTGACACTGAGATGTCCTCAGGGATGCCTTCCTTTGGGGGCTCCTGGGGAGAATCTGGACTCTCGCCTCTTCTGGCTTCTGGAGGCTGCCCACAGTCCTTGGTTGGTGGCTCCTTCCTCCATTTTCAAAGCCAGCAGTGCAGAGCTCAGAGCAGAGAAATTCTTGATCACATCCCCTTGCAGACGCTGACCCTCCTCTTTCCCTCTTCTAAGGACCCTTGTGATTTCATTGGGTCCCTTCAGATAATCAGGATAATCTCCCCATTGCAGACTCCTCACTTGAACTGCATATGCAGAATTGTTTTGCCTTGTGAAGTGACATGTTCACAGGCTCCAGGGATTAGGATGTGGGCATTTGGGGGAGCCATCATGCTGCCCACGACAACCATTGTGATGTATGAAAGACAAGAGAAACAAATAACCAGAAAACCGTACAGTGGGGTCATGATGGAAAACAGAGAAGAATCAGTGCATCTCTGCTCAGTGTATCTCCTGGGTGGACGTCCTCCCTATCCCTTGCTCCCTGGCTCTCAGGTCTTGCCTATAGACCTGAGGTTGACCTCAGGTCATGACATAGACTCTGCCTGTGTCATCCGTAGCTTAACTGGAAGGAGGACCCTGTAGAAAAAGACTAGTTCTGAGTGCATACTCGGAGCGATGCCATCACTTATTTGCTTCCCGCATGGGAAGGGTGCGGTTTATTATCTCCATGCAATGACAAAATGAAAGCCTAGAGAAGTTAAGTTGCTTGCCCAAGTCACACAGCTAGTAAGCCATAGAATAAACCAAGACTTGGCTCTATGCGATTCCACCGTCCTCATGCTTGGCTGCAGTTTTCTACCTCTTATGTCAAAAGTGGGGGAAAAAACTGAAGAGGGTAGAAGGAAAGGTCAGAGAATTTATTTTTTTCTGCCCCTCCCTCCCCCTTAAATCTAAATCAGTCCTGGAGAAAGACACCATCTACAGCCCTGCCTCTTGATCTTGTGCTTACCATAAGCGCCTCATTCTTCTTCACGTTATTTCTTTGCTTTCTATTGCTATTCACTACTGGATCCCTAGTTGAGGTGTAACTGGGCCTGAATGGCCTATTCTCTGTGTCTTCTTGGGGCCTAATTCTTATCCAGCAGTGTCTCAGGGACTGGAGAGACTCTAGCTGTCCAGTGGTGACGGCTATGCCATTACTGTCTCTTTTTCTTAATAACTGAAGCCAAAAATCAATAAGATTTCCCAGTTAGCAAAAGCCTAACAATGCATTAATTGATATATTCAGGATATTGTTTTTGGACCCTAACTATGCTAATACAGTTACAAGATTACAAGTTGAAATGAAAAGAAATTTTAATATATAAGGAGAGAAATTATGAGATGAGAAATAGGAAATTAAACTAAAATAGTAATACTGCTACAGACTAAAATTGCCAGAAAACAAAAAGTACTTTCAGCTAACATCTAGATAGAGGGAAGAATGATTTTCTGTGGAGCTTACCGAGTTTTTATGCACATTGTTCTGCAGTCCAGAGGAATTCTAATCTTTAAAGGATTCTAAATCCAAGAGAGGGGACTTGTTGAGTAATGCAGCCCATCCACTAGTCGAAGTTTGCCTCCATAAAGCAGTCACAGCTTATAGAGAGTAATAGAATTGACAGATGTCAGGCGCTGGTGAGGGAATGTAATCGTTGCCAAACCTTCCTGAAAGGAACTTTTGCTACAAGTGTTGAGTACAAGCTATTCAAGATGTAAAATCTGCACATATCCCCGGAGTGGTACTGGCCACCTCGGGCCCCATGACACTTTCCAAGGCTGGAAGAAAGCATTCTTTTGCCTAATTATTAAAAAGATAAATATTCATTGATATTAACAGTAATAATAATACAACCTCTAAAACAAAAGGCTCATACTTAGAGCATTGTTGTTTTTTTAAGTTGCTAAGTCGTGTCTGACTCTTTTGTGACCCCATAGACTGTAGCCCGGAACTTCCCTAAAGCTCAGATGGTAAAGAATCTGCCTGCAATGCAGGAGACCTGGGTTTGATCCCTGGGTCAGGAAGATCCCCTGGAGAAGGAAATGGCAACCGACTCCAGTATTCTTGCCTGGAGAATCCCATGGACAGAGGAACCTGGAGGGCTACAGTCATTGGGGTCACAAAGAGTCAGACACGACTGAACGCCTAACACATTCACGCACTGTAGCCCGCCATGTTCCTCTGTCCATGGGATTTCCCAGGCAAGAATGCTGGAGTGGGTTGCCAGTTCCGTCTTCAGGGGATCTTCGCGACCTAGCGGTTGAACCAAGTCTCCTGCATTGGCAGGCAGGTTCTTTACCACTGAGCCACCAGGGAAGCCCATAATTATAGCATATTTAGATCAAAATCGTGACCTAGGGCAAAATGCTGGTTCTTAATATGATAGATTGCAAATATTTTGTAAACCTAAAATATTACAGGTGTGTATATATATATATAAACACACACACACACACTCACACATATAAAATGAACATATGCATATTGAATCCTGATTGGGAAATTTGATCCATTTCTAAAGGCCTATCTTGTGTGCAGATAAAGCATACAAAAGTTCTATAACCTTGGAATGTGTTTTTATCATTAAAAAAAAAATGCAGTTGCCCTTGTGTTTATCATTAGTATTGTCTGGAACATTTGGGATAAAAAGATTTAAGTTTTCCATAGCTTTTTCTCTTTTGTCTGTCCCAAATCCCAGCGGAGTCGTGAAAAGATAGCTTCCTGTCTCTCTGATTTATCGGAAACCTCCCCCTCCTCTATGGGGGCTGTGATTCAGTGATTCTTCTCCTTGGTACCTCGATGGAACACACAGAGTTGTAACTCTGTCTGAAACTTGCTTTTGGAAAAGCTCAGAGTAAGGGAGGCAGAATGTGGCTCATTTCAACTTTCACGCTTGCCAGGTTTTCTGCCCCTTTCACTATTCACTAACTAAAGTCATTTTTGTAAATGCAAACCAGTAAATAGAAATAAACATGGCTAATTAACTCTGGAGAAGGAAATGGCAGCCCACTCCAGTATTCTTGCCTGGAGAATCCCATGGACAGAGGAGCCTGGTGGGATACAGTCCATGGGGTCACAAAGAGTCAGACGCGACTGAGCGACTTCACTTTCACTTTCAGTTTTCACTTTCAACAATTAACTAACGAGCAGATATTTGGGAAGGTGAAATCTTTTTTTTTTCTTTTGGTCGTGTTTAGTGTCGTGCATGATCTTAGTTCCCCGACCAAGGACCAACCTCATTGCCCCTGCAGTGGAAGCGTGGAGTCTTAACCACTGGTCCGCCAGGAAAGTTCCTGGACAGATGAAATTTATAGGGCAACATTTCCTCTAAGTGAAGTTTCCTATATAGTATTCTCCGAATGTTAGTAATTCTCAAACTTGAGCATGTATCCGAATGACCCACAAGGCGTGTGGGAATGCAGGTTTCTGGGGCTCACTCCTAGAGCTTCTCGGGGTCTGGGGTAGAACCGAGCATTTGCTTCTCTAGCAAGCTCTCCAATAAGATGCTGATGCTGCTGTTCTGAGGACCCCACTTGTAAACCACTGCTCTATACCACCAGTGGGGAAGCTTATTTTTAGAATATTTATTTAGAAATTTAATGACAAAATGGGTAAAAAAAAGTGCAGTAAAATAAAAAAATTTCAGTACATATTATGTGTTAGGAACTGTTTTGTGTAGTTTATATATATTTCCTCACTGAGTTGTCAAATCCTTGTTGGTGTTTTTATCACCTCCATTGCACAGATGGAAAAAGAGAGGCTGCTCCAAATTCTCTGACTTGGCCGAGGTCATCCAACTGGAGGTGAAGGGCTGGGAGGTGGGCTCCATTTCTCAGACTCCAAGCTGGCATCCTTATGGCCTCGAAACCCTCTTGTTTAAAACTCTGAGAATGTATTTCTGAAGAAATAAAACTCTCATCCCCAGTAAGGAGACTCTTTGCCGAGGTCACAGGGTCTCAGAAGGAAGCTACGTAGAAATGCAAGGGCAGAAAGGGAGAGTTTTGGCTGGTGCCTGCCTCCCTGAGTGGGCTCACTCCGGAGTAGCATTTCCATAACAAAGGCAAGTTCTCCTCCTGGAGAAGAGCGGGTGAGAGTTGCAAGTGTTTGCCTCTGATGTGATCCACATTTAATGCTTATCTGGGTAAGAGGGAATTTGATTAGAGCAAATACAAAGCTCAATTCAGAGAACAAAACCACTAATTCAAAGGTGGTTTTCCTACGGATGTAAAATACTTCAAGCTTGTTTAAAGGACTGAAGAGAATTCCACCGAGGAGTGGCTTATATTGTGTCTGATTTCTCAGACTGGAGCAGTGCCAAGGGGGCTGCTTGGGGGTTTGGCTGTTCACCCGGCCGGTAGGCACCTTCTAGCCCCAAGGGGACACAGGCTCAGGCTGGGGACAGGGAGGCTGTTCAGCTTGCCGACCGGCTTCCATCCCCCTGGCTCACCAAGGAAGCTTTTCTCTGCATCTTGTGGCTTCCCAGCCTGGAAGCATCCGAGCACTGCAGTGCCCTGATATGTTTGTTTTCCTTTTGGCTAATTTTATCAAGGTCTGAGGTCATTATTAGCCAGATCACAAAAGTAAGCGCTCATTAATATGTATCAGCTCCAAACCCTATGATTTCATCTGCTAATTTGATCTTGTTTTTCCTTGTTTATGGCAATTAAATCAGACCTTGATAAATCTGAAAATGAAAAAAAGGAGCCACCAGCAAGCACAGATATTATGATCACTCATTAGAAAGCCAAGCAGACTCTCTGATAAATCGTGCCAGGGTTTTTAAGGAATAGATGATTACCTGCTTAAACAGCATGGAAGCTACCAGTAAAATGCAGCAAAATGATTAAAGAAAAAAAAAGAGAGAGAGAGAGAGAACACCCCCATTACATCCAAGTGTAACAGATGGACAGTTGTACTTTGGGGAATGTTTTCCGAGTCTGTTTCCTCCCCTTCAAGCTAGGGAGGGCAGAAGCCACGGGCCCTCCTGGGCACAGTGAGAAGGCGGTTTCCTTCCCCACTCCCCCCTGCTGCCCACAGCTCCCCCCGCCCCAGTCCTCCCAGGACTGCAGGAGACTGGCTCAGCGGCCTCAAGGCCTCCCTCCAGATTGTGCCCTGAAGAGAGGTGCTGAGATGGGATGATAGGTGGGGTAGGTGTGCAGAGCGGAGTAGGGGGCATGGCAAATGGTGATGGGGACGAGACCCTGCCTGTCACAGAGGAGGCTGCTCATCAGGCCGAGGGGCATGTGGTGGGCGCTCCTCCTTCTTCCTGGCCCTCAGTGTCCTCTGTTTGGGGAGCCTCCACCTTCTACATTTCCCCCAACTCCACTACCGCTGACCCTGGGAAGCAGAGCTGTCCTGTACATTGGAGTTGAACATGCCAGACACTCGATTTCCAAATCTCGGCAGCTAGTGCATGCGCTCACATGGACACTTCCTCTTCTGGAGTCTGGGGACCTTGAAGACCCTCTGTCTGGTTTTAAGGTGCTGGGGCTCCTGGGGCCACAGAGGCCACTTTGCAGTCTTGGTGGAACTGGCTGAGGCGTCTGGGCCTGGTGGTGATAGCCAGGGTCCCTCCGGCAGAGCCCTGTGGTGGTATTTGGGCCCCAGGCAGGCTGCCCCCAACTAAGCCACAATGGCATACTGATCATTTCGAATTAAGGTTACTTAATTTCCTTCTCCAGAGGATCTTCCTGACCCAGGGATCGAACCCGGGTCTCCCACACTGCAGGCAGACACTTTAACCTCTGAGGCACCAGGGAAGCCTAAGGTTAAGAAATGCCCAACAGAGGGACCCATCCGTCTGTCTCCCGGAAAAGGAAATAAATCCCTCGTGTAAAAGTGCCCTCCCTGCATCTGGAGGTGGAAGGATAGACACCACTTACCTTCAGAAATAGGGGATTTGGAGGGAAAAACTGTATAAATGAAAATTGTGATTTCTTTAATTAACTACCGTAAGCCTAGACTTCTTTTAGATTCTTTACTAACTGAGCACCTAGAGCCTAAATTTCTTTGTCCTGTCAATTCATCACAAATTTATTCTTTCTTTGTCTAAAAAGTGTAAAAGCTGCCTTCTTTGGTCATTTCTTAAGTCCCATGTCTATGCTCAAGAATTAAATTTGTTTCTTTTTCTCCTGTTAATCTGCCCTGTGTTAATTTTTGTAATTTGTCTGGCTGCAAGCACTCAGCAGGAGTAGGACTTTGGACATTTCCCCTAAATCTGCTTCTCCAGGTGTTCTAGCAGGTCTGTGAGCTAATCAGTATCTTAAAAATAACCCTTTGTGTTTAACTGGTCCGGAGTTGCTTTCTGTTGCTTGCAGTTAAGAACTCTGATACTCAGAGGGGCAGTACGTCGCTTGTTCCGTGCGGACAGCCAGTGAAGGGGGCCCACTTCCTGGGTCCAGGGCAGTAAGCCTCAACCCACATCCAAAGGGGTTCAGATCCCCGCTTCCTGTTGCCTCAGGCTCGGTCCCTGATTGAAGGGTCTCTCCTGAGCTTTTCCAGGGAGAGCATTTTTTTTTTTTTTCCCTGGGGCAATTTTCTTTTAAATGACTTTCTCATCCCCAGATGGCAGCCCACTCCAGTATTCTTGCCTGGAGAATTCCATGGACAGAGGAGCCTGGCAGGTTTTATGGGGTCACAAAGAGTTGGACACGACTGAACAGCTAACGCTTTCACTTTCATCCCTGTATAATCATGCTATTTCTTTAAGCTCCTCCGTAGCAATCTGGCCCCATTTGCCTCTGAGGTCTCTGCAGGGACCCGCGTGCAGCCAACTTGGCACCTCGCTACCTTCTGGTCCCCTCACACCTTGGTCTGGCTTGTCCCTGTGCCTGCAGGTCTGTTTGCTTGAAGAGCATCCAGCTCCTTCTATCCTTTTGTCTTCCAGCCTTTCTTCCCATTTTCAGTCTTCCTAGTCAACCCACAAGCTGGTTAAATGGGTCTCCTAAAGGTCACTGTCTTTATTTGTAACTTCTTTCCTTTCCTTAAATTCTGGTGTCTGACCTTATCTATGGTTGCATCTATAGCCTCTCTCGTCTCCCTTTTTTTGATTCTTGACTGGATTCTCTCTGTCATTTGGCTTTCTTTGCCCTCTATAATAGAAAATTTCCCCTGATGCCTTCCAAAACTTGATTTGAAAAAATTGCCTTGCTGATTTATCTTTTCCATAGATATCTGGGTAACTGAAACCCCATCATTCCACAATTCTGATCCAAAGGTGCTTTGTAAAGTTACCAAAGAAATGATCACCCACTTTCTTATCTTGTAATTACCTGTGTTTTACTGGCATTCAGCACACTTACTATTGCAGGCTGTGCAATGCCTCACAAAGTCCCTTCAAAGTATTCCTGGGAGTTCTCAGGGGGCTTGCTCAGGGACTCATGAATAACTACTGTCAGCTACCAGGTGGCGTCCATCAGTTGTTTTCTTATCTGCTCTGGCTCCTTCATTGATAGCTGCTGCCGAGACTTCTGCCTCCTGCCAAGGAGTGTGGACCTGCCTTGTCAATGACTTCGGCAGTGGGTGATTTGCCTTAACGGGCTCTGGCACGGGGCTCTGCCACGGCTGTGCTGTGCCTTCTGCCCCCTTTAGAAGCATGGGATACCTGTTCCCTTTGCATGTATGATGCTCTCCCATGCATGGGCCTATAGGGAATTCTGATGAAAGCTTTTGGTAAAAAATAAAAAGTTCAGTTTTTATTTTCAGTCTTCCTTTCCACTAAGTCTTCACTTCTCTCTTGCAGGAATAGAAAGAAGATTTGCCATTAGGGGAAAGAGAAACCTCCTTTGTCCACGTCCCTCTTCCATCCAGAAGTCTTCAGAAGGCTAATGGCCTGGCAAGTACCTTTCCGGTGGGCTGCTCTGAGCCTGTCTAGCATGCAGAGCAGCCCAGGTGGGAATGGACACGGTTCAGGCCAGACCTCTTCCCGCATTGGTCAGGAGGTCCAAACTGGCCACAAAACTGCTGCAATTGTTTTCCCCCACACCCCATTTGAAAAGCTCTAATATCTAACTGATAAAAGCTTAGGCTTTAGAGCCTGAAGGTGCATGCTTTTCTACATTAGGTACCCTGGAGAGATGAAACCACCTAGCCCTTGCCTCCTCTTGCCCCTTCCTAGCCTCTCTGCAAAAACAGGGTCATCCTAGGCTAGAAGTCACCACCCTGTCCCTTTCTGCCACATCTCTCTGACGTCCTGGTCTTGGGGAAAGCTCTCTTAATTTTCTCATCCCACTCTGTATTTCTTCTTGTACCTCTTGTCTCATCTGTAGCCTAAAAACATTGTTATGTTATTCATTATTTAAGGTTCATCTTTCCCAGGAGGGCAAGGAGGGAGTAACTGTGCATGTTTGTTTACTGGTGTATTTTCAGTATTTAGAGCTTCGTCTGTCTGATGACACCTCATAGGAGCTCAATAAATATTTGCGTAATAGTTGCAAATAGTTGCAAAACAGTATCTGAGATGCCACAATCATGATTGCTATACTGAACAAAAAAGCCTTGTTTTAAGGAAAACAAGTGATTGTGATTCTTTTCCTTTAGATGGTTCCCTGGTGTGAGTAGAGAGAAGATCTGACTCCACGGGGATCGTTTCTCCACAACAGGATGTTATCTCAGACCTATGTACCTGTCTATCTCCAGGAGTATCACCCCCAAAGAGTTGTAGTGCTTGGTGAGACCGACTGGAGGAATACAAGCGGTGCTCTTCCCAGGCAAAATTATGAAGTTAGGGCAAGTTTATCTTCATGATGGAAAGCTTCCTAGCAATGTTATGCAAACTCCTAGCATCATCTTCAAAAATTCAAAATCCATGGAATACACTGGTCTGGAAAATGGTTCTGCAGAAGCTCTCTTTATCAGTTACTGACACATCACAACTGGAGTTATCTTACATCTTACATGCCTGGTGGCTCAGACAGTAAAGAATCCACCTGGAGTAAGGGAGACCCAGGTTCAATCCTTGGGTCAGGAAGACCCCCTGGAGGAGGGAATGGCTACCCACTCAGTGTACTTGCCTGGAGAATTCCATGGACAGAAGAGCCTGCGGGCTACAGTCCATGGAGTTGGAAAGAGTGGGACACGACTGAGTGACTAACACTACATCTCAAATGAACACACGGAAGCACGTGCTTGTGAACAGGGTTACACGTATTGTAGTTTTCTGAACTGTGTTTCTCCAAATCCCTGAAGATTTGCTCTAAACTACTACTGCTCCCTCCCAAGTGGGACTCGCCACACCTTCCTTTAGATCTGGGCTTTGGGAAACATTTATTGCTCTCAAAATGCTCATGTGCTCCTCCTTGTTTCCCCAGCCTCCTGCCATCAACTGGGGCCAGAACCTTGACTTCTAGAAGGAGTGATATTCGTCACTTTGTGTGCAAAGAACTTTAGACCTTCCAGCTCTGTCTCTCAGATGTGGAAGCCTTCTGCTGAGGTGTCAGCCTTAGGCCCTGAGCAGAGATGCCTGCTGACCCACAATGGACACACATCAGCACTGACCCACAGTGGACACACACCACCAATAACCCACAATGGACACACAACACTGCTGACCAGGATGTACACACAGAACCGCTGACCCACGATGGGCACAGGAACTGCTGACCCACGATGGACACACAGCACCGCTGACCCACGATGGACACACAGCACCGCTGACCCACAATGGACACACAGCACCGCTGACTAATGATGGACACACAGCAGCGCTGACCCAGCATGGACACACAGTGCCACTGACCCACAGTGGACACACAGCACCACTGACCCACAGGGGACACACAGCACCCCTGACCCATGATAGACACACAGCACCCCTGACGCACGGTGGACACACGGCACCCCTGACCCACGGTGGACACATGACACCCCTGACCCACGGTGGACACACAGCACCCTGACCCACGATAGACACATAGCACCCCTGACCTATAGGGGACACACAGCACCGCTGACCCACGATGAACACACAGCACCCCTGACCTATAGGGGACACATAGCGCCGCTGACCCAGGATGGACACACAGCACCCCTGACCAACAGTGGACACACAGCACCCCTGACCTATAGGGGACACACAGCACCACTGACCCAGGATGGACACACAGCACCCCTGACCAACAGGGGACACACAGCGCCACTGACTCAGGATGGACACACAGCACCCCTGACCAACAGGGGACACACAGCACCCCTGACCAACAGGGGACACACAGCACCCCTGACCTATAGGGGACACACAGCGCCACTGACCCAGGATGGACACACAGCACCCCTGACCCACGATAGACACACAGCGTCGCTGACCCATGGTGGACACACAGCACCCCCTGACCCACAGTGGACACACAGCACCGCTGACCCACGGTGGACACACAGCACCCCTGACCCATGGTGGACACACAGCACCCCTGACCCACGGTGGACACACAGCACCCCTGACCCACGGTGGACACACAGCACCCCTGACCCACGGTGGACACACAGCACCCCTGACCCACGGTGGACACACAGTGCCGGTGACCCACGGTGGACACACAGCACCCCTGACCCACAGTGGACACACAGTGCTGCTGACCCACGGTGGACACACAGCACCCCTGACCCACGGTGGACACACAGTGCCACTGACCCATGGTGGACACACAGCGCCACTGACCCAGGATGGACACACATCACTGCTGACCCAGGATGGACACACAGTGCTGCTGACCCAGGATGGACACACAGCGCCGCTGACCCATGGTGGACACACAGCCTGATGGGGGACGGTGTAGAACGTCCAACACAGAGGGCAGGCAGTCCTGCCTGACGGGGCTTGGTCCCTCTGCAGGCTGTAGTCTTGAGCCGTTGGACCTTCTGTTGTGCTGGGCCATCCTGACGGAGTTCGGGACGTCTTCTCTCTGGCTGGGCTGTCAGGGGCTTGAAAGAGGGCACAGTGTTGCCTTCTCATTGTATCCCTAGTGTCTGCACTGCACCCGCACTATCATCCTGTTACGTATCAACTTAGAAATATGCCCGATTCGTCTGTTGATGTTCAAACTCCCTTCTAGGAGGTGTTGTACTGATATCAGGTATTGTTTCCATTGACAAAGTTTAAAGCTCCAAATAATAACTGGTGGTACCAATGAGATTTGTGCCTTAAGTAGCCATATTAATTTACAAATGCTGTGGTCTTATAGGAAGCAGAGAATAAAAACCACTGATTATAGCAAATATTTTCCCTGCCTGCTCATAGTTGGTACGTGGAGACAGTTGAGAGGTGTAGCCCAAGGACTTTGAAATCAGATCACTATCTGAGCATTAAGACAATATTTCATTATAACAGATTAAAGTAGAAATGAGCAAAATCATCCAACAGAGACAGTGCCTCCCTGTCTTGGGTCTCCTGAAGTTCTTACATTATTCAGTTCAGTCAAAATTATTCAGGTCAGTCATGTCCAACTCCCTGCGACCCCATGGACTGCAGCACGCCAGGCCTCCCTGTCCATCACCAACTCCCGGAGTTTACTCAAACTTATGTCCATTGAGTTGGTGATGCCATCCAGTCATCTCATCCTCTGTCGTCTCCTTCTCCTCCCGCCTTCCGTCTTTCCCAGCATCAGGGTCTTTTCTAGTGAGTCAGTTCTTCACATCAGGTGGCCAAAGTATTGGGGTTTCAGCTTCACCATCAGTCCTTGCAATGAATATTCGGGACTGATTTCCTTTATGTTTGACTGGT
The DNA here is from genome assembly GCA_917880005.1 of Nanger dama. NCBI lineage: Eukaryota > Metazoa > Chordata > Mammalia > Artiodactyla > Bovidae > Nanger > Nanger dama. The sequence continues at coordinate 1,118,116 of CAKJTW010000090.1, forward strand.
TGGATCTCCTTGCAGTCCAAGGGACTCTCAAGAGTCTTCTCCAACACCGAAGCTCAAAAGCATCAATTCTTCAGTGCTCAGCTTTCTTTATAGTCCAACTCTCACATCCATACATGACTACTGGAAAACCCATAGCTTTGACTAGATGGACCTTACTTGTCACTAAACCATCAGCTGGAGTTGTTTGTACTTTTGAGATTTAACTAAAGTTGCCACAAATCCCTTCTCCCATGCCCTGTGTTAAGTGCACAGCTTGCTTACCGTTTCTGTAAGTGACCAGGAGCCCGAGTTCTCATGGTCACTATGGTTCTGGGCTTCTGCGCCTTCCCTCGTCGTATCTCCAGTCTGGGGCTCAGCCCTTCCCTCACATTCTTTCCTGTCATAGCTTATCACAGGATATTGGTTATAGCTCCTGCTCTGTAGAGCAGGACCTTGTTGACAGTGTGTATCCGCTGATCGCAAATTCCCGTTCGTTCCCTCTCCCACCTCTCCTTCCTTCGCAGCCATAAGTCTGTTCTCTGTCTTTGAGTCTTGCTTCTGTTTCTTAGATATGTTCACGTGTGTTGTGTTTTAGGTTCCACATGTAAGTGATATCATATGGTATCTGTCTTTCTCTTTCTGACATACTTCGCTTAGTATGATAATCTCTAGGTTCATCCATAATGTTGCATAGTCATTATTTGGAAGAACTGACTCAGATTTGAGGAGAATTGGTTCTTGGTTAGTGTCCAGCAGTATTTGCTCCTTGTATAGGAAGATCGTACTGTTGGTTTGCCAGCGGCAGCCCTTGTTTTAGCATCAGATGGTATCTCTTTAAGTGCTCACAAGGGTGCTGGTGTGGATGATAAATCACAAGGTCACCCTATCTCTCTGTGGTCTTTAGCAAGTCATTTGCTTTAGCAACCTGTTACTACACAAATCATTGATAGACTCTCACAGAGTGTGGCAACCTTTTGAAAATGACAGTTCTACCAGTTTTATAAAAGTTGACAACATAGTGGCGGCCTACAACTAAGGGTGTATATCAAACATAGATTCAGAGAACTAGAGAATTTCCTAGCTCCCATTAAATATAATTTAATTCAGTGATTTTGGGGGTCTTTGAGTCTTTGAAAAGCTGTTAAAAACTGTGGATCTTCTCTCAGGAAAATGAACACCAGCACACACACAGAAGATTTTATATCTCATTTCAGGATACCCACAAACCTACTGAAGCTCATCAGAGGGACCTTATTAATAATTTTGGGTCTGCGAACATGCTCAGTTGTGTCCGACTCTCTGTAACCCCATGGACTGTAGCCTAACAGGCTCCTCTGTCCATGGGACTTCCCAGGCAAGAATACCAGAGTGGGGTGCTGTTTCCTACTCTAAACTTTAGCTCTAATTCATGTTAAAAGGATTTTGAGATTCAGAGAGGTTAAAGACATGTCAAAAAAAAAGCAGAATAGGTTAAAAGGAGAAATACACTTAGGATCCCTGGATTTCTATCCAGCACTTTTGTTTCACATCTCCCTTATGTTGCTAAGACTGTTTTATTAGTAAGAAGTTAAAGCCATAGAAGATATTTTTGAGTGGGATTGTGATTAAAAACTTGGAATATTCTATTTCTTTAAAAGCAAAGCGTGAGTTGGCTTTGTTCTCAGTGACTGCTACTCAGATCCTTTGTGGATTTCTCATTAACATTTATGCTGTAATACCTGCTGGTGAGCCATTTTTTGCTGAATGGACACTGGAAAAACTGTCCCTGCTTACTTTGCTGCTACTTTTATGTCTGCCTCTCACTCAGGCCCCCAGCATTCTTGCTCTGGTGTATCCTTTCAGCCTTGCTCTTGCTTGCCTTCATTTCCTTTGCCTAAATAGTCCTACTGATCCATTAAGATGTTTGCAGTGATACATTCACTTTACCTTCATAGCCTTCTCTCCCTTAGCCGAGGTTGCAGCTCTTTCCTTTTGCCTCCATAATGCTTAAGGAGATTTCTGTTGTGACAAGGGATGTATTGCATTGACTGCTTTATTTATCTCTCTTTCCTACCTCATAACCCAACAAACAGATTGTGAGTTTTGTGAGGGCCAGGACAGCATCTGATGCATGTTTGCAAACAGGCGGCTAGGCCAGTGCTTAGCATATAGAACATCTTCCAAGTGTGTGTTGAATGGCATAAACAAATTCTCATATTTTCTTACATCTCAGTTTATCATATAAAATCCAAGTAGGGAATAGGACACATTCTCCTTGCTTTCACAGAGCTTACTATTTATTGCTTTAGTTTTTCTTCTGTTTTACAGGTCAGAGTAGCATGTTACAGTCCTGATGTTTTTTCTTCTCTTTCTTCAGGATTAAATCATTAAAAAAAAAGAAACTCTCATTCATTAGCCTCATCTGCAGTGCTTACAGTCACAGTTTTGGAGGAAATAAATATTGGTGGATAAATTGCTGTGTGTCCCAGAGGAGAAACACATGAGCTCCTTGCCAGGTTTCTATGGCCTGGGGCATCATAAAAAATCTTTTTCTTTCCCAGGTATCTGTGTCAAAAAGAGTTTGCCAAGGAACCAAGATCTTCATCTATTTATGGTTTTACAGCCGATGAAAAATGCAGGATCATTAGGAACTAATTACTGGTTTCATGGCAATATTTATCACAAAAGCTAATTTGATGTTCCAGAAGTCACTTTGGGGGCTAGCTGAGTCTATTACTAAGAAGTTTTATAAAGCTTTTCTTTTTTAAAAGTTATACAACTACTTCACTAACAAACTGAAACCAATTCAGGAAGACAATAGACTAATATGGCCTGACATCTCAATGGTTTCCAGCTGGCCTATGTAATTTCTAAAATAGTTTGTTTCAAAAGTATTATTTTCTACTTAGAGGAAGATGTTTCAGAGGTTCATATATGGAAAATTCGATTTGGTATGCTTTTTTGTGTATCCTTAAGAACTGATTGTGCAGTTAAATAGCTTACTTGTACAAAAGACATAAAGATATATTTGACATCTTTTCATGATGAAAACACTCAACAGACTAGGAATAAAAGGAAACTACCCCAAAACAATAAAAGAAAGTGAAAGTCACATAGATAGGTCTGACTCTGTGCGACCCCATGGACTCTAGTCCACCAGCTCCTCTGTCCATGGAATTCTCCAGGCAAGAATACTGGAATGGGAAGCCATTCCCTTCTCCAGGGGATCTTCCCAACCCAGGGATCGAACCCAGGTCTCCCGCATTGCAGGCAGAGTCTTTGCTGTCTGAGTCACCTGCTTGGACCAATGACACAATAGAAGTCATGTATGAAAAAGCCACAGCAAACATCATAGTCAGCGGTGAAAAGCTGAAAGCTTCCCCTCTAAGATCAGGAACAAGGCAAGGATGCTACTTCTCTTCAACGTGCTATTAGAAGTTCTAATGAGGGCAGTTAGGCAAGAAAAAGAAAAAAAACTTATCCAAATTGGAAAGGAAGAAGTAAAACTATCTCTGCAGATGGTATGATCTTATATGCAGAAAAATTCCACAAAATCTGATACAACTAATAAATGAATTCAGCAAAGTACCAAGATACAAAATCAGTACCCCCAATCGGTTGCATTTTTATATATGAACAATCTGAAAATAAAATTATGAGAACATCTTCATTTACAATAGCATCAGAAAGAATGCAATACTTAGGAATCAATTTAATCAAGGAGGTGAAAGATTTTACAATTAAAACTACAAAGCATTGCTGAAAAAATTGAATAAAGACATAAATAAAGGGAAACACATTCTATGTTCATGGATTGGAAGACTTACTATTATTAAAATATCAATAATAGCCAAAGAAATCTACAGACTGAATGCAATTCCTATCAAAATCACAATTTTTTTTTGTAGAAATAGGAAAAAAACTTTTCTAAAATTCATATGGACTCTCAAGGAACCCTTAGTAGGCAAAATAATCTTGACAAAAAGCAAAGCTGGAGGACTCACATTTCCAGGTTTTTAAGACTTTACTGAAAAGCTATAATAATCATAATAGAAGGGTACTGACATAAAGACAGATATACAGACCAATGGACTAGAATAAAAAGCCTAGGAATAAACCCTTGCTTATATAATCAAATGACTTCTGACAAGAATGTCAAGACCATTCAATGGGTGGAAGATAGGTCCTCCTCCCTGCCCCCCAAATGATGCTGTGGAAGCTGGATATCTACATAGAAAAGAATAAAATTATATCCTTAACTTGTACTATATACTGAAATTAACTCAAAATAGATTATTAAAGACCTAGTATGAGACCTAAACCAACAAAACTCTTAGAAGAAAGGGCCAAACTTAACAACATTGTGTTTGGCAATGCTTTCTTGAATATGACGCCAAAAGTACAGGCAACAGAAGAAAAAAGTGGACAAATTTGACTTCATGAATATTAAAAAAAAGTGTGAAGCGGTAAAATAAAGACCTAGAGGCAGGGTTATTGCCATAGCGATTTCATAAGGGAAAACCCCAACCCTATATTTCCACATTGTGCTGGAAGAAAAATCTGTGGTTACTAGTTGTAATTATTTGCCTTCTCTTTGGTTTGAGTACTCGGGCAACTTTACAGGGTCTCCTACTTCTTACCTTTGCTGGAAAAGTTTCTTTGTATATTTCCATGCACATTGTTAATGAACTTGGCAATGACACAGCCCCTGGGTAACTGTTGCAAATCTATTTTCCTAAAGAAAGGCCTTGCTAGAGATGCTTGGAAAAGGCAATGGCACCCCACTCCAGTACTCTTGCCTGGGAAATCCCATGGATGGGGGAGCCTGGTAGGCTGTAGTTCATGGGGTCATGAACAGTTGGACATGACTGAGCGACTTCACTTTCACTTTTCACTTTCATGCATTGGAGAAGGAAATGGCAACCCACTCCAGTGTTCTTGCCTGGAGAATCCCAGGGACAGGGGAGCCTGGTGGGCTGCCGTCTCTGGGGTCACACAGAGTCGGACACGACTGAAGTGACTTAGCAGCAGAGAAGCCTAGATTTTCTCACATTATGCCTGTGAAGCTCCTGGGTCTTTCTCTGGCTTTAAATTCTGTGTTTGTATTGTTGCATCTGTTGATACCAGAGACAGGCTGCACAGAACAAGTAGTAGATGAGGAACCAGGATGACATAGGACCCCGTTCTCAATTTGCCACCAGCCATCTGTGCATTCTCTTGAGAGTCCCTTGGACAGCAAGGAGATCAAACAAATAAATCATAAGGGAAATCAACATAATATTTATTGGAAGGACTGATGCTGAAACTGAAGCTCCAATACTTCGACCACCTGATGCAAAGAGCCGACTTATTGGAAAAGACTCTGATGCTGGGCAAAATTGAAGGTGGGAGGAGAAGGGACGACAGAGGATGAGATGGTTGGATGGTATCGCCGACTCAATGGACGTGAGTTTGAGCAAGCTCTGGGAGACAGTGCAGGACAGGGAAGCCTGGTGTGCTACAGTCCATGGGGTTGCAAAGAGTAGGACACGACTTGAGTGATTGCGCAGCAAACAACAATAAATCTGAGCATTCTTGGGCAGAGTAGCTAGTGTCTCTAAATCTACTCTTTATAAATGGTTGTGAAATTGGGGGACTTCAAGGCTCCTTTCTAAGTCTGAAACTGTATGAGATGTAGTTAAGAATCATTACTTGGGTTAACAGACATCGTAGAAGAGTTTATTTTAACAAAAAATATTGCAGTTGCTATATATTTCCTCTGACATTAAGGGGCTTTAGATGTACACAGATAAAGCCTTGGAGGTCAGGACCCATGTCTTACCATCTTAAGCACCCCTGTTGTGCCCAGCAGGGTGCCCTACACTTAGCAAACACTATGTCTATTGACAGTTGGATGAAAGAACAACTTTCCTTCCAAAAGGAGCAGTGTGTTCTACAAAGAGGAATGTTTGTGTCGTGCTTTGGAGAGTCTGGCCATTGTGAAGGGCTTTTTTTATGTTAGGAGCAGCTTTCAATACAGTGTGTAGTGGTTGTAACCCAGCCTGGAACATTAAATTCCTTGACAGCAGGGCCTGCACTTTGTACATTTCTGTAGACCCCACAGTGCCCAGCACAGGGCTTGGCAAATGGTAGGTTCTCAATCTCTATTCCAATGAATTCAGTCAATGCTGTAAAAACCCTGTTTTCATCCAATCACCCCCTCTGCTCATTTAGTTAATCTTGCAAACCTGTAAAGAAAATTTCTGAAATTCTGTTTCACTCGTCAAAATACATTGGTGGCATTTAGATTTCCAGTAATAGTTACTCTTGGATAGATACCCTGTCCTTTTAGAAACTTCTCTTCATATTACTATATTGATTGCAAGAAGAAGAGAAAGCAAAAGGCAAAAAAGCACACATCACTAAACCATCTCCTGAGAGACCCACTGCAAATGTGATTGCCGTGAACATGAGCTAGGATGGAAGGAGGAGGGAGGGGATTGATGTTCGACTGGGTGTCTTATTCTTGTTAACTGTGGGAACCAAACTCTCTGCACTATTTTTTTTTTTTTTTTAAGATCCAGGCTCCCATGCTGCATGGGGAGGATAGTTTTCATGATGAAATCCAAGAATATCCCTCGTGAAACAGGCCTCTCTCTCAGTGTATCCAATGCTGTTTGCTTCATACATCTCTGGGCAATGGACAGGTGAAATACAATTGATGGAGAGGAACAGAGAACCACTCTCTTCTTTTAAGGATTTATTGCCCCTCCTTCTCCATCCCAGCCTGGGTCCTTCCTGTAAACTTATTTCTGTGAAGGACAGAACCAGGTACCCAGTTTTTGACATCTGAAGCCAGAAGCCCTCCTCCACCCCTCCATCTCCTCAGACCCCACTCAGCCAGTCCTCAGATCTAAGAGCCTCCATCTGGGAAATTTTCTCCAAATCTCACTCCTCTTTCCCAAAGCTCTTAATGTCTAGCTCCTGCCTATCATTCCAGCCTTGCCCATGATTGTGCCCAGAAGCTTTGGTTTGCAGTTGTGCTTTTTCATGAATTCAGAGATTCTACATAATCTCTCTTTCTGTAATGCCCTCCCCCGCCCTCAACATCTTATCTTGAGGAACTCATCCTATTGCCTTCAAACTCTCCTCTAGGATGAAGCTTTTCCAGCCCATCTGGACTACTGACTTCCTCTGCCACAGCACTCATCATGGAGCAAAGCAGTTATTTATAAATGGTTCTCTGTTTCCCTGATTTAAATCAGAATTCCTAGGGGTAGGATCTGGGCTTCCCTGGTGGCTCTGAAGGTAAAGAATCTGTCTGCAATGTGGAAGACCTGGGTTCGATTCCTGGGTTGGGAAGATCCTCTGGAGGAGGGCATGGAAACCCACTCCAGTATTCTTGGCTGAAGAATTTCCATGGACTGAGGAGCCTGGCAGGCTTCAGCCCATGGGGTCACAAAGAGTCGGACACGACTGAAGTGACGAAGCAGCAGCAGCAGCAAGAGTGGTGTCTATGTTTCCATATCTCTGTCCCCACAGACTCGGTAGGCACCTTGAACATGGACGGCAGTCACTCAGTCAGTCAGTGCTTGGTGAGTAAATACTTTGGGGATGAGATGGAGTAGGCTAGGAAAGAGCAGTGATTGGAGAAACTGTTGCTGAATGAGAGGACATGTTTCTTCTTTAGTGAACTGTAGTTATATATTTTAAAGGTAAAAAAAAAAAAAAGTAAGAGTGGTCTGTGGTTAGTGTGGAGAGAAGAGAGGTAGGTGGAGGTGTATGTTCTCTTAGAAAAGGCAGAGCCCTCCAGTGCTTTTCATGAGACATGAGAGGCTGAGAGAGAGAGGAGAAGTAAAACTTCTTTCTTTTTCCTCTGCAAATGCTTGTTTTTCTTTCTTTTTTTCCTAATCCTTTGCCATTTGGAGGACAATCGTTAATCTGCAAAGCAAGCCCCCTTTCCAGGCCATTAGTGCCAGGACGATGTGAAATAGCGGCCAGCCTGGCCCATTAGTGCCATGGTCATTTAAAACACCAGCCCGCTCGGGTTATTAGCGAGCCAGGGCAATTTGAGTGAACAACCTGTCCAGGCAATTAATGCCAAGGTAATTTAAAGGGCCACACCATCATCTCAGACCTGTCAATTAGCAAGGGGTCTTCCGTTTTACAAATGGCTTAGGCAACTCCTTGAACACATCCAGGGCCTTCCACAGGGGCCAGGGAAGAGTCTGGCCACTGAGCAGCTTTCACACACTGCCCATGAGGTTGGTACTCCCTACTTAAGGCAGGTTTCTGGACTACAGACCTGTGTGTGGATGTTTAACAACAAATCTTAGAGATGCTGGCTTCTGTGCCTGGTGGCATCTTGGACCAGTGTAGGATCCTTCCCTGCAGCATCGGAGCACATATTATGATGCAGATTCTGCCTCCTGCCTACCCCCAGAGCACGACTCACAGCTTCTGTGGTGGCCCCAGAGAGCGCCTGTGTGTGCCAGCTGCCTGGGTATCGCATAGACCAGCCACACTCTTGGCACGCTAGAGGGGGTTGGGTGCCATCTTCCATTTTCTGCAAAATCCAGCCTGGAAGCACAGATGAGCTGTGTTCTGGGGTGTTCCCGAGGAGATTAGTGTCGTTGTCTGTCACAGACATTACCATCGAATCTGGGGCGAGTTTGGGGAAGGCGCAGGGGAGGCCCAGCTGGCTCCAGGGGACCCTTCTCTGCCTGCCTGCCGCCTGCCTCCCCAGGGAAGTTTTCAGGTGGCTTATCGGAGCTGGCTCACAGAAACATGGCCCTTCCGGGTCTGCTGCGGAATGTGGGGTCAGGAACCATAAACTGCAGTGTGAGATGAGGGCTGTCAGCTTAGCGGAAGGCAGAAAGCATCCATCACTTTTATGAGGTGCTCTGACCTTGTAGGATAGCCAAAACAACTCTGCGGACCCCAGAACATTTCTTAAGTTACTTATTATCATTCCAATAATTATTCAGCATGTACAAAGCTCTTTTGAGGAAATGCATCCTGTATGGTCTTTTATTAGTTAGCATGATTAATCATTCCCATTCAGTGGTGGCACTTAATCCATTAATTTGAAAACCTTTGTTAAACACATGTTCCGGCAACGCACTAGGAACTCTGCAATGGAGTTACGTTGGAAAGGCCTCTGCCTCCAGGAGTTTACAATCTTATTAGATTTCTCTGTCAAATCCTTCATGGCACTCATCATAAACGCAGAAAAATTTCACAGATTTCAGAAGAAAGGTGTCCAAAAAGCAGAAATGCAGTAGAGAATGACAAGAATGTAAGTCAAGGGATTAGGATAGAGAATAGTGAAATGACTGCACCATGGGTCTATGGTGGTTTGAATTATGATATGAAGTCAATTTAATGTTTCTAACATTTTTGAAAGCTTAAATCCAGCTCCTCTTGGCTACAGTTTTTCCTGAATGTTCTGTGGCTGGAAAGAAGCAAGCTGAATTCTCAGACACAGGGAACGTCCAATGGGGAAACTGAAATATACCAGCAATAGGTTTTACCAGCAATTTTCAATGTAAGAAAGAGATTTACTAAGTGTTCACGTGCAGATTGAGCCTTTGGACTGTTTGCTGTTAGCAATAATTAGGAGCTTGTTCACCCAGGTCATGATGGAGACTTTGAATCCACGAGATGTTCTTTCATTAACCTGCCTACTCTTTCCTATTTGCTAACTCTCTTCAAGGTCAAGATCAAATGCCTTTTCCTTCTTGAAAGTTTTGTCAGAACCTGTATTACTCTGTAACTTTATCATGGTAGTTATTTCTTTCTATCTTGTGTTACGTCCTAGATATGCGGACACTAGACAGATTAAGATGTCCGTTGCTCTTTTGTTCATAAATGACTGAATCCTACAAAAAAAAAAAAAATGCATTGTTGTCCAGCATCTATATTTCTCAGCCAGAAACATAACAAAACTTTATCCAAAACAATTTTTTTTTTGGGCTTCTTGTGAAGTACTTACATTTAGATTCCAAACAAACTGAAGTGGAGAGGAGAGGTGACTACAAGTTAGTTTGTCCACTTGTGAACTGGAAACTCCAAGTTTCTGGCTCCAGCCAGCAGGAGGTGCAGACAGGGCTAGAGTCTGGGTCCTTCAGGCCCCCATGGTCCCCCAGACCTGCCTGCCTGGACAGACCATGAGCTGGTATCCCCACGATAAGGGGAATGTGCCTTGGGTCCCCAGGGACAAGGGTGCTTGGTGGCCTCCTCTTCTGGCTTTCTACTTAGAGTCTATGATTCATACTTGCAGTTCTTTGCAAGTATTTTCCACTTTAATTATAGCTTTCATAAAGGCTGTGGCAGGCTTTCCCACTTTTTATTTCCTTACTGTGTTCCTAGCAGTATGCTCTACATATTACTTATTCAGGAAATTTCTATAATATTGAACTAGATCCATTTTATTTCTGTTGCTTGTATATTAAATGCACTAAACTCAACAGGGTACACATAGGAAATGACTATTTTTTTCTCAGCCCTCATTTCCTAATATCTCTGGGCAAATATCCCTTCACAGCATCTTTGTAAATTCTCTGAGAGATCCTGTGTCCTCAACGTCACTTTCAGCTCTAGACAAAGTCCTATTTGGAAGTGAAGATTCACTTTCAGTTATTAAGCAGTCCAATTCATTTACGGGCTTCCCTCACATCTCAGTTGGTAAAGAATCCGCCTGCAATGCAGGAGACCCTGGTCCCATTCCTGGATTGGGAAGATTCCCTGAAGAAGGGATAGGCTACCCATTCCAGTACTCTGGCCTGGAGAATTCCATGGACTGTATAGTCCATGGGCTCTCAAAGAGTTGGACATGACTGAGGGACTTTCACTTTCAATTCAGTTATGTTTAAAATATCAATCTCATATCCAGTTCAAAACTTCTTCCCTCTCCATTGCTCAGGCCTAACTCATGTCCGGGGTACCTGCCATTAGGTCTTCGTACTTGAGCCTAGAGTTTGAGTCTCTAGAAGTCTTATACTACTTCTCATCATACACCCCAGATGGAGAGGGAAGTGGGCACATATTGGCACACAGTGCCCATAACACTATGGACTCGTAGTGTAATGTGCTTGGGTGTACTTGCTTCATATGGACAAAAACTAGGATTATAGTTTAAAGTATCTTCAGTTGTTAAGTTCTTCATGATTCCATAATGTACTGATGACTATTGCAACCTTAAAGGCTTTAATCACTCAGACACCAAATCCAAATTATTTTGCAACACAGAGGTAAAGTATTCTTTGCAGGGAAGAGGCTAATAAAACTTTTGCTTTGCATTCTGAATTTAGAATTAGCGTCTGAAAATCCCCTTGGAATTATAACTCTTGCATTGTTACACACTAAATAGCTACACTTGTCTTGTTAATAAAATCATAGTAATTGAGTAGCATTTTCATTAAGACAGGAGTGTGGTTCATTTTGTAGACAGATGAAAAAACAACCTGGAGATTCCATGGAAGCTCTGTTTTTCTATTCAGGTTGTGCAGAACCTGTATTAATGAAAATTTGTTTTGAACAAACATACCGGCAAGTCTCCAGCCACCCCTCCCGGGGTCAGCACTACATGAGTCCTCGCCCTGGGGATTGTCAAGCGTTCCTCACTTTCTGGACTGCTTCCTTAGCTGGCAAAGTGACTGCATGCGTCCTGTGTTAGGGACCTGCTTACCATCCTCCAAGCATGTAGGTAGAACTGCCCCAGATCTAACAGAACCCTGCAACAGAGGCAGACACAGATAGAGCTTCACTAAAGATGTAAGCTGAGATATCCCACGTGTGCATACCAAGCAAAATGCATCATGATCTAATAAAGCCCGATGTAGAATCGAGAATGTAGGTTTAGTGTGAATTCTTCCTCTCTGAGAATTAGCGGGATGAGCTAAGGAAACTTCCATCCATCCTAAGTCACTTCAGTTGTATCTGACTCTTTGCAATCCCATGGATTATAGACCCCCAGGCTCCTCTGTCCATGGGATTCTCCAGGTAAGAATACTGGAGTGGGTTGCCATGACCTTCTCCAGGGGATCTTCCCAACCCAGGCTTCAAACCTGCATCTCCTGTGCATCTCATTTCTCCTGCATTGGCAGTCGAGAGTTCTTTACCACCAGCACCCCTGGGGTAGGACACCTTCCAGGGTGGTGATCAGGAGTAGATGCAGCCATTGGTGTGCTCCTGAGTACCACTTTCTGAGATATTCTTGAACTCCAGGTGCATTCTCTTTACCCTGGTGTCTGGTAGCAAAACAGCTCTTCCAGCTGTGTGGCAGGGCATGGATGAAGACAGTGGAGCATCTTGACAGGCTATCCACATCTGAACAAGTGCCCTCTGTCCTGGAAGATGAGGGGTAAACAGCAACTTGGTGTCCAAATGAGAGCCTTCATATATATTTGCACAGACCCTAAACTTAGAGTAAAATTAGGCAAATACAAAAGGAAACTAAATTGTAAGTCACTTAATATTTCAAAACCGTGCCAGGACTCAAAACTCCATGCTTTGAGCCATAGATGCCATTAGGGTATTTGGCAACATAGTACCAGGATAGGGGGAAATTTCAGAAATCTAAGGTAAAGTTCCTATCTTCCAGAACCTAGAAGTCTCCATCTTAACAGTTGCCTTGGCAGATATTTATTTGGTAGTGTAACGGGTATTGAAGGGAAAGATAAAGAAAAAAAAATAATCAAAAAGTACAAACTTCCAGTTATGAAGTAAAGTCATGGGGAAGATATAATGTATAAACCCCAACCTCTGGGATCTAACCCCTGATTATCTGAAGTGGAGCTGATGTAATCATAATAGAAGTAAAGTGCACAATAAATGTAATGTGCTTGAATCATCCTGAAACCATCCCCACCCCCAGTCCATGGAAAAACCTGTCTTTCGTGAAACCAGTCCCTGATGCCAAAAGGTTGAGGACCACTGAGTACAGAATTGTGACTATTGTTAATAACATTGCATTGTATATTTGAAAGTTGCTAAGAGAGAAAATCACAAAAGTTGTTCTCACCAGAAAAAAAGATTATACTCTGTGTGGTGATGGATAGTAACTAGATACTGTGGTGATTGTTTGACAGTATATTGAATTGTTATGTTATTATGCTTAACTAAAATGCTGTTATTAGTTATTAGTGAGAGTTGGACTATAAAGAAACCTGAGCACCAAAAAATTGATGCTTTTGAACTGTGGTATTGGAGAAGACTCTTGATAGTCCCTTGGACTGCAAGGAGATCAAACCAGTCAATCCTAAAGGAAATCAGTCCTGAATATTCATTGGAAGGACTGATGCTGGCGCTAAAACCCCAATACTTTGGCCACATGATGTGAAGGGTTGACTCACTTCACATCATGTGAAGACCCTGATGCTCGAAAATACCCTGATGCTGGAAGAGATTGAAGGCAAAAGGAGAAGGAGTCAGCAGAGGATGAGATTGTGAGAGAGCATCACCGACTCAATGGACATGAATTTGAGCAAGCTCAGGGGGATAGCAAAGGACAGGGGAGCCTGGTGTGCTGCAGTCCACGAGGTTGCAAAAAGTTGGACACGACTTAGCAACTGAACAACAACAATAACTCATAGTAGGCTTGAGAGATATGCCCTTGAAGCATGAAAAACACTGTTAGGAAGCACTTCTAACACTTCTAACACTTCTAAACATTGTTAGAAAACATGTGGCCCCGACTTGGAGTATGGTGGTTTCAGAGGAAAGGTTGCTCAGAGAATCAGAGAAGTTAGGGGGAAAAGTTGTGACCATGTTTCTGTGGACCAACTCAAGAGGATCCTTGCTCATGCTCATTAACAATGGAGAGTCCCAGATTCAGTGGGACCTGCTGGGTTTGAATTGGGAATGGGTATGTTATAAGCTCCCTAGCCACTTCTGATGCACACTGAAAGTTTTGGGAACCCTGATTTACAGCTTTGGTCCATCTCAATTGTACCCATTCTTTAAAGTGCAGGCCTTGTGCCAGCTCATTAATTTGTTGAATATTTATAATAATCAAGGTGCTGTAAACACACAATATACTGGATTCTCTGCCAGCCGGGGCTCATGGTCTCATGGGAGGGAAGTCATGAACAATGAATCACATAGAGTATAAGTCGGCAACTGCTGTTCCACAGGTGGATGGCTTTGGAGCCACACAGAGCTGAGTCGTAATTTACCAGTGTACTAGCAGTGTGGTTGAAGATAAATATTTTAAATTTCTTTCTTCACTTGTGAGTACTAAAACATGAGGACAGACATGTACACTTGTAAATCTTAATTAATTTAACCTTAATCTTAAAATTGCATAGCTCAAATCCCTTTCTTCCCACGCAAATAGGTACTGTGCATGCATGCTAAGTCGCTCAGTTGTGTCTAACTCTTTGAGATCCTATAGACTGTAGCCCGCCAGGCTCCTCTGTCCATGGGATTCTCCAGGCAAGAATACTGAAGTGGGTTGCCATGACCTCTGCTAGGGGTCTTTCTGACCCAGGGATTGAACCTGCATCTCCTGTATCTCCTGCATTTGCAGGTAGATTCTTTACCACTGAGCCACCTGGGAAGCCCCCTAAGTTGACACTAACTCCAAGTTATTCTCCCTACTAATCCACAGCCCCCCACCCACAGGATGAACCCACTGATGACTGCCAGCAGTCTGCATGGTCTCACCATGGTCCTTCAATCCTGCTGTCTTTGAGGGGTTCCAGCGCCATCAGGTCACTAGGGGAACACTCACTAAAGCCACGGTGGTCAGCCCAGGAGCTTCTAGAGCTGTGGCCCTCGGCATGCAAGAGAGAAATTGAATCCATGATGAAAAGACAGGATAGCCTGTTCTTGTCTCGGGATTGCAATCTGTCCTTTGGATCCTAGGAAGCTCTGCTTATGTCCAGCCTGTCATAGTCTCTGGTGAACAGTTTCTGGTATTTACTTTTGCCTTGAGTCTGAAAGACTCAAATTCATGGACGTGTCCGTTTCTAACTCTCATTCATCTAAGCACAGGGCTCCACCCAGTCCGAGGGGGCAGGTAGGGAATAGAGCCTTGATCGTTCCTCATGGTCCTCCTATCCTCTCAGCTCAAATGCATCTCCAGAAGCAGCAGCCTCCTTGATGTCAATATTACTCGGCCCTCTTCCTCACTCCTTGAAGCTGTTGTATCTCAGGACATCTCTATTCTAGCAGAACCTCTTTGCTTCACCTTGGCATGTTGAAAGTATCCACTGAGGCACTGTCTATAAACCATACAGGTGGACTGCTAACAGGCAATCTCCAGGCTCCATCTCTGGTGAATCAGAAAACAGTTCCAACTTTACAGTAATGGATTCTCTGATTTCTGTCACCTTATAATAGTTTATAAGATGCCAAGGCCGATTCAGACCTCAAGGTTCTTGTCCTTCCCTCCTCCCTCCAGTGTCATGGCAAAGGGAAAATTCTTCATTCTAGTTAGTCTAGGATGTTGGAGTTGAGGGCTAAGGTGATGACCAGGGTGGAAGGTCTAGTCTATCTCCTGCTGGTGGCTTCACAGATCACAACTTTTTGTTACAGCAGTAAGGATAGGAGTGGATGAAGACAGGTTTGGGGAATTCCAGGGAATTTATGCCTAGGTAAACTCTATGAAGTGGTAGTAAAAATTATCATAAAAGCCAACATTTCTAAATACGTATGATGAGAAAAGTAGAGTCCTAATGTGGATTAAAGGAGATAAGGGATCATCTCATTAAACTCATCTCAGTATTGAGATAGGTATCATCGTGTCCATCCCCCAAGGGAATACAAGTTCCATGAACGCAGGGACCTCATTAATCTTGCTTCCTGTCATACCTCCTGGTCCAATAGTCCCTCTGAGATGAGTACGTGGCACATAGATACCGAAATGGTGTTTGTCAATTGCATTGATGAGCACTCATGTCTTATAGTGAACCAGAGAATCTGTTATTGTAAAGTTAGACTCTATGCAACCCCATAGACTGTAGCCCACCAGGCTCCTCTGTTCATGGAATTCTCCAGGCAGGAATACTGGAGTGGGTAGCCATTCCGTTCTCCAGGTGATCTTCCCAACCCAGGCATTGAACCTGGATCTCCTGCACTGCAGGTGGACTCCTTACCATCTGAGCCACCAGGGAAGCCCATGTCTTATAGATTAAAAAGCCAAATATTAGAGAGTTCAAGTGGCTTGAATCTAAGCAGCCAGACTCAAAGCCTATTGCTCTAAACTATTCACTAGACCATGCTATGCATTCTTTTGCAACTGAGACCTATAGAGAAGGCTGAAAAGTGTGTGGTGAGGTTTTAGAATAGCTGGTATGAGGACTAGCAGAGCAGAGTGGCCTCAAACAATGAAAAGATTGCCATGATTTAGAAAGCCCAGCAGACATTGCCATCGTCAATTAGTTGTGAAAGAGACAACAGTTCATTCAGAGTCCCTCTGGTTAACCGTTTAAAGAGGGAGGCCTCTGTGTGTGTGTGTGTGTGTGTGTGTGTGTGTGTGTGTGTGTGTGTGTATAGAGAAAGAGAAAGGGAGTGAAACTGGGGAAAGTAGTTTGTTTGGTTGACAGAGTATCATGCAAACCAGCTTCCTAAGAGAGGAATCTGGAAACAAAATTATAAAGTTGTGTGTAGGTAAATATAAAGTTGATCATATGAACTCTGAGCCCATGTAGACAATTAATGCAAGAATCAGGGTTAAAGATATGATGCATTCAAGGCCCCCAGCCAGGTGGGCAGATAGCTTTCGTCTTATTGTTTTCTCAATCTGACATTACATTTCACAGTCAGACTTGCCCACAGGTTGCTTTTTACATAGACTACCTTGTAGCAATGGGCTTCCCAGGTGGCTGGGTGGTAAAGAATCCACCTGCATTGCAGAAGATGTGAGTTCGATCCCTGGGTTGGGAAGATCCCTTGGAGAAGAAAATGGCGACCCACTCCAGTATTCTTGCCTGGAGAATCCCATGGATAAGGGAGCCTGGTGAGCTACAGTCTGTGGGGTCACAAAAGAATTGGATACAACTTAGCGATTAAATAAAAACAACAATCTTGTATCACTAGTGTTTCAAATGGCAGAATACACAGTCAGGGCAGGAAAGTGGGTAGCAAGGGGACTCTGTCTTCTTAGGAAGCCACCTTTGTATCTCGACTTGGCATCATCATGAATCATTCTGTACCTGCACTCTTGTTGAAGGCAGAGATGGGTTGGATTCATCTCCATCCTCCATGACCAGAATATTTCCCAGTGTGCTGTGGGTGCTCAGTAAAGTATACATTTTACTCACCTGAAGGGGACCGGGAAGCCAGATTTGCAGGATCAGTGTCTGGTGACTGAGAACTGGGTTGAGGAACAGACTGGGGCTCTCTCCGTGTGGACAACTGAGGACTTGTCGAGGCTCTGAGGTCCCTTGTGGTCCTCCCTCTCCTCTACCTACTCCTGGAAGAGTTCACACAGGCGGCGGATACCAGAAGACTTTGAGTACCTTCTCAACAAGGAAGCCTAAACCAGAGAAAAGAATTAACAGTCCAGCTTCATGTTTAGGCCAAATAGAAGGACTGTACACGGTGCCATTTAAATGGGCAATGAATAATGATGTAAAGAGAAATAAGCCCCAAGTGGGCTTTGGTGCCTTGGTGCTTGCTTTGAAGTCCACCCCATGGACTTCTTGGGTGGGGGAGTCAAAGGCATGCCAGACCACAGAATTCTGTCTTTTTGTCCTTGGAATTTCTTTCAGTTTCCATCTTGCATTGAGAATTTAGCCTCCTTAAGACTTCTGCTGATTTGGAAGTCGATTATCTTGATGGGAATGTACACTAGCCCAAGCTTATCTGATGCTACTTTACAGTGGTTCACTTTCCAGCAGGTGAGCAAGCTGCTGGTGTTTAAGGAGCTGAGGCTCTGGAACGCAGACTTCCTGCGATCTTCTTTCAAGTCTCAGTTCTGTCATTATAAGTTGACTCACTTTGCTTCCCAGGGTCTGTGTTCTGCAGCTCTAAAGTGAGTCCAAGTCTGCGGTTCCCTGTGGTTCTCTGATACCATCTTAGTGGTTGCCTCCTGGGTCTGCCACTGCTCACAAAGGAGGAGATGTCCACTCTGGCTTGTCCCATCACTGATAAGAATGATGGATCAGTTGCTCTTTCATTTATTACTGTTGATATCTCCAGGGGAAAGGCTTTTGACTTAAGGTCTGAGAACACCTGGTATGTTTTCATTATTGAGGATTCATTTGTACTGTCCCAGGAGTCTGACTTAAGAGAATTTATTAGGTGATGTTGCATAATATAGTAGGAGTCCACACTTAAAAAGTGTAATTTATTTTTCTACTATCTATCAATCAGTCATCAATCTATCCATCCATCTATTATAATCTCGTAGTTATCTGTATCATTGTTGTATTAATGTCTATCTCTCCCACTGCACGTTACCCTTCAAGAGTGTGGGAACCACTTTGTCTCATTCACTCTAAGCTGCTCTGTTTGGAACAATGCCTGATGTAGTAGGTGGTTATTAAATCTTGTTGCATGAATGAGTGATCCTTGTGTATTCTGTTCCCTAGTCCTGGTCGCTCTTCATTCTTGATGTCTCTCTCCCTGTGTGTCCTATTTGTACTGCCACTAATTTTAATTTAAAATGCTTTTTAAGTTGAGGTATGATTCACATACCATAAAAATCCACCCATTTAAAGTACACAAATCACTGCTTTTATGTATTAAAATATTCACATAGTAGTACAACCATCACCACTATCTGATTCCAGAACCTACTCATCCCCCACAAAGAAACCTTGAACACATCAGCAGTCACTCACCATTCCACCCTTCCTTTTGCCCCTGGCAACCACTGATCTACTTCTGTCTCTATGGATTTGCCTATTTTGGACATTTCAAACTAGTAGCATCATACAATATATGATCTTTTATGTCTGACTTTCACTTAGCATGTTTTCAACGTTCAGCCATGTTGTAGTATGTATCAGTACCCACTTCTCCTTCATGGCTTAATGACATACATATACACACATATATGTCTGCATATACACATTTTGTTTACACATTCATCAATGGATGGACATCTGGGTTGTTTCTCCTTCTTAGCTATTATGTTATAATGCAGCTAGCTATCCTCTCCAAGTTCTTGTGTGAACATATGTTTTCAATTCTCTTGAGTATATCCTAGGAGTGGAGTTGCTAGATTTATTTTTGTAAATGTCCTTCCTGTTCTTTATTCTCTCTTTTTCCTTCTGTTTTCCTTTGGTGAGAACATTTTGTTTTCATTTTGTTGTAGAGATGAGAACCCCCAGTCATCACCTGATTGTGCCTCGCTGTGCATGGGGGCTAGCTGACTATAAATTGGGAACATGGACTCACCGAATTACAGAAGTTCTCTTCTGTAGGAAACCATCTATTTCAGCCAGAGCTGTACCTGAGTATTGGGAGCAACACAGACAGGGCTAGTCATTTCACTCTCTACCACTGACTGTTATCTCATTTGTTTTCAGAAAGTCCCTCAAGAACCGTCCTTTAAAAATGCTTCAGAGCACCAGTGCTCTTTGATGGCACATTGTAGAGAGAACACTGTGGACCAGCCCAACTCCATAGGACGAGGATGGAGAAGCTGGCTTTCACATTGCAGAGAGGTGATCTGGAATCTTGAAACTTCTTGCTGATGGGTGTGCTGACCAGCAGAATGCTTCTCAGCTGTCAGCAAGTCTAGCGCAGTGCTGGGGAGTGATAGTGCCTGAGGCCCAGCTAAAAGGTTCCAATCAATGCGAGGAAACGTGTCTGTGCGATGGAAAACCTTTCACGGTGTCTGACAGAGGCAGGAGTGCAAAGTCATAAAGGAACAAAAATCTGCTTTCCAATTCCCTGAAAGGTCTCTTTTAAGCATCAAGCTTTCTAGAGCTGGGGTGGGGGTGGATCTCAGATGCCATCAAATAGATTATTAATGTTTCAAGGATTACAGAATCATAAAAGTTAAATATGGAGAATAGCTATTAAACTTTCTAATTTCTCAACTGCCAATATGCACCTCTTCCACCCTCCTCTCCACGCATTCAGGTAGGTTGTCAGGTCGGTTTAAAGAGGTGGCTGTGACTAGGTTTCCTCCTTTGGTGCAGGTGTCTTTGGTGAGATTTGACAGGAAGTTGGCCAGAGTGTTTCCCCAAATCAGAGACGTGAGAGGTGGGGGTGAGGATGTTCTGGTGTGAAGCTCAACAGTGAGGCAGTGCCTGCTGGGGAGGAGCAGCTGGAATTCACAGCTTCAAAGGCGAAGCTGGAGGCAGGCGGAGAAGTGAAGTGTCTTTTACTTATTGGGAGCCCATCCTATGTACTTGGCCATAATTAAAGAAGGTGGCTGCCCATGTGGTTTGATTTGAGATATGCCTGGAGGCCCTCCTTGTCCCCTTTAGGTTGTTCGTGACTAGTGGGAGCCCACCATTTCTGATTATTTCCTTTGGGTTAAGAGATGATTCCCTATTAAAGTGCAAAACCCCTGGGGAAAAAAGAATACGTTAACCCTGATAATCATTCACCTTGCTCTATATTTAAGCATCAGATCTTTTCCAAAGGTCATCTCCTAAAGACAAATTCTGCTGGGATGTGGGTGGGAGCAGGGTGGTAAAGTGGAGAGGAAAATCCAGGTTTGCAGGAGAATCACACTCTGGAAACCTTGTGACTCGGGTTAGAGGAAGGTATTTGTTGTGGAGGAGGATTAAACAATGTGAAGGGCAAGTCTACATGGGCCTTGGGCATTGCATGGACTCTGACCAGTTCTGAGATCAGTTCTCAGCCCCTGCACATCATGCCCACTGCTGCAAGCTGGTCCAGGATGCACCTTGAGGTGGACACCAGGGCTGATGCTATGCGTCCTTCTTTCTGACCTGGCTGCTCCCTGCCAGAAGCAGAAGAAGACAGAGACATCAAAAAAACTCTGCCCCTCCATTTCATTAGGAAACCTGAGCGCGCTTCTACCTTAGTTCACACTGCTGATGGTCTGGCAGGCATCCGGGTCTGTAGATGAGCAGAGTCTGCAACCAGGCTTTTATCCCAGTGAATCATGGCACGTGCAAAGATGTCCACAGTGTCCCCACCTCCAGAACCTGTGAATAGTTACTTCACGTGACAAAGGCGACTTTCAAGGTGTAATTAAGTTACAGAGCTTGAGATGGCGTGATTATCCTGGATTATTGCGTGGGACCAATGTAATCACAAACTGAAAGTGTTAGTTGCTCAGTTGTGTCTGACTCATTGTGACTCCATGGACTGTAGCCTACTAGGTTCCTTTGCCCATGGGATTCTCCAGGCAAGAATACTGGAGTGGGCTGCTATTACCTTCTCCAGGAGATCTTCTCAACCCAAGGACTGAACCCAGGTCTCCCACATTGCTGGCAGATTCTTTACCTTCTGAGCCACCAGGGAAGCTTATGGGTCCTTAAAAGCAGAGGAAGAGATTTACTTCCACCTATAGTCAAAAAGATAGAATGATGGAAAAAGGGTCAGAGAGATGCAAGGCTGCTGATGTTGGAGATGGATGTTGGGGGGCTATGAGCCAAGGAATGCAGGGAAAAGAAGGAAAAGGATTCTTCCTTTGAATTTCAAGAAAGGAATGCAATCCTGCTGACCCCTTGATTTTTAGCCCAGTGAGACTTGTATTGCATTTCTGACCAACAGAATTCCAAGATAGTATTGTTCATGGGATAATTTGAGAGAATAGCATTGAAACATACGCATTACCATATGTAAAATAGATAGCCAGTGGGAGTTTGATGTATGATGCAGGGAGCCTAAAGGTGGTGCTCTGTGACAACTTGCAGGGAGAGGGTGGGCAAGGTGGTGGGAGGGGGTTCAGGAGGGAGGGGACACACGTCTGCCTGTGGCCAATTCATGTTGATGTATGGCAAAAATCATCACAAAATTGTAAAGTAATTATCCTCCAATTAAAATCAGTAAATCAATTAAAACACCACTATTAGAGTGGTGGTTTGCTAGAGCAGCTATAGAAAGCAGCTATAGAGAGCAGCTATAGAAAGCGAAATGTCATTGGGAAGCTTGAACTGAGTTAATCCTTCCTTGTCCCTCGCTGTGTCCTCCTTGGTCACTTCCAAAATCAAGACTGTCACCATCCCCTCCCTCCCGGACATTCGTTCTCATTTGGTGCTCTCCTTCCTCACTCCATCCACCAAAACATTCCTGTTCTGGCCTTTGAAACTCCTCTCAGTGAATAATAATAGATACCATTGACTGAGCACTTACTGTATTATCTTTCGCTTTTCATGCGTTATAAAGCACTTGAGACTTACACGCACAGAAACTAAGACTTAGAGAGGTGGGTAACTTGCCCAGGGTCACACAGCAGCAAGTGGTGAAGGTGGGCTTAAATCCAGATCCGAAGCCTGTGCTCTCAGCTTCTATTCCAGTGCTTCCCAAAGGGCATGCGTAGCACAGCAACTCCATAGAGTGTGGATAAGGGTCAGAGGAAAAGCTGACTCCACAGCCTATGGTCTAGTTCTAATTTTCTAGATCCTTGCAGCTGTCTGCTGAAGTCCAGGTCACCATTGGGCTCCCTGTTTGCGGGCTGTCTCCACACCGCTCCTGCCGTTCTCTTGGGGTGTTTCTCTCTGTGCAGTGGGTCCATCTGGTGCTCTTGGTTCATAATCGTCTCCTCTGGTGCTCTTGTCCTCCACCCCCATCTCCAGCCTGCCCAGCCTACCCTTTCTGGAATGCCGCCTTCAGCCTCCAGTCCTTTGCCCAGCCCCTTCTCTTCTTCCTGCTCAGCCCTTCCTTTATTACATCAAATCTGCTTTTCCTGAAGCCCTTCAGTTCCTTGGCTCTCCCTTCTTTCCAAGTCTACTAAACTCACCCCGGCTTTACCAGACTCACCTCTCTTACCCCAAATGCTAAACACAGAGCTCTGAGAGTGGGGGACAGACATGGGTGTGAAAACCGCCTCTGGTGACTCGGATGCCAAGGGTGGGACCCAAGCTTAGTAGTAGCTCAGACTCTTGGGAGATGCCCTCAACATCTCTAGCTCTCCTGCTTTCTTCCTCTTTTCCGCATCGCACTGCCCTACCCTGCAAATGCTCCCAAACCTGGGCAAATCTAATGGTCTGGCTCCACCATTGTTTTAATTGAGAATTCTTGCCTGACAAGTAATAGAAACCTCCTTAGCCAACCTAAGATCTCTCTAGAAGAAATTTCTTACAAGAAAACTGCAGCGATGCCTGGAAGCAGAGGCAGAGTCCTAAAGGAAGTCGGGGGCACCTTCTGTATCATCAGCTCCGTGTCCCTCCGTGCTTCTGCTTCATGCTTCTCTCTTGCTGCAGTTTCTTTTTCTCTTTCCCAGTCCTCTGTGGTGGGAAGTGGTTACCACCAATAACTTCTGAATTCACAATTTGACAGAAGGTAGGCCGAGATGGGAGCTTTGAGGTCCAGTTTTAAATTCCTGGAGACAGGATCAGGTTTTTACCAGGGCCAGACAGCTGTGCTTATTAAGGTGAGCCCAGGTGGCAGAAACCTGGCTGCTCCCCCAAATAACTCACATCCCGACATCAATGGAAGAGACAAACAGAACTGCCATCCTTAGAAAATTGGAGACGGGAGGGAGAGCTGGGCATCCTAAACACAGCAAGGTTGCTGGATATCCTTGAGGAAATTTACAAACGTGAGAAGTGGCACTAGTGAGAAGCGGTAAGAACCCGCCTGCCAGTGCAGGAGGTGTAAGAGATGCGGGGTTTGATCCCTGGGTCTGGAAGATCCCCTGGAGGAGGGCGTGGCAGCCCACTCCAGTATTCTTGCCTGGAGAACCCCATGGACAGAGGAGCCTGGCAGGCTACAGTCCATAGGGTTGCAAGGAGTCGGACATGACTGAGGCGACATAGCATGCATGTGAAGTGGTAGCATCACAAATTCTGTTTTACAGCGTCAGTTGGGTCCTTGACCTAACAATCTTTTTACTCCTCTGTAGTCAATAGTTCCTCAGTCATCTAAGCTGACTTCCAGCTTTCCTGCAATCTTTTCACCACCTCCTACCTTGTAGAAAAAATAAAAACCACTGGGCACCAAGTCTTTCAAACCTCAGTTACTTCTAGCTGAGAAGCTGACCTACACTCACACCTTCACAGTCTTTCTCCTGTTGCTTCCTGCCCTAGCAACCATCCCTCGATGACGTGTCTTTGCTTTGCCTCCAGGTTCTTATCTGTAACTATAATCTTGGTCCAAGGTCAGAGTTCTCCTATAGATCTCCCTACGGCCCTCGTTCTCTCTTCCTTAATTTACAATCAGATTTCTACCTTCAGATTTTAATTTCCAATTTCATCCTCAATACACTCAGTCTGGCTTCTGCTTGCCCCACCAATTCCTGGTCACCTCTCTGGCTGAGGTCACCAATGACCTCCTAATTGCCAAACCCAATGGGTTATTTCCAGCCTTTGTCTTAATGTGCCTCTCAACTGCATTTGCCACGATCTTCTAAATATGTCTCGAATCATTTCTTTTCTCTCTGTCCCTGTGGCCATGCCAGGCCCTCTTCAAATTTCCCCTGAACTCTAGTAATAGTTCCCTTAATGGTCTCTCCATCTTTAGTTTTACTCAATTCTCCCTACTGCTATTCAAGTTATTTTTCTGAAACAAGATCTGATCAAGCCTCTCTCCCACTTAAAATCCTTCCATAGCTCAGCAAATGGGTGCAAAATCCCTGCATAGTTGCTCAGTCATATTGGACTCTTTGTGACCCCAAGGACTGTAGCACACCAGATTCCTCTGTCCATGGGATTTTCCCAGGCAAGAATACTGGCCTTTTATTGCCATGAACCCACCACCTTTTCCATCCAACCTCTACTGCCCCCGCCCCCTCTGCTTCCATAACCACATGTACCGAGCTGCTTCCTAGCTACTCAGTAAGCCACCCTCTTACACATACTGTTCCTTCCACCAGGCACCCTGGAATATTTCTCTGCTTTTACATCTCAGCTCAAAGATCCTCTCTGCAGTGAAGCCTTTCCCGACTGCTCCAGGCAGAGTTCATTGTTCTTCTCTTCTTGATTCCCAGGCCCCTTGTATGTTTCTCAATTGTAGAGCTTCTCACATTGCATATTTATGATTTCTCAACACGTCAACTTTTCCCATAAGATCACCAGTTCCTCAAGGGCAAAGGAGGGGGTTTAATCATTCTTAGTCAATAAATATGTAATAAATGGATGAGTAAATGGGAAGGAGTATCCATGGAGACTGGGCTGGAAAGCTGAGGAAGTGAAGCAATGCAAGTTGACGAAAACATAGACCATCTCGACTTCTGCCCTGGCTGTCCTGTACCGAGATTTAACCTGTTTGCTTAGGTTGCATATTCACTGATTTAGGTAAATAGCATCTCCTTGGCGTGCATCTGCTTTCTTTTATAGCTCCCATCAAGGTATTACTCAGCTCCTTCTAGCTTCTGCCTCTTTACTTTTCTCCTTAAAATCCAATTTTGAAAAGCAAGTAGAGGACTTCAGTCACTGAAAGATCTTCATTGATTTATTTTGCCTTCCTTATTTATTAATGGGGCCACTTTCTCGTTGATATTTCTTTTTCCCCCTCTGATGTATTTGTAAAAGCTCTGCTCCTTCCTTTTAACCACTCTGCATTCGATCACCCCAGCCTCTGGGTTTCTGCCTCTCACTATCCATTCTGACTCTAATTGAGAAAATTTTAGGTCTCCTTCCCAAAGTCCCTGTGTCCAGCAAAATTTTCAAATGATCTTAAATCTTGGTGTTGATCCTTGAGAATCAAATGGCTGACTTCATCCTTGCATCTTGTTCTCTTTCAAATGGTTTTAGCTTTCAGTGAGCCTAATGGTTAAGGACATGGTCTTGGAGCCAGACTACCAGAGTTCAGTCTCAGCTCTACCGCTTACTGACTATGACCTTGGTCAGATTCTTTAAACTCTTTGCTCTTTAGTTTCTTCTTCTGGCAAAATGGGCTCCACAATAATGCTTACTTCCTGAAGTCCTTGTGAGGAAAGTTATTGAAAGCTTTAACATATATGAAAGAGTGTCTGGCATAGAGCATGTCTACCCTGCATCTTAAATTTTTTTTTCTTTTTTTTACTGTTTCCCCCTCACCTCTTCACTTGCTTTTCTTTTCCTGTTCTCCGGTGGGTTAGTGTGAAGCATCAGGATCATCTCCTCTGAGCAGGACGTTTTTCTGGGTCCTAGATGTGTGATGATCAGATGGTGATCAGATGGCAAACACAGTATGAAGAGAAGCCAGGCCCCATTTATAAACCCTGGGGATTGCAACAAAAGAGAAAAGGAAGTGGCATTATATCAAGCAGTGTGATAGGTGTTTTAGATAGTTTATCAGCTATCACTTCTGCCTTACAGCAATTGTTTCGGGTTGAAATAACGATCTCTGTATTTTATAGAAAGAGAAATGAAAATACAGTAAAGTGAAGGTTCTCATCCAACGTCACCCAGCAGGAGTTAGCAGAAGCGGAACTGGAATCTAGACGGGCCTGGCTGTAAATCCCATGCCCTCAGTCCCTGTGGCTCTACCTCCTCCCATAGAGACGAGTGTTGTTATTCTGTGATGGAATGTGAGATAATGGCAAGAAGAAGGAACTGAAGCAAGTGTATCACTGTTCCGGTGTAAGTGACAGGCAAGGAGGCCCAGACAAATGGGTGACTATAAAATTAGGATAAGCCTGAGAGTAAGAACTATAGTTTTAGTTTCAGTTATTTATTTTTCAAGAAGGGACGTGCAGCAGAAAACACACAGCACAGGGCCCTGACATTTCTCAATAGCTTCATGTTTGTCGGATGAATATGTGAAGGTGGCTCAGATGGTAAAGAATCTGCCTGCAGTGCAGACAGCTCGGGTTCAGTTCCTGGGTGGGACAAATCCCCAGGAGAAGGGAATGGCAACCCACTCCAGGATTCTTGCCTGGGAAATCCCATGGTCAGAAGAGCCTGGCTGAGTACAGTCCATGGACACTCAGAGTTGGACACAACTGAGCGACTCACACACTTTCAGTGAATGTTTGCTGAATGAATATGTGAAAGCGAAAAAGCAGCCTGGTGGGGCAGTGACTGTTCTCTGGGAGCTCACCAAGGGGTGGGGCTGGGGCTGGGGCTGGGGCTGTGGCTGGGGCAACCTGGCAGGTAGTCCCAGGGCCTGTGGGTTCTCTGGTTCAGAGTGTGTTCAGAACACCATGGCGGGCAGTGAGGACATCAGGAGAGGGCAGGGCTGGGTGGGAGGAGACCAGGTTCAGGGGGCCTGCTGGGGTTGCTTGCTGGGCCGGCTACTTGGGAAGGGTTTGATTCCTAAGGGGGAGGAGAACGAGGTCATGGCCTCCACATTTTGCCTTGGTGATGGGTGACCAGACCAGCTTTGCTGACCCTCTGCCTGCTCTGTGAGGTCTGGCGTGGACACTGAGGAGCAGCTGGCTCACCTGGGCTGACCCGCAGACGTGTGCACATCTGGTGTACCCAGCGACACAGTGACTCAGGTGAGATAACGCAGGTGGGCCTCGTTGTTCACAAGCTGTCTCTGGTTGGCCTTCTGGAATTCACACTGTCTGCTGTGGCCTGAAGGCCATTTTGAACTGTGACCTAGAATACACTCCTGCCTTCTTCTCTTTTCTGATCCTTGCAAGTTCATTTTTGCTTCAGGTCTTTGCGTGGCTGTTCTCAAACCCATGACTCCTACCTACAGGAGACCTGGGTTTGATTCCTGACTCAGCAAGATTCTCTGGAGGAGGAGAAATGGCAACCCATTCCAGTATTCTTGCCTGGGAAACCCCATGGATGGAGGAGCCTGGTGGGCTATAGTCCATGGGTTTGAAAAGAGCTGGACGTGACTAACGCAATTCCAACTGCTCAAAATTGTTTTCTCTGACTCCCAGAAGGGCTGGCTCTTTTGTGTAAGTCAATTCTCAACTCCAATACCTCCCCACTGCCCTGTCTAACACTATCCCCTGCTTAGTATCAGTCTTGATCATATCACCCTGTTTTGTTTTCTTTTTAGCATTCGTTGTTGCTCAGAGTCTAGTTTGTTGGTTTCCTTGCTTAATTTGTCTTTCCCATGAGTCTAAGCTCTAGGGTAGTAAGAGTTTACTCTGATTTGTTCATTGTTATGGTCTCAGTTCTTCAGGAAGTGCCTAGCACTTAGGAGGTACTCAATAAATATCTTTGGAGCAAATGGATGGATCTGAGCATGACTCTTGGTGAACTAGACTTAGCCTTTCATGAACATGCTCGGTCTCTGTTGCCACTAAATTTCCCTGATTTCTGGTTCAGAATGCTAGCATTCAGTTTTGTGAATGTGAAACAGTGGAATTTAATTGAATGCAGTGCCTGGAACAGAGCTGGATTTTTGTAAGATCACAGAAGGGAGAGTAACTCACATGATTTTAAATTCTAGAGTGTGATATACTGTAGAGTGAAACATCAGGTTACCAAGAAACGCTTTTACAAATATTATGTTTTCTTCTTTCCTCATTTAATAAGGAGAAAGGCCACCTTGATGCTTATTTGGGGTTCAGCACAAACAGTGTCAGACTTTATTTTTTTGGGCCCCAAAATCACTGCAGATGGTGACAGTTAAAAGATGCTTACTCCTTGGAAGAAAGTTATGACTAACCTAGATAGCATATTGAAAAGCAGAGACATTACTTTGCCAATAAAGGTCTGTCTCGTCAAGGCTATGGTTTTTCGAGTGGTCATGTATGGATGTGAGAGTTGGACTGTGAAGAAAGCACCAAAGAATTGATGCTTTTGAACTGTGGTGTTGGAGAAGACTCTTGAGAGTCCCTTGGACTGCAAGGAGATCCAGCCAGTCCATTCTAAAAAGAGCTTAGCCCTGGTTGTTCTTTGGAAGGAATGGTGCTAAAGCCGAAACTCCAGTACTTTGGCCACCTCATGCGAAGAGTTGACTCATTGGAAAAGACTCTGATGCTGGGAGGATTGGGGGCAGGAGGAAGAGTGGATGACAGAGGATGAAATGGCTGGATGGCATCACCGACTCGATGGACGTGAGTTTGAGTAAACTCCGGGAGTTGATAATGGACAGGGAAGCCTGGCATGCTGCGATTCATGGGGTCGCAAGGAGTCAGACACGACTGAGCGACTGAACTGAACTAAACTGAACTGAACTGAACTTATAAAGTTCAAAACTGAGAACTGAGGGAAACTCTTTCCTGCCTATTTGCCTGCCTATTGGAAGTGGTCCTATGGAGAGTTTCCTGTTCCTGTTTTTACTGGTTAGAACACATTCTAATTCTTTCCTGAAGCAGCTTTACTTTCTCTGTTTTCTTCTTATTTTAAGGGAACAATCAACCTATGCAGTGTTTCTCAAACGTCTTAACTGAGCAGCTATCACCAGAAAAGCCCATTCATCTTCTTGGTTTTGACCTTCGACCTGCTTCAGAGCAATTCCCTTATTTACCTTGTTTTGATCTGACCCCTTTTCCTAGTCCTGCTTCCAATACATCTTTATTTCTGTGTCCCACCTTCTTTTGAAATTTAACATAATAAGACAGCTCAGTATGTAACTCCTGTCCTATTCTATGACCCCATAGACTGTAGCTCGCCAGGCTCCTCTGTTCATTGAATTCCTCAGGCAAGAATACTGGAGTGGGTTGTCATTTCCTCCTCCAGGGGATCTTCCTGACCCAGGGATCAAACCTGAGTCTCCCAGGCAGATTCTTTACTCTCTGAGCTAACAGGGAAGGCCATCACATCTAACAGCCAGAACCAAAACTCCTCACCTTCCCAAATGACCTTCAAAAGTTCTACCCATGTCTCAGTCCCTGGAAAGTATGATCTCACGGTTACTTCTTACTCCATTTCCTGTAGAAGCATCTTAGGAACAGCGTCCAAAGTCTCCAGTCTTCTGGGGACTGGAGGAGCCCCTAATGCCCTCCTACTTTTCCTTAGGTCTTGGGCAGAAGGAAGTGTCTCTTGAGGGTCTACCGAGATACCTACTATCTTGCCAGTGCCCCTCAGCATCTGCCCCTCAGCCACACACCATGGTCTTAACCTCTGTACCAGAGCCGGCTGGTGAAAAGATCAGTCTGCTCCAACATCATTCTCCTTAGTGGAAGAATCGTATGTTTGGCTCACAAGGTAGCTGATCTGCTGTGGAATTTTCCAGGCAAGAGTACTGGAGAGGATTGCCATTGCGTACTCCAGTGGATCTTTCCGACCCAGGGGTTGAACCTATGTCTCCTGCATTGGCGGTAGGAGACGTGCTAGCGGGAGAGATACAGAAGAAATAACAAGCATCACAGGAATAAAGGCAAAATTGGAAGGAGCATAAAAATTGATACCACTGAACACACAATAAGGCACCAGAAAATAGAAAAGAGAGAAGCTAACAAAATAAATGGAAACAAAATAAGAGTTTAAAGGAAATAGAAAAAAATTGATACTGAATACAAATGGCAACCTGAAATTCACAAAATTGGAGTCTCCAAAGACAAAAACCCAAACAATGAAACTTTAAAAAGCTGAAAACATAATATAAAATAGACAGAAGTATGATTGTTAATCAATCAATATAAATAAGCTTAATTCCCCACTAAAAAAAAAGGATTTCCAGCTTAACTTAAAATAGAGCCTAGCTCTGGGCAAGAGGCAGCCCTAAAATGAAGTGACTCAAAAAATAAACTAATAAGCTAAAATAAATTAGTTTATTGAAAGTAAACTGACGGGCAAAAACATATACTGGGGATATAAAAACAATAAGAAAGCAGGCATTGAATTACTAACATCAAACAGGTAGAATATGGGACAAAGGCACTCACTGAGTCAAAGAAGTAATTTTGTACTCTTAAAGTATGCAGTAATACATAATGAAGACACCACAGTTACGACAACTGTGCACTGAATCTCACTGTATCACTATTCATGATGTGGAAATAATAGAAAATAAAAGAGAAAAAGATGGAAACACACTAAAATAGTAGACATAAAAGCTTTGTCAACTGGTCAAAAGAAGAATAGCAAAATAAAGCTAACACTTGAAACCTTACATTTGAAAATTTCAAACTTGCTCCAATAGCTCTTGAATCAATAAGAAAATAAAAACTCAGGTTAGGGAACACCGCTAATTAGAGCATTGCAGATTAGAGTCTGAAGGATAAAGCAAAACAGTACTCAGAAGAAATGTTACATCCATAAATACACAGATCGATGAAAAACAAAGAATGAAAATGAATGAACTAGGGGTGGAATCTGGTAACCCCATGAATACACACTGTCAGTCTCCTTTTCAACTAGAAAGATGTCCAATCCAGGGTAAATATTGAAGTGAGAGTCAATTTTGTTGTCCTCCAGCCTTAGTCTAATTGAGTAGGTGAATGTCTTTCTGTTTTGAAATATTTGATAGTCTCTCTTCCACCACGTTTTGGCTTACGATTAAAGAAATTTAGCTACATACTTTTCTCCTTCTATCTCCCCTGGTGAACATTAAATGAAGAGGCAAAGGGATGTGTGGGTTAGGAAAGAGATGAAACCTCAAAATAGGACAATTTTAGGGAAGTTTGTGCAGGTGTGGGTAAGGACAATGATTTTCAACCTTGGCTGACATTAGAATCACCTAGAGAGCTTTTAAAAACATCAGTGTCCCTGGTCTTTCCTTCTGTAGCACTTTATAACAGTCTGTGTTTATTTTATCAATGCCTGTTTTCCTTGAGACTAAGTTTCACAAGAACACAAACTTCTTCCATTTGGATCCTCCAGTGTCTAGTTCAGTGCCTGCTCAATCACCCCAGAAATTTTAACTTAATTGGTCTAGGGTAGCTCATAAATTGGTGTTTTAAAGAACTCCTGGGGATCTTAAGGAGTGGCAAGGTTGGGGACCACTGATAGGGGAGGTGCCTAAGAGGGAGTGTGGTCACCTGGGGCCAAAGCAAACTGTTGCCACCCTAAAACTCAGAGGAGTCAGCATGCGGAATGACTCCTGGAAGTGTGGACCAGGCCACCAAGAGAGGGTCAGTAACCTTTGATCAAGACACGAAAGTGGTTTTTAGGCAAAGTTGCAGAGAAGGAGCCTGGCCTTCTGAATCCCCTCACTTCTTCCATGACCTAAAGTCAACTGGAGGTCTTGGGGACAGATGTAGTCACACTGTCAGACTCCCAGAGCAATGAGCAGAGTGGAGGAGATGGGGAGAGCTTCCAGGGGAGCAAAGGGAAGATGTGTAAGCATAGGTGAGGGGCATTCCCTGCAGGGAACTAAGGTCCTCAATCATATATTACAGCCATTAGGGGAGACAACTAAAGACAAATGGGACAAGGATGTTGAGTTATAAGCGTCTGAGCTGATAGATACCATTATCTGGAGAGCTCTTCTAATCCGTGTGTGTCCATGGACAAAAAAATCGAATGAATGAACATAGGTAAGTGACATGGAAGTTGGGCTATGCTATTAATATCAGAAAAGGTGGCTTCCCAGGTGGCTCAGTGGTAGAGTCTGCCTACCAAGCAGGAGATGTGAGTTTGATCCCTGGGTTGGGAAGATCCTCTGGAGAAGGAAACGGCAACCCACTCCAGTATTCTTGCCTGTAAAAACCCGTGGACAGAGGGGCCTGGTGGGCTACAGTCTGTAGGGTCGCAAAGAGTTGGACACGACTTTTTAGCAACTAAACAGCAGCAGCACAGCTGAGAAAAGAAAGCTTGAAAAAAGCAAAATGCTACGGACACAGCTTTACAATGCTGGTAGCCTATAACCTCCCTTCCTCCTACTCCAGGGGAAAGGTGGGGAACAGACGAGGTTCTCAGTGAGATCCTGCTTGAACACATGGCTCCTCTGGGAATTACAATATTGTGCTATCAGTCTGAGTGATAGCCTTGTGTTTCTTGGGATTGGAGAATGATGGGAATTACACCATGAGACATACTACATTTGATTTGTTCCACCATTCAAGGCCCTGTAAATGAATGTGTGTACACATGAATGTGTATGTTCAGTTCAGTTCAGTTGCTCAGTCGTGTCCAACTCTTTGTGACCCCATGAACCACAGCACACCAGGCCTCCCTGTCCATTACCAACTCCTGGAGTTCACCCAAACTCATGTCCTTTGAGTTGGTGATGCCATCTAACCATTTCATCCTCTGTCATCCCCTTCTCCTCCTGCCTTCAATCTTTCCCAACGTGAGAGTCTTTTCAAATGAGTCAGCTCTCCGCATCAGGTGGCCAAAATATTCAGCTTCAACATCAGTCCTTCCAATGAACACCCAGAACTAATTTCCTTTAGGATGGACTGGTTGGATCTCCTTGCAGTCCAAGGGACTATCAAGAGTCTTTTCCAACACCACAGTTCAAAAGCATCAATTCTTTGGCGCTCAGCTTTCTTTATAGTCCAACTCTCACATCTATACATGACCACTGGAAAAATCATAGCCTTGACTAGATGGACCTTTGATGACAAAGTAATGTCTCTGCTTCTTAATCTGCTATCTAGGTTGGTCATAACTTTCCTTCCAAGGAGTAAACGTCTTTTAATTTCATGGCTGCAATCACTATCTGCAGCAATCTTGGAGCTCAGAAAAATAAAGTCAGCCACTGTTTCCACTGTTTCCCCATCTATTTCCCATGAAGTGATGGGACCGGATGCCATGATCTTCATTTTCTGAATGTTGAGCTTTAAGGCAACTTTTTCACTCTCCTCTTTCACTTTCATCAGGAGGCTCTTTAGTTCCTCTTCACTTTCTGCCATAAGGGTGGTGTCATCTGCATATCTGAGGTTATTGATATTTCTCTTGGCAGTCTTGATTCCAGCTAGTGCTTCCTCCAGCCCAGTGTTTCTCATGATGTACTCAGCATATAAGTTAAATAAGCAGGGTGACAATATACAGCCTTGACGTACTCCTTTTCCTATTTGGAACCAGTCTGTTGTTCCATGTCCAGTTATAACTTTGCTTCCTGACCTGCATACAGGTTTCTCAAGAGGCAGGTCAGGTGATCTGGTATTCCCATCTCTTTCAGAATTTTCCACAGTTTATTGTGATCCCCACAGTTAAAGGCTTTGGCATAGTCAAGAAAGCAAAAATAGATGTTTTTCTGGAACTCTGTTGCTTTTTCCATGATCCAGCAGATGTTGGCAATTGGATCTCTGGCTCCTCTGCCTTTTCTAGAACCAGCTTGAACATCTGGAAGTTCTCAGTTCACATATTGCTGAAGCATTACTTTACTAGCGTGTGAGATGAGTGCAATTGTGCAGTAGTTTGAGCGTTCTTTGGCATTGCCTTTCTTTGGGATTGGAATGAAAACTGACCTTTTCCAGTCCTGTGGCCACTGCTGAGTTTTCCAAATTTGCTGGCATATTGAGTGCAGCACTTTCACAGCATCATCTTTTAGTATTTGAAATAGCTCATCTGGAATTCCATCACTTCCACTAGCTTTGTTAGTAGTGATACTTCCTAAGGCCCACTTGACTTCACATTCCAGGATGTCTGGCTCTAGGTGAGTGATCGCACCTTTGTGATTTTCTGGGTCGTGAAGATCTTTTTGTATAGTTCTTCTGTGTGTTCTTGCCACCTCTTCTTAATATCTTCTACTTCTGTTAGGTCTATACCATTTCTGTCTTTTATTGAGCCCATCGTTGCATCAAATGTTCCCTTGGTATCTCTAATTTTCTGGAAGAAATCTCTAGTCTTTCCTATTCTGTTGTTTTCCTCTATTTCTTTGCATTGATCACTGAAGAAGTCTTTCTTATCTCTCCTTGCTGTTCTTTGGAACTCTGCATTTAAGTGGGTATATCTTTCCTTTTCTCCTTTGCTTTTCACTTCCCTTCTTTTTCACAGCTATTTGTAAGGCCTCCTCAGACAGCCATTTTCTTTTTCGCATTTCTTTTTCTTGAGGGTGGTCTTGATCCCTGTCTCCTGTACAGTGTCACGAACCTCCATTCATAGTTCATCAGGCACTCTGTCTATCAGATCTAGTCTCTTAAATCTATTTCTCACTTCCACTGTATAATCGTAAGGGATTTGATTTATGTCATACCTGAACGGTCTAGTGGTTTTCCCCTCTTTCTTCAATTTAAGTCTGAATTTGGCAATAAGGGTTCATGATCTGAGCCACAGTCAGCTCCCTGTCTTGTTTTTGCTGACTGTGTAGAGCTTCTCCATCTTTGGCCACAAAGAATATAATCAATCTGATTTCGGTGCTGACCGTATGGTGATGTCCATGTGTAGAGTCTTCTCTTGTGTTGTTAGAAGAGGGTGTTTGCTATGACCAGTACGTTCTCTTGGCAAAATGCTATTAGCCTTTGCCCTGCTTCATTCTGTACTCCAAGGCCAAATTTGCCTGTTACTCCAGGTATTTCTTGACTTCCTACTTTAGCATTCCAGTCCCCTATAATGAAAAGGACATCTTTTTTGGGTGTTAGTTCTAAAAGGTCTTGTAGGTCTTCATAGAATTGTTCAACTTCAGCTTCTTCAGAGTTACTAGTTGGGGCATAGACTTGGATAACCGTGATATTGAATGGTTTGCCTTGGAAATGAACAGAGATCATTCTGTCGTTTTTGAGATTGCATCCACGTACTGCATTTCAGACTCTTTTGTTGATTATGTTGGCTCCTCCGTTTATCCTAAGGGATTCCTGCCCACAGTAGTAGATATAATGGTCATCTGAGTTAAATTCACCCATTCCAGTCCATCTTAGTTCACTGATTCCTTGAATGTCGACGTTTACTCTTTCTGTCTCCTCTTTTATCACTTCCAATTTGCCTTGATTCATGGACCTAACATTTCAGGTTTCTATGCAATATTGCTCTTTATAGCATCAGACCTCGCTTCTATCACCAGTCACATTCACAACTGTGTGTGTACACATGTGCATTTCCTCACATCAGCCAGGTATATAACATGTAGCTGTAGCTACAATGCAGTTCTGGTAGCTACTTTGGTCTCCTTACAGATATAACTCACGATGGCTAGGGCAGTGGTTCTCAGTGGAAGCAGGCATCAGTAGGGCTTGTGGACACAGACTGGTGGCCCCCCACCCCAAGTTTTGTGATTCAGTAGGTCTAGGGTGGGACCTGAGTTCTGCATTTTAATGAGCTCTCACCTGATGCAAAAACTGCTGGTCTGAGGACTACATGACTAGATTAGAGAGATCTCTCTCTTCTGGTTCTGGCTCACTTGTTCTGCTGTTGCTTATGCTCTGCTAATTCACACTCTGGTGATTTGTTGGCTTCACGTGTTGTCTGCAATTATTCTGAATCTTGATTTTCTCAGCACAGAGTCTTTAGTATTTGAACTTCTTTTAGCCTGCTTAGTTCTATTCCTGTTAGTTACTGCAAGGATCCATTCATTACCAGAAGGTAAGGAGGTATAGTCTTCTGAATATGCATCACTGATCTTTGCCGGTTCCAACAGATGACGATCAACAGGATCAATATTCTCCCTCCCTACAACTGCTCTTGGGTTGTTATATATGGTATTAGCTTCAGATTGGCCATGAAGCAAGTCCTGGCTCTACTGTTTACTGGCTGTGTAACACTGGGTAAAATGATTTGGACAGTGCTTCATCTGCCCAGTGTGGGTATTTATTCTTTCAGAGGGTTTTTGGGAGGCTACAGTGAGATAAGATATACAAGAGGAAAAATGCCTGACTCAGTAACATTAGCTAATAATAGATCACCTTGGATTTGGGCAAAAAATGAATAACTTTTGCCTGAAAAAAATTTTCTTTTTCTCTTAGAATTAATTTCACCTATGGCTGATTCGTGTTGCAAAACAAATACAGTATTGTAATTAAAAAAATAAATAAATTTAATTTAAAAAAAATTAAAAAAAAAAAAACTCCTTTAGTTTGTATTGGGGAGAAGGAAATGGCAACCCATTCCAGTGTTCTTGCCTGGAGAGTCCCAGGGACGGGGGAGCCTGGTGGGCTGCCGTCTGTGGAGTCGCACAGAGTCGGACACGACTGAAGCGACTTAGCAGCAGCAGCAGCAGCATAGACAGTTAACAATGTTTCAATATCAATAGTTTCAGATGAACAGCAAAGGGATTCAGCCATCCATATACATATATCTATTCTCCCCCAAACTCCACTTTGATGCACGCTGCCACATGATGCTGAGCAGAATTCCATGTGGTATACAGCAAGTCCTTGTTGGTTATCCATTTTAGATACAGCTGTGTGCGCATGACCATGCTGGACTCCCTAACTATCCCTTCTCCTCATTCTTTGCCCCTGGAAACCATGAGTTCGTTCTCTAAGTCTTTGAGTCTGTTTTGTAAGTTCATTTGTATCATTTCCTTTTAGATTCCACATGTAAGGGAAGTCGTTCGATATTTCTCCTTCTCTGACTTACTTCACTCAGTATGACAATCTCTAGTGTTAATTTACTTTTAATGAATTCCAAGGGCAATGCTCAACTATGATTTGAGAGGCAGTGGGCTTGGTGGATCAGGACTCACAGTCTAAAATTGGCCTTCTGCCATTGACTAGCTATGGAACCCTGGGGGTTTAACTTGACCTCAGTTACAGCATCTGTGAAATGGGAATGGGAAGAGAATCTTCCCCAGAAGATTGTTGTTCAGTCACTAAGTTGTATCCAATTCTTTGTCACCTCATGGACTGCAGCCCACCAGACTTCCCTGTTTTCCACCATTTCCCAGAGATTAAGTTCATGTCCATTGAGTCAATGGTGCTGTCTAACCATCTCATCCTCTGCTGCCCTCTTCTCCTTTGCCTGGGAGATTATATGAGGATTAATTTACCTAATGCATATATGGGACTTAGTACACTGCTGGACACTTCATAAGCACACAGTAAGTTTGAAGTTCAACTATTAGATTTTGGAGAACAATAAAGTCTTATAAATTGGACCTAGATTTTGTGCTTCAAGAAAAATCAAATCATAAAAGATTCATAAAAGGAATGCTTTTCATTTTGTTTTTCCTTCCAATATATTTTAATCTTCAATGAAGACTATCCCTTTGTCTTCAAATGAGTACAGAAGGGAAAATGGTGCTTATTTGAATATTAAATTTAGTATTTTAATATTAATATTTAGTATTTTCTCCCTCAGACTCTTGCACTTGAAGAGCATTTTCTGGGTAAGATGTGTGGGTAATTTTAACTTTGTTGAGAGCAACACCGTGTTAAGTATTTTGTAAATACTATCTTACATATATCTCCTTATCCTAGGAGGCTGATGTTTCAGGTCAGTGTACAAGATTTAAAAGATTGTGTATATCGTGTCTCTTGTAACAAATTCTTCCAAGTTATGATAGAAATAACTTTGCATTTGGTTACTCTATCAACTGAGTGAAACCGTTGAAAAATGTTGTCTGGTTACTTCCCAAGTTATACTATTAAATGCCCTATTATGGTGATAGGACCTGGAACTTTGCTATTATGCATTTTACTTGGCAAAACACATGCACACACGTGCACACACTTTCTGTAGACTTACACAGAGAATGGTGGTGGTGGTTTAGTTGCTAAGTTGTGTCCAACTCTTGCGATCCAGTGGACTATAGCCCGCCAGGCTCTCTGTCCGTGAGATTTTCCAGGCAAGAATACTGGAATGGTTTGCATTTCCTTCTCCAGGAAACCTTCCTGACCCAGGGATTGAACCTGGGGCTCCTACACTGCAGGCATGTTCTTTACCAACTGAGCTACCAGGGAAGCCCTTACGCAGAGCATACACCCGTCTAAATTGATTCCTATTAAATGTCCAGAAAATTTTCAGAGTGCATGAATGAGTGGACTGTCATCTCTGCCCATCCTATCTTGCTTTTAGCCCAAATTTGGCTTGCTTCTTGCCTCACATAATGCTTAACAAATTCTCGTTGAGTAAAAGGAAACCATATTGAGTTCTCTGACATTTCTGCAGTAGCCTGACAGTTAAATCTCTGTCCTTTTCCTTCCCCCATGTTCTCATAACAAATGACATTAGAGCAACTGGTCCATGTCTTCACATTCTGGCCATTTCCACATTTTCCCTAGAAGGTTAATGGACCTCCTTGCCAATGCCTGTTGCCATCACATGTTAGGAAAGGGTCCTGCCTCCTTTGATTGTGAGCTGCCTGAGCTTACCAGGGAGGTCACAATTTCAAAAGTATTTACCCGACTCTGAATGATGGGGAGAGTCAATCTAGTTTCTCGCAAAGAGGCCTGGAGGAGTCACACCAAGGCTGCCTGAGGCTTTGAATTAGTTTGCCTGGCATAGAGAGGAAACTGCTCTTGCCCTCCCTTGATCAGGCTGGTGGTTATCTTCTGATGGGGCTGCCTCTGTGCTGGGACAGTGTTCCCACCACCCTGACGGGGGATACAAATATATTAGCCACTGGTGAGCCATTTGTAATTAACGAGTGCTTCATGGTTTTAATCTTTCTTTAATCTGTAAAGCTATAAAAATTTATAACGCAATTTTAGAATCAAGGAAAAAAGCTAACTTGTGTGGCTCAGTCCCTAAACTGATTTCACCAGATCAAAGCTGCAAGGAGAGTATGTACAGAGGGTTTCCCACGCTGCCCCCACTATCTTTTCTCGGTGGGTCTGTTTTCTCCTTTACCCAGAAGCCACTGGAAACAGGGGAGCATCTCTCTGTCACGAAGCTGCTCACAGCGCCCCAAAGAAAACAAACAATACAGAACCTGGTGTATAAAACGAAGAGAGGAAAGGAACATCTTAGGTAAATACCAGTCTACTTATTTTATGATTTTTAAATGTCATTTTTGCTCCAATATTGACTTTTTTATGGAGGATGAATTATAGATCCCCCAGCACTGGGAGACCAAAGCTCCCTTTCTTCGACATAGCTGGTCAAGTTTAGAATTGAAGTCCTGGTAATTAGTTATGAGTTCCTAAGCACTGAAGACCAGACCACTGAGAAAATTCTGCGAGGTGACCCCTCCAGGGAAGACAATACACCTGGGAAAGAACCAGAATGGGCAGCAGAGAAGCACAAAACAACTTCTCAATCTTGTTGCTTACAAACAGATGTTGCCATGGGCATTCTCTCGCAAGAACAAAATTCAATCCACTCCTTCATTTGTCTGACCAGGCTTCTCTCTCCAAGAACTGGTTTTTGAGGCAAATTATTTCAGGGTTGCACAGGCTGGTAAAAGGCAGTGGAATTGAAAGTGCTCATTCTCAGTGACCTCAGGGCTCAGAGCTGATGCTGTGAGAAGGGAAAAGGGTTGAACTGAGGTCGTGGAGAGCCCAAGAGCCAGAAACCAGGTCACAGGGAAGGAGCCAGTGGTCAGACTTCCTAGAAGAGGTTTTGAGAAACTAGCAAGAGGGAGCCGGTGTGAACTGAGCTTCCTGGAGGAAGGTTGTGAAGGCAGAGGGGAAAGAAAGAGAACACTGATTAGTACCTCTCCTGCCCTCACCCATGACTTGTCTATTCTCGCTTGGTGTCTATGTAAACAGAGATACAGGCTTATAGAAATGGAGATTGAATTAGGAAAATTCAATTTGCATACCAAAAAAGGGTCAGTTCAGACCAATTGGTGTTAGCATCCAATAGAGGGGGAAATGGCAACCTACTCCAGTGTGCTTGCCTGGAGAATCCCAGGGACTGGGGAGCCGGGTGGGGTGCCATCTCTGGGGTCGCACAGAGTCGGACACGACTGAAGCGACTTAGGAGCAGCAGAGGGGGGAAATCCCTTTGTTTCATTTGGAAATGTTTTATTTGGGAAAAGTTGTTTGTTTTTTAAAACCAAGTTATGTAAATTAACATGTCCTGTTTTCCAACTTGCCTAGATAGACAAGTGAGCCTACAGTAGATTCAAGGAACATTTTGCCAAAACGCATATTGTTCTGTTAGCAGTTAAAGGCAAATCCTACCACAAATTTATAATTACTTAAGTCTTGAATTTGTCGCTCTCCATCATCCTTAATCTGCCTGCTTCCATAACAGTAAGTCATTGTGTGGGCAAGTAATGCTACAGAGAAGAGCTAGCATCTACTGAAAACCTTTCGTCTTCCTGGCATTTCATTTGTAAGTCATTCTAGCCAACATGTCTATTGTGCATCGACGCATCAGTGATATTTTAAAGTTTTATGTCAGTTACATTGCTGGCTCCCACAGCAAGTCTGTAATATGGGTACAATTATTACTTTCTTTTTACTGATGAAAAACCTGGAGGCAGGCAATGAAGTTAGATGGTTTGTCCCAAAGTTGTGCAGCTGGTGAGTGACAGAGCACTGTCTGAGCCAGACTGTCTGGTTTCAGCTTTCCAGGTGACGCTAGTGGTAAAGAACCCATCTGCAATGCAGGAGATGCAAGAGATGTGGGTTCAGTCCCTGGGTCAGGAAGATCCCTTGGGGGAGGGCGTGGCAACCCACTCCAGAATTCTTGCCTGGAGAATCCCATGGACCATGGAGCCTGGAGTCCGTGGGGATGCAAAGAGTCAGACGCAACTGAAGTGAAGTGACTTTGCACATCTGGTTTCAGAGTCTCTGGGCTTTCAACACTAATTTCATTTCGTGCTAATAAAACTCTTTGAAATAGGTAGCTACTATTGTCATCATTTCCATTTTACATATGAGGAGATTGGAATTCAGGGATGAAATCATTTAACCAGCCTTGCCTAGTGAGGGGAACAGCCAGGCTTCAAGTCCAGGCCTGTTTAAAACCCACCTTAACTAGAGGTAGAGCTGTGGGTGGTGGTTTTAGATCTGTGCTTTTCGAATATTAATGTACACATGAGTCATCCAGGTTCTGATTCCGTAGGCCCAGAATGGGGCCCCTGCACTGCCAGCAAGCTCCTGGGTGATGCTGCTGCCTCACAGACCACACTGCATGAAAGCCTTCAAGGGTTGGGGGCCAGGAAATGTGAAGTGTTCCTCCTCTGCTCCCACTGCCCAACATGGATGTGGAGATGGTGTCTCTGAAGGAAGCAGCTTAGAAGGGATTCTCTATTTCAAGTAAACTCACTGTTCTCTTTTCTAAAGCAACACAGAGTCCTATTAAGATTCAGGGTGCTTCTTTCACTTGTATAACCAATTATACTCTTTTTAATTTACTGAGATCCATGCAGTGATCAAATTCATCCTAAATGTCATCACTTTCTCCATAAAATATCTCTTTAAATTTCTTTTTCACACATTCTCTCTTGATTTGCATTTATGTCCTTTTGTTCTGATCTACCTAATAAACTCAAATCGATCATCAACCAAAAATTTATAAGCCATATAGACTTCATTCAGATTGCTTCTTAATCACCAACTTTTAGAATTCAAACACAGATTCCCATTTTGTCTATTTCTCTTCAACCAGAAGAGAATTTAATTCATTATCTTGAATGTCCTGCATTTTTCCTGACCTCCGATATAGCTCTTCCTTTTCTCTTTAAACACCAGAACTAGATTCTGAACCTCAAATCTGTATGTCAACTGTGGCTTACTGAGTCCCCTAGAAGGCTATAGTACAATATCCTGGAATTTATGATTTATGCCAAGCCCCCCTCTTCAGCCTCACTTCCACTGCCTACTGAGCTGAAAATTGAAATGTTGGCTCAGTCTGTAGAGTCTGACTCTTCTTTTTCTGTTGTGTTAACTAATTCATTTCTAACTTTAGCTTGAGTGTTTTGCTTACCCAAGAGTACCTCACACTGAAGAATTTAAATTTCACATACAATCTCTTTATTCCTTTCCCTCACTGATCAGACTTATTCAGGGCAACAATTATGTCCCTCCGGATAATAATTTTCTCCCCCATTTCATGGCATCCTCAAACAAAGCTCACAGGCACATGGCAGTCCTTCATTAACTGGGAACATGCAAAGTGCACAAGTCTTTTCAATGGAAAATTCGATGCAAAAGCCAAATGAGGTAAATTGCACTGGCCCGCCCTGGGACATTTTAAAGAGTGTTACATATTAATCTGCTGCCAAGTCTCAAGATGATGAGAAGATTCTCATCAGAGCCCAGCGTCATTTTTGAAGGAAGGAAACATCCTCCCCTTACCCATCACCGCCCTCCCCCAACCCCCAAACACAAACAGATGCAGTCTTGCCGATACAGATGGACCTCTGGCAAGAAATACTCAAAACCACCAGTGTTCACATGGAGTGGAGACAAAAAAATGACAGAACAGGTCAACTAGGGTCACTGTGTCTAGGCACTCCCTCAACTTCATATCTAGTTAATACACTCATAATCTTTGGATTCTTTTCCAGCTGAGCCACAAGAGAAGCCCTGTTTATAGCAACACACGTCATTTTGTAATCATACCCAGTATAGGTGTATCTGTTCGTTGTTGCTGTTGTTCAATTGTTAAGTCATATCTGACTCTTTGTGACTGCCATGGACTACAGCACACCAGGCCTCCCTGTCCCTCACCATCTCCCAGAGTTTGCCCAGGCTCAGGTCCATTGAACCGGTGATGCCATCCTTGAAAGTATTACTCTTGCTATTTTACATGTATGCCTGCCTATATTCTGTTCTAAAGATATGGCCTCCCACCATTTAGCTTTATTCCTCCAGTCTGAACATGTTTGAATTATAGTCACTTTAGGGAATTTCTTTTGGTTGTGCCTACAGAGATGGAGCAGCAATCCTTGAAGACAATCTCAGACAAAAGCGTCGATGAGACACTAAGAAAGATGTTCCTGGAATACTTTTGATGATTCCTGCCCACTGACTCCTGTCTCCCAGAGCTGTAATGTCGTCAGTTCCTGGCTCAGCTCCTCCTGAACTGTAGATCTCAGACTATCTTTGGAAAAGTTCTGCCCATAAATTGGGAAATCCCCAAACTGATTGTTTGACTCACTGCCCTAGCGGCTGCCTTTTCTGGGTTGTGTTGGAAACATGATCACCTAGACCTCACCACTAAACGTTCACACCTCTAGACTTTGGCTCTGGCCCAGCTCAGGGATCGCACGGTGGGCAGGAACTCGATTATTTAAATAATGGAAAGGACTCCCCAAATTTTAAGAGTGGGTTGACTTCCAAAATAGTAATTCACCTTTATTTAGGAAATATTTATTACATGGTCTTGTCATGCTGAGACAA
This sequence comes from Nanger dama, assembly GCA_917880005.1. Lineage (NCBI taxonomy): Eukaryota > Metazoa > Chordata > Mammalia > Artiodactyla > Bovidae > Nanger > Nanger dama. The sequence goes on from CAKJTW010000090.1 coordinate 1,161,989, forward strand.
GGCTTGTTTGGGTATGTCTTGCCTGCACAAATAGTCTGAGTGACTGCCAGCTTTGCCCTTCAACCCTGAGAAATGAGATTCACATCACTGTTCAGCGCTTCTGCATATTCAGACCTCAGCAAGGATTCCTAAAGCTGTTGGAACCTACAGACACATTAAATGCCTTTGCGGGGTCAAGGAAGAGGGACCAAGGTTAACGTGGACTGGTCCCTGATTTCTGTTTACGTGTCCTTTCGCTATTGTGCTGGAAGCATCGTGTCTGCGGGAAACACTGTGACCCGAATACACAGTACAGGCCCCACACGTCAGCATGTGACTGACAGACAGCCTTACTCAGCGAGTAGCCCAGAAGAACACCACCCAGGATCTTTTAAGCCCTGTAGAGTCACAAGGCCCTGGAGGCAATTATTGCAATCAGTATGCTCCTGCCTCCTGTAGATGGTAATAAAAATGGCGTTTAAGAAACGCCATGGCTGTGGCTTCTGAAAGAGATAGTCGCTCTGCGGAGGGCTTGAAAGGGTTTGATCTCTGTCTCGAAGAGCCCTGTGCCCCTGTCACCAGCAGCTGTTAATTTTTCCACGTCCCGAGATCAGCAGTGACAGGAGAGTAGTATAGTCTTGTCCTCAGATGCGGGCTGACATTTTTCTTGTAGAGGGTCTCCTACTAGCTGGGGCGGCTTGCTGGAGGAGATTTTCTTCACAGGGATGGGTGATGATGGTTAAACCCATACATGAGCATCTGGGCGACACTCCCCACTGGGGAGACATATATGCAAACGCATTAATGTATATATTTAATTGGGTTATAATCTATTGACCATAGATACTAAGGCACTGAGCAAGCAATTAACAAAACAACTTTGACTAAATATAGTTAGCACTAAATATAGTTGGTTAATTGGTATTTAATATGCTTATTAAATGTCAATTAAGTATCTTTAGCAATGAATTGGTACCTAATTAACTTACTATAGCTATCCTGTTACTTGACATTTGAACAGCTAAATATTCTCTACAAGTTTAATGTTTTAATAAGAAACAAATTATCCATGCATTGCTCATGAATTTTTCAGTTAGTTTAATGGGATTTAAATGTATCTCCCAACTTGGATACATGTTTTTCCTATAATCAACTAGTATTTTCCATTTCAGACTGATTTAAACTTGAAAGGCTGATTCCGTGAGAAGAAAAACTGTAGAAGTCAGAAGCACTTTTTCCATCTTGGCTCTGTCACTGACACCCTGTGTTGTCTTTGACATATTTTTCACTGCTTCTGATTTCCAGTTTTCTCATCTGTTCTGTGGTGTTAAGAATAGAAGTTATGATTACTATAAAACTAAAATTATATAAAATATATGAAAGCACTTAACTAAGCAAGACATCTTCTTAAAAGTTATGATTAAAAATTCTTGGGAAGGTTATGTAGTCATTATATTGACTGCATCTTCATATTGATGTTTATGTAGAAATCTTAAGGTAATTTGTTGTTGGAATAGAAATCCAATGTCATCGTTTTCTGAATTGTCCCTGAAGTATAGCATAAACTTGGCCTTATTAAACCCACAGCTGCACAGCAACCTATGTTGTTCTTCAAAACATGCCTGCCTTCCTCTTCCGGCTGTTTGCCTCTTTATCTGGTCCTGCCCTATTGATCCTATTTACTTTATGGGTTTGAACAGGTAGCAAGCTGTTGGTCTTTTATCCAGAAATTGCTGGGCTGTGACTATGGCTCTATCTCAGTATACGTTGTGTTTAAAATTTTATATTCACTGACCTGGTTTATGGTCTCAGCTAAGCTCCATTTTAATTCTGCTATTTACTTGCATTTGAAGGCCAGTCAGTAACTTATATAACCTTAGTAGATTTCTTATGTCTGTTGGTGGGCTTCCCTCATGGCTTAGTCGGTAAAGAATCCGCCTGCAATGTGGGAGACCTGGGTTTGATCCCGGGGTTGGGAAGATCCCCCGGAGAAAGGAATGACAACCCTCTCATGTATTCTGCCAGAAGAATTCCATGGACAGAGGAGCCTGGAGGGCTACAGTCCATGGGCTTGCAAGGAGTTGGACACAACTGAGCGACTTCCACTCCATGTCTGTTCTTAGCACACAGCAATGCATATTGTTTCTCCATTTATGTGTTCACTTATTTTACATCTTCTGCAGTTCATAAGCAAGGCTTCTTGTGTTAAACACTTGCAATGATTTTAATGCCAGTCACCTATCTTGATTTGCTACGCCCGCACCTTCACACTCATCAAATGTTTGCTTTACCTCTGCTATAAATATTTCAAATTAAGTAGAAAAGAGGTGCTGGACATGTCTACCTCAGAATTTGTTGTTGGGATTTCTATAAACGATTTCATGGCTTGCAATTATTCTATTTTTCAAAGGTTTCATGGTTTCAAGCTGTACTCATTATTGCTGACTAATTTACAGAGGTTGCAGTTGTGGTGGCTTTACCCAGTCTTGTTTCCAGGCACAATACACATTGTTGAAGTTAATTGTTTCCTCACCACTTTTCCCGTGTGGCAGAGTGAGACTCTCTGTATTAGGTTTGGAATGCTTTATCCAACATTTTGTTGCTTTCCGTTGGATATCACTTGGGAAGTCTCCTGGATCTTTGTTGGGCCATAGCATCCGACCAAGTGAATGTATTGAAACTGCTGCCTCAAACCCACCAATTGCCTTAATTTTATCTCCTGCATTGAGATTAGTTTGTAGTGTTTTCTCCACAAGTGAACTAAATGTTATTATCTTTATTACCACTGTTGATGCTCTTGTTATACAGGTGCAAAAATATTCTTATCTCTGCTATTTCTGAATCTTCCCCTCTGGACTTACAGTTAGTGATTAGCACTACATTAGTCATTCATTGACATGTATGGAGTTCCCTGTTCATGCTGGAAATGATTGCAGCCTTCAGTTAGAAGCCTAAATTCAGACTGAAGTTAGCAGAGATAGGAATTTGTGTGCTCAGTCCTCAAAAAGCTGGGATAGTATGGTACAGTGTGTAAAGCCAGATTCAAGTCAGAGAGAAACAGGGTCTCTCTCCCTCCCACTCATGGTGGAAAGTGATCCTTTGTTTGACTTCTGCATTTGTGAGCTTCTCTGGTGACTCAGTGGTAAAGAATCCACCTGCCAATGCAGGAGACACCGGTTTGACCCCTGGGAGGGAAAGATCCCCAGAGAAGGAAATGGCAACCCACTCCAGTGTTCTTGCCTGGAAAATCCCATGGACAGAGGAGCCTGGCAAGCTACAGTCTGTTTGGTTGCAAAAGAGTCAGACACAACTTAGCGACTTAACAACAGCAACAACTGCATCTGTAAATAGGAGCGAAAAAGAATAATGCTTACTTACCTTCTAGGGCTGATGAGATATTATAGGGAGAGTTTAAAGTACCTCGTATGGCACAGTGCAAATGATATCTTAAGAAAAAGTCAGCTATCATTGAAATAGAATGTTTTTCTAAGATATCTCAATAATGAGTATGATTTAAGGAAGTGGAAGAATAAGAAGATATTTTTCATAGTGTCCTATCGCTTTATTAATATTCAAGGAAAAAGACAGTAAATGGCAGTTAGTCTATGAGCCGAATGTGTGTGCTGTCCATGAGAACATTAGCTGCAGAGCACCTGGCCTTTTTATTGATGCTTCTTTAGTCAACAGAAGAAAAGCAAAGAGAAAAAAGGGAATTTATTTCCCCATCCCTGTATAATGAACTGTCTTGACTGCATTGTTTGAAGCACAGTGAACAAGGTTTGATATTTGTAGAACACACTGTGTTTTGAAATCATTGATGTATGTATTCTAACTCGAGTATATCAGGCCACTAGAACAAAGACATTCCAATTTCCATGTCAAGATGATAACTGGATTATTTAGGTGTCAAAAGTACAAAGTGTGCATTAAACCACTTTCTGCCTGGGTATAATGAGATCCTGTATAGGAGATGTATACACACTCATCCTGCATAAGTCAAACAAATAAACGTGATACGTGCTAGGGCTATGGAACAGGACAAGTACTTATGAATCAGACGCTTGCAAGCAGAGAGAGCTGGGCTAACCAAGGCTGGCTGCCAAGACAGAGCTTTTGCATGTGTACTTAAGCTGGCATGTGTCAGTCCCATCACTGGGGCTTTTACATGAAAAAGAGAAGTACTTTATAGAACAGGCCATCAAGTGGAATCCACGTTACTTTATCACTTTTCACTCTGAGTTTATAGCAGAAATATACACAGACACAGATACACACACACACACACACACACACACACACACACACACACACACACCCATCCTGGGAGTTACCTTAAAGCAATTCAGTGACTGAATATCAAGCATCTTCTGTGGCCAGGCAGGCCCTATGCTAGGCTCTGGGGAGCCAGAGATGAAGAAGACAAGGAGTTTGTGATCTAGCAATGGAGACAAAGGCGTATGTATATTCCTTCCTGCAGTGTGATTTGTGCAATAGCAAACAAAGGGCTTTGGGAGCACAGAGAAGATCGCAGGTTATTCTGCTAGGCAGTTGGGGTAGGGGGTGCAGAGAAAGAGGGGAACATGTTGTTGACAGTGTATAATCCAGTCTCTAAAACATAGTGTCATTTATATTTCATAACCTATAGACTTTCAACACCAGTACCTGTGGAATTTAAAGCTTTGGTTTATTGTGCTAAATGTGGGGGCAGACTTGTTCTTATTGCCACCAAAAGTAACTAACTTTCAGTAAAGATGGACATGATGAACCTATTTGCAGAGCAGCAGTGGAAACACAGACATAGGGAACAGACTTATGGATGGGAGTAGGGAGAGGAAGGAAGTGGGATGGATGGAGAGAGTGGCATGGAAACATATAGATGACCGTATTTATGACAGATAGCCAATGGGAACTTGCCGTGTGGCTTGGGGAACTCAAACCAGGGCTCTGTAACAATCTAGAAAGATGGGATGGGGAGGGAAGAAGGAGGGAGGTTTGAGAGGGAGGGGACATAGGTATATCTAGGGCTGGTTCATGTTGATGTTTGGCAGAAACCAGCACAATATTGTAGAGTAATTATTCTTCAATTAAAAATAAATAAATTTAATTATGAAAAAGATGGAAACGAGATAGCAATGAATTGGAAATTTCATTTTGGCGAAACACTTCACTTTCTTCAAATTGTTTGACTGAGCAGTTATTTTACTGTTAAAACAAGGAATCTGCAACTAAGAAAATCACCTGGTATCATATGCTTGTAATGATATTAACTAATTTCTCACAACTGCCCTGAAAATTTAATTAGCATTGACATGTACTGACAAGTTCTGGTCTTAAATATTCTCACTCCTAAAAATAATCACAATTATTAGTATTATTATTTAAACAGTAAGTTCACAGAGATTATCCAGTTCAATCCTTCCCCCACCCAGGGTTTTTCAAGTATGTGAACCCTTGCGTATCTACTTGGTGTATGTTTCTAAACATTTCCCATCACATCCATTTACCACACCACCTTCAAAATATACTTTCCAAAAGACATATCTCTTTATATCACTGTCTTGCTTAAAAATCTTCGCTGATCTCCAGTGTCTAATAGAACAAAGCTGAGGCAGCTTGTCTAAGTATTCAAGACCATTTATGATTTGCCACCCGTGTAACTTTCCTATCTCATGTTCTGACAGTCTTGGTGGTGCTCTCTAATCAAGCCTAACTATTGACTATTCTTTTACCTTGCCTTGCCCTTCTGGGCACCCTTGCCTTTGTGCATGCTTCTTTATCCCAAAGCTCTCTTGTCTGATTCTCTGCTATTTGAACTTGTTCTTTAAAAGCCCAGTCAAATGATCTCCTTTGTGAAGTTTTTCCTGACTTCACTCTTAAAAGTCAATCTGACACAACCGTAACACACACGCATAGTTCTATGAAAGTGCATGTACATATTTTTGGGGAGCAAGTTTCCCATGGTGTTGCAATTATCCATTTATGAGCATCTCTTTCTCTCTTTCTCCTTAATTAGAGTCACCATAAGCATCACTAGAGCAGGATGATATCATTTATATTTGTATACCTAGTACACACTGGAGGACTTCTTCCATAAATGTATAGTATCTGATCAAGTATTGTTATCTTCATTTCATACAAGAGGGATCTGGTGCTCGGAGAGGTTTGCATACTTGCCTGAGGTCACCAGAGTCATGAGCAGAAGAGCTAATGCCAGACCCTCAGTCATACTGCGCAGTGCCAGCTACCTCCCACGTGTGTACAGATTTCAGGTTTCCTAAGGGTCATCACTGAGAGACTGATTCATTTTTCTCACTTAACAGACTATTGCAAGCACTTTATTAGTCTTCTAGAGCTGCCATAACAAAATACCACAGACTGAGTGGCTTAAAAACAGAAGTCTGTCTTCTCAAAATTCTGGGAGTCCAAAATCAAGGGTGGTATCTTCTGAGGTTTCTCTCCTTTTCTTGTAGATGGCCACCTTTTTCTGATGTCTTCGCAAGGTCTTCCTTCTGTGTATCTGTGTGTCCTAATTTCCTCTAAAAGAGGGAAAAATAAGGACATCAGTCAGATTGAATTAGGGTCCATCCTTATGACCTCAGGTATTCCTGGTGGCTCCAATGGTAAAGAGTCCACCCACAGTGGAAAAGACCTGGGTTCTGTCCCTGGGTTGGAAAGATCCTCTGGAGCAGGGGATGGCTTCCCACTTAGTATTCTTGCCTGGAGAATCCCATGGCAGACTACAGTTCATAGGGTCGCAAAGAGACGGACATGACTAAAGCGACCAACACTAATGACCTCATGTTAACGTAATTATCTCTTTAGAGAGCCTATCTCCAAAGTCACATTCTGAATTCCAGAGGTGGGGGGTGGAGTGTATGGTAGGGTTTCAGTATATTAATCTCGAGGGGACATAACTCAGCCCACAGGAGGTACCTTGGTAAATGCTAAGCAGGGCAAACTTTGAGGCAGACCTCACTGATGTCCACAAGTTGGCATGCCATCTCACATTACCCCGTTTACTGACTCACTGGCATTTGGGGCAGGGAGGAAACAGAAGAGAAACTATACTGACACAGTTTCCTTAGACAGTTAATTAATAGAGGAGATGATTTATTCATCTCATGTCCTCCCGGGCCCTGCCAACACCTCCAGCCATCTCAGGGTCTTTGTTCTAAAATTCAGGATCCCTGTGTGAGGATGTCTTACCTAAGATTTGGATGACTTCGTAGAACAATACCACCTCTGTATTTATGACTTTCCCCATCATTTGTGCTCTGGCTTCAAATGGTTAATATCATAAAACCAGAGAAGGAAGGAAACATGGCAAAATTTACAAGGCAAAACAAGAGGGCACCACGAATTTGAAATTCCTTTCCCTAAGTGCCCGTGTCCTTTGCTTAATGCTGTGCATCATGGGATAAAGAATTTTAGGTAAAAACTGGGAAGTTTTCTCTTTACACAGTCAACAGCCAAGATTTCTCATGCTTTTGAAAGAAGTATATCCTGTAAATGATGACAATATCGGTCACAGCCTTAATGCCCACATAAAAGAGCAATTGTGAGATAGGCACCTTCCCTCGGTCTTCTCTTTGAGTCCCTCGTGTGTCCCAGCCACTTTTAAATCATCGTGTGCTTTCTTCTCTCTGGCAACAGTGCGCCCAGAAGGACCAGACGTCTAAAGCTTCTTCTCCCAGGGGCTTCTAACTCAATGAGAAAAGTTTAAAACTCCTGACAAAGTCTCCTGTCTTTTCCTCCCTTCATGTTCTCTTCAGCATCTTCCTTTTCTGTTTCCCTCTGTGATGTGAAGTATTTCAGATTCAGAAATACAATGTTATATGAATGCCAGAGCCCTCAAAGACCAGCGGGGCAATGAGCAAACGCACACCACATTGTGCGCTTTCGGAAATGATGGAGCCCCAGACAAGGGGTGAGGGGCTGACCTTGACTCACTGGGTCCAGCGTGTAAAGATCAGCCACAGGGAAATTTTCTCAGAGGAATTCACGCATAAATAGGACCTAAAATAGTGTTCTGGAAATACCCACCTACTCCCTGTGCCCTAACTTGACACTTCCATGATTGTTTCCATAGCTTTCTTTCCCTTGGACTTTTTTCCATGTGTTCATTGCATCTTGGTTTATGAAACATGCTGTTTCTTAACAAATGTCTCTCTCTCTCTCTTTAGAACATTCTATTTCTAGGCAGACTTGGCCACTTTTAGTTGCATTAAGAAGTCCTTGATGATTCTTTCCTTTCTTTGCTTCCCGCATTAGTGAGACTACACGTCTCCCCTTGTTATTGGAGAGGTCATGACCACAGAATTGGGTGACTGCTTATTGGACCTTTCAGTGTCAGCTTAAGAGAAGAGTTGGGAGCAGGTGGGGGAGATAAAAATAGAATTTATGAGCCTGATAAAGGCTATTGGCAGGAGACTAAACTTAACAGGGCAAGATGTTTACTTACGGATTTTAATATTTCGAAAAGTAATCAGGGCGAACTGATGTGAAATAAGAGTTCTATAATGGAAATCACAACCCTGTGTTGAGAATCAGCCCAGTAGTGTTCCTCCTTCTCCTGGTTATGAATCTTTCTGCTTCCCTCTGCCGAGCTTGAGAAATGTCTGAAGTGGGAATTGCCATCTATGCCGGAGGCCAGGGGAACTTCCAGGACCTCAGGGGCGCTTACACCTTGCTCAGCGGCTGGTAGGTCAGAGGCAGGGCTACCCCCTGCAGGAGGGGTGTTACAAAGGCAGGGAGGCTTGGAGATGGGGAGAGGGGGCTGCAGGCAAAGCAAGCATCTCTGTGGAGGGCTCCTGCCTGGAGAATGCACACAGGGGCTTCCGGAGAGTCTGAGCTTGGGGTTCCTTTGCGGCACAAGGGGGATATGTCAAGAGCAGGGAAAGCATAACCCCTAGATGTTTGCATGCCCCTCCCTCTCTTCTACAGTTTTGTCTTACTGGAAACATTCGCTCATAAGCTTCTTGGGACTTCTCTGCAGTTGTTGTCCAGCTGAGTTGCAAACCACATGTTTGATCATGGACAAGTCATTTTTGTGTCTCAGAGCTTCAGTGTCTTCCTTTGCAAAACCAGGGTGATAGTAGCTACCTTGCAGATTTGTTATGAGGAGTCAATAGATTAGCAAAAGGACAGCTTGTATGGTATGCAGAGGGCACTCAATGTGTGTTCATTATTGAGAGCAGAGACGGTGTTCCTCCAAATTCCACCAAGCATGTAGGACCAATCCTTGTATACAGTTGATGCTCAACAAATGTTAAATAAGGTGTGCCATGAAACTACACCTTTGAGGATCAACACACCCCACATATGGAGCTTCTCCTGTTTCCTGACACCCTCTTCTTCACTGCCATACCCCTCCATACACACATCTTCCTTCTGGCCACCTGAGAACTATTATTTGTGGGTGAGTTTCCTTCTTCTATGATGCTTCCTTTGCCTGGGACATACTTTCCCTTCTGTAAATCCCACATCCTTGACAACTCAGCACAAATGTCCCATCCTCTGGGAAGTTTTCCTGACTCCTGCCCCCTTTTCTGCCACAGTATAAATGACACCCTGCTGTCTGGTCAAAGTAATTGTCTTTCTGCCCTGTGATCCTGAGGGCACACTTTGTGCACTGTTGTGCCCTGGGGACTGAACAAGAGACTGAGGCATAGGGCACCCAGAGGAGGGTGTTTTATGGAAACAGTGACAGACTCCAAGTGATTTTCTTGGACCCCAAAATCACTGCTTATGGTGACTGCAGCCACAAAATTAAAAGATGCTTGCTTCTTGGAAGAAAAAACTATGACAAACCTAGACAGCATATTAAAAAACAGAGATATTACTTTGCCAACAAAAGTCTATAGAGTCAAAGCAATGATTTTTCCAGTAGTCATGTATGGATGTGACTGTTGGACCATAAAGAAAGCTGAGTGCTGAAGAATTGATGCTTTTGAATTGTGGTGTTGGAGAAGACTCTTGAGAGTCCCTTGGGCAGCAAGGAGATCAAACCAATCAATCCTAAAGGAAATCAACCCTGAATATTCATTGGAAGGACCGATGCTGAAGCTCTAATACTTTGTCCACCTGATGCAGAGAGCCGACTCATTGGAAAACACCATGGTGCTGGGAAAGACTGAGGGCAAGAGGAGAAGGGGGCAATGGAGGATGAAATGGTTGGATGGCATTCAGCGACTCAATGGATATGAGTTTGAGTAAACTCCGGGAGAGAGTGAAGGACAGGGAAGCCTGGCTTGCTGCAGTCCATGGGGTCACAAAAAGTCGGGCATGGCTTAGCGACTGAACAGCAACAGGGCTCCATGGATGCAGATGACAGTGTTGCTTTGTAAGAGTGACGGAGTTTGAGTCACAGGGTGAACCATGTGTCAGGAGATAGGACCAAGATCACAGCCCACTGAGTCTGGAGGGCCTGGAGTCTGTGGTTGCAGGAAGGTCGAGAAGAATTCTGGAAAAGAGCTCCTCCTCTTCTCAGTAATAGGTGTCGTGCCAGAGTTATTCAGAAAACTTCTTGCAAGTGGAAGAAACTACAGAAGAGGATGCTCCCAGTTCCACCCAGTACGCCCTCCCTTAGCATTATTTGTGGAAATAATGGATGTGGCACTGTCAGCATCAGATGGATGGGTCCCTGGGGATGCCCCAGTATGGCTCTGGGTCTGCAAATCCCTGGCTGTTGAGAACGACCCGGGGCATGCCTTGCTTGCAGGAATCACTGCAAATAGAATGTGACTATTATGATAATCAATTAATAATCAATTAGTTTAGTAATCTTCCCTTGTAGAAAACCTGCTGGAAACAATGATGAATTGTGCAGAATCAACCAGGGCCAAAAGATGACAGAGAGGTGGGGAAGAAAGTAGCTTTCCAGTTTAAACACACTCAAAAAAAAAAAAAAAAGAAAGAAAGAAAGGAAAAAAAAAAGACTTAGAAACCAAATCCCCAAGCGTGGCTGTCTCTGGAAAATGAATTCCACAGGCACCGACTCCAAGATGTTTTATCGAATGTGCTTTAGACTTGCAGGTGATGCATTGTCCCTCAGAGTCATTAAAAGGAACCCAGCTTCCAAGAAGTGCAGACTGTCCACACTCGTACTTTCACACAATATACGGTTATTGTGAGATGCGCATCCCCCACATGCCGCCTGGGCGGGGCCTCTCTGTCCTTTATTCAGATATGGGATGAGGATGCTTTCAGCACAGCAAGATGGCAGCCATGCCTCCCCACTCAGAGCGGCCCCACAGCAGAGGCGAAAAGTTCCTTTGTTCCTAATGCAGCCGTCATCTTTTTGTCATGCTGGACCCCAAAGCTGAGGGGCGTGCAGACCATTTAAAAATGATATGGATAATTTCTGAAAACCATAATCTCTACTAATTTTTTTTTTCTTTTTGTAAGGAGGGCCATTAGCAAAGCTTTATCATCTATTGTTGTGGACACCATCCACTGGAGGCAGTTAGGGCTGTGCTTAGGAGAAAAATATCCTGGTATTTGTATTTCATTGAAAACAGAATGGTCATTATCCGGAGTTCAGAGGACGGCTCCCTTTGTGACACTGCTTTGGTTGGGGTGGAGATTCCAACAAAAATTGCCCTTTCTAAAATGACACTGGCTGAGAAATGCTCAAGGGGTGCTTCCCTGAGACTCAGGCTCCAGGGAGGCAGCTTCGGGCATTCTGTGTTTAGGCTGCAGGACCCCAGAGCCGGCTCTCACTTGATTTTTTTTTTGGCAGAGAGGGCAGCAAATGTTGGTAATTGAAGGTTTGCCCAACCGGAAGCCCATGGGCTGGCAAAGTCTATTGATCCCCCTGAAGCCCCGGCCCCAGGGAGTGCCTGATTACATCTTAGTGTTTTTCTAATGTGCCTCAGCATCACAGCCACGGACATTTTCTTCACCAAGACACTGTGCAAGACGTTGTACGTGTGAGTGGGGAAGGTCATTTGTGTCCCCTGGAGCCTTAGCTTCTCCTGGAACATCTGAAGAGGAAGCCAGTATTTTAAGATTCAGAGGTACTTTTTAAGTCGAACCCTATTGTTCTGCTTGCTTGCCTTCTCCTCTAGACTGATGTTGATCTGCTGTGGCGTGTGGGTGTGGGGGACCCTGTGCTGAGACGATGCCATGAGTGGACTTCTCCATTCCTGTCACAAGCAATTGCAGAGTCAAATATTTCCACCTTCTATTCCAAAGACTTTTGTTTTCTCACTCATGACATACCAATTAAAACAGTTGCACTTCATACATCTTTGCATAAAAGCACATTTTAAGGATTTCTTTCTTTCTTTCTTTTTTTTTTTTTTAAAGCATGAGAGTATCATCATCATTATTTCCTTCCACCACCCACTTCTGATGACATTTAAACCAACAGCTCTATGGGACAGACCAGCAGATGTCACTATAGTTCTGTTCATTCATCTTTTCTCTTGACGGGATTCAGGTTCTATCCTTCTGGGCTCAGCCGCTCACATTTCTTATTTAATCAAAACATAATGCATCCTAACATTTGTGATTCATGTTGTTGTTATTCTTTCATTGTGTGCAGAATTGGATACATATCTTCGCACACAGAGATGCAAGGTAAAAAGTAGCCCAGATACCCCTACTGAGGTGTAGAAATCGAAGGCCCTGCTGGAGAGTCACGATAAGATGCAGGGACAAAAGAGCAGGAAGGTGTCTGTGCACTGACTCTTGGTTCTGATGGACAATCTTGGCATTAAAGATGACACAGCATTCTTAGGGAGGGCTTCCGGGGAGTGTCGGTGGGGGGACTGTGCCGGGTGTGAGGGTAGGTCCCCTGTCAGGGTGGCTAGGGACCACTCAGTGGAGGAGGAGGAGGAGGGCAGGAGCTAGAGATGAGGAGAGTCTTTAGGAATGAAGCCCCTGGGGCAAAGCATTTTCTACATTAAAAAATCGCTGCCCTCCTGGGGGAAAAGAAAGATCCGTGTGTCAGCTTCCGGGTCATCATTCGGGAGAAGGTACCATGTGGTTCCTCGCAAGTTTGGTGTTTGAGGGAGAGAGGTTGACCACACGAGGAAGAGAATAGGAAGACCTGCTTGCTTGTGCTCTCTGTACTGATCTAAAGAAGGTGTTAAATCGAACAAACTCAAAAAAGGCTTCTTTTTAGAAATAATCAGATTGATCTTTGGGGGAATAGGAAAATTTGTGATACTTATTTATGCTGACTTGGTCAATAAATTCGAGTGAAGAACAAGGATATCACTCAATCACAGAGGCGGGACTAAAGCACAGATCACCCAAGAATGAGTAAATGAAGCCCTAGGGACTGTGAACAAAGCTACTCTGATGGAATAAGCTATCTTTTACCAGATGTTGTTATATCCCTTCTAATACCCAAGTCATCCAGTACTCCGCTAGCTGGGATCTTATGGACTGGCATCCTTCCTTGGTGGACACGTTCAATGGAAAGACTGTGTCTGGGATGAAGCCTTTGTGCTCAACCCTCCCCACACATACACACAGCTGCAGAGTAAAGAGTTGGATTATCCAGTAATACAGCCAGCCCTAGTTCTCCTCCACAGTTTGCTATTTTGATCTAATCTTTATCCAAAAGCTTAAGCCAAAGCCATTCTTATAAAGCCAGATTCTCAGTTAAGCAGTTTTCTTCCCCTTTCTCTCCTCCTCCTCTTTCTTTGTAAGGTAGACAGCCTTCAAAATGGCAGCCAACAATCTATTAATCCACACCTTTGGGTAATCTCACCCTACAGGGTATCAAGGTTGGTCTGTGTGACCAGTAGGATATGATGGAAATGATGGTGTGCAGTTCCTGAGCATACATGATGAAAGGCCCTGTGTCTTCCACCTTCCTTCTTGGCTCACTTAGCTGACATGTCATGAGGACACCCAGGCGGGTTATGGAGAGGCCCACATGCAGAGAACTGAGTCCTCCTACCAATGGTCATTGCCTACTTGCCAGACATGGGGGTGAACTGCTTTGGCAGAGCTCTTCCAGTTCCAGTCAAGCCTTCAGATAATTGCAGCTCCAGTTGACATCTTGATTGCACCTTCATGAGATGCTCTGAGCAAAAATCATCCAGCTGCACTGCTGTCAGTGAAATTATGAAAGTGTTAGTCACTCAGTCATGTTTGACTCTCCTCTGTCCATGGGAATTCCCAGGCAAGAATACTGGAGTGGGTTGCCATTCCCTTCTCTGGGGAGTCTTCCCAACCCAGGGATGGAACCCGGTCTCCTTTACCATCTGAGCCACTGGGGCAGCCCTAGTGACACTGTGAAAGAGTGTAAGTTTTTGTTTCTGTTGTTGTGTTAGACAGCCAAGGCACAAAATTTAAGGAGACACTCACACTCAGGGTCATGTAAGCTTGTGGTCACAAGCCCAGACCTACTCTAATCCCAGACCTGTTGTTTTAAGTCACTAAACCTTGGGCAATTTGTTACTAAGCTGTAGGTAAGTGATACATTCTCCTTCTTTGCCAAGTCCCATTCAGTGTGGCATGGTCTGATCCCCTCAAGGTTTGTGACTTATTTCCCTTCAGGCTCCCTGTTCCCAAAAGCTGTGCTTGTAACTACCCACTTAGAGATACCTCTCCAATACTGTCCTTTATGCCGGTCAATTAATTTAGAAAACAAAAGAAGCACAACCATAGTACATTTTCTCCTTATCTAGTATTGTTACATGTTAATGTTATCTTTATCAGGTGCTGTCATATCAAGATGATATTAAGGCTCTCTCTTACCACAGGTTGTGATAGTCAAGAACATTTTTTAGTACACTAAACAATGGGTTTGTGGTTTAGAACACAGCCTGGAGTCATGGGGGATGAAGTAATAAAGTTAATGCAGGTCAATAAGAACCAGAGGCTTTTCGGTAAACACAGTGACCAAAGCCAAAGGCTTTAGAGAGATGATCAAGGACAAACGTCTAGTTCAAAACCAGGCAGCGGCAGGTAATTTTGACACTTGCTCACCCTTGAACAGAGATTGATAGGTGCTACTGGGTAACTTTCACTTTTCTAGTCACCTCCTAGATGTATCCATACAACAGTGTATCAATTCAACAACGCCAACATGACATGCCTTCTCAACATTTTTTTTCCTGATTTCAGAAGATTCATGGGAATCTTAGAGTTTTGAATTAAAGACAGGCCACTTATTTTGCTTTTTGACAAGTTTGAATTTCTGTTTGTCTGTTGTTGTTGTTGTTGTTAAAGATCATACTTCCACAAAGCAAACACAGCTCAGGACCCATTTTAGATCCAGTTACACTCCTGAGGTGTTATGAAGAAAGGTCAAATCATATTCAGACCAATGATTACTTATACAATGTAGACTATAAGAATATTTTTAAAATTAAATTCTGCTCAGATATGCTAAGAGCTGATGAAAATAAAGTTAAGAGGACCAGCATGTTCTTTCTCCACTTGAAAGATGGAACTACCTGTGTGTTATCACCTCTGAAGAAACAGGAAACTCCTAGCAAGCACTAAATTCGATAAAAAAAAAAAAAATAATGATAACAGTGATAATAATTAAACAAGAGGGAGGAGGAAGTGGATGAAGAGAAGGAGAGAGGGAAAAAGGAGAAGGAGAAGGAGAAAGAGAAGGAAGAGGGGGAGGAGAAGAAGGAGGCGGGGAGACGGGGAGAAGGAGGGAGCGGGCGAAGGGGAGAGGCTGCAGCACTGGGCAACCTCTGTGGGCCTCAGCCCTCCAGGGTTGTTTTAGGTGCTTTACCTGTATTAGCTATTACAAGAACTCTAGTGAAAGATACTGTTTCTATTCACATACTACAAGAGGACACCGAGGCACACCAAAATTGAGTAACCACAGATCCCCTGGCCAGTAAGTGGCAGAGTCGGGAAGTTATTCTTAGGACACTGTTCGTGTCCTCAGATGATTTGTTAACGTCCCTTGGTACTACTGTTGAGGTCTCGAGCATGGCCACTTCTAGAAGTGATGCCTTACTCAGTGCAACATGATGACAGCTCGTAGTAGTCATAACCATAAAGGCCAGAGTGGGGAGATGCAGAGCAGGGTGAGACCACAGCAAAGAGATGCTGACAGTAGCTTCAAGCAGCATGAGATGGCTTGGGGGCTTGGTAATTGGCCTCAACAACAGTATCCATTTGTTATGAGAGATACTTTTGACTGAGTAAGGGATATTGTCAGTATTCTTTCCTGCACTCGTAGATACAGCCGCCAGCCATAAGGAGTCTTTGCAGGTGACAAAGCCTTCGTTTTAGCATGGGGAAGATGTTGTTTGTTCAGCCTCTCTATATACTTGAATGACAGCTTCAGCATCAGCACTTCTGTAGATAGAGTGCAAGCTCTTGGAAGGGCGGGGTCATTTAATCTTTGCCTGCAGAGTGTCTAGAACCTAGTAGCCATTTAGATATATGACCCAATATTCATTTAGGAAAAAATGATTATTGGGAGCCAACGAATCACCGTGTATACAAGAAATAACATAAACTTCTGGCCTCTAGGCTTTGGGGATCAGAAAGTCTTGTGTCTGGGTCCAGGCTCTGCCACCTCCTGGCTAGGTGATTAAAGAAATCACTTAAGCATTCTAAACCTCAATTTCTTTACTTATAAAAAGAGAGAATTACAATATATATTTCTTGGAGATATTTTGAAGATGCAATTCTGAGGTAAGACTTGAGAGCGTGAACTGTGGAACAGACTTGCAAAGGTTTTGAACTTCTGCCCTGCCTCTTAATTAGATATGTGATCCTGGAGAATTTTAAACTCACTGCGCCTCAGTTTCCTCATCTGAAAATGTGATAATAATAGTGATTAGCTTATGGGGTTTTTGTGAGTACTAAGTTAATACATAAAAAGTGCTGAGAACAATGCCTGGCACATAAGTTCTGTTTAAATCTTCAGTCATGGATTGCTTTTTAAAGCTCATGGCACACTGAAAATGCTCAATTAATGGTTGCTATTGTGTATTTTACTGCTAATAGTCAACATTAGCTGGAGGAAGGGGGGCATCTAATGTGAAATGTGAATGAATTGCAAATTGCTACATTGTTGCAATTTTAATAGCACTATTGTCCATTTTCTGTGAGTGACAGTCTAAATTAAACTGTTTGCTCATCAAGTGGCTGTTTCCTGGGATTTTTGAGTTTCTTTTAACATCCAGTAGTCCTTTTGGCTAATGTCACATGTTGATTTGTTACTGATGATCATTTAGTGATGATCAATGTTGAACCTTAGCCACGGTACAAATATGCTGTGTGTTTTATGGGCTATATATTTGAAACTTTAGCAACCCTTTTCTGGGGGACTCTTCCTTAAAGGCACACATTCTGATTTTATTGTGCCCATTTTTCTCAAATGTAATTTTTTCCTACAGAGCCAGTACCGGCAGAGGTATTGCAGGATCACAATGGTGGGAGACCTTTAGACCCAACAGAAGAGCCTATGGGGCCAAAACTCTGTTTCCCTTTCTGTCTTTCGTTTGCCTGGCCCTTGTTCTCAAAGGCCCTAATTGGGCCAGGCTTGCTCTTAAATGCAGTCACTCCTTTTTGCTCTGGCTGGCTCTTGGAAGGACTCACCCCTGGTTGCTTGTCAGGTGCAGGCTTTTGGCAACCTGGAGGCAGGCTCAGTGGAAGCTCGTGTTTCCGACCACGGCGTAGCCGTTGACAGGAAGGGCTGGCATGTATCTCATTTCTGAGGCCAACCAGGTGACGGCTTTCCCAAAGGTGGGAGCAGGTGCTTCTCCGATGTCTCCACTGTGCCTCTTTTTCTCCAGTCAGGCTGTTTGGTGAGTTGCCCTTTGGTAAAATCCATGTAGACAGTGCCTGGCAAGCAGGCATGTTATGCTACTTGGAGGCAACCATGAGCACTGGTTTTGGCATAGAATTGATCGCAGATCATACCCATCCCTTGGCCTGCACGGACCTTCCCCTCGAGTCAGCACACGTGTAGAGAATGTCCACTGGTAGAGAATTTTAATATGTTAAATAATTGTGCTCAGAAAAGCAAAATCTTAGGGGAGGGAAATATTTTAAAAATCATTGTTATGATTTTATGATAGTATGTTAAAAGATTTTAAAGTCATGGAAAACTGTATATGAATGAAGTTGTCAGGACTCTGGGGCTTCTGGAGCCAGCTTGCCAGGACTTGGCCCTTCCTGTCGACAGGAAGGAAGAAAGTGTCCGAGGGGATGCATGCTTCAGGATGAACACCGGCCTCGTGTTCAGGTGTCCTCACTCTGTGGATGTTCAGAAGGCAAGTTTTGTCTGTGAGCACAAGGCATAGCAGCTTCCCAGGTGACTTAGCGGTGAAGAACCCACCTTCTAATGCAGGAGACACGGATTCCATCCCTGGGTCAGGAAGATCCCCTGGAGGAGGAAAAGGCAACCCACTCTAGTATTCTTGCCTGGAGAATCCTATGGACAGAGGAGCCTGGCAGATTACAGTCTAGGGGGTCGCAAAGAACTGGACATGACTTAGCGACTGAACAGGCACGTACAAGGCGGGACTGCCTTTGCCCTCGTTCCTGGCTTCTTCACGCAGGAAGCAGGGAGACACATTGACCTCCCTCAAAGTAGGATCAGAAGAAGGTTTATTCGATGAGCTCATTCTCCAGAAACACAATCAGGAAAAGGCTGGGATCTGTAAGAATCTTATAAAGTTCTGAGACTGTACAATCTCCCCACATGGTGAAAGTTCTGATCTCCCTGAATGTCTCTACCAAGTGATTTGTAGATGAGTTTTTCAGCGGAAGGGGGCCTTGTGCCTGTGTTCAGGTTTACAAGGAAGAAGACTCCTGGGAAGACTGTATCCTATACTGCCCCTGGCTGTGTGTCCCCAGGGCACAGAGCATGGTGGCAGTTGTAGAGCAAGGCCAGGGCCTGTAGAGAGAAGCAGAGGCTCAAAGGTCCTTGGTAAGAGAGGAGAGTGCAGGCTGGACCCACTGGGTACCACGGCCTCCCTCCTTCCTCCTGCTTCTTCCTTTTGCTCTTGTTGGAACTGCCATTGTTCTGAGGACCAAACAGTCTTAGCTTCCCAAGAGGGAGACCTCATTCCTCTGTTCAGGGAATTCATGCTTGTGTGTGTGTGTTTCTTTCACGTCAAAATAAATAAGTAAACATATATTTATTTATTAAAAATACATGTCATTGACATGAGCCATTTTCTTTCCCAAGGATTTCTGCAGTTTTAAAGATTCTAGGTGATAGGAAGCAATGCTATGCTCAGGGTCTGACACTGGCAGGAGATATTTCAGCCATCAGTTAAATGCCTAAGGGAGAACTGTTTTATTTGCCAAGGAATTACAAAGGAGGAAAGAGAAAGATGGGTAGATTTGGCGAATCCATTCTCTCGGAAGACAAAACTCAGGCCAATACAAAGCTGTTGTGCTGAGTTTATCCTGCTGCCAATTGATGTGTGCTGTTTGAGTGCCTTTCTAGGACCCTTCAAACAGAACCACAGAGGCTTCCATCTCTGTTACCTGTAAGGCCATCCTTGTGTGCAGCTGGACTGACTATAAAAAGGAAGCATCCTTGCCAGATAGTAAATTCCACTAGAACAAGAACTATACCCATCCTTGAGCATACATTCTGAACGTTTAGTTCAGAACTCAGCCTCATGGTCACTTAATAAATATTTGCTGACTTGTTGACACACTGCTTAGAAAAGATGTGTCCGTGAAAATAAGCATGCACAGCATTTATCTGTGTGACCTTGAGCCAGTTCTCTAGCCTTTCTGCATTACTGTTTCCTCATCTGTAAAAAAAATACAGTGCTTAACATTTATTGAGTGTTAACCCTGTAGCAGGCATTGAGCTAAGCACTTTATCTTCAGGATCTCATTGAATCCTTAAAACAAATCTATGGAGTATGAACTGTCATTGTTTTACAGATGAGAAGACCCTGGCACAAAGAAACCTCAGGTCACTGAGCGGTTAAGTGGCAGCAGTCTGTCTCCAGAACCCATCAGGTTGCTTACTACCCTGGGATAGGAATAATGAAAGTGCCTGTAACTAACTTATTTATGCATTTAATCAGCATATCTCTGGGGAGTGCTCTCTGCTCCAGGTCCCCTTGAGTTGTGCAGTGAATTTAGTGGGAGAAGGAGAACAAAGGCTCTTGTGTCAGGAATGCATTTGGCTGCAAGTAGCAGAGCAAACACCTCTTAGCACCTTGCAGGCAGTGGGCTTTCTGAGAGTGGTGATGCCGCTGTGCATCGTTAGGCATTAACCACTCTTAGGATCTTCAGCTGGAAGGGCTATACTTTCTCAGTCTTTTTGTGGGGTGTCACCAAAAGCAGGGATAAGTGTGAGGCTCTCAACTTCTGTTCAAGCTTTCATGTCCCATCAGATCCACATAGGTCACCTGGGTAAGGCCTTTGCCTGCTCCCTACCACCACCCCTCAAGGCGAAATGCCTCCCCGGGGAAGGGGGACACAGCCGCCCTTAGAGCGGTGAAGTTGGAGGCGTCTTGGCTCTTCCTATAATAACTTTTCATTTCCGGGAATGCCTGCAGCCCGTTTCTGTGAAACCAGGCCATGAGTAACTAACTAGAAGAGCAATGATTTGAGAATTAAAGTATTACTATCGGTGAAACCCCTGATGGTTCCCTGCATTATTTAAAATTAACTTTTCCTTTCAGGTGAGCACGTGAAGTGGGGAGCATGGCGACTAAACGTTTGACTACCGCCACTTACGAGGGCCTGTGTTTTTTGTCATTGCCTCTGTTGTTTTCTATGAGGGGATATCCTGAAATGAAGTTAAAATGTCACCTGTACCTACTTTTTCTGCTCCATTTTTTATAGCCAACAATATTGCTCTCACTGAGGCTGCCAATACTTCCTGGGCATTGTGATAGCTTCCCTCCCTCTGATCTGTTCTGTTCCCTCCCACCAAATTCATCTTCTAAAACACTGCTTTCATCATTCTGTTGCTCTGCTCATGAGTCTGTGTGGAGCTCCTCTCTACCTAATGAATAAATTCCAGGGTATGCAGCCAGGCATTCCTGTCCTTCATCCTCAGGCCTCAGATGTCCCTCTTTCCCCCTGTATTCCCCAGTGAAGATTTATTCCCCCAGCCAAGCAGCTCATGACACAGTTCTTTCTCTGCTTCTCGGCTCTTCTCTACTCTGCCTTGCTGGCTCTTCTACTTGACCCGTCATGGCAGGCCCCCTTCAACCAGCTAGATTCTTCCATCAGGCTCTCCATCCTCAGCAGTCTCTCCTCCTTTCTCCCAGATACTCCTCAGTCCTTATTACTCTGACACAGTTTCACAACCAGTGAGGTCTGAGCAAATGCTCGATGAGCTTGTTATTTACTTATGGCTCCAAGACGTGACTCTACCATTTCCCCTATTTATTGCCCTCAGCAGAATTCATGATGCTTGTTAGCATGATGAACAATCCAAGGGATGGATTTGAGTCAGACATATTATGGTAGAGGTTGTTAGTTGCCCATCTAACGTCTCCCTTCTTTTTATCCATGAGATTCTTATTTTATTCAGTATAGTAACATGCCCAGCCATAGCCCTTTAATCTTAAGCCTAAGGTAATCAGAACACTCATACTCCCATTTCTCAGCTTCTGTTATAGCCAGGAGTGACCATGTGACACTGTAATGGAAACTATACCAGACCCCTTTGGGCAGCGATTTATTTCCTAATTACAAGGCACAATGTTTGAAGAGAAAGTGCATTGGTGAACCTTTAATTTCTCCCTGCCTTGAACACCATTAGGATGTTTGGGGCCCATACTGACCATTTTGCAACCATAAGGCAATAAGCCCGAGAATGAAAAGTCAACACACTATATATGGTAAATAGAAGGATAGGAAGAGGTTGGATGATTGTTGTCTTTGTTGGATCTGTACATCGACATTCAGCTACCTCTCAACTTCCTGTTGTTGTTTTCAGTCACTAAGTCATGTCCGACTCTTTGCATCCCCGTGGGCTACAGCATGCCAGGCCTCCCTGTTCTTCACTATCTCTGGGAGTATGCCCAAGTTCATATCCATTGAATCAGTGATGCCAAACATCCAACCATCCAACCATCTCATCCTCTGCTATCCCCTTCTCCTTTTGCCTCCAATCTTTCCCAACATAAAGGTCTTTTCTAACTGTTCACATCAGGTGGCCAAAGTATTGGTGCTTCAGCTTTAGCATCGGTCCTTCTGTCTTGACTAGTTAAGCCACTGTAGGTCAGTTATTCTATTACTTGCATCTGAAAGCATTTCTAACTTGTGCAACCATATTCATATTTTAAGAGCCTGAAGCAGTGCATGAACATTGTACTCAGAACCAAATGCTTTGAACCCATACAGGAGCAGATGTTGTCCTATGAAAAAGAAACTTTCAGGAAATTAACATCATATGTATAAGCGTCTAAGTATTCTCCACTTACCAGACAAATAAACCCTCTCAATGACAAAGGATGACGTGTTAATTATAGTCATAACAATTAATTAAATAATAGAAGAGTTGAACAAGAAAAACAAAGGAAATCGTAGAATGAGTACGTTAATCCCACTAGCCAAGAAAAAAGTAACATTGGCTCACATTTTAAAATAACTAATTTTTTAGCTGCAAAGAAGGTACCACTAATATTTACATATTAACTTTATTTCACTGTTTGTTAACGAAAGCTCCATCCCCTTGTCTTCGTGATTCCTTGAGAGATCTTTTCTCAGAGCAATAGTCCTGCCTGTCTTTTCATCCTTACTCTTGCCTTTCCATGCAGAGAGTGAGTTGCCTGATAAGAAAGTTTGGGAGGAGGTTCTAGGCATACTCCACCCAGCTTCTCCCCGGCTAGAGTATGTGCTGTGTGTGTTCAGTCATGTCTGACTGTTGGCGACCCCATGGGCTGTAGCCTGCTAGGCTCCTCTGTCCATGGGATTCTCCAGGCAGGAATACTGGAGTGGACTGCCATTTCTTCCTCCAGGGGATTTTCCAAATCCAGGGTCTGAACCTGTGTCTCCTATACCTCCTGCATTGGCAGGCGGGTTCTTTACCACTAGCACCACCTTAGATTATATAAATTAGCATATAAGTTATGTCTACATGGTAAGTGAAGCTATGAGTCTGGATAAGCTTATCTGGGGAAAGTTATATAAAATACAAAGACCAAGACCTTCAGAATACTAACATTTAATGGCCAAGTAGAGGGGTATGAGTCTAGAAGGAGAATAACAATGAGAAATCACAGAAGTTACAGGAAGAAAACCAAGAGAATATTGTGCAAGCTGAGAGGAAAGGCGTACAGAAGAGAGTTGTGCTCAACTCTGCAAAACATTGCCAAGACAGGGAAGAAGAGAGCTGAAAAGTGTTCATCCACTGACTTTAGTCCCTGAGACTTTAACCAGAGTGTGGGGCAGAAACCTTGTTGGAGTGTGAGTATTGAGTGAAAAGTGTTTAGGAGAGGACACAGTAACTTTAAGAAAAATTCTTCTAGAATTTAGTGTGAAGGGATGAAAAGAGAGGAAGGACTAACGCTGAAGAGTATTTTTAAAATGTGATTTAAGATGATTTAATGAGTCCAATGGTAAGGGTTTGCTTGAGAAGAAGAGTCTGAATATATCAAAGAAAAGAATTATTTTTAAGTGTGAGGTTCCTAAAGAGATGGGAGAGGGTCAGAGGCAAAGTGGAGCCTAAGAATTGACTTTAGGTGGGAGGATGAATAGCTCTTCAATCTTTAAAGGAAGGAAGGAAGCATAGAGGTAGGTTTGTAGATCAGAAGGCAACGTGTTCTTGTTGGATGGCCTCCATCTCCTGTGTGACGGGGATGAGATCATAGGCTGAAAGTGAAGGGGGAGCTACAGGCTCGGGAGGAGAGTGGAGGAGACCTGTGTAGCAACAGAAAGTAAGACATTGAGTTGACCGGCACCCTCGTGTGGACAGAATTGTGACCCATTTGAGGTGGATTTTCATGAACTTATAGTGAACGAGTAGTAATTATTTGAAAAGCGAAGCACAGGTATTTTAAAATTCTCCCTAAATACTCTATTGCCTGGGTTTGTTTATATCACCCATTTAGAAAAATCCTGGTTGTTTGTCAAGTCTTGTCTTCTTGTATGGCCAATTATATTTTATTGAGTGCTTCGTTGTTAAATAGAAGCCATCAACATATCATCACACAGTTTCTGTAAGGCAGACATTCAGGGCCAGTTTATCTGGGTGGTTCTATTTAGGGTGCTCCCAAGAGGGCTTCCGTGGTGAGAAAAACAACAAACAAACAAAAAACCCACCCGCCAGAGCAGGAGATGTGGGTTCAATCCCTGGGTTGAGAAGACCACCTGGAAAGCAAATGGCAACCCATTCCAGTATTCTTGCCAGTCTAATGCCATTGACAGAGGAGCCTGGTGGGCTGCAGTCCACAGGGTGGCGAAAGAGTCAGGCATTACTGAGTGACTAAAGAACAGCAACGGGAGTTTATACTCAAAGTATTAACCAGAGCTGTGGTCATCTCAAGGCTTGGCTGGAACTGTGGGATCCCTTCCCAGGTTGGTGCACTCACCTGGCTGTTGCTGGAAGGCCAGGCCTCAGTTTCTCAGCATGTGGACTCTGCAGAGAGCTGCTTGGGAGCCCTCCGACTTGGCAGCTGCCTTCCCAGAAGGAGTGGTGTAAGGAGCAAGATGAAAGCAAGTGCTCACCTATTTTTGATTGAGTGTCTGGCAGAGAAAATTTGAGACACTGGGTGCTGTTTTCTTCCTTCCAAGAATATTTGCCACTGTTGCTGGCAAAGAGCTGGAGTTAAGGGCACCGGCCATCCCAGGTCCTTCATCCAGTCAGGAATGGATAAGAGATGTCTGTCCCTGTGAAGATGCAGATATTTCCAGTGCACTCTTATTTCTTGGGTGTGGCCCTTTGGTGACCTGACTAATTTCATAAGGTGCTTACCAGGCAGGCCTTGAACTCCAAGCTTTGAGTCCCCAGACGCTGTAGACTCCCAGAATTTCTGCCCAGTTCTCAGTCTCCCAGCTGTGCTTTCAGAATTAGAGGTGCCTGAAGGGCCCTGGTTCTCAGACATTAGGAGACATCAGAATCAACTCGATGGTTTGTTGAAGCAGATTTCTGGGTCTCATTCCTGGGTTTCTGATTGAGTGGATCTGGGGTGGAAACTGAAAATGTGCATTGTGAACCAGTTCCTGGGTGCTCACATCTGGAGAAATGCCATTCGAGAGGAAGGGCAGCTTTGAATGGGCTTCCTTCCTCTTTGGAATTTGACAGTTTGTTTTCTCACTGCCTGCGTAACTTGTCACTGTCATTAAACTGGTGTTTCTTTTAACATGTTTCTTATGATCAGAGAGAGGGTTGTTCTGAACCATCTACTCTGCTGTTGCTGGAAGAAAAACTTTCAAACTAATAATAATGACTGACACAACAGAGAAAGTATGATGTGTCAGACTAAGGCTGGCATGACTGCTGATGGAACAGCCCTACAGGGTGTCATGCAGATTGTCTTTCAAATGCCCGGCAGCACCATGTTGGTGGAGTTGTGCAATCCAGCAGCCCTCTGTAGCTGGGTCCTGTGCAAAGATCTCAATATATATTATTTCATTTATCCTCACAAACTTCCAGTAATCCTTATTTTCAGATGAGGAAAGTGAAATTTAAAAGGAATAACTTTCCGAAGGTCACAGGGTTTGCCGATTGCTAAGACTCTATTACTCAATATGTGGGAAACCAAGTTTGGATTAAGCCTTTGACCTCCCTGTCTGTAAAATGGGCACAGGAGTATTTATTCTCCACCTTGGAGCTAGGTAGAGTGAACTAATGAAGCAGTGGACTTAAACTCTTGAGAGTTTTTGGGATAAGAGAATTAACTTTCGGGAAATGGTTTTGTGACGAAGGTAGAAACACCTCCAGTTGTTAAGCAAGCAAATGAAGACGACCAGTGAAGCAGAGCTAAGGCCAAAGCAGCTGTTTCAGAGAGTCCGGCAGAGCCGTGCTAAGATGAAACCAACTTTCAAATGGCACCCTGCTTTAATAAAAAGCAATGGCTTTAAAAAGCAGTGGTTTCATCTACTGAGACATGTTAAACCAAGTTTCTCCTCTCCTTGTTTCCCTGTTTCTCTTCAAGACATCAGGTGTTGAATTCATTTATTCTTTCTTTTCCTCTCCTCCTTCAATGACTAATGGCCAAATGTTCATTTAAAAAGTAAGGATTTTGAGAGCCTCTAGACATTTCAGAGGACAGAGGATGAGATGGTTGGATGGCATCACCAACTTGACAGACATGAGTTTGAGCAAGCTTTGGGAGTTGGTGATGGACAGGAAAGCCTGGCATGCTGCAGTCCATGGGGTTGCAAAGAGTCACACATGACTGAGTGACCGAACTGACTGAGACACTTCAGACATTATTATTGCAACATATAGCTCTTTACCTGCAGGTCACAGGTTCTAGGGTAGGTTGGCCATTGGTCAGTTGCATGGTTCACGTGAAATGGGCTGATGGGCTCAGCTTGCACACCAATCCACATGGGAAGGGCATGGCCAGATGCTGGTTGGGATGTTCAACACAGAGCCTGTGGCCTCAGCTGGAAGGGATTCAGCTTTGCTGAGGTTGCCTCCTGGAGATATGTGTGTGCGGCAAGAGAGAAAGGCATGAGCTGCTTGGAAAGAAAGAGAGAGATGAGAGACTGTCTTAACGTTCCACCTTCTTGACTACAAAGAAGATACCTCTTTCCAGATCCAGGGAGGAGGTTGGCTTCCTGGTTTGTTCTTCACT
The DNA here is from genome assembly GCA_917880005.1 of Nanger dama. Taxonomy (NCBI): domain Eukaryota; kingdom Metazoa; phylum Chordata; class Mammalia; order Artiodactyla; family Bovidae; genus Nanger; species Nanger dama. The sequence continues at coordinate 1,188,646 of CAKJTW010000090.1, forward strand.
TTGGGGACTTTATCCAGCAGAGAAGACAGTTGTCGGTAGTAAATGATGCAGGTAATGTTGTACAGAAGAAAATGCTCTTGCTGTTTCTAATAGAGAGGAGCCAAGTGGAGAACACCCAGGAAAGGGAGTAAGACAGGGATGCACGGGCATGAACGTGCTTAGAGGGAGAGACCTCTTTCCACACATAAACAATCAAGCCAGATTCTGGGGAATAAGCAACAGGACGTCCTGCTGTTCCTCTTTTGTCTGGTTTTCTCCCAGCTGACTCCATGCTCTTACAGGAAGGCAGGATCTCAGTCCACTGCTCCTGTTATCTCCTGTGGGGTCAATGTCAAGGATAGATGTGGATACGGACACCCCTCAACTCCTGTCCTCCACTGAGGGGTATTATTTATTGCCATCTCTGAGTCTAGGCATTTTCAGACCAATTTTGGCTCAAGAAACATAAAAAATGCTTTTAATTTTTTTATCTTTTCAACAAGAGGCACCTACATTTTTTAAGCTCCTTTTTTTTTCTTTTCTTAAATTTTATTTTACTATGTTGTCCCTATTACCGAAGTCCTTGCCTGAATCCAAGGGTCTTCCTGACTTTGGTTTGAGTGTCTGAATTTTCATCACATGATCAATAGAACGGAATATGGTGAGATCCGAATTTCAGTGGGTCGATGTGTGAATGACATCGGAAAGGCAGCAGTGAAGAAGACAAACTCTTCTTTCCAGAAATCTGGTGGTGGGGGAGAAAGAGCAACAGGGAGGTGGGGGGCGAGGGATTGCAGGGAGGTTTGTTAAGATGAGGGAGGAATTGTGCACATATTTTCAGTCTGAGAGATGGTGATGAGAGAGAATAAAATTGTGCTGGACCGAAGGGGAATGCCAGAGAAGCAGGAGAGGAGAGGAATCAACTGCATGCTGCTGCTGCTGCGAAGTCGCTTCAGTCGTGTCCGACTCTGTGCGACCTCATAGACAGCAGCCCAGCAAGCTCTGCCGTCCTTGGGATTCTCCAGCAAGAACACTGGAGTGGGTTGCCATTTCCTTCTCCAACGCATGAAAGTGAAAAGTGAGAGTGAAGTCTCTCAGTCGTGTCTGACTCTTCGCAACTCCATGGACTGCAGCCCACCAGGCTCCTCCGTCCACGAGATTTTCCAGGCAAGAGTACTGGAGTGGGGTGCCATTGCCTTCTCCAAATCAACTGCATAGGAGGAGGTAATCCCAAGGAAGACGAGGTTTCAAGGAAGGGAAGAGTACTGTTATGGATCTATTTCAGACGTGGAGAGGTGAGTTTTGGGCGCTCCCTCAGCAGCGCTCTATCTTCTTTGCACAGTAAAAGTCAGAACTGTTCACTGAGAGGTGACTGGGAGCCTGAGGAATTGCCAAAGATTTGTGGGGAAGAGGAAGGAGATCACAAGGAAACAAGCGGAGGGCTGCCGGCTGGGCTGGGTTCAATGAATTTACCCTCTCTATCTGTATACTGATAGCATCTTTAAAGTCATCCAGCAGAGCTTGGTTTTCAGTCATGCGGTGGGGGTCACTGCTTTCTATTACACAAGGAGCTTTGATAGGAAGATTGGAGGGAAAACAGGCTATAGAAAATTCCACCCACAATATACATGGAATGGGGGAGAAAAGCCCAACTGGGGTTGTCAAAAAGTTTTCAAAGAACTTTACAAAAAAAAAAAAAAAAAAAAACACAAACAGCTTCTCTCTTATTTAAGTCAAAGCAGCATGGAAAATAATAATATGGCATTCAAGCTCCATTCTCTCTGTTGGGGGCGATGCTTGAAGAAAAAAGTGTGTTCTGTGGTTAGTCATATTTTAATTGGTCACAATATGAAGCAAAAGTTCAAAATGAAATGCTAGAAATGTCTCCCCTCTGGAACATTCAATTAAGATCCATGGGGGAAAAAAACCTCAAAAATGACAGCCAGAGAATAACAACAAAAGTCACTGTAAACCTAGATTTAGGCAGGCAGATGGCATTGAAATGAGTCAAGTGTGTGTGGGGGGGTGGGGGTGGGGGGATGGGTACATTGAAGATGGGGTGGGGGAGGGGAGGCTGAAGGGGTTAACCCTGGTCACTCAGCACAGCCTTTGCACTAAACATTAGCCCCCTGCAAGGGTGTTTCGCTCTGAGCAAAAGTGTAATATGGACAGAATTCCTCCTAAGCACCTGGAGATCTGCCTTTCCACGCCCTTCTTGGCCATCGTAGTTCCTGCTTCCAACCCTTAGGAATATCCAGTGTCTTTTCTCACGCCTTCACTCAAAGGATTTGAAATGTATTCACACTTAGGTAAAAATAACTGAAGACAGAAAAGACCAGTTACTTATCTCAGGGGTATTCTCACTTTAATAAGGCGAATCTTAGGTAAAATAAATGTTACTGGACTCTGAAATAGCATCACATGCATAGACGCCTGTTCTGCTTATTCATTAAAAGCACTCTGAGACCATCCCCCTTGCCTGCCAGGAAGAAACCTATGTGGGATAGCTTAGAGAATTGTTTGAGTCCTGGAAGGAGGCTGAGAAATTTTAACATGTTGTATCGCTCAAGATGATGTTAGAATCATCATAATAAAAAGCAAAGGGTTATTATAGACAAAATGATCTGTGAACTCTTTAGCGTTTAACATTGCACCTGACAATTTTTTTGTTTTTCCTCAAAGGAGACATTACACGCCTCCCAGATGGGTCCCAGGCCCATAGCACATCCACTTGCAGAGGAGCAAGTGCCTGTCTGTGCCCACAGGTTTAGCAAAATCCTTGTGCATCACACCCTCTACTGAAGTCCTCATGCAGAGCCATCCTGGTCCCTTGTAAATGCACTTGGTGCTCATAGCCACTGTGTGAAGGAGGCACATAGTCTCAATGGTACAGAAAGGGGAGCCGAGACAGAGAGCTCAAGCGAGTTGCCCAAACACACACAGTATGCAGGTGGTGGAGCTGGGATTTGAACCCCAGGCTTCAAAGGGGTAGAGTGAGTCTGGATTCTAAGCACTGCGAACTGTCTTTGAGAACTTGAGGTGGACATCATAGAAGTGGTTATTTGTGAACTGGTGTTAAGAATGAGTTTTCCAGGTTGGCATTGGGGTGAGTGGGATTAGGTTGCTTTTCCACACATGTGACAGATCCTCAGAGATTTGGGGAAGGCAGTAGCTTGGCAAGGTGGATGGCTTAAGATGGACGTGGAGGTGGGGATGATCATCCATCCCATGTCAGTTAGCACGTGACAACCTGAGTTTTCATCTATCTTCCCAGCATAGTCACAAATGGCACCCTGGGTTTGGCTTGTGTTACATGGTCCCTTCCCTATGGGGGCCCCATTCACGTGGAACCTTGAATGGCCTGCTGCAGAGTTTGGATTTTATTCTACGGGGTGGGGTGACAGGTGTGATGCCCAGAATTTCTTGGGAAAAGGATGGGAGTCCGAGAAAGGAGACCGATCCTATGGTACCAAATGACCTGCTTTGTTGCCTTGTGAAAATGAAATGAAATGGTTGAGAGTAGATGAGTGGCAGTCCATTGCTCAGTACAGACTCACTCCTCATGCTCACTGCCTCTTTTCTCTTCTTCTCTTTCTCCTCTTTCCCGCACACTCCCACTTCATTCCTCTTCTTCCTTTCCTCTTGTCTTCTCCTGACCATTATTCCTGGGAAGCATAACCCAGCCCCCTCTCTCCTCCGCAGCTACTTTTCTCCCCTCTTCCCCTGCCTAACCTCCCTTCCTTCCTCAGGAAGCAGGAGCTGGAGAGCTTTCAGAGGGGCAGGTGCAGGGAAGGGTGGTGAACTCAGCCTAAGAAATAGACTCTAAGGACCATCTTAAGGTAGCCTGACTGTGGGAGGCCATTCAACTTTTGAAAAATTACCTTGAATTTTAAAATCTCCGCAAACTCAACTGAAGGCTGTTACATTGGACACTTATTCAACCTCATCCTGTAGTAGAGGGGGAAAAATTCCCCACAACAACTGAAAGCCCATGTTTTAATTCTCACAGCTGGGGATCTGGTCAGGGTCATGTTTTATCAATATAAACAGCATACAGCCGGCAGTCTAATATTCATATCTAATAGAGCGAGCATCACACATCAGCGTCACACATCAAACACCGTATGTTTTTGAAGCAGATATCAAATAATGTTTCCACTCTTGATTATGTTCCCTTTGTTCTAGGGCACTAGAAAAGAAATGAGTGAAGAGTCCCTGGTCACATTATTTTGGAAGCTGATACCAGCAGGCTAAACAGTGAGCAAGGGAAGGGCTGGGGGAAATGATACCTATTTATTAAGCACCATCAATACACGAGGAACATGATAGACATTACATCTTCCAACAGCCTTATGAGTAGGGACTCTTTTTCTCATTTTACAGGTGAGGAAACCATGGCCAGAGAATAAATACTTGATAGTCATACCAACAGGAAATGCTAGAGCTGGGATCCAAGTTCAAGTGCTTCATAACAGCAGCCATATTTTTGCAACTACTAATACCCTAATGTCTCCAACTGTATATCCATGGATAATTTCATAGTGAGGGGTCTGCCTGACATTGGATCTGCTTATGGCTTATCCAGTATACACCACTATGGCATCCAACCCATTAGATCATTCCTTTCTTGATGCTGGTTTCCTGACCTTCCTTCTAATGCCCCAGCTGCTTCCCAATCCCCTTAACCAGTTCACCTTCTCCTGGAGATTTTAAATCTCTTTAAGCTACCCACTTCTCTCCACCTGTTCTGCCAGTGTGTGTTAGTCTCTCAGCCATATCTGACTCTTTTGTGATCCCATGGACTATAGTCCATGAGACTCATCTGTCCATGGGATTTCCCAGGCAAGAATACTGGAGTGGGTTGCCATGGCCTCCTCCCAGGGATCGTCCTGACCCAGGGACTGAATTCAGGTCTCTTGCACTGCAGGCAGATTCTTTACTGTCTGAGCCATGCACCCCAGTCCAAAGCATCAGCTTCTTCTACTTTGACTGTTCATAGGCCTCTGAATTCTCTTGGAGAGACTTCAAGTGTGTGCACTACAGAGACCACCCTCTACTGACCTCTTATAATAGCCTCCTAATATACTTCAGATAAAATAAGGAAATAGTAATGATCCTTACCATAGCCAGAAACATCTGTGTGTTCTCCATGGCCTCCACCTCCAGTTTTATCTTAGGACCCTCTATCCCTCGCTTTCTGCTCCTGACATTCTGGCTTTCTCTTTGTCCCTCAAATGATCATGTTTGTTTTAGCATCAAGGCCTGTGGGTAAACTTGTCTCCTGGTCTGAATGCTGCTACCCCAGTCTTTGCTGAGCTCTTGTTTATCTTTCAGGAGCTAAACTTCCTCAGGAAAATTTCCCAGAATGCCTGAAGAGTAGCGTGAGTCTTTCTGTTACGGGCTCTCCTGGCACCTTGTACTTCTCTTTCATAATAGTTATCACAGGTGACTACTTGTGTAGTGTCTGGTTTAATGTCTCTCTCTGCTGCTAATTTGTAAGTCCTGGAGGACTTATTCAAGACCCTCCACTGCACTCCCATCGTCCAGAACAGTACCTGTATCATATAGAATAAGTTAATGAGAGAAACAAATTTCAGTTTTCAAAATCATTAATGCCAAGGTAAATTTGCAGTGCTGTTGTGTATAATATTAACATGATTTGAAGATCAGAACTTATAGTCCCTGCCTTCCCAACTGCTTCATCACCTCAATTCCCTTTTCCAGTTGAGTCCAGGGTTCTATCCAGATGTCTACCAATACTGCCACTTCTACAAACTCTGTTTTGAGTACATTTCCCTCCTACGTCCTCTCTGGTTCTCATCATCTCCATTTCAGCTACTGGCATCGCCGTTTCCTTTACCTCTTTATTTATTTATTATTTATTTATTTTTCCCTTTACCTCTTTAAAGTCAAAAACAAAAGATGCTTTAAAAAGCAAGTATAGAGTACGTTTTTGATTATAAAAATTTATATGTTCATTGTAGAAATTTGAAAAATATATTTATAAAAAGCAAGAAAGTGAAAATGAGCTTTGTCTAGCCAGCAATAATCATTATAACTACTTTGGTTACAATTCTTATTTTTTCACATACATATACATTATTTTTTAAATGTGGCAGGGTTCTGCCTTCTTTTTGAATTAACATTATTATTATGGGAACTTTCAAAGTAGAAAACATATAAATGAATAATTATCACCATTTTGTCATTCTTGTTTTATTTTGCTCCTTTGTTTTTGAGTATTGTGAAGCAAATTCCAGATTTCATATAATTTCACCCTATAATATTTCAGTATGCATTTCTAACACTGAAAACTTAAAAATATAAGTAAAATGTTATTGTTACACCTAACAAAACTAAGAGCAGATACTCAATTTCATTTAATATTTAGTCCATGTTTGGCTTTCTGTATCCAAAATGTTTTTTTACAGTTAACTTGTTTGATTTAGAATCCAAAGTCTACATACTTTATTTGACTTATACATACAGATTTTTAAAAATTAGGAACATATTGTGTAAGCTCTTTATAATCTGCCTTTTAAATTAATGTCTATGCACATTTTTCCATGTATTAAATATTTTTCTTCAATGATTTTAAGGTCTATACAATATTCCATACTTTTTACATCTAACAGTTTAGTCTTGCTGGACATTTAGCTTATTTTCAAATGTATCACCCATGAGAAAGGCTTTGATATACATACATGAGAAGTGACTCATGGGATGTAGAAAACCTGGGCTCAAGATGAATAAGCCTATTTGTTAGATTTTCTGATACTGCCAAATTGCTCCCCAGAAGGTGTATCAGTTTTCCCATGAACAGTGTATTCCTTACAAACACTAGGTATTACAATATAAAAATTATTGTTGCTTTTATCCAAGTCAATAGGTAAAATAATACCTTTTATTTTTATTTTCATTCTTTAGTGTGGTTAAATGTGACTTCATATGTTTAGTAGCCTTTTAGATTTTGGGGGGAATTTTTATGTTCATATTATTTGTCCATTTTTCTAATATGTTTTATACTGTCATTGTTCATTTGTAAGGGTTTTTTGGTGTGCTTGTTTTTTTTTTTTGGTAAACTTTACCAAGGTCACCTTGTAAGTAGTGTATTTTGGAGTTTGTTGTTTGTCTTTCTAAAATTATGTTTTATTCTTCCCTATGACATCCTTAATCAATCCTAATTTTTTTTTTTGTTTTGCTTTTTTAATTGGGGTATAGTTGCTTTCCCAAGTAGTACAGTGGTAAAGAGTCTGCCTGACAGTTCAGGAGACACAAGAGACAGGAGTTTGATCCCTGGATTGGGAAAATCCACTGGAGTAGGAGATGGCAGTCCACTCAAGTATTCTTGCCTGGAAAATTCCATGGACAGAGAAGCTTGATGGGCTACAGTCCATGGGGTCGCAAAGAGTCAGACATGACTGAGTGTGCGTGCACACACTTATAGTTGCTTTACAATGCTGTGCTTGTTTCTGCAGTACAATGAAGTGAATCCGCTATATGTGTGTTTTTGATCCTTGTTCCCTAACAGTTTCTTAAATGTGCCAACTCTTCTTTCATATCACAATGCTGTGACTCTAACTGAACTCAACAGCTCTTTCCTCTGACTGACTTTTAAAAAAATCACTCTCTTTTCTGGTCCATTGTGAGGGCTGCTGCCTATTGAGTATAACTATAGCCACTTTCATCGCATTGCTTCTCTATTCGTGACTCGAAAACAGCTTTTTATAGCATGTCAAATGAAATCTAAACTTTGCTTCCCACCATTGAGTAACATCCATAGTTTGATTTAAACACTCTTTTCTAAACTTATTCGTGACTCCTCTTGTGCAGGGACCATCCATGGTAGTCTGGATGATGTTCTTGCTCTCCTCATCAGACAGCTCTTCTAACTCTGTCCTTGTTTATCCTCTTTGTGAAGGACACTCCAATCCAAACCTCTCCATCTTTCGAGGTCCATCTTCTAGTCCCACCTGCTCTGTGAAGTCTGTGAGTTGTCTCAGCCCAGAGATGTCTTCTTCCTGTGGGTCTCCAAATACTTAGAGTCAGATCCATAGATCTTTTGGCATCTCCTAATTATTCAACGAGCCTGGTGGGCTGCCATCTATGGGGTCGCACAGAATCGAACACAACTGAAGCGACTTAGCAGCAGCAGCAGCAGCAATTATTCAACTATGTAAGTTTGGCTTCCTCAGTAGGAGTTTGATGACCTTTTTGAGAGCAGGTACTGTGTCACCTTCTTTTGATTCTCCTGTATTGCTTGCCCCATGTTTGGACACTTACTAACAACAAATTCTTAATGACTTGAGTCTACTCGGGAGGATAACATTATGCATTTGCCAAGAACAGAACAGGTACTTTTAATCATTTTCCCAGTAGTGATCAAAATGGTTACAGAACATCTATAATCTTTAACCCTGTCTTCCCTTTGACTAGGTCCATAAGGCATATCATGAGTGATTGGATTACATCTTCATTCAACAAGAGTCCAGTAGAATTTTCCTTTGTATACAATGGTAACTGACTCCCTGTAAGCAATTTAATGATGTCAGTAGATGGACCAGCTGCAGCCTTCCTGTCTCAGCTGGGAGAAGGGGAGCTATGAGACTCGATAGATTTCTTTAGAAGCCGAATGACAAACTCAAGATGATCATCACAGAAGCCGTATTTCCATTATTAGGAAGAAAAGACAGATGAGCTCAGCCCTCACTTAATAAAAGTTAAACACACAGGTAAAAAGGGAATCCATTTGCTTATACTCATATCAGAGGAGAACTTTGAAAGTCAAGGGGGTATATCCAATTGTTTTCTGTGAGGCATCTCCTGGGAACCATCAATGTCATCCACAGAAAGTCACTATCTTTGCTTTAGTGAAGGATAGATCATCTCCCAGTGGGTCTGCTTTTCAAGATTCCATGATGAATTCTACTCCTAGAAATGTCTGAACCGAAGAAGAATCTTAAGGATTCTGATTCTAAATACAAACTTAAGCTATGAGATAATTGTCCTGGCTACATGGCAGGTCTTCACAGAAATTAGCAGAATGACATATTTTAACAGAGTTCATGTTGTTTTGTTCAATGTATTTTAGGTACCTAAAAAGTGCTTGGCAGTGAGTAGGCACCCAATAAATATTTGTTGAGTTTAATTTAATTGAACTGTTCTTAAATTTTGGTCCTGTGGTTGCATGGATACATATGTATACACTTGTAAATAGAAATAAAAATGCATGCTTGCACATGTTCCGAGTCACTATATGTACTGACTATAATGGTAGGTTTCAATTAACAGAGTCTCTCACCATTCACTCACCCATTCAGTTGATATTTGTTGGATGACTACTAAGTACCAGTCACTGTGGTTGTTATCAGGGGTACAGCATGGCACCCACCTGCCTGTATTTACAGTGTCCAGGAAAGATAGTCAGGTAAACAGATTGCTATAGTGGAGGTGTCAGATGCAGTGGTAATCAAAGGCGGCATAAGGACAGCTAGCCCCATCTTAGGATCTCAGGGATGGTTTCTCCAAGGAGGTGCTGCTCAAGCTGAGATTGAAGGATGGAGGCCTGTCTGGAGCAGCCCAGAGAGGAGAGGAAAAAGGTGTGTCTGCTTGCCTGTCTAAGGAAGATCCTCCTCCTGCTCTTTCCCCACCTTCTCCCTGCTGGTGGTGAGATGGGGCCACTCTGACATGGGAAACATGGATCCCAAATGAGCTGTGTCAGTGCTTGCTGGTGTGGCGCTCCAGCCCTGGGGTGGGTGGGGCACGGGCTTGCATCCTTCCTCCAGTGAGTGCTCTGCACGCCTCCCGTGTGTGACTTGCCCAGTGCCCAGGCCAGTGGCCGGGGCCTCCAGGACTCCGCTGCACTGTGGTGGGCAGTGCCACTGTGCTGGTCCAAGCACCACCGCCTCTGGACTCTCAGGCCACCCTGCTGCTGTCACTTCCTCAAAAAAAGCCTGGACTCCCTGCCTCAGTCTCCTGAGTGTCTATAAGCAAGCCAGCATCAGTAGGGAGACCCCCATCTTGTTCTCTATTTTCAGAAAAGTGGGGAGAATAATGTGAAGTTTATTCCTTGAACTCAAGGGGCCCAGAATTCTTTCCTGGGCTTCCGTCTCTATAGGCTCAGTTGAGACTCTCTTGCACTGTCTTACCTTGGCTTCCGCCTGGAGGAACAACTCTGTAAGCACTGTCTGGCTCCTGATTTCTGTGGTGTCAAGACTATATCATAACAAAGGCCATTATTTAGTGAGTACCTACTATGAGCCAGGGATTCTGCTATCATGATCTTCAATAATATTAACAACCCTGCAGAGTAAATAGCAGTATCAGGTGAGAAAACAGACTCCAGAGAAATTTAATAATGTGCCCAGGGTCATACTAAGGTACAGATTTAGAATTCAAACTCTGGTGCATCTTGTTCCAAAGCCATGAGCTTTCTAGACTATCACATGACTATCCATCCACCCCCATAATACTCCTAATGCCTATTTCCAAGACAGTCCTCTCTCAGAAAGCATTAGCTTTCTACACCCCATCTCCCCATCATGGTAGGAAAGAGGTTTCTGCCTCCAGATTGTCTCAGGCAGCCCCCTGATCACAGTGCACGTGATTCCAGGACATTCAGGTGCATTCTCTCAGGGTCAGGAGCATGTGACATCTTCTCCCACCTCCCAACTCTTAAAACAGTGGCAAATAAGAGCTTTGTAATGGATTGTAACCTTTGAGTTTATTAATATTATTAAATGGTTGTGGTACAGCAGCCACTAAGAATACTAAGACACGAGAGAACTCCCACCCTCAAGTCCAGTAAAAGAGCCAGATTCAAGGTCAAATAATGATGACAATGTAGTACAGCAAATTGCTACATTGACGGTATATAAGGAACAGTGATGAGAGACAGGCAAGACCAGCTCTGCTTAGGGAGTTGGGGAGAATTCAGAAGCAGGCAAGGCTTGGTCCGGGCAATGAAGGATGAGTCGGAGTTTGGTGGACAAATAAGGGAGGGACAGAACACTGGGGACAGAGGGAGTCTAGAATCCATTGCAGGGTCCTGTCCTGGCATGGCTGACGTTACTTGCATGGGCAAGGATCAGGCACTTACCCAGCTCCCCTTTTCATGGAAAGCGTGCTATAAAAGCTACCAGTGGATCTTATCTGGCTTTGCGTGTCTGATGCAACTTCAGAAACATCTGGGCCAATGTTCTTGTTTCCTCAGATGAGCACAAAACCCCTTAGTCCTAATGTTTTCTGCAGCAGGAAGGGCCTTCCAGGAGTCCATGTTGTAAAGGAAGCTGGAGCTACTCAGCCTGCAGTTGTCATCAGCGTGGCCCTCCTAGACACGCCAGCACACCCAAGCTACCAGCAGCCAGCGAGGAGAAGGGCTGACCGTCTTCCCATGTCTTCCTCTGATGATAGGGAGTCTGTTAGAGATGAGTGGGAAAGTCAGTATTTCCCAAGAAAGGACAGTTTAGTGTTTTTAAGTAACATTTCTGTTTTTGTTGTTTAGTCTTTGTCATGTCTGACTCTTTGTGACCCTGTGGACTGCAGCACGCCAGGCTTCCCATCCTTCACTATCTCACAGAGCTTGTGCAAACTCATGTCCGTTGATTCGGTGATGCCATTCAACCATTGCATCCTCTGCTGCCCCATTCTCCTCGTCCCCTCAATCTTTCCCAGCATCAGGGTCTTTTCCAATGAGTCGGCTCTTCGCATCAGGTGGCCAAAACATTGGAGCTTCAGCTTCAGCATCAGTCCTTCCAATGAATATTCAGGGTTGACTTCCCTTAGGATTGACTAGTTTGATCTCCTTGCTGTCCAAGGGGCTCTCGAGTCTTCTCCAACACCACATTTTAAAAGCATCATTCTTTGACACTCAGCCTTATTTATCGTCTAATTGCAAAAGTAACACATGTTCATTGTACAAAAGTTGAAAAGTAGCAGGGAAGAAAATATTACCTATCCAACTTTTAGTAGGAGTAATGATGTCAATATTCTGTTCTTCATGTGTGCATTTGAGAAAAAACAGAAAAAGAATAATAGTGTGCTATTCAAACTCTTTTTCACTTATTAGTATGATGGAAATATTATATCATTAGTACACTTCCGGTGTGTTATTTTTAATGGCTTTATAATATTCTCTACCTTATTCATGACTTAAAGTCTTCTATCACTGGGAAAGGGTGTCCCAGGTGGCACCAGTGGTAAAGAAACTGCCTGCCAATGCATGAGACACAGGAGCCGCCATTTGTATCCCTGGGTCAAGAAGATCCCCTACAGGGAGGAAATGGCAACCTACCCTAGTATTCTTGTTTAGAGAATCCCATGGACAGAGGAGCCTGGTGAGCTAGATAGAGTTCTTGGAGTCATAAAGAGTCGAACACAACTGAGTGTTAAGCACATCACTAAGCATGGTGATTGTTTTTTTTTTTTTTTTTAAATTTTTTAGTCATAAAGCTGTGATAAACATCTTGTAGCTAAATCCTTGGGCACATATGTGATTATTCATATTATTAATTCCAGGAAGAGTGTTAAGCGGGCATACCAGGTTGAGAAGTAAGCCTTCCAGGAGGCCGTGTGGATGGCAGCTTGCTTAAGAAGTTGTCTCCTTGGTTGCATGGGCTTAGGATGGTGGACCAACCAGAACCCTGGGCTCCCCCTGCTGAGCTGGTTCGGAACTGATACCACCAGGGACTCCTGCTTTGGCTCTGAGCCTGGCTATTGGACTGGGGCCTCCCAGTTGAGAGTCACCACTCAAGGTGGGACAGCACCATGGGGGAGAGGAGAGGGTCCTCTCTAAATTTGCATGACAACAGGCTTCTGTTCAGTGTTTTGGATAATTAAAAGTAGACCCCTACTCAGGCCACATCTTTAGTCTAAAATGTACTGCAGGTGGATTTTGGAATTGGTTCCTGGGAGACAGAGAGAAGCACCATCCTCCGGGATATCTAAACTAGGTGGAGAGGTAGCCCCAGACGTGTTGTATACAGCACACTCTCCACAGGCCACGTTCCGGCAGATGACTTCCTCAGTCCTCTCATCTGGTGAATATCAGACCTGATTTTAGAGGATGACCAGACTCAGAATATAAGCTTTGAACAACTAAGTCAACCCCTGTGGAGTGACAGACACATCCTTCTTCTCCATAACGTCAGCCTGAAATCCTCTGTTCTCTCTGATGTTTGGGAGGGCCCCATGCCTTCCTTAGTTTCCTTGGTTGAGTGATGCTTGGCTTGCCTGCAGTGACGGCCGAGGCACCTTCTAGGGCCTTCTGCCTGGGTGATGGAGCCTCCCACAGAAGTCCCACCAGAATGAGAAGGGGATGAATCCACACCCAGCTGTCCCCACCTTCTAGTCCCTGGCTTGCAATGTAATGAGGACCCCTGGGACAGGACCATAGACTTCCTGCTTCTCCCTCTGGAGTCCTTAACTTTTTTTCACCTGGAGTGAAAATGACTGGCACAGCAGGAACACAAACATGGTTTTGAGATGGTGATGAGGCTATAGCATCATTGCCACGGCCTGGCCTGCATTTGTCCCAAACCTCATTCAACACAGGCTCCTCTGTCCATGGGATTTTCCGGGCAATAGTACTGGAGTGGATTGCCATTTCCTTCTCCATACATTCATCACTGGAATGGGATATGTTCATTTATTTATCACTACAGTCTTCAAAGGCAAGAATCTTGAACTTGTTCACTGCTCTATCCTCAGGCACGCAGTATGCCCTCAATAAACATTTATCAATGAATGGATGAATGAATGAATGGAGCATGTCCTATGGCCAAGGTACTGTGCTAGATGCTGGGAAAGCAACTGCCTAGGATGGAAAGGCCATGAGATTTGCAGTCACACAGTCATGGGTTCCCATCCACGTTCTTGCCTCCATTTCCTCTTTCAGGAAATGGGACTCACAGTGGCCCCCTTATAGGGAGAGTGTGATGATTGTAATTGTTGGTCAGTGCCTAGTCCCGCACCTGGGCGGTTATCATCCATCTCCTTCTGCGCATCCTGGACCGCACATCTCCCTGAGGACTCAGCCAGGCTGAGAAGAAGCTTGAGAAGCGAGGGCTGCCTGTTCGGCATTGGGCCACCGCTCCCTGGTACCCGGTGGAGAAAGCTGGCTGTGCCTGCATCATGTCATCCATCTCTTTTCAGGCCACCACCTGGAGCCAGGAACTGGAACGCGTGAGCTCCAGCAGCAGCTGGTTCGTCTTATAGCCACAGCCCAGACACACGGTGAATTTAGAAAAGAGAGGAAGAGGTGTTCATCTCTCTCTGGGGGAAAAAAAAAAAGGAGTGAGGCCTCACTTTTATCGTGTACACCGGCATGTTGGCTTGGCAGCTGATCTATTTCATTTTATAGTTTACTTTGCAGAAGACTGTTTGATTCCAGTGTGTGCACACCAGAGTTTCACTGTATTTAAAAGTCAAGCATGGAAGATGTCCACTGTCTACATCAGAGGAGGCCAGGCAGTGGCATGAATCATAACTTTTTGTGCACTTATATTCCTCAAACTACTTGCTTATGTGCTTAAATAAAAGGCTCTGTATTGAGTACTGGTTATTAGCCAGTTGATTACATTTCAGAAGAATGTCTGAACTTCCCAAGGCTTCTATTTCACACCAGAAACCTAAGCTGAAATATTTTCATGTGGTAACACTTTTGATAGAGGCAAAATAATTTAAACAAATAATTAGCCTTGAGAACAAAAGTGTACACAAAAGCACAATTAATGAATTTACTAATTGTCCTTCCCTGCTGTGGACATTGCTCAAAGTTGAATTTTAAGCTATTACATAAATATAAACTACTGTACCAAGCCACACAACTGGATGACTCACCATTAGTCATTAATGTTGCCTCGAAAACAAACCTGAGCTCTCAGAGAGAAAATGTGTTCACCTAAGCAGACATTATTTTGAAAATAAAGCCAGTCTTACATGATAAACTGTTCGTTGAGTCTGTGGGAAAACACACACACACACAAGAGATTTGTGGGTTTTAATGCCTTATGTAAATATCAGACAGGCAACATTTACCTTTTTCAAAATTCTCCATTAGCCGAAAGGGAAGAATTTGGTCTGGCCTGGCCACGTGGTCTAATGCGTCCCCTCTCTCTCTCCATCCCACCCTTTTGCTGAAATGGAATAAAATAAAGGTGAACTAAAGTGCCTTTGTGCTTAATATTCTGTGTATGTGATGGAGGCAGGTTTCTACTCCTCCCTGTCCTCGTCTTCTTCTGCATCTTCTTCTTCAGTTCCTACAGAAGCAGTGTTCTCTGGCTTTGCATGGAAGGCTGCATATAGAAACTGTACAACAGAAGCTGTTTTCATATGTTCCCAGCCTGAGAACAAAAAGTGGGAGAAGGCAACAGAGGGATAGTCAAGGGTTAGATAAACTCCTGGCAGAACTGTCGGATGTTTCCTCGAACAGAACAACAACAAAGAAAGCTCCTTGTATCCCTTAGGGCAGTTGTTTTTCAATATGGCTCCAAAGGTTCGTTATTTTTAATTACTATATTTTATGTGAAATAACACTACAGCAATCACCTACAAACAATGCACTTTACATTAAACCTACTTGTGTTAATAGTATTAATAGAATGATCCTCTGTGTCTCTGACTTTGGATCTTAAGGGACTGCATGTAGATTAACATTAATTCATAAAATGGGACATTCAGACAGCTCATCGTATCTCTATAAATGATGGACGGTTCTAGAGTATTACAGGTCTGATCTCAATAGTATGTGTATGTGCTTAGTCACTCTGTTGCAGGAAGGAGGACCCCTTCCAGGGCCTGAAACTGGGCTCTTGTCTAACACGCAGAAATGAATTGTCCAAGGAGACACATGTGCTGACAAAGCAAGAGACTTTATTGGGAAAGGGCACCCGGGTGGAGTGCAGTAGGGTAAGAGAACCCAGGAGAACTGCTCTGCCGCGTGGCTTGCAATGTCAGGTTTTATGGGATGAGTTTCCGGGTGGTCTTTGGCCAATCATTCTAATTCAGAGTCTTTCCTGGTGGCGCACGCATTGCTCAGCCGAGACGGATGCTATCGAGAGGGATTCTGGAAAGCGGACAGATATGCAGCGTCTCATTTAGACTGTTCCCAAACTCTTCTGGTTGGTGGTGGCTTATTAGTTCCATATTCCTTATCAGGATCTCCTGTCATAAAACAACTCATGCAAATGGTTACTATGGTGCCTGGCCAGGGTGGGCGGTTTCAATCAGTGTGCTTTCCCTAACAACTCAGTTGTGCCTGACTCTTTGCAACCCCACGGACGGTAGCCTGCTGGGCTCCTCAGTCCATGGGATTCTGTAGTCAAGAATGCTGGAGTGGATTGCCATTTCCTCCCTCCAAGGAATCTTCCCAACCCAGGGATCGAACCCTTGACTCCTGTGTCTCCTGCACTGGCAGGCAGATTCTTTATGACTAGCATCACCTGGGGATCTCAGTAGAGACAACTGCAGGTAAGAAGAAGCCCCAGGATTCTGGAAGGGTCTGCAGTGGATATTCCAGAGGGGACAAAAAGGAAATCTGTGGTCTAACAAGGTGGGGTTCAAGTACTAAAACATATTTGGAAAAACTGCTTTGTGGTATTCCACTGGAGGGCTGGGGGAAGGACTATGTAGAACCAGGATGGGGAGCCAGAGGAAGCGGTGATCAGTAACACCTCTTCTTCCCCGGTCCGAGTAAGTCTCCATCACATCCACAGTTGGAGGTCTAGAGGCCTGGGTCCCTGGTGTGGCTGGTGCGGGGGAAGCAGCAGTGAATGACGTAATTTTAGAAGCTTCCTCCAGAGTCCTCTCCACCAACAGGAGGTTCCTGTTGTAAAGATCTGTTCCCACCCCTTCCTGCCTCCCGCTGAGAAGGAGGGAGGAGGCAGGGAAGGGGGCAGGATGGTCTTACTGTTAGCAGTGCTCATGCCGTCACCATCTCTTCAGTTTTGCTTGTCCAGACAGTATGCTTCTGATGCTTTGGGTAATTTCAACAGAAAAGAAGGCCTGCGTGCCTGTGTGTGGGGGAGGAAGTGGGGAGGGGAGGGAGTGGGCAGCGGAGGGAGGGGATCTGACTTTGAGGGGACAAAGGACACAGAGAAAAAGGAGAGAGGCAGGCAAGGCAAGCCAAGGTATTTTTCCATCTTTAAATTTTGCTCAGGGCCATCCAAGTCCACCAGTGCAAGCCCTGGCTCCCCTGAGATGGACTGGAAAGAAATTTCTACAGGCAGAAAAATCTAAGCTGCCAGGGCTCTTCTTAGTCCCAGGCAGTGGGGAATGCGCCTGCTTGCAGAGGTGTCCTGCAGGAGGGAGAAGTCCTGGGGGTTCCTGGGGGACAGTCTCCATCAAAGGGGACATGAGGGGCTGCGTCTGCTGCTGATGACGCCTTCCCACTGATCTCTGTACTTAGCATCCCACAGAAGTGGCTGGGCGCCCAGACTCCCTGTCTCCTGCCTGCATTTGGATCCTGGTTCAGTTATCTTCCACCTCTGTGACCTTGGGACAGAGTTGGTGACCTTTCTGTGTCTCAATTTTCTCCTCTGTAAAGTGGGGACAGTCAGAGGACCTACCTAACAGATCTGCTGTAAAGAGCAAATGAGATAATCAGTAGAAAGCACTAGAACAGTATCTGGTACCGACTGTCATAAATGTTAGCTAAAATCACAATTGCTTTCCCTTCCAAAGAGAGCAAAATTTGCCCTTGTATCCAAGAAAGGATCAGAAAGACTTTGAGTCTTTCATTTATTTATTTTTTTTCCTGGAATGGTTTCCAGAATGATTTGGCTTCTGGAGGGAATTATAAGGCAGCTGAACTTCGCTGGTTCTGTCTTCCACTCATTATCGTGCAGGAGTAACACAGGTTAATCGCATAGCTAATTAAGAGATAACATTAATGGAATCTGAGTTGGTGCCCTGATAAAGCTGAGCCTTGGCAGATAAATGCTGAGGTGGAGCCAAGCCATTTATTTGAGGAGCAGCAGGGCTCCTATCAGGGCACCAACTCCGGTTCCATTAAAGTTATTGATATTACACCCCAATCTAAAACTGTAAGGAAATTCAATGCCTCTTTCGGTTTCTTCTTTCTGAGTCTGCCCAGTGTTAGCGGTTACTGGTGGAAGAGAATACAACTGGCTAGGTGATACCAGCCCCTATAATCGAACGACACACTTAATAATGAATTAACAAATAATGAATGAACATTACAGAAATTCATTCAGAGCCAACACTGCTGCAATTAATATGCTGCCATTGGCCGGGGGACACTGACAGGGCATCCAGCAGAATCGGATCCTTCCCTGAATTGATCAGTTGTCTCTTTCAGGGCTTTGCCTCCGAGCAAATCAATGAAGGACCTGAAGTACCATTTCTGTATTTCTCCTTGTCTCCTTGCAGTTCACTTGATGAAAGGGTTTTGGAGATTTCCTTTCCTCCTTGCTTTAATAAATTCTCTCATGGCTTCTTTAATTGTTGCTTTTTTTTTTTTTTTTAACCTTTCTTGGGAAGTGATGATCAATTACTGCATCCAGCAAGCTGATGGCTGGCAAATTCTATTTGACATAATGCAGCCGTGATTTAGAGGAAGAGCTGTTATACTAACGCCATGGCTGCTTCATGAGGAGCCTTGGCAATTATACTGTCCCCTCCCCAAGGGCTCAGGCATCGTACAGTCGGCCACGAGCATTTCTGAGAGCCTCCCACAGCCTAAAGGGCCGCTTGACCCCAGCTCAGGACATCTGCCTCAGAACACCGTCATTCCTGGTTATGGATTTGCCAACACCTTGGCCGACTACATCTTCACAATTTTCTGCACTCGGGCTGTAGTTGCCCCTTGTCTCTGCTCCCTAAAAGCCCCCACTGGGGCAGATTTCCTTCAGAGTTAGTAACCTCCATCAGCCACTGAAGCAACTGGACTTCACCTGGCATTCCTGTGCTGCAAATTTTAAATACCAATCCCGTAATGAGAAGTAAACAGTGGGGCCGTCTGAGAATCACACATCAATAAAGAACAGCCTCCTTGCTGGTACAGGCATACCTATACCTGGAAGCCACTCTGAATTGTGCCCAAAGGCCATCTCGGCCACTTTTAAAACCTTGAATTCTCTGAGCCTTGAGATAATGTCCCTAAAGCAGAATTCTCGGCACATGTAAAGCCTCAACAACAGTAGTTCTGGTTATTCGTGTCACTATATTGCTGTTTCATAGTCTAGACCTAAGTGAAAGCGAAGATGACTTCCACAGAGATATAAAGTAGGAAGAGACGAGGAACTGCTGCTGCCGCTGCTGCTAAGTCGCTTCAGTCCTGTCTGACTGTGTGCGACCCCATAGACAGCAGCCCACCAGGCTCCTCTATCCACAGGATTCTCCAGGCAAGAATACTAAAGTGGGTTGCCATTTCCTTCTCCATGATGAGGAACTAGCCCCTCACAATAATGAACCCAGATAACAGGAACATGCATACGAGGTTCTTTGAATTTGGCATCCTGTATTATGGTTTCAAGGAGGAGTGAATTTAAATGCAAGGAAAGTTCTGTCATTTTTTTAGCTGTATAAATTAACAATGTTTCCCTGGTGGCCTGGTGGTAGAGGATCTGCCTGCAATGCAGGAGACCCAGGTTCAGTTCCTGGGTTGGGAAGATTCCCTGGAGAAGGAAATGGCAACCCACTCCAGTATTCTTGCCTGGAGAATTCCATGGACAGAGGAGCCTGGCAGGCCAGAGCCCAGGGGTCACAAAGAGTTGAGCATGACTGAGCGACTAACACTTTCACTTTCACACTTTTCCCACAAATTACTACTTTGAAACTCTGACATTTGCCTCCTTTTGTGCTCTTCAAAATTCCCATTTATCTAGTCTCAAAAGCAGATATGTTCCTTTCAGCAGTTTCCCAGAGAAATCTGAGCACACCTGAGACCCTGAAATTCAAGGGGAAAAATAATTTTTCCCCTCCTGAAATTTTAAGCGGAGATTCTACAACCTGATTGGACGTCATAGTTTTGTCACCCTAGATAAAGATCTGCCATTCAGCTTTAAAAACTCATCATTACACTATTTACTGCAATTGTCTTATGAAACCAGTAACCCATGATAACAAAAATAGTGTAGGGAAACTACACGCAGAGGTCCTCATAGTAGGAGAAAGAAATGGCAAAGTAAAGAAACTCACAATTAAGAATTAAATCTCAAAAATCTACACACAAAGCAAACCAGAGTTGTATGGAGATGGTGACCTACTGTGCCTGTGTACTGAAGAGTAAATTCTATTCTGTCCGGCCCTTGATAAATACACACAATTTCCATGTGGAGCTAACTCTAATTACCGCCTGTGTCAATATGAGGTACGTGTCCAAGAACACAGAATAGCTAGTGGACATGAGGATTCTATTGGTATTTTTTCTTAGGGTGTAGGAGACTAGGGAACAAAGCTTGGGTTTCTGAACCCCAAACAAGCCAGTTCCCGTCTGTGTATGTCCTTCCATATCTCGTTCCATTTGCAACAAGAATGCTCTACAAAGTTGCTTTGCAAGATGCTGCGTGAGAATGGCCATGTGGGCAAGCAGAAACCTCCGACATTGTTAGAACATACAAGATATGCCAGCGTTGGAGTGAGAATATCTGTCCTGATCATCTTTCTGGGAGGAATCCAGCTTCTATCTTCTGTTCTTCTCTGAAGTCTTCATGAATCCCAGGTTTGCTCCCATCTCCTTAGTTCTTTTCTCATTCCCATACCTTGACTTCTACAATATGTTACACACCATCTGTATCCTTTCACCCAATTCTTTGTAATTCCTTTCAACTCAGTTTTCATTTACTTCGTGAGGGCAGAAACAGTTTCATGTATTTCTCCCGTTCCCCAAGCCAACTGCATAGTCTCTAGAATATAGAAGGGGTTTCTCAGTGTTTATTAAATTGAATTATTGAACGTAGTCCTCGGATCATTCCTTCTCACTGACTCTGTTCGTCTCCCTGAATACCTTAGGAAAATGGCTTTCAAACGTTACACTTTCGTATCTCATTGTACATCTCAAGTGGTCGACATCTTCTCTCCTGGGATTTCAAAAATGTTCCCAGCTTCTGGGGGTGAGTCCTTGTATTTCCCGTCACCCACATTTTCCCACTGGGAAGGTGCCTCTGTTTCCTTTGCTCAGCTAACCTCCCCGGGTGGCTTCTGTGTCCACCTTGAGTGTGAAATGGAGAGACAGTAAACTTCCAAGCCTATTGCCATGGAGGGTTTCAACGGTGATAGAAACCCAGAGACTCAGCGCTTCTGCTCAATGAGGGAGGCATTTGAGCCCTGGTCCTTGCTAGAAGTTATTCTTCCAGCTGGAGGGAGGTGCAGTACAGATCCATCTTCCCTTCATACAGCTCAGGGGGACAAGCAAGCCATCCCCAAAGTGGAAACAACCATTCTCCAGAAATACTTTTCTGGCAGCAGGTATTTTTGAAGTGGGCACTGCAGAAAATTAGATGCTCTTTAACAACAAATGGGTATCGTCCCTACTTTTTTTTTTTTAAGATTTTTTTTTTTTTAATGTGGACCTTTTTAAAAATCTTTACTGAATCTGTGACAATGTTGCCTCCATTTTTTAATGCTTTGGTTTTTTGGCCACAAGACATGTGGGGATCTCAGCTCCCTATCCAGGAGTTGAACCTGCACCCCCTGCATTGGAAGGCAAAGTCAATCTCTGGGCCACCAGGGAAGTCCCATCCCTGCTTTTTTTTTAACTGAAAAGTCACATGTGCTAATCTAATCATTTCCGGCAGATAGCACTAAGTGTCTGTGTTGAGCCAGAGTCTACCCAGAAGAACAGAGCTTGCCTCAGTTCCGTAGAGGGACTTTTAGGTGAGGTATTGGTTACAGAGGTATTGGTTACAAAGTTATTGGAAGATTCGAAAAACAAAAATACAGGTGACGTGAAGGTAAACCAATCAGGAAATCTCTAAGTCTTAAAGGTCAGTGGGAGGCAGTTGTGTTTCCAGAGCCCGGAGTTCAGTGGTAACTGGAGTCAGAGGATGAGGGCCTGTCTCAAAGGTGTGGAGCCACAGAAGCAACGGCAGAAATGCCACCTGAAGCAGAAAGAGAGGGAAGAAACACCTTGGGTTCTCTTCCTCCAGCTCTAAATTATCCAGAGTAATTTAAAACCCAGGACTTCGCAATAATTCCAGCACAGACTTTTATGGGACACATTCAAGAAATTTAGAAACCCTTGGACATGCAAAAATAATCTCACCAAATCAGAACAGAGACTAAGCTTATCCACAACCATCTATGAGGTTGCTGGTATTATTTTCTTTAACTATTCCTTTTATGAGGAATAAATGGAACTTGATAACAGATAATCCATACTTGATAACTTGATAATCCATACTCCAGTATGGATTCATTTATGGTTTCTTCAATATAATTATACTTTACGGATTATCACACCTAGTTCTCATTTCATAGCATATGCTCAGTCATTTCAATTAATGTTTTTATTGTCTTTATAAAGTCTAGCTTGAAGGATTCTTCCAGGTATTATCATAGGGTGGTCCTTTCTTGACCATTATAGGAATAATATTGGTGTCCAACTTAGACATATAGGATGTGGTCTTTATAACAGTTATTCCTGACTGGAAAAGCTACAGGCCACACAACCATAGCATTTCTTACTTATCTTTAAGGGCAGGTCATCCCTGGCATTTTGTTTCATTAGACAAGTGAAGAATTTCTTAGAAGTTTCTCTTAAAAAATCTTATCCAACCCGCCATTAAGTTTTCCTCTATTTCCTCTCTTTCTTTCTCTTCCTTGTGAACATATTTCTCTCTTCAAAACTAAGACAGTATCCCAGGCTCTGATTTTCTTGTATCTGAACTTTCATTGTTTTTTCCTTCAGAAACTTCCTTCTCACAAATTCACTAGAAACAAGTGTCATCCTTTATTGGCTTCCCAGGGGCCACCATGGTAAAGAATCTGCTTGCCAATGTAGGAGATGAAAGTTAGATTCCCTGGGTCAGGAAGATCCCCTGGAGGAGGAAATGGCAACTCACTGCAGTATTCTTGCCTGGGAAATTTCATGGACAGAGGAGCCTGGTGGGCTACAGTCCAGGGGGTTGCAAAGAGTCAGACACGACTGAGTGCATGAGGACGCATGTCACTCTTTATCAACCAAAGCGCTTTTACTGTTCAATTTAGTTTCTGTTTTGGCCCCTGGCTGTTTACGCTTTCCTGTTCTCCTTTCCCTGCCCCGCCTCCCCCAACCCTGGTACCTGGTCTACCCAGGACCTCAACCCTGGGAGCATCTCCATGCCCTTTTCTGTACTTCGCTGCCTCTCTCTGCACAGAGCCCTTTCCTTCCTCCCAAGCTCCAGATGGCCTCGCCTCCGGTTCAATCTACCCTGCACAAGTTGTTGAAACTTCCTCTGTTCACAGGGTAGAGCAGAAATATGCCATCCTCTGAGATGTCACAGAGGAAAATCTCCTTTTAAGTTGGTTCTTTGAGAGACACGGACAAATT
Source organism: Nanger dama (assembly GCA_917880005.1). Classification (NCBI taxonomy): domain Eukaryota; kingdom Metazoa; phylum Chordata; class Mammalia; order Artiodactyla; family Bovidae; genus Nanger; species Nanger dama. Next base: position 1,212,113 of record CAKJTW010000090.1, read on the forward strand.
GACATGTTCATCATATTCAACATCTGAAGAAGCAACCGTAATGTTTTATTTCAACCACACTTCAGTTCGTCAAACAAGCTCTGCGTGGCCTCCCTTCTGTGCTTCCTCTGTCCTGCCCCAACAGGGAGCCTCTTCCTCAAAGTACAAATCAGGGCTGCAAATCCAGGTTAAAGCAAGCTCCATGGCAATCCAGAGCTTCCACCTGACCCCAGACTCCCTCCACCCCCAATCCTGGTAGCTGAGGAAAGGGGAACTCCTGTCCTTTCAAGGGCGGGGGCCCTCTGTGGAGACTTCTCAGGCTCTTGTCTTAATGAGTTTAACTCCAGAGATGGGCAGCTAGTGCGCCCCGCTGAGCATAATTACCATGATGGGGCACCTGGGGAGAGACTGTCACAAAGATAACTGGGTCTCAGGCTATTTAATGCTTTACAGATGAGAGTAAGGTGGTGACTTGGAAAAATGAGGTCTGGTTCAGGTAGGAAGATGTCTATGGTTCATTTTCTCCCCTCCTGTAGAAGCATCAACTGTTGTGTTTCTAATTGATGTGCAGAAGCCCAGGGCACAAAATGGACTCAGGTGAGAAATCCTAGGGTCCCAAGGCTGGATGGGACCATAGGAGTCATCCTGTCCACCAGCAGCCTCAGGCGGGGCTGCTTGCAAAACCACCTTGGAAGGAGGGCTCACTTCCCTTTTCATCACCACCTGGGAGGCCTGAGCACGCAGATAACCCAGGGCTACCTGGGCACTGACACACTACAAAGGATGATCTGTGTTGTGTGTTCTTCTGGCTCTTCTTGCTTAAAAGTCCTAGCCAGGGTCAGGGGCAAGTCCCTAACACGTGCTGCTTACAGCAACACACCAAAAGGTCAGAAATTCACCAGGCAGCCTGAACATACTGAAGAACACACAAAGAAAATACATTGAATCATCTTGTGCAAAATCACACCTCAGTGAGGAGCTGAGAGAGGACAGTGGTCTTTTTAACCACTGTCAAACTCTCACTGAGAGTAGCAGGATGGAATGGGCTTCTGCTCTCCCCCAAAGAAACAGCTGGTGGATGACTCAAAATAGGGGATGGTGGGGGGTGGGGTGGATTTGACAGGTGGTCCTGAGACCTCTGATGTTCAGAGGCCTGCAGAAAGGAATCTGCTAAGTGCAGGTTAGGTAGAGGGGGTCTGGGGCCAGCTGTCCCCTGTGTGTTCTCTGTGCATCTCTTGCCTTAGGGATGTAACAGTGCTGAGAAGACCTAACATAAATGAGGCAGGTGGTGTGGGCTGTAGGACTGGCAGAGGGGAGCCTGCCACCCCCTGACTGGACTAGATGATGTCCACCAGGAGGCTTGACACATCCCAAGATTTCAGGGTGCGAGGAAAGTTTGTAGGGCAAAGAAGACAAGTGGAGCTTTCTCTTTGGACTGTCCACACCTCAAGCCATTGGACATCACATGTCCTTCAAGACTCTAGAGGAAACTGTCTACTCAGCTGGAGGTAGACAAACTAGAGCTTGTAATATTCAGCTTACCCTCTCCAGGCAGCTGATTTATCAGGTCTTGGACTGTGTTCCCATTGTCTGAACTCCAAAGCCACCAAAGGCAATTCTGGTGTAGGTGAGCATCTGATGACCTTACCAATGCCCCCTTTAATTAATCAATAAATATTTATTTTATAATTTCTGTCTGGCCAGCTCTCTGCTGTATGCAGCAGAAGACACCACTGGTAGAAGATAACTCACCCCCTCCCCATGGAAAAATCGCCATCTCATTAGGGGGCAGGAGACCTCTCAAGCTGAAAGTATTAGATGTTAAGTCAGGGACAAATGCCATGGGGTGATTCCATGTGAACTGGGGTTTTGGGTGTAGGGCCGCCGTGCTTGGTTGTGTCACCCTAGTTGCAATCTGTCAGATGGAGTGTTTGAGAAAGACTCAGCAAGGTTTGGGATGTGGAGAGGCATCATTTGCAAAGACACAGAGCAGCAAGGGGCTTCCAGAATGAAAGCTCTGAAAATGTGGGCAGAGAGCAGAGCTACTGCACCACCAAGGGCATTGGTGGGTAGAACTGATGAACTTTCTCTTCACAGTGAAAGCTTCTCAGAAGAAGGGCTTGTCCTCCTTCTCTTCTTCAAGCCTTATTAGATACCAAGCCACAGCAATCAGGATTCTAGATTTTTCTACCTAAAATTACTTTTACCATTTTCTACTTCCTCCTCACCTGTGTCCTCATATACTTTCTAAGCTCCTATCTCATTGAGATTTTTTTCATTATGCACTATAGATTTATGCCTCTATTTCCTGGCCAAAAAAAAAAAAACCAAAAACCACACAACCCTGTTCTTGTAGACTGGATTATTCTTTCCCTACCACCTTCTTGCTTATAAAGAGAATTCTGTCTCATCTCTCAAGACCCAGTGGAAGTATTATATTCTCCTTGAAGCAAAACCGTCTCCAATTTCTTCTCTTCCAAAATAGAGCTAAGCAAATCTTCATTTTGCAGCAACCTGGTATCTTGAACAAAGCAAAAAGATAGGGTTTACCCTGTAGCGGAATCATTTATCTTCAATTCTACATATCTCCTGTGTGAGACTAGGACCTCTTTGGGGTCAAAAAGCCACGTTGATCCATGTTTATTTTCTTGGGGCCTCAAACAGTGCATCATATTGGGCAGGAGACATTTTTTTGGTGGGTGGGTGATTGAATGGTTCATGAACAGGGCATTTTCAGTTCGTGGAGTCCCCTAAACATCAGAGGAATGCAGCCTTGCTGACACTATCAATTAGCCCCATACAGGTTTTTAAATAGGGGATGACATTATTATTCCATTTTAGGTTACTTATAAGGAAAATATTAATGAAAAGTGGGAGTGTAAGGATGATTTCTTGACTAGGTGAGAAGGCTGGAGATTCTCCCTGGTGGGATACACTGCCTTACTCCTTGATAATAACTCCTTGGCATCTCAGTATCTTTAAATTCAATAACATCTGCAGCAGAAGCTCATGGCTGAGATCTGAGCTGGGCCCTGTGTTACAGACTGTGTCTCAGCTGGGGCATCTGCTATTAGATAAGCTGAGCTTTCATATGGCATCTCAGAAAAACCTCCTGGGGCCCTGGAAGGCAGGAATAAATAAACCTACAGTTCTATTCTCCAGAATTTTGTTAAATTACAACTTAAAGCTGCTCACAATGGAAAGTGGTTCTTGTTGCAACTAAGGGAAATACTTTAAGGACGAGAACCAACACTGCATGCACAGAAACTGGAGTTTCAGAGAGCACAAAGGATAAAGACAAAGGAAGATAGGCCCCATGTGTGCTTAGTCACCTAGTCATGTCCTATTCTCTGTGACCCCATGGACTGAAGCCCACAAAGCTCCTCTGTTCATGGAGATTCTCCAGGCAAGAATGCTGAGTGGGTTGACATGCCCTCTTCCAGGGGATCTTCCCAACCCAGGGATCGAAACCAGGCCTCCTGCATTATAGGCAGAGTCTTTACCATCTGAGTTACTAGGGAAGCCAAAATAGGTCCCATGAAATTTAAAAACAGTTAGACAGTAAGACCTGGAGACAGAAATGGCAACCCGCTTCAGTATTCTTCCCTGGAGAATTCCATGGACAGAGCAGCCTGGTGGGCTACAGTCCATGGGCTCGCGAAGAGTGACATGACTGAGCGACTGACACGCACACAGACAGTAAGAGGGAAGAGAGGGTGGAACAGGCTAAACTGGACCAAGGCAAGTGAAAATGATGTATGGTTTCTGGAAGCGACAAAGAGGAGGTCCAGAGGAGGTGAGAATAGGGAAACAGTTTCAACAGATGGGTCTAGGATTCTGAGTTTTATTTATGAGGGTATGTAGGTGGTATTTCAGGAAGAAGGTGTCAGAAACAAAATATCCAAATTCCAAAGATATCTAGCCAGGGCTTCTATTTCCCTGACTCCCCACGCCTGCATGAGGTAAATGAAAAACCAAACTAAACCAATGTGAGCGGAAGTAGTGTCTTCGAGACCAAGAAGGTTGAGTGCCCAATGTGCCTTCCCAATACTCTCTTCTGTATCTATAAGCTCCAGATTAAAGTTGGAAGCTTCTCTAGGTTGGCAAAACCTGGATCCTGAGTTATGGCTTGGAAAAAGGCTACTCAGGAATACCAGCAGGGAGGCATAACCATCTTAGTCTTTGTGTAAAAGAGACATGAACTCTTACTGGGTTAATCCTTTGAAATTGGAGGTTGCTCATCACAACAGTTGGGCTGTCTTTCTTAATTCAGGGTAGAAGGCTAGGTTTCCAGAAAATTTGGGGAGCACAGCTAAGTTATAGCCTAAGTTGCCAGCTGAGATAGGCACCAGTAGGGCAGGAAGAGTTCTAGGTGGTCTTGGGGCACATACAAAGCTGGGAGGAGTCTAGGACAGCAGTTCTTCACCCCACGGATTTTTTCTGGGGTCAGGCAGCCTTTGACCACTGATTTTTTTCCCTTTAATTTTATTGGAGTAGAGTTGCTTTACAATGCTGTGTTAGTTTCTACTGTACAGCAAAGTGAATCAGCTATATGTACATATAGATCCCCTCTTTTTTTATTTCCTTCCCCATTTAGGTCACCAGGACTTCCCTGGTGGCTCAGACATTAAAGAATCTGCCTGCAATGCAGGATACCCAGGTTCAATCTCTGGACTGGGAAGATCTGGAAAAAGGAACAGCTCCCCCACTCCAGTATTGCCTGGAGAATCCCATGGACAGAGGAGCCTGGAGGGGTACAGTCCATGGGGTCGTAAAGAGTCCAGGACTAAGCAACTACCACACTTTAGGTCACCACAGAACACTGAGTTGAGTTCCCTGTGCCATACACTAAGTTCTCATTACTTAATGTATTTTATACATAGCAGTGTATATATGTTGTCCATTGATCTTAGCCACTGATTAAGTCACAATCCCTGGTCTGTCAGCATGCACTTCATGCATGTCCTTTCGCCTCATGTTTTCACCTGCTTGAAGCTCTACAGTGATCTGCATCTTGAGTTCACAAGTGCACACTTCAGAAGAGGTTTAGAAATGTCCCCTTTCCCTACACAGCCGTGTTCAGGCCAGTCTTTTCTTCTGTTCTCCAAGACAGTTATTCTTGGGGCTCTTGCCACTTCGACTGAGAAAAAGGCTAAAGCTGGAGGCAGCTGAGTTTCACAGAGCCTACGGCAGGGCAGAGCTCCATGTGGAGGAAGCCAGTGACCTACTAGGAATTACCTCAAGACCCAAAGACTCCTTTGTCTCTCAAAAACGACCCCATGAAGGTAAGCAAGAGGCAGAGCGAGCTTCACAGCAAACAGGAACTGAAGCGCATCCAGCAAGTGGTGGCTCCGGGTGCCAAAGCAAACCTCCTCTCGGTTGACGAGGGGACACAGAAATAGAATCAAATGTGGCCCATAGTGCTTGCGGTGGGAAAGAAGACTCTAAACCTCAGGGCACATCTGTAAGAGAGAAGGGGCTGGAAATATCCGCTTCCTCTTTCTTTCTCCCTCTCTTTCTGTGGCTGCTTAAAGAAACAGACAAACCAACCAGCGCACCAAGATGGCTGCCATGGCGCTCTGGCTCCACACGCTGGCGGACACCCCTGCGCGCCAGGTGCGCCCAGTCTGCCGCGCGAGCCTCACTAGGCTGCTGACCAGCCCTCACTCGCGGTGACTAGCTTCCCAGCCGGCTGGGCTGGGGATGGCCGCCTAGCAGCCTGCAAATAGCCCTTGGGCTCTTCTCCGAGGCCCCGCCCACTTGGTCTCCTAGACACGATCTGAGGGGGGTGGGTGTGAGGCCAGCCACGCCCCCTGCCCCCGCACCGTCTTTCCTGTCATGCGCAGAAGGGCAGTGTGTGGTGCCGCTTCCTAGGAGGGCCCGGGGAATTGAAGCAGGTTGAAAGCTTAGGATAGACCGAAGATCAGACTCCCTTTGTGGCAGAGGCAAATTCTGTCACCAGGCTGGGGAACACAAGCCATTGCGCCTTCTCCTTAGGATTTCTGACAGGAATGGAGAGGTTCTGTGCCGTCTAAGCCCTCTTGCTAGGATAATAGGCACACAGAATGCTAACTCCCTGCACAGAGGCTGGGATCTGCTGTCCTCGATGCTCAAGGAGGGCAACTGCCTGGACAGCCCAGCCCAGGACCCCGCTGAGCCAGGTGTGGCACCGGGGTGTCTGTGTGCGTGTGTTGTGCGCATGTGGAGTTTAGGCAACATGTCTTCTGGACTTTTTGTTACCAGATGGAGTAGCCGTCTGAGGGACTCCCAGGCACAGTGGCTGGACCTGGCACATAAGAGAAGCCCAGGGTGCAGCTGGCTGTCTGTAGACTGAAGAAGTCATGGGTCACCCTTCTGGGCCAGCAGAGCAGCACAGTCCCTAGACAAGGCACTCATCAACTCCCCTCCTAATGAAACCCTCCACTGCAGCAGTCTTTCCCAAACCCAGGTCCCTCTTCTCCCCCTGAGCAATGGTTCATGGTTCTTACCTCCAGCTGGAGCTTGGCCTGTTCTCACTTCACTATCCCCTCTCTGACCACCCTTCTGCCCTCTGTGCAGTCTACTGTGGGAATAGCCCTGGAATTTTACCACAAATCCTGTGGTTTGCAAACTTCTCTGGGCTTCGTAGATGGCTTGATGGTAAAGAATTCACCTGCAAGGCAGAAGACCCTGGTTCGATCCCCAGGTCAGAAAGATCCCCTGGAGAAGGGAATGGCTACCCACTCCAGAATTCTTGTCTGGAGAATTCCATGGACAGAGGAGCCTGATTTAATCCCGTGGCTACAGTCTATAGCGTTGTACAGAGTCAGGCAGGACTGAGCAACTAGCACTTTCACTTACTTTCTCTAGATAATGAGTACAGTGGGGGCTGGGCCCCTGTCTTCTACATTTTGGCTTCCCTCTGCAGTGCCAATAATAGTACTATTCAACTATTAACCTTGAAATAAGTGTTGGCTAAAATGAATCTGTTCTCAGGAAGCCACACCTTAAAGATTTGCCCCCTGCAACTATATGCCTTAGAAAGAAATACTAAAGACAAAACCCCTTACATATGGCCCTGCTTTCACCTCTCAAAGCTTTGTCAAGAACTGGCAGTCCTGTTGATTGATAAATCCCGCAGTGCTTGGCTGGTCATTGCCCTGCCCACCGTGAGACCATTGGAAACTCCCCCTCCTTGCTGTCATTTGTTGCCGGCTCCAAAGCTAGAATCACTCAGTACTAAGTTTTGTTTTTAAGGTTCATGCAGAAGTATTTTCATTTGTGTCCTTTTTTCCATCTGACTCTTTAATACTTCTCAACTTCAGATCTTTGCACAAACCTCCCGTGTCATCATTGGGGAGCTCTGGGCTCAGAGCTAAGGTAGGAAGCAAAAAGGCCCAAATCTGCACGTTTTATTTCATTGGTACATGTATTTAATCCATCTGCAAACTGTTCATTGGATAGCATTGCAGGCTTCTCTCTCTGGGAACACTAAGGTATGTGTATTCAACAGTGGAAAATAAACATAAGATTTTATTACAAAGTGCCACCGCCGCTCCTGGCATGAGTAATTTGTGCACCTGCATTTTTAAAATGTTTCAAAGTTTTTCCCTTTGGTGGATTCCGTGGTAACACACATTCACTTCCTGGCTGTCACAGCCTGGGCCTTCTAGGCTCCTGTCATGTCTACCCCTGCTTCCCCAGAAGCCACTGTCTTCAGAGCAGATGCAGTGACCACCCCTGGAAGCCTTGGAGGGTAAGGGTACGTGTGTTGTCCTGATGAATGCCTTCCTCCCAAGAATAGGCCAAAGTGTGGGAGGGTTAATCCTTAGTGAAAAGCGGGGTGGGGGTGGACTTTCAGGGGAAGAGTTAAGGTCCGGTCTGCCCTCCCCCAGATTTGGGGATGGTTTCTGGGGTTCCCCCTCCTCCACATCCTTTGCTTCTCAGTCTGCTTTTTCATAAGCATAGGAACCCCATCTGTTGCAGCTCATCACTGAGGTTCTTTAGCAAAGAAGATGATCCAGTGTGAGCCAGATAGAACTGGGACACCCAGTCAGCCAGAGAGCCTAGAGAATGTCAGGGGTACTGGGGGAGGAGGGCACTATGATTCCAAATGGGGTTCAGCATCCTGGCTGTATTTTCTCCTTTCCTTCCCGTTCTTCTGCATGATTCTGATTTTTGCAGGTGTGTAAGGCGGTCTGTGTGCTCAGCACTCACTAACAATTTCCCCTGTGATATCTGTAATCTCCTGGAAACATTCCTTGAAGCCTTGCAATGTCCCCCAAAACCACCCAGAAGGCTGGCAGTTCCAAGTCATCTTTGGCACATTCGTGCTTTCTTAAAGTCATATCACCACATATGACATTCTCCTCCCTGAAACAGCAGGTCTCAGAGGATGATAATAATGACCCAGCACTACACCAACTTGATCGTTAGCGTTTCTGCTCTCTAAGCAGCACCAGGCACATAACTTGATCTAAAGAGTATTTATTTATCTGTCCAAGGCTGCAAATGGAGACAGAGGGAGCACCACTGATGGAATCACGGGGTGTGAAATCTTCATTGTTCAATGTGATCCACAGCAATGGAATGCTTGTTTCATTTAAATAATACCAGGTTTTCAAACACTGCACACCATCTGGCTCGAGAGCTGCCTGACTCAGGCACAGGAGTGGATGGTTGTGGCATTTTGAATAGTTTAACTGCAAACTTGTTCTGGTTTTGCTTGAGGGTTAGTAATGGAGTAGTTGCTTTCACTGCTGAGGATCAAGTCCCTTATTCTTGCTGTGGGTGCAGCTTCTGTTGACCAACTGGCCATCTCTGAACTTGACTGTCTAGGAGAATAATTTTAATAAGATTCTCTTGCAAAAGAATAAAAGAACCTCACTTTGATATCCTCTGTGATGCTTTGTTGTTGTTTAGTCCCTAAATTGTGTCCAACTCTTTGCAACCCCATGGACTGCAGCAGTGCCAGGCTTCCCTGTCCTTCACGTTCTCCTGGGGTTTGCTCAACTCATGGCCATTGAGCTGGTGATGCCAGCCAACCATCTCATCCTCTGTCGTCCCCTTCTCTTCCTGTCTTCAGTCTTTCCCAGCATCAGGGTCTTTTCCAGTGAGTCAGCTCTTCACATCAAGCAGCTAAAGTACTAGAGCTTTAGCTTTAGCATCGGTCCTTCAAATGAATATTCAGGATTGATTTCCTTGAGGATTGACTGATTTTATCTCCTTCCTGTCCAAGGGACTCTCAAGACTCTTCTCCAACACCACACTTCAAAAGCATCAATTGTTTGGTGCTCAGCCTTCTTAATGGTCCAACTCTTACTATATGGAACTTGTGGGCAAAGTGCTCCCTCTGCTTTTTAATATGCTCTTTAGGATTGTCATAGCTTTTCTTCTGAGGAGCAAACATGTTTTAATTTTGTGGCCACAGTCACAGTCCTCAGTGACTTTGGAGCACAAGAAAAAAAATTGGCCACTGTTTCTACCTTTCCCCATCTGTTTGCCACGAAGTGATGGGAGCAGATGCCATGATCTTAATTTTTTGAATGTTGAGTTTTAAGCCAGCTTTTTCACTCTCCTCCTGCCATTAGAGTGGTATCATCTGTATATCTGAGGTTGTTGATATTTCTCCTGGCGATCTTGATTCCAGCTTGTGCTTCATCTAGCCCAGCATTTCACATGTTGTACTCTGCATATAAGTTAAATAAGCAGGGTGACAATATACAGCCTTGATGTACTCCTTTCCCAATTTGGAACCAGTCGGTTGTTCCATGTTCAGTTCTAACTTTTGCTTCTTTACCTGCATACAAGTTTCTCAGGAGACAGGTAGGATATTCTGGTATTCAAATCTCTTGAAGAATTTTCCAGTTTGTTGTGATCCACATAGTCAAGGGCTTTAACGCAGTCAGTGAAGCAGAAGTAGATATTTTTCTGGAATTCCCTTGCTTTTTCTATGATCCAGCAGATGTTGGCAATTTGATCTCTGGTTCCTCTGCCTTTTCTAAGTCCAGCTTGAACATCCAGAAGTTCTCAGTTCACATGCTTTTGAAACCTAGCTTAAAGGAGTTTGAGCATTACCTTGCTAGCTTGTGAGATGAGCTCAATTCTACAGTAATCTGAACACTTTTTGACATTACCTTTCTTTGGAATTGTAGTGAAAGCTGACCTTTTCCAGTTCTGTAGCCACTGCTGAGTTTTCCAAATTTGCTGACATATTGAGTGCAGCATTTTAACAGCATCATCTTTTAGAGTTTGAAATAGCTCAACTGGAATGCCATCACCTCCATTAGCTTTGTCCATAGTAATACTTCCTAAGACCTACTTGTCTTCACATTTCAGGATATCTGGCTTTAGATGAGTGACCACACCAGTGTGGTTATCAGAGTTATTAGGACCTTTTTTGTATAGTTCTTCTGTATATTCTTGCTACTTCTTCTTAATCTCTTCTGCTTCTGTTAGTTCCTTGCTGTTTCTCTCCTTTATTGTACCCATCTTTGGATGAAATGTTCCCTTGGTATCTCTAATTTTCTTGAAGAGATCTCTAGTCTTTCCCATTCCATTGTTTTCCTCTATTTCTTTGCATTGTTCACTTAAGAAGGCTTTCTCATCTCTCCTTGCTGTCCTCTGGAATTCTGCATTCAGTTGGGTATATCTTTCCCTTTCTTCTTTTCCTTTTGCTTTTCTTCTTTTCTCACCTTTTCTAAAGCTATGATGCTTTAGTCAAGTTTAAAATTAAATTCTGGGAAAGATTTCTCAAGGAATCCCCTACAAGTTTCTAACTGGCTCCTCTGCTAAGTCCTGCTTTAAATAGAAGTATGAACTTCATCCCAAAGCAAAGATGCTTGCTGTTGTCACTAAAAACCACATATGCACAACACATGCAGACCTGCATTTGTGCACATGCACACCCTATTTGTTTGTAGAGAAATCAAAGGCTTGCTTTGATGTAGTTATCTGGATTGTCCTGTGCTCAGATTGCTCATGTAATGTTACTCTGAATGTTTGCTAAGTCACTTCAGTCATGTCCGACTCTGTGGGACCCTATGAATGGTAGCCCACCAAGCTTGTCTGTCCATGGGATTCTCCAGGCAAGAATACTGGAGTGGGTTGACATGCCCTCCTCCAGGGTATCTTCCTGACCCAGGGATCGAACCTGCATCTTTTACATCTCCTGCACTGGCAGGCAGATTCTTTTACTCTACATATAGAATATGATGAGCAGACTGGTGATAACTGAAGAGAAGGTTGCCACCTTCAGCTGGGTTGAGTAGCTCTTGACAAATTTCCCTTGACTTGGATTCATTATTGCTCATGCTCTTCCCACAGTTTTAGGCAAAGAGGCTATTTAAATTAATTATCTCATTGATTCAGGGTGAGGATACTGGATTTGAATAAGTGATGCTGTTAAAATGAACCCTACAGCTCTAGTTCCTTAATGTAATAAAGGCCTCTTGTTCTTCCCATCATGTTCGTATATGATCTGGGGGGTGAGGTGAGACTGTACGGTGATGCCAGCCAGGGGTCTGGTCTCTGTCTTCTGTCACCTCCATCGCTACCACACAGCTCCAAGGTAGCCTCAGAAAACAGGAGAGAAAAGAGTCTGTAGAGCATATGCAGCCACTCTACCTGCCTTGACTTCAAAACCCTCCTCGGTACAAAAGGGGCGAGAATACCTGCTCAAGGGTGCCATGCACGCAGCAGATAGGTCTCACCACTGATAACCTTGCCTTTATTATCTGGATGATTCACGAGACAAGATCCAGCTCTAATAACAAATAATTGTTCCACTTCTCATCACATCTTAGTGCTGGTGGAAGGAACATGTGCAGAAGGCCATGTTCTTGAAGTTTTTCTTCTTGGGTACAAATTTAGTACCTTCCACAGCAGTGATGGGCTCAAGACGAGTTGTAAATGGAGCTGATTATAGTTATGTTATGACCACACACGTGCCTGGGGTGTTCTTCAGTCTGTCTCAACCACTTCAGTCTGGCTTAGTGATTCTTTACAGTAGCAAAGTTTCCTTCACTTGTAATTTGAAAAAGGCACTACAAAATCAGGCTATAAATAATATTTCATTTGTAGTTTCAAAGGCATTATATTTTGAAGCATGATACTAGCTTACCATAGCTAAATCCTTCCCATTGTTTGTTATTTAAGCTTGCTTTTGACATAACTGCTCCTAACATAATGTTTCTGACATACCAGGCCTATGTTATTTAAATGTTGATGATATTAATAATATGTTTTTCAGTCATTCTATATTCTATATTCAGTCATTTCTTATATTGATGACTTGTCTTGTCTTTGAAAGTTCTGAAAGAGATGGGAACACCAGACCACCTAACCTGCCTCTTGAGAAATCTGTATGCAGGTCAGGAAGCAACAGTTAGAACTGGACATGGAACAACAGACTGGTTCCAAATAGAAAAGGAGTACGTCAAAGCTGTCTATTGTCACCCTGCTTATTTAACTTATATGTAGAGTACATCATGAGAAACGCTGGACTGGAAGAAACACAAGCTGGAATCAAGATTGCCGGGAAAAATATCAATAACCTCAGACATGCAGATGACACCACCCTTATGGCAGAAAGTGAAGAGGAACTAAAAAGCCTCTTGATGAAAGTGAAAGAGGAAAGCGAAAAAGTTGGCTTAAAGCTCAACATTCAGAAAACGAAGATCATGGCATCTGGTCCCATCACTTCATGGGAAATAGATGGGGAAACCGTGGAAACAGTTGCAGACTTTATATTTTTGGGCTCCAAAATCACTGCAGATGGTGACTGCAGCCATGAAATCTGAAGATGCTTACTCCTTGGAAGAAAAGTTATGACCAACCTAGATAGTATATTCAAAAGCAGAGACATTATTTTGCCGACTAAGGTCCGTCTAGTCAAGGCTATGGTTTTTCCAGTAGTCATGTGTGGATGTGAGAGTTGGACTGTGAAAAGGCTGAGCACCGAAGAATTGATGCTTTTGAACTGTGGTGTTGGAGAAGACTCTTGAGAGTCCCTTGGATTGCAAGGAGATCCAAGCAGTCCATTCTAAAGGAGATCAGCCCTGGGATTTCTTTGGAAGGAATGATGCTAAAGTGGAAACTCCAGTACTTTGGCCACCTCATGCGAAGAGCTGACTCACTGGAAAAGATTCTGATGCTGGGAAGCATTGAGGGCAGGAGGAGAAGGGGACGACCGAGGATGAGATGGCTGGATAGCATCACAGACTCGATGGACGTGAGTCTGAGTGAACTCCGGGAGATGGTGATGGACAGGGAGGGCTGGCGTGCTGCGATTCATGGGGTCGCAAAGAGTCGGACACGACTGAGCGACTGAACTGAACTGAACTGAACTTGTCTTTGAAACTGTGATTGGAAACAATAGAATAGTGAAACTCCTTCAAGAGTTTTGTTAAATGGTATTTGGACCACTTGGAATAGAAGCTACATTGTTCTTAGTTCCAAGTTTCATATGTTTGTATGCAACTGCTTTCTTGTGTCTGAAATAAATTTGCTGTAGTCTTTGTCTCCATTCTAAACACACTGTACAAACAAGGGCCTGCTTCTCGGGAAAGTAACCAAGCCAAGGATGTCATGTTCCATCTTGATGATGAAATGCAGATTTGTTGTTAAAAGGCAAATTCTTCATTTTCAAAAGTGGAATAGAAATGATGCTTTAGAAGATTTTAGCTAATGAAATTTACCCTCTTCTCCCCCTCCTAAAAAAAAAAAAAGAATTTAGGAATATACTCTGGAGCTTAGCCCAGAGTATTTCATTTGGCTTCAAAATGCATACGTTTTCTTTTACTTCATCATCTTGCCTTATGGTATTTTATTGTGCAGAGGGTAGCAAACCAGTGTCGATCACCTTGTTGAGCTCAGGACCACTGCCTGCTTGGTTTGCCTGGTTTGTTTCCGTGGCTTGTGGCTGTTGAAGCTGAAACTGTGTGGTTTCTGGCTGGTCCAATTTGAGGAAGCTGAACCCAAATGGTGCCGTCGCTCTACAGCCACTTCATCAGCCCAGACGTGTCTGTCAGGTTCCCTCTCCCCGTGTAGTCCTTTCTTCATCTTCTTTGAAGTCATTTGTGCAAGATAGGAGGCTGGGGATGCCTCTTTCCTTCCAACATTTCTTTCAGCTTAGGCTGAGTTTTCAGTTTGGACTCTGCTTTGGGAGTTTCTGGAGAAGGAAATGGCAACCCACTCCAGTGTTCTTGTCTGGAGAATCTCGTGGACAGAGGAGCCTGGTGGGCTGCTGTCCATAGGGTCACACAGAGTCAGACTCGACTGAAGCGACTTAGCTTGCATGCATTGGGAGTTTCTAGGCTTTGAGAGGATATACTTTTCCAGCTCACCAATGAGTCTTGGAAGATGTTGGTGTTTTTCTTTTTCAGCCTCCTCATTCAGTTCTCCACAAATATCCAAACATGAAAGTCTCATTTTGCTGGATGCAGGTTGCCACTGTGAACAGGACGAGTACAGATGAACGGAGCTCTCCAGCTCCATTCAACACAGCTGCCCTCAAGTTACCAGAGGCTTGTGTGGAGATAGTAGCCCTGTGAAGAGGAAGGTTCTGCAGGGGAACCTGCCAGAACCTCAGAAGATGCAACAAACCCAGTTGCTGGGAGAAGCATCCACTTTCCTTCCTATGGGGTGCTGGGGAGCTAGGCATCAAATAGCTTTTTGAGTTTTTGTTGTTGTTTGTTTTGTTTTCTGATTTTTTTTTCCTGCTTTGTTACAAACTCCAGTGTGACTTTGAAAATTCAGTTTCAGGCTGTCCCATGCATCCCTCACCCTCAAGACCAGGAGGGAAGAAATCAGACCCAGGATTTCACCAGGATAGTAGTACAGTGGAATGGATCAACCAAGACACTTTTAAATGCCCTCAGCTTCTCAGTGCAGAAGAATGCAGATGAGGCATCTGTTAGACCAGCATGGTGGGCTCCAGGTGCCCAGTGGTCCTGGGGAAAAATATAAAAGAACCTCTAGGAGACAAACAGCAGCGACCCACACACCAGAGGGGTCCCATCCGTGGCAAGGCTACATGGCTCACCCTGATGTTAACGTGGATGAAGGAAGGGACTGAATGACATTCCCAACCCACAGTGATTCCATTTCATCATTTTGTACACATACATTCACGATGTGCTATATGTTATATATAATTTACTAAAGCATGCTTTTAAAAATAGATTTGAGGAGCATGGAGCCCCCAGAAGCGTATGTTATTGTACTGGGCTTGAGTTTCTGCTTCCCTCCCACAGGGGACTGCTGAGGGTCTATTTGAGGGCATGAATATGGAAAATTCAGCTCCAGCTCCCCCACCCCGCTCCCCAAACAGCACTGCAGAACTGTGCTGAGCTCCTGTGGTTTGGAAAGAACAGATGCAAGAGACAAAATAAGTACAGAAGGAATTTGGGGAATGGGTCCTAAGAATCACCACATTTCCTATCACTCTCAGAAAATGCATCTCTTTTCAGGGGTACTGTACATCTGTGTGGCTCCAAACCACCAATTATTTTTCCAAGCAGCCTAATTACAGCCTTCTCCTGAAAATGCCAAACACTCCAATGAAATACAGCTTCAGAAATTTTCACTTATGTTAATTGGTTCCAATTACTCAGACCTGCTTTGGCCCCCCAAAAACACGCGAGCCAAGTTCTTTTTTTCCCTCTCTCTTCCCATTCACTTTTTCCAGAAAAAACAGTAGAGAGCTAATCCCTGAATTCTACATATTTTATTAGAACACGACCTAACAGGACAGGAAGTATAATTGAAGGAGGCGGGAAGGACCCTGTCCCGGTGGACACTGACCCTCCACATCTGCATGGGCCCTGAGAGGCCACAGATGTCACAGACCTTCCTCTCAAGCCACTCTGAATGTAATCTGCTGGGCTTGCTTTGCTGACTGTATATGCACGTCAAAGACTGTGGCCATGGATTATTTATAAGATGTTCACTTCCAATTAGCGCTGCTTAAAACGTGAGCTTCAAGTTGGCACACGCAGCAGCCTCAGTCTGCTCTGAAAGGTTGGGCAGGTCAGGGGTGCTAAGTAAGCCTCTTGCTGAGAGAGTGTGCACACGTTAGCTGAAGTAGCATTTGGAAGCTGCCCTGTTTGCAGACAGACTCTTATTTCAGTTAGCAGCGCTTTATGTGACATCATAAAAAGACATACAAGGGCCCTTTTTCAGGGCCAGATCCAGGATGGATCTTGGAGCCATAGGTCGTTTGAGTCCATGACTCCTCAAGCACCCACTTGGAGAATCAGCAGGTCTCATTTCAGATCTGTGTCTGTCTCTGTGGAAAACCTCCGTTTTCTAACATGATTGAGACTCACAGGCATTGCCTCCTTACTCCACGATCTAGTATGGTGGGAAGAGCTACTGGGAAAATCAGTTTAATTTACTCATTTTAACCAAATCTAATTAACCAAATTTAATTAACCCATTTGCTGAGGTTAATGAAACCCTTGTTAACTTGAGTCAGGAGGGGCATGAACAGGAGGGCCTTTGAAGCTCAGATCCCTAATAGGATCCATGCCTTTGGGAGCCATGAACCTCGCAAAGCCAGGGTAAGGAGGTTGGCACTTTGAATCTTTTCTCAGGAAGGGAGTCAAGGGGGCATTCTGCAGAGACAGTGGACAGCACTCTAGTCTCTCCTAAAGTTATTCAGAGCTCGAAATTGTCATTTAGTCTAAAACCTGGGGGATTTCAGGTATCAAGGGCATATTCCATAAAATTGCAGTAGGTCATTCCTTTGCCAAGTGGAAATGACCTGGGGTCCACTTGCACTGTCTAGTAGCTGTCCATATTATCAGAAGCCCCATTCTCAGTTAAGGGTGTTTACGAGGCAGACATCCAGACCCAGACTGATGGTTCTGCCTGGAGTTCAGGATCAGGACGATGAACTGGCAAGATCACTGTGTTTTAGTTGGCAGGTGTCACTGTCACAAAACTCTCCTTCATCTGGCATTGGCTGAGAGCCCCATCCACTGACTCACCTCAGGGGTTTGAACACCATGCAGTCTGGGGCCCTTCTCTCCTCTGTGGTGGTGTTTCTTTAGTGGCTCCTGAACTCTTCTGAACCTTGGGAGACAGCTTCCAAAGCATGTCTTTAGCAGGAAGGTGGCCCCCCTCTTTTTTGGAATGTCAAGTATGATCCTAGGAGATAAAGAATTTAGAAGACCTTTGCACACGTGCAGAGGCTAGGAGCTAAACGGAATCTTCTGCAATCAGAGTGCATCTGCCAGGACATAGAGGAGGTTGAGAGTGTAGAGAGCGGCAGGGTGTGGGGGAGTGTCTCAGAATTCCACTGGGAGTTTTTTCCTTCTTGATTCAAAAGATGGTGTGATCTGTTCAGGACTGATCTGGCCAGGAGGAGAGGTTTGGGGCTCTCACACACCACTGAATTCAACGGGCTCAAAATCTAGGGCTGAGCAAGGAGGGGCTCAAAGTAGCATAAGAGGCATTTTGCTCCACTCAGAAGGCTGTTGCTTCCAGTCACACTCTCCATGACTGTGACCTTGAGTTCAAAGAGTAGAAACGCCAAGTGAAGCCTTTCTGTTCTTTAAAGGGATGTGTTCAGTAAGCCCCCTCCTCCCTCAGTCTCTGGAAAGAAGAATGTACAAAATGCTAGATAAATGGTTTTATTCCTGATCCACCAAACAGGGAAGGGAAGAAAGCAGCTGAATGCAATAGAATGGATTTCTGTAGGATGGAACAATGTCAGTGGGAAAACACAGTAACAAGATTGGGATCAGATTTACCACAAGAGCAGAGCTTTTTCTGTATTGATTATTTAAGTCTTCTTCAAAAGAATTTTCCTGAGATGGTAGAAAAACTCAATGAAAAGGCTTCATTTATTCATTTATGGGTGAAGATGGAAAAAATACATTAAAAAGTATAACAAAAATGGACATTATGAAATATAGAAAGTATTTTAGGAGTGTTTTCCTGGAAATTTTCTAGTCTTTCAGAAAGTGCTCTTTTCCTAACATGTCTCAAGTCTTCTCCATCTCCCTCATCCATTGTTTAGATAAATGCCTCCAAATGACTTTTAGCCATCATTCTGAAGCAAAAAGTGGTTTACTGCTGCTGCTACTGCTAAGTCGCTTCAGTCATGTCCGACTCTGTGCGACCCCAGAGACGGCAGCCCACCAGGCTCCCCTGTCCCTGGGATTCTCCAGGCAAGAACACTGGACTGGGTTGCCATTTCCTTCTCCAATGCATGAAAGTGAAAAGTGAAAGTGAAGTCGCTCAGTCGTGTCTGACTCCTCGCGACCCCATGGACTGCAGCCCACCAGGCTCCTCCGCCCATGGGATTTTCCAGGCAAGAGTACTGGAGTGGGTTGCCATTGCCTTCTCCATGTACCAGAATTGAAATAGTTCTATGTTAATGAATTGATAAAGTGATATTCCTGTTGGGTCCTCTTTATCCTTCCCTTAGAGGGTCAGCAAGGCCAAGAATTCATTCATGGAGCAAATATTCAAGACTACTGTTGGAAATACAAAGGAATATAAGTGATGCATTTTGTTCTCAGGGAGTGATTAATCTAGTGATTCAAAGAAGATCAACACACAAACAAGGCTGAAGTTCCTACACATTGCCAACCACAGGCAAGTCAAGTCAGTATTGGCTTTATTATCCAAATCAGCATCAGAGTGATCATTTTCAGACGTCATGGGGGCAGTCAAACACAGACAGGTGCCACGCACAGAACGAGGATCCTGGAGGTATTTAGTGCTCATCTACATCCTCTCCCGAGGCTTCTGGTCCCAGAACCGCGAGGGGAGCTGATATACTCAAGGCCACAGAGCCTCAGGTGACAGAGAAGGGCTCGAGCATACATTTCCTTACTCCAATTCCAGAGCTCCCATTCAATTTCATAATGAAAACTTTATTTCCCCTCAGCTTTCCTTTGTGACATTCCCTTAACAGCACTGAGATATGAAACCCAAGATGCGCATTCTGGTCTCTGGGTCACCCCTGACCAGCCAGGAGTGTTTAAGCAAGATGCAGACCTCTCTAGATTTCAGATTCCTCATCGATCAGATGAGATAATTAGACTTTTCCAGTGCTCACCACACTTCTCCATCAGAGTACCTCTCCTAGCAGAGCAGAGTGGATGATGATCGGAATAAGAGTTTGGAGGTGTGTCAGTAAGTGGCCCCCTACAAGCAAGAAATGCATTTGAAGTGTTGGGATTTGTCATAGTGGTTTGTGTGACTTCTGCATTTTACTTAATATATCTGTGTTTGTTTTCATGTAAAAGCAATGTTTGAAATGTCTTACTGTCAGTTGGAGTTAATTTGCCAAGGGAAGCCTGTTTATCCTGGGGTGTGAGGGTGAGGTGGTGTCCTAGACTTTTTCCTCCTTGTGGATACCCTGCTCTGTGTCCATGTTTCTTATTTTACCCTGCACTCCTCTTCCTGGTTTCAACAATGTAAGCAGCTTTCCCACCATGGTGTTCAGTGGCACTCAAGAATGCCTGTTTGTTTGAGCGAGTACCTGAAAGGGAAATTAGCAACCTAGGCAGAGTGTCTAGAAAAGGATACAGATATTTATCAGATGGAAACAGGAGGCTGCTCTTCTAGACAAGATTGGCGGCTAGTTCATCAACCTGGACTCTATCTGATGGAAATCTGCCTTGCTGTTGAGCCACATTTTAATCCTTTGCCTCAGATCTTTTCTGGAAAGAGGTGGGCCATGGATGTTTGTTGTCGAGTCTCTAAGTTGTGTTCGACTCTTTGTGACCCCATGAAATGCAGCATGCCAGGCTTCCCTGTCCTTCACTATCTCCTGGAGTTTACTCAAACTCATGTCCATTGAGTCAGTGATGCCATCCAAACATCTAATCCTCTGTCACCCCCCTTCTCCTCCTACCCTCAATCTTGCCCAGCATCAGCATCTTTTCCAATGAGTCAGTTCTTTGCATCAGGTGGCCAAAGTATTGGAGTTTCAGCTTCAAATCAAAGTCCTTTGAATGAATATTCAGGGTTGATTTCCTTTAGGATTGACTGATTTGATCTTGCTGTCAAGGGACTCTCAAGAGTCTTCTCCAGTAACACAGTTTGAAAGTAAAAGCTGTGACAAACCTAGATAGCATATTAAAAAGCAGAGACACCACTTAGCTGACAAAAGTCCATATAGTTAAAGCTATGGTTTTTCCAATACTCATGTACAGATGTGAGAGTTGGGCTATGGATAAATATTTGGATTTCAAAGACACTAGATTAAACCTCTTTGGGAAAAAAAATGCAATATTACCTCTTATTCAGATGCAAATCTTTTGAGTACCTCAGCTTGCCAACACCAAAGCAGAGAATCAGTTTCTAGTTTGGTTTTCCTCCACTCTTCTCTGACTGTGGCTCCCATCACCTTCTGGGTGTTTGGGGGAGGATTTAGGATAGAGGGTGAAAATGGGGATGTTTCTCACCCAGTCCTGGGCAGTGATCAGCAAGGACAGGGAGATCGGCCAAATTTCTTGTCTGCTGCAGCAGCAAAGCCCTTCTCCCCAGTGGCTCTTCCAGATGGAAATTACTCGAGTGTTCTGACCATTTCCCAGAGGGCGAAGTGGACAGGATGAGGAGGGATATGTTCGCTCTTTTGAGCACACCGAGCCCACGTGAATCCTGCTGCTTGCAGGCATCTTCAGGCACCTGTGCACATAGTAGATGCCCAAGAATGGTTTAGCAGATTCACAAATCAGTGCTAGTTCATCACCGAAATGCTGGCACATGGCTTATGAAAAGAATAGCCCCTTACAACCCAGTATCTCAGCTCAGGTTTAGTTTCAAATCCTATAAATATTTAGAGACTAACAAACAGCTCTAGATGAATCTAGATTGTGGAATTTAGGCTCACCAAGTGGTTTCAACTCTGGTTGAAGAGTCTAAGCACAAGACAAGCTTTCTAAAAATACTGATGCCCAGGCTGTACTCTAGTATAACTGAATCAGAAACTCTAGGGAGGGACCTGGGTATAGGCAATTCAATTTTTTCCCAGGTGGTTCTGGGGCATAAGAATATGAATGACTCATCTAACCAGGCAGGTGAAGTCATTTTCCCTGGACCTCCCCAGGCTGGGGGTAGTGCTGGCTTCCCATCCAATCCTGTGCTCTTTCCCACACACCCCAGCAGCCCTCCTTTACCCCTGTGGCCTGTGGGAGAACTTGAACTTTTCCACTGGGAAAGGGAGCAGTTGTTGACCCACTAACCCCTGGAAACAAGTGCTTCAGCACCATGGGAATTTTCCTGGTCCTATTTGTGGAAATGGTCCAACGTTGGATGTTTTTCCAGGAAAGATATTATGAGCAGGGTCCCTTTGGTAACTGCCTATAAGCATTATTTGTGAGGCATGGGAAGATTCTAGCCCTAAAATATCCCTTTGCCTTCAGTTACTTATGCTGAAAGGCATCTCCCAGGAATATTTAGAGGGGGTTAAGATAGATTACTTCATAGAATATAAATGAGGCTGTAGGTGACCTCTTTTCTCTCTGCTAGTCTAAATGAAGGGCTGATCACTGGAGTACCTAGCACAGTGCTTGGCCATAATAGTTTTACAATATGTATATGGTAACTTTTTACAGTTTAATTGAATTTTTTCTTTTATTGAAGTATAGTTGATGGTTGCTGCTGCTGCTAAGTCACTTCAGTCGTGTCCGACTCTGTGTAACCCCACAGACGGCAGCTTACCAGGCTCCCCCATCCCTGAGATTCTCCAGGCAAGAACACTGGAGTGGGTTGCCATTTCCTTTTCCAATGCATGAAAGTGAAAAGTGTAAGTAAAATTGCTCAGTCATGTAGGACTCTTTGCAACCCCATGGACTGCAGCTCAACAGGCTCCTCTGTCCGTGGGATTTCCAGGCAAGAGTGCTGGAGTGGGGTGCCATTGCCTTCTCCTAGTGGATGGTGCAATGTTAATATAAGTTGTAAGTGCATGATGTAGTGATTCACAGTTTTAAATGTCATTGTAGTTACTGTAAAATACTGGCTACATTCCCTGTGGTGTGTAGTGCATAGCTTATTTTGTACATAGTGGTTCATACCTCTTAATGCTATACCCTCGTATTTTCCCTCCTGTATTCCCTTCCTCCATTGGTTACCACCAGCTTGTTCTCTGTATCTGTGAATCTGTTTCTCTTTTGTTATAGTCACTGGTTTGTTGTATTTTTAAAATTTCACATATAGGTGACATCATACAGTCTTTATCTTTCTTTATCTGACTTATATCACTTAGCATAATGCCCTCCAAGGCACTTAGCAATATACCCTCCATCCATATTGCTGCAAATGGCAAAATTTCATTCTTTTTTATGCCTGAGTAGTATTCCTGTGTGTGTGTGTGTGTGTGTGTGTGTGTGTGTGTGTGTGTGTGTGTATTCTACATCTTCTTCATCTTTCTATCTGTTGATGAACACTTAGGTTGCTTCCATAGCTTGGCAAGTACAAATAATGCTGTTATGAATATTGAGGTGTATGTATCTTTTTGAATTAGTGCTTTTGGGTTTTTGGATATATAGCCAGGAATGAAATTGCAGGGACATACAGCAGTTCAATTTTTAGAACTCTTATGTGTAAGAAAACCCTGCTGGGTTTAGGTACATTGTCTAATTTAATTATTACCCCCACACTTAGGAGATAGTTGTTATTATCCTTGTAATGAGGATATACATTCTGAGACTCACATTCTAATTCTGATGCCTATAGATTTCAATGAAACCTGAAGATTCTCTGAGCTCAGACTAACGCTTCTGCTTCATTTATGAAATGGGCCCTTGACATAAGAGGGAGAGGGCATGATTTTCTCTGGGGATGCCTGATATTTAATTGTTTATTGAAGATTCAAGCCTTATAAACATTAGTGCATCAGCTTTTTCCAAAAGTGGAAAAACCGAAGCCTTTGAGTCTCTTGGTTTGGTGTTCAAATCCTAGTCTGATCATTTTCCAGCTGTTAAAAAAAAAGGAAAAAGACTGAACTCGTACAACCCCCACTCTCAGTAGGAGGGAAGGAGAGAGGAAAAAAAGAAGAGATGACAAGGGCAGGGAAATGGAAAGTAAGGAGGAATATACAGAAGAAGGGAAATAAAGAAAAAGAAAAGAGAGGGAGCAGATGGCGGGGGGCTGGCGGTGGGGAGGTGGAGGAGGACCCTCAGAGTGTGATGAGGAGGCAGGAGATGGATGCTGTGGGGACCCAGCTACGCTGCACTGCAGAGCATAGGACACTTGAGAGGAGAAGTGCTTTTTAAGGCACATTTCATTCTTTTTTTTTTAATGTATGCATTTTAATTGAAGGGTAATTGCTTTACAATATTGTGTTGGTTTCTGCCAAACATCATCATGAATCAGCCATAGGTATACATATGAAAGACGCCAAGCAGAAAACCAGGACCTGCTGTGAGGAAGAGAAGACTTGAATTAGGAGCAGACAGGAGGAGGCAGGTCTGAGGGAGGGTTTCCACAGACCCAGGGCCGAGGAAGAGTGGAATTGGTTCCAGAGGAATTCAGTGACAGAAAAGATGCAGGAAGCAAAAGAAAACGTTGGGTCAGTGAAGGCGCCGAAGGGCTTCTCTGTAGGCCAGAACTAAAGACATTGTAAAGGGAAGGGCATAAAACGGAACAGTTTTGACCAGAAGAATGTACCTCTTTGAAGTGTCTGCCTCCCAAAAAAGTATGTCGTGGACTCTAGCTTTTGAAAAAAAGAAGGAAAAAAAACTGGTCCAAGTGAATCAAAGGAAGTGATAAATCTGCCTGCACCCCTCCCCTGAAACGAAGCACGTGGAGCTTAATTAATGCATTTAGCTACCTGACCAGCAAAACCTCATTTTCAATCCTGTCTTGGGGCCTCATCTAATTCAGGAGTTCTGGGGAGATGAAAATCACTTTTAAATGCTGCCTCTGAGGATGCCCATGAATGCTGTTAACTCCTTGGGAAAAACCAAACTCCATATATTCCGTGTATTATAATAAGTGTCTCGTGGAAGGCAGTGTCCTCTAATATAGAGACATGGGTCGTGAAATAAGGAAAAGTAAGCAGATCTGGGGAGGCGGAGAGACACTGGCAGAGCCAACAGGACTGCTCTTAAATTTCAGACCCTGGACAGTGTGGGAGGGAAGGTTTCAGACAGGAAAAGGGGAAGAGAAGACAGGGAAGATGTGAGGTGTCTATTGTGAGAATCTGAGAAGAGAAAACGGAAGCCACTCAGAGATGGGGCCCCGTGAGAAGAAAGGGATTGCGTCACACTAAATTAGAAGGGGTTACATTTCTAGAGAAGGGACAATACCCACAGGCAGTGGAATCAAGCACCAAGTATCATACCGACCTGGGAGAACCAGGAAAGAGGCTACGGATGAGCAAAAATGAAATAGTGGACCACTGTTTCTCCATGTCTTTCTCCTGTCTCTCTGTGCTTCTGCCGTCTCTGGGGCTGTCTCTCTGACTCAAAGCTAGCTGAAATGGCAAGAAGCAGTATTCAACATTTTTAAAAGGCAAAAAAGTTGCGTCGCGAGCAAAGGTGGGACCATTTACACAGAACCATGCCTTTTTCTTCTCTTTTTCTTTTTTTCCACTTAGGGAGATGTCTAAGAGGACAGATGGCTGTTTAAAGATTTAGAAAATGGTGGTCAAGCAGATATTTCAATAAATGGCAAGAGTAGTGCTTCTTGCATTTAGATACATATCTTAATTTCTTTGTTATTCGATTTCCAGAACACTGGAGCGTTACTGAGGTTTACTCATAAATTTGGAGGAGAGTTTTTGCACATTGGGCCAACCCTGCCGAGGAAGGCAAGGAGAAGCCAAGGGGCATGGCAGAAAGAGCGCGGAGACGGGGGTGCCAAAGCTCTGGCTCTATTCCTTTGCTCTTCTGGACTATTCAGCTTTGGCATGTCACCAGACTCGGTTTTGATTTTTCCCATTAGTATCAGGACTAGGCTATCCCAAAGATCTGATTCTAAAAAGCTATTTTTCTAAATTGGCCTCTCATCAGGAACTGGTTAACAAAAATTTAGAGGTTTGACATTTTCATTATCTCCTGATATCTGTTTCAAAAAACTGCTTTCCCTTTATTGGCTTATGAATCCAGGAGAAATCACATTGGTTGTACTTAAGCCTTCCTTTTGCTAATTTCCTGTCAAGATGTGGTTGAGATTTATAGTTCTTTCTAGGCAGCTCCAATATAGTCTTCTTGGAGAGAAAGTAGCTTCAAAGCGCTGTTCTGTTCCTGTTCTAATACAATAAGTACAAGGAGCTGTCTCTCAAGTACCCGTGGGCCAGGCCAGCTCTTCCTGTGTAGTCACATTTCCATTGGAAAGACAGTGGAGATGGGCGGGACTAAGAGCTGGGTGCTTCTTTACCGCCCCTCGCCCCACTTACCCTCTATGTGTTTGGGGCAAATTATTTAAACTTCTGAAGCCTCAGTTTCCTCATCTATGAAACTAAGATAATAATTGTGTTTCATAGGGTTATATGTATGAAATATGCATATGTAATATGCCATGTAATAACACAAAAAAACCCACTCAGCATTATGTCTGATCCAGAGTATAGAAAATGAATGTAAACTGTAATTGTAATGAGAGGGATTGGGGGCAGGAGGAGAAGGGGACGACAGAGGATGAGATGTCTGGATGGCATCACTGACTTGATGGACGTGGATCTCAGTGAACTCCGGGAGTTGGTGATGGACAGGGAGGCCTGGCGTGCTGCGATTCATGGGGTCGCAACGAGTCGGACACGACTGAGAAACTGAACTGAGCTGTCATTAATACAGTTACCAGGAACTTCTTACATTATAATGAGTAGCCTCAAATTAAATTCTTTTTGCTGCTCTGGTGGTTTGTGACTCAGATGCTTTCTTCCCTCCCCTCTCTTGATTCTCATTGCTGAGTAACAAGCTGAATATCGTTTAATAATAACAGTTAGTTCAGGAGAATTATTTTCTCTCTATTTTTCTTAATCACTTTTGTTCACTCCACCTGCCTTTCTGTTGGGGTCTTTGGGGTTAATGAGGAGCAGCTTTATACTTGGATAGTTGGTTAATCACCAAGTAGAATGTGGGAAGAAAGCTACTCAGATGCTTTTCATCTTAGCATCCAATTCCCAGGGAACTCTGGAAAAATTTTTTTCCTCATCTAAGGCCACCTACAGTATTAGGTAATTATTAGAGCTGATTGCATATCAGGGCCTAAATACAGTGTTATAGAACCGTGCTTCACTCATTCCCCCTCACGGCAAATGAATCAGAAGCACTGCCATGTATTTTGAAGAGTAAATCTTTGTGCTAATTAATTATATTAATATCAACATGTTGATATTGATATAATTAGCACAGTGGATGACATTGATATAATTAGCACAAATATTTACTCTTCAAAAATAAGTGGCAGTGCATATGCATATAATAACCATAATAATAACACTGAACAGCTATAGCACCATTTTCTCCAAGGAGCTTATAAAAATACATAAATAGCAAATAAACCAAAACTCAGATCTCTTTGAAAATTTTAATAGCATCACTGAGCAAGGTTGAAGGGGATGACTTGGTCAGAAGAAACCCAGAAATAGACTCTGATGGGAGTCTTTCCCCAAAATGAAGTGACTCTCCAAATAGCTCCTGATAAGCCTAAAACTAAGAGCTGCACCAAATTATGTAATGGGATTGAAATTGAAAAGGAATCCTTCTCTTGCCTTATTCTAATTAATGTTCAGCTAATCTAAAGCCACAGTGATTTGGTTTTAAAACTAAACAGAATTGGGTAAAAGTAGGGATGTCGGCGAGTAAGACAGAAAAATATATTTGGGCCATCCTGTCTTCAGTGTCTTTGACCTAGAAAGACCATGGGCCCACTGTCCAGAAAACCTATCCCTAGGTCTTTCTCTCCTTTGTTTGATGATACAGCCTCCATGCCTCTTCAGATACTGTGACAGCAAGAGCGGGTTTGGGATGACTGTGTGCGGTGCCATGAGAGGAGAGGGTGGGCATGGTGCCTAATGGTTCCATTGGCACTCTGCTGTCAGGGGCCTCTGAGAACCAACTTTCCCACTGTGTTTGTGATGGGAGATATCAATCTCAACCAATTTCTTATTCCTTTATTTGAGTACAGGCTAATCGAGTTATACATTTTCTTACCGTAACAACCATATCAACAGCCACCACGGTTTTGAAGCCACTGTGGCACACACACGTATCTGCCCACATAAATACACAACACACACAACACCAAACAGAGCCTTGAATTCAGAAGAACTCACTGATGAGCATGGTAGATACAGGCTGGGAGACTTTTCCAATATGTTGTGTTTTACTGGCAAACCTCTGAAAAGTAAGCATGGTTTTACGGACTGACAGAAAAGAACATTCATTATGTTAACCCTCTTTTCCCCCGAGGATGAACTCCTATAATGGACCATTCCAGATGTTCTGCTTCTTAACACCTCTTTGGATGTGAAGATTGCACAGCAGGAGGCAACATCTGGGGAGAAGGAGACTTAGAATATTGGTGTGTGCCTGGTAGTGATTCTTGGGTAGATTCTTCTTTTTTGACATGGACCCCTTTTTTTTTTTAAGTCTTTATTCAATTTGTTACAGCATTGCTTCTGTTATTTATGTTCTGTTTTTTTGGCTGCAAGGCATATGGGATCTTAGTTCCCCAGGCAGAGGTTGAACCCACATCCCCTGCATTGGAAGGCTAAGTCTTAACCACTGGACTGCCAAAGAAGTCTCTAGTCTCTTGTAGATTATTATTTTTAATTTCTGGGTGCACAGCAGAGAGGTAGATCAATTCTTCTTGAGTTTTGAGTTATCTAAAGAATTTTTCTTTCTTGCATTCGTGCAGTTTTAGAATTCTAGATATAGAATGACCTTCCTCATTACCCTAAATTGTATGGTGTTGCAACTTCTTATTTGATAAAACTGCTTTGGTCTTTCAATAAAGGGCTTCATTGTTATCATGGTGAGAAATAGTAGACAGTCTCATAAACATCATTGCTTGGATTGTGCTTGGTTCTTAGATCGGGGGAGGTTGAATTTCAGTCCTAATGTTTATGATTGTTTCATTTCATTTTGACGTTGTAATTGAGACAAATCTCCACCAATTCCCCCACGCCCCACCTCATCACCACATCTCTATATTCTTGCTTCCAAGTTTAATCTTCCACTGCAATTTGAACGTAACAACGTTGGAGTGGATGACACATACAGTAATCATTTTGCACTGTAGCCTCAGCCTGTGACGTTTTGCAAAGCAGGTATCCAAAGGCACACACTGAACTCATTTTGCCAGTGTAATCTTGCCTTTTAATAGCTTCCTAACAGGGTATCCAAAGAAACACTCTGGAAACATTTTGCCCTCCTAATTTCATGTTGTAATGACATCAAAATGTCATAAAGCAATTACCATCCCAAGCACAAAATGATCTTTAGAAGTTACTTTCTCCATAGGCTCATTAACTTCTTTCTAGCTTTAATATCTTGATTGTTTAAAGAAATGTTCAATGCTAATTGAGAGACTTCATTTAAAATTGAATACCATTTATTTAGCACAGACTTTCTTTCTGTTTCTGTCTCCCTCTTTCAACCCGTTTGCACTAGGCTGACAGAACCTTGGATTTATAGATACATACACACCTTTTGACCTCTCCAGTTAAAATTCGAAGTGGAATTGATCTGATACAATGCAAAAATCAGCATAAAGCCTGGACTGCTTCGAGGACAAAGAGATCGGTAGATACTGAAGATGTCCTTGGTAGCAAGGATGTCCCAGAGCTTCTGCAGTGGCCCCGACATACCAGGCTGCATCCCTATTATGAGACTGGGAACAAACGTGAGGTGCTTAATGGGAGAAGTTCAGCACAACCATCAGCCTTCAACTCCCTTTATTTCTAATGATTGAGATCTGCCAGACCCATTTCTTCAAATGAAAAGTCTAAATCCAGAGAACCGACAGTGACAAATTGGATTCAGTCTCATTCTGTGATACCGGCTGTGATTTGCAGCTGTCCTCTCCTGCAACACATACAGGAGGAGTCTGAGCTTGTGTTTTTCTGTGGGCTGCCTGTCTGAAATAAATAAGGAATGGGGAACAACCTCGACAACCTTTTCTACAGAAGCATGAGGGCCAATTTGCTTCTCCCACACATGCCAGGTAATCTTCATATCTTAACCTTTAGCTCTCAGAGCACATTCTTATCTGGATAATGGAAGGGTTGGAAATAAGCTCAACTCATTTGCACAAAGCAATGCCAAGGAGTCACGGCCTCTCTACTCAAATCAAGAGATAAGATGGCCTCTGACTTTCTCTATAGACTCTCTGTCCAAGACTAAATAACACAGGGATGTTCTTGCCAAATATTTTTTTCTTCTGTTTTGAGATCCCTCCAAGGTGACCTATAGAGCTCTTAGCAACCAGTTTAATCCTTTACCGATGGTGGAAAGACAGAATGATTGGTTCAGATGTTTGAAAATAAAGCTAAAACTGGGAGGGGCTGCTTGGTTAATAATAAATAGCAAGAAAGATATATGAATAAAAATAAGCATCTTAATGATTTACCATTGCTATGAAACCAATAGGTTGGTGATCCAATTCGATATCCGCAAATTTGTATAATCCTCGGGGTAAAACAATTTAATGGGCTGTCTCTTTTATAGTTACAAAAGGCCTTTCATGTGATCAATTATACATAAGAGTACAATAAATGTAACTTTCTTCATACTAATCACATCTAACTTAAATTCTCTTGTTGGTCTTTGGAGTGTATGTAGCATTCCCAATAAAGTTTTTAGTTCTGACTCTTACCAAAAGTTAATCTGCCCAGAACTTCCAAGTAAACCTTCGATACGAGGGACTTTTTTCCACACTAAATAAAATGGTTCAAACAATACACTTTGTTAGGAAACTGCTGCCTCGTCCTGCTCTGGTCCCTTCTACAGCACGACAATCCTGCTGCTTTAGTCAGCCAGTGGGCAGTGGGGGGTTGGTTTGATTGTCTTTCTTCTGTTTGGCTTTGTTTGTATTTTGTTGGAAAGGCAGCCTAGCACTGTGTTAACACTGTCACCCGAGGCTAACAAAACTTGTCTAAGAGATGGAGATTGCCAGTCTTCACTCCAGTGACAGGTCCCAGGAGGCCGTCGGACCCTCCCAGATTCCTATAAAGCCCAGATTCCCATCTGTTTTATTAGATGTTTAATTAGTTTTCTCCTCTATGAAACCAGAAAGTAAAATGAAACCCCTCATCATGAACCACTTAAATTAGAGGTAAAGGTCACAAAGACTCTAACGTTAGCAAAAAATAAGAAATGACTAAATTCCCGAATTGCTTGAATGAACCAACTGATGCCTGATTATGAGTTAGTTGATTTAATAAACTTTCTTGTAGCCACTACTAAGTACCAGAAACTGTTCTAGGTGATATAAATGCAGTCATAAGATTTAACTCTGTAGCACTTCAAAGAGTAGAATGAACTTCAAGGCATTGCCCAGTACCTACACACAATGTATAGACAATTCATTTCAAGTATGAAGCATCCCGGAACATAGAGAATAGGACTGAAGAAAAATAATAGGGAAAGGCAGTGGATATATATTTTTTCCCAAGCCTCCAAGCATAAAATGAAAGATACATGAGAAAGGAGATTTCTTAAAGTCCCAGTTGGGAGATTAGTTAATCCCTTGAGGATTGATTTTAGGGCTGCACATCCTGAGAAAGTTACATGTATGTGGAAATTTAGGAAAATCTAGGTCTAATCACTAAAATAAAAGACGGGACTCTGTGTGTGTGTGTGTGTGTGTGTGTGTGTGTGTGTGTGTGTGTGTATGAGTGTGTGTAATTTGTCTGAGATTATCTAAGAAAGCACATTCTAAAGACTCACTTGTTGCTGCCTTGATCCATGATTTTGGCCTCTCTAGTGAGGTTTGCTAAAGAAATCAGGCTGCCAGCAAAGTACAGCAAATTGGAAAAATGAACTGGAACATCATAATCTGCTTCAGCTCTAGCAAAGAAAAAGACATCTGGTAGACCACTTGGAAGCCAGCCAGTGATGAAGACTTCAATTAAAATAAAGAACATGTCCTCAGGAGAGCATCTCTGAGCTCAAGAAGTTATGAGTCCAGTGTGCTACTTGAAAGCCAACTACTAGAGAAAAATCATTTTCAAATAAAGCAACACAGAGAAAGCAAGCTTTGAATTCTTTTAAGAAACCTCTTCCTACATGTACTGTCCCAACTGATGACTCAACAGGAGCTGGGGATACCACCACTCAATGCTGGAAATAGGCTCTCACACAGGAAATGAAGCTGAAGGTCCCCATAATGTCTCTGTCGGTGTTTGTTGCTCAGTCATGTCTGACTCTTTGTGACCCTGTGGACTGTAGGCCATCGGGCTCCTCTATCCATGGCATTCTCCAGGCAAGAATACTGGAGTGGGTTGCCATTCCTATCTCCAGGGGATCTTCCCGACCCAGGGATTGAACCTGGGTCTCCTGCATTGCAGGCAGACTCTTTACCACCTGAGCACCAGGGAAGCCCCATATTGTCTCTGGGGAAGCTGTAGAGGGTGCCATGGTGGAGCTGAGCATGGGTGGACTAGGGGTTGGGGGACCTAGGTTCCAGTTCCAACTCTGCCACTTTTGATCCTTGAGCCTCAGGCAAGAGACATGATCCTTGTCAGTTTCTGTTTTCCCAGCTGAAAAATAAGGATAATAAAACCTACCTCACAGGACTAAGGGAAGAAGTACATTATATATTCTTTGGAAAGACATTTAATACAATGCTTGTCGTATGTTAATACTGTGGCTACAATATGTTAAAGAGAATAAACCAGAGAGAAGAGAAATTCTTTGCTAAGAATCAGGTTTTAATTTCATAGTAGATAAATGGAATCTCATGCAAACAGCATTGATGAAATAAACATCCTGACTTGCAAGATACTGTTGTGCTTTCCTGAAAGAAGTATCATGCAGCTATGGAAGAGATAAAAGTGTTTTGTAGCATCCCAGACATAGACTCAACGATTGAATGTAGACACCACTGGACACAAAGCCAGCAAATCTCCACTTAAGAAAAGGAGTCAGTAGTCAGTGTTTGCAAGGTAATGAGGGCTCCGTAAATTGAAGTCGCACAGAAATTCTCAATAGACTATATGCACTAGTTTCTTGGTATACCAGTAACTGAGTGTTTTATTAATTAGTATTCTTGATATCAAATTTATAACAAGAACATTTCTGTACTGTAGTTATTCCCCAAATCCTGGAAACCATGAAATCAAACACCGTGGTGATTCAAGAGAATTAGCACAGGGTATGCCCCTAACTCTTGAAGGGGTTATTTTTTTTCTAATTGAAGTATAGTTAATTACAATGGTGTGTTAGTTTCTGGTGTGTAGCAAAGTGATTCAGTTATATATGTATATGAAATATACAATATTCTTTTCCATTATGGCTTATTATAGGATATTGAATATAGTTCCCTGTGCTATACAGTAGGAACTTATTATGTATCTATTGAATATTTTATATACACTGATGGTTCAGCCATAAAGAATCTGCTTGCCATTGCAGGAGATGTAGGTTTGATCCCTGGTTTGGGAAGATCCCCTGAAGAAAGAAATGGCAACCCACTCCAGTATTCTTACCCGGGAAATCCCATGGACCGTTCATGGGGTTGCAAAGAGTTTGCCACAGTTTAATAACAACAGCGACAGAACTGCTGACCCCACACTCCTAACTCATTCCTCCCCGCCCCTTCTCCCCTTTGACAACATAAGTTTGTTTCCTATGTCTATGAGTCCGTTTCTGTTTTGTAGATAAGTTCATTTATATCATATTTTAGATTCCACATGTAAGTGGCATCCTATGATATTTGTCTTTCTCTAAGTTTCCTCACTTAATATGATAATCTCTAGGTCCACCCATGTTGGTTTCTTCCATGTCTTGGCTATTGTAAATAGTGCTGCCGTGAACATAGGGGCACGTGAATATTTTCAAATTATAGTTTCGCCCAGATATATGCCAGCAGTAGGACTGCTGAATTATATGGCAAGTCTGCTTTGAGTTTTTTCAGAAACTTCCATACTGTTCTCCATAGTGGCTGTGCCAACTTACATTCCTAGTGTAATAGGGTAATTCTTAAAAGAACAATCAGGTAATACCTTAGAAAGAATTTGTTCAATAAGCCATTCTTACTTATTAAGCCAAACAAAATGCAACACTGCTAAACCTTTTGTATTACATTCTTAAAGCACGTATTACATTCTTAAAGCATTTATAGTTAATCTGAATTAATTATAAAGATTATGTAGGTATGTGAAGTCACTTAGTCGTGTCCGACTCTTTCCAACCCCATGGACTATAGCCTACCAGGCTCCTTAGTCCGTGGAATTTTCCAGGCAAGAGTACTGAAGTGGGTTGCCATTTCCTTCTCCAGGGGATCTTCCCAACCCAGGGATTGAACCCGGGTCTCCCGCATTGCAGGCGGATGCTTTACCATCTGAATCACCAGGAGGCCTCCCTTCTAATTATAAAGATTGG
The DNA here is from genome assembly GCA_917880005.1 of Nanger dama. NCBI lineage: Eukaryota > Metazoa > Chordata > Mammalia > Artiodactyla > Bovidae > Nanger > Nanger dama. Next base: position 1,245,586 of record CAKJTW010000090.1, read on the forward strand.
CACACAGTATGTATATATATATAGTATTAATATATATTGAAGAATGAATGAAAGACTATGCCTCAAACAGTTCACTAGGAATGATGCCTTGTGGGAAATGTGCTTACAATCCATAAGAGCACCAGCAGGGCACATGTTAGGACTGGGGAAAGAGAGGAGAAAGGTTTAACGGAGGGAAAGTTATAGAAACAAAACTCGCCTTAGATCTCAGACCCATCTGGGAGGAACTGGTCCTTACCTTCCCAACTCCGGGAAATGGCTTTGTTGGGCTAGTGACCCCAGGAAGCTAACCTTCACTAGTAAGCCCTAGTTTTCTGTTTGGAAATTGATGGATGAACTCTGAAAGGAAGAAAGGCAAATGATGATTCCTTGGAACAAATGACTGCAGATTACAATAGGAGAGGTCCCCCTCCATTGCTAACAGAGAGCCAACACCCTGCTGATGTGGAGAAATAGCTTTCCTTGCCCTCTACTCTCTCTCTCTCTCTCTCTTTCTCTGAAACCATAGGAGAATGAGGGACTGGGGGAAGAAGGACAGCGTGTGGATGCCATGAGCCATTGGGCTCTCTTGACCATGGAGTTTCTCAGGCACTTCCCAGAGCAGCTGAGAGTTCACACACCTCATTTTCAGGAAGGTTCTCCGAGGCAGCACAAGGATGTCACCATTTCCACTTGACACTCAGTCCTTTCTGCTCTCCCACCTGGTGTGTCAGTATTGTCCTCATTCAGAACCAGAAAAACTCTGGCCAGAGCCTGAAGATCCATAGCCAGCTCTCTGCTGTTCTGTTCAGGGCCAGCCCCCAGCAGCTGCTGTCAGGGAAACTCATTCTTGCCTTGTCCTGAGTCCTAAGACATTGATCAGATGCTTAAGAAGGTGTGTTGCAACTCAATGCTTTTTGGCTCCAGTAACACCATTTTCTGCAAAAGTTGTTCAACCACAGGATGGCCTTTTCAGCAACCTCGATTTCTATGGATTGAAGCCCTCCTGTGACATAGCTCAAGTGGACAGGATGTCAGGTGGCGTCTCCTTTAGAAAGGACCCAGATTGCTAGAGATGACGGGCCATCCCAGGCCTGAGCCCATTAGTGCTCTTCCTGTGGTGATGGAAACCAGGGAGCTGTCTGCTTTCAGTCACATGTGGCTCTTGTTTGGAGAGCATGGTGCTGGACAGCTGTGGAGAGCCTTTTAGAAGGAAGAAATCACTCTGAAGGAATGAGTAGTACCTCAAGACTATGATACTTGGAGTCCCAAGGAGTTTTCTTGTAAACCAAGATATACAGCCCCATCCTCCGGAGAGGGGCCAGCTGGTGACCTGCTTTATTGCCCTGCCTTTGAGCCCAGAGAATCACCATTAACTTCAATATCTCTTCCTGGCTGGCCAGTTGCTCTTGTTGTCCATCTCTGAGCAGCTTCATAGTTAATGCAGGAGTTCACCGTATGTATCTGGTGGGGAAGCAATTTAAGACTGAGGTGCTAGTTCTTTCTTCTTCTTTCTCTCCGTCGTTCCCCTTGTTGCTTGATGGCACCTTCTGCTTTAGCCAGCATCAGTACAGTTCAGTTCAGTTCAGTCGCTCAGTCATGTCCGACTCTTTGCAACCCCACAAATTGCAGCACACCAGGCCTCCCTGTCCATCACCAACTCCTGGAGTTTACCCAAACTCATGTCCATTGAGTTGGTGATGCCATCCAGCCATCTCATCCTCTGTCATCCCCTTCTCCTCCTGCCCCCAATCTCTCCCAGCCTCAGGGTCTTTTCCAATGAGTCAACACTTCGCATGAGGTGGCCAAAGTATTGGAGTTTCACCTTAGCATCAGTCCTTCCAAAGAAATCCCAGGACTGATCCCCTTTAAGATGGACTGGTTGGATCTCCTTGCAGTCCAAGGGACTCTCAAGAGTCTTCTCCAACACCACAGTACAAAAGCATCAATTCTTCAGTGCTCAGCTTTCTTCACAGTCCAACTATCACATCCATACATGACCACAGGAAAAACCATAGCCTTCACTAGACGGACCTTTGTTTATGAAGTAATGTCTCTGCTCTTCAATATGCTATCTAGGTTGGTCATAACCTTCCTTCCAAGGAGTAAGCGTCTTTTAATTTCATGGCTGCAGTCACCATCTGCAGTGATTTTGGAGCCCCAAAATATAAAGTCTGACTAACCAGCATGATTTCCTACCAATCCTACAAATAGGAGAGAGGCATGCGAGAGAATGCCATTTAGGTCTAATCTAATCCTCCATAAGGGCAGGACTCTGGTCTAACTTGTTCATCACTGTGTGTTCAGAGCCTGGGACAGAGCTGAGGTCAAAGTTATGATAAACTGCATGCTTGCTGTGTTGATTCAGTTGTGTCTGACTCTTTTTGACCCTATGGATTGTATTCCACCAGGCTTCACTCTCCATCAGATTTTCCAGATAAGAATACTGGAGTGGGTTGCCATGTTCTCCTCCAGGAAATCTTCTTAAACCAGGATGGAACCTGCATTTCTTAACTCTCCTGCATTGGCAAGCCAGTCCTTTACCACTAGTACTACCTGGAAAGCCCTGTAATAAACTAGGGACTTTCAAAACCCTTGACCCAGTCAGAATGGCTGCTATCAAAAAGTCTACAAACAATAAATGCTGGAGAGGGTGCAGAGAAAAGGGAACCGTCTTACACTGTTGGTGGGAATGCAAACTAGTACAGCCACTATGGAGAACAGTGTGGAGATTCCTTTAAAAACTGGACACAGAACTGCCATATAACCCAGCAATCCCACTGGTGGGCATATACACCGAGAAAACCAGAATTGAAAGAGACACATGTATCCCAATCTTCATCACAGCACTGTTTACAATATTTAGGACATGGAAGCAACCTAGATGTCCATTGGCAGACGGATGGATAAGAAAGCTGTGGTACATATACACAATGGAATGTTAATCAGCTAGGTAATCATTTGAATCAGTTCCAATGAGGTGGATGAAACTGGAGCCTATTATACAGAGTGAGGTAAGTCAGAAAGAAAAATACCAATACAGTATATTAATGCATATATATGGAATTTAGAAAGATGGCAATGATGACCCTATATGCAAGACAGCAAAAGAAACAGATATAGAGAATAGAATTTTGGACTCTGTGGGAGAAGGTGAGGGTGGATGATTTGAGAGAATAGCATTGAAACATGTATATTCAGTTCACTTCAGTTCAGTTCAGTACCTCAGTTGTGTCCGACTCTTTGTGACCCCTTGAATTGCAGCACACCAGGCCTCCCTGTCCATCACCAACTCCCGGAGTTCACTCAGACTTGCGTCCATCGAGTCAGTGATGCCATCCAGGCATCTCACCCACTGTCGTCCCCTTCTCCTCCTCCCCCCAATCTCTCCCAGCATCAAAGTCTTTTCCAGTGAGTCAACTCTTCGCATGAGGTGGCCAAAGTATTGGAGTTTCAGCTTTAGCATCATTCCTTCCAAAGACATCCCAGGGCTGATCTCCTTCAGAATGGACTGGTTGGATCTCCTTGTAGTCCAAGGGACTCTCAAGAGTCTTCTCCAACACCACAGTTCAAAAGCATCAATTCTTTGGTGCTCAGCCTTCTTCACAGTCCAACTCTCACATCTATACATGACCACAAGAAAAACCATAGCCTTGACTAGGCGGACCTCAGTCGGCAAAGTAACGTCTCTGCTTTTGAATATGCTATCTAGATTGGTCATAACTTTTCTTCCAAGGAGTAAGCATCTCTTAATTTCATGGCTGCAGTCACCATCTACAGTGATTTTGGAGCCCAAAGATAAAGTCTGACACTGTTTCCACTGTTTCCCCATCTATTTCCCATGAAGTGATGGGACCAGATGCCATGATCTTCGTTTTCTGAATGTTGAGCTTTAAGCTAACTTTTTCACTCTCCTCTTTCACTTTCATCAAGAAGCTTTTTAGCTCCTCTTCACTTTCTGCCATAAGGGTGGTGTCATCTGCATATCTGAGGTTATTGATATTTCTCCCAGCAATCTTGATTCTAGCTTGTGTTTCTTCCAGTCCAGTGTTTCTCATAATGTACTCTGCATAGAAGTTAAATTAGCAGGGTGACAATATACAACCTTGACGTACTCCTTTATTACCATATGTGAAATAGATCACCAGTCAAGGTTCGATGTATGAAACAGGGCACTCAAAGTTGGTTCACTGGGACAGCCCTGAAAGATGGGATGGGGAGGAAGATGGGGGGTCAGTTCAGGATGGGGGACACTTGTACACCTGTAGCTGATTCATGTCAGTTCAGTTCAGTTCAGTCGCTCAGTCATGCCTGACTCTTTGCAAGCCCATGGACTGCAGCACGCCAGGACTACCTGTCCATCACCAACTCCCAGAGTTTACCCAAACTCATGTCCATTGAGTCAGTGATGCCATCCAACCATCTCATCCTCTGTTGTGCCCTTGTCCTCCCACCTTCAATCTTTCCCAGCATCAGAGTCTTTTCAAATGAGTCAGCTCTTTGCAGCAGGTGGCCAAAGTATTGGAGTTTCAGCTTTAGCATCAGTTCTTCCAATGAACACTCAGGACTTTAGGATGGACTGGTTGGATCTCTTTGCAGTCCAAGGGACTCTCAAAAGCCTTCTCCAACACCACAGCTCAAAACCATCAATTCTTCGGTGCTCAGCTTTCTTAACAGTACAACTGTCACATCCATACATGACTAGTGAAAAACCATAGCCTTGACTAGACTGACCTTTGTTGGCAAAGTAATGTCTCTGGTTTTTAATATACTGTCTGGTTCATATCACTGTATGGCAAAACCACCACAATATTTTTAATTAGCCTCTAATTAAAATAAATAAATAAATGAAAAAGAAAAACTCTTGACCTGATTGGGAGAACTAGCCAAAGGTACCGGACCATATCCCCTCCTTTATAGACCAGTGCCCTGTCTTCTGTGAATCATCCTATGTCACAGTTGAGGTGCACTTTCCCTGCTAAAGAAGGTTAAAACTACAGCAAAATAATGAAAATGATACTACTATTTATAATAAGAAATGTAAATTTGGTCTCTGACTTACTTCCTGGCACAGAGCTCCTGGCACAGCTTGAGTGGGTAAGTTCAGATCAGAGGGAAAAATAGGAGCAAGCCCAGTGGTTTGCCAAAACAGTCTTCAGAAACAAAGCTGATATGTTGTTCTAGCTGCCTAACTTCTGTGTCTGTTACCCAGTCAGTCTAGAATTTGCAGAAGGAGCCCATTAAAGGTGCTTTGGCCCGCTCACACTGCAGAACCATTTTGTTGACTGTCAAATCTGGTGAAGTAGTTTTGTGAATGGTTTCTCAGTGGTCCAGATCCTATGTATCCAAGGAGAGAGGAATGGAGATTGAATATGAGGCTTAGCACAAGGACTTCCACCCCCATCCCCAAACGCTCAAAGCACAGAGGATGCTCTCACATTAAGTAATCTCTCTTCCAACAATTTACGGAACTGGTCTCCCTGAGAGATGTGTGCTTCATACATCTGTACATGGAATCAAGTCCACTTACTGATGGGTGTCAGACTGAGTACCTCCTCCTTCAGTTCAGCCCTTCAATAGATATGAGTTCCAGGAAGGCAACTCTTAGTCTTTCAGTTTGCAATTGCATGCCCAGAGGCTGGAATGGAGCCTGAGTCAGAGTAACTGCCCAAGACTTTTTTTTAAATGTTTGTTAAATTAATGAATGAATGAAGTCACTTCAAACTAAGCTAAATTATTTAGCTCATCTCTATCTAAGTGGAAACTCATTTCGGATGATTTTTCTCTACTTTTCAGTCAACTCAGCAGTATTCTTTAATGATTCAGGCCCTTCAATGTACCTCCTAATGGGTTTGGTTATTTTATTTATTCTGTTTTGCTCAATCACAGATAAATTTGCATTCGATTGGACCTAAATGGTTGGCAAAGACCCATCCTTGGCTACGACCCATCTACCCATAACACAGAAGGCTGAATTTGGGCAAATTTCCACAGGAGCAAAATACTTTCCACATATATTCAATTATTCATTTATGGGTGGACTGCTGTGCTTGAGTATCATCTATATGTTTTAGTTTCCTTCTTTCTCCAGTTTTCCAGCATTTGAAACTTTCTTCTAATAAATGGCTGTAAGGCTGAAGGATCACAAACCAGTTCATCTTGCCAAGTAAAAGGACTCCATTATCCTCAGCTCCTGACACAGTGAACTCTGAATTCCACTCTCTAATGGAAACTTCTGTCCTCTTACTTATCTACATGTGCAAATCCTTTCTTTCCTGACCTCAGTCCAAGGGCTGTTTTCTTCGTGAAAATATTCTGTAGACATAGTTAACTACTGTCTCTCTCCCTGTTCCCAAAAGCACCAGGTTTGAATGTCTTTTAGCTCTTATCACATTTTGATAGAAGTTCATCAGAGTTTTCACTGTGACTCTTGAGAGTCCCTTGATCAAATCAGTCAATCCTACAGGAAATCAATCCTAAATATTCACTGGAAGGACTGATACTAAAGATCCAATATTATGAGCACCTGATGTGAGGAGCTAACTCAATGGAAAAGACACTGATGCTGGGAAAGATTGAAGGCTGGAGAAGGGGATGACAGCGGTTGAGATGGTTAGACAGCATCACTGTCAAAGTGGACATGAGTTTGAGTTTGAGCAAGCTCCAGGAGATGGTGAATGACAGTGAAACCTGGCATGCTACAGTCAGACATGACTTAGTGACTGAACAGCAACAACATCATTGACCAAACACATAGACTAAAGAAGAACATAGACTAAAGTCTGATCCAGACTCCCTGAGTTCAAATCCTGGCTCTCCTACTTCATGGCTGTGTGATCGAGGGCAAATTATTTGTCTCTGATTCAGTTTCTCATCTGATTTAAAAAAAAAATGGGAGGGGATAATAGTAGGATCTACCTCACAGAGTTGTCAGCATTCAATGATTTAATACATGAAAAAAACTTAGAATAATGTCCAGCATGTCATCAAGGATTGATAATTATTAGTTCTTCTAAAAATTATGATTCTTTTACATATGTTTGCCTCACCAATTAGATGGTCATCTCCTCCAGTGTTTGATGTATGAATTTGGTATCTTCAGCTTCCAAATCCTAGAGCAGCATCTGAAACACAGTTGAAGCAGTATAAATGCCCACTGATGGATGGAAGATAGCCACTGACCGAGATGATAAAAGTGAGGTGTGGGCATCGTCTGTCTCAGCATGGGCTCTGAGAGTAGGGAAGGCCCTTGGACCACTGACTGTGGGATGATGACCGAGGAAGGAGACAGTTAAGACTGGTGACCCTTCACCCACCTTCTGGGGTCCCAGTCTTAGAGGGAGACAAAGAGAACTATAATTTCCTTTTCAGGTCAGTGATCCGTTCAGCCCAAGACATGGGCTAGATTGGCCCAAGACGTGTGAGAAGTGTGTATCCATTCTGACCCTTAAGAGCATTGCCTTCTTTTTCTTGTCCCATTGACTCTTGGTCCATCTCTGTGAGCAGAAATAACCCACTGACCCCAGAATCACGAGAGGCATGTTGAGGAGACAAGAAACCTGCCTAAGGCTCACTGACATCACCGCAATGCCCTCAGCTCCCAGGTTCATACCAGGGCCCAGAGCTCAGACCCCAGCCTAGCTCAGCACTGCTGCTGCTGCTGCTAAGTCACTTCAGTTGTGTCCGACTCTGTGCGACTCCATAGACGTTAGCCCACCAGGCTCTCCTGTCCCTGGGATTCTCCAGGCAAGAACACTGGAGTGGGTTGCCATTTCCTTCTCCAATGCATGAAAGTGAAAAGTGAAAGTGAAGTCGCTCAGTCGTGCCCGACTTTTAGCGACCCCATGGACTGCAGCCTACCAGGCTCCTCCATCCATGGGATTTTCCAGGCAAGAGTAATGGAGTGGGGTGCCATTGCCTTCTCTGCTAGCTCAGCACAGCAGCAAGCAAAACCTAGACCTTAGTCAGGGTCACGCAAAATGACTGCAGGTCATTCCAGGTCCAGTGAGCTGGAAATAAATGCTTCTTGTTGCAGGCACAGAGATACTGTGGTTGTTTGTAGGTAGCACAGTTAGACTCACACATGAGAAACTTAAGAAGCAGGAGGAAAGGCTGAAACAGCCTAATTTTACCGTCCTGACTACAAGGAGATCCAACCAGTCCATTCTGAAGGAGATCAACCCTGGGATTTCCTTGGAAGGAATGATGCTAAAGCTGAAACTCCAGTACTTTGGCCACCTCATGCGAAGAGTTGACTCACTGGAAAGACTCTGATGCTGGGAGGGATTGGGGGCAGGAGAAGAAGGGGACGACAGAGGATGAGATGGCTGGATGGCATCACTGACTCAATGGACGTGAGTCTGAGTGAACTCCGGGAGTTGGTGACAGACAGGGAAGCCTGGCATGCTGCGATTCATGGGGTCGCAAAGAGACATGACTGAGCGACTGAACTGAACTGAACTGATACTTTAAAAAATATATCTTAATGCAACACTTTTTTATTTTATATCTATGAAGCAATTTGCAGAAGCTTGATTATTTCCTTAAGGCAAATTTTTATAATTTACTATCATGGTCAGTAGGATTTGTGATGATAAACCATATATAGGCTTCCCAGGTGGCACTAGTGGCAAAGAATATGCCTACCAATGCAGGAGACACAAAAGACTTGAGTTTGATCCCTAGGTCTGAAAGATTCCCTGGAGTAGGAAATGGCAACCTGCTCCAGTATTCTTGCCCTGGAAAATTCCATGGACAGAGGAGCCTGGCAGGCTCCACAGTCCATGTGGCCTAAAGAGTTGGACACGACTGAGACTGAGAACATACAAGCCATATATAATACTAGTTTTTCTATACATTTCTTTTTAAAAAAATGTTTTAAAAATCAAAGTAGAGTTGATTTACAATGTTGTGTTAGTTTCTGGTGTACAGCAAAGTGATGTGGTTACATATATATCAGTTCATATATATATATATATGTAATCTCTAAATATATATATATTCTTTTATATTATAGGTTATTACAAGATACTGAAAATAGCTCCCTGTGCTATACAATTGGAGAAGGCAATGGCACCCCACTCCAGTACTCTTGCCTGGAAAATCCCATGGATGGAGGCGCCTGGAAGGCCGCAGTCCATGGGGTCGCTGAGGGTGGGGCACGACTGAGCTACTTCCCTTTCACTTTTCACTTTCCTGCATTGGAGAAGGAAATGGCAACCCACTCCAGTGTTGCCTGGAGAATCCCAGGGACAGGGAGCCTGGTGGGCTGCTGTCTATGGGATCGCACAGAGTCGGACATGACTGAAGTGACTTAGCAGAGTGCTATACAATAGGACCTTGTTGTTTATCTATTTTGTGTCTGCTAATACCAAGCTCCTAATTTGTCCCTCCTCCCCTTCTCCTTTGGTAATCTATGTTTCTTTTCTAGGTTTGTGAATCCTTGTCTGTTTTATAAAGAAGTTTATTTGTATTATATTTTAGATTCCACAAATAAATGATATCATATGATACTTGTCTTTTTCTGTCTGACTTAACTTCACTTAGTATGATAATCCCTGGGTCCATCCATGTTCCTGCAAATGGTATTATTTCATTCTTTTTTATGGCTGAGTAATATTCCATTGAATATCTATACCGCATCTTCTTTATCCATTCATCTGTGGATAGACTTTTAGATTGCTTCTGTGTCTTGGTTATTGTAAATAGTGCTGCTGTAAACATTGGAGTTCATGTATCTGTTTGAATTAATTTTCTCTCATTTCTTTAATTTTATTTTTAAAATTTTTGTGTAATTATAAAGGTTACACTACATTTATAGTTATTACAAAACATTGGCTATATTCCCCAGTTTGTACAATACATCCTTGTATCCTGTCTTATACCCAGTACCTTCCTTATACTTTCATCTGGACTGCCTCAATGTAGGCCAGAAGTTCTACAGCCCATGACCTGCAGGACAGGAGCAGCTGCAGCTTGCCTCTATTTCTGTTTGTAACACATACTTGCACTTAGAGTTCACATGTGAAATTCCTCATGCATGTTTCCCCATGCATGTTTCCCCACAGAGTAGAGGGGGAAGTTAGGAGAATCCCTTCTAATGATAAGTGGCATTTGAGATGTCCCAGGTGGCTCAGACAGTAAAGTGTCTACCTACAACACGGGAGACTGGGGTTCAGTCCCTGGGTCGGGAAGATCTCCTGGAGAAGGAAATAGCAACCTACTCCAGTATCCTTGTCTGGGAGATCTCATGGATGGAGGAACCTAGTAGGCTACAGTCCATAGGGTCACAAAGAGTTGAACATGACTGAACGACTTCACTTTCAACCCAGTATGATCCATGCAAGTTGGAAATGACACCTTTTGATTAGCATCTGAAGGGGGATTGATTGCTTCAAGCATTCCAGTAAAGCCCCAATTCTTCTCGAAGGGCTACTAGGTGGACTGGAAAGTATAAATCTGAAGAACTGAAATCGGTAAGATTTGGTTGGTTTCCTGCCTGTCTTAAGGCTTTCCTGGTGGCTCAGATGGTAAAGAATTTTCCTGCAATGTGGGAGACCTGGGTTCAATCCCTGGGTCAGGAAGATCCCCTGGAGAAGGGAATGGCAACCCACTCCAGAATTCTTGCTTGGAGAATTCCACAGACAGAGGATCCTGGCAGGCTACAGTCCATGGGGTCGCAAAGAGTCAGACACGACTAAGTCATTAACACTTTCACTGCCTCTCTCAGGTGTGACCACTGCCAAATGATTTGTCTCTATCCAGACTCAATCTCCTTGCCAGCAAATTAGGAGCAGCAATATCAACCTTGCACAGGAATTTTGAGGAGTAAAGAAGTTAGTTTAGGTAGATTCCATGGCTCATAGTAAATGGTCAATAATAATAATAAGTAGTGGTTTGTATTATTTTCATCAAATTTCTCTTCTCCTTTCCTATATCAAAAGAATATAATCAAATGATGACATAGAAACAAGTACATGTTATAACTCAGTGTTTATAACACTGTTAAAGGTTTAGAGGTAATCGTGGTAGGACACATTCAGTTTTCCCAGCAGTGGACTGGGCCTGCTCTGTTTCAGATGGATTTAACTGAAAGGTGACTAATACTCCTTCCATCCTGATTTTGAGCAGTGTTGTGGGAGGGGAGGGCCTCCAGGAGGGTGTCAGTAGAGTCCTAAGCTTCTCAAACATACAGAGGGTTTTGCCAAGGCCACGTACACTATTATTAAGATTAACAGTTTTCAGATGGAGTCAGCTTTTTCAACTAACTCAAGTCAGACCGACTGGTAATGATGTTCATGAGATGCCATTTCCTGCCAAACAGTAAGATGTGGAATTTGTTAAATTAAGCCATGTGATGGGTCTGAAATGTATTAACTTAATCCATAATGAATGTCATTCCATCCCTTTTAACATGCTTCCCCAATTAAACTATTTAGGCCTCAGATATCTACAGAAATTGAGCTGTCCTACTTGGTGCCAATTGTTTAATTCCTTGATGATGGATAAAAGCTACTAACTGCTTTTGTTTTTAAATCTGTGTTTTCTTCAGTAATAGCGATCTTTTAATCAGCTGTTATAGAGAAAATGCTTAACACTCCATAAGCAGATGCTCAAGAAAGTCAAATAATTAGGATGATGAATGCAAGGAGGCCTCTCTCAGCCTGCCTCAGCCCTTCCAGCAGGACCCAGTATGGCCACACAAAGGACCCGGTGGTCATTTTTATTTTTTAGCCCCATGTTAGACACACAGTAGGTGCTCATAGCTGTTTAGTGTTGATCAGGCTGAACTCAACTGAACTCTGGAGGACTCTTAAGGTTTCTGACACCATGGCTCTTCATAAGGCAAGTGTTTGCTATTTTAGGATGCCCTTCCCATTCTCAAGGGCATGTGATGAAAACTCTCAATAAGAGTGTTGTGCCTCTTCTGAGCCCAATCTATGGGGCCAGTCCCTACATAGGTACACAACCTCCGTGTGTCAACAGTAGACTTAGCCACCTTAGATTCCCCCTGACTTAGCCACCAAGGTTCCTGAACATTCAGGAATGTTTTCTGAAAACATTAAAGTCATTAAAAGATGACTTGGTTATGAGTGCCCAGTGCAGTCTTGCATGGTGTAGCTTATTGACAGGTAATCAAGTGCAATATTTCAGTTTGTAAACCCCACTTTAAATGTTAGAATGTACCGTTTTGAAGAAAGCTTTTAGATGAAAAGCCATCCAGGGTAAAATCAATCTCTGTGATAAGGAACTCATATTTTTGTTTTGTTATCTTTGGAGCCCACTTGATATTTCCAGACTGATCTATCACCAGGGTGTTTTATTATAAGGGAGGGATCCTGGTGAGGAACTCTAGTGGTTTAGATCAGGAGTTGACAACCATAGCCTGTGGGCCAAATCTGGCCTGCCGTCTGTCTTTGTAAATAAAGTTTTATTATAACACAATCATGCCTATTCATTGGCACATTGCCTATGGCTGCTTTTGAGTTATAAAGGAGAGTTAAACAGTTGTGACAGAGACTGTATTTCACAAAGCCTAAAACATTTACTGTCTGGCCTTTGACAGAAAAGGTTTGCTAACCTCTGGTTTAATACATTTTAGTTTTGGCTGCACCGGGTCTTTGTTGCGGCACACAAGCTCTTTGTTGTTGCGCTTGGGCTTTCTCTTGCTGCCATGAATGGGGGCTACTCTCTAGTGGAGCTGCGTGGGCTCCTTGTTGCTGTGGGTCCTCTTGTGGGAGAGCTCGGCTCTCAGGTGCACAGTCCTCCGTAGATGCGGTGCACAGGCTCAGTAGTTGTGGTACACTGGCTTTGCTGTCTCGTGGCATGTGGAACCTTCCCAGACCAGGGAATGAACCTGTATCCCCTGCGTTGGCAGGTGGCTTCTTCACCAGTGGACCACCAGGAAAATCCCTAAACTATGATTTTGATTTTTCAAATATGTTCACTCTCTTTCTACCTTATTTCTGTAAGACTATTTTTGCTCACCCCATGATGCTTGCTGGCTTGCCATGTCTTAGGGGGCAGATGCTGTGTCTCTGCCCCTTGATTTGGGGGCTGCAGTAGACCAAATTCAAGGTCCACTGGCTATTCAAGTAAACATGAGTCTAGGCATAGATGTGGAGGAACTTTGCAGATGAAATCAAGGCTCCAGATTTTAAATGAAGGAGAGGATCCTAGATTATCTGGTGAGCCCAATTTTATAAAAGCCCCCTTAAAATAGAGAAGTTTGTGGCAGAAATAGAAGTGGGGCAGAAGAAATACAGCGCAAGAGGAAGCTGTAGAGACTCAAAGCATGGGAAGGAATGTGGCCAGCCTCTTGGACAAAGGCGGGTCCCTGTCTGACAGTCAGAAGAAAAACAGGAGCCTCGTCCTGCAACCACAAGAAATGGCATTTTACCAACAGTTTGAGCAAAGTTGGAAGTAGATTCTTCCTTAGAGCCCCCTGCTAAGGAGCACACTCCTATCGACACTTTGATTTTAGCCCCCACAAGACCTGGGTCACATTTCTGACCTATAGAACTGTCAGATAATAAACCTGTATTATTTTAGGCCACTGAGTTTGTGGTAATTTGTTAGGCACATCAGTAGAAAGCTATTATAGGGTCTGACATCTGACCTGCTTTGGCCAAAGTAATGTTACAGGATGGAATTCAAATAGAGAATGCAAATATGCCAGGGCCTCTATCATTACTGTCAGAAATGTGGTTGAGATTTTTCTGTCAACTGGCTAGCCTGATTGCCTAAAGAGAGTAAGGGACACACAGAACAGCTCTGGGCCCAACTTGTATCTTGGAGTTGAGCCCTCCTGAGACCAGTCTGAATCAGCTGATCCCCAGGCAACACACAGATGTATAAACATTGACATACGATTATTTTAAAAGCCACTGAATTTTGAGATAGTTTATTATGGAACATCATAGTAGATAAATGATGAAGACAGAAATCAGTACTGAAAATCAGTTACTCTCATTAAAAAAATCTAAAATATGTGTCAGTGGTTTGGGAAAGAGACAGTCATTGATATACAAACTACTATAGCCAGCCAGAATAAAAAAGCAAAAAACAAGCAAACAAACAACCCAAACTAATAAAGGAACTTGAAAAACCCATGTTACACAGAGCCAGACATGGCTAAACTATTGCCTGCCGTATTCTGGGAGGTGGTTGATGAGCCTAATGAATATGTGCATTTGTGGTAGGAGACCTATGGCAAGATGTTGAAAGCTTGAACTGTTGCTTTAACTCCATTTGATGAGCTCTGACAAAGAGAAGAACTCAGAAAACAGCTGGCTGTTTTTACAAGCAACATTTTGAGGGAATGTGGAAAGTCCAGAAATCTTAATGTTGGAAATAAAATGAGATCTTAGAAAATGGAAGATATAGCCAGTATGATAAAGACTCTGTGAAAACATTAAATCTGTGGTGTTGACAGGAAGCTGTGTCCTTAATTTGAAAACCAAATCAGAGGAATAGCTTCCATGCTCTTTATTTAACTAATGAAAGAAATAATGTAGTGCCTAGTGTATTTTTCAGCTGAACAGAAAGTCTTACAAAAGGTTAGAGAATAGTCCTACAGAAGTCTGATGAAGTTGAATCTGTATATAGCAAGGAGATCAAACCAGTTAGTCCTAAAAGAAATCAACCCTGAATATTCATTGGAAGGACTGATGCTGAAGCTGAAGTTCCAATACTTTGGCCTGATGTGAAGAGCCAGTTCATTGGAAAAGACCCTGATGCTGGGAAAGATTGAAGGCAGGAGGAGAAGGAGGTGACAGAAGATGAGATATTTGGATGATATCACTGACTCAATGGACATGAGTTTGAGCAAAGTCTAGGAGATAGTGAAGGACAGGGAAGCCTGGCATGCTGCATTTCATGGGGCTGCAAAGAGTTAGACACAACTTATCAACTGAACAACAAATAGAGAGAGGCATATGTTGGAAATAATTGCAGATTTTTTTTTTTTTTTTTTTGTGCATGGAGTTGTTGTGAATGATACCCATAGAAAACCCACACAGCTTTTGAGAGATTGCTACTGTCAAAATAATTGATGGACATTAAAAAAATGATTGTTCCAGCTATATAGCCCTCTGAGCCCCCAAGATTCTAGAGACAGGAGGGTAGAGAAATCTGCTCAACTCTTGAGATGAGTATGTTTTCCATCAGCTTAATCAGAAGAGGCCAAAGAGGACTGGACTTTGAAAAAGAAAAGACCTTCTAGCAAGTGGAGCCACGAGTGATGGAGAACAGTAGACACAAGATAGACCCAGAGAGGTAGGACTGGGGCCAGATCAAGCAGCATTACTTACCTCCAGGGAAAGGGCACTTGACACTATTTTCCCCGTAGAATGTCAGACTTGCTATGATTAGTGGTAACTGTGTATCTCCTATGCTTTCCTTTTTAAAGGGGTCCTACCCCTATTCCACTATTGTGTTTAAAGTGTGGAAGGGGCATATCACTTGTCTTTTTAGTTCTTTGGTCTCCAAATCAAGAAGAAGTAAACTCAGAATTGATGTAGTCCATGAAATCTGGGTTTTGAGCCCAGCACCATGATTCAGTGACACTTTTGAGGGTCCTGGGATGAGAGTCCTTCCGATAATAACTACCTTAACTTTGGGTGTGATCTTGCAACTTGCATTGATCAATAGAATGTTATCAGAAGTGTCACAAATGGAGAGTGAAATGTCCATGTGTGGTTCATCTTATCTTGTATGCTTCTGCAACTGGCGTAAGAGAAAGCCCTGGCTAGCCTACCAGTCCAAGGAAGATGGGAGACAAGTAAGCAAGACCAGGACCCAGACTGAAGCTTGGAGCCACGCCCATGTGAGGCCAACCTGGATCAGCCCACTTCCAGCTGATCAACAGATACCTAAATGTTGTTTTAATCCCACTGGGTTTTAGGGAGGTTGTTATAGCATTACTATAGCAAAACCTAATAAGACAGAGATTTTTTCCCCCTCTTCTCCCGAACATTCCATTATTATGAATACCAATGGCAAGTCCTATATTTCCTGTTCTTTTTAATATGCTTCCCAGTTAGCTATGTAGCTGACAGAGCTCTACTTTGGGAGCCAGGAAACCTGGTTTTAAATACCAGCTCTGCCGTATTAAGCCCCTACATTTATTAATTTATATTATTTATATATTATTATGAGTCTCAGTTACCTCACCTATGAAATAATGATAATCATCCCAACTTCTTGGAGTTTTACAAGGATGAAGTGAGATAGTAGATTTGCAGAAACGCTGCCTGACATAAAGCAGGGTCTGAATAGAAGCTGAGGCTAAATAATTGAAACAGGCTACTGGATGACTTCCAAGGTTCTTTCTAGGCCAACAATAGCACGGCACTGAGAGACTCCTGGTCTCCAACACAGTACCTACTCACTGATGCTTGCTTAATGATGACAAACATGTTTATTTCACTATTTGAGACAATCCTTATATTAGAAACGTTCCTGGAAGGGTTAACACATTGGGACTTAAATTTATGTGAGTCTCTTGTGAATGACTAACAACATCAGAGCATAGTTTAATAGATATCCATGAGAGAGAAGCAAAGCATTTGGGTTTATGATTGGGTTCCTAGTGCATAGAAGGTCAGTGCATGGGAACGACAGAGAACACATCCACTTAGTTCATAGCCAAGCAACATTTGTGTAGTGGCTGTAGTCCGAGAGAAAGACACTCAAAGAGTGTCTCTAAATGACCGAAATAGCACTGTAACTGCTTTCCAAAACCCAGTGTAATCTAAGCATCCATGCAAAACAAACAAACAGAAAAAACTGACAAAAATTGACTCAGTTTATTGATATTTATTTTTGAAATGTATTGTGTATTTCTAAGTAGAGTAAAAGCTTTACATACAAACCCAGAGCTTGAAATTTCTAACTTAAAAGTTTTAAACTCTTTTAATTCAAACCTTACTATTGATAAGTTTGGATAATACATAAAGTTGTTTTCTTATTTTAGGGATAAAAATTAGCAGCCATATTTTTATTTGTGAATTCTGGGTGCTGCTTAGTCTCCAGGTCATCATCACAATTGGGAAATCTCATAGTATAAGACCAAGACCCCAGTAAGTATCAGAAGTTGAAATAAATATTTACTAATTGCATTAATGGGGCTTCCCAGGTGATTCATCGGTTAAGAATCTGCCTGGGATGCAGGAGACTCCAGTTCGATCCCTGGGTCAAGATCCAGTGGAGAAGGAAATGGCAAGCCACTCCAGTATTCTTGTCTGGGAAAGCCCGTAGATAGAAGAGCCTGGCTGGCTACAGTCCTTGGGGCTGCAAGAGTTGTACATGATTTAGTGACTAAACCACCACCAATTACATTAAATGCCCTGGAAATAAACTTTTTGATGAAGTCCCTAAAACTACCTTATTTTGCTTTGCTTTGCCCTCAGAGTGTAATATAAATAGAAATAAACAATAACAAATAAAAACTTGGTTCAGGTTATTTTAAGATAATCTAGGTTATCTTATTTTTTTGTTTTAAGGTTATTTATAGTTTAAGGCTCAATTGGGTTTCAGTTAATTGCAGTTTTGCTATATTTCCTCAATGCCATTTTCCTTACCATAACTCTGCAGATTACCAGAGTGGACTATTTCATGCACAATTTATTGCAGAGACAGGCAGTATTTATCAGTTCTTCATGGCAAAGAAGAATCATCTGCTTGAAGGCCATCACTCACGCTGCTGTCAGCAGAGTGGACAAGCTGCATAATAAAAGAAAAGAGCCCCCCACAAGTGCTGGATATGTGATAACTTCATTAATTTGAGAATTAGGAGACTTTTAAAAATGGGGTGGAGGGAAAACAATACCCAACCTTTTAGCAGAACATCTTAGATAAGATCCAGTCCAAGCCTTGCCTCCTCCATCATTGTTTAGAATAAGCTTTCACGCACTTGACCTTAACCATCACTCTTTTTGTCAAGCCCGGGTGTCAACACAAAAGAAATTGGTTCATGGATGAGAGTCCCGAGTGTGCATCTGATCACACTTCTTTCAGGCGTTTTACCTTCTCACAGTAAGGGATCAATTAAAACCAAATGGAGCAGATTTCTCTGGATATCTGGGTCGTCCGATGTGGAATGCTATGGTTTGGACAAAGAAGCATTTAACTGGGGAAGAGAGAAACTTCTGGCTGGAGCACAAACAGGCCAGGCATGTATGTCATAAGCTGCGGGATGTAAGCACATTCAGCACTGGACGCAAAAGGACAAGGACACAAGAGACCGTCTGTCATGTCATTACCTGAATATCTAGCTGTATTATTTATAAACCCACTCGCAGCAGATGTTGTCTTTTTAACACAAATTCTCCTTCCCCGGGCATTATGTATGAGGCCTAATTGTAAATGCCTATATTGTTTCTTTCCCCTACTGATTTATTGTTCTATAGACATCTACATGGGAACGCAGTGTGGAACTGTGCTGTTTTCTCTATTAATTATTTTCACTCCTTGATTACTAATTTCAGAAGACAAACTTCTCACTGTTGACCTCCTCAGGAGTGGATTGTTTTACAACGAGGCTGTATTAGGGAAATGAGTCCCCAGTGAAAGCAGAAGGGCATGAAAACCTTGTGTCTTATTTACATTAACCCAGACACAAGTTTCCCCGTCTCTTCCCTCTTAAATCTTTACTCGTAAAAGGACAAGTCATAGATCCAGGAACAATCCTGGTACAAAACTGGGGCTATCATATTAAAATCAAAGTCAGCTGAAAAAAAAATCATTGCTGTTAGACAATAAGGCACTCTGTCTCTCCCCCGTACCAAGGATGCAAAACCACCATACCACCACACTGTACACGGTAAGGACACAAAATATATGCCTGTCCTTAAAATTTAGAATCTGATATGGTTTCCACAGTAAGCTTTTAAGATATAATGAGTTGAAATTTGGAGGGAGGTTGGAATTCTTTTCCAGAGAAAATTTTCTTGTGCCACAAGAATTGGTAGGCCCCCTCAACCCACTCCAGTATTCTTGCCTGGAGAATCCCATGGACAGAGGAACCTGGCGGGCTACAGTCCATAGGATCACAAAGAGTCAGACACAACTGATCGACTAACGTTAACATACTTGACCAAATGATGATCTGTTTGTGTGATTTCTCACCTGCCTGCCCACTGGGAGAGAGATGTGATCTCTGGGGAGCATTCGAGGAAACTGACCCTCTCCACTTCCTTCCGCTCATCTCCACGAAACGTGAGCATGCAGTGTGTACAAGCCAGGCTGAAAGGCAGAATCCAGGAGCCGTTGTCCTGAACTCTGATGGGGAGAAACTCTAGGGGTGGAGAAAGTGGGGGCGTGTCTTGCCTGTTTCAGGTGCTGCTGGTCCTTGCTTGGGCCTCATATGTTCCTCCAGAGTCCCAGCTGAACTTGGCAGAATCGTGAACTCAGACTTGGGAAGGTCAGGACAGACTAACCACCCAACTCCAGTGTCTGTCCTGTGCAGCAACTGGTCCTACCATTTGCTTAAATGACCACCCATCAAGGATGTTCTCAGGAATGATGAACACACTCCTTCCTGAATGAGCTGCTCATTTATTTTGTGAGCAATCTAATCGTTGTGATGTTGTCGTTTAGTTGTTAAGTCATATCTGACTGTTTTGCGACTGTATGGACTGTAGCTCACCAGGTTCCTCTGTCCTTGGGATTCTCCTGTCAAGAATACTGGAGTGGGCCACCGTTTCCTTCTCCAGGGGGTCTTCCTGACTCAGGGACTGAACCTGAGTCTTCTGCCTTGGAAGGTGGGTTCTTTGCCACTGAGCCACCAGGGAAGACTGGAACTAATTGTTGTTGTTGTTTAGTCACTAAGTCATGTCTCACTGTTTGCAACCCCATGGACTGCAGCATGCCAGGCCTCCCTGTCCCTTACCATCTCCCAGAGTTTGCCCAAGTTCATGTTCATTGCATCAGTGATGCCATCCAGCCATATCATCCTCTGATGCCCCCTTCTTCTACCCTCAATCTTTCCCAGCATCAGGGCCTTTTCCAATGTGTCATCTGTTTGCATGCATCAGATCACCAAAATACTGGAGCTTCAGCTTTAATATCAGTCCTTCCAATGAATATTCAGGGTGGATCTCCCTTAAGATTGACTGACTTGATCTCCTTGCTGTCCAAGGGACTTTCAAGAGTCTTCTCCAGCACCACAGTTCAACGGCATCAGTTCTTCAGCATTCTACCTTCTTTATAGCCCCTAATCGTTAGGGTGACCTTAATTGTACCAAGCCTCTGTTCAGAAGAGGCTTTGTCACTTTCACCTTTCTGTTCCATCTTTTCTTTTTTAATTAAAATTTTTTTGGCTGTTGTGGTGCACCAGCTTTCTCTTGCTGTGGAGCACAGGCTCTAGGCATGTGGGCTTCAGTCACCGCGCTGCATGGTCTTATTTGTTTCGTGGCATACGGGACCTTCCCAGACCAGGGATGGAACCTGTGTCCCCTGCGCTGACTGGCAGATTCTTACCCATACCGTACCATGAGGGAAGCCCTCTCCCTGTCTGCTTTCTGGAGCCACATGAGGGAGTTTCATCTTTCCTCTGTGTGACAGGTCTCATGAATTACTGGGCGAGGATGTGTGGATCGATAGGGCCATATTTCATTCCTGAGCACAGGGGAGGTGGTCCCTTTCTGCCCACCCTGCCTTGTCCATTTTGTCAAGGGTGCACATAAGCCCTCTCACCCCAGGGTAGACCGAATAGATGATCCTGGTGGGGCAGGCAGGGCTGTCCACCATCTGGAGACAGGATAAAGAAGCAAGTAGAAAGAACAGAACTCAGGTTCCTTAAACAGATCAAGGGGATGGATCCTCCTGATGCTTGGTTCTCCTCAAAGATGTTCTTTCTTCTGCACCAGTGGAATTGTCCCATTTCAGGTACTAACCACATGGCCTTGTGGGCCTGCTTGTTCTTCCGGGGCACCACCTGCTTCTGAAGGCTCAAAGGCATGCTGTGCAGAAGAGCCGGTGGCCTCTTTCCCTTGGCTGTCAGGTTTCTCACCTGCCCTTTCGAGTGGGGACTTAGAGACAAGCGATTCTCCTGAAGGCCCCAGCTCGGAAGACCCTATCGCTGTCCTTATCATCATGGTTAGATTAGGGTTAAAGGCCTGTTTCTATAATGAAATGTACCAACAACCCTATATGTTCACTCTCTCTCAATCTCTCCCCTCTTTTCCATGTCTTGGGCTCTCCCCCTCAAGAATGCCGGTAAATACAGCCCTGACTGATACATGGCCCTGATGAAGGGAACTAAGAGGATCTAGAATTTGTTCCTGATGATTAAAGGGCTTCCCAGGTGGCGCTGGTGGTAAAGAACCTGCCTTGCCAATGCAGAAGACAAGAGATGCGGGTTCGATTCCTGGGTCAGGAAGATCCCCTGGAGGAGGGCACGGCAATCCCCTCCAGTATTCTTGCCTAGAGAATCCCAGGGATAGAGGAGTCTGGTGGACTGCAGTCCATAGTGTTGTACAGAGTCAGACATGACTGAAGCAACTTAGCATGCAGATATGCACACTGATGATTAAAACCTAGCCCTGGATCCAGTAATGGGATTGGGAGTACAGGGCTTGGAGGTGAGGGTGAGGTTATGCAAAAGAGAAAGCTTCATTCTGAAGGCTAAGGAGAACCTAGGTTACCAAACAGAATAGCAAGAAAGGGCCTTGAGGGAGGTGGCAGCTGAGCTACGAAGGGCACATGCTCAGTATCCCCAGCAAGGTTAGATGCTCAGAGTCATGAGGTTGGTGGCCTGGGCAGAGATACCTGCCTCGTGCACAGAGAGGCAGAGCCTACATCACTACTGCTCCAGCACTTAGAGTTTGATTTCCCTGTTTGCCATGCCAAGACCCCGGGGATAAGGAGGCTCTCTTGGGGGAGATTCTGGTGTGGGGAAGGGTGGGGTGGAGGACAGAGAGGGAGGTTAGGGAGGGGAGTCCTCCCAGCCAAAACCTACTGCAGTTGATCAGCCAGCCCCTGAATAGCAGCTTTTGACATCTCAGTGGGTGTGAGGGAGGTGTGGTCATCACAAATGAAACAGACTGCAGGGGGTGGAGGAGACCTCTGCAGGGTCCCTAATCAATTACTAAAAACACAGAGAGGGTCCTGGGAAAATGAGTGAAGGAGACAGATGCATGCTGATGCTCGGTGGTGTCTCTGGGCACCAAGGAGAAGTTGGGGGATTTTCAACTTCACAGAGGAGAGAGGTGATTGTATTTTTTTCATCAGTCGTTGGCCTCAGAAAACAGAACAGACACCAGAAGAGAAACATTGCCTATGGAAAAAAAATTCATATAAGACTGAAAAGGATGAAATAGGAGGAATGGAATTCTGCTTTTATGAAATAATTTAAATAGTCTTGAATGCCCAAAGGGCCTAGGCACTAGATTATGTGTTACAGAGAGGTTGCTATCTCCCAGAGGAGATATGAAATGGGAGATGAATATTATTAATCATCCCTATTGGCTGCATGTTAGGAATCCAAGGTAAAGTGAAAATGAGTAATTTTTACCTCCTGACTCACATGCCCTGGCAGCCACAGTTGGGGTTGACAGACAGAAACTAGATGCCCTGCAAAGCTGGGTAGTAGGGTCATGCAGCTGAAGACAGCGATGCCCAGTGACCCACAGGGCAGAGGTTGGCCATCTACCTGAAGAACCCCCTAGGTGTGTCCACAGGCAGGTCACCTGCTTGACCCAGGTTGACTCCAGTTCACTTAGAATGACCCCAAGGGACTGGGTTGATATGGAACCTAACTGAATCAACCTGAGGTTACAGAGAACAGACTAGAATATCAGATTCATTGGGTCAGGAATTGTCTATTTAGTTCATTTCTGTATCCCCAGGACCTAGGCCAATGCCTGGGGGCTCAATCCATATCTGTGGGATCATATTGACTGCTTTCGCGGTGCTGGGCAGTGACAGGCAATGGGATCGGAATGATGATTAAGGCAGCCATTCTCAAAGCAGTCTTGTAAGGTATTGGTAGGTGTGCTGCAGGGGTGGGAAGAAGGAAGTTCTTGGACCAAATGAATACGGGAAATGCTAAGTTTAGCTTTATGTTGGAAGGATTTCTCATAGCCTTTAATAGGTGAAGATGGTTTGTGAGTTTCCAAAACAAAGATAGATTCACATCATTTCCCAAGTATTTGTTTGTTTGTGGTTTGTTGTTTAGTCGCTTGGTCTTGTTTGTCTCTTTGTGACACCAGGGACTATAGCCCACCAGGATCCTCTGTCCATGGGATTTCCCAGGCAAGAATCCTGGATTGGGTTGCCATTTCCTTTTCCAGGGGATCGTCCCAACCCAGGGATGAAACCCACATCTCCTGCATTGCAGGCAGATTCTTGACCTCTAAGCCGCCTGAGAAGCCACCTTCCCAAGTATAACAGAGGTAAAAGCCCCCTCCCATCCTCACATGCACCTTTGGAGTGTATATTGCTAGCCATGTTTTCTCCTTAGGAAAAGCATAGCTCCTGCCCTCAAGTAGCTCACAGTCTCTTGGTGGTCACATCCATTCAAGCTCCACCAAGCCAGAACTAGTCTTATTGATGCTTGTTGGTCTTAGAAATGACTGGGATCACAGTTAAATTACAGTTACCAATTACTATAAAGAAAGCTGAGTACCGAAAAATTGATGCTTTTGAACTGTGGTGTTGGTGAAGACTCTTGAGAATCCCTTGGTCTGTAAGGAGATCCAACCAGTCAATCCTAAAGGAAATCAGTCCTGAATATTCATTGGAAGGACTGATGCTGAAGCTGAAACTCCAGTACTTTGGCCACCTGATGCAAAGAGCCGACACATTGGGAAAGACCCTGATGTTGGAAAAGATTGAAGGTGGGAGGAGAAGGGGACGACAAAGGATGAGATGGTTGGATGGCATCACTGACTCAATGGACATCAGTTTGAGTAAGCTCCGGGAGTTGTTGATGGATAGGGAGGCCTGGCGTGCTGCAGCCCATGGGGTCGCAAAGAATCAGACATGACTGAGCAGCTGAATTAAACTGGACTGAACTCTGGACCCTATATACTGCTCACTACTTGGTATCCCACCAGCCTCCACCCACAGCTGTTGGATGCCCCTAGCTGGGTGGGCTGGGACATGGGGTTGGAGACCCACTCTCCCTAGATGAAGTCAGCTCTCACTTGAAGACAAGCTCACGGCCTGATATTTAAAGCTAAGGCTGAATCACACCCTTCAACCTAGTTCTGTTCTCCGTAATTCCAACTCAGAAACACAGGGTCTAAATCCTGCCCCCTGGCTTGTCCTAGACACAGAAATGAATAACACAGACTCTTCGGACCCCCGCAGCCTTCATCACGTGGAGCCCAGAGTTGTCAACACGTGGCATCCAGGGTCCCTGCGTCTCAGCCTCCCTCTCACTCTCGGAGGGCTGTCCATGCTCTCAGGCAGTAGACCCTCCCCTTGCTGTGGTGGGAATAAGTCACTGGTGCCCTTACTGAAGGGAGTTAATTGCATTTGGAAATACTCCAAGTGCTGGGGTTTGTTTGGCCAAAGACATGGGCAGGGGTAAAGAAACAGGCACATCTACTTTTAGGAAACACAGGTTAAGAAGAAAGGGACCAGCATTGCCTAATTTATAAAGGATCCCCACCTCCAACACTCCTCCCTGTGTTCCTTTCCAGGCGAAGAATGTGAGAGGAACCATGGCCATATTTTTCTTTTAGGTATAACAGTCTGTCAGTATCAAATTCTCTCAGTCAGTGGGGAGCAAATAGTGTTGATTTACTGAAAATCTGGGATTATGTCTGCTCTGCGGTGAGTGTAGATTTAAGAGAGGAGAGGTAAGGGGTCTCCAAAAGGTGAAGAAAAACACAAATGAAAGCTAGCAAGGAAAAAATAGCTTGACAGTTAAGATACAGTGCAGCCACCGTCCACATCTTCTGGAAAGAAAAGCCCAGAAGTGAACTCGCGCGTGTGTGTGCGCGCGCGCGCCCACACACACACACACACACACACACACACACACACAGATGGGAAGGTGTATTAGCTTCCGAGCCTGTGGACTGGAAGGTCTGCAATCTTTCCAGTTAACCCTTTTCTCTTTGGGGGCATCATGAGCATGTCAGTGAAGACTCCAGTGCTTCCATGTCTCATGCTGCAGAAAAATTGTGACAACAGACTCAAAATTTTGTTGTGGTTTTAAGGATATAGCTTTTAAAAAGGACTTGTGAGGTGCGAAGAGGGAATTCTTTCCTTCAAGGGCCCTCTGACACTTGACTACATTCCCGGACCTTCTTGTCACCAATGTTTCATTATCCTGAAATATTCACTATCTCTAGTGTCCTGCTCCTTTTTCCCTTTGCCTTAAAATAACTGCCACGCTGCATGTTATTTTACCCCAGCAGTATTTTCTAGAAGCCCCTCAGAGTTCTTCTTTTCCTTTTATTATTTTACTCTTCTTCCTTTGAATCCTGTTTGAGAGGGAAAATGATCATTCATCCATCCTAAGTCACTTCAGTTGTGTCCAACTCTCTGAGACCCTATGGACCAAAGCCTGCCAGGCTTCTCTGTCTATGGGATTCTCCAGGCAAGAATACTGGTGTGGGTTGCCATACCCTCCTCCAGGGAAATCTTCCTGACCCAGGGATCAAATTCACATCTTAGGTCCCCTGCATTGGCAGGAGAGCTCTTTACCACTGGCACCCCCTGGGAAGCCCAGGGAATATGATAACTAAATGGAATTACAAATGTGAAAATGAAAAAAAAAAAAAAAAGACCAACCTTGTGACAGTACCTGAGAGATTTTGAGAAGGGATGTTGGCATATTTCCTGTCTCTGGGATGAGGATCAGGCAAAGACTGTAAGAACAGGGTCATAAAGGGGTGGTGAGTGGCCAGGGTGAGGGTAATTGGTGATTTGACCCCCTTCCCTTCCTGACCCCCACCAGCCCAAAGAGAGACTGCTGGATTTCAGGACGGTTGGCAGGTGAGCCCTGACTATCCATGGTGGGTCTCAGCAGTGTCACAGTGGATCAGCCACTCTGGAAGAATCTGATGAGAAGGCAGGGGCTGAGGCCCACCTGGCAGCTGGAAAGTGTTGAAAAGTGAATGTGAAAGTGTTAGTCTCTCAGTCTGTCCGACCCTTGCGACCCCATGGACTGTAGCCCTCTAGGCTCCTCTGTCCATGGAATTCTCCAGGCAAGAATACTGGAGTGGGATGCCATTTCCTTCTCTAGGGGATCTTCCTGACCCAGAGATTGAACCTGGATCTCCTGCACTGCAGGCAGATCCTTTACTGTCTGAGCCACCAGGGGAGCCCAGGAAGGGGTTAGATGTGGTATTTGTGTGGGTCCCTGGTAGCTACAGAGGAGAGAGACGTCAGGTGTGGGTGAGAGGAGGCATCAGTAACCCCCATCTCCGTGGCCACCAAGAGACTTAGGACGGTGTTATGTCTCAGGGTTAGAAACGGAGAAGAGGAGGAAAGAGGGGAAGAGAATAGTGAGCAAGATGCCAGGTGTGTGTGTGTGTGTGTGTGTGTGTGTGTGTGTGTGTGTTAGTCACTTAGCTGTGTCTGACTCTTTGCGAACCCATGGACTGTAGTCTGCCAGGCTCCTCTGTCCATGGAATTCTCCAGGCAAGAGCACTGCAGCAGGTTGTCACTCCCTTCTCCAGGGGATCTTCCCGACCCAGGGATCCAACTGCCATCTCCTGCATTTCAGGCAGGTTGTTTACCATCTGAGCCACCAGGGTAGCCCAAAGATACCGCTATCATCAAGTAATTCTGGACAAGAACACAAAGCTATCTACCCGTGAATGAAATGCCACTGTGTCTCTTTTTTTTGAATCATAAATCCTCAATCTCCCGAGTTGGGATTCCTATGTTATTTTGCCAAGCGGACTCTCTGAGTTTGTGATTCTCCAAGACATGCCTCTGAGGTTAGGATGGAGGCTGTCTGTGAGAAGTGCCGATTCTGTGCTGGGATCTCCAAGATCCGCCCCTGGATTGAGCAGACCTGTGACATAGCTTACCTGGAAGAGTCCTGAGTCATAGTTTGAGTTCCTGGTATGAATATCAATAACACCCTCTTTCACTCTTCAAAATGTCCTGGTTTTAATGATGAATTATATATCTTGCCTACCTATAAGGTTTCACTGGTGGCTCAGAGTAAAGAATCTGCCTGCAATGCAGAAGACCAGGGTTTGATCCCTGGGTCGGGAAGATCCCCTGGAGAAGGAAATTGCCTACGTACAGGCAAAGGATGGACCTCTTTTATGTGCTATCAACCACCTCCTTTCGTTGAGAATAAAAACCACCTGAAAAGAGCTGAGAGCAAAATGAAACTCCAGGGCAAAGAATGACTCCTTCAAGATCACTTCTGTTTCTCAGAAATGAGAGCAATTAGACCTCAGAAGAGGCCCCCCACCTCCCAAACCCCTGCATTCATACATACTTGGGCCCCGTTTAGACAGTATTTCTTTTCTTCTTTTATTTGGCACATCGGTCCAGCTATTCAAGGCCCAAGAACCTGGTTGTGATCAGTGTGCTTCGTAAAGCAGCGTGACAATGACAAGCGTAACAGTGAGACCCACGGAACAGTGGGCCCAGCAAGGGGACCCCCAAGGGAGAGCCTGCTCTGGGCTGGAAGGGGGCCCTTGAAAATTTAGCCTTCAGGGCGTCTTTCACTTCATTCTCTAAACCCAGGAAGAATGCTGGAGACTCTGAAAGAAAACAAGTACGACTCCTCTCAGATTCTCCCGGTTCTGCTTGGTGCAACAAAGCCTGGCTTTTTACATTTCAAAAGAGGCCGCTTTCTCTTTAAAAGTAGGAGCTACTTGGTCTGCTGCGGCTGCCTTTATCAACCATGAAGTTCCCAGCAAGGCGCTGTTAGTGCCTGATTAAACGTCATACCAACCCGTGTCCCCCATGGAAACCCAGAAGACATCCGCTGAGACCAGGAGCGCTGACTCGGTTTAATTGCCCCGGCTCTCTGTGATGGCCGATTTCTTGTCTCTCAAGGCCTGGAATGGAAATCCATGTGATCAGATGAACTATCCGGGTGTCTTGACAGATCTGAAATATGAATATGGAGATGGTATGGTGCTCGCAGCGACTTCTGAAGCCCCAGTGGTAGAATAGGATCTGTCACTGAAATGATTTCAGAAGTGTGTTGGATTCGTGTAAAACCCATTTTCTAATGAA
Source organism: Nanger dama (assembly GCA_917880005.1). NCBI lineage: Eukaryota > Metazoa > Chordata > Mammalia > Artiodactyla > Bovidae > Nanger > Nanger dama. Next base: position 1,273,732 of record CAKJTW010000090.1, read on the forward strand.
ACACTAATTAGTAAATCAGAACAAAAGAGAAAGAACAACTGTGTGTATATATGTGGTGTGTATATATAAACGCATATGATATTCATATGTATGAAAGCGAAAGTATTAAGTCACTCAGCCGTTTCTGACTCTTTGTGACCTGATGGACTATAGCAGTCTCCTCTGTCTGTGGAATTCTCCAGGCAAGAATACTGGAGTGGATAGCCATTCCCTTCTCCAGGGGATCTTCCCAAACCAGGGACTGAACTCGGGTCTCCTGCATTGCAGGCAGATTCTTTACTGTCGGAGCCACCAGAGAAGCCTGTTTATAAGATATGCATATGTATATACATCTATCTATATAAGTAAATATATATATCTCCATTTAGACTTTTGTAGACATAAATAACTGTCTTTGGATTCTTGCTTTAGGGGAATTTATAGGATGGCAATTACTTGTATTTACAAAACATCATACTCTAAGGAATTCACACATTGAAAATACCTGATTCCTCTCCCTCTTCTACAGTGAATGAGGAAATACATGATGCCACAGTCTTTTTATTCCCTAGAGGAGGAAAGCAGGGCTCGAGTAAAGGCAGCAACGAGACCGAATTGGAGCTAGCAATCCTCTGGAATCACATTCCTGCTCTATCAGAAGGAAGTGGGTAAGCGAGAAATCAGACAAGAGACAAGATGCCTTAATGAACGCCAGGATCACTGGGTTCCTCATAAAACTTCCCTTTCTTTTGGAAAGGCATCAAAAGGAAAGACAGTTACTGTCAAGGACCAAGGGGTCCACTTAAGGAATACTACAGACCCAGATTCTTGACTTCCTCCTTCTCAAACTCTGGTTTAGAAATTGCCTCTCCACCCACCACCCACCTCAGATCATTTGCTCTGAGATTTTAAATCTACCAAACAAAGTAATAGGGGTATAGTGACAACTAGAGATCCACTAGTTATGCCCACTAATCCCTGTGATGACCCAGTCATTGCTCCCATCCACACAAGTTATCCATCATTAACTCACAGGGCTTGTTATATTTCTGGCCTGCTGCTGCTACTAAGTTGCTTCAGTCGTGTCTGACTCTGTGCGACGGTGGGCTCCCCCCGTCCCTGGGATTCTCCAGGCAAGAACACTGGACTGGGTTGCCATTTCCTTCTCCAGTGCATGAAAGTGAAAAGTGAAAGTGAAGTCGCTCAGTCGTGTCGACTTTTAGCGACCCCATGGACTGCAGCCTACCAAGCTCCTCCATCCATGGGATTTTCCAGGCAAGAGTACTGGAGTGGGGTATTTCTGGCCTACTTCTAGCCAAATCAAAGAATTTTTACTGATTTCTTCTGCAGCCCTATTTTGAGTAAATATGTGATTTCCATTAGGCTTTTGAAATATGTAAAATATATAGACTCCCATTACTACCTTCAGAACCTCTGGGTGTTTGGGGATCCCTTCCTGGGAATCACTCCTACGCCCAAAATGAGTTTGAAGATGAAAATTATTGCTAAGGGGAAAAGAACTGTTGGTGTAACAAGATATTTAAAAGCAAAATTTTTTCCCACCTGGCCTGGTCCAGGCCAAGCAACCAAGAAAAGGATGTTTTCAAAATAAGAGTAACTGCCAAAGCAAAATGTATAAAACCGAGTCATGAGGCAAAAAAATAAGACAAGAGCATTTGCTTAAAAAGACAGTTCTCTTGTGTTAAGCTATTACTCCTGAAATAACATTTCCATTCAGCTGGGCAATTTTCTGGGCCTCCCCAAATTTTATTAGGTTTTTGGCAATTATCCCAAGCAGACCCAGAGAAAGGCAGGTAAAAATGGCTCAACTACCTAATGTGACAGAAATAAAGGAAGCTGCATACAACTTTTCATTAATTAACATATTTTTTCCTCAGTGCTCTAAGGAAGGAAATTGTAAATTTGTAATCAGGCAGGTCTCTAAGTTTTCCAAGAAAGGCTGTTTCTTTTCCCTTTACCTAGAGTAAAAAGACAATATGTTGCACTTGGTGCAAATCTTGCACCAAGGATTGGTGGTTGTTCCTATGTTACTCAAGTAAGTTATCAGGAATAATCATCCATTTCTTTTTATATTTATTATTAATTCATTTTGAGAAGCTTTCTTTATTCTAAACCTCCAGGATCTGTTTGTAAGTGTCCTGAGTCTAGAGTTTCATGGAGAAAAGATGACTGAGAACCAGATTCCACCAATGGTTTTGTCGTGTACAAGCTCAAGCCATCAGCCAGAACATTCTTCCATGTCCACAGTGAGCACTGTTTGGGGTCCTTTCTGCAGAGAAAGTTTATGGATGTTTCCTCCCCAGTACTATGAGAACCAGTTTCTAGAAAGTGGACGGAAGCATGTAGTTCACCCTGGAGATAAAGCCAGTCACCTTGTTAATAACAGAAAAGAGGGTTATCAGTACTACTTAATTTCCACCAACTAGTTAATGCAAATGCTTTTTGCTGTTCAGTCACTCAGTTGTGTCCAACCCTCTGCGACCCCATGGAATGCGGCACACCAGATTTCCCCATCCTTCAGCATCTTCTGGAATTTGCCCAAACTCATGTCCATTGAGTGATGCCATCCAACTATCTCTTCTTCTATTGTCCCCTTCTCCTCCTGCTTTTAATCTTTCCCAGCATCAGGGTCTTTTCCAATGAGTTGGCTCTTTGCATCAGATGACCAAAATATTGGCACTTCAGCTTCAGCATCAGTCCTTCCAATGAATATTCAGGACTGATTTCCTTTTGGATTGACTGGTTTGATCTCCTTGCAGACCAAGGGACTCTCAGGAATCTTCTCCAGCACCACAGTTAGAAAGCATCAATTCTATGGTGCTCAGCCTTATTTATGGTCTAATTCTCACATCTGTACAAGACTACTAGAAAAACCATAGTTTTGACTATATGGACCTTTGTTGTCTCTGTTTTCTAATATGCTATCTAGGTTTGTCATAGCTTTTCTTCCAAGGAAGTCTTTGGGGTTACGTGGTGTATTCCCTTCTTAGGGCTCCTGTAACAAACTGCCACAACTGTAGTGGCTTAAAACACATGAATTTATTATCTTGTGGTTCTGAAAGCTTGAAGTCTGAGCATCTTTTAATTTCATAGCTGCAGTGACCATCTGCAGTGATTTTGGAGCGCAAGAAAATAAAGTCTGTCACTGTTTCCATTGTTTCTCCATCTATTTGTCCTGAAGTGATGGGACCAGATGCCACGATCTTTGTTTTTTGAATGTTGAGTTTTAAGCCAGCTTTTCACTGTCCACTTTCACCCTCCAAGAGAGTTCCAGAAAAATATCTACTTCTGCTTTTATTGACTATGCCAAAGCCTTTGACTGTGTAGAACACAACAAACTGTGAAAAATTCTGGGAATACCAGACCACTTTACCTGCCTCCTGAGAAATCTGTATGCTGGTCAAGAAGCAACAGTTAGAACCGGACATGGAACAACAGACTGGTTCCAAATTGGGAAAGGAGTATGTCAAGGCTGTATGTTGTCATCCTGCTTATTTAACTTCTATGCAGAGTATATCATGCGAAATGCCAGGCTGGATGAAGCACAAGCTGGAATCAAGATTGCTGGGAGAAATATCAATAACCTCAGATATGCAGATGACACCACTTTCACTTATAGCAGAAAGTGAAGAAGAACTAAAAAACCTCTTGATGAATGTGAAAGAGGAGAGTGGAAAACTTGGCTTAAAACTCAACATTCAAAAAAACGAAGATCATGGCATCCAGTCCCATCCCTTCATGACAAATAGATGGGGAAACATTGGAAACAGTGACAAACTTTATTTTCTTGGGCTCTAAAATCACTGTAGATGGTGACTGCAGCCATGAAATTAAAAGACGATTGCTCCCTTGGAAGAAAAAACCTATGGCTATGACATACCTATCTAGGCTATAAAACCTCAGTTCAGTTCAGTTCAGTCGCTCAGTCGTGTCCGACTCTTTGCGACCCCATGAATCACAGCACACCAGGCCCCCCTGTTCATCACCATCTCTCGGAGTTCACTTAGACTCACGTCCATCGAGTCCATGATGCTATCCAGCCATCTCATCCTCGGTCGTCCCCTTCTCCTCCTGCCCCCAATCCCTCCCAGCATCAGAGTCTTTTCCAATGAGTCAACTCTTCCCGTGAGGTGGCCAAAGTACTGAAGTTTCAGCTTTAGCATCATTTCTTCCAAAGAAAGCCCAGGATTGATCTCCTTCAGAATGGACTGGTTGGATCTCCTTGTAGTCCAAGGGACTCTTAAGAGTCTTCTCCAACACCACAGTTCAAAAGCATCAATTCTTTGGCGCTCAGCCTTCTTCATGGTCCAACTCGCACATCCACACATGACCACAGGAAAAACCATAGCCTGGACTAGATGGACCTTAGTCGGTAAAGTAATGTCTCTGCTTTTGAATATTCTATCTAGGTTGGTCATAACTTTTCTTCCAAGGACTAAGCGTCTTCTAATTTCATGGTGGCAGTCACCATCTGCAGTGATTTGGGAGCCCCAAAAATAAAGTCTGCCACTGTTTCCACTGTTTCCCTATCTATTTCCCATGAAGTGATGGGACCGGATGCCATGATCTTCGTTTTCTGAATGTTGGACTTTAAGCCAACTTTTTCACTCTCCTCTTTCACCTTCATCAAGAGGCCCTTTAGCTCCTCTTCACTTTCTGCCATAAGGGTGGTGTCATCTGCATATCTGAGGTTATTGATATTTCTCCCAGCAATCTTGATTCCAGCTTGTGTTTCTTCCAGCCCAGCGTTTCTCATAATGTACACTGCATATAAGTTAAATAAGCAGGGTGACAATATACAGCCTTGACATACTCCTTTTCCTATTTGGAACCAGTCTGTTGTTCCATGTCCACTTCTAACTGTTGCTTCCTGACCTGCATACAGATTTCTCAAGAGGCAGGTCAGGTGGTCTGGTATTCCCATCTCTTTCAGAATTTTCCACAGTTTATTGTGATCCACACAGTCAAAGGCTTTGGCATACTCAAGAAAGCAGAAGTAGATGTTTTTCTGGAACTCTCTTGCTTTTTCCATGATCCAGCGGATGCTGACAATTTGATCTCTGGTTCCTCTGCCTTTTCTAAAACCAGCTTGAACATTAGGAAGTTCATGGTTCACGTATTGCTGAAGCCTGGCTTGGAGAATTTTGAGCATTACTTTACTAGCATGTGAGATGAGTGCAATTGTGCGGTAGTCTGAGCATTCTTTGGCATTGCCTTTCTTTGGAATTGGAATGAAAACTGACCTTTTCCAGTCCTGTGGCCACTGCTGAGTTTTGCAAATTTGCTGGCATGTTGAGTGTAACACTTTCACAGCATCATCTTTCAGGATTTGAAACAGTTCAACTGGAATTCCATCACCTCCGCTAGCTTTGTTTGTAGTGATGCTTTCTAAGGCCCACTTGACTTCACATTCCAAGATGTCTGGCTCTGGATGAGTGATCACATCATCATGATTATCTGGGTCTTGAAGATCCTTTTTGTACAGTTCTTCTGTGTATTCTTGCCACCTCTTCTTAATATCTTCTGCTTCTGTTAGGTCCAGACCATTTCTGTCCTTTATCGAGTGCAAAACCTAGATAGCATATTAAAAAGCAGAGACACTACTTTGCCCACAAAGATCTGTCTAGTCAAAGCTATGGTTTTTCCAGTAGTCGTGTATGGATGTGAGAGTTGGACTATAAAGAAAGCTGAGCTTGGAAAAGCTGATGCTTTTGAACTGTGGTGTTGGAGAAGACTCTTGAGAGTCCCTTGGCCTGCAAGGAGATCAAGCCAGTCAATCCTAAAGGAGATCAGTCCTGAATATTCATTGAAGGACTGATGCTGAAGCTGAAACCCCAATACTTTGGCCATCTGATGTGAAGAGCTGACTCACTGGAAAAGACCCTGATGCTGGGAAAGACTGAAGGCGGAAGGAGAAGAGGACAATAGAGGATGAGATGTTTGGATGGCATCACCGACTTGATGGACATGAGTTGAACAAGCTCCGGGAGTTGTTGATGGACAGGGAACCCTGGTGAGCTGCAGTCCATGGGGTGGCAAAGTATCGGACATGACTGAGCAACTTTCACCCTCCAAATGAAAATACTGAAGACAGCTAATAGGCAAAATTTTGACTTTATTCTCTTTATATTGTTTCTCCACCCCAAAGGTAAATGCAAAACTCTCCTGTATTGAGTACCTTATCATTTTGGTTCACTGATGGATTATCCAGAATCTGATTTGCATTATCCTCAATGACAAGCCACTTAAAAATAGCTCTATAAAAATGCCAAGTAACTGTCCCCTCCAGGGGGCGCAGTGGGTGCAGGAACGCAAATCCCCCTCAAGGGAGGAACCCTGGAGTAGCATGAAACTAAGGAAAGGAATCTTGACAGTTGGGTATTCGGAGTGTTCCTTCTAGTCCTGTCTCACTGGCGATGGAGGTGTCTCTCAGGGGAAAATGGTAGGAGCCCCACAGTCAAAGGCGTTTAGAAGGAGGCCTGGCTGGAACTGTGGAAAATTAACCATAGGAAACAACCCAGTCCTGGCAGGAGAGAGAGGAGACAAGTTTAAGAGCTCTTTGCAGCTCTAATTTCTAAGAATCTGATTAGAGTACAGAGAAAAAAGGAAGTTTGAAACTGGGGAAAAAAGGAACAAAAGCCAGGAAAGAGCCTAATGTAATCACGTTAAGGCACACAGAAGAAACACACTGCTGGACACTACCCCTCATCCAGCCATGGTCCCATCCCAGCCGCCACCAAGGGGAGGCTGTCTTTAGAGAACTCAGGCAGGCAGCTCACAACCAGGTGGGCCAAGGGGGACCGCTCTGAACTTACTCTGAAAACCACTGAGAACTTGAGAGGCATTTTCTTAACAAAAGGCTGAAAGAGGAAGCCTGTGATGGGGGAGCCGCTAAAGTTCCTTTCCTGGTGGAGTTTGGCTATGCCTTCTCGCTTTAATCAATGCAATACAGAGAAGTCTGGACTTGAGCTTTTTTTCCTTTTTTAAAAGGACTTCCAGAGATACCACAAAATGGCACGTGATTTGCCTTTTCTTAAACATACTTAGTCACAGGTAGTCTGAATATCTAGCGTGCTAGCTACTTCATGCTCCTGCCTTATTAAGCTTCATTTAAATCATCCCAGATTAAATATTTGAGTCATATAGTATTCCAGGATGAATAAGCAAGGCCCATATATTTATATATGAGCTTGTGTGTATGTGTGTCTGTGGAATAGCAGACACTTCCATACTTCTGATTTTATTAACTGGTCAACAGAACTGTGACCCTAATTGAGAGTGAACCAGGTTCCAAAAAGCAGTTTTCCTGAGCCTGTACAGACAAAGGAAATAGTTTCCTTACGGAAAGAAATCAGTTTGAAAGCTTTTAGGCCAGAGTCTGCTCCGGCTCAGATTTCCTTTCTTTTAGCCCTTTGATGAACCACTCATATGGAGATGCAAGCGTCTTGTGCCTGGTTTGAATTTAAGCTGTTGCTGACTTGAGTGGAAAACTCTCATAAAATCAGCTCAGGCTTTCTGCCTTTCCTTCACCACTGTAGACTGATTTCTGATATGTCCTTGGATATTCATCTTGAGTCATTCATATCATCAACATGGCAGAAAACAAAATTTTTTTTTCCTCCAAGAGAGACTGAATCCGATATGCTCCTCTCTCCTGGAGCTCTGAGCACTGCCATTGTCCTGCTGGGTAGGTGAAGGGTAGAGTAGAGATGGAGGTGGAAATGGGGTAGAGATAGAGGACAGCTGGATGCAGGAAGGTGGAATGGAACATGAGTGATGCTTTGGGACACCTGCTTATGATCTAATGTCTCCGTGGCAGAGTTAGGACCAAATAGTGCCCCATGGAGCCCATTCAGTACCCACACAAGGAGCCGTATTCTCCATATGCCTTTCTTTAGGAATGAACAGGCTACAGAGTATAGTTTTTTTGAACTAATTTTTTATTTGACTGGGCTGGGTCTTAGTTGTGGCACACAGAATCTTTAGCATGTGGGATCTTTAGTTGCAGCATTTAAACTCTCAGTTGCAGCATGTGGGATCTAGTTCTGTGACCAGGGATCAAACCCAGGCTCCCCAGCACTGGGAAAGTGGAGTCTTAGCCACTGGACCACCAGGGAAGCCACCACTATCGTTTTTTAAAAAGATGCTTTGCCTTCAAAACAAAACTCTTTCCTGGTCACCTGAGAACAGCACGCTGAATAAAATCCTGCCCCAGTCTTCGCTGGGCTCTTTGGTGAGAGTTAATGGTCTGGGTACCCGGGACATTTTGTTCAGGAGCCTATGGCACCTTCAGGATTGTGTGCCGAAGACCAAGAATCTTGGAAGCAAGCCAGTCTGGATTTGGAGCCCAGCTCTGCCCGTTAAGTGGGTTACTTCCAGCAAGTAACTTAAGTTACTTAACCTAGTCTTTAGCTTATCTGTGAATCTGAGATATTATCCTCAATTTACAGGTAATTGTGAGGATTGTATGAGATCACATTCCTAAAGTTCCCTGCCTGGGCTCATTCATTCTTTCTGACCCTCTGCTCTTGTTGATAACTTTGCAATTTGTTCTGGCCCCACATAGCTATGACAATTCTGTCCAGTCCAAGAATGGAGCACCCAAGAACGTCCCAAGATTATGTGGGGCCCAAGGCAGTAACACTGATTGTTCCTGCTCCCATCATGTTTATGGAGTTGTAAGTGAGTCTCGAAGGCAGTTTTGAATTGAAGAGGAATATATCATCAAAGGAAAAGTCTACAAAATACTCGTGGAAGCAAAAAAAGGGAGGCAGTGTTGGATGCTGTGAAATCCCTGTCCTGGGCTTTCCCGAAATGGTTTTCTCCTCCCCAGCTTCATGGATCCCCAGTGGCTTCTGCATTATGCTTGAAGCTTGACCACTACAGCAGTGCCTGGGGTCATCTGACCTAGTGTGACCACCCTGATCACCAAAACCTGCGGGAGTGCTTGCTAGAAACACCTCTCTCCTCCACAAATGAGAGCTTCTAAACTTCAGGAAGCTGGTTTGCTACAGCTCCTTTAAAAATATGGTTATAAATGAGCCAAGTAGATTTAGGATGGGGCAACCCACACACCTACTTCAACTAAAACATGTCATCCATTAAAAAAAAAAAATAGAGGATGTCACTGTAGAGTAGAGGGTTCAGCCTGAAAGTATGTCATTGGGGTTAAGTGGTGTATTCCCTTCTCAGAGCGCCTATAACAAGCTGCAACAACTGTAGTGGCTTAAAACACATGAATTTATTCTCTTATGGTTCTTGAAGCTGGAAGTCCGAAATCACTTTCCGTAGGTTAAGGTCAGGGTTGACACCAGACACCAGGGCTGGTAAGCTCCAGAGGGAGCTTCTTGCCTCGTCCCACTTACTTGTGGCTCTAGGCTTCCTTGGCTTGTGGCCACATTCCTTTAGCCTCTGCCTCTGTGGTCACATCATCTCTCCTGCAGTCAAGTTTTCCTCTGGCTCCTTTTCATAAGACCATTTATGATGACACTTATGAGGGTGAAAAAGCTAGCGTGGAAAGTGAAAGTGTTAGTTGCTTGGTCATGTCCGACTCTTTGCTGGCTTGAAACGCAGCCTTAAAAAACTAAGATCTTGGCATCTGGTCCCATCACTTCGTGGCAAATAGGAGGGGGAAAAGTCGGAGCAGTGGATTTTATTCTCTTGGGCTCCAAAATCACTCTGGAAGGTGATTGCAGCCAGGAAATTAAAAGACATTTGCTCTTTGAAAGAAAAGCTATGACATACCTAGACAGTACATTAAAAGCAGAGACATCACTTTGCTGACAAAGTTCTGTATAGTTAAAGCTCTGGTTTTTCCAGTAGTCATGTACAGATTTGAAAATTGAACCATAAATAGGGCTGAGTGCTAAAGAATTGATGCTTTCGAATTGTGATGCTGGAGAATATTCTTGAGAATCCCTTAGATTGCAAGGAGATCAAACTAGTCAATGCTAAAGGAAATCAACTCTGAATATTCATTGGAAGGAAGCTAATAATTTGGGCACCTCATGCGAAGAAGTGACTCATTGGAAAAGACACTGATGCTGGGAAAGACTGAGGGCAGGGGGAAAAGGGGGCATCAGAGGATGAGATGGTTGGATCTCATCCTGTCCAACTCAATGGACAGGAGTTTGAGCAAACTCTAGGAGTGAAGGACACGGAAGTCTGGTGTGCTGCAATCCATGGGGTCACAAAGAGTCAGACACAACTGAGCGACTGAACAACAACAAATGATGACACTTAGGGCCCACTGCAGAATCCAGGGTCATCTCCCCCACAAGTCACATCAGCCAAGTCCCTTTTGCCTATGAGGTGACATTCATGGGCTCTGGGGATTAGGATGTGGGTATCTTTGGGGTCCATTACTCAGCTTACTACAAATGAGAATCCCCTTCACTGACAACTACAGGCCGTTGCCTTATTAAAATGTGTCGTTGCCCAACCGAACAGAAAAGCAATTCTCAGGAACCCTAATTTTCTTTTCTTTTCAATGTATAATCAGCTTTAAGGCCAGTATATTACAGGAGCATCATTTCCTGTGATTGCTATTGCCTTTGCCATCTCAGAAAAGGGGCTGAGAAGTGGCTTCTAAAGGAATGAACCATCCAACACCTTCCTCTTGTCTATGTGGAATTACCGTATACACACATCTCATTTTCCATCACATCAAAACTGCTGAAGTGTTCCAGATCTGGCAAGAATGCATATACTCTTCCAGACACATAAAAACCTAAATATATACTCCCTTAAGGGACAGAGACATGGCTTTTAAGCCCAGAATGGTTCCAGTTGAGAAACAGGAGATTGAAAGGGGAGAGCTATTTAAAAGTCACTCTGATATGACCTATTCTCCAAATAAATCATCTCCGGGTCCCAGCCATTGTTGCTAGGTGGCATAACATTTATTACTGTAGTGTCCTGGGCTCCTCGGATTGGTAACAGACATATCTGTTCCTCAGAGTATGAGCAAAGTTGATAGTGTCCTCTTACCCTAGGCGAGCTGAACTTCAATCGCCAAGATACTGGTTGACATTAAGACTTCGCAACGCCTATCATTGTCTGTCACCTCCTGAGATAAACTCTCTTGTGATGGGCTTCTCCCGTCACCAGCCACTGATGCCATTTTATTCAGTCTCTTTTGTAGACTATCTCTTGGGTGCCTGACCCTGCCTGGCTTGCTGAGTTTGGTCATATGCTCAAAGCTAAATCCACAGACCTCCAGACCTCAGAGTGTGATGGGATAGGAAATAATCAGAGGCCCTGAACAGAGCAAGACTGTCAGAGAAACTGCAAATCAGCAAAAGAATGAAAGCCCCTTGACCCTGGCACATCTGCCACGTATTTAATTCCACGTGCTTGCCAAGCCCTGAAAACCCAGGCTGGGAAGACGTGGGGGTGGCGTGGGGCTCTGCATTCTAGGAGACCTAGAGGTGAGAAGCCTGGCAGGTTGCCACTCTGCAGTCCACTCTCCTGGAAGGAATAGCTGGTGGCGGGGGCGGGCTCTGTGAGCGTGAGGATAGTCTCGGACGCTGACCTAAGGGGCTGCGGGAGTGTCTGGGTGACCAGCCGCCAGTTGCGCTGTATTGATTTTATTTGCTGGTGACTTTGCCAGCTGGCTCTAGACCAAAGGAAGCAAAAGAGGCTTTAGCTTTTCTTGGGGGTTTCAGATCTCGAGGTGACATTAAGAAGTTCCTGCGATTTGGGAGGAAGTGAGCCAGTGAGAACCTGGTGAATCTTCATTTCCATATACCAGGGTCAAATGGAAAAGTAAGCCAGGCACAGCAAGGTTTTGTTTGGGGGCAATGCCAGAAGGACCTTCCTGATCGAGCCCCACCTATATCTCCGGTGTCATTTTCACGCCTCCCTGCCCATCCCCTGCACCTCCTTCAACACACACACACACACACAGACACTTTTAGCTCCAAGAAGTCAAAGGATCTACTTTCATTTTCTCTCATTCTTCTCATATTTCTCATCTAGGTCAGATGTCACTGTGTCTTGGACTCTTTCCTAGATTTCCCATTCTGGGTTAGTTTTCCCTCTCCCAGCCTCCCTCAGCATCCTTCACGCTGTTCATTCCTTGAGATACTAGAAAACTTAATTTATTGATCATTCCTATTAGACCAGAAACTATTTGAGTAGAACTTTATCCTTATAGTCCCAGTTGGCACATGGTCAGGAGGTAATCAGTGTTGGTAAAGAGATGGCATCGACATATCAGACATTCCATTCGTTTGTGGAAGAGCCTTTCTGAGCTTGAGGTTTTGGTGTCAGAGTGTGTGTGATAGATGCACCACAAGGAACAGCTATGAAGCCACAGGGCTTCATGCACATCACCTTGTTTAAAGAAAAGTGGCCCCAACGGATTTTTTAAATCCCAGTTGCTATGGAATACTCTTTCGGGAGGTGAAACCATGCTGCAGGAAGAGCAACAAGATAACCACATATGTTCCAAGCCCAGGAAACTTGGCCATCTTGGAAATGCCGTCAAAAATTCTGCCCACAAGTGCTCCGTACTAAATGCACTTATGCCAGCCCATCACATCTCCCCTTGGTAAGAATAAGGCAAAGTCAAAGACCAGATGGTGATCGTGCTCTCAGATATTTCAAAGGCTCACCTATATTTCTTAGACTCTCATTAGTTAGGCTGGGAAACTGTGATTTGTTCTGGTCAGTGGACTGCAACTGGAAGTGACCTGTGTCACCTCTGGGCCCAAGCATAGAAAGGTAGGTGTGAATTCTCTGACCACTCACTTCCCTACTTGTGGTGAGCATGGAAGACTTTTGTTGAGATGGCAGAGCTGGAAAATCAAAGCAGCTTGGATGGTGGAGTCACCACATGGAGAAATAGCTGCCTTGGAGAGGTGTCCAGAGCCATGGCAGAGTCTGCATGAGTGGCACATAAATGTGTCGTCACTGGAGATTTGTGGGTGGCGAATGGCCTATCTAATGTTAGTAGACAAGTTGTCCAAAGCAGTCTCGTGCATACTTATGAAGTAGACCATATTCAGGGCCGACTTCCCAGGTGGCTCAGTGGTAAAAGACCCTGCGTAATTCTCCTGCAGGAGAGGCAGGAGACATGGTTCAATCTCTGCTCAGGAAGGTCCCCTGGAGGAGGAAATGGCAATCCACTCCAGTATTCTTGCCTGGAGAATCTCATGGACAGAGAAGCCTGGCGGGCTACGGTCCATAGGGTTGCAAAGAGTCAGACACAACTGAGCATGCATGCACAATACACCCAGGGCCAGAAGCGCTGACATGAGTGGGCCTGTCTCCCCTCCTTCACGGGAGTCAGCATGCACCTTTCTTTGGGAGCCTAGGGAGCCTGGCAGGCTGATACGCCCAGGGTGAATTCACTGAGTGTGTTGCAGGCTCTATACATCTGTGCACCTTCTTTACACAAATTCTTGAATTATAGCCTCATAAACCAGTCATCAGCCAGCAGGAGATAATAGAGGGTTGGGGTGACATCAGGTATTTAACACGTTTGGATGTCTTGTCACAAGCCCTTTCAAAGAACCCTACCTCTTAGAGCACTGTTTGACCTGTGTGTTCTTCACTTAATATTTATTCAGCACTTAATAATTACACATTCCTATTTGGTGCAGAAATGTTTTCCTGGTCAGCATTCATGGGCTACCATCTATGGATTCAAAGGCCAGACCTCTGCACAGAGCAAGTGTTCAAGGTGGGCTGAGTGAACAAATTTGTTGCACTCCTGTCTTACCCTTCCTATGATTTTAGCAACACAGAATCTACCAACCTGAGCTAGAGAAAACAATCCCCCTAAATAAGCACCCACCTGGTTACTATTTACTGTAGCCTCCATCAGAAATATTCTAGGATTTCTTTGCCTCAGAAATAAATGATTATTGTATAGACCTAGAAGGGGAAATGAATTTGGTTTGCAAACATCCTTAAAAGCTGCAATCCTCTCTCCATCTTTTCTCTCTGTAAGCACCGGGAGGCATTTCCTATTAAAAACCTCAGCTCTGCTTCTTATCACCTTTGCCCTCTTCCCTGCGCTGACTTTAAATTCAGGAGATGGTTGCCCTGGGGAATATAGATCCTGGTGCCATGTGATCTGGCCTAAAGGGTAGTATGACAGAGCGAGACAAAGGGGATGCTAACCTCGCCTCCTCCTAGGCGGGTCCACATCTCTCGCTGGATGCCGAGGCCCTGCAGTGCGTGGGCTCAGCGACCTCTGTTACACCCTTCATCTGTGTGATTCAATCTTTGGCAAGGCCTGTTCTTAGTTGGAAAGGGGACATGGAGTTAGCAAAATTTCTGGTGAAAAATGTATTTTTTATGGATTTTATTGCTTTAATCTTTTTTTGTTGTTGTTGTTACTGTAGAATTCATACTTGCTCGTTATGGAAAAGGTAAAAACAATACAGAAAATTGAAAAGAGAGAAAAATCATTTTTAATTTAGCCATGTAGATTCTGTTACTAACATACCGTTTGAAACCTCTCTATGTGAGTGCGTGAGTGTGTGAATTCATGTGCATTGAAGTATCATTATTTATATATAATTAAATATACCTAGTATTATCATCGAAATCTTATATTAGTTATCTTTAAGAAATCAGCGTTTCCATTCTGAAGGCAACTGGAGAAGGGAAAAAATAACACAGAAAAATATATTTTAAAAAACTTTTTTTATATTGGAGTATAGTTGATTAGGGCTTCCCAGGTGGTGCTAGTGGTAAAGAACCTGCCTGCCAGTGCAGGAGATGTAAGAGGAGCAGCTTCAATCCTAGGTTGGGAAGATCCCTTGGAGGTGGGCAAGGCAACCCACTCTAGTATTCTTGCCTGGAGAATCCCGTGGACAGAGAAGCCTGGCAGGCTATGGTTCATAGGGTCACAAAGAGTTGGACACAACTGAAGTGACTTCTCAGCAGCAGCAGCAGCAGCATAGTTGATTAGCAATGTTGTGATAGTTTCAGGTGTACAGTAAAGGGACTCAGCTATACTTACACATGCATCCGTTCTCCCCAAACTCCCCTCATCCAGGCTGCCACATAACACAGAGCAGAGTTCTCTGTACTGTACTCACAGGTTATCCATTTTAAATATATCTGTGTATAGCTGTCCATCCCAAACTCCCTACAGTTAGGAAAATATCTTGATGTATTGCTCAGTGTGACATGAAAGTCATCAGTTACAAAAGAAAAGTGGACCAAAAATGTGGCTGAACTGCAGATACTCAGAGGACAGAGATGGAGTTATAAAAAGGCAGAAGGACATTTTAGAAAAATCCACCATTGATTTGGATTTTGCTGTTGTGTGGCACTGAAATGTAATCCTTCTAAGTAGCTCCCTAAGACTCCAGTGCCTTCTGCAGTGCTTTCTGGAAGATGTCAAGGACAGATGCTCTGTCCCACTTCTGGGGTGATAACACTGGGGTGTCGCCCCACCCTGGGTTAGCAGAGGGGAGGACAAGATTACTCACTGACCTACTTTGGCGCCAGCAGGACTGCAGAGCCAGAAGGAATGAGGAGGACATTAAGCTGCCAGCCCCTCCATGAATGTCTGGACCTCGGAAAGAGTCTCAAGAGAACACAGGAGAAGAGAAGAGAATACAGAATGGGGCTGGAGTGAATTCCAAAGCATCGCGTGCTTTGGCCTTCATCTAAATTATATACATTTAATTTTAAAAGGTGCTCTTGTGCTATTTCTATTATTTCACTCTGTGGATTTTCACATAACAAATATTTCAAGATCATCCATGAAAATATACCCATAAACATAGGGACTTCCCTGGTGGTTCAGACAGTTAATCTGCCTGCAGTGTAGGAAACCCAGCTTCAATCCCTGGGTCAGGAAGAACCCCTGGAAAAGGGAATGGCTACTCACTCCAGTATTCTTGCCAAAACAATATCATGGACAGAGGAGCCTGGCAGGCTACAGTCCATGGGGTTGGAAAGAGTCGGACACGACTCAGCGACTAACAGTCACTTTTTTTCATCATCACATTAGTGTGGCTGTAGCAGAGGTTGGCTAACTAGTTATGATTGATACTACTAGTATTCAGGGACTAGTTCTCTCTCTTTCTAAATATCTGAAGATCCCACTTGTCACCCCTTGCTTTGGGCATGCTCATATGACTGTGAACAGAAGCGACAAGTGCTGCTTCTTGTTTAAAGCAGTGAAAAGGCAGCGACCATATCTCCAGTTTCTCCTTCCCTGTCTCAGCAGTCAAGGGACAAGCCTCGTGTTGAGATGACTGTGCCAACCATCAACAGGGGTCTGGGTTGCCGAGTCATCACGTGGAGGAAGCTGCCTGCAATGTCCATGCTGTGTGTGGGCAAGAAGTATCCTGTGTTGATTGAGTCACTGAGATGTGTGAAGCTGTTACTGCAGCGTTAGTAAGCTTAACCTGACTAATACATGGGTCATCAAACCTACTTCCTCCTTTTCCCGGGTACTTAGCCAGGTTGCCTTTCCCAGCCTTCCTTGGCTTTGTAGCTGAGTTTTAGCCAATGAGTTGTGAGCAGAAGCCATGCCTGGTCCCCTTGGCTGGAGATGGTAAAACGTGGGACTACTTTTTCTCATCTTTTCCCCTTTCTGCCAGTGACCATGATGCCTAGGAAATAAAGGAGCCTCACATTTAAAATAATTATGAATCCTTGAAATACTCTTGGAGGAGGACTGCCCACCGTTTGGAAACACTTGTGTAAGACTGAGTGAGAATGAATTTGTATCGTGTTTGAGCCACTCCACATTTTTGGTGTTGTTTATAACAGCAGCTAGCGTTACCTTTGGAGAAGGAAATGGCAACCCACTCCCGTGTTCTTGCCTGGAGAATCCCGGGGACAGGGGAGCCTGGTGGGCTGCCATCTCTGGGGTCACACGGAGTCGGACACGACTGAAGCGACTTAGCAGCAGTAGCAGCGTTACCTTAACTTTTAAAGAAATTGATGCTTTGAATGTGTTTCCGTAACCAAAACCTAAAATAGTTGTCATCTGGCTTAGACTGAAAGGGCGAGTGGCAAAAAACTAGCAGTCTAGAGGGCTGAGTACTCCGTTACACATTGGCAAGACACTTGGTAAAATTGTTGTCTGCAATAAGTTGGAAGGCTGACCAGCTCCATACCGAGACTGTTAACTCAGGGAAACTGTTGGGAAGTGTCCATGTGAGTGTGTGACGGCCACTATTATCTGATCCTACAAGGTTTTATGAGAAAAAGATGTGCTGATGCAAGAGCTGGCTAGTGTTTCAGCAGAGATGAAAGGGAAAGGACAGAGTTCACGTTGGCCTGAATGTGAGGGAGAATTAGACTTCTATCACATAGACATTTTTGGTTTTGCTTTTTACATAGTTGTCATTGGTATAGCTGCATACTTATATTTTATTATATTAACATATCACGATTTGTTTAAACAAGTCCCTGTTGATGTACAGTTGGGATGTTTCCGATTGTTTTGCCTATAAAAAGCTCTATTCTGAACATACTGATACCACATACTCTATTGATTTTTGATTATTTTCTTTTTAATATTTATTTTTATGTATTTGTTTGGCGGCAGCACAAGAGATCTTTGGTCTTTGTTGCAGCATACGAGATCTAGTTCCCTGAACCTGGACCCTCCACCTTGAAAGTGCAGAGTCTTGGCCACTGGACCACTGGGGAAGACCCTGGTTATTTTCTTAGAATTTATTCCTGTAACTGGAATTCTAAGGTAAAAAATAAGAATATTATGAATTTGATATATTTAGCCCAAGTTCCTGTAACTAAACTTACATCATTTTTAAATCCTAGCAGGATAGTCTCATCAGAATATTGATAGTCTTATCAATATTTTTATTTTTAAAAGAGATAAGCAAAAACATACAATGTCCTGTCTTGGGGTTCTTTCCTGTTGCTAGTGAGGTCTAACATAATTTCATGTTTACTGCCACTTGCATTTAGCCGTTTATGTATACTTATCTCTTGAGATGCCTGTCATATAAGGATTCAGTTTAGTTTGTTTAAGTTCGACTTTCTGTGTGTTCTTCTGGCATTACGTAGAAATAGCATCCTCTATCATTTCCAAAGTACTTTGGTTTGCACAATAAATTATTATGAGCATCCTAAGCCCTGAGTGTGACAATATGTTGCTGTTTCCCCCTGGATTGTCATCTGTCTTTTAAGTTCATTTAAATTTTGATGTTGTAAATCTGGCCATTTTTTCTTAATGATTTCCAGCTTTAGTATAATGTTTTGATACAACCATTCTAAGGTTGTATGAACAGCTCTCTAGGTTTTCTTGTATTCATTTTGTGATTTTAGTATATACGTGGCAGTACGTTTCTCTCGCCTTCTTCAGGTCTTGACCCTTCCATTTGAATTGAATCTCATACCTGCTTTTTGGGGCAATGCTAACTCTATTTGTTTTATTTTCTAAGTGTTATTTTTATGTCTTGATATACCTACTCAGATCTATCAAAAGTTGCCGTGTCTTTCCACCTAGTCTCTGAAAACAATGGTAAATGCATGTATTCCATCACAAATTTAACATTAATTTTTGTTTTGTAATCACAATCACACTTAGTGATGCTTTGATATTTAAAACATCAATCATCAAACTGTAAATAAATCATCAATCATCTAGGGATTTCAAAGGAGACCGTTGATTAATTCCCATAGATTCTTTAAACTATTATGTACATTTCTATCTATATGTAGTATGTTTTTGTCTGAGAAGGTCCATGCCTTGTGGGATTAGTTGTTGCTTCATTTTCACTAATAGTCCTTTAATAATATAATTTCCCCATTCTTTTGGTTCAGCTTTTCTACCGCTGGAATATATCTGCAAATGACCTTTTTTGTGAATTGTTCATTAGTGATATACTTTCCAAATTTTTGCTGTTTTGAGCATACTTTTCTTTTGTCTTTACGAATGACAGCTTGACTGCTTATGAAACAGTTGGCCACAAGTTTTTCTCTTTAAAATTCTCTACTACTCCTAGTGTGAAATCTGGACTCACTTGATGATTTCTATTGTTGGTTATATATTTTTATTTTCCTGTGACTGAATGTTTGTAATAATAGATGGCATTTACCAAGTACTTATTATATGCCAGGCAACAGGCTAAGTACCTTTGCCAAGGTTTTTACTTTTCTCCCTATGGTAATTTTTTTAAGTTATGTTCTATGCAGTTTGAACCCAAGATGTGTGACTACAGTCTTAAGCAGTGCTAGGATTTCTTTTTCTTTTTGTCCTTAAAGTTCTGTGTCTTTGCTCAGAGAGACTTTGGACTTTGACAAATTTTTATTCATTTGGCTTACAAACTGCCCGTTCTCCCTTTTGTGTTTTTGTTTATCATTTCTGACTTCTTCAGGCATACAGTCTACAGGCTGAGTTTGATTTCCACAGCTTCATCTTCGCTCTGATAATTTCCTTTTCTTTGTCGCTCTCTCTTCCTTCTAAGTGATTCTCTTAAGACAGTTCTCTACTGATCCAGTTTCTTTAGCATCAATTCTTTGTTTTGATTCTTCTACTGTAGTTTTATTTCTAAAATAACATTATTTTCTCCCTTTGTTTTTAGTTTTCTGTGGCGGTTCCCTTTTCATTTTGTTTTCTCCCACCTCTTTAATATGTTTAATGAGTTAATTTATCCTTTCCTTTTCCTAGACGTGTGATGGAGTTGTATATTATTCAGTATGCCTTCTGATGCAAAATTTACTTCAAATTGTGTGTTTTATCTCTCTCATCTCCTTTTTTTTTTTGCATGTTAGGCTCAATTTCTCCTTTTGCATCGTACAGTTTTTCTAGGTCTCAAGCTTCTGTTTTTTTCCCTCATTCTCACCTTGGAGGTAGGACCTTGTAACTGAATTTACCATCAATATAGAGAAAGTCAAGTCTCCAAAACTCTCATTTGCAAGGATGTAATGTGGGGGCAGGGGCTGGATATTATAGAATCAAGTATCATTTTATTCATTCATTTTGCTGAGGGAGTTATCATGAACAACTCTCTCCGCTGAATTTTGGCAGATATAAATAGAAACCCCTTCCTGGGGCCAGCACCTGGAGGGAGAAGGAAGGAAGGGGTCCCTCAGCTTGCTGTTTGTTCACCTGCTATGCTGTAAGTGGAAACTTCAGCTATTCTGATACTTAAAACCTTGTTCAGTCGCTGAGTTGTGTCCAACTCTTTGTGACCCCATGGACTGCAGCATGCCAGGCCTTCCTGTCCACCATCTCCTGGAGTCCACCCAAGTTCATGTGCATTGAGTCAATGATGCCATCTAAACATCTCATCCTCTGCCACCCTCTTCTTCTTTTGCCTTCAATTTTCCTTGGCATGCCATTGGGCAGGTCAGATTTTTTTCAGCCCAGTAACTTTCCTTTGTTGCAGTTGATCTAAGGTTGTAATATTGTTCCCTCAGACATTGTCTCAGATTTTTCATCCATTTTATTAACCTGCTTCCTGATCTTTCTCTCGGTCTCCAGGAAACATGTGGAGCCCATGAACACTGAACATTCTGCTGGCTTGGTGCCCACTGTGGATCATCAGGAGGGAACAGACTAAATGGAAATGTGGTCCCACGTTTCTGTGGTCCACCCATGTCTCTGTTCCCATCTCTCCAAGGTGGGAAACATTGTCGTGGACTGAGAGCATTGTCCCTACCCACAGCCTTACTATTCTGACACCCTCACTAATATAGGAATTATATACTGATTCTTGGAATCCTCTTTTAATTTGGTATGGAATTTTCTTTTAAACTGTAGTATATCCAGCAGGTATCTCTCAAATCTTAGCAAATACTTACGTTTTAGAAGCAAATGTGATTAAGAGGGATTAATTAGATTGAAGAGTGCGATCAGAGAAGACAAGCAAGTCAAGTATTTTAAGAGGATAGTCTTGTTATTAATATCAGGTTCTACAGAGATAGCATATAGAATGAGAACTGAGAGCATCCATAGGATTGGAGGCCAGTGAGGTAAGGGGGAAAGAGGAAGGTGTTCAGTGCGATGTCTGGGGCAGGGGAGAGATTGCAGGAAGTTACTAAATGCATCACAAATGTAAAATAAATGTGAAAAGAGTATGTGGCAGAGAGATGGTCAATGATCCCTCTGGTCATCAATTCCCTTTACCATAAGATAAGAACTATACTTGGAATCTCTAAGGTGCCCTCTGCTGTAAGAGGCCACCAGGATGAAGCTCACGCTCCTTGAGGTGAACTACCTAGGAACTTCCCATCAGATCTGTAGAAAGGACACCAACTTTAAGTTCTCTTGCTGAAACACTGAAGTGGACTCTAATTTAGCCTTTAGATCTAACTTCCAATGCATGGGAGATGTGGAGGGAGAGAGGACCAAGGCAAAGATACCAACAGGAAAACAGTAGGTCAAGTCCAGAATGAGGGACATTTTACAGGATGGCAAATCAGTGGCATCACAAGAGAATAAAGGGAGACGTGGCTGACTCTAATCCCACCCCAGCTGAGTCGTCGGTGCCACAGTGGACTGTTCCTGTCCGTGTTGGCAGGGTCCACCAGGGTTACCTGGTGCTCCCTGCTTCCCTGGCTCAGGCTTCCTTCTAGTATCACAGACACACATTCAGCCATTGAGCATCGCAGCCCAGAAGTAACCCACGATGGGTGAGAATCCCAACTTTTGGTGGGAAAATTCTGCTTCCTCAGAGTATCCCCTGCAGAATTTAACCCCAGTTACCCACAGTCATAAGCTGCTCATCAGTACATCTTCTCTTGACTTTTTCTGTCTAATTTGTCCTATTCTTTCATTTTTGCATCCTAGCACTACCCCCAAGTAACATACCTGCACCCAGATCCTCATCCTAAGGTCTGCTTTTGGAAAGACCCAAACCAAGACAAGGCATTGATTTTTTTCCTTTAAAGAGAGACTTAGGAGGCAAAACCAGCCAAATATATCAGTTCAGTTCAGTTCAGTCGCTCAGTCGTGTCCGACTCTTTGCGACCCCATGAATTGCAGCATGCCAGGCCTCCCCGTTCATCACCAACCCGGGAGTTCACTCAGACTCACGTCCATCGAGTCAGTGATGCCACCCAGCCATCTCATCCTCTGTCGTCCCCTTCTCTTCCCGCCCACAATCCCTCCCAGCATCAGAGTCTTTTTTCAGTGAGTCAACTCTTCACATGAGGTGGCCAAAGTACTGGAGTTTCAGCTTTAGCATCATTTCTTTCAAAGAAATCCCGGGGCTGATCTCCTCATATCAAGTGGACATCAATTAGATCAGGCTTGAATGAACCAACTATAAAAGGATATATTTATGGTGGTCCAGGAATTCTGAATACAGACTTGGCATTTGATGATATTAAGGATTTTTTTTTATTAGTTTTGTTGGTTATAATCCTACTATTGTGTTTGTAAGAAAATGTCTTTATTTGGAGATGCATAAGGGTGAAATACCTTATACATAGGAATCAGAAATTGCCTGACATGATGTCAGAATTTTTTAAGTAAGTGAAAGAAACAAAAAAGAAAGAAAGGAAGGAAGGAAAGAAAGACAGAAAAGAAGGAAAGAGAGAGGGAAATGGAATAAATAAAGCAAGTGTGACAATAATGTTAATAACTATGGAATCTGGATGATAAGTATATGAAATATATTATTTGTGCATTTTTAAAATCTTTCACAATAAAAATTTTAGCTCTTCTTTTAGAAGGGGAAATTTTTAATTCCTGGAAAATACCAAGTTTGATAGGAGGCTAAATTCCTCCAGGACAGCTGAATTTCCGAGACCTAAGTACAGACAAGACTTTCATACAGCTCTTTCATACAAGACAAAAACCAAACACCCTCCTGCCCCCTCTGCAAAATGACATCCACTAATTACTCAACTCCTGTATTCCCTGCCTGCCGCCCGGCCAAGCGCCACGTGTCTCTCTCTAAAGTATCAGAAACCAAACAAACTCTCCTGAAATCAGCATATTCCACTGTGAGAGCCCAGCCACCGAGGAGTCACATGAACATCCCTCCGAGCACCAGACGGGTTTTCAAATATTCTGGCCAAGAATAGTTCCCAGGGCAGAGCTCAGGCACACCACGCAGATCACGTAAAGAAAATTCCATACATTTTCCACAGGCGGCCCACAGAAATAGACCGAAGCTTTGGTGAATCCGTTCTCGAGACAGGAAGGAACCCCCGAAAAAGAAAGAGCTCTTGGTCTCCTGCAAGGTAAAATGTGTGCCTCAGACCTGCCAGTGAAAGAGGATCACAAACATATGGTTAATGACTCATCCCAAATGGAAAAACAGAGTTTGTTCTATTTTATGGCGATTTTACATGTCGAAGGTACATCTGTTGCTATTTATGCTGACATGTATGTAGAGATTGGCAGACTCAGTTCTCTGTAGGGATGAGTGAAATCCAAACCAAACCACAGAACTTTCTAACTTGGAGCCTGGCTCCTGGGATGGAAAAATGGTTTCTTGATCCCTTGAAACACTGCCTGGCGGAGCAGGGTGACTGGGAGAGGCCACATCATAGGACTGCACAGTGGGAGGAAGAAACACAAAGTTCCGCTTTGCTCAGGGCCTCCAGAAGGGCCAGAACGAACCCAGGAAGTGCGAGAGGCGTCGCAGAGCTCAGGGAACATCCAAGGGGCTCCTCCTTAATGAGTGCCTTCTCTGGGCGATGGCTTCAGGCCAAAGAGACCACGTCTGTCCTCACAGAAACACACCACCCACCACCCAGGATCACACAAAAGTCTGCTTCCTCGGCTCTGCTAATAACATTCTCTAGCATGGTGGCCATGCGCCCCAGCAGACATTTTAAAAGCAGAGACATCACTTTGCCCACGAAGGTCTGTATAGTCAAAGCTATTGATTTTCCCAGTAGTCATGTACAGATGTGAGAGTTGGAGCATAAAGAAGGTTGAGCTCTGAAGAATTGATGCTTTTGAAATGTGGTGTTGGAGAAGACTCTTTGAGAGTCCCTTGGACAGCAAGGAGATCAAACCAGTCAGTCCTAAAGGAAGTCAGTCCAGAATATTCATTGGAAGGATGGATGCTGAACCTGAAGCTCCAATACTTTGGCCACCTGATGCGAAGAGCTGACTCGTTGGAAAAGACCCTGATGCTGGGAAATATTGAGGGCAGGAGGAGAAGGGGGCAACAGAGGTTAAGATGATTGGATGACATCACTGGCTCAGTGTACATGAGTTTGAGCAAAGTCCAGGAGATGGTGAAGGACAGGGAAGCCTGGCATGCTGCAGTCCATGGGATCTCAAAGAGTCGGACACAACAGAGGGAGTGAACAGCAGCAGCACTCTGATGAGTTTGAAGACCCTTCCTCAGTTACACACACTTCCACAATCTCCTGTTTTACAAATCATATTTAACTCTGTTCAGTCGCACAACTATATAATGTTT
The DNA here is from genome assembly GCA_917880005.1 of Nanger dama. Taxonomy (NCBI): domain Eukaryota; kingdom Metazoa; phylum Chordata; class Mammalia; order Artiodactyla; family Bovidae; genus Nanger; species Nanger dama. The sequence continues at coordinate 1,298,070 of CAKJTW010000090.1, forward strand.
GAATAGCGCTTGTCTCGCCTGTTCAGTCTAACCTGTCTTCCTCCCTCCGTCCTCCCTTCTTTGCTTGTGTCTAATAGAGGAGACGCAACAGGTGAATAAGCAGCTGTATCTACTGCATGGCCCAAAGACAGAAGTGAACTGAATTGAATCTCCCTCCTTCCAGATTCATATGTTGAAGTCCTCACCTCTAATACGTCAGAATGTGACTGTATTTGGAGATAGGTTTTTTATTTCCTTTTTTCCTTTTCAGGTTCTTTTCCACTGTGGTTTTCTGGGCTATACAGCAGGACCTTGTTTATCTGTTTGATAGAGTAGTAGGTATCTGCTAGTTCCAAACTCTTCATTTATCCTTTGCCCGCTTTCCGCTTTGGTTACTATACGTTTGTTTTCTATGTCTATGATTCTGTTTCTGTTTTGTCGTGAAGTTCATTCGTATCGTTTTTAGATTCCACATGTAAGTGATGTCTAACCTCTATCTAAGGGCTTCCCTTGTGGCTCAGTAAGTAAAGAATCTGCCTGCAATGTGGGAGACCTGGGTTCGGTGCCTGGGTTGAGATGACCTCCTGGAGAAGGGAAAGGCTACCCACTCCAGTGTTCTGGTCTGGAGAATTCCACGGACTGTATAGTACATGGGGTTGCAAAGAGTTGGACATGACTGACTTTCACTTTCATCAGTGATATCCTATGAGGTTTGTCTTCCTCTGAGTCACCTCACTTAGTATGGTAATCTCTAGGTCCATCCATGTTGCTGTGTTATTTGTCATTAAGGGCATTATTTCCTTCTTTTTATGGCTGAGTAATATTCCGTTGTATATATGTACCATATCTTCTTTCTGTTCCTCTGTGGAACGGAGGTAGCTGCCATGCGTTGGCTATTGTAAATAATGCTGCTATAAATATTGAGATGCATGTATCTTTGCAAATTAGAATTTTCTCTGGATATATGCCCAGAAGTAGAATTCCTGGATCACATGGTATCTCTATGTTTAGTTTTTTTTTTTTTAATTTTAACTGAAGGATAATTACTTTGCAATATTGTGGTGATGAAGTGCCATGAGACTCCTTCTGTGGACTAGAAGGCTGTGGTTTAGTGGGATCAGAAAACACCATCTGGAAGAGGGAGAATATGAATTTTGTCTTGAGAAATGGGTAGAATCTGCTTCTGCACTAGGAACAAGAATAAAAAAGAACAGAACAGAATAAAAAAGAACAGAATAAAAACTCAACTTGTCTTCCGACACCTGCCCAAGGCCTCATGCCTGGTCCCCAGAGAGTCCGCTGACATCAGCCACTGAGATGCATGTTGCACTCTTAGGTCTATAGCACTTCACAGCAGGACACACTGTCCTTGCTATCTGATCCTTTCCAACTCTCACCTCTACTTTTGAGTAAGTAAACCCATGTGAGAATTAAAGGTGCTTGCTAATTCCCCATTTGTCTGTAGGTTATTACCACTGAATTTTGGCTGAGGGCCAGTGGGAGGCCAAGCACAGAACTCATCTACCCCATGACACATGCATGCTCAGTCGCTCAGCTGTGTCCGACTCCTTTGTGACCCCATGAACTGTAGCCCCCTAGGCTCTTCTGTCCATGGGATTCTCCAGGCAAGAATAGTGGATTGTGTTGCCACGCCCTCCTCCAGGGGGTCTTCCTGACCCAGGGATTGAACCTGCATCTTTTACATCTCCTGCATTGACAGGCAGCTTCTTTACCACTTCCACTACTTGGGAAGCCAGACAAACCCTTGTGTCCCTTCTCACCCCTGCTTGGATGACATTTAACACTCTCTACTATAGTCATGAACTTGTGAGTCTCACACTCATGATCCATGAGATGTGCCCCTGGGGAGGGGGGAACCTGTGTCTAATTGGGTGTTTGTACCTCTAGCACCTTTCTGTGGACATTTGCTAAAGTTACAGAAGCTCCATGAACCTCCCTGTGCCCTGTCACACTCAATTCCAGGCCTCCTCTTTGCTACTCCTGTGTGGCCAAGACTATTTTGCTGTAAATCAGTAGTTTTCAACCCTGGTACACATTAAGATCACCTAGGGAACTTTTGAAAAATTACTGGTGCCCAAGCTCCACCCTGGACCAATTAAAAGAGCTCTCTGGGAGTGGGGCGTGGACATCTGTAATGTCTTAAAAGCTCCCCAGGTGATTACAACATACAGGCAGGATTAGAAGCCATCCAGCCCTCAACAAATCCGTCCAAACACTAACTGAACTCAGAGCTAAGTGAGAGGTCATTCGTCTATTCTCATCAAAGCAGAAACAGTCCTCATTTAAAAAAAAAAATTTATTTGGCATCGTTGGTCTTAGTTGTGACGTGCAGAATATTTATTGCGTTGTGTGGTAACTTTCTAGCTGTGGTGCATGGACTTATTTGGTCCGCGGCATGTAAGATTTTAGTTTCCTGACCAGGGATTGAACCCGCACCCCTTGTATTGCTAGGTGGATTCTTAACCACTGGACCTCAAGGGAAGTTCCAGCCCTCATTCTTAAAGACACAGATTCCAACTCTTCTGTAGACAAAAGTGAACAACAAAAACTGTACAAATAAGACCAACAGGTGTCATGAAATCAGAGTGAAGCAATAATGACCCCCTATCTTCCAGTTGGTTAGAACAGTGGTCTGTGATCGTAAGTCCATTTGTGGATCAGGGGATTGTAAGCAAACATTTGAACAAATTATGCCAGACCATGATGAGAATTGGATAAGGCAATGGCACCCTACTCCAGGACTCTTGCCTGGAAAATCTCGTGGACGGAGGAGCCTGGTGGGCTGCAGTCCATTGGGTCGCTAAGAGCTGGACACGACTGAGCGACTTCACGTTCACTTTTCACTTTCACGCATTGAAGCAGGAAATGGCAACCCACTCCAGTGTTCTTGCCTGGAGAATCCCAGGGACGTGGGAGTCTGGTGGGCTGCCGTCTATGGGGTCGCACAGAGTTGGACACGACTGAAGCGACTTAGCAGCAGCAGCAGCAGCATGATGAGAATGCTGTCTATGCTTTCATTTTACTTAGAGAAATATTCACCTCTGTTTCTGAGTATGATCACAGTTAACCCTGCCTGCCATGATGTAAGCTAACCAGCAGTCTTTTGCAAGCTCTCTGTGGCCCCAGCACTACCACAGCCCCAAGCAGAGATCTGGGTGCGTGGGGAAGTTGCAGAAGACAGGTGAGTTGACACAGGCTGCACACAAATTTGTCCTGGGCCCATTAGAGTTAGAAATTCTTCCCTTCCACCCCGCCGCTGAGCAGAAACAAATCAAACCACACCTCTGTTTTCTTTTAAGATGCAGTTTCATTAAAAACCACCTTTTGGTAGTTCTAGTCTGTGTGACATATTGACACAACTGTCAGAATGGAAATTTGTTGTTGTTTAGTCGCTAAGCCATGTCTGACTCTTTGCAACCCCACACTCTGCAGAAGGCCAGGCTTCCCTGTCCATAACCATCTCCTGGAGTTTGTTCAAACTCATGTCCACTGAGTTAGTGATGCTATCCAACCATCTTATCCTCTATCACCCCCTTCTTCTCCTGTCCTCAATCTTTCCAGCATCAGGGTCTTTTCTAATGACTTGGCTCTTCACATCAGGTGGCCAGATTCCAAGAAACAGGTGCACAATTATTGAAGAAAAAAATTGTGATATGGAAGCTGAAAGTTTTCAGTTTTATTTCCTAGTCTATTAAAATTTGACCAGTGTTATAGAACAAAGTATAGTATTAAAAGCTCAAAAGCTACTTATAGTTTATGGAATAAAATTCATTGTAACTAGACATTCACCATACTTGTGAAAGTGAAAGTCACTCGGTCGTGTCCGACTTTTTGCAACCCCATGGGCTGTCCATGGAATTCTCCAGGCTAGATTACTGGAGTGAGTAGCCTTTCCCTTCTCCGGGAGATCTTCCCAACCCAGGGATCAAACCTAGGTCTTCCGCATTGCAGGCGGATTCTTTACCAGCTGAGCTTTCAGGGAAGTCCTAAGTCACCATACTTAGAGTGACTTTTTGTAGGGGTTTTAAAAATTCATTAAAACAATCTGGCTAAGTGCTACTGTATGTAACCATAAAAGAAGTTTAAAATGAAACTCTAATAACTTCAGGAAAATACTCAGCCTTTAATACCAAGTCATTGAATGATGGCCCCAAGATTGTCATCTCTCCTGATATATGGCACTTTTCTGGCTGGTAGAGGGGTATTTATGATCCTCATTACATATATATGAGTAAGTGATACAGATGGCTTGAATGCCAATTAATACACATGAAAATAACCAATAATATATCTTCTTTGCATAAATGACTGACTGACATTTTTGAAATAATTTCATTCAGTTCTTCAAGTTATGCTAATCATGCTTCCTGTTTTGCTGCTTCTTTTATTTGTCTGTGTTTCTTGGTACCCATACACACATTCACAAACTCACATACAAAGGCAATTACTATTGCTTAAGTTTATATGAAAGCAAAATCAGCTATAGATGGAGATATAAAAGGCTCATATGTGTTCTGATTATGACAGTCCAGTTTTCTCTTTCCATTTGTTTGGCTGTTTATTTCTTTTTGGCTGCCCGGGCTTTCTCTAGTTGTGGTGCACAGGCTTCTCTTGTTGCAGAGCACAGGCTCCAGAGCTCAGGAGTTGTGGTGCACAGGCGCGGGTGCCCCACGGCATGCGGAGTCTTCCCAGATGAGGGATTCAACCCATGTCCCCTGCATTAGCAGGTGAATTCTTAACCACTGGGCCCCCAGGAAGCCCAGCTCATAGTTTTATTTACCTTTTATGATAAATGTGTAAAAAGAAGTATATTTTTCTGTAATGTATTCCATTTCTGTAATGAAACTTCCCCCCACAAGTTTGGTCACAGGAAGCAAAACATTCTGTATTTTGGGAGTGCAAATCATGGCTTACATAAACTGTAAAGAATTAATGCAGTTCAGATAGCAGGAAACATTCGAAATGGTTTTGATAGATTTCATTTTTTTAAAGTATGTGTGATTGTGCTTTTATTCGCTGATCAGTTTGTACCTTTTGTATATTTTTCTCTAAGGTTTTAAGGTATAATTTATACATCATAAAACGCACATACAGGAAGTGGGCCATTTTGTGAGTTTTGATAAATGCATACAGCTGTGTAACAAGCACCGCAATTGAACACAGCACATTTACATCTTTCCACCAAGCTTCCTCATACCCTTTTGTAATTAATCTCCCCACCCCTGACCTCTGGGTATAACCCATGTTCTGATTTCTATCACTGTTACTAATTTGTGCCTGTTCTGTAACTTCACATTAACTGAATCGGTTGGCAGGCACCCTTTCAATCTGGCTTCCTTTTCTCAACCTACTGCTATAATGGCTTGATCTTGATTTGCGTTGCATGTATTCTTTGTTCCTTTTTATTCCTGAGCGGTTTTCCATTCCATTAACCTGTTGATGAACATTTGGGTTGTTTCCAGTTTGGGACCCTTATAAATAAGACCATTCCATTTCTGTAATAAAACTTTCCCTCCACAAGTTTGATCATAGGAAACTGCTGAGTCGCTTCAGTGGCGTCCAATTCTGCGACCCCACAGACGGCAGCCCCCCAGGCTCCCCCGTCCCTGGGATTCTCCAGGCAAGAACCCTGGAGTGGGGTGCCATTTCCTTCTCCAATGCATGAAAGTGAAAAATGAAAGTGAAGTCACTCAGTTGTGTCCGACTCTTCACAACCCCATGGACTGCAGCCTACCAGGCTCCCTCTGCCCTTGGGATTTTCCAGGAAAGAGTACTGGAGTGGGTTGCCATTGCCTTCTCCAAAGTCTAGAATGAAACTTTTCTTTCTTTCACCCAGATAAACATGGTTCTGCCCTCCAAAATTTAGGAAAGAATAAATAACTTTGAACATATCATAGCGACAGAAATCCGGGAATATAATACTAGAGTGAATTGATTGAATGTATTCTCCTGAGGCTGTTGTAAAGTCCCAGGAAAGACTGAGATATTCCATCAGAGCTGACCTAGCAGGTGGTTAGGGGTTAGGCAACATAGCTCCTCTGGGGGACCCAGAGAGACAAAAGGTCTTCTTGAAAATCCCCAGCTACCCTCCAGAGCCGTCTAATGTCAGGAAGCGATGCTTCTTTCCCATTCTTCAAGTTTTGCTGTGAATGGAAGGCACTTTCTCTCCTGGCCTCTTTCCATTCCCCCGCCCTTCCCCTGGGAGGAGGGTGGAGTCGATTATCTGGTGATGAGTTGGGAAGAAGAAACAGAGCACATTTCCCTGACTTCTCCTCTCTTCCTGCTCTTGAGAGTGACTCATCCATAGGAAGCAAATATTTGCCCTGCTTCTCTGTCCCCACATTTTGCAGGGTAGCCTCCCATGTGTAGGGGCTAGTGGGGATCCAACCAACATGATCCATTCCACAGTCTAATTCGAGGTCACTATTACATGGCCTTCATGCCTGAAGATATAAGCCATATACCCCAAAATCAGGACAGAAAGGCATTATTTTGGTCTCCTGTCATACCTTTAATCTTATTTCTCAGGTTGTTTCAAATTCAAGGGGGGAAGTGGGTTTTATCTGCTTAGTGTCTTCATACCCTATTGAATCTTTTTTTTTTTTTTTCTTCAAGATTTATTTCTGTATGGCTGTGCTGGGTCTTTGCTGCTAGGAGTGGGCTTTCTCCAGTTTTGGGAAGCAGGAGCTGCTCTTCATTGCCTTGTGCAGGCTTCTCATTGTGGTTGCTTCTCTTGTTGTGGAGCATGGGTTCTAGGGTGCTTGGGCTTTAGTAGTTGCAGTGCATGGGTCCAGTAGTTGCAACTTTTGGGTTCTAGAGAGCTGGCTTTGTAGTTGTGATGCATGGGCTTGGATGTCCTGAAACATATGGGATCTTCCTGGATCAGGGATAGAACCCATATGTCCTGATTGGCAGGCAAATTTTTTTTAACCGCTGAGCCACCAGGGACACTCATGTACTGAATCTCGGAACTATTTCTTTCCCCCTATCCCTATATGACCTCAGAAACCTCTCCAACACACTTTTGTTGTTGTTGTTCTTGAAGGATTTATATTGAATTGCTCCAAAAGCATTACGTCATCCAAATATATAAAGTAGTAGTTACGTCACATGGGTAGAAGAGCTGGAAACAACAGTCTCAAAGATTTATGGCCCAGATTAATAGATATTACTTCTATTGTCATCCCACAAACAGAGCGGAGGATCCAAGTATAATCTGTTTCACAGATTTAAAAAGTCAGGGACTCAGGGAAGATTATCCAGTGAGTCTCTGGCAGACAGAAGTTGGACTGCCTTGCACTTTACAGCTCATGACAATGACTTGCTGTTGTTGATGTTTAGTCACTCAGTCATGTCCGACTCTTTGTGACCCCGTGGACTGTATCCTGCCAGGCTCCTCTGTCCATGGGATTCTCCAGGCAAGAATTCTGAAGTAGGTTGCCTTTTCCTTCTCCACATGGTGATGGCTGCATCCCCACAGATATATTTACACAGTGGCTTTGGGTAGAGAAGCAACTCAAAAGGAAATTCACACTCTCCCACAGAAAGCCTGAAATTCACCCAGGTTTTCCAGATCTGGAAGGCCAAGATCAGCTGAATCAGGCCAAGACCTAAGCTTAAAAAAATTTTTTTTTTTTTTTTGGTGTTCATTTTAGACAGTGAGACGCTGAAATGGCTCGTCCATTTAGGAGAACTTCTGAGAATGTTTTCAGCTAATTACTATGCTGCTAAGTGAATCTGAGGAAAGGGATAGAGGAGGGACTGTGCTCCTGTCTTCCATGTGGTCACTTACACGTGGTCATGTCCACTTTTCTACCCATGGCACACCTACTTTCAGCCCTCTCTCCATAATGTTAGCTCTGGAACAGCGCCTTCACTCTCAGGCCAGGCCTTTGAAATTGTGGGGGTCACAGACTGGCTTTAGTCAGCAGTCATTTTCTTGTCACAGTCTGGCACATCATTAGGCTGTAAAATTTCTCTACTGCCGGACACTTACTAACAGCTTTAAAGTGATTCCAGACAGATGCGCACAGAGGCTCCAGGATGACTCTCCAAGTACCAACGAGCTTGGGGGTGAGTCATTCTCTCTGAGGCTGCCAGCCTATCCATCCCAGTATCAACCTTTCTGGACCGAACCCCCCCATACCACCACGGCCCTTTTCATTCTCCTTACCAGAAGAAGTACATTTTTAAATTCTTCCATCTTCAGTGAACTGGATCTTTGCATCCCCAGCCAAGCGTCCCCACCACTTTCTTGGATACTCGAAATAACACAGATTCCAAGCAAAGACAGAAAAAACAATTTTGACATTAAAAAACATGGGAATGGCTAGCCACATGGGTTTTGATCTGTAACTGAGACAAGGTGAAGTGGAGATTTATTTTTTTAACCTCCCTCTTTTTCCTTTGCACTCCATCACAAAGGCTGCCCATCGAAGTCAGGCAAACACGTTTGGTCATCTCTGACCCTTTCTCATTTCCACCCAACAGGCTCTGCTTTGTGATGGCAGTCCTCTGCTTGTACACACATTTATTCCTCTGGAGCTGCTCCTGAAGAGTAGCCCATGTGTGTTAAAACCACAAAATGGGGCTCATAATGATTTTGCTGCTGCCTTATCCATACCTCTAGCTGCAGGCAAGGCATTGAAAACCAATGAAATCAGGCAGCTTGCCTCAACACAGAAATTAAGATGTTGGAACGTTAACAGAGACCCACAGACAGGAGAATAAGAGCACTTGTTTAGAGTTGGGAGAACACTGCCTCTCTGCTTCTTTGATAAATGAAAGCTGTGTGTCTGTCAGGTGGTGATGACCTAAGATGTTGTGAGTGTACCGTCAAGCACCGTCTACCAGCACATTCTTCTTTTTTAAGTTGGAGGATAATTGCTGTGCAATATTGTGTTAGACTCTGCTGTGCAATGAGGTGAGTCAGCTATAAGGATACACATAGCCTCTCCCTTTTGGACCTCCCTCCCACCCCTCACCCATCCCACCCCTCCAGGTTATCACAGAGCGCTGAGCCGAGCTCCCTGTGCTATACCGCAACTTCCCACGAAGCTACCCATGTAACATGTGGTAATGTGTATATTTCAGCGCTCCTCTCTCAGTTCGCCCCGCCCTCCCCTTCCCCTGCTGTGTCCACAAGTCTGTTCTCTGTGTCTGTTTCTCTATTCCTGCCCTGCAAATGGGATTACCAGCTGATTCTATGACCCAGAGTTTGCAAGGAAATTTCCAGGGTTCCTCCACCTTTATCACATTCCCAGACTCTTTAGCACTGACTGCCCTTTTGCCTTTCTGGTGCTGTTTACAAGCTAAAAACACTTCCAGAAGCCAAACCTCCAACTTTCGAGTAAGGTGCAAGCTGCAGTTTCTTGCTTGAGGCTCTCTTTCAACTGCCTTTCTCTTGGAGGAATAATAATGACTCCCTTCAAGAAGGTTCTGGCAGAGAGGGCGATGAAGAGAAGGAGATCCTTCTCCCTCACAGAGGAGATTGAAATTAGCCTAATTAGATTTTCTGAGCACTTAGATACCACGGTGATAGACGCCATCTAAATACATAGACAGATCGGAGAAGAGCACAGATGTTGTGTGAGACCACTGATTTAGTTCCAAGTCAATACTCTTAATTAACTGCAAACTGTTTAAATATATAACATTCCCAACATGTAGCCAGTAGCACCTATATAGAACTCTTCATGTATGTACCTTAAAGCAGAAAGCAAGTTAGCGATCACATCCAAAAGTACAAGCCTGTAATAATAATTTCTTCTATTTAATGTAGACACACCGCCTCTAAAGTCAGGTCCCCTAAGGGTGTAACACACTTGGTAGATAATCATCACTTGGCCAGAATAGGAATGCAGCCATTAACGAGGTGAAAAAAACAAAACAGGTGCATCTAAAAGATATGAGCTATCCACATAGAGGAAAGTGTTATGGCTTTTGGTTTGTTTGTTTAATGTGCACTTACCCTAAGTAAAGTCTGATTCCTAGGCTGGTTGGTGCCTAGACGTTGTGGTGTTGGTTGTAGACCGAGCTGTTGGAGAATAGAGAGGGGCTTATCTTCACTCAAAGAAATGACCGTGGTATTTCCCAGGTGGCAAAAGTGATAAAGAATCGACCTGCCAATGCAGGAAATGCAAGAGAGATGGGTTTGATCCCTGAGTCAGAAAGATCCACTGGAGTAGGAAATGGCAACCCACTCCAGTAATGCTGCCTGGAAAATTTCATGGACAGAGGAGACTGGTGTCCATGGGGTCACAGAGTCAGACACAACTGAGTGACTGAACACATACACAGTCTGAGCATAAAGTAAGCCTTAAGCAAGAAGCAAAATGAATCTGAGAATCTCCAAGAACACTGGCAATAGCCCCCTAGAGGACATATTTCTTTTTTTTTTTTTCCTGGAAGTTGAATCAAAGTGATTTGCTTGTAGTTTATTCTCTTATTGGTTTATTTCCTTATTGAATTCTCTTATTCTTTACAATAAAACTTCACTTAATAAATATGGTCCCTACATTTGTTGTTCTAGACTGTAAATAGTCTGTTTGCAAAAAACAGAGGTCTGTTTCCTCAAAGGACAGACTCTGTGTTGGGGACTATGAGAAGTTAAATAAATGCAGCAAATATTTGTGAATGCACAAATGAGGGAGTCATTGTAGGATTACATAGAAGTCTGAATTTTTATGTAACCATATAGCAAATATTTATTAAGCATTTAGTCTGTGTTAAATCCTGGACAGACAAAAACAGTTTACCTGCCCACATGGAGTTCACAGTATCATAAAGAAGATAAAGACCAAAGGCATAAACACAAGCATTACTATTAGTGATAGTGGAGTGGAATGGCTACATGAATCACCCTCCTCCCCCCCACCCCGCCCCCACAGATAATAATTATAAAATCTGTACAAAATATAAAATACTTATAGAAATAGGAAAACATCCAAGAGCAGACAGAAGCCAGAGGAAAGTTTGCTGTTAAAAAACCGCAACTAGGAAGAGGAAGAATTGGGAGTTTGTAATTATCTTGCCTGAAAATGTTCCCCAACACTCCTGTTGAGGGCAATGGAAAACAATAAGGCACCTTTCAAGTTCAAGATACCAGAGAGCAGAGCACAGGGGAAGTTTTAAGGAGGGGTCTGTAAGCAAGAGAATGGCAAAAGTATTGATGCTAAAAATCTGAGCATAAATGTTGCCCAAATCACTAGTTGCCTGCTAAAGTATACATCTGTGGAGGAGAATCTGATAGAGAAATCAAAAAAGCAAGCAATGGCCGGAAAGGAATGTAGCCTTAAAAGACAAATCTGCTTTGGGTGGGTTCTGTGGATTTATCAAGGGTCAACTTAAATACGGAGCAGCTGGAAGTCAGAAAAATGAATGGAGTTATCAACAAGCACCCATTGCAGGGGAGACACAATCTTCAGTTTGACTCCAAGCAAATTAACTGCCTAATAAAACAACAATAACAATAACAAAAATACTCTAAATTATATGACAGAACCCAGAGTCAGCACATTGTATTTTCTACAATGTCCGGTTTTTGAACAAAAATTACTAAACATACTAAGAAACATAAAATTGTGACCCATACTCAGGAAAAACAAAAAGTCAATAAAACCCAACTCTAATTGTGTCCAGATGTTGGCCCAATTAGTTTTCAAATCAGCTATTACAAAATGCTCAAATAACTCAAGAAAAATGGTCTTAATGAATGAGTAGTTAGAAAATCCCGACTGAGAAAGGACAACCTTAAACGATGGAAATTCCAGGGCTCAAAAGCAGACTCACTGAAATGAAAAATTCACTAGATGGGCTTAAAGCAGATTGCAATGTCAAGAGAAAGAATCAATGAGTTTAAAAAGAGAGTAATAGGAATTACTTATATCCAATATGAAGAAGAAAGAGAAAAAGGATTAAAAGAATAACAAACAGAGCATCAGAGACATATGGGACGTCATCAAGAGACACAACATAGAAACTGGAACAATTTCACATCAGAATGATAGAAAAGGAGATGCAAAAAAGGACCAGCCAGAGTTTTAAAAGAAATAATAACCTAAATTTTAAAATTCCCCAAATTTTGTGGACACATTAATTCCAGGTAACTCAGCAAAACCCAGGAATGATAAACCGATATAGTCAAGGTGCTGAAAGTCAAAGATAAAGAGGAAATCTTTAAATCAGCCAGAGCAGGATGACATGTTACATATAGGAGAATAATAATGTGATTATTGACTGACTTCACATCAAAATAATGGAAGCCATAAGGAATTAGACAGGCATATTTCAGCTTCTGGAGAGACAGGAGAATTGAAAACCAAGAATTATGTACTTAAAGAATTTATCATTCATAAATGAGAGAGAAATTAAGGCATAGCCAGATAAATGAAACTAAGGTAACTTACTGTCAGCAGAATTGTGCTACTAGAAATACGAATGTTGTTGAGGCTGAAGGGAAATGACATCAGATGACTACTGAGATTTGCTGGAAGAAATAATGGGCATGAGAAACATGAACACGAAGAGTGGTGGGAAGGCCAGGGAAATGAAAATATTAGTATACTCTTGTAACATTACTCTGTCTTACGTAAGATAATTCAACATAACCTCTAAATAAACTGAGATAAGTTAAAGGTATGTCCACAGTTTGTTGTGATCCACACAAAGGCTTTGGTGTAATCAATAAAGCAGAACTAGATGTTTTTCTGGAACTCTCTTACTTTTTCAATGATCCACTGGATGATGGAAATTTGATCTCTGGTTCCTCTGCCTTTTCTAAATCCAGCTTGAACATCTGGAAGTTCATGGTTTATATACTGTTGAAGCCTGGCTTGGAGAATTTTGAGCATTACTTTACTAGCGTGTGAGATGAGTGCAATTGGGTGGTAGTTTGAGCATTCTTTGGCATTGCCTTTCTTTGGGATTGGAATGAAAACTGACCTTTTCCAGTCCTGTGGAAAATTCTGTCTTGTGGAAAATTCTTAAAGAGATGGGAATATCAGACCATCTTACATGCCTCCTGAGAAATCTGTATGCAGGTCAAGAAGCAACAGTTAGAACTGGACATGGAACAACAGACTGGTTCCAAATTGGGAAAGGAGTATGTCAAGGTTGCATATTGTCACCCTGCTTATTTAACTTATATGCAGAGTATATTATGTGAAATGCTGGGCTGAATGAATCAAAAGCTGGAATCAAGATTGCCAGGAAAAATATCAATAATTTCAGATACGCAGATGACACCACCCTTATGGCAGAAAGTAAAGAAGAATTAAAGAGCCTCTTGATGAAAGTGAAAGAAGAGAGTGAAAAAGTTGACTTAAAACTCAACATTCAGAAAACTAAGATCGTGGCATCTGGTCCCATCACTTCATGGCAAATAGGTGGGGAAATAATGGAAACAGTGAGGCTTAATTTTCTTGGGCTTCAAAATCACTATAGATGGTGACTGCAGCCATGAAATTAAAAGACACTTGCTCCTTGGAAGAAAAGCTATGACCAACCTAGACAGCGTGTTAAAAAGCAGAGATGTTACTTTGCCAACAAAGGTCCATCTAGTCAAAGCTATGGTTTTTCCAGTAGTCATGTATGGATGTGAGAGTTGGACTATAAAGAAAACTGAGTGCTGAAGAATTGATGCTTTTCAACTATGGTGTTGAAGAAGGCTCTCAAAAGTCCCTTGGACTGCAAGGAGATCCAGCCAGTCCAGCCTAATGGAAATCAGTCCTGAATATTAATAGGACTGATGCTGAAGCTGAAATCCCAATCCTTTGGCCACCTGATAGGAAGAACTGACTCATTGGAAAAGACTCTGATGCTGGGAAAGATTGAAGGCAGGAGGAGAAGGGGACAACAAAGGATGAGATGGTTGGATGGCATCACCAACTCAATGGACTTGAGTTTGAGCAAGATTTGGGAGTTGGTGATGGACAGGGAAGCCTGGCATGGAGCAGTCTGTGGGGTTGCAAAGTGCTGGACAAGACTGAGTGATTGAGCTGAACTGAAAGGTATATCTGTTAACCTCTGGGGTTTCCAGGTAGCTCAGTGGTAAAGAACCCGCCCGCCAGTGCAGGAGACAGAGACATGACTTCAGCCCCTGAGTCAGACAATCCCCTGAAGAAGGGTACGGCAACCCACTCCAGTATTCTTGCATGGGGAATCCCCATGGACAGAGGAGCCTGGCAGGCTACAGTTCATAGGGTCACAAGAGTCAGACATGACTGCAGCAACTTAGCATGCATGCATGTGTTAACCTCTAGAAGAACCATTATAAAAATGCATGAGTTAGCTTGATGGTAGGAAGCCAATAGATGAACTAAAGCAAAATGTTAGAAAATATTTGATTAACACAAAAAAGGTAGGAGAGAAGGAACAAACAAAAAACAGATAACATGAAACAAAGGAAACATATATATAAGCACACAGACACACACATATATATGAAGGAAATATATCTTTACTTGAGGATTATATGATCGTGCACATAGAAGACTTTACCAAAGAAGTTTCTAGGTCCGATAGGGAATTTATCAAGGTCAAAAGATTCAAGGTCAATATACAACACTGATTGTACATATGTATGCTATTAAGGAATTCTGGAAAGTAAAGAAAAATTACAATTCTATTTTATGATAGTATCAAAGCATAAAATAATTAGGATAATTATAAGCATTTTCACATATAAATGGTAGTATTCATATTTTGTTATGGTGAATTGTTTATTTGTAATCATTCTGGGGCAAACACTGAGTCTCGTCATCATCACCGTTGCCTAGCACAGAGCCCAACTGAATGGATTAATAAACATCTGTGCATATATTATCCTAAAACCAAAATATACATACATGCATGAAAGTTTTGAAAATGGAAAACAAACGGAATATATCACTCATGGTCCCTTCATTGTCAACATTTTAGATTTTTTTCCTCCAACATTTTTTTCCCCATAGGTATACTTTTAGACCTAATACTTTATTCATACGGTAGCATTTGTAAGTATAATAATGGTCAAAGTACTACCTTATTTATGTTGAAACTTTCTCTAGTTACAGTCTGCTGTTTTGATTCACTGAAACAAAGTAAACTGTGGTCAGCTACCAAACACTTAAAGGAGGCTGCATAAAAGCAGTCATCATAAAAGCAGTCAGTTGATGTCTTGTTGTTTTTATTTGATTAATTGATGTTGGACTGTGCTGGGTCTCTGTGGCTGCGCGGCTTTTCTCTAGTTGTGGTGCGTGGGCTTCTCACTGCAGCGGTTTCTCTTGTTGTGGAGCACGGGCTCTCGGTGCACGGGCTTCAGTAGCTGGGGCATGTGGGCTCAGTAGTTACAGCTCCTGGGCTTTAGAGCACAGGCTCAGTAGTTGTGGCACGTCGGCTTAGCTGTCCTGAGCCGTAACGGATCTTCTTGGATCCGGGGTTGAATGGGTGTCCCTGCGTTGGCAGGAGGATTCTTAACCACTGGATTTCCAAGGATGCTCCAGCTGCTATTTTAATGCAGTCGCTGGGCTGACTCCCTCATCTCAACCCTGGTCCCACATTCACATATGTTGTATTAACCTTGAGAGGGTTTGATCCATATGTTCTTTTGTAAGATTCTGGCATAACTGTTTTTTCAACTCATTCGTACAAGAGTATGTTAAAATCAAGACACAGGAAATGAAGTGCCTGCCCATTGTAGGAAAATTTGGGCCATGATCTGAATATCTCCAATGTACCAGTCGAAACTGCCTTGGAAAACAATGGTGTCCTGAAAAATTTCCTAAATACTAAGTAAGATGAGTTCCTGCCCCAATTTCTTGCACTTCAGAAAACAATGTAGGTCACAGTAGAAACATGAGGTTCAAAAACAATAAATTCTGTTCACTGAGAAAACTAAGATTCAAACAGGGAAGTTCTTCTCCAGATAGACCAATACAAGTGCTTGTCAGCCACAATAAAAACACGCAGATAACAGTATCAAACATCTGAGAAATGTCCAAAAGCAGTAACAACAGAAATAAAACTCTGGTCATTAGACACAACAGACCAATGGGATCGTTGTCATGGAGCCACAAACAGAATAAAAGCCAGATTGATTGCAATTTCCTATATAAACTCAGAGATACATGGGCCACAGACAGACACTCATTAACCACTGTGAGGAGCAATCCTCCATAAGCTATTTCCCTGAAAATTAGATACTGTGGTTCCAGACTCTGTGCCTTGACTTCGAACAGAGTGGAGATAAGCCTGGGGGAAAACAAAAAGGAGAAGGGTGAGAGATAATCAAAATATCAGCAACAACCCTTTGCAAAACTCAATCTTCCAGACACCTGAGTGCAGTGGGCTGGCTTGGCAGAAATAAACTCCAGTGTGTCTGTCTTCACTGGATGCAAGAAAAGATCAGACAAGAAAGCAAAGGAAGTACTAATTAGATGAAAGGGACCCACTGAAATGAGAGAAGTGACTCTTCTGGAAACCAAGGTACTCAACCAGCCATGCAGCAGGGTCCTCCCTAGCCTCCCAGAGCCTCCCCTGGTGGACTTGAACGTTCTCCTTCATTTATACTCTCCTAGAATTAAAGGTGTTCTTTGTCTCCCCATTGGCAGAGTAGTTTGTTGGACTGAACTGATGGCCTGTGATGATTCCAGGGATGAGACCAGGGGGCATGCATTGCCTTCTTTCAGTGCCTAGTGTGGAACCCAGCTGTGTGAATTAACAAATACACACGCAGACATAACCTGAAACTTTCTGAGCACTGTGTCTTGTATCTCTTGTTTTCTGAGATGCCAGACACATAGCAATCACTCTATACCTTCTTAATGAAATCAAACTTCAATTATGCTAACGCTCATGAAGGTCCATGTAGTCAAAGCTATGGTTTTTCCAGTAGTTGGAGAAGGAAATGGCACCCCACTCCAGTACTCTTGCCTGGAAAACCCCATGGGCAGAGGAGCCTGGAAGGCTGCAGTCCATGGGGTCGCTACGAGTCGGACATGACTGAGTGACTTCACTTTCACTTTTCACTTTCCTGCACTGGAGAAGGAAATGGCAACCCACTCCAGTGTTCTTGCCTGGAGAGTCCCAGGGATGGAGGAGCCTAGTGGGCTGCCGTCTGTGGGGTCGCACAGAGTCGGACACGACTGAAGCGACTTAGCAGTAGCAGCAGTGTGTATGGATGTGAGTGTTGGACCATAAAGAAGACTGTCAAAGAACACATGGCTTTTGAACTGTGGTGCTGGAGAAGACTCTTGAGAGTCCCTTGGACAGCAAGGAGTTCAAACCAGTCAATCCTAAAGGAAATCAACCCTGAATATTCATTGGAAGGACTGATGCTCAAGCTAAAGCCACAGTACTTTGGCCACCTGATGTGAAGAGCTGGCTTATTGGAAAAGGCCTGATGCTGAGAAAGACTGAAGGCAGGAGAAGGGGGCAACAGAGGATAATATGGTTGGATGGCATCATTGACTCAATGGACATGAGTTTGAACAAACTCTGGGAGATGGTGAAGGACAGGGAAACCTGGCATTCTGCAGCTCATGGGGTCGCAAAGAGTTAGACACAACCAAACGACTAAATGAACAACAAAAAGGCTAACTTTCAACATAGCAAATGACACTACCTTGATTTGAGGAAATGAGCCATCACCAGAATGAAAATTCATACTCTAGGCTGCTCCTTGGGCAAGGTCATCTCTCAGGATTTTAGAAAATCAGAATATCTTTTCAGAATTGAAGGCATTTGGATTCAGTCTTCATGGTACACTCCCTGACTCAGTGTCCCTGTTATCCTGCTGGTGACCTAGCACTCACCCTGTCAGACAAACATAAGACATCTCCTGAGTCAGTCTAGAAACAGCTGTCCCCCCTGGGGGCAGACCTCAAGAAAGGCTGGGTTGCAACATGTCCTAACAGCTGAAGCTGTCCTCAGTTTCACATTCTCTCCAATCACAAAAGGGGAATTAGAGTTTTCCGCTAGAGCTGACTCTAAACAAGACAGACCTGTTAGAAATAGGAAAGAAAGTTTGTGGCATATTTTCAGACCAAGAAAAGAACAAGAAACCCAGTGATCTGCCCCATATAAAGCTTTATAAGCGTACAAAGTGCTGAAAAGACGTCAGGTATGATATAGACTCTTTCCCAGTAGAAAAGAGGGCTCCAAACACAGACGCTTGAGCAAGCAGAAAAGAGTGGAATTTTCAGTATAAGAGACTTGGGTCGACTCTGATTTGCTGGTTCCTCAGCCTTGGGTATGGTTGAAGACTCAAGAGGTAACAACTCCAGATCTCACTTCATTTCCACCTTCCAATTTCAGCAGACCTCTTCTGATGACTTCTTCAACTCTCCCTGTGGGTGGGAATCATTCCTTAGGATGGGAAGCCTCAGAGTCATTGCCCTGCCCCTGGCCACCAACCAGCACCACCACCCCAGGCTCAGCTCCATCAGTGGCAGCCCCAGTGCTACCGTGGCCCCATGTGTGCTGGGCTCCTGTGAATCCACCGGAGCCTCTGCTCTTGCTGCCTCTAGTGGAAGGACATTTTCCTTCCAGATTGACTGTTCTTTAAATCGGCCTTAAGTTCTCTGGCCCCTAGGTGAACATAGTTTTCTGTTTCATTTTAGCTTCCTAAAATGAGTATTTTCAGCTTTCTGTTGTCCTTTACTGAGGATCTTATATGCTGAGCCATGGCCTCTTTGTGAATCTTGCTCTAAGTTGTTAACCAGCCTGCTTCCAGACCTCCGCCTTCCATTGCCAAACATCATCCTTTGATTTCCCTCCATGCTACTTTATGATGCATGTCCTTTCCTTGTATATTTTCTCCCCCCTTTTCAGCCTGAAGGGTCTGAAACTGACATTTAGTCCGACTTACCTAAATTCTCCTTCATTATTTAATGTCCCAGGAAAAGAGCTGACATGAGGCAGGCACCTGTACTGCTGCCTGTCCCCTCTCTGACCAGGGCAGACTTAGCCATTTGTCATGGTCCAAATGCCCCCTTCTTCCCCCACTCAGCCAGCCCTCCCTGCCAGGCTGAGTGACTGCACCACTTGCAGCCTCTTTGTCACTTCTGGAACACAGGACTCTGTGCCTCAGAGTTCCTAAGATGGGTTTGCAGCTTAAGATCCAACTCTCAAGCAAAAAGATGTTTTCTGATCTCCTTGGTAACTTACTAGAGCTCTCCAAAAGCACCCTGGGGAATAACAGTGTGAGTTTTATGAAGAGTTAGCATTTCAGTGGGTCTGCGATGCTAAAGGATGAGCCTATTTGGGGAGAGGGAAGTCTCAGTGATTACCATAGACCTTCCCTTATGAAGATACCTTGCAAAGAAAGCCAGGAACGCTTGGGAAGTCTGTTCTGATTAGTTCTGCCTGGCTCCTTTCATAATTATCCACTTGCAATGTCTCAGCTGGTCACATTAGGACAATGGTAAGACTAGCTTCCACACCTTTTGGAGGTACCAGCAAAATTATATGATTTAGAGCAGGGGTCTCCAACCTCTAGGATCTAATGCCACATGATATGCGGTGAAACTGATGCAATAATAGAAATAAAGTGAAAGTCACTCAGTCATGTCCAACTCTTTGTGACCCCATGGACTGTACAAGTCCATGGAATTCTCCAGGCCAGAATACTGGAGTGGGTAGCCTTTCCCTTCTCCAGGGGATCTTCCCAACGCAAAGACTGAACCCAGGTCTCCTGCATAGTAGGAGGGTTCTTTACCAGCTGAGCCACAAGGGAAGCCCAAGAATACTGGAGTGGGTAGCCTATCCCTTCTCCAGTGGATCTTCCTGACCCAGGAATTGAACCGGGGTCTCCTGCATTGCAGGCAGATTCTTTACCAACTGAGCTGTCAGAGAAACCCTATAAATAAAGTGCAGAATAGATGTATAAATAAATAAATAGAAATAAGATGCACAATAAATATAAGCACTTGAATCATCCCTAAGCCATCCCCTATCCCCTGCCATGGAAAGTTGTCTTTCACAATACTAGTCCCTGGTGCCAAAAAGACTGGAGACCACTGATTAGAGAATTAGAGAGCAAGAAGAGACCCTTAGAGATTATCGAGTCTAACCTTGGAAGAACTTTAAGCCCAGAGAAGTGAAGTGACCTGTTGTAGATTTCTAAAACCAAGTAGTAGCATGGTGGGCCTGAGCCAAGGCCTTGTGAGCTTGTGGTCAGGGGCACCTTGTGGGGCTTAGTCATCTTCCTCCACAGATTCATGAGGGGGCCCCATCTTTTATTCCGCTCTTGTTTGCTGCTGTCAGACATTCTTCAATGAAGGGAGCATTCATGTGCAAGAGGCTGGGCGGTGACCAAGAAAAACACCACCCGTTGTACATTTTTGTTGATGAATGGCCCTGAAAGTGATTAATTGGAAATACAGTAAGATTGACCTTGTTTTTCTTGGATGGAAAAGGGAATAAAACTCCAGACAGCAGTGTTTTCAGATAGAGGAAGATAAGCTACAAGAAAGATAAGATGCATGAAGATAAGATGCCAAAAGGACTGTCCACACAGCCAGCCAGTGGGTACGCTGTCTGCTAACACAGAAAGTGAGACCAAGATACTGGCTCCTCTCACCAGCATTTGGGTCCCTTGAGGAAAGACTGGGCACCCATGTGGCAGTGCATGAGCAGAGGGCAATATCCTAATGCCAAACCAACCTGCATTCTTTTCCTCCATCTGCTTCAGAGGAGACTCAGATTGCTTTGAGGAGAAAGCTTTGGGGAGATAATTAAAGTGGGACACGTGGCTAAACGATACACCACGTTTGCCAACACTGTTTATATTTAAATACAACTTTCTCTCACTAGTGTTCTCACTTCTTGGTGAAACCACAGCACAAACCCAAATGTTTCTTGCTAGTTCTTTGCTTCTTTGGATGAGCGGGAGATCCTGAAGAAAATGATCTGGGTAAACTAGGGTCTAAACTATCCCTATCTTTAAAAAAAAATTATTTATTTTAATTGGAGGGTAATTACTTTACAGTATTGTGATGGTTTTTGCCATACATCAAGATGATTCAGCCATAGGTATACATATGTTGCCCCCCTCATTCTGAACCCCTCTCCTACCTCCCTCCCCACTCTATCTCTCTAGGTTGTCATGCATCGAACTCACACTGGTCATCTATTTTACATATAGCAAAGTAGCCCTATCTTTAGCTTCGAATGAGGGGATACACAGGGAAGTGTTTGTTTTGTTCCACTTGCAAGAGCTAGATGATTCACTGAGTTTTCTAATGAAAATTTTGGCTCCCCAAATCCCATCTAACAATTCCTTCCCTCAACCATTCTGTCTTTCCTAGATGCCCCAGGGCACCGGCATCAGCATTCTCAACGTAATGTTGCTCTTCTCCTTTAATTTTTCTCTCCACAATTCTGTCCTCACACCCTACAGCATTTAGTCTTTGGAACACACGCATAGTGTTTATGTACACGTACACACAAGTATACATGCATGCATGCACACTGGCACACTTCTGAACCTGCCATGATCTGCATCTTTCTTAGACCATCCCTAAACCCCTCACTGGCTTTAAAAGTTTTGGCAAGCCACTTTTCACTACAAATTCCAGCTTCTCGGGGCTTTCGGACAGCTTGTGAGTGAATTGAGACATTCTCTGTTGCTGTAGTAATAATAATAATAATTTACACACACAGTAGCCTTTTATCCATGAGTGCTTTAACAATGGCAGATGCTACAGAGTCCAGAGCAAAGCTCCCCTCACTGCTTCCTCCAGTGACCCTGCCCTTGGATGGGAGACATCACAAACCACTCATTCTTCATGGCAACACCTCGCAATCATTCCAGGCAGGAAGTAAGGAAATCTGTCCAGTCAGAACTGCAGAAAGGAATTAGGTAATGCAACACTTTTTCTCTGTCTTCTCCAGAAACACTGAGAAATGCGCTGATACTCAGAATGATCAACTCCCAGACAGTCTCACTGAGTTGTTGCTTTTTGCCTGGGGATTACATATTTCCTGGAGCAGTGCATTTTCTTCCCTCCTTGTCTTATTTCCACCAGTACTCTATTTATTTGGAGCACAAGATGAAAAATATCTATATGGCTAGGCTATCAGCCCTTCACGTGGAAAGTGTAACTATTCTATATTGGTTTATCTATGATGTAAAGATATCTCTAAGAGACATACGCTTCCTCCATAAAGGACAGGATGTCCACTAACCCAAAAATTAAAAGGAGAAGAAGAAAGAGGTGGATGAAGAAGGAGGAGGAGGAGGAAGCAGAGGAGAAAGAGTACGAGGAAGAGGATGCTATTTTCTTAAGAAAATAACATCCTAAACAGAAAAGCACAAGCCAGGGACAGATCCTGTTTCAAATCTTGCCTTCCTGAAACTTTGACTAGACAATGCTGAGCTTCAGTTTCTTCCTTGGTATGTGAAGATGAGAATACAACATTTCATATGGTCCTTGTGAGGATTAAATAAGAATTGAGAAGGGTCTGGCACAGAGTAGGCACTCATTTCCAGCAGAAACTGAAAACTGAGATGCTTTGTGCTAATGGAGAAGCTACTCGATGGTAGGCACTTTGCATTCACCATCTCTTTGGGATGTTTGAAACCCACCATTGCGTTTGAGCTCTTGCATTTAATGATGCATTGATTTGCTTGCTCTTGGCTTTCTGCTCTTCAGTGCCAGGCATTGTGCTGGGCACTGGGATCCCCTAGAGGGAAACCACACCCTGCCCTGGGAGCTTCAGGCTGGAGAGGAAGTGAGCAACAGGAAGTTCAGACTGCGCGTTAAGAAGAGGGGGAGCACAGGGCACCATGGTACATAGTGAGGGGCTACGTTGCTCCATATTGGGTGTGTAGGAGGTGTATTCTAACTCTGCCTTGCCTCTATTTTCTTACCCATAAATCTGTCCCAAAGGTCATTTCTTTACATTTCCAGGTTAAAAAAAAATAATATTGATAAAAGGCAGAGGATCTTAGAGAGCATAACAATCATTCAGATTTTAGCTAAAAAGTGGATTGCTGAAAAAAAAAATAACTAAATGACCAACCCTGGTAATCCATCTTCTCACAATAAGCAGATCTTGATGAACCTCCCAAGAAACTCTAAAAAGATCTAAGTCCTAATTAAACCCAACCATTATTCACCTGTGAGAGTCATTAACTTAGGGTGGGCCAGTGGGACATCCATCTTTTAAGACGAGGTCAGCACCTATGTGATGGGCGTGACCATGAGGCTCCAGAGGTCATTATGGTGGCACGCTGCCCTTCCTGGCCAGATGTAACTGCTCTGCTTTCTCTGTTCTCCTTCCCATTTTTCTCTTTCTGGTGTCTTTACCTTTCCATCCTCCCCACCTCTTTTCCTCTCCCCTAATATATGCTGAGAGCCTGCAAATGGTACCAAGGAAGACAAACCATTCTGTCAGCACTCACATCTAAAGAAGTGGTGGATCTCGGTCTAAAATATGATCACAGTTTTTCTCAGTGAAGATGACACCCAGAAAATGGTGGGATTCCAGGGAGGAGAACGATGAGTACCATGCAATCCTTGTGGTGGTCCCTTTAATGGAGAAAAAAAAGTGCTCAGGGCCTGAAAGCTGGTCCCACTGACCTTAAGAGCAAGCACATTAACCCTCAGCATTCATTCACAAACATCTCACTGAGCATTTGTTTGCTGAGTTTTTTTTTTTTTTTTTTTTTTTTAAATTTTCTGTACCCTTGGGATGTAGATAAATTAAACACAGTCCCCAATCTGGTGGGGAGGAAGAGAGATACAAAAATTAAAAAAATTTTGATAACTAAATCTAACTTGGTTGACTTCCTGCAGGGTAAAGGGGAGCTATTAGAGTGGTATTCTGGAGCCTTCTCTCCAAAGTTGCTATCTACTGATTTCTCATGTGGCCTTGGGTAAGTCACTTGAAGTCACGCTGCTATAAAATGTGGGCAGTAATAATGAGTCATACCTGGGTTATGGGGCTTCCTTGGTGGCTCAGATGGTGAAGAATTTGCCTGCAATGCAGGAGATCCAGGTTTGATCCCTGGATTGGGGAAGATCTCCTGGAGAAGGGAATGGCAACTCACTCCAGTATTCTTGCCTGGAGCATCCCATGGACAGTGGTGCCTGGCAGGCTACAGTCCATGGTGTCACAAAGAGTCAAACACAACTGAGCAGCTAACGCTTTTATGGGCATTACCATGATGATGAATGTGAATATTCTTTTATTTTTAAAGTCACTCAGTTGTGTCTGACTCTTTGTGATCCCATGGACTATATACAGTCCATGAAATTTTCCAGGCCAGAATACTGGAGTCGGTAACCTTTCCCTTCTCCAGAGGATCTTCCCAACTCAGGGAATGAACCCAGGTATCCCAAATTGCAGGTGGTTCTTTACCAGCTGAGCTATCAGGGAAGCCCAAATGTGAAAATAGATTATTACAAAAAATGCTAATAAATCCAAGGCATTATTATTCCTGCTGTGATGTCATTTGCAAAATTTAATTTATCTATAAAATTCAGGTGTACCCTTGGACTAGGCATAAGGGACCAGTTTTCTTCCTTTTTTTTTCCATGTCTACCTACATCTGTTGTCTTTCCCGTCAACTAAGAGAATCACCCCATCAGTACACACTGAAGTGGGGGGTGAACCATGTGCACCCTGCTCTGCTAGGCTGTGGGATGGAGTAGGAATGAGGTAGATGCAATTTTTATAAAAGAAATGTCTCTTCCCCAACTACGAATGTAGACTGCCCCATTTCTACATGTTGTGTGTTCTTTGTGGTTTTGCGTTTTTCTTTGAAAGGGTATGTTGGGGCTGCAGTGCAGAGGGAAGATGAACAGCAAGTACCTGTGGCCTGAGATGCACCCTGTGGCCTCTGATTAAAAAATGAAAGGGAGTTTTACTGAGCTGCAAGCTTGGGAAGTGGATTCAGGAACGAAGCTTGTGTCTTATCTTTCAGGGCAGGGCCCAGGGCCAGTCGCACCCCTGCAAGTCATGGTGGAATTTCCCCTGGAAGAAATGGACATTCCACTGGGAACCCTTCTGGGAAGAGACATGTGTATCCTGGGACAGGAAATGAAAACTCAGGAGGTGGGGCTCAGAGAGGGATAAGGAGAAAAACATCCTCCTTGCTCTGTAGCCTGAGGATCATGGGAAGAGAGGCCTGCAGAGGCGAGGCACAGTGGGGGGCATGGGGGGCTGTGGGTGCAATGCAGGGAGGGCTGGGGATGGGCCGGAAGCTCGGTCACCCTTGCGCGGTGGCTCCACGTCACTGTCTGCAAGGCATTCCTGGCCCCAGATGTGCAGGAAGAGCTCTTTAGGAGGGACTACCCTGTGGGGGAATGATGGGAAAGGGCTGTTGCGGAAAATTAAGAAGGGTGCGTCTACCATCAGAGATGGGTCAGCCAAGGAGAGGGCAGTGGTCACTGTGGAGGATGACTGTCCTGCTGAGTGTCAGTTCCTCCAGCCTGAATGATGACAGACCTGAGAAGAAAGGCACACAGAAAAAAACATCCAGGCTTTCCTGAGCAGTGGAAAGCCAGCAGGAACTCGTGCCATTGTAATAGAAATTACACAGATACTGTCTGTCTGACAGGTCACGGTAAAATGCTCAGCAGAGCAACCTGATGGACACACGCACACACACAAAATAAGATGATGTCCTCTTGCTCCTTATCAAAGAACATTTTATGGGGCTTCCCTGGTGGCTCAGAGGGTTAAGCGTCTGCTTGCGTTGCAGGAGACCTGGGTTCAATCCCTGGGTTGGGAAGATCCCCCGGAGAAGGAAATGGCAACCCACTCCAGTACTCTTGCCTGGAGAATCCCATGGACGGAGAAGCCTGGTAGGCTACAGTCCATGGGGTCGCAAAGAATCGGACACAACTGAGCAACTTCACTTCACTTCAAAGAACGTTTTGGACTTCCCTGGTGGCAAAATGGATGGGTATCCACCTGCCAATGAAGGGGACATGGGTTCGATCCCTGGTCCAGGAAGATCCCCCAGGATCCAGGAAGATCCTGCTCTGTGAGCCACAACTACTGAATCTGAACTCTAGAGCCCACGTGTTGCAATTACCAAAGCCCACATGCCTGGGGCATGCTCCGCGGCAGTGAGAAACCCGCACACCAGAACTAGAGAGTAGCCCCCGCTCACTGCAAGTGGAGACAGTAAAAAGTGAAAGTGTTTGTCAGTGGGACTCTTTGTGACCTCAAGGACTGTAGCCTGCTGGCTCCTCTGTCAATGGGATTCTCCAGGCGAGGATACTGAAGTGAGTTGCCATTCCCTTCTCCAGGGGATCTTCCTGATCCAGGTATCGAACCCAGGTCTCTTGCACTGCAGGCAGATTCTTTACTGTCTGAGCCACCAGGGAAGCCCAGGAGATGGCCAGTGGAAAGCAATGAAGATCCAACACAGCCCGCCCCCAAAAAAGAAGAACAATTTAAGGAGGAAGGGGACCTAAAAAATGCCCAGAGGGCAGGGAA
The DNA here is from genome assembly GCA_917880005.1 of Nanger dama. NCBI lineage: Eukaryota > Metazoa > Chordata > Mammalia > Artiodactyla > Bovidae > Nanger > Nanger dama. The sequence continues at coordinate 1,324,503 of CAKJTW010000090.1, forward strand.
GGATGCCTGGGTGCTGAGAGGAGGCAAGAAGGATTTGGAAAGGGGAAGCCGAGGACCAAAGGTGAGGCCAGGGCACATCTGGAAGCTGGCTGAGGAGGGGAGGTAGCAGGGAGCCAAGCAGCTGGGGAAGATGGAGGTGAACCTACAGCGAGAGGTCAGCCTTTTAACTGGAGGGAACCCCACCCCCAGCCTCTGGCTCCCAGAGGCTATTTGCCTCAGGCCAGCACAGAGCAAAAGGATATGGTTTCCAGGGAATTTGATCTACATAGAAAACCAATCAGGAAAATTCAATCTCTTCAGAAACTCCACTTACTCGTCATTAAGAGAAATTTGGGTTTGAATTATGTAGATAACTGCTTCCACTCTCCACTTCATTTTGCCTGTAGATACTTGCCCTCGGAGGGGTATTTTGAGGATAAATGAGAAAGGGGCAGGAGGCTTTGAACTCCTTGCCTGAAAGGTAGCCTATCAATACAGGCCTCATATAATGAAGATGCTTCAAATTGCCAATACACGTATATTTATAACACCCATTATAATCACTGGATATCGTTTCTTCCCTTTTATATTTTTTACAAGAAGAAGGCAGAAAGGTCTAATTTTCTTTAACCACTCTGCTTTTCAGCACTTAACATTAACCTTTCCTTACGAATGTCATTAGCTGCTAATTAAGATGTTGATTTGCAGATTGTATATCTTGCAATAGAAGTGATTTGTGAACGCTTACTAGGTGTTTCTCCATCTACACAACTCATATTGGTTTAGCAGGAGCCTGGTGCATTCTAATTTACTGAACCGTTTCCCCATTCTCCACTTATTTCTGCCTGAGCATAATGAGAAAAAAATGATAAGAAAGAAAAATGGGAAATACTATAAATAGTTGCTGAAGAAAATGCCACAGGAAAGAGTTACAGCTCTAAGTGGGGGTTTCTGAAAGAGTGAACAGACTGAATGCATTTTCTCTCCTTTTCGTTTTTTTCGGCTGTGTTGGGTCTTCATGGCTGTGTGGGCTTTCTGCAGTTGCGGTGTGCAGGCTTTTCATCGCGGTGGCTTCTCTACTTGCAGTTCTTAGGCTCTAAGCACAGGGATTTCAGTAGCTGCAGCACTTGGACTTAGTTGCTCCAGGGCACATGGGATCTTCCCAGACCAGGGATTGAACCTGTGTCTCCTACACTGGCAGGTGGATTCTTAACCACTGGACCACCAGGGAAATCCTCATTTTCTCTTACTCATGGGGTATTTTAAGAAATAAAAATTTGCACATTGGTTAGGTAGGTGGGTATCTACATGTCCTTGAGTGGCTGGGCACATACCAAATGGCTATAGGAAAGAGCGAGGGACTATGAATTTTCTGGAAGGTACATGCTCTTGTTTTCCAAGGCCGCCTACTCCTTTGCCATGTTCATGCCTTTAAGGCTTCCCAAAGAAACTTCTTGCTTTTAAAACCATCCTTAAATCAAAGAAAGAAAAGGCTTATTCAGTTACTGCAAGGGATTCTGCAACATAGGGGACATTTCCACAGGACGTTTTAATATAATTTATGAATATTTGCTAGCAACATAATTGTCTTTTCTGCTGACATTTTCAAAGCAACACTGTGATTTGTTGGGTCTCTGGAGAGTCCAGCTACAAAACTGATAATTATATTAAATATACATAGACAATAAAGAGTGTGTTTACATAACTATGCCCATAAATATCTGATTGAACAGTCATTGTTCTCAAACCCCTTTAAGCAGCTCTCTGAGGCTTTCAGTTCTAATGACATGATGGTTTAAAAGATGTTGCTCAGTCTTGTTCCATATTTAATTAACTTTCCTTTTTAAACTTGCGATGGCAGAGACAATAACAAACAGCTCTGAAAGCAGCGAGCGCTTTGAAACATGAGCGAGACCTTGTCAGGCTTTGTGTGGTGCGGACAGGAGGTGGGCATGTGACCGGGGCTGGCCTGGGGCCTCCCCGCCCTCCCGTGGGAGTCTGTTGGTGGCCTTTCGGACTCTCCTGCCTCATACACCTTCTTTCACGCCCACATCTGTGGAACCACGCCTTGTGCACAAACCCTGGCCTGTGAGCAGCTACACCCCTCATGATCTCTTCCTCTGGAAAAGAAGACAAAAGCACAGAGTGAAACCAACATGCCTTGGGAGGCAGGGGCGGGGCAAAGGGGGCCGTAATGAAAGAGTCAGGGGATTGGAAGTTCTAGACACTTCGATTCAGCCATTGCTATGTGATCTTAGACAAGTGCATTCACTTCCTATGGCTGCTGTAACCAATTATAAACTTGGTGGCTTCAAATACCACAAATTACAAATCTTTTAAAAAAAAACTTTTTATTTTCTCTTGGGGTATAGCCGATTAATGGGCTTCCCTTGTGGCTCAGTGGGTAAAGAATCTGCCTACTATGCGGGAGACTTGGGTTTGATCCCTGGGTTGGGAAGATCCCCTGGAGAAAGGAAAGGCTTCCCACTCCAGTATTCTGACCTGGAGAATTCCTTGGACTGTATAGTCCATGGGGTCACAAAGAGTCTGACACGACTGAGCAACTTTCACTGTAACCGATTAATCAGATTGTGACAGTTTCAGGTGAACAGCAAAGGGACTCAGTGTATAGATACATGTATCCATTCTCCACCAAACCGGCTCCCATCCAGGTGCCCACACTGAGCAGAGTTGAGTGTGCTGTACTGTAGGTCCTTGTTGATTATCTGTTTTAAATGTAGCAGTGTGTATAGACAACCATAAAGTCCGCATATAAGGGATGCCATATGGTATTTCTCCTTCTCTATCTGACTTCCTTCACTCACTGTGACACTCTCTAGGTCCATCCATGTTGCTGCAGAGGGCATTATTTCATTCTTTTTATGACTGAGTAATATTCCATTGCATGTATGTACCACACCTTCCTTATCCATTTTTCTGTTGATGGCCATTTAGGTTGCTTCCATGTCTTGGCTATTGTAAACAGTGCTATAGATGAATTACATATTAATATATTGCAGTTCTGGAGGTCAGAAGCCAGAAGTGGGTCTCACAGGGCTAAACTCCAGGTGTTGGCAGGGCTGGTTCCACCTAGAGGCTCCAGTGAAGACTCTTGTTTCCTTGCTCTTCCCGGGTTCTGTCAGCCACCCACATTCCTTGGCTCATGGCCTCTTCCTCCATCTGTGAGGCCAGTAATGAACAGTTTAGTATTTCTTGTGCTGCAGCACACTGACACTGATGCTCTTAACCTCCCTTTTCAAAGACCTGTGATTATGTTGGACCTCTCCCGATAATCCATGCCTATCTCTGCATCTCAAAACCCTTAACCACATTGGCGTAGTCCCTTTTGCCATGTAAGTTAACATATTAACAGAAATTTAGGTGGAGAATGGTTGGGGGCCATTGTTCTGCCTGCCATAGAAAGACCTCTAACACCTGTGAGTGAGAGAGCTGGTATGGCCTAAATTCGATCACCCAACAAGCTGAGGTCCAGGTGATGCAATAGTAAACCCATTAACTCGATCCCTGCTCTCTACAGAACTTCAGTGTGGAGGGAGAAAAGTATATATAATTTTTCAGATGTGTTAAGAGCTGCAAAAGGAAGTATGGCGTAGCAGGAGAATGTTTCACAGAGTGATCTAGGGGAAAGTGAAAGTGAAATTTTCTCAGTCATGTCTGATTCTTTGTGACCCCATGGACTATATAGTCTGTGGAATTCTCTAGGCCAGAATACTGGAGTGGGTAGCCTTTCCCATCTCCAGGGGATCTTTCCAGCCCAGGGATCAAACCCAGGTCTCTTGCATTGAAGGCAGATTCCTTACAAGCAGAACCACAAGGGAAGCTCAAGAATACTGGAGTGGGTAGTCTATCCTTTCTCCAGGGGATCTTCCCAACCCAGGAATCTAACCAGGGTCTTCTGCATTGCAGGCAGATTCTTTACCAACTGAGCTATCAGGGAAGCCTCATCTAGAGGAGGGAGTAGTCAAAGAAGGCTTCCTGGAGGAGGTGACAGGAATGCAGAGGTGAAGTGATTGACTTGCCATGGTCCAGCAGTATGTGTGGGAGGTGGGACTGGCAGAGGGGCCAGGCAAAGATTTACAGTCAGAAAGAATGGCCAAGGCTCTGAGGCAGGGGTGGAAGAATTTGGTTTGTGGAGAAGAAGCCATTCAGAGAGAGAGGTTTGCGATGGGCTGAGAGAGGCAGAGATCAGAGAAGTGAACCCTCAGCAAGTGGTCAGCTGTTCCAAGAGGTTCGTTGTTGTTGCTTAGTTGCTCAACTGTGTCCGACTCTTTGCAACCCGATGGACTGTAGCCCACCAGCCTCCTCTGTCCATGGGATTCTCCAGGCAAGAATACTGGAGTGGGTTGCCATTCCCTTCTCCAGTGGATCTTCCTGACTCAGGGATCTGAACCCACATCTCCTGCATTGCAGGCGAATTCTTTATCATTGCACCACTGCAGAAGCCTCACAAGAGGTTTGTAGGTAATTCGTTTTCATAAGTTAGATATGACTGTGACCCTCACTTTGTAGAGGACAAAACCAAAGGTCAAAGAAGCTGATTGACTCCCTCCCTCTCTTAAGAGTCAGGACTTGCACGGGTCTGTGCTCATGGCTATGTCTCAGGCAGGACTGTGGGACCTTGACATTTAATCCTTACACTAGTAAGAGCAGTTGGGAGCCATAGAGGGCTTAGGAGAGATTGCTTTTGGTAATGGATTAGTGGCATCCAGTCAGGGAGAAAGCTCTCAGGGAAAACGACGTTGGCTTAGTCCAAAGTAAGAATAGAGTTGGTGGTAAGAAATGAAAAGATTTGGTTAATACTGATGAGGTAGAATTGATGTCTTGCTGATTGACATAGGGTGAGAGGGAGGAGATGATGAAGATGAGGGCTTTGCTTCCACTCAGGGCATTGAGATGGACCCATCGATTCTGTCCTAAAGTATGGGGTTCATGCAGGACTATGGACAGAATATAGACATATGCTAAAGCCCTAAAACCATGAAGACTTTTCATCCATTAATAGGAAAAAAAGCTATGAATGAACTGGTTACTCATTCCATTCAGGATTTCAAGGTCTCAATAAGAATTCAGCAGAAATTCTCTGTCACAATCCTCTCCTTGTAAGCGATGAATCCTGCTTACCGTCACAGCTATGATTCTGTGTTTGTGCTGAACTCTTACTAATTGTCATCAATTATGATTCATTTACTTTAAGGTGTCTTGCCTGTCATAATATTATCATTTGTAAGTCTTTCCCTTTGCAGGCTGTGTGAATCTGTTGTGACATCTCAATAAAGCAGGATTCAATCAAGGTGTGAATGAATTGTTAATCTTGTTATAAATAGAAGGTACCATATGTCAGTGTGTAAGGGATGTCTCCCTCTTTGTTGAGAACAATGTTAGTGAAACAAAACAAAAGTTTCAGAAATATCTGGTTCGGCTCACCAAGCTTCCCGTTATGTTGTAGCCAACAGTTTTCTGCAGCTGATTCAGATTTCTGGAGCTAGTATTCACACATATTTCTTTAGAATCAGTATTTGAAAGAGAAAATGAGTGTCAACTTTGGCCTTCAGAGTCCCAGGTATCGCCGTTCCTCCTGATGGTGACTACCGCGGAGGTAGCCTTATAACTCTCCAGCCGTATCCTAAATACGTGCATCTTAGGAGCCATTTAATCAACATCTCTTTTTACTTCTCTGCATTTTCTGCATGGCTTGCAGATTTTTAAAATTTGGCTAAATTGGCTGAGCTCCAGCCCAAACTAGTTTATGAAAAACGTACCCTGAATCTCTTTCTCGAAGTGCACCCTCAGGGGTGAGGGTGGGGGCTCCGGCCCTTCCTTGCCTGAATGCATAGCTGAGGCACCTGCGGCAGCAAGTGTTTTGAGGTCCAGCAAACACTAGAGCCAGTAAAGCTTAAAGTAGCATCACGTCATCTTGAGCCATTTCCCCTCTACTCTTCCGGAGCCCTGCCCACCCCTCCCCGTCCCCGGCTCCCAAGCCTGTCAGCATGTGCTCCAACCTCGTTCCATTTCTTCGGGGCCTCACTAAGTGACTAGCTTGTTAGTTCAAAATCAAGTTAATGGCTAATACTGGTTCTCTCCCAGTGCCCCGTGGCATTGCCACCAAGAATCAGTGCAGAAGAGTGAAAAGAGCTCGGATTATGGAATCAGCCAGGGTTCACGTTCTGGCTGTTCTAGTCACTTGCTCAGTGTCAGGGATATGTTGGTGCTCTTTTGAAATTATAGCCCAGCCTTTGAAATAGTAATTTATACATCATGAGTTTACTTTGAGGATTTAAGAAAAGAATGTGTGTTTAGCATCAAGTACAGAAACTGTCCTGGCCTTCCCCGGTGGCTCAGACTGTAAAGAATCTGCCTGCAGTTCAGGAGCTGTGAGTTTGATCCCTGGGTCAGGAAGATCCCCTGGAGAAGGGAATGGAAACCCGCTCCAGTATTCTTGCCTGGAGAATCCCATGGACAGAGGAGCCTGGTGGGCTACAGCCCATGTGGTCGGAAAGAGTTGAACAGGACTGAGCGACTAATACTTTCACTTTCTTCACAGAATCTCTTCTATTGATTGACACTTGGGTAGAGGTCAGACGCAGCCCCTTGGAGACCCACCTCGGTCAAGGTCACCAGTGATGATCTGGAGACCATGATTGCCTTTATCTCTTACTCTCCAGCTGTCTCTCCTTTCTCTTCTCCTTCCTCCTTTTCTCCTTTCTTCCCCAGTGATTCCTTGAGCTCTTGCTGGGTTTAAAACACTTTATTTTTCACTATTACCAACACAGGGTACCAAGGGCATCAGTGGTGGCATATAATATGAGAAAAGTGTGGGGAGCATGCACCAAGCCCCGCAAAAGAGCCATCCAGAACAACAACCCTCCCGCCCGGGCCTTCCACAATGGGTTGTAAACTTGTCCTACTATAGACATTAGAAACACAAAGGGAGCTCTGATATGTTCCACGATTCATTCAAGGACCAAGGTTAATTTTTATTTATTCCCAGGTCATCACAAACAGAGGCAGATGGTGGTGGCATTTCCTTCTTGCCGGGAGCTCAGATATTATCTGGATAGATTTCAGCAGGCTTCTTTGTCCATTGCCTCTCTGCACGGGCAGCTTTCCTGGATAGGGCCCCAGCCACCCAAACTGCAGACGGGTTTGATTTAATTCTGATGACTTGTGGTCAGTAATCGAGGTCACTGGGGCCTGGCTGGAGGGGAGCCAGCATCGCCAAGGAGAAAGGCTGACATCGTTTATCCTTTAGTGGCTCTTTCTTTGGAGGGTTTATTTTTGGTGACCCATTTAGGTGGTAGCTTACTAAACTGGCTATCCGTTCTTTGCAAAGCACTTTCAATTTTCCTAGTATGGGGTGACTCTGGGATGGTTTAAAGCAACTATACTTCAATTTAAAAAAAGTTAAAACAAAACAAGAAACAAACAACACCCTCCTATGGAATTTACTGACGCAGCCCTAGAGGAATCACTGTAAGGGGCCAGAGCCAGGGTTCATCCAGCCAGTTTTTCTGCTGCACACACGAATAGCATACGCAGCCCCTTCTCTCAGAGCTCACCTTCTGGGTGGAGAAGGCAGTCACATTCCACTGAAAACAAACTGAGGCCATGCGACAGTGTGGCTCGCACGTTCATGGGTGGTTAGTGAATACCAATCGACGGCCTCTCCTGCGCTTATCCTTCCTTCTTTGCGTGCGTGCTCTTGCCTGTCTGACTCTGCAGCCCCATGGACTGTAGCCTGGCAGGCTCCTCTGTCTGTGGAATTCTCCAGGCAAGAATACTGGAATGGGCTGCCATTTTCTACTCCAGGGGATCTTCCCAACCCAGGGATCGAACCCAAGTCTCCTGCATTGACAGGTGAGTTCTTTACCATCTGAACCACCGGGAAGCCCCTCCTATATTTTTAGGTTCTTAGAAACCTGAGAACAGTACAGGGAGGCAATTGAAGAGCAAAATAGTATGGGCTTATTTTCTAGCTGAGAAGGTCTGAGACCCCCTGCAGCAGAGCTTCCGGTTAGCCTGGAGCCAGAGCACAGCTGCCACTCAGCTTTCCCTGAGGAGAGTTAGAATGGAGGCTGGGGAATTGGATCTGCACATCAAGCGCGTAAGCAGCGCTCTGCCAGGAGTGCAGAGCCCGCTTCTGGCTCAGGGACAGACAGACCACAGAGCACCGTTGGGAGGCCAGGCGCAAGCCCCTGAATGTGGCTGCCTCCCAGGTGCATGTGGCCCAGTGGCTGCCTGCGTCCCCCATTTACCGAGAACATCAGCCTTTGTGCCGAGAGCTTGGTTGTCACTTGTTCCTTGCTGCACAACTCAGCCCGTGTTCCACAACTACTGAGCCCACGTACTGCAACGAGAAGCCACCACAATGAGCTGCCCATGCACCACCATTCAGGTGTAGCTCCCGCTCATCGCAACTAGAGAAAAGTCCACATGCGGCCATGAAGACCCAGGGCAGCCATAAGTAAGTAAAAATTAAAACCCCTGTCTTGCATGCTAGTCTCTTCACCCTTTTGACCCTAACAGTTGTTCAAATCTGGGTGAATCAGAGGGCAGTTTGTCCCCCGTCAACCACTTTACAAATTCAGAAGTTTTGGATATTCCATCTAAATCTCATGTCAGCTTGAGGTTGCCTATCAGGTTGCCATCACCAGTCTTTCTTCTGCCTCTTTCGTATGTTGTGAAGGTAATGTCATGTGTATAAATGCCTCGTGCAGTGCTGGCAATGGGACCCCACTCCAGTACTCTTGCCTGGAAAATCCCATGGACGGAGGAGCCTGGAGGGCTGCAGTCCATGGGGTCGCTAAGAGTCGGACACAACTGAGCGACTTCACTTTCACTTTTCACTTTCATGCATTGGAAAAGGAAATGGCAACCCACTCCAGTGTTCTTGCCTGGAGAATCCCAGGGACAGAGGAGCCTGGTGGCCTGCCGTCTATGGGGTCGCACAGAGTCGGACACGACTGAAGCAACTTAGCAGCAGCAGCAGTACTGGCACCTAGTGTGTATTAGTAAATGATCGATGAGTTTTATTTATTTTAAATGTAAAATTTCTAGAACACATTCTAGCGTCTCCCTTATCTCGTTTCCATGATCAGGGACATTAAAAAAATCTGTTCTGCCACCAACATATGTAAATGATTAGTGATGATAACAGGAATAACCATTGGAATCTGCATGATAGTGTTGCTGTGGAGATTAAATGATTTGCATATGTAAAGGGCTTAGAATAATAGCTGGCAAGCCCTAAGTATATAGAAGTGTTCTGTATGCGTACTTAGTCGTGTCCAACTCTTTGCGACCCCCTGGACTATAGCCTGCCATGCTCCTCTGTCCATGGGATTTTGCAGGCAAGAATTCTGGAGTGGGTTGCTGTTTCCTCCTCCAGGAGATCTTCCTGACCCAGGAATCAAACCCGCATTTCTTATGTCTCCTGCTTGGCAGGTAGATTTTCTACCCATTGAGCCATCCGGGGAAGCCCTATATTTAAGTGTTAAATGCTAATATTCTAATTATAAGTAGAAGTTGTCATCGTCATCATCATAGTATTTTATATCAGAAACTCCTGTCTATTGCTACCACCCTGCAGAGAAGAGAGCTAGATTTCTGAGGTGATTCAGGGAAGGAAAAGGTGGTCATATTGGCCAGAATGCGTTCTGCCATCTGCAAGGTAGGAACCCACCCCATTTCTCCATCACCTTCACGTTGTCTAAAACATATTTCTGGTGACATGCCCACCCACAGCCCCACTGCATTAGATTCATATTCACAGGCCTATCTTCTCCTACATCTATGAACCTCCTCAGTCAGTGTTCAGATGTCACCTGTATGGGAAGTAGAGAGATGGAGATGAAGTCAGAGAGGCAAGGATTTTATCTTGGGATGTTGAATATTTATTTCAAGAGACCCTTACTTAATTGAGTGGACTAACGTTGCTAGACAGGACTCAATTGAATTGTTACTTTCCTGACTCTACCTAGCAGATGGGTGCACATGAAAACGACCAAATCAATAGGGACCTGGTGATGCTACCCAATCTTTGCACACCCATGTGCAATGTCAGCGACTTGACCTGCTACGCAATATGTGAGCAGTCACACTTAAGTCATTTAATATTAGCTGAGCTGAAGATCTTTGGCTTCTGTCTGGCAAGTGGTGACGTCTTGCTAACTTTATTAATATGCGTATTTGGTAATGCTTCAGGGTTCCCAGGCACGGAGCATATACACAACAGAGTTAAATTAAGATCCAGAGATTGTGACGGCTTGTGTGTCCCAGTATTAATTGTCTGAAAACATTGTCAGCTATTGTCATACTTTTGGATCTATTGAGTCTGTTTATTTTCCATGCCTCTCCCCTGGTCACTGTCCCACGAGCTAACTGGATAACTTTTCCAAGACCCAGATCACTCAAAACTGTGAGAAATTTTGGTCTGCCTGAACTTGGGTAGTGGCTTAGGACTGAGCCATTTTCTGGTTGTCTGCTAATCTGGGATAAGGGCTCCAGTTTTGTTCTTTGGAGCCATGCATCTTTCTTGATATATGTGGACTGCTCCCTTCCTTCTCCCAGAATCCAGTCCCTTGGGTTCTATTATGTGTTCCCTCTGGTTTGCATGTGGTATCCAGAACTTTGATTCATCTGAGTCTGTGCTCTGAAGACTCCTCAAAGCTGCCAGCCTGCTGGTCTACCTGTTTGCACTCCGTGTCGTCAGTCTGTGTCCTTCTGTGGGGACCCTCTGTGGCCTGCTCAAGGACTGATGAATGTCACTGATCTGAACTGAGACAAGGATTTGACAGGTCCTTGGACAAGGGACCCAGGCAGTGGGACCTTTTGTCAGCTTTAGCTGGGTCCACCCTGCCCGGAGGGTGGGTCGCACGTTTACTCTTGAACACTTTTCCCAGCTTCCAGTCTGTGCCAGCGCTGTGATGGGGCCAGACAGCTGTAGTTCCAATTCTCTATGGGGCTTTGGTCCAGCTCACCAATGAGGCATGATTCTGAGCCCCGCCCACACTTTATCGACATACTGTTTTGATTACTCTGAAAATGTGGCATGAGCTGTGTTCTATGCACAGAAACATTTATTTTCGTAATTCCAACACCTTGACAGAAGTTCATTTTATTTGTGCTCAGGCTATTGGCTCCATCCAGGCTTGACAAGCCAGCAGACTCTTCACTGATTTTCCCACTGCACCTCCCCAAGGAAGCCATCATTGAACTCATGTGTACAGGTGGACACCTCACCCCTGCACTCTAACAACACCTTTTGACACCCCAGAGGGTCACTTCCTCATGTGGATGGTCACTGTATATGGGGTCTCTGCTTCCTGAGTTTTCAGTGAGCTCACTGGATGAAAGATGGTGTCTTATTCAGTCCTGCAAGACTAAGGTCTTGGTTGGCACCCGATAGAAAAAAATAGATGGTAAAGAAAATTAACAATTGCTCCTCAAACTCTCAGTTGCTCCTAGGCTAAAGCAATACTCTTCTAATGAATAGGAACCAAATTTTACTGAGCACCAACTAGGTGGCAGACATGGTGCTAAATGTTTTATGTCTGTGTTCAATTCAGTCTTCATAACAGCTTACACAGTAGGGAACATTTCCTCCATTTTTGAAATACAGTGATTGAAGCCCAGAGACCTTATTCCATGTCCAAAATCACACAGCAGGACAGGAAGTTAGGACTTCACCATCTTGCATCCTGAGCCCCGTAACTTTATAAATTGACCCTCCAACTTAGTGTCCCTCAGAACTCTTATGGCCCCGAACCTCCAAGTTTCCCTACGTTGGCTTTTCCACAGGAGGAAATCCATTTAGGTGTAATTAGGAAAAGAAAGACCAAGTGAATTATAAAGGGGGCATCATTACCTCTAAACACCCGTCGATAACTGGAGCATATGGTTGCTTAAACCGAGTGATTCCCTTTGGCTTATTACACTCATTACTTGCTGTCAGTTAGAGCTCACCTGCTTCAATTTTACTGGAATTGCACATTCCATATCTGACTTTGCAGGAGCTCACCCTGAATCCATTTTCCCGCCCACCAAATGATAGTTGTAGGGCAGTCAAGAGGTCTTATAAATGATTCTCTTTCTCTATGGAATGCCAAAGGTGATGCTAACTAATTAATGTTTATAGTTATCCTGTATTTAGGGACGTGACTCTAAGTTGGGCATTTAGCTAATGCATAAACATATATCACATAAATACACACTTTCTCCTCCCTTTTCTCTCACATACATTCCTTGGCCCTGGATCATGCCTCCACTTAGCTGTGAGAACTTGGGCAGGTTGCCTTACCTTTCTGAGCCCCACTTCTTTGGGAAATGGGCTCTCACGTTTTAGGGAGTGGTGTGGGTTTAGAGAGATGCATGAACTTCCCAGGCAGTTGGCTGAGGACATGCCAGGAGGTGGGTGTCCATTGGAGACTGAGCGACCATGGCACCGGCTGCTCCCGGTGGCCCACCCTGCACTCTCGGTGAATCTCTTTTTTCTCAGGGGCACTTCCGCAGCATGCTGCTTGGTGTGGGTCATCCAGATGCCAACCACTCACATGTTCTCTGCCTCCTGCCTGTGTGGGTCTCCACCATGCAGGAGACAGAGACTGGACTCTACGACTGTCTGAGCTCTCCAGGAAGAACCCACTCACCCAGGATCATTCATGAGCGGTGTGCCTTCACTGAGGATTTAGTGCAGAAGAGAGCAGAGGTTTGCCTTGCTCGGTCTTCAACAGGAACCAGGCCAAACAAAACCAACAAAACAAAGCATAGAAACTTACATCAGACACTCCTGATCTCTTCACTTGACAGTCACACAGTTGGGCTTGTTGCCACTTCTGGTCCTTTCTTCTCTGATGCAGAGCCCCGTCTTGCTGCTTCCTCCTCAAGAACAATACAAATTTTTTCTCTTGTCTTACGTAGAGAAATTTTTAAAAATTATTTATTTGGCTGGGCCAGGTCTTAGTTGCAGCACATGAGGTCTTTGCAGGATTTTCCATCTTCTTTGCAGCATGCAGGATTCTAGTTCCTTGACCAGGATCGAACCTGGACCCTGTACATTGGGATTATGGAGTTTTAGCACTGGACCGCTGGAGAAGACCCCAAGAAGTTTAATTATCATCCTCTGTTATATGTGTAGACTGCTAAACCTTCACCTATTGATAAGTAGCTTATCAAAAGGCTTCTAGTTTAAAATGCAGCCTTCTCTGGTATATTAAAATTTTCCCAAGTGATTCCCTATGGAAATTGAAAAGTGAGGCTGATCATTGTTTCTTTGGTACAGCGTGGACCAGAGGGGCAGCAAGGGTTAAAATAAGACCCTTGAGCCAGAGGTGGCCATACTTGCATGAGAACACAGGCCCACTTTCTGCCACCTTCTTCCCACCCCTGGATTATCCGTGTGCAGGAAAGGGGGGGAAAGTGAGGGCAGGAGGTCAGATTCGAACTTTCATTGGGTAAGGACTAGTCAAAGTGATCTTCTGTCCATCTTAAGAGGCAAAAGCTCTAGTTTGATGTGACAGCAATATAGCACCTGGGCCACAGTAGATGCTCAGTAAAAGCATCTCCAGTCCCCACCCCCGTCATGATAAACATTGCCTTCACTCTTCACAAGCCTGATCAAAAATAAGCCAAGACAATAAAAGCCCAGGGCCAACCTGTGGTCAAGCTCATTCTCCAGGGTCATCAAAACTTCACCGTCCTGTGGTCAAAGAAACCTCCTTGAGATGAGATTGGCATATACAGAAGGCCTTGGGTACCTTTTATCTTCACAAAATAACACTCACTCTCTTGTTTCTTTGAGCTAAATGACATGATGATCCTCAAAGGAATCCTTACAATTCTCTCTGGGAAGTTTGAATGCCTCCTGTAATTTAGTTAAACAGCTTTTGAGTATCACAGAGAAACCTGTTACTCATGGAAGGAAAAATGGATCTCCATGCTCGATGCTGGGGACCTCTTAGGGTCCATCCCAGGTTCCTTGCAACCACATGACTCTCTGTCTCCCCAGACTGCCTTGAAGGGACAGTCAATACATGAGCTCCCTCACCATTTGCTACTGCTCTGTTTGCTGTTCCTTTATTTACATAACTAGAGATTCAACATCCTAACATGTTTTGCAAGCTGTCATGACATGAGAAGCTAGTAATCTGCTCTATTTTGCTTGCTAACATATTTTTGACATATTTTAGCTTTTGATTATAAGATTGCATCTTTGCCTGCTACCATCTGTCTCGACTCAATGGAACTCTGGCATTTACAAAAACAGTGGGGTGTAGTATTTCTTATCTACTTGAACTCTACCAGAAACACGCTATTTTCAGTCTTAACCAATATGTCATGCTTTCACACACGAAGTCTGAAATGTTTGATATCTTGCAAGATCTGCCAGGGATAAGGAACGTATCTTCACATCCAATTTGGCTGAGATGAGAAATGCCTTAATGAGAAGAAGGGAGCAGGATCCAGCTTCTAAACAGAGGTAGCTTTTTTACGTGGTTTTCCTTCTCTTGACTATGCTTAGCCCTTTATCAGCATGATTAACATCTTCCGTGGAAATACATCTTCTTTGGGACTCAGTAAGCTCCCAGTGGCCAATGTTCTCGAGGCACATTTTTCAGCGTGAAATAGTTATCCACCAACATTTGGTAATAAGGCATCTTCTACGTGGTATCCGTTTCTCATTTCTCCTTTTACTCATTAGGGAAAATTACCCCAGGTTGGACCCAACGGGTTAGCTTGGTGCATGTCTCTGTTGACAACACAGAGGAATGTGACACTGTATTCAAACAATGTGTTGGAGGAGAGGCAAAAAAAAAAAAAAAAACACACACACACAAAAACCCATGCATAAGTCTAACATGCATGTATTCAACACCAAGATTAAATGAATTTATTATGCTCCTGGATCACACCCCATAGGCCAAGAAGCTGTCAACTGTTGACATTTCCTTTTCTCTCCATGTTCTGAATTGAGTGTAAATATATTTGTCAAGGGAATATAGTGCATGCTTGGTTCAGAATATGCCCATTTCTTCAGAGGGAAACTCTGATCATCTATAATCACATTCAACATCTTTTTTGCTTCAAGAAAAGAATGGGTGGCAGTTTGGATTTACATATGGATCTGGTAACTTTTTGATTCAGTTTTTTTTTTTAATCTTGTAGACATAGTTATCATTTAAAGCCACGTTTTAACATTTAAAAAAATTTTATACAATTTTAAAGGTTACTTTCCATTTACAGTTATTACGAAATAGTGGCTCTGTTCTCCAGGTTGTACAATACACCCTTAAACCTAACTTACCCTTGAACCCAGTTGCTTGTCCCTCTACCACCCCACCCTTGTATTGCACCCCCAGCCCAGTAGCCACTAGTTTGTTTTCTATATCAATTTCAGTTTCAAATGCTGTTTTTAATGATCATCTTGAATCTGCATAGCATTACCCGTTACCAGTGCAAGACTCCATTATGGGTGGAGAAATGACTTTGGTCAGTCTGGTCTGGACCACTTCTGGTGGGTTTTCTGCTTTGCTGTGTGCTGCTGAGTTGTTCAGAAGCAGCTGATTGCAGGATTTTTGTGCTAAACACATCCACTGAAATTAGTACCATCAAAGAGACAAAAGGAGAGGCATTTTGGATATCCAGCTCCAATGGGTTTCAACTGTAAACTGAGTCTGTGCTGACCCTGTTTCCTGATGCCCTTCTTTACCTGGTTAATGAGGATGGTGGCAACTGTGGCACCCAGAAGAATGGCTGAGATTGCGCCTGTGGGTAATTGTAATTGTGAGTTTCTGGGGAGCAAGGATCTTGTCTTACCCTCATTCTTTGTTGAACTAAGAGGGACCGAGAACTATAGTTAAGCTACAACTATAGCTATTTATCAACATGTACTTAATTGAACTTCCTTGGTGACATCACTTGGTTGGATTAAAAAAATAGAGAGCAGATTCCTCATGCTTGAAAGATTTACAACCCAGCTAGGAAGACAAAATTCATTTTCAAGAAAGCCATTGCTAAGCTAGACTGTAAGGGCAACAGGAATTCAGACAAAGGAGATAAAGGAGCAGATTAGCCTGGGATTCATGGAAGAAGAGGGACTTGGTCTGTGGCCAGAACACTGGCTGAGATTGAGGTAAAGAGAAAAAAGGAAGAAGAATAGGAATAAACAGACAACAGATGCGAAAAATAAAATGAAGGGTTGGACGAGATGTATAAAGGTGAATGATATGGCCTCAGTGATAGAAACAGGTTGAAGCTAAATGGGTAATTGGGCAAGATTAAAACACTCTTGAAAGTCTAAGAATATTCACCTTTTGTGGAAGAAAAGTAGAACATTACTCCAGGTTCTCATAAGCAGGAGATAAGGGGAAAGTGCTGTTTTTTCTTTCTTTTTTGGCTGCACTGGGTCTTTGTGGTTTTCTGCGGCCTTTCTCTAGTCGTGGTGAGTGGCAGCTTCTCTTTATTGCAGTGCTCAGGCTTCTTCTTGTGGTGGCTTCTCTTGTTGCAAAGCATGGCATCTGGGTGTTCGGGCCTCAGTGATTGCAGCACGCAGGCTCAATAGTTGCGGTGCATGGGCTTGGTTGCTCCATGGCACGTGGAATCTTACCAGACGAGGGCTCAAACCTGTGTCCCCTGTGTCAGCAGGTGGATTCTTTATCCACTATGCCACCAAGAAGTCCAAGTGGTGTTTTTAAATAAAGACTATAAAGGAGAGAATCTGAGGGATGAGGGAGAAAAAGCAAGGGAGTAAAATCAGTGGTTCTAGAATCAACATAAAAAGAGCCTGGATTAAATAAAGATGAAAGTGAAATGATGTTATTTGCTCAGTTGTGTCCGACTCTTTGTGATCCCACAGACTGTAGCCCACCAGGCTCCTCTGTCCATGGGACTTTCCAGGCAAGAATACTGGAGTGAGTTGCCATTTCCTTTGCCAGGGGATCTTCCCAACCGAGGGATCGAACCCCGGTCTCCCACATTGCAGGCAGATTCTTTACTGTCTGAGCCACCAGGGAAGCCTAAGTAGAGATAATAATACTTGAAGCAATTACTTTCCTGTATCAGGCAACTAATGTATTTCCGTGGCATTTTTGGCCACTGATTAATAACATCGGCAAACATCCTACAATGACTTGTAAGTATTATTACCCTCCAATTAAATAAGGATAAAGGAATTTCAGAAAAGCCAAGTAAGTTGGCATAGGCTACATAGCTATTAAGTGGCAGAAAAGGCTTCAAGCCCTTTTAAACTACCCTGTTTTTCACTGTGTTACTCTGGGAGTTGTTGGTATTCATTGAATGAGGAAATAGTGTAAAATAAGTGTTTTATAAAGATGAACATGGTGGCCATATACAAGAGGGATCAGAGAGAGGAGAGACCAGAGGGAATAGATGGAAAGGATCACCCCCACCCCCAACTCCCATGCCACCCTAGGGTCCTGCCACTGGGAACAGAAAGGGAAGAATAAACATAAGAAGTATTGCCAAGCAAGAACATGGGACTGGGTGACTGATGGCATACATTATTGAAAGGCAGAGGAGAGTGAGGACTGGGGGAAGAGACGCTTCTCACTGGGATGTGAGAAGGCCACTGGTGACCTTGGGAACACATTTTCAGTAAAACAATATTGATGGAAGCCATCCTGCTGGTGAAGAAGGAGCAAGTCCGTGGTCAGGAAATGGAGGATGTGGGGGCAGACCACAGATCTGAGAAATCTGGAAGGAAATAAAGGAAATAAATAAAACAGTCTTGGGAGGAGGTTTCAGAGTTTTAAAAAATGAATTTTTTTTTTAAGAAGGGAAAACCTGTGAATATTTGAGGACAAAGAACAGTCTGAGGAATGAGGATAGTTGGGGGAAAAATGAAAGGAGCTAGAGAAAGAGGGGCCTCCATATGTGGAAGGGGTCCAAGAAGGTGGAGAGGGTGGATTAGAGTGTCTGAGAGAAATTGAATTTTAAATTTTACTTCATTTAAATTGATGTAAATCGATGTAGCCACATATTTAAGCAGCTAGTGACTACCATGTTGGACAGGGCATGACCCTTAAGAGAGCCGAAGGTTTTGACTCTTGGACAAGGAACCAGCTTTTTCCTCTGATTCAGTGAAATCGATCAGAGAAGGAGAAAACACACATGCAGCGGAGGAAAAGTGAGTTTGCCTTGCCACGTGACCTTGACTTTCCTTGGCTATGGCTTGGTGATAGCCGCATTGTAAGTGCACTAGAGGAAGGCTGAGTGATAAGGGATTTGAAATTCACATCCCCATGTAGATGTCGTGGTCTGAGCTGTAGTCTGTATGGACCAGATGAATTAGCTCTCATATCAGAGAAGGCAGTGACACCCAACTCCAGCACTCTTGCCTGGAAAATCCCATGGATGGAGGAGCCTGGAGGGCTGCGGTCCATGGGGTCGCTAAGAGTCGGACACGACTGAGCAACTTCACTTTCACTTTTCAGTTTCATGCATTGGAGAGGGAAATGGCAACCCACTCCAGTGTTCTTGCCTGGAGAATCCCAGGGACGGGGGAGCCTGGTGGGCTGCCGTCTGTGGGGTCACACAGAGTCGGACACGACTGAAGCGCCTTAGCAGCAGGTCTCATATGGCGCCACCAACAGTGACCCTCTGTCTTCAGCTCTTGGTCTAGATGCTCCTAGTTCACATGAAAGAGACGGGAATGACTCTGGTAGGTTCCTTGGGATGAAGACCATCATTTTTCTTTTTAAAGATCTTTTTTGTGTGTGAGGACCATTTCTGTTTTTTTGCTGTTTATTTATTAGGCTGCACTGGGCCTTAGTTGCTGTGTGTGGGTTCCTTTTGAGTGCGCAGGCGTCTCTAGTTGCAGTGTGCCGGCTCAGTAATTGTGGTGCTCAGGCTTAGCTGCTCTGCAGCCTGTGGGATCTTAGTTCCCCGATCAGGGGTTGAACCTGCATCCCCAGCATTGGAAGGTGGATTTTGATCATTGGACCAGTAGGGAAGTCCCTGGACCACTTTTCAGAATAGGTTTTCCTGGTGTCTGAGTGACAACAAAGCCCTTCCCTGATCCCTAGTCCCTAATCTGCTCTTACATCTCATCACTTTGGATTTGGATATTTTAAGCCTCAAGAAGGTGATTCTCCTCAGAATGGTTTCACTTGGACATAGTGAAAGTTTTCTCCAAGTATTTCCCACCCAGAAAAAGGAGTGAGTCTCCTGCCCCCTGGCGTCTATAGGTAAATCAACAGAGCACCCTGATGGGACAGCATCACCCATCACTGTTTCACCGGTACGCCCTCCCTGGATCGTGGTGTGTGCTGTTTGGGCTGTTTTTCATAGTCTCTGCAGCTGGGAATTCAAGATGCTATACTTAGGCAGAAGTCCATGAAGGAATTAATTGATATGAGCCAGAAGTTGATTGCCATTTAAGTACTCAGCCTCCACCACTGCCAAGTTTCCTTCTTTGCAGAAAGAACTGAGCTTGCCTGCAAACTGGCTCATCCAGGATGCGAGCACAGGATGGAATTCAACCTTTGATATGCTGCAACACCTGCTTGGAAATAAAGGGGCTCTGTGCCTCTCCCCCAGAGGAGTTGACAGCTGACTTCATTACAAAGGAATCTGGGCTGAGATGGTCGTGGCTACGCCTCGGCCCTGGGAGGCACTCACCCGGGAACGCGGTGCCAACCAGCCTTGAGCTTCGGGATTCTGCCAGAAACCCATAGCGGGTCCTTTTACCCTAAATCGTTCTAGGCGTTCGCAGCACCTTTGGTAGCACTCCCTCCACACCAGGGAGATCGTAAGAGGCTCTGGTGTGCTGGAGCTGAGAGGAGAAGCGTTTGCAGGTGTTCCCCTAATGGGATCTGGAGTATCAAACTTCCTTTCTCAAGGGTTGTGCATTGTTGCACCCCAGTGGGCAAAAAGCAGGGCCGCCATGCTCTTGAGGGTGGGACTTGAGGATTCATTGGAATCCTTACCCAAGTTCTGAAACAGACCCAGGCTGCTCTGAGGAGCCTACCCCAGCCTGTGGGGAACCCCTAGGGGCCACCTTGACCTTCCATTTGGGCTGGAACACTGGTTAAGCTTGTACGTGTGCATGCTAAGTTGCTTTAGTTGTGTCTGACTCTTTGCGAGCTTATGGACTGTAGCCCACCAGGCTCCTCTGTCCACGGGATTCTCCAGGCAAGAACACTGGAGTGGGTTGCCGTGCCCTCCTCCAGGGGATCTTCCCCACCCAGGTGTCAAACCCACATCTTCTATGTCTCCTGCATGTGCAGGCGGCTTCTTTACCACTAGCGCCACCTGGGGAGCCTATCAATTTCCAAAGTAGAATGTCAACCTTATCACCTGTTTGTATGATTTCCAAAGCAGCTAACCTGGCCTCCATTAGCAAGAGAATATAGCATATCTGGCTTTCAGAAGAAGCTATTGACTTTATGCTATTTTTATGCTATCCTTCATCATTCAACAAACAAAATCCATCTGAAATCGAAATATCTGGGAACAAGGGCAGGCTTATATAGAATACACCCATTTGGCGGATTACTGCTCCACCTGAAGCAATAGAATTATGAAGGCCACAAAGCAATATCAAAATGGCATATGATGCTTACATACACAAACTGTGTAATTATTTTAAAAGAACACTTTAAATAGTCTTACATGAAAACAGTTGGGAAAAAATGATACTTGATGCTGAAGGTCAAAACTAGCAATCCAAGAGCGAGACCTGGCCTGAAAGCCTATCTCATATGGCCTGCACAGCGGGGGTCAGCAGAGTTTGAATAACAAGCGGAGTAGGCTGCCAACATTTAGAAACTGGCACATGGCACATCACCACCCGGATCGCTGGCTTCTCCTAAGACACTGGGCAATCTGGCCTCGGCAGGCTGCCTTTCCTCCAGGCAGCAGTGGGGGCAGCTGATGGGGGTCTTGCTCCCTGGGTGCCCAGAGTCCCCCTGGGCCAGGTTTCTCACTCATTAATTTGTAATTCTGGATGTAGGTGTGTAAGAGTGGTGGGCTTCTGGGTCATTTCCCCCTTTCTCCTTGTTCTGAAACTTGCTACACATTAGTCTACTTAAAATAATCATTACATGCCCAGTTATACAGAGAAGGCAATGGCACTCCACTCCAGTACTCTTGCCTGGAAAATCCCATGGATGGAGGAGCCTGGTAGGCTGCAGTCCATGGGGTCGCTAAGAGTCAGACATGACTGAGCGACTTTACTTTCACTTTTCACTTTCATGCATTGGAGAAGGAAATGGCAACCCACTCCAGTGTTCTTGCCTGGAGAATTCCAGGGACGGGGGAGCCTGGTGGGCTGCCGTCTGTGCGGTCGCACAGAGTCGGACACGACTGAAGCGACTTAGCAGCAGCAGCAGCAGCAGCAGCCGCAGCCCAGTTATAAAAAGTAACGTTGAATAAAAAGTGTGTGAGGCCCATATGTCTCTGCTCCTAGGATGCTATTTGCATATTTCTAGTCTTGAGCCCTGTATACTTAAGTGAGAATGTTAGCCTGGCCCAGTGGGTCTCAAACACAGCTATACTAGGTCACCTGGGGCACGTTTGCACTCTAGACCAATTAAGTCTGCTTCTCTAGGGGTGGGATTCAGGAACAGAGTTTTTAGGGAAAGTCGCTGTTGGTCCAGTGGTTAGGACTTGGTACTTTCACTGCCAGGGCTCAGGGGGTTGAATCCCTGGTCAGGGAACTAAGATTCCACAAGCTACACTGTGTGGTGTGTGTGTGTGTGTATGTGTATATATATCTCATATATGTATATATGCCACATATATACATGTGTGATATATATATCACACAGACACACACACATATATGAAACACATATATGTGTATATATGTGGCATATAAATATATACATACATATATATATATATATATATATGTATAGCTTCCCTGGTGGCTCAGACAGTACAGTGTGTGTATGTGTATATATATATACATAGGGCAGGCTAAAAAGTTCTTTGGGGTTTTCCATAGTATGTTATTCAGATATATGAATCTTGCCTGTAAAGTTTTCTAGATGATGCTAATGTAAAAGGGTCTTTGAACAATCAGAACACCTTACATTTGACCCATTTCTCGGCACTGGCACTGTTGATCTTGGGCAGCTGTTAATTCCTTGTTCTGGGGACCCGTCCTGTGAATTGCAGGCTATTTAGCAGCATCTCTGGCCTCTGCCTATAGATGAAGCCACATTCCTCCAGATGACAGCCACTGCATGAGGTCATAAAATTAGGTCAGGAACACTGGTCATCCTGTTGACCACTAGACTGCATAGAAGGCCATTGCAAAATTTCTTTGGGAATTAAGTGTTAAGGGAAAAAAAAACCTCTCATAAGTAACCGGTATAATTCTTTCTATTGTTTTTTTCCTTTGCTATCGGGAACCTCAAAGCCAATGTAAGAATGCATTCAAAGCAAAATTAAAGCAGAAAACAAGCCAATCATTCTATTGTGTTTTCACCGTTCTGTAAGATGCTGCTTTTAAAAAATTACTTATTTATGGCTGTGCTGTGTCCGTTGCTATGTGTGGGCTTTCTCTAGTTATGGCAAGTGGGGGTTACTCTTTGTTGAGGAGCTCGGGATTCTCATTGCAGTGGTTTCTCTTGTTGCAGAACATGAGCTCTGTAGTTGGGGTGCATGGACTTAGTTGCTTTGTGGCATGTGGGATCTTCCTGAACCAGGGATTAAACCTGTGTTCCCTGTACTGGCAGACAGATTCTTATCCACTGGACCACCAGGGAAGTCCCAGATGATGCTTTTCCTGTCAACGTTGTGTTAATCTTTAAGTTGCCTTATATTCTTAGGGCATGAAGCAGGATATAAACGTAAACAAGGTAACAAGTACGAGGGAATGACTGTTCCATGCACTGTTCAGTATTTATGACCCAAAGAATGGTTGGTTATAAAGAAGACCCTGCTGAATTTGAACGACCTTGTCACTGGAGGATCAGCCAGGCCTATTGGGTAATGAGTCAATTTCTTTGGCCTCCGGCTTTGTCTGGGAAGTGACTGAACCATGCTTGTATTAAAGGAACTCAATGGCCAGCCGTGTGATGGCCTCTAGAATGATAAGCCTCAGTATCCATTGTGTCTTAAGAAGTCCAACCCCTGCTGTTTACCAGGAGTTTCGAAAGTCTAAGAGGTGATGTTGTTAAAGGCAACTTGGGCTTCGTCCCTGGATAAATACCATCACCTGCTTTCCTTTTCATGAATGAAGAGCAGCTTTCCTTTAGTAAAATATAACCCACTCATTAATAACCCAAGGTTCTAAAGCTTAAAAAAAATCAGCATTAAGTGTGGCTATTTCATTTTAAATGCAAAATCCTTGAATAGACCAGAGATCTTAATTTTTTTAAATATAGTGGAGTATTTTAATTATGAATGCACTTGCATATTCTCAGCATACTTCATTATTTATGTAGCTGGTGAAAAAGCTTTTTAATTAAATAGCATGCTGGCAATCCATTGTGAAATGTATAGATGTAGATTTTCCTAGCATTAAAAACTAAACACATGCGCATGATACCTTCTGGCAAGCACATGTACATTAATCACCAGGAGGTACTTGTTTCTAAGTGATCCTAAAATTTGACCAAACTGTCTTTTTATTAGAAAAAAAATAAGTAGCATAATTTGCTGGCACTCTGCATGGTTATTCTCACTCAATGCACTCAATTCATTTGGAAATGGGGTAGAGCAGCGGTTTTCAAAGTGTGGCCCCTACGTCAGGAACAGGAGCTCCCAGCTGGGTACATCCTAAAACTGTCAGCTCTTGAACTCCACCCCAGGTCTACTGACTCAGCAATTCTGGGTGTCCGGTCAGCACACCCTGTGAAATAACAAGCCCTCTAGGTGATCCTTATGGAGGTTAAGATTTGACACAGATTATGGGGTGAGGCTTATACTTGGTATCTGGGTTTTATTCATGGTTCCCCTCATGACAGTTGGTCATAATAAAACAAATGAGTCCATACATTAGTTTCCCGATAAAAAAAACTGTTATGAAGATTCTCGCTTGTTTAAGGTTTAAAGAATTGCTTGAGGTCGTCAGAGTTTCAAAGAGGGTGAGAGAGTCCCTCTGGGTGGGTAAAGCATTTGAAGCAGGAGGTGGAAGAAAGCTGCCCACTAATATCAAGTTTACACTCACCGATTTTGAGTCAAGATATATCAGGGCTCAATGTATATACATGGCGATTCTCGTCTGTTCCCCCTCAAGCCTCTGAAATTCGAGAGCACCTCCTCATTCACCATTTTGTGGCAAGCTGTGGCGTGGTGTCAGCGGTCTTGCAGAGACACCCCTTGCCTGTATGGAGGCTGATGACCAATCCATGTCACCTCCCTGGGTGAGGGGACAGAGGCCTGGAGGTGGGTGGCGCGCAGAAGACCACACCAAGAGTCTGCACTCCCGGGCCAGGGCGACGCTTACAGGCTCCCGGCTCCCTGCTCTGTGCTTCATCTTCTGAATGAACAAAGCTGCTTCTTAAGTACACATAAGCCAAACTGCCTCTCAAATTGCAGCCATCTACTTTGAGTTCAGATTTGCACAGCATGACATGAATTGGGCTGCAAATTATGCAGAAAACAGCCATCACATCCATCTGTGATGTCAAAATCCTCCAGTACAATGTGACCTAGTAGGATCTGTGAGAGGAATAAGTACTTTAGGTCTGATGCCTTCTCTATGCCATGTGATGAATCTCCTCCTAGGTGCTTTTGGCCTAGTGTGGAAAGGTTAAATATGATTGAGGTTGTGCCTGAGATATTCTCAAGAGCAGAACTCATTTCCAGGGGTGCAATTAGATTTTTTTTTAATGGCAAAGTAACTAGAAAAAGAAAACACACACATACACTCATACCTAATGGTAAACTGAATTTATTTCCTCTTGGAAAACAATTCCAGTAATCTCCAGGTTCAGACCGCAGAGTAAACATTAATAACAGTAACATACAGGTTAGTTCAACTGATTCAAGAATTTGGCTGTGTGAAATCATTAAGGAAAACCTTGAACACTCAAAGCTTCAAAATGTATCCAGGAAAAAAAAATTCTTTTGACAGTCTACATAACGACTATTGCATATATACTGATGCTACCTGTCACATTGCAAGGCTTACAAATATATATACGGGCCTTACCCAGCTGTGGGGTTCTGTGAGAACATCTCTTCATGGTTTTTTGCAAGAATCTTCAGCAATAAAAAATAGTCTTGGGTTTAACCGTTGATATACCAAAAAAGAGAAATTCTAGGCTTAAGTGTTAAGAAAAGGAAGTCCAAATATAGTCTCACGTGTAACTGGGTTGTTTTAATCTGTCTTCCTTGAAAATACTTTCTCTTAAGCCATTTTGCTCACATTCTTTTTTTTTTTTTAATCTTGCCTGAATAGGGCCCAAGTCCACTTGTCTTTATAAGACCATTTTAGTATCAGACGACATAATACATGTGAGACACTTTATATACAGGGGGTCTATCCGGTGCTCAAAAGTTCAAACACATGAACATCCAACAGTTTTGATAATACAAGTTTTATGGTACAATACAATGTTTCTGAATAATATACATTAACAATGAAAGTTTCGTGCAAAGAGTAAAATATGTTCCCTTTTGTGCCACAAAAGTCATTCTCCTTGAGAGACGGTGCTCGCACTAACTGCTGTGTTGGGTCATCGTATGGTTCTGTAATGAGAAAGAAAACGGGGGTAGGGGGAGAGAAGAACCTTGAGTGACCATATTTTCATCAAACCGAGTATCTGTAAATGCTCATTGATTTACAATGCCCTGAAAACCGTTTCTGGGTCTGGAAGAATGGGGGCTCAGGGTTGGGGGGCCTGGCTTCTCCCCACCCGCAGTGAGAGCCAGGAGGGAGGGATGGGGCGGGGCCAGGGGGTCTTCCCTTTCTCTGACTCTGCTTCACTCCCCAGAAGACCCCCTCACCTTCCACCATCTCTTATCAGCATATGCCTCTTGTCAAACACCAGGGTCACACTATTTTAGCAGTTGCATTTATCTGTGCATTATTTCTGTTGATTACAGATGCTTTTGTTCTACTCATGCTTAGAAGGTGAACATCTTCACAACAGAGGCCCTATCCATCCCTAAATATAGATTTTATGGAAAAGAGCTGCCTGGCCGACATCTGACAAACGGGGCAGGAAACATCTCCAGCTCTTCTCCTGGGGGTGGGCTTGGGGCTGGGTCCCCACCTGGTGCAGAAGCAGATCACAGCAGCCTGAAAGCAGCCCCCCTGCACTCCCCAGTAAGTGCAGTCTTTGTTGTACTTTGGTGGTGTCCCCTCCATCCACACAGCACGTCCCCTTCCTGAGTCAACATCCTGGTTCCAAACTGTGAGTGGGAAACTGGGCTTTCAGGCAACTTGTAACCACAAGCCAGGTCCAGAGGGTGAACACTGGGTGACCTGGGCCTGTGGCCTGCATGGGGGATGCTCACAGACCCAAAGGACATTCATTCAGAGCAAACACCTAGAGATGACCCCACCTGCACCTTCCCTGAGCAGTGTTTTCCCACCTCTCACCATCGACCCCCTCCCCCCATCCCTTCTGATCAGAATCTTGAGATCTGTCCCCAAGTGTGACCACTTCCACGCTCATCCCATCTAAGACCACTGCCCCTGTCTCTGACTGCTTATATCATATGCAGCTGAGGTCTTGTCTTCTGGTTATCTGCAGTTCTGGCTCTCTCCCTGTGTCCATAATCCTGGTCTTCATCCATTTATACATTCCTTCACAAGCAGCTCTTGAACACCACCAGCCACAGGCCCTAGCATCACAGCACTTGACAAAGAGGATCTGGCCAAATGAATGGGCCAGCTAGGCAAGGGCCACTGGAAGGAGAAGGATGGTCCGAGCCTTCACATCTTCAGAGTGCTCACAGACTCAAGAAAGTCACATAGGCACATAACGAAAAAGCCACCTGGTGGGAATATATTAGAAATGACCACAGAATATCACACACACCTAACCTGACCTTTTGTGGTGGACCTGGCTTTGGACATTTTAGTCGAGGCTGGAAACACAAAGAGGCATTTGGGATGCAGGGTGGGTGCTCCAGGCCAAAGACCCTCGTGGGTAAAGTCAACAAAGCAAGAATACACAAAGTAGGTTTGTGGACTTGCAGCTCATTCAGATTGGCTGGAATCTTCTTGAGTGTCCAGAACCAAGAGTGTGGATGAGAAATGAAGGTAGAGAGAAGTTTGGGGCCAGATTCTGAAGAGCCTTCTGTACCTGGCTAAGGAGTTCAGACTTGGTCTTGTGGGTAAGGAGGACCTATGGAAAATTTTCAGCAGAGGGCTTTGTCTTTGAGATCTTTGTTATCTTTTCATTTCCCGGGGAAACTAGCCAAACGCCTGCCCAGTGAGGAGAGAGTGAAAGGCAAGAGGCTTGGCTGCTTTGAGTTGCCCAGCTGGGGCTTACAGCACCAGTGAGGGAGACAGAGGTGTTGTGAAGATGACCCAGGTCTTCTGTTCCCTATTTCAAACTAAGTCCATTTTATAAGAAAATGGACAACAAATAATGAGGACTTTATTTCACTCACCTTTATTTAAAACATACCATTTTTTATTAATTTAGTGAAAGATGAGCTGGATTTTTTTATTCTTCTTTTAACAATATTAGCCTAAATGTCCATACAGGAGCAGACCAGTTTTATGCCAACCCTTTTTTTTCCTTTGCATTGATTCTAAATAAATATTTGTGCAAATTATTTTTCTCCAATAGGTAGACATAAAGGGTAGTAAAAAAATTTTCTGTAAGATTGGGCTTGACTCCGAGATAGCAAAATGTATAAGAAAATTTAGACAATGCACTTTGAATGTTTTTTTATTGTTTATAACTCCTTTGATCATAATTACATTGATACTTAAGGGGATAGTAATGTTTCTTAGTCTTACTGGTATTTTGATGACCCTTTATGTCTGCCTACTGGAGAAAAATAATTTGCAGAAGTATTTATTTAGAATCAATACAAAGGAAAAAAGTGAAAATGAAGTGGTAATCCTTAGTCATGTGTGACTCTTTGCAACCCCATGGACTATATAGCCTGCCAGGCTCCTCATTCCATCAAATTCTCCTGGCAAGAACACTAGCCATTCCCTTCTCCAGGGGATCTTCCTGACCTGAGGATCAAACCTGGACCTCCTGTATCACAGGCAGAACTCCATGGACAGAGGAGTCTGGCACGTTACCATCCATGGCATCACTTTCATTTTTTTTCCCTTTGTATTGATTCTAAATAAATAGTTCTGCAAATTATTTTTCTCCAAAAGTAGACATAAAGGATAATCAAAAACTGATGAGACCAAGAAAACATTGCTATCCCTTTAAATATCAACATAATTATGATCAAAGAGGTTATAAACAATGAAAACATTCAATTACCCAAAATGATCTGTCTAAACATTCTCATACATTTTGATATCTCACAGTCAAGACTGATCTTACAGAAAGTTTTAATTTAAAAAATTAAGAAAATAACTACAAGAAGCTGAGACAATAGCTATCTAAATGGTAGAACTTTGACAGAAGGGTGTGTGAGTTTTAAAATCAAAGTAAAAAAAAATTAATAACAATATTTAAAGATATTTAGCAATGTCCACGGCAGTTCAGTGGCAGTCCCAATGCAGGGGGTCCAGGGCTCAAACCCGGGTCAGGGAAGGAGATCCCTCATGCTCTAGTGGGTGATTCCTGGTGCAGCCAAATGACTAAAAAAAATGAGAAAATGGAGTGCTTACTCCAGACATTCCACATTCAATTGACTTTGGAGGTTAATGAAGGAAGCTCTATTACAGTCTCTCCAGTGTTCTATCTATCTATACTGAGAAACTGCAAAACAGAAAGCTAACACAAACTGGCCACAATAGTTGGCAACAGTTGTTTCTTGGATGCTTTCATCCTAAACCAAAGCCATACGCGTCTCTTCAGAGGTGCAAAGAAATGAACAACTACATATGAATCACTTATTGCAACAGATTGAAGTTGCTACTATAAAGGATTTATGCTTTGCATATTAAGAGAGAAGAATATAAATCATCGGAGAGAAGGACAAGGGTAGGGCTTGTGAAATGCAAGCTTCAACAAAAATAAGGAGCTGCAATATAAATAATGTCTAAATGGGAAATCTGGCATGAAATATGGTGACGGCAGAAAGTTCTCTCGGTGTGGAGATACCTGCATACCACTGAGGTCACTCATTGTCAGTCTTTCTCTTTTTTCTTCCAAAGTGGCTGAAGGGGGAGAACAGGGTCTCCCACCCCCAACCCCCATCCCTAGGCATGGCATTCACCACTGTCAGTGATTTTCAAGGTGAGAAATGGGGGTGTGTGTGTTTGTGTGAGTGGGTGTGTGTGTTCAGTCATGTCTGACTCTTTGCAACACCATGGACTGTAGCCCACCGGGCTCTTCTGTCCATGGAATTTCCCAGGCAAGAATACTGGAATGGGTTGCCATGTCCTTCTCAGGGAATCTTTCCAACCCAGGGATAGAAACCGGGTCTCGTAGGTCTCCTGCACTGGAAGGCGTATTCTCTACCACTGCACCACCTGGGAAGCCGGGAAAATGTGGCATATTTGCATGGAAAACAAAACAAACAAAAACTCAGGTGATTCTGATCCAGTCCTCAAGGGTCTGTCTTCACCACCTTGGAGGACCCTGATATGTGACTTTCCCCTCTCCCATACAGTACTTTGAGTCACTGAAAATATGAATGACCTGATTTCATTTTCTGGAGGAAGGAATGGGTGTCTGAGCTGCACAGGTTACTGGGTTGGCAATTAGGGGTTGGAGAGAAAGACAGCGTGTTCATCTCCAGACTTCACTGAAGATCCACCCATAAGAGAAACAAGAAGTTGCTTCTTGGGAGCCCTCTGCCTAACTGGGTGTGTTTTTAAAATCACAGACAACTTTTTTCAGAAAGGGAGACAAGAAGTGAGTGGGAAAGATGAAACATATACCAGAGAAGTGCTGAGCCCAAGGAGAGGGCAGGTGCCTGGTGCTTGGTACTCCTCGCCAGGCCAGCCACACCACAGAGCCCGCCGCAAACCCCCGCAGCAAGAACAGGGACGGGGACAAGCAGAGCAGGGAAAATGCTGCCGGGCCATCCTTGAGTCGCCTTCTCTTGTAAGAGTTTTCTGCTCTTTAGGTCTGGAGGAAACCACTACACTAGAACAAAGCAGTGGGTAATCTCACCAATTTTACACAGCAATTCACAGTCCCCAAAGTACTTTAATGCAATGACAGGTTATGAGAAAAATATCTGTTCCAATGAAGGGAAAGTGTTTTACATAATCGAGGAGAGCGTCAGTGCAGCATCGACGCCGGTGGGGAGGGGTGATGACAGAAAAGGAAGTAGGAAGAGAAGAAAAGTTCTGTAATCCCACAGAGAGCCATATTCTACTCTGCAAAAAGCCATCTCTTGGAGACCCCATGTCTAAGTAACTGAAAATTGCAAACCATTAATCCCAGTTATGAACAGTTGTTTTACACGAGAGGGGTTTGTGTTAAAAAAAAATTAAATTCACAACACACCTTAAAGCTTTAAAGACAATCTATCTATGTATGATACCTTAATAGCCAAGTTTAAAACAAAAAGAACACCAAAAAAACCCACTCTCTTTACTGTAAACGGCCCCATTTGGAAGGAGTTTGTTCTTTTCTCCTCTAAAACCTGAAATTAAACTTAGAAAGCTAAAAACAGATGAGGACCTTAAAAATTCCCTTCTAGCACTATGAATTTCTTTTTAAAATATGAGATGCCTTTCATTTTACAAGACTGGAATTCTCATTTTGGGCTTGGCACACTAACACATGATTAATTCAGCCTCTCTCTTTCTGAGAGCTAACCACATTTACTGGTCAAACGGTTTAATCCTATTTAAAATGCAATCCAAGCAAAATATTTTTAAATAAAAAGAAAACCCACGATCCCCTGTAACTATTCACCTTGGCCAAACTATCCCATTTGCCCGCGATCTTGATGTGAATTTGAATATCTGCACCTATAACAATGATGAAGTTTAGCTCCAGAGGAAAACCAGGGGCCATCTACCTTCCCAGGGTGGAAAAATTAAGTCCCCACCCCAAAAGTGGTGCTCATGGATCACCCTCTCTTGGCTAGTATTTTGGCAGAGACGACGTCTTGTAGTCAGTGCTTTGTAGCCTTCTGTTGGCATCAACAAAATATTAAGTAGCAATAGTCATAAAAATAAAAACTATGTCTGAATGGAAGTTTTGCAAGATCTGTTGATTCAAAGATGTTAATCATTTTTTACTGTGACTTGTCTATTTATAGCCCTTTGTCTCAAATTCTGACAAGCTTTTAAAACTAAGAAAAAGAGCCATTTTAAAAAGGAATGAAAAAAAAAAAAGGCTTTCCACTAATTCACCACGCCATTAGAATCCCGAATTTAAACTGGAGTTGTATTCAATTTAAATGAGATGTTTTCCAACCAGAGGAAATAGGAGGCAATTGTGGCTTTGCAACAATGCAAGGCGGGAAGAAATAAAAGAAATAGAAAGATTAAATGTAGCTGTTTCTTTCAACAGATGGTGATAGCACTGAGGCAGCATGTTGTTTTTCTTTAGTTGAAGAACACAAACATCCGTAATCAATCATTGCTGATTAACTAATTATATTACCCTTCCTTTTATCACCAGGGTTGGACCTTTATCTGTAAACACTATCATAGTCTGTATGCTCTTATTTTTCTAGAAGCATATCCCAGTACATAAACACAGTCGTGCAGTTACAGGCTGCAAACAGAATTCTACATTATTATCCACCTTTAAGCACTACTGCTTTATTTTTTATTTTTTTAAACAAAAGCAATTGGTTTCCAACAGGCTGGATAATAAGTCTTTTGACCTGCATTCTTCTTTGACCCATTAAGGTCACCCCTGTGCTCGGGCATATAGCTGACTTCGGAAATGCCTGCGAGTCCTACATTTCATCTCCTGCCCACTCAAAATAAAGCTTTCTTTAAATGTGTCTGCTCGGGTCCCTGAAGGCCACAGAAGCCTCCCTGTAGTGGGCGATGGAGGGACAGAAGCCTCTGCCTTTATTAATGAATGCAGACCATTATGAGTCTGGCTGGCTCCTTCCCTGTTCCCAGAAGCATATACTGTACGTGACTTAAAAATGCTAGAATATTGACACAAAGCGAGCTGGGCACCCCTAAGGAAAATTACTCCTTGGATATAATGTAGGCTCGTAACAGCTATTAGAGTACAAAATAAAACCCTCCGGGATCAAACTGACATATACCGCATTCTACCTAGTCCTCAAACATTAGAAGAAATTCTTTGTGAAGGCACTCTCAAGGACAGCATTAAACTGACTTTTGTAGCAATCTGCAACAGCTTTTTGGCTCAGAGCTTTTAGTACTAAATCTCTGGTTTGAATCAATATAAGTACTATATCTTCTACATTAATCAATACATTTGGTTCGATACATGTTCTATTAAATTATACTTTCTAATCAAGATTTTTACATTTCCACCCTCTCTCTTTTTCCATTCCCAACTTTGTTTGCTAGTAAAACAGTTTTAAGAGTGTAGCCAGCTCATGGAGAGAAGATGTTGGGTGATCTCCCCTCACTGGTTAGAGAAAAAATATAATAGCAAAGGGCAGCCTTTAAACATCTTGATAAGGTTAACGGGATTTGTGAAGGTGATAAATTAACATTTTCAAAGTCCACACAATTACAAAAAGGGCTCATAGTTTTAAATTAATTAAAAGTGAATGATTTCAGCTCTGTAAGTACCATTAGAATGTTCTAAAAAATCACCCAAATCATCCACAATACCAATTAGACTCCGTTTCACCATCCCAAGGTTTCTCTTGTCCACAAATTATATTACTTTTTAGCTGGGGAAATCTGGGGTAATTGTGTTTTCATGGTCCCTACCTGGTAAAGATCAGGAACCTATACATGGGCTTGTGCATTTTGGTGAGATAGATTTTGGTGGCTCAGTGGTAAAGAATTTGCCTGCCAGTGCAGGAGATGCTGGTTCGATTCCTGGGTTGGGAAGATCCCCTAGAGAAGGAAACAGCAACCCATTCCAAGTACTCTTGCCTGAGAAATCCCATGGACAGAGGAGCCTGGCAGGCTACAGTCCATGGTGTTGCAAACAGAGTCAGACACGACTTAGCAAATAAACAATAACAACAACGTACTTTTAATGAATATTCTTTAAAAGACAAATATATAATATTTCCCAAAGTAAAAAAATATTCATAAAATGGATTTTCATGACTGGGGGTGGCTGACTCACAGTTTTCACTTTGGTAGAATTAACTAAAATGAAGTCTGCTCTTGTATTTTGATAAACAGCAATGGAATTTCCCAAACTGTCTGTCATGATATGCTTTGCCTCTCTCTCTTTAATGCCATGAATGTTGCATTTATGATCATGTTTGCACAGACAGAATTTCCCTCTTTATTTTTTCATATGGTAATGTCATCACCATGAACTTAGAGAGACACTGATGCATTTTCTTTTGACATTTAACAGTTCACATGGGCTTGGCCTGACATTGCAAAGCATTTTCTGGGTGACGCTAAGCTATATTAAAGCAAAAGGTGAAACGGCATCATCAGAAGTGATCAGAAAAACACACGATATTAAAGACAGAAAAGGACTATTAGGTTATTGAATTTGTCCCCTTGCTGAACAAAATTTGTTCTACGAAGTTTACACTCTGGGCTAGTTTTTAATGGTCTTAGCAATGAAATTTCCATCACACCTCCCAGAGGAAACAATTTCACATTCGAATAAACCTCACTGAAGGACATTCTTCTTTTCTTTCTTTCTTTTTTTTTGTATTTTTACTTTGGACATTCATGCTAAAAAAGCCTAGAAAAGGTCAGCCTGAGATAACTCTGAAGCAGGCAGACATTGGCATGTTTATGTTCAGAAGCCTTCTTGATTATGTATTTGTAGTAGAAAGTTCTTCTGTCTCATCCAAAGAAACCCAAAAGACAATTCAGTAAGCAGTTTCTTAAACATTATACAAAAATTGGTCATTCAGTTGCTTTGTTCTAGAGGGAGATTCCTACAAGTTAAATGGAAGGCCAGGGAGACCAGGTTTCCCAACCCTAGCAGTAGTGGCTTGTTGGGAGGGACAAGTCTTTGCTCTTCTGCGCTCTAGGATGTTAGCAGCATCCCTGGCTTTCATCAACAACACGCCAGTGGCACCTTTCCAGTCATGACAGCCAGAAACGTTCTCCCTGGGGCTTTAAATGGTAAAGAATCTGCCTGCATTGTGGGAGACCCAGGTTTGATTCCTGGGTCTGGAAGATCCCCTGCAGAAGGGAATGGCTACTCACTCCAGTATTCTTGCCTGGAGAATTTCATGGACAGAGTCTGGTGGGCTACAGTCCATGGGGTCGCAAAGATTCAGACACCTCTAGACCTTGCCATATCCCGTGGAGGAAAAAATCACCCGCAGCTGAGGACCACTGCCTGCAGTGTTTTGGAAACACACTGAACTCACCATGCCTGCTTGAGGACCCAAGCTGGTCTTCAGTCTCGGTGGCATCTGTTCCCCATCAAATTTAAAAGAGAAAAGAAGGACAGCAAAGAGACACATATATACCATATGGAACTATACTGCATGGCATTTAAAAAATATGCTCAGGGATTTCCCTGGTGGACCAGTGGTTAAGAATCTGCCTTCCAATGCTGGATGTATGGGTTTGATCCTTGGTTAGGAACTAAGATACCACATGCCAGGGAGCAACGTGTGGAGCCCACACGCCACAAGTAGAGTGAAGCCTGTGCATTGTAGTGAAGGTAACGCATGCCACAATTAAGACGTGACACAACCATAAAATCAACGCTGAATATTCATTGGAAGGACTGATGCTGAAGCTGAAGCTCCAATACTTGGGCCATCTGATGCGAAAAGTTGACTCACTGGAAAAAATCTTGATGCTGGGAAAGATGGATGGCAGGAAGAGAAGGGGACGACAGAAGATGAGATGATTGGCTAGCATCACTGACTGAATGGACATGAGTTTGAGCAAAGTCTGGGAGACAGTGAAGGACAGGGAAGCCTGGTGTGCTGTAGTTCATGGGGTCACAAACAGTTGGGCATGACTTAGTGGCTGAACAACAACAACAAAATAAAATAAAAATATGGTAGAGAAATCGTGAAAATGATTGTTTGAAATATATAATAAGTGGCATTGCTTGTATGAATAATCATTTCTCCAAAAATATCATTTTGGAGAACTCATTCAGCAACTTACTAAGACTTTCCATGTACCATCAGTGAACAAAGGTGGAACATGTGACACTTAATCAATGCTGTTTTAGAAATATTAACAATATAATAAAGTATAAAGGGACCAAAACATTAAGCTATGGAAATTAATATTTAAGGTATGGAAACAACTCCTACTCTGAACAACTGCAGAGCCACCAGCCCTCATTTGCTAGTCGAGATTCAACAGCAGGAGTCAGCGATGTAAGTGATGCCTGAGAGAACTAAAGAAATGGTTTCTAGCAGCATCTGTTCCAACATCCCATTTCATAAATGATGAAATCAAGTCCCAGAGACTTGAAGCCAACTTTCAAGGTATTATAGTTACTCCATGGCTGAACTGGCTTCTGTGAAGAAGCAACTGGTGAGTGGTACCGGTTCCTATGTTCTAATCCCTGGGCTGGGCTGACTGTGGAGCCCAGACAGATGCTCACCATCAGGGCACTCACCAGGGACAGGAGGACCGGGTACCACGGATCATAGAGAAAGGGCACCTCATCTCCTGAGCTTAGTTCTTGGAGAAGTCATGCTTGCCTGGTGCTAGAGTGATGATGAGAAAGAGGAGATTAGAAGACAGAGACAGGCCCCAGGGGGAAGGTAAACAGGAGCCCGGCTGAGAGTCACGGAGTTGGGGGGTGACTGATCCCTAGGGGCTGGAGATCCATCCGGCTGGGCAGGCAGATGGAGGTCACTTCAAACAGAGCTTATTTTCACTATGTGTGCTGGGAAAGCCAATGGTGGTGAACAACATCTCAAGAATACCCACCTAAAGTAGCCTGAAGAGTTAAAGTGTTAGTTGCTCAGTTGTGTCGAACTCTCTGCGACCCCATGAACTTTAGTCTGCAGGGTTCCTCTGTCCATGGGATTGCCCAGGCAAGAATACTGGAGTGGGTTGCCATTTCTCCTTCTCTAGAACATCTTCCTGACCCAGGAATCAAAACCAAGTCTCCCACATGATGAGCAGATTCTTTACCATCTAAGCCACCAAGGAGGCCAAAGTAGTCTAGCCGGAGTCTAATGTGAGTTGTCAAAAGCCCAAGTAAAGTTGCATTTTTAAAAGAATGTCATGACCACATTGCTAATATAGAACAACGTCTAGTATTTTGACAAGTAAATATTTCAGAGAAATAAAACAAGCCACCGTGGTCCACCAGCTTCAAAGAGAGACAAATGCTGCTGACAGGTCATACATGCCCAGTGTTTACTTGGTAACAGTTGTGTTTCTCATTTCTCACTTAAAAATGGTAGTGAGATTTCAGTGGCTAGCTGACTCCTATCTGTTTTGCATATAAGACAAGCTTGAAAGTTCCCTTTTGAAAGAACTGATAGGACCTAGCTACTACATTGAGGAAAAAAAAAATAAAAATAAGAGGCCGAATTGGAAGAAAAGGCTAAAAGAGCAAAGGGCAACTGGGAGATACATTAAAAGTACAAAGTTTATTTTTAAAAGAGAACAATGGGTTGAGCGACCTGTTTACATGCATGGAGACAACAGAAAATTTAAATCCAACTGTAGAAAGCCAGCAAAAATGCGAGTCCAGAGCTTAAAGATTCTCCTCAGATTCTAGAACTGCAGGATCCTAGTGTATTGTGAGACAGAAGGCTTTGATAGGCAACACAGTCTAATAAGATATTCAGGGATTAAGTCAGTGCTTCACAGACAGATGTGTCCATGTGCCAGTTGTTGCTAAGCTTTAATTTTTTTCCTCCTGTAATGTTTAATTTATCACACTGGCGCTTTCTAAACTAGAACATCTGTAAACAAGGTTAAGAATGACCTCCTTCCAATTTTACATCCATGAACAGTGCCCCTTCTTCGTGCTCTAATTTTAGATACCTTAAAGATAAATAAATCTGTGGAAGGAAGGAAAAAGGAGGCTTGGCTGACACTGAAATGTGTTCATCTTGCGCGAATACAAATTTCCTCTCTACCTGGCTTCTGGGTGCACAACTGACTCAGGAGGCTCAAGTTCCATTCACTGCACCCGCTTCTGCCCCCCACCCCCACCCCCCACCCCACTCCACCCCAGCCCCCAGCAAGTCGAACACAATTAAACAAACTTCTGTTAAATATTCAAGTCTCCTGTAGTAATTAGCAGCAAAGAATGGGAGCTTAAATTGATCACTGCTCAGCAATGTCCTCTTGCAAACGTTACATATTTCCTGCTCCTCCCTTTTCTCTTAGATTTTGAATCACAGAAGTTTTCTGGTAAAGCCTTCAGTTGGTGAAATGACCCACCATCACACTCCTTGGCCCAAGATCTTGCAGGCAGGTTGGGCTGTTTGACCATCAGTGGCAGGTTTCCACCCGCATTGCTTATTTCACTCCTCTTTTTGAAAGTTATGTACCTGGAAGCTGTTGGAACAGGGCATTGATTTAAAAACTGACTGGCAGGCTTAGGATTTAAACTCTGGTCCACCAGATGCAAAAGGTCATCTGATTAGAATGGGAGAAGCACAAGGCACAGTAATTTATATTCAAAGGGTAACCTTTGTAGGAAGGAGGAGGAAGGAAGCAAGAACTCTTCCTGCTTTTCCACTTGATATGGACAAGGATTCCCTTCAACCAATTCCCAATAATTATGAAAAATAGTGTCTTGAACTTGAACAAAAAGCAAACGAAATTCCACTTCCCTGTGTTATTTCTTATTAAAAACACTGCCACGCTGTCTAGGAGGTAAACTCACAGTGAGAGTAAGTCAACATGTTATAAATCATGAAGAATAACAGAAAACAATCTTTCCTTATCATAAGCCACCAAATACTTGTCTCCTAGGGCATTTGCTGTTGGAAATACACATACAGAGAATAGAACTAGGAGAGGACAATGTACTGATTTCTGTGTGTGTGTGTGTGTGTGTGTGTGTGTGTGTGTGTGTGTGAGTAGCTCAGTTGTGTCCGACTCTGCAACCCCATGGACTGTAGCCTGCCAGGCCCCCTTGTCCAAGGAATTCTCCAGGCAAGAATAGTGGAGTGGGTTGCCATGCCGTTCTCCAAGGGATCTTCCTGACCCATGGATTGAACCTGGGTCTCTTGCATTGCAGGCATATTCTTTACAGTCTGAGCCACCAGGGAAGTCCAGTAATTTCCACAATTAAGCTTCAGAAGAATAAGTGTGTGCATATGTGCCCATGTACACACCCATGCCTCCACTGGATGTTGGCATGAGCCTATGCCATGGAGCCAGGGGTTACATGCATGCCTGGGTTCTACAGGTGAAACTCCTCATGTTTGCCTTTGATCTTTGGGTCCCCAAGGGCTCATATTCCAGCATGGAGAATGCAATTAGAAGGAGCCCCAAGTATGCTTTGTTTTAAATTCTAAGAAAATCCTTTCAAAATACAAATATTTCACAAGCCCAATTCTATTTGGATATCTCTCAGTTTAAATTTCGGAGAAGGCAATGGTACCCCCACTCCAGTACTCTTGCCTGGAAAATCCCATGGATGGAGGAACCTGGAGGGCTGCGGTCCATGGGGTCGCTAAGAGTCAGACACGACTGAGCAACTTCACTTTCACTTTTCACTTTCATGCACTGGAGAAGGAAATGGCAACGCACTCCAGTGTTCTTGCCCGGAGAATCCCAGAGATGGGGGAGCCTGGTGGACTGCAGTCTCTGGGGTCACAGAGTTGGACACATTGAAGCGACTTAGCAGCAGCAGCAGCAGTTTAAACTAAAAAAAAAAAATCCTCCTTTGAAGAAAGGAGAAATAATTCTGCACTCGTTTGGTGTTTTCTGTTTTTAATCTTACATATTCCCTTTCCTTTCCCCTTTCCCTAAATGCTCTTGTGTACTGGAGAAAGTTTCAAATCCCCTGACTCCTCCTCTTCTGAAATTATCCCTGTTTATTAGCCAGTGCGCCCAGGCAGGGAGAGAGGAACGCTAAGTGCATCTCTCATCCTACATAGAACTTTGTGGTCTTAGATATCCGTGGATTCCCTTTGCCCCTCATCTCTTCTTGTTCCAGAATGTTTCAAGTCTTCAAATGGCAGAACTATACTCCACCCCCACTCTCTGTCCAAAAGAGCCTCTATTTGCTTCATAAACCCACATTTTACACTCTCATTCTCTTCCCATTTCCTGGGCATCTTCTCTGACACTGCTTCTTGGTCTCTGTGGAACAGTTTCCTCACCCCTCACGGTGCACATAGCTTCTAGAAAGACAGCTCCTTAATTCCCCCACACAAAGATGTGCTGTAGCTATGGTGAGAGTAATCTATAACGCTCACATCCTTATATAATTTGTTACTCCACATTCATTTTAATTCATTACAATGAAGCAATATAATTAAAAAAATAACTCCTTAAAGTGAAGTATTTAACATGATCCTGGAAGGAAGGCAGCTTCCGTTATCAGAGGGCCAGGCTGCAGGCATAGTGCACGCTTGTGTAAATTCAAAGGTGAGCTGTAAACAAGCCCGTGCACCAACGCTCCCGTGCAGAAAGGACCGGGCGGCAGGAGGCCTCATTCTAATCAGTCCTCAAAGGAACCTGCCACACAGAAGTGGCACTTATTCTAATTTAAAGCCCTCATGCTTGGTTCAGTGTTGCAAAATTTATAAAAGAATAACTTCATTAAACCGCCTGGCACTTCAAACACAAATGCAAACCAGCCACGACATAGAAGGAGCTGGACAAGAGGAAGAGAAATATTCCCAGAGTCGTTAGCTATTCAAATCCTGTCTGCATTTGGGCGATTCTCTTTCTGAGGATGCGTTTGCCCTGGAATGTTCCTCCACCAGGAATTTCTACCCCTGGGGTCCTTTACTTCTGTCCTGAGGGCCCGTAAGTCTGCTTAATAACACTTAAAATCACCCAAAGTGCTTGGCAAGGCACGCCTCTTGCAGAAATACATCTGGCAGTACCTAAATGAATGCTATTCACTGCTCCTTTCTGGTCTGCAGAAAAGATTGATTCTCAACTTGCCATGATTACAGTTCCCATTTACTTGGGAATATATTTCAGACTAACCTAAGCTGTTGAAAAACTAATGCCCAAACATTTTTTTCCCCTTACCCTTGGTCCTCCAGAAGACCAGTACTAATAACAGATAAGTGGAAACATTTTGACGAACTCATGCACAGCCACGGA
The DNA here is from genome assembly GCA_917880005.1 of Nanger dama. NCBI lineage: Eukaryota > Metazoa > Chordata > Mammalia > Artiodactyla > Bovidae > Nanger > Nanger dama. The sequence continues at coordinate 1,364,854 of CAKJTW010000090.1, forward strand.
GAACAGTTATTGTCACATCCTAAAACATACACTTTTATGGAAAATTCTTTTCTCCCCTGAATCAAAGAAATGCTACCGAAAATAACTTCAGGCTAGATTCCTAAGCTACAATGCACTTTGTGTCAGAACACACACCATTTCGTGCTGAACTGTCAGCATCCTTCTCCAAATCCTTTTTTCAGGGGAGGCAATGAAAAGACAGACCTAAAAGCCTGTGTAAAAACTCGAAACCTCGGAGCAAGGACACATCACACACAAGCTGGGCTATGTCTTGAGAGCCCGGGGTCTCAATAATGAGGAACAACTTTTCTGTTCAGTGTTTCTCATCACCCAGGTTCAAACATGTGCTAAGATTTTGCTTCAAAGAGAAGCCAGTAAGCAATCAAAAGGCTTGCAAATAGTAATCCACGGATGGATAAGAGGTAATGACCTCTGGGTGAAATCTCTTAAGGTGGATCTCTCCAAGGGCAAGTACCACAGACTGTTTATCCCAGCTGTCCTTCAGAACTGAGGAGTGTTCTTGGTTTTGGTCAGAAGAGAGACCTGCTATAGGCTATAGGCTAATAGCTATAGGCTATTCATGCCAGGCTGACTAGAAGACAGATTGACACAGTAGACGTGAACATTGAAGTTATCACCACGAAAGTGCCGCGTGATGCGTCTCACATTATTCCTATTCCTAGGATAAACAAATACTGAAATTAACGCTCCATCATCTTTATAAATGTGTTTCACAGTGCTGAGAGCTCTTTTACATTCACATCATGCAATAGGTTGGAGAAGGTACGTTTGTATTATTTTTCCTCTCCATGAATAAAACAGAGCTAATCAGATGGAATGAATGAGCTAATTCAATTACAGGCAGCTTTTATTATACACTAAAATATGGATTATTGATCTTGTGGAGTCGGCAATGCAGGATGCAAATTCAGTGAGTGAAAGCCACAGATTTGAGTTGGGCTGGCCTGCATTCATGCTGAAATCTGCTAGAACTGTTCTCACTTTGGCAGGGGAGTGGGGGTGGGGGGTGGGAAACCTAAAGAAAACAACGCTAACTATTTAGACCCAGGGAACAGATGAAAAGTTAAGTTGGAGGGCTGGCCTAGGAGCCTGAGCGGGGGTCCCAAGAATGGAGGTGAACACCCTGTCAGGCTCCAACAAAGGAGGGAGGAGAGGTGGACCAGCTCTCTGGGCCTGGCTGTGCAGTAGTAAGCGAAAACTTATTTGGGAGCCTGGAATGTACTTCGCAGGCATCTTGCTGCAAATCCAATCAAGTCAAGGAAGAAGAATGGATGCATTGTGGTAGCCCTGCCTGGGTGAGGCGGGCTTGTTTGAAATACAAGCCCACTGGACTGCCCTAGCAAAATCCTTTTGTCTTTCATCTCTGGCATGGGGCCGTGGTGGGGTGGGGGGGCGGAATGCAGTCGTCAACCCTGGTTAGAAAGAAGGCAGCCCTGAATGTGGGATCACATGGGAAGAAAGCCCACGGCAGCAAACGCTAAGGGGGAAAGAGAAGGTGAGGGCGGGTATTTCAGTTATCTATTGGCACACCTCTGTCCTGCCTTGCCGCTTCCCAAATACAGCTGCCCGAGCCTCCAGGGCCTGTGGCTGCTGTCTGTACTCAGCTCAGAGTGCAGACAGTGCAGGCCAGACCGGCTCCTGCCTTCTCTGTAAACTTGTCCCAGCTCCTCGCCACAGAGCCAACACTCTTTCTTTTGACTGGGTTCACATCCTCTCTACCTTTTTATGGGCCACAGCCCGAGTGCCCCCACGTGGCACCACAGATGAAAATAAGCTCTTCTCTCCCTTTAAAAAAGCCCAGAAACGGGTTCTGTGTTTTGGTAGGCCTCCCTCCAAAGCATAGGTAAACGTCCATGTGCCCTGTTTTTGAACAAGCTTCCAATGAAAGGGAGGAAGAGGGGGAAGGCCTAACAATACCACACAAAGTTGCAGACTGTTCGGCTACAGTCCAGAAAATGAATCCAATTTTTCATTCTGTCATTATAAATATTTCATTGCAAATGGTACTGATTTTCTGCAACTGTGGTTAAGCAAAGGGCCTCTGTGTGAATATTTAAGAAAAAAAAAGGAGAGGAAGACAACGAGGAAGAAGGGAGGGGGAGTGAAATGTTAGCAACCAATTAATTTCTTCCTTTAAATGTAAAAGATTCTGGGAGAAATTCAACAGTGATGTAGTGTGTGACTCGGAGAAGAAGAAGAAAAAAACATTTACTCTGCTCTTCTTCTGACAGTTTCTCATAAAATATCTGCAGTCCATCTATCTTTTAGTACTCTAGGCTCCTCTGGAGAGCAGAAAATGGTGGTTTAAAGCTCTCTTCAGTGCCAGTCTGCAGGAGATTGCTTTCCACAGGACCCCCGCTGATGGAGGCCTAGGGAAGAGGCCCAGGAGTTATTCAATCAGCCGGAGACTCTGGGGCGGCTGGGGGTCCTTTGAGGGCTGATTAGAAAGCTGCCCTCCTGTTGCCTGCCTCGGAACAGAACGAAATGAGCAGCCTCTTGCTGAGCAGATGCTGCAAGAAGGAATTTCACCTGTCATGGAGTTTGTCAGAATTTCAGGATTTATCTTGGTGCAAAATTAATAAAATACCAACCAGGATTTCAGGCTGACTACTCAGCTGTGTCATCTCCAAGTGATCTTTCACCCAGGAAAACCTGGACAGGGCGCACAGCCAGCTCCCTGCCCTACTTTTCCTTGGGAGGGTGAGCGAGACGATGGGACGAGCACCAGCCAGACGCCAGGAGGAGATTCGGAGCCAATTACACACAAGGCTGAACGACAGTGTGGGCGCTTCTGTCTTAGTGGGTGCCCTCTCACCTCGCCTCCGGAGCTGGGACGGCTCTTTGGGTAAGCCCGAGTCTCAAGTAGAGAAAGGCTGTTTTAGCACTGTCTCACACAGGAGGTAGCTCATGCCATCACATCTATTAAATTCATCTGCTGGTGTCCCCGGCCTGGTTTTGCTTTATCTTATTAAAGGAGCGCTAACAACAGGCTCTGTTAAGAGCACATATTGTGAAACACTGAACATTTCATCTGGGGTCAGCCGTGCTCAAGGAGGTGTGTGCTCATCTTTTATCTGAACCCATGCTGGCCTCGTGGCCCATCCCCCATGGGGCTCCTAGTCCCGACTGGGGGAGTGGGGAGTGGGATTCAGAGAGGGGAAGAGGGAGGCAGCGGGCACTGAGGAGCTGGGACGGGGTGGGAACAAACCATTGCTGGCTCTGGACTGCAGGGAGCTTGGGAGTTTGGCCACTTCTGCTCATTCCGCTTCACAAAAGGCCATGGCTATTTAGGGGGTTCTGTAAAGCCCAAAGCTTGACCATATTGAGCTGAGGCTTTGAGTGGCCCTGGAACAACTGCTCTTGATCTCAGGGTGGCCAGCATCTCCTCACAGAGGGGCTGGTGTGCAGGACTGGCTTGGCCCCCACAGCTGATCCAAGCCCCTGGACAGAGAAGGCAAACATCTCTTCAGATTCAGCTCTGGACTCTGCACTCTGGCTCAGAACAGGATTAACCTGAATCGTAATGTCTACCCTGTGAGGCCTCTCACCATGGACCACAGGTGCCCGTTTACAAGCCAGGGACTGGCAGAGTATCCTGGACTACCCCAGAGGTTGCGACTGGTTTAAGGGCACTGCTGCCTCCCCAGCCCTTTCTAATTGACATTTTCCAAATGAGACATTTCACCACAGTGGAAGGCGTCCCTTCCAGATCTTCCACTCGTAACACGACAAGCCTGTTTTAGAGAGTCACCTTTACAAAATGGGTAGTAGCTGACAATACCAAGAGATCTCAGGAAAGAGTAACAGAGAGGGGAGAGAGAGCGAGCCTGCGCTTGCAAGTGGAGGCACAGATGGTGGGCGGGGACGCAGGGTGCTCTCAGCAGGCTGCAGTGGAGATGCATTAACTCCACAGAGAGATGAGGGCTTCCCACCAGTACTGTCATGAATTATAACTGAGCACGGGGGTGAGGTCTTAGTGCCTGGCTCACGGCGAATAGACGGTTCTATCTTCCTGCACAAACACCTCTCCCCGCTTATAAACTCCCAAGCACAGCGAAGCACACTGCTGATAGCTGACGGTGTCACAGTAGCCTTTTATGTGTCTAGAAGGCGCACACACTTCGCAGACGTGCCCAGTGGTGGAAGTCAGATGATTATAAAATTAAGTCTTGGCAATGCGAAAAGGAAACCTTTACAGGCAATTCGGGTTTCCAGCAAGAGATGGTCTATCTGCCAGCTGAGGGGCCGCACCGAAGCCAGAGGAAGCCACTAAAGAAAGCCTGCCGGCTTCCCAGACACGCTGGGTACAAGGGGGGAAAGCCTCGCCTCTGCAAACGCTGCCCTCTTTACCAGAAAGTGAAAGCGGGTCCTGGCCAGTGAGCTCCCTGACATCACTCCCTCAATGAAGTTATCAGTGAAGGAGGCCTGTTATTTTAGGCAGTTTAGAATTTCACCGCTTTTGAAGGCCTCGTTTACCCTGCCTCTCACTTCCATTTAAAGCCTTGGAGTTGCTGTTCTAAATGATAGCACTGTGAGCAGCGCTTTTAAGCACTATTCTTCTCGCCTGCCACATCGCAGGCTTTCACAGAATCCCGCTCTCCCGGTTGAGGGGGAACTCGCTCCTTCATAGCTGCAGGGCAGAGCCTGTTAGGAGCTGTAGATTCGCAGCAAATATAACAATAAAGGATACAAATGTGAACTCCCTTAAAATACACGGTTGGCTCTGAAGCTGTCTGGCCTTAGCAAACTCGATCAAGAACAGCCTATCAATCTTGCTCCAAACGCTCAGCAACAGCTCGCTTCATGCAGCCGGCCAAGGGATTGCCACTTCAATAAATCGGAAGATGCTGGAGTGAATTCTTTGCTCATTTTAGGGGACTGAGCATCGAAAACCATGATGACCTTCACACTGACTTTAATTGCCACAAGCAGTTGGATACCGAAGTGGTGTTTTCCAAGAGTCCAATCTAAGTTTGCAAACACAGAGTCTATTCTCGGCATCATGTCTCTGCGAATGTGGAGGAAACTGATCCGCGTGTGGAGCAAACATCTGCAATAGGAACACGTGTGGGGACTTCCAGGTGCCTCCCTGGATTGTGGAATGTTCTAGAGACGTGGATGTCCAGCGCTCTCCCAGGGATCAGACTATAAAAGCGCCGAGGCAGAGAACTGTCTTTGTAGGATAGCCGTGCCCGCGGTTTCTCGTTCCTGATGGAGGCAGATCTTCTGGTGCCGTGGCAGCAAGCTGACTTGGCGGCCCAGGAGACGGCAGGGCCAGCAGAGCCCAGCCAAAGCGGAATGTGGCAGAGGTGATGAACGTTTCCAGGGGGTGGGGGGGAGAGGAGGGGGCTGCATACTGGCCGCAGTGCTCTTCAGTACACCCTAGCTGAATGCTCCATAAAGTCGCACTGATGGCAGTTCCGAGATGGCCATCTGTCGTCAACTCTGGGCCAGACAAAAAAATAATGTCATGGCAGATCGCTAACAACAGGGCTGTTGGAGGGAGGGAACGAGTCCTAGAACGGGGAGGTGGTGCTCCATCTTTTAACAGCGAAACCAGCCGTCGATAGGAACATCGAGAAATTAATGGATGGAGAATTTTTAAAAACTGAGCTGGGGTGCTGTAGAAACGATTCAAATGTAAATAAAGTGGTTTTCTGCTTATTGGCCGAGACCTCTGTTGCTCTTCCTCTGGTCCTATTAACTGCTCGATTCTTAAAAATCTGATGAGCAGGACACATGGTGAATCGGTGAGGGCCAAATTCAGAAAAAGGTGAGCCCAGGTTGTGCCTCCAAGCATGCATGCACAGATTAGGCATTTATTGGTACAAAATGGGTAATTGAAAATGCATTCACTCATTGAGTCCAAATGAGTTCATTGTGACAGTCCTGCTTATCCATCTTTCTGGATGGATGTTTAATTTCTGGGTGCAGTTTTATTAAAAGCAGAATAAAACTACCTCATCTTTAGATGCACTGTGAATGCTATAAAATTTTAAACTCTCTTAAGAAAAACCCCAGCTTTTTGCTACTGCTTAAATGACAGGAAGAGAGTGGATGCAGGGTGGGAGGAGAGGGGTGAGAGAGAGAGAAGTAAACAGTCAAACCGAGGTGAGTGGCGCCCTATTTCTTTGTCCTATATGATTAACTTTCTACCTTCAATGGTAAGGCCAATCAATCCTGATTGAATTATCCAATATTAACAGCTGAAAGTGATCAAAAGTAATGATGAAAACACAGCTCCAATCAATAAATCAATGCAAATGATTCGGTTCCTGGAGATCGGATCAAATAAAAAGAGATAGATCAATTTAACCACTGGGCAAATTAAGTGGGAGCTGCTGTAGCACCAATTTACTTCAAAAGCCCCAAAGGCCCACAAAGCAGAGAGAGGAGGTGGTGGAGAAGCGGACCAGTTCCAGAACCACATGTTCACGGGACATGATTTACACTCCTGCAGACTCCCTCGTCTATGAGGTGGTTTAGGGACTGTGATTTTGACCCTGAAAACAAGAGACACAGAGAGGTCCAATGGATGGAAGGAAGCGGAGAGCGAAGGTAGCAGGTGCAGGCCACCTGGGAAGACGAGGACGTATGTCCTTATATCTTCCCCGGCACCCCCCCTCCTCTGACTGCCCTCTCCCCAGTGATCATTATGGAACCTGGCTATGGCGGGCCAGGCGCAATGATGGGCAGTTCTTTCCTATCTGAGGGTCCCAAAGGGAAACCGAATGATAACAGACAAAGCAGGACAGGGTTCTGAGTCTTCCAGTTGGGGTGTGGATGCTACGCTATGCTAAGTTGCTTCAGTTGTGTCCAGCTCTTTGTGACCCTAGGGAGTGCAGCCCGCCAGGCTCCTCTGACCATGAAATTCTCCAGGCAAGAATACTGGAGTGGGTTGCCATGCCCTCTTCCAGGGGATCATCCCTACTCAGGGTTCAAACCCACGTATCTTACATCTCCTGCACTGGCAGGTGGGTTCTTTACCACTAGTGCCACCTGGGAATAATGAAAGCTATTTCAAGCTCTGTTAGAAATAAAAATAGAGCAATGGAAAACTACAGAAAAGTTGTGAAAAGAAGAGTATGGGGGGCACACAGTTTTAAAGGCACTTCTTATAGAAGTGCGGTGAGCAGTAACACACACTTTTCCACTTCTCTTGTTTGCAAAAGAGAATATCCGCCTGACCCAGAGAAAAACATGAAAACAAAATAAAACTAAAATAAACCTTTCCCCACACCACACTTCGATCCTACCTTGTCTTATGTAAAAAGGCCAGATAAAACTTTTTGTTTTGACCACTTATTTCTAATTCGGAAAGAGGGCGGGAACAAAGGTAGGGTTTTGAAATAACATTTCTGAAAGCAAATTTAATGTTCAGTTTTCCCATTGTGTGCTAAAAGGTAAACCAAAAATAAAAAGAAGCTCAAGGCTCTTACATCCCTTGAAAAACATGAAGGCTTAAAAATAAGAATTTTTACCTGGAAACCAAGTAACATGAAACTATGTCAAGGTATGAATAACTGGGAAATTATTCCAGTGAACTAGAACAGAGAAGTAAGGAAACAGGAAACGTCTGGGATAGAGATTTTATTTCCAGGTAATGATGGATCTCAATTTTATTTACTGAGGTCAGCGAGAGGAGCAGGGAGAGGACCTGGGAACCAGAGCTCCTCCAAGCCCTCTCCTCTTTCACATTCTGCACTGAGGGCTTAGCATCAGCTACTCCACTGCACTTTCAGCAGGACCCTGGGAACTGGGCATAATACTTTGCTGTCTCCTACATGCCCATTTTCAGAGAAGGCAATGGCACCCCCACTCCAGTGTTCTTGCTTGGAAAATCCCATGGACGGAGGAGCCTGGTAGGCTGCAGTACATGGGGTCGCACCGAGTCGGACACGACTGAAGCGATTTAGCAGCGGCAGCAGCGGCACATGCCCATTTTACCGATGATAAAACCAAGGCTCAGAGGCCACCGCTCGTAAGGAACAATGAACAAAATAAAACTCTGGTGACTGTTCTCTGTACTTCATGCCCTCTTCCCTTGCACTAAGATTCCAATACAGAAATCAAAGCAAAATAAAACAAGTGGAAAAAACCCCATAAAAGCTATTTTAAAAATAATCATTATTTGAGATTTTTATGGATGGTGATCTCTGTCACATTCACAGATATCAAAATCATATCTGTCCTTCAAAACCAGCTTGAATGCCTCCCACGTGATGGCTTTCTCGATTATCCCAGCTGGAGAATAAACATCTTCTCTTGGAATACTTAGAACTATTTATTACATATTACTTCATGTGAGCATTAATCATATGCAAATCTTATCTTTTCTAGTAGACAGTAAAGATGATATATTTCTAATTATTTTTGATATGTCATAGAGAGTGCCCCCCATACTCTTGGGGCCATGGTAAATTTAAAATGATAAAATTATATTTTTATAAATATTTTAAATCAATAAATACATATTTTTTTAACAAATAATGGCACAGGGGATGATAGCAATCTATAGTATGGCATCTGTGGTTGGGCTCTTAACAAGGACACTTTTTAAGGTTCACTTAAAAAAATACGTTCAACCTTCTATTTTTAGTTTTATTTTTGGCCGGGCCATGCAGCTTGTGGGATTTTAGTTCCCCAAGTAAAGGGGGATCCCATGGCCCCTGCAGTGAAGGTGTGGAGCCGTAACCACTGGACTACCAGGAAGTCCCAACAAGGACCTTTAAATGCCTCAACATGTGTTACTTAATACTTTGAGGCATGGGCCTGTACAACAATGATTAAAAGGCTGGTTTAGGTAAAGAGCTAAACCAGTGAGCTGGTCCAGTCGGCCACGTAGCAGCCACACCTCAGTGCTGTATTGCTGTCCTGTGCATCCCAGCCCTTTGGAGTAATTCATCTTTCTTTCAGAAATATGATCATAAAACTTGAGCAGCAATTAAGCTGTGGTGTGAAAAATATCCATCAAACTCAGGTTGATTTGGCGGGAAAATGATTTGAGAAGAAAACCAAACAGCTATATGTATTTAAACTTCAGTGATATCTGAAAGTCTTGGTGTATCCCTCAGAATGCCAAATCACTTCTGTATTTTCTATGTGGAAAATACTGCATCCATGGACTAATAAAGACAAGGTCAAGTATCAAAATAATCTTTGACTCAAAAGAAACTTAATACCAGAAATCTCAGAGCCTCAAGTTCAATTACGCCAACTCCCTCTCTTCCCACCACCGGAATTCCCTCCGAGTCATGTCAAGCATCATGTCAAGTCATGACATGATGCTTCAGAGAACTTTCTATGGGGACCCATTGGAAGAGGATGGTTTGATCACTGACACTGAATTGTAGCTTTTCTAGAGGCACCAATGAAACAGTAATTACTGTATTGAAAGAAAGTGGCCTATTCAACAGAATTTTTACAAACACACCACTTGCTCACACCTGTATAAACCATTCTGGATACAAATATGCATTGTAGGATATTATTCTTGGACCATACTATTCTCTCAAAGCAGCTTCCTTAAGTTTTGCAGGAAAAGTTTTGAGGTCTATTAGGAAAACATGTGAAACATTCGACATATTCATTTGCTTTTAAAATAACAAAATGTTAAGTTAGTTCAAATAATGCACTCTTATTCCAAAGCACATCTTCCCAACCAGCATGCTAGGTGGCCTTTGAAGTATATTAGAATTCCTTGCAAAAAGGGGAGGAAAACTCTGCTAGTAGAAAAAGATGATATCCTGCCAGGAATTACACATTACACTTCTCTGGACTGGCATTTGGAACTTCTGGTCAGAAAGGATTCAGGGTCATGCGAAGACAATAGCTTCCACACTGGCAAGTCTTAGATGGAGTGTTCATAGAAACAGACGTTGCGTCTTGCTTAATTCGAAAAGCAACTGTGGTTTGTAATGTGAAAGGATGACACTTGAGTCCTTCATTCCTAAAGATGGACGTGTATTATGAGGAACTATCTGAATTCTGACTAGTATTGTAGGTGATGTTAATGAAAACAACACATCTCCATAGGTGTTATGTGTAAGATTTTATACTCAACAAAGCACTTCTATCCTTAAAAAGATGTTTTTGTGTTTTCAAATAGGTACTAACAGTGAAAGAAATGTAAATTGTTTATCATGGTCATTGGATCATTTATGCACCATGACCACAGCGGTGTGTGTGTGCTAATTTACTTCAGTCCTGTCTGACTCTTTGTGACCCTGTGGACTGTAGCCCGCCAGGCTCCTGTGTCCATGGGACTTCCCAGGCAAGAATACTGGAGTGGATTGACCTGCCCTTGGCCAGGGGATCTTCCCCACCCAGGAATCGAACCCATGTCTCTTAGGTCTCCTGTGTTGCTAGGCAGGTTCTTTACCACTAGCACCATCTGGGAAGCCCAACCACAGTGATGTTCCTGGGCAATTCTGTAAAATTACCCTATTAATCTCACTCTAAAATAAGAGCCAAATAAACTATATGCTTTCCAATTGCCAATCTCCAGTTCTTGGGCATTGCATTTGGTTTATAAAATGCCTCTTGTGAAAAATCCTCCTTTCTGAACTTTAGTGGCATAAAAAAGTAGATGCATTTAAGTGGTATGACATGGGCCAATTTTAAAATATCTTAATTTTCCATACCAAGGAATCAAATACTGTGGGCTGGTAAAAGGGCTTCCATTTTCTATTCAGTTATTATTTTGTTTACTGATCTTATTTTCTCTTGTCACCTCAGTTTTAACTGATTTCCCCCTTATTCTTAGAAATTAACAAAACTGTATTTTTAGTATACTTTACTCTCTATATAGAAACGAAAATAAATTAATATTTTAAAGTCATATTAACTCCATCCTCTAAGCACAGGTGTGAAGTGATGTGGGAATGAAGACAAACGCACAGAACTATGAGCCCCTAAGTTTAAATCATAAAAATCCAAAAGGTCTCAAAATTAGAAAAAGTAAGCTCCGATCTATTTTCCTTAATGTACTGAAATTAAAAGCCACTGTTACTACTGAAGATTTTAGAAAACAGACCTACATAGATATTTCAATGACTGTGGGATACTAGCTTTGTAATAATTATCACACATTAACTAACTATAAATCACTCCTTTTATCAAAGGAGTGATACACATTTTGAGCCTGAGTATTCACATCAAGGCCAAATATATATGATTCTGAGGTGGGGTTAGAAAAGTAAGTCTACAGCTTTGGATTGTGAAAGAAGTCTTATTTTGGCTCAGATCACAATGTGGATGAATGAGTCAGAGGTCTTTTGAGAGATGTTTGACCTCATAAGGTCATAAAGATTCAAAAACTGAGTTCTGTGTTCTATACTATGTCTTCTATACCAGCGGTTCTCAAAGTGTGGCTCGGGGACCTCCAAGGATTTCCTTGATCCTTGCGGGGAGTCTGTGAAGTCAAGACTGTTTTCATAATAACATTAAAACACTGTTTGCCCTTTATGCTCTCATTATCTCATGAGTGTACAGTGGCATTTTCTAAGGGCTACTTGACATGTGAAGATATAATTTCTGACAGCTAATAGAATCACAGATTTGTGTATTTTTGTGTTTAAAATGTTTCTTGATTTCTGCTATGGAAAGTATCAATACATAATGTGAGTGTGTGCAGTCGCTAAGTCGTGTTGGACCATTTGCGGCCCCATGGACTGGAGCCCACCAGGCTCCTCTGTCCATGGAATTCTCCAGGCAAGAATACTGGAGTGGGTTGCCATTTCCTACTCTTGGGGGTCTTCCTGACCCAGGGATCGAACCCACTTCTCCTGCACTCTCTGCATTGGCAGGCGGATTCTTTACCACTAGCGCCACTTGGGAAGCCCCTCAGTATACAGTAACGCATGTAAATCAAAGTGCTTTGTGGTCTTCAATAATTTTTAAGTGTCAAGGCATCCTGCTATCAAAGAGGTAGAGAACCCCTGGTCTATACACTAATGGAAAGACTGTACAGTGTACAGTCCATGAAACTCAAAATGCACTATGAAAGAAACCTGGGGTCCCAGAGAATGTTTTAATCGCTTACTTTTGTCTGCTAGCCCACGTGCCACATGTCAGCACTGCCAGAGTGTGGGGTTGTTTCAATGAAAGACACTGAAGTGACCACCGGGTCGGCAGGAGTGTTGTTGTTAAGTTACTAAGTCATATCCCACTCTTTTGTGACCCCATGAACTGTAGCCCACCAGGCTCCTCTGTCCATGGGATTTCCCAGGCAAGAAAACTGAAGTGGGTTGCCATTTCCTTCTCCAAGGGGGTCTTCCCAACAAGGGATCAAACTCGCATCTCTGGCTTGGCAGGCAGATTCTTTACCACTGAGCCACCTGGGAAGCCCACTCAGTTAGGGTAAGGGTTAGCGTCAGAATCTACAAAAGTGAACTTGTTGCAAACTTTCCCCCAAGAACGCTAGCAGGAAGCCAGTCTCTATGGAATCTCTACAACTTTGATTTTAAACTATTAGGAATTCTGCTTCACAGTTTACATATTAATTAACAGCATCATTAGGCGTTCTGGCCATATCCTTTAAAATCTTAACACAAAGGACTTACCCTTCCATACATACTGCAGTAAGAATATTATGTTTTCCAATAGAAATGTAGGTTATTTTAATGAAATGTACTTTTTAAATAATAGTCTAACTTGGTCTATCTTCTGCATTCAATGCACAAACATGTGACAGAGTAGAATTCTTTATTTTGAAGTGATGAAAAGTGCTATAGCAACATGAAGTTTGGTGCACTGATTCTCATAACTAAATGACATCACTCGTTCTTTCATATATTTTTTGTTTATTTGCTATGTGTTCACTGATAGGATAAAAACTGAGATATTATTAATAAACTATAAATTCCTTATTTTTATACAAAATTCACATAAATATGGCTTCCCTACAGCCCAAGGAACTCTAAAGCTGCCCGGGGGTCCACAGCGTGGGATGGGAGATGAAGAAGTAGGTGGGGCTTTGGGTCCCTTAGTCCTACCTCAACCATGTCAACTACATCAGACCCTCTTCTGGTTATTTAGGGAATTTGATACCAAAGGAAAAACATCATCCTTACCCTGCTGCTGCTGCTGCTAAGTCGCTTCAGTCGTGTCCGACTCTGTGCGACCCCACAGACGGCAACCCATCAGGCTCTACTGTCCCTGGGATTCTCCAGGCAAAAACACTGGAGCGAGTTGCCATTTCCTTCTCCAGTGCATGTCTAAATAACTTTACGGTTAATAATAATCCTTACAATAGTGAAATAACTGGATTCTAATTCATTCTCCTCCAAAGGCACCAACAAGATTTAATTTAGAAAAAGTATTACTCTTATCTCATTCCATCTGAAAAATGAGGATATATATTAGACCCATTTTTTCAGATGAAGTAAGAAGAAAAAACATTTATTTTCCTTATAATCAGTGACATTTCTGGGTTAGGATCCAGGTCTCTGACTGATACCAGTCTATTGTTAAGAATAATCAAATAGACCAAACATTGCTATTCTATTTTAGAGTTTATACCCCATATTCAGAGCTTTTATTTCATTTTACCTAGCAACAGCCCTGTGAATGTTACATCTGTCGATCATTTCTTCACATCCGAGGTTCAGAAACATTATTGACAAGCACAAGGTCACACATTTTGCAAGATTCAAAGCTAACATCTTTGGGTGCCAAAATTTGTACCCAAAGGCTGCCACTAAATAATAATGATTCCATCCGGTTAAGCAGAAGAAACATATTGGACAGGAGTATAGCTTCTTTCCTCTCTTCCCTTCTCCCTTCCAATTTTAAGCCCCTCAGGACAACAATAACCTGGACATCCAGCCAGCTTGAAGCCCAGTGGGCACAGAACATGAATAAAACAGGGTTTGGGAGAACAGGCCCTGGCGAATGAGGTGAATGATCCCCCAGTCCAATAAACCTGACCCTGCAGTCTATCACACTGGGTCAGAAGGCCCAATTATAGGTTTGTTCTAGTTCTTTTATGATTGACAGCAGCCAGAGGCAAAATGACTTTGGTGTCTGTTAATCCAGCCTCTAATTTTCCCTTTGCCCCAATCCATACAAAGCATCATGGTGGCCCAGGGTGAGTGAGACAGTGTATCCAGACTTAAAATGCCCTTGTTTCCTATAAGTAGAGCGACCGAGTTCAATGCCAGGCCTCCCCATGGGGACATTACCTGCAGCTCTGTTTGGAAGAAAAACTTCTGTGGACACTGTGTGCAGTCGTAGATCTTGTCTTCTTGTCCGTGGGCAGAGAAAATATGCTGCTGCAACTTGTTTGCTTGAACAAACACTGAAATGATAAAAGGAGAGTGGAACTTGGGGTTATTTTCATTCTAAAACGCCCTCCGTCGATGGCTCCCTGTGAACAGCAGCAGAGGAATGGCCTGAATGGAGTGCCTTCTGGGTGTGACCACTGCCAGGGTCCAGGGGAGAGCTACGTCACACATGCTTAGGGTTGGGTCTCTGGCTTTTGTTAAGATGCACTCTACCGAGCACCTAACTCAACACAAATAGCTCCGAGTAAAGGTTTATCGTGGCCCTGCTCCCCATAAATCTTTTAAAATGAAAATTGTCAAACGCACAGCACTGTCTGAACAGAAATGACTCTTATTTCTCAGCAACCCACAGGTTACAAAATCATAGATGCCAAAACCCAGTTTATGGTATTTGCCTAAAGTTACAGCTAGCAAACAGTTCTCTATTTAAATGTGTTAATGCTAAAAATGATATCCCACAGCTACTCTGGGGCACTGTCTATAAATGTGAAACAGAACGGCAGGTAAATTCTCTTTGGATACTTTAAGATCAACTCAGCCTACACACAGAATGCAAGGGTTTCAATAATATAAACATGTTCAATTTTAATGACTACAAAACAAGGCCCTAAGACTGTGTAACAGTTTACCTAGGAGACATACTATTAATAATTAAATTGTATATGCCAGAGGCAGTGTTTGGGTTGGGAGAACTGACTTCTGATGGATGCCTGGTGTACTGTGACCTAAAAAAGTTTACATCTACAATATTAATCTGTATAGGCAGGGAAAGGACTTATTAAAGACGCTGGCATTTGACTTTGACTCTATTCTAATCATTAAAATTATTCTAATTACCAGCCAACCTAAAATATTAGAATATTGTTCTTGTGAGTCATACATTTTAATCATATTTCTCATTACTTTAAACATTGCTCAGATTTCTTCTTGCACTTAACATGCTTTATATTGGAAGAGGGTTTTTTTTGTTTTGTTTTGTTTTTAAATTACTTCAAGATACACTAAACAATTTAGGTCTGTCAGCGCAGGAAATGCAGACCGTTCATGATTAATGCATTTTTGTCTTTTACCTACATCAACCCAAAGAAATGGGGTTTTGATACTGATTTGCAATGAATCTCCATCTAACGTAGCACATTTTACGAGGCTCCCGGCCATAACATGAAAGGGCTATTTTATTAGGGGTCTTAATCATGAAGAGATCTATGGCCAGTCCTCCTTAGGAAGACTTACTACGAACTTTTATAAAGAAGTCAGACTCCTGATGCATTGTATCTTTAGACAAATACTACGTTACAGTAAAAACATTATATATATATATATATATATTTTTTTTTTTTAATAATAAGTTGGAGGAATAAAAAAATAGTTCCAAAAGAAGGAGTGGCTGAATGGGATGCAACTACTGAATGAAGACAGGCAAATGGTAAAGACAGAACTACCAACACAGTCTGGTAGTATTTAACTAGAACACGGCCTCTCGCTTTTGATTTAATCACAGGACAGAAATCTACAGGCTGAATGCAGTGAACGTTAATAATCAATGTTTTGGAATTTTGCTCCACAAACCAAGAAGGCAGTTTTAAGAGAAGGATTTATTTTTGTTTTGTTTTGCTTTTCCTGACAAATAAGAAGGGCACATAGCCTTGAGGGGTTTGAACAATGAGTCCAAGACACAGGCAAAATGATCACAAAGGATTTTCCAAAATAACTTTGTCACTGTTACAGGAGCAACAGAAACATGTGTGATCATATTTCAACCCCTATGGGCTTCAAATTACAGTTTCTGATTTACTTTTTTTTTTTTTTTGTGCTGCTGCTGCTTCTGCTGAAAACTAATGTAACAGCATCTCATTAAAGTTTCTTCTTAAAAGTGTCAACATACTGTTGTTCAGTCGCTAAGTCATGGCTTACTTTGCAACCTTGTGGACTGCAGCCCCCAGACTCCTCTGTCTTCCACTATCTCTCCGAGTTTGCTCAAACTGATATTCACAGGAAATAAGACCTCATCTAACCTGTTTTTTAGTTCAAAGAATTGGGGGAGGGTTCTAATAATGACTTTAAATTTCATATGGGGAAATGTTATAAAATTCTCTGTGTTTAAATAACAGACATGTGTTAACAACACAGCTGTACTTTTAGCCTTACATCTTGCTACGAAAAAGCTCCCTTTGTCTCGCTAACCTTTTAATGTCGAGGGGGAAAAGTGAACAGAACATGGATGTCATTTTAGACACGGAAGAGTGCAAACTTCTGAGAGAACTTAAAATGCCATTTGTTCATCCTGACAGTTAACCTTCCTGACCATCTGAGCCTTTAAAGTAGGCAGCAATCAATAGTGCTAATCAGCAGAAATCAAACATCTTCTCCCTAAATTGAACAGCAGCCAGATCTGTAAAAGGCCACAGCAGTGGGAAGTATGCCTTGGTAGGAAAGATGTGATGTGGCCACGAACCCGACTTTTCAAGAATCATCTTCCTACCTGTAAAGCAGACGGGACACTTGAAGGTACCGCCCATCCCTTCGAGCTGTGCTCGATCAGGTGGCACTGGAGCTTGGCGGGGGAGTCGAAGGTTTGGCTGCAAAGTTTGCACTCGTGGTTCAGCCCTTCATCTGTCAAGGAAAGCACGTGAGCAAAAAAGTTGACACCCATCACATCTTTGACAGACTAGTGAGTTACCTATAACTCCGTACATTAAACTCTTTCCACCAAAAATCAATGATTAGTAGTATATATGGGTTCTGGTTAATTTCACATTATTTATGAATTTATATCAATTGAAAACATTTCTGGAATTTAAAATCGAATGATAGTCACAAGGCAGGTTTTATCTCACGGCGGTGTGTGTTAAGCTTTGAAAGTATAATTGGTAAGTCAGTAATGAGCCATCTCCTTTCCTCTATTAAGATTTTATGTATGTTCTGTTGCTCAGTTGTGTCTGACTCTTTGCGACCCCAGGGACTGTAGCCCACCGGGCTTCTCTGTCCATGGGGACTGTCCAGGCAAGAATACTGGAGTGGGTTGCCATTTCCTTCTCCAATCAAGGCTTTATAGGCTGTGTATTTCCAAAGTTCTAAAACAAAGGGTCCACAGAAGAATGAACTACTTCCCCAGGCTTATCTTCTGGTTTATCAAGAAGGTTCTAGAGCTTTCTATTACTAACCATACTTTTTTTTTAGTGGTTTCCCATTGACACAGATCTTTCTGCTTCTAAGATTTTCTGGCAATTTTGAAATATTATTAATGCTCACAGTATTTTATACGTGTTATTTTCCCAAATGGCACGCCTATCCTCCATATCTTCTGAGTGCATTGTTCCCTTTATTTTATAAGACAGTCTCAGTTTTACCCCCAGGTCTAGACTCTGCCTGTATTTCTCCAAAGGTACTTTGATGAGCTCCAGGCTCACTTTTGACTAGTCCTGGAGTTTTCTTTGATAGCTTAGAAACAAGATGGTAGAAAAATATTTCAATGTAATAACAATTATTATATAAAATGAAAAGTTTGTGTTGTAAGTAGAAAACATCATTTGTATGTTTTTTTTCATCAAAATGTTTATGAAATTATGCATTTAAGGATTATTCTAACTTGTTTCAATTTTCAGTTGTAAGAAATGAAAACCAGTAGCATGAGAATGAACAACCCATTGCTTTGGTGCCTACTGTGTTCCAGACACTATTGTTCTAAGACTGAATTCACTGAGTTTAACAACAACAACTACTCTTATTCCCCTTTTAGAGATGAAAAAAATGATGCGCAGAGAGTTGAATTGACTTTGCTCTGAGTCACAGGACCAGTTCTTGGTGGAACCAGAACTTAAACCCAGGCAGCCTGGCCTCATGGTCCATGATTTTAGCAGATATACTATGTCAGAAACCAATTACTCCCAAGACTCTCATCAAGAAAAGTAAGGGCTAAGCGGCTTCAGTGTAACCTGAAATGGTATCAAGTTATACTTTTATCTTCTCTTGTTTGCAGTGATTAGAAATGCTACTAAGGAGTATCTGTGTCAGATAGTCTAGGTCAAGGGAGCGAAACATACATTCCCACAGTAGGGGTAATGAGTCTACACTCCAAAGCTGCTTCCTTTGAGTCAACACAAGAGGCATGCAGAAATCCTTCACCAGTTGATATTACTGGCAACATAAAGGCCCAATTACAAAGTGAATTATTATTAGCTAACTAGGAGTAAAATCGCTCTATTTGTATTCCTAATCTTTCTTCTCACACAAGTATGAGTCTTTAGAAGCAGAGGATTGGAATTTGTAAAAAGAGAAGCAAAGCACTAATTAAGCCACCCAGTACTGTCTACATTTCACAGGAGATAAAAACCTACTCTGTATTTGGGTGGCACAGTAAATTCCTTGATTATAATTATGTAAGAAGGAGTTTAATTGTGCATACTGACATGACAAGGGGTTATACAAAAGCTTTAGGGATTATATAAGATCAAGGGTTTTTCATCTGTTCCCTTCTCTCTCTTTTTAAAATCCTAAAGGCACCAAAATTTTTCTAAATTTTGGATATTTAGTAATATAAGAAACACTGTTTATGGTAGAGAATTGGGTCAGTAAGTTAACCATCAGAAATGCTTTCCAAATTTAAATGTTTTCTATTTCCTCAACGCTGTATACCTTTCTTGTGATAGTAAGATGGTAACTAAGAGTTCTAATTTCATCCTTAAGTTGTGTGTTTTGCACAAGAACTGAGATGTGGTCTATGAGTCTGAGGAGGTATACACATTTGTTCCAGAATTCTTGAACTTGCAACATCTGTTGAGGAAAATATATAGGCCTGGAGCTTCTCAGGTGATGCAAGTGATAAAGAAACTGCCTGCCATTGCAGCAGACAGAAGAGAGGAGGGTTTGATCCTGGGTCGGGAAGATCTCCAGGAGAAGGAAGTGGCAACCCACTCCAGTGTTTTTGCTTGGAGAATCCCATGGACAGAGGAGCCTGGGGGCTACAGTCCCCGGGGTCACAAAGAGTTGGACACGACTGAAGGGACTTAGCACGCATGCACTTGTATGTAGGCCTGATGAGTTTGCTTGGGAATAAGGATTTACTGTTGCTGCTGCTGCTGCTAAATTGCTTCAGTCGTGTCTGACTCTGTGCGATCCCATAGACAGCAGCCTACCAGGCCCCCCCGTCCCTGGGATTCTCCAGGCAAGAACACTGGAGTGGGTTGCCATTTCCTTTTCCATTGCATGAAAGTGAAAAGTGAAAGTGAAGTCGCTCAGTTGTGTCCACTCTTAACGACCCTGTGGACTGCAGCCTTCCAGGCTCCCTCCGTCCATGGGATTTTCCAGGCAAGAGTACTGGAGTGGGGTGCCACTGCCTTCTCCGAATGACTGACTGTTACATGAACATAATGTAAATTATGCAAGTGAGGGTGATCTTCAATGTGATGCTATCTTTCAGGACTAGGAGTATTTTGTTTAGCAAAATAATATAAGGAAAAATAAATAAGATAGTATAAGGAAAATATCCTCATCAATTTTTATTTATTTCCCATTCTAAGAACAGAGAAATTCGGTCACAAAATGTTAAATAATCAAAATTGAGTCCAGTGAATTCGCAAAAGGTGACACATGCTCATAAAGTATTCATGCATTATTAGTGCAGATTTCTTTTTCATGAATTTCATGCTTTGAGAGGGCACTTATAGCAATGATAAGGACAACAGCGTCCAGCACTTTCAGAACTCTTTATAGTTTAAAAGCACATTATAATATTAAAAAAACAACTGTTGGAAGTTCTGTCTGCCTTTTATTTCGAAGTTACCTAGAGGTCTTTTCCAACAAATAACTTGTCCTAGTTATTTGAGGAGGAGAGAAAATATATCTGAATGACTACACAGCAAATGACATGCAGAAGCCAGGATGCTCCGATTTAGACATCAGACATGCCCACCCATTTATCCTGCTGTTGTTAACTTCTCTGCTCATTCCCATGTTCAGACTTATCATCACAGGGTCAAACGATGATGAATGAGGGAAAGAGAGGGGAACTCAAAACATTTTCATAACTGGTTAACATTATTCATTCTGCACTTTTAAAAACTGAAGTAGGGAGAGAGAGGGTAACGGGCAGCTAATTAAACTTATTCATAATAAGAATTTTAGAAGTTTACACTTAGTCTCTGTTGAGCTCTGCCATCATTCTGCATGTGCACAGTGTGGCTAAGGGCAGTGTCAGTTTTCAAAGAATTTCAAAAACACTCTTAGTCCCGGGGATCAAGCTGAGCTAAGCTCTGTTTCTTTTCAAAACGGAGCTTCCCTCCTTCCTTCTTCCTTTCTGGTAGGTCCTTAAGAACAGGACAGAGGAACCATGGTTTCCATTAAAAGTCCATGCTCATGAGGGGGCGCCATCAACACCGCCAACTTCAGGTCAGTTTAAGTCTTAGAGTCTCACCTTGTTTCCTAAAGATGACAAAAGCTTAAAAAATTCGATCGGGGTAACCATTTCTGCTCTCGGGAAAGGTAGCAGCTGACAGTAATTGGATCATACAGTCTGACTCATTTATTAAAAAGAGGTTCTGAGTCAGCTGATTTAATAACCATTACAATATTCCATTAAGAACATAATAGGCTAAAGCAGCCCTATATTTTTATTAAGAGTGATAGGGGGCATCTATGGAAGAAACTTCAGGATTTTTTCTTCCTTTTTTTTTTTTTTTTGCTTATCTATATTCTTCAGATTTTCTATAATAAGCATAATTTACCTTTATAGGTTACTTTGAAAATTAAAGAATAAAAACACTATCTTCTCTATGTGTGTGCTATGTCGCTTCAGTGGTGTCTGACTCTTTGCTATGGACCATAGTCTACCGAGCTCCTCTGTCCATGGCATTCTCCAGGCAAAAATACTGGAGTAGGTTGCCATGCCCTCCTCCAGGGGATCTTCCCAACACAGGGACTGAACCCACATCTCTAACGTCTGCTGCATTGGCAAGTTGGTTCTTTACCACTAGTGCTACCTGGGAAGGCCAATCTCTTCTACACCTTACTAATAAAGATTGATTACACCTCTGAAATTTTAAATGCCAAAAGACAGAAAATGAGCAATACATGGAGAAGGAGATGGCAACCCACTCCAGTACTCTTGCCTGGAGAATCCCATGGACTGAGGAGCCTGGTGGGCTGCAGTCCACGGGGTCGCAAAGAGTCAGACATGACTGAGTGACTTTACTTACTTACTTATGAAGTCTAGAAAAACTCCAATTCTGAACATTAGACTGAGAAGTCTTCCAACCAAATACACGTGAAAGCACAAATAAGCACATGTAAAGAGAGAGAGAAACATCACTATGCATATTACCAACTGAATGAAAAGAATATAGAGCTTTCAATATAAACCCATACCTTTTCAGAACAAACAGAAAACGCCCCTCTCTCGTATCCCGGTGCAAGGGAGCATGCATGCCACCAGCACTGTGAATCTGATGTCAGAAAAGGCAAGAGTGGAGCTCTTACCACTGAGAACGTGCTGGCAGCCAGCAACTTCCTGTCCTGGTCAACTGCTTTAAAGCCTGATCAAAGATGGTTTGGGTATAACTGAGAAATCATTTCACATGTATATAAAGTTCAGCTAAAATAATTATTTCCATTTGTTAATCTCCGTTTAAATGTGAACATAAATGTAAACAGGAATCAAGTCTACATAGAAGAGACTGATTCTAATGTAAATATTTACTCCAGTATTAAATGTTGCAAAGGAAAGAATCTGAATACATAATTGCAATGCAACCTCCTTGCCTTTAGTAGGGAACGTGATAATCATTTACTATAATCATGTGCCCCAAGAACAAAATCTGTTCCTCTAAGGCCATTTCAAAGGGGAATGATAATTTCTCTCTCCAATTTATAAAACCTGGACAAACACAACTATTAATCAGCCAGTTTTGTAACAGAAAAAAATAAGAGCTCCTATTCAAGCACAACCCAGGTTATAAACTCCAACACGGCAATTGTTAGCGGAATACAAGACACTGACATTTCAATACAAGCTTTCAACAAGAGAAGCCCTTTAAGCAGCCTCCAGACTGTGTGTCCCA
Organism: Nanger dama; assembly: GCA_917880005.1. Taxonomy (NCBI): domain Eukaryota; kingdom Metazoa; phylum Chordata; class Mammalia; order Artiodactyla; family Bovidae; genus Nanger; species Nanger dama. Next base: position 1,387,214 of record CAKJTW010000090.1, read on the forward strand.
TGTTTATACTCCTTTTCCTTCAATAAAAACAAAAATCTAGAGCAGCTACAAGCAAATGTTCAGTGGTTGACTTACATGGAGCTGTTATCCCAGGAATCGCTGGGGGACCCCTAATATCGTCTGATCAACACTAAAGCCATTACTGAGGACCAATTTGTAACGGTTTATAAGTAGAACTCCCTCTCCCGTCTATCCTGGAGACTGGCCAGAAGGGTCCTCCAGCCTCTTTCACTGCATACCTCTACAGGCTAAAGTCCAAAGCGAGAAACCCCTCCTGGTACCTCACGTGGCATGGGGCCATCCTTGAAAAGCTTTGATCTGAGTGAGAGTAAACTCTGCCCTTGGAATCCAAACAGAGGAGTCAAATGCCCTGCAGTTGCAATTTTTCCAGTTCAACCGTGTATACCACCACATCCTTCTCTATATTTTTAAATCCAAGAAAACTCTGCCCTAAACCAATTCCCAACCCCCAACCCTTATATTTTGGCTTCTCCTCTTCCCTGAGTTAATTTCCAAGCACACATTTATAAGCTAGGAGTCTGAGGAGCAACAAAGAAAAGCCACACATGACAAAACTCACCCTCGGCTACGCTGGCTCACCCTAGGAACCAGGAGTAGAAAAATAGGCTGACTGTACTGTAATTTGCCATGTACACAGCCATCACATCTTTCTAGGCCCACAGTGCTCAGGCCACTGTAATTTGTTGTGTTATATACAGTACATATTTCACAACAGTAACACAAACACACTGAGTGCTAATCTGGCAATGGGGAATATTACTCAGCCCTCAAGGTCGGCCATGAGATCAGTCATCACGCCCCCAAAGTAAGGCAGCAGTTGAGAGTACTGAATATAATATGAACCCTTTACCCTGGGCTTCCCTGGTGACTCAGATGATAAAGAATCTGCCTGCAATGCAGGTGACCCACATTCTGTCCCTGGGTTGGGAAGATCCCCTGGAGAAGGGCATGGCAACCCACTCCAGCATTTTTGCCTGGGAAATCCCATGGACAGGAGAGCCTGGTGGGCTACAGTCCATGGAGTCGCGAAGAGTTGGACACGATTGAGCAACTTGCTCTTAACACTTGCCTTGCTATAGTTAAAAAGTTCTATCCTATTCTTTTGAGCAATTCAACATGAAAATGAATGCTGCCTGAAAACTGTCAAAGCAATTTCTTGGATTTTTCTCAACGGTAGAATGAGAATGTCTGGCTTGTATTTCTATGCCACATAAGAGAGGAATATGCGATACAAACAAGAGACTCCCATTAAGACAGGAAGGCCACTGGGAATCCTGAGAGTAACTGAGTTATTTGAGTAATTGGGTAATTGAGTAATTGGGTACCTCGGCTTTGACTATCCATACACAAAATGCCAAACCTTTAAATACATCAAGAAAAGCAAAATGATAAACATCCCCCGTGTCTCAGTGAGCATCATTTCCCCCAAGATCCTATGTCTTTATTTATTTTGGCTATGCTGTGCAGCATGAGGGATCTTAATTCCTCGACCAGGGATTGAACTGGTGCTCCCTGCGTTGGGAACGTGGAATCTTAACCACTGGACTGCTAGGGAAGTCCTTCAGCTAGAGTCTTATTTCAAGGACACCCACAAGGTGCAGGCCTGCACTGAATTCAGTTACTACCTGCTTTTGGCCAACAGTGTAAGGCTGCGATGCCTCTGGACTTTATAAGCAAAGCCACTGATACTGACACTGTTATTTCCTGTCTTGAACTTCTCATTATCAGCAGGGCTGGAGCAGGAAATGATTCAACTGGGGTCGGCTGCATTGTACCCAGCAGATTTTAAAGAGCCCAGGGGCTGCCTCGAGCCCCATAAACATCAGCAGCTTGGAAACTAGCAGGAGGTCCAGGTGGGATGGGATGGGAGAGGTAGGCAGTGGGATTTCAGATGCTCTGAGAGGCAATATCGTCCAATTCCTTGGCTATTATTATCGGTTGTGGGTAGCAGTTATTAGAATATTCTCATGTAAGAGAAAACCCTGGAATGCTGCTCAAACAATAAACAATAAAACAACACACTAAAAAAGGTGGCTTCCCTTCAGCTGTGGGGACTCGGCAGTGACATTTTGGCTCAAGTTTGGGATCAGGGCGAAGCACACAGACTAAACATACCTTTCTGACCGATTTTACCCTCCGTTCTGCACCCCTTTCTTTACTTCTCTAATCTAAACAGGGGCCCTGCAGCTGAAGGCCCAGAGTGTGTATTACACAGTGCCGTCTTTCCAATGGCAAAGATCTGGGGCTCAAATGTTTTTATTAAAAAAACACGACACAAACATCAGTTTGGGGTAAGGCACTGATAAAAATCACTTGGAGCTCCTCTTCACCCTACTCCCCAAACAAAAGACACTCTTAACTAAGGAAAGAAGAAAGAGTATGCACTTCTTAGTAACAATACTGTTAGCTCTGAAAAAGCAAGAGTGAAGACGGGGTGGGAATGAGGATGGAGACCCACTAAATCTGAAATATAATCTCTAGTTCTGCTTAGAAACTGGGGTTGCTTTGCGAACTATTAACTTACATAAAGCTTTGACTTCACTGTATGCCATCATGTTCCACTGAAAGAGGTCCAGTTTATTTGAACAGGCCATTTCCTCTGTGTTCACTTGCACGTAACCCTTTCTCTTTTACAAAGTTTCATCACCCGATCATTAGTGTGCTTCTGCTCCCTCAGTTCAGTTCCGTGGCTCAGTCCTGTCCCTCTTTGCGACCCCGTGGACTGCAGCACTCCAGGCCTCCTGGTCTCTACCTTGACAGAAAAGTTTCTGGGCATACAAAATAGTCTAAAAACATTCACTTCTGCATCACATAATAATGAGACATACAATGGTGACTCAGTGGTAAAGAATCCACCTGCCAGTGCAGAAGACAGGGGTTCGATCCCTGGTCCAGGAAGATCCCCTGAAGTAGGAAATGGCAACCCACTCCAGTATTCTTGCCTAGGAAATTCCATGGACAAAGGAGCCTGGGAGGCTATTGTCCATGGGGTTGCAAAGAGCCACTAAAACAACAACAAAATGATTGGAAATGGCGTGCTCCCAATTTCTCAATTCAGTAATACACTTCAGCTCTTGCTTCTCCTATTAAAGAGAGGCAGGTGCCAACCCCAGACATCTTAGTACCAAGAGAGTGCCAAGAACTTTGGGGTTATTCATCAATTCATGCTACAAGGCAAGTTTCAGGAGGGCAAGGGCACTGTCTGTTTTGTATGAATGCTTGCCAAACACCTAGAATAGTGCATGGCTCAAAGTGGAGACTCAATGAATATTTATTGACTCTATGGCAAATATATACTTAGCTGCTCCTACATCTAATTTCACCTGAACGAAATGGAAAGACTAACAGCAAAACAATGTTCATTAATCAATTGAGTTTTAAAAGTTTGCTCTTTTCCCTCATACATTAAAAGCCTTTGCAATGTGACACACTGGGGCTAGCCAAATTCACCTTATGTTGCTTGCCTTCGTTATTTTTTGAAATAAGATTAAAATGTTCTGGCAAATAAAACATTAACAAAATAACTATCTTATTTGCCAACTTATGTCTGGCAGGAAACTGATGAATCAAACTTATCCCTTATTTCAAGAAGGGAAAATGCTATTCGGCGTTCAAAATTTCTGAAATATCAAAAAAGAGAACCATGTGAAAGAAGGGATAATTACCTTCTGTTTGTCTCAAGTCACCAAGGAGTCTCTATAGCAGACATCCAAGACCCCACAGTTCATGTTTTAAGCAATTTTTATTACTAGTTATGTATTTTTATATTACAAAGCTCTATTCTTTCAACTCACTGGTTAAATCAGATACATGCATTTATTACTTTCTTTGCTTGAAATTTCTCGTTTGATATGAAATACCTACTGTTAATGCCCTCACATCTGGGACTCACTGGGAGAAGTACAGGTATACCTACCTTCAAGCATTGTACAAAAAAATTAAATTGGTAAACTCAAAAGAGGACAGTTCATGCAGCATGGACTAAGTGTAACCTGCTTTAAAGTTAAATCTGCTGGGAAAGCATCTTGGAGATGTGAGATGGTACAACTGTCAATATGAATTCCACACGGTGGAGGGCCAGCCCTGCCCCAGACACAGTCCCCATCAGCTGTGTTTCTGTGCTGAGTTGATGGCAAGGGCTCCTTTTTAAAAATCTTCTTGGCCTAAGGCCACTGGTTCTCTGAAGGAGAAAGTCTTTCCAACACCGAAAACCTGTCTATTCTTGCTAGAAGGGATAGGTTGCTATCGCTGATGATTTAAAAACAAAACAAACAGAAATCTCCAAATCACATCAAAGAAAGACGTTCACCAGCTTCAGTAAGTATTACAGATTCCAACAAGCTGGGGGTTTTTAGTGCCAACAGGTTTAAGACAAGAAACTAGCCAGGCAACTTCCCTGGAGGTCCAGTGGATAAGACTCAGTGCCCCAGTGCAGGGGACGTGGGTTCATTCCCTGGTCAGGGAACTAAGCTCCCATATGCCACATAGCATGGCCTAAAAATAAATAAATAAAAATTAAACTAACTATAGAAATGCCATGAAAAAGGATAGTAAAGACAGAAAAATGCAAGCAGATACCTGAATAAACATTAAAAAAAAAAGAAAAGAAATTAGCCAGGCAATTACAAAGAAAATTATCTTTCCAAGAAACATACTTTTGATGACTTATGGAAAAGATGACATCTTTATTCCTCAACCATGGTGTTTAGAAACAGGATCCAACACCAAAGCTTAAGTCAAATCTTAGGGGGCAAGAGGGTCTAAATGGGGCCAGAATCCGTCAGATTTCCAAAGGCACATCCCCTGCCCCTCTGACTATCTGTGGCTGTGCTAAGGAAGTCTGAAGTGGCAATGCAAAGATTGCAGTACTGCTTGTTATTTGCAAATGGTTCACATTTTTATTTTTCTATTGGTGTGACCTTAGAAACATGGCCTTGAAAAATTAAAAAAAAAAAAAAATGGTGCCGTAAACGCAATAAGAGTTCTAAAAACAGTTTGTTGGAAATGTGCTGTGAAACCTGAATTCTTCTAATCAGACGATGCCACCCCTTAGAGAAAATTTCCTGTGATATTAAAGTGATATACTGTACTACTAGTTAGAGCTCCATAACCTTTAAATTGCCCAATTGTAATTAAGGCCACTAGTTTTATTTAGGAAGGTTCAAGGAGGCTCCATTTAAGTTGGCTTAACTAGTGTGAATTTAATGTCATGCTGCCAGAAGGCAGAGGAGCTCGCTGGCCTGGCTGTTCTGTGGCACATGTGGCTGGGGTTTCATGAATTCTAAATTAAGCCCAGATTTAAAGAACCTACAGATATCGGAAGTAGCTGGGTGTGTGCATGTAAGCATGCCCACGTTTGCCTGCACACATCATTCATTCATTCATTCATTCATTCCATGGGCAGCTTCCTCATTTGGGAATCTAAACACATCTGATTATTTATAGTGAAGGAGGAGGAGGTTACTGTTAAAGGCATAGTGATCACTTTCATTGCAAGGTGAGGCCTAAGCCCATGGCCAATCTGCATTAACGATTTTAAATAAAATAGTTTATTTACTTGCAAATCTCTAGGAAATCGCAATCCATTCCAGTATTCTTGCCTGGAAAATCCCCTGGACAGAGAAGCCTGGCGGGTGACAGTCCATGGGGTCGCCAAGAATCAGACCTGAGTGCAGACACACTGTCATGCTATCGTCTGCTATGAGATGATAGCTCTCTAAAAAATGCATTTTCTTTTCAAATAGCTAAAAAAATTATATAGTAGATCAACTATACATCAATCAACAATGATCAAGTGATAAATAAAACATGCATATAACAAAGTTGTAAAGGCAGGAATGTTATTTGCATTATAAAAGAAATTTGAAGAAGGAAAATGGACAGTTGGGTATATGAGGAGGAAATAAAGTGAACTATTTGGACAGGCCACTCAGTGGAGCGCTGAAAATAATATATGAACTTCACGGAAAGGGCAGCATATCCAGGACTGAAAACAAAGATAAGAGAGAATGGAGGTCCTCAGTACTGAGATGAGGAGAGCCAAAGGGTAGCAGCAGAAAGAAAACACCTAAGGACTTGACCTATGTTCAAAATTCTACTGGATGTGAGCTCGAAAACATTCATCTCTGGATAGAATGCTGGCAATTTTCTGTGGCTCCAATGGCAATAATGATAAATGAATTTCTTTACAGCCAAGTGGCTCAAACAGCCTACTCCGTTACCACTATATAATTAATAACAATAAGCAATTAAAGAGAACAGCGGGCTACAACTATAAGGTGTCAAAATATATTAGCAAAGGAAAAACAAAACTGCGACACGCTTAAAGAAAAATAAATGTACAGGGTGTGAATCCATGTACAGTTTCTTCTTCCATACACTGTTTTAGATAAAGCTTTTCATGCCTGAAGAAAAATAGAGGATGGCATAAAACTACTGTAAGGTGATTAACATCCCTCCAAAAGCAAATAATACTCCCAGTGCTCACAGAAATCAGAAAAGTGATATGGAAACATGATTGTGAAGGCACAGGAGAGCTGGCTGACCCCAGTTTGGCGTTCTCCTTTTCCTAAGAAATATTCTAATAAATACCTCCCCAAACTATATTTGTTGACTCATGTGTTTTCAAAGATCCCAGAACATTGTGGGTTTTTTTTTTTCATGTAAAATCGAGAAGCAATAAACTAGGGATGTGTAGGCAAAAGGACCCAGTGAATGTATGCGTATATGCTAAGTTGCTTCACTTGTGTCTGAGTCTTTGCGACCCCATGGACTATAGCCAACCAGGCTCCCCTGTCCATGGGATTTTTCATGCAAGAATACTGGAGTGGGTTGCCATACCCTCCTCCAGGGGATCTTCCCGACCCAGTGATTGAACCCACATCTCTTACGACTTCTGCACTGGCAGGTAGGTTCTTTACCACTAGTGCTACCTGAGAAGCCCTGGTTGAATGTATTTATTTGGCTAAATGCTGGAATGTTTGCTAGAGGTTAGGAGGGGCTTTGGAGACAATGGGCTTGTTGAAAAGATGAGAAAGTTGAGACTAGAGATATTAACTAACACGTCCACCCAGGCAAAGCATTTTGTTCACGGCCAACCAGAATTCAGAGTTCCTGAATCCAATATTAAGTTCTTTGGGTTCTTTAAGCTCAGATTTAAAGTCGCTGGATGTGTGCTTGTACACATCCCCAAGTTTGCCTATGTATATCATTCATTCACTCATTATACTGGCAGCTTCCTCATTCGGGAATCTAAACATTTTGATTATTTATAGTGTGAGGAGAAGGGGGTTAAAGTTACTCTTAAAGGCATAGTGATCACTTTCATTGAAATGTGGGGCATAAGGCCATGCCCATAAAACTACACTGGCCTATCAAACCCTCATTTAAGTTTCCTCCCTCTTAAGTACAACAATTTCAGTATCAATTATGCAAAGCAAAAGTTATTGTCTCTTTAGGTCTCTTGCTGCTGCTGCTGCTAAGTCGCTTCAGTCGTGTCCAACTCTGTGTGACCCCATAGACGGCCTCCTACCAGGCTCCTCTGTCCCTAGGATTCTCCAGGCAAGAACACTGGAGTGGGTTGCCAGTTCCTTCTCCAGTGCATGAAAGTGAAAAGTGGAAGTCAGTCGTGTCTGACTCTTAGCAACCTCATGGACTGCAGCCTTCCAGGCTCCTCCGTCCATGGGATTTTTCCAGGCAAGAGTACTGGAGTGGGGTGCCATTGCCTTATGTGCAAAGAGTTATTTATACTTCCAGGCCACCTGGTCCTCCTTTTCTCCCTGATAAGAAAAAGCCTGAATTTATTCCAGTCCACATCATCCCCAATTTCCTAATCAAACTATCTACCTATGATTAAGGGTCTGCTGCCCTTGTGACGGCACCCCTCTCCCCTCTGGAAAGCAGAGTCTTAGCTGGCTTGCAGTGCCTGCTGGTAGTGGAACATTGAGTTTCCCATATCTCATGATTCTGCAGAAGTGCTAGGAACACCATCCCTGGTAAAGCACGTTGGGCTGAGCTGTCAAATCTGAAAGGAACACCCACGATTACAGGACTTACAGTGGTGAAGGCAGCCATGCTGAATGCAGATGCTTCTTCCAATGGCCAACGCCCATCGATTTGGTTAAACTGTCACCTGAAACCCTTGGAGCCTGGGCTTGAGACTTTACAGAATTATCATTATTCAGAAACGAAGACTGATTCCTTAGTTCTGTCCTGCCTGTGGCTAATTATACATCTTCAAGTGCCTGAGTCATTCCCTGATGTACTAAGTGGAATATTTGGGAAGAAAATGGGACTCCATGCATATCTTAAGTGTGTGGCTTACTATTAATAAAAAAGGCAATGGCGTGCTTCCGCATGGGAGAATAAGAGCTCACTATGTTCCTCGCCGACATTTCTTTCTTGGGCATTGGTCTGGATATACCAGCACATCTAGACACTATATGCTGAAGCCAAGATGTTACCAGCATGCCAATGAATCATATTCATTCCTGGTTCCTTCCGTCTGTTTCCTATCAGTCAAGAGCAGCAGTAGTGAGAGTTACTATCTACTGAGATGGGAAAAAAGTAGGAAGAGAGGGAATGGCGGGGGGGGGGGCAGAGGAAGGAAGGAAAGAAGGAAGAAAGATGGAGGATTCATGTTGTAACAAAAATTTTTGCCTTATTTCTACTCAGCTTGGGAGTACAGTGAAGAAGCAAATATTCCTAGGTGTTTTGCTAGGTCAAAAACCAAAGCTGAAGACTATGAAATGGATCTAACAAAAACCATAGATTAGTTAATAAGAGTCTCTGTTAAATGAAGAATGAGACATAATAATTAACGACAGCTCTTTCTCAGATAGCAATTCCTTATATTACTTTCTGCAAAGCTATTAAATATTTCTAAGACTATAATGCCAAATTATAAAGATGCTTTGGGCACCATAAATTTTTAATCCCCTATCTTTATGACAATTTTTCTAAGACCTGAACCAGCTAATTGAGGATCCATTCTAAAAATGTAAATATTGTATACTCTGTCGATATAAAGAAGGGTGATAATTTCCTAACACAAACAGACATCTATTGAAAAAGGTCACTAAAATACCTATCAACAGCTTGAAGCATTTTATATATTTAAAAGCTTTTCTCTGCCCCCTGTATGATGTGATGCAGTCAACACAGAATTACAGTGCTGTCTTAAACAATCTAAGTAGAAATCTGAAACCCCAAATTATAAAACTAACATCCTTTCTGAAAGCAAATCATATTTAGCTCACTTGTCAATATCAGTGTCAGTAAAGGGAAAAGTGAAAGTCCTGGATAAAAGGTGACCCATGGTAATATCTGGGCCTCCTTCTCTTCCTTTGCTTCTGAAAATCAACAGCAATATTTCGTTTCTTAAAGACAGAGATTAGCATGAGGGTTTTTATGTTTGAGAATCTGGAGAAAAGTAAATACAGTGTATCATTTTATAGGAGAATAACTGTTGGGTAAGATAGAGGCGAACAGTCTGATATGAATCAGCAATGAACAAAGTCCTCCTTTGTCTGAATATTGGAGGGAAGACAGTTCCAAAATTAAAATGAGAGTAGGTAAATAATAGATTAGTCCTTTGTGAATGTGCAGAAACGAGTAAAGTGTGGTCACTATTTTTGCATTTTCAACCCATCACGATAACTGACCATGCATAGATACCTAAGCACTTAGAGAAAAATGTCCAGTGAACAAAATAAATTTTCTTCCCCGGAATGGGAAGACAAGTATCCTTCATTAATATTCCAAAATGTTAAAAATAAAATAAAACCTCAGAGAATTCGATGTAACTAAGACAATCCCATTACCCTTACGAGTGAGCACGTGATCGATGGGGAAGCTGTAAATGGCATGTCGGCCAGAAGAGTCCATTCTGAGCCTTCTTACTCCACCTAATGCACCCATATGCAAGTGGACCCCCTTCAAAAGGGAACAGCATGAGAAAGGAGAATTCTGTGCATCTCTTTAGATCTGTGCCTCTAGAATCTGAGCACCTCTCTTTTGAAATGAATATTAGAAAGTCTGCTTTAAAATGATAACAGCAGGAAAATTCCAAATCAAAGTAGTCAATGTGGCCTTAACTCACCCGATTAGGTCTACATATTACCTCATCTGCTGCAAAAGATCATACTTTGTGCTCAGGCCAACATGACTTTTTCAGTGCAAGAAGCTGAATGAAGTGTCTGCATAATTCAAACCCAGCTTCCCCAGCCCTCACCTTTTTTGGACACCCCCAGAAGAAGGAGGGCTTCCCTGGTAGCTCAGCTGGTAAAGAATCCGTCTGCAATGCAGGAGACCTGGGTTCAATCCCTGGGTTGGGAAGATCCCCTGGAGAAGGGAAAGGCATCCCATTCCAGTATTCTGGCCTGGAGAATTCCATGGACTGTATAGTTCATGGGGTCGCAACGAGTCGGACACGACAGAGAGACTTTCACCAGAAGAAGGAGGCTCTTATCAATACTAAGACCAATACAAGGTACATTTTCCTCTCATTGACCTCTACTTGAGGACGATTATATATATATAACAACTCATTATATTTACAGAGCATTTTACAACATTCAAAATGTATGATGTGGGTGTATATACCTCTATTCTCAGTTAATCTGCCTAGTAAAACAGACTGGTCCAAGTTAACCCAAATCCTAGGAAGACTATACTTCAAAGTTATATGGGTAAACTGGTAGACCTGGGCTCAGTTCTGGGTCTAGACTCCAGATTACAGGAAGAAAATGATTACATTTCAACATGGAACCAAGTTTTTAGTTTAATCATTTATGATACTTAGTTTACTGGGTCCCTATTTACTGGGTCCCTATGTTCAGGATAAAGCTGAAACTCCAGTACTCTGGCCACCTCATGCGAAGAGTTGACTCATTGGAAAAGACTCTGATGCTGGGAGGGATTGGGGGCAGAAAGAGAAGGGGACGCCAGGGGATGAGATGGCTGGATGGCATCACCGACTCGATGGACATGAGTTTGGGTGAACTCTGGGAGTTGGTGATGGACAGAGAGGCTTGGCGTGCTGCAGTTCATGGGGTCGCAAAGAGTCGGACAGGACTGAGTGACTGAACTGACTGACTGAACTGAAGGTTTAAGGCCAAACATAAGACACTCTTTTTTTGTTTTTAGGTTATTGTTTTTGAATTTATCAAGATTGAATTCAAAACTTGGCATTCAAAAATCTGACTAATTTGTGAAGAAATTATGGATATGATTCATTTTATTAACTAAATCTGCTTTTAAAAACCAAAAGTCACTATTTTCAAACTGTGTGAAGCAAGGCAGAATCATTTGTTTCCCAACAAATGGTACCAGTTACAAGGCTGTTTTCTCTCCTGCATGTGGAGATTTTCACACAGACTGTTAAATATAACTTACTGCATTGATTTGGAAAATACCAAGAAGACTGTATACTGTACAACTCAAGTGACTGGAGTTAACAAAAACAAACAAACCCTCCCTGGCCCCCAGAAATGTAAATAAAAGTTAGATTTCCCTGTACTACATTTGATTGCATTAATTGATGTTTAAAAAGTCCGTTGAAAATAAAGCCCAGCAGTAGCATTTTTCTTTCCTAAATCACAATAGCAGCACATTACAAACACTACCAAAAGGTCCCCTGGTACGTGTGTAAAGTTCCACTCTGGCAGTAAAATGCATCTACTGTGCGTTCTCCATCTCTACCCTCCCAAATATGTAAGAAAGCAGGTCACAAATGCAATTAAGCCTGCTTGCACATTGTTTAAATATTCATTTCCAATGAAGACTCAGAAACTGAATGGTCAGCCACTAAATTCTTTTTAATTTACAGACAAACCAAAATCTTTTTCTAAAGCAGGATTTGACCTCTGATAGCAGACAGATCTGGAGAAGGCAATGGCACCCCCACCCCAGTACTCTTGCCTGGAAAATACCATGGATGGAGGAGCCTGGTGGCCTGCAGTCCATGGGGCCTCTAAGAGTTGGACACGACTGAGCGACTTCACTTTCACTTTTCACCTTCATGCATTGGAGAAGGAAATGGCAACCCACTCCAGTGTTCTTGCCTGGAGAATCCCAGGGATGGGGGAGCCTGGTGGGCTGCCGTCTATGGGGCTGGACAGAGTCGGACACGACTGAAGCGACTTAGCAGCAGCAGCAGCAGCCAGACGATTATAACTAAGTCCAGTTTTTCTAATCTGTCATGTTTCCAAAATCCTGATAAGTAAGGCATGCACTTTGGGGAGCCTAGCTTATTAGCAAACATAGACCTCTACAAGAGGCTTCAGTGGGCTTACACCGAAGTGGGTAAGATAGACAGTGTTTATAAAAGTCATCACAGACACCATCTGTAAAGCCTCTCTCTCCATGAAACATGGGGGTGTGATATTAGACACAGGCTTTGGATTCACTTGATGGTGGCTGGTGGGATGCCCAGCCCTGCCACTAACAAGCTGTGAGGTCTCATTGTGTTACCTAACCTGGCCTCAGCCAAACCATCAAGCCAGTGGGGTGTTGATACCTACACCATGGGAATGGGAAGTGAGACACAATGGAGACGCTCCATAGCAAGTGTCCAGCAGGATGCCTGGCCTAGGATAAGTGCTCTGTAAGTATTGGTTATTTTTCTTATTAAGCACGAAGCAAATGTTTGCTCCGTTTGGTGAAATACCTTATATCAAGGGGTTTTACTCTGTAGAGTTCACATATTGACTCTATTCCTCTCCATTCTGCCCTGCTTTCTCCTCCACATCAGCTCTGTCCGCTGCCCCAGAGCAGTTTCCTGCCTTGCAGGACTAGAGAGAGAGAAATGAGGCATCGGATCTGAGGGCAGAATCCTCGGTGGGACGCATTGCTGGTGGGACTAGGTCTGCTCTCAAAACAACTGCGTTTTTTTCATTAATGTCGAATGAATGAATGGAAGGAAAAAGATGAAAAAGGAAGGGAGGGATTGCGGGTGGGAGGAAGAAAACAGACCTGGGGAGCCCCTGGGCTGTAGTGGACATTGAGTCTACAGACCAGGTAGGAGCATGTGATGGGCTCTTTTTTGTTTTCCCAAACAATTCAACATGTCAACAAAGAGACCTTTTCAAATTTATACCGTTCCTCTACCAGTGGCGTGCCTCTTTTCTAGTTTTCTTACTTCTGATCAGCCCCCAAATTTAAAAATAAAAGCAATTGTGTGTTCAGTCCTGTCCTCTTTATTTGTTTCTATTTCAAAAAGTAACAACACTTTCCCTTTTTCTAGGCTTGTCGCCTTACTTGCTTGCTAGAGTTCTGGTCAACCTCATTTTCTCTTGACCATCAGGAAGAGGCTGGCCAGGTCCTGACCTGTGAATTTCACATCCAGCTGCTACCACTTCCGAGGTAGGGACTTCTGCTCAGTCCTCCCTGGAAATTCTTCTCTACTTTACATTTTTAAGTCTCATTGAGAAGGAATGGGATAAAAAGAACAGATTAATGAAGTGTTTTTGATGCTACTACTTCCTCTGGTGCCACACTGTCCCCACTAATCTGTGGGTAATCACAGTTTCTTTTCTTGAGAATGCCCCCTCCTTGTAACCTCTAGAAATCAGAAGGTACCAGAAGTCACAGAGTTTCAAAATATTCTCAGGACTAGTCTGATTTTAGAAATGAAATTAACAGTTGATGAGGCTTCCCTGGTGGCTCAGTAGTAAAGAATCCACTTGCCAATGCAGGAAACATGGGTTTGATCCCTGGGTCAGGAAGATCCCCTGGAGTAGGAAATAACAACCCACTCCAGTATTCTTGCCTGAAAAAATCCCATGGATAGAGGTGCCTGGTGGGCCACAGTCCATGCAGTCGCAAAGAACTGGACACAACTCAGCAACTGAACAAAACAAGGGCAAAAATACATTTCCTAAATTGACTGTGAAATATCTACCTTGAGTCTCGGCATGATCTCAGTCTCTCAAGGTCTCTCCCCTCTTGACCAAGTGCTGCGACATCTGACCAGCTGCTCTAAGTCAAAGGGACGCCCCGGGTCAGTTGGTGAACACTGAGCAGAAAAGGAGATGCCTAGCATCCCGTGTGCTGCCCGATGCTGTCCTTGGTGTTAAGGAGCTAACCTGGCCCTTCATTAGCCTCCTTGACTCTCCCTTCCTGAGACCCGGGCTTGGGTCTTCTCATTAGCACTGAATTCCCTGCCTCTGAGCAGAGCACAGATGTCAGGCGAGTCTGACCCAATATCTAGTGATCAGATTCTGTTTACTTTCCTAAGCCTGAGGTTTTAGGGCAGCTCGAGATGAGGCAGTGGGATTCTTCTCCTGGCCCTCCTTGTTGTGGGTGGTTGGGGGAGAGCGATGGAATTCACAACAGGGCCCCACATGGCCGAGCCCACAGCCACAGATCCGTGCTAGGCGAGGGCTGCTGTTTTCCATGAGAAGCTTCTCTAAAGGACAATGGGTCCAGCCTGCTTGTCTGCAGGGGAAATCTGTGGGAGGCTCTGGTCCCCTGCAACATGCAGGCTCACCTTGGCGCCTCCAGCCCAGGGCAAGTGGCCCGCTAGCTTGTCCTCTTCGGAAAAACGTTCTTTGTATGGAATTAAATAAATAAATAAGTGTGTGCATACATAACGTGCATACATACATACAAATATGAAATGAATCTCTTTAATAATTTGAAGAAATCGTCTCGGCTCCTGTATGAGGCTGTCGTTTGGGGCCTGTGACAAAGGGGCCCTTGGGTTTTCTCTTTACCTTTGATCTGTGTTATGAAATGTTAATGTCCACCCCATCAGAGTCTCTTTCAGAAATTCTCAAAAGGCTTACCCCTGCCCACTGCAACTTCCACTCAGATGCCCTGTCTATACCGAAGTGCTGACTCTAAGCTCAGGCCCAGAAGCACAGACATTTTTGAAACAAGGCTAGCTAAATTGCTAAATAAAATTTATTGATGATAAAGAGCATGGCTTTGTGGCAATTTAATCACACACAGACACACACACACTCCACTCCCATGTATCTTGGCATTACAAATATACTTAAGGTTTGAAACTGAGCTCCCAGTGTTTTGTCTATAACAGGTAATGCAGGGGTTGGGGGGAGTGTCCACGGAATCTCTAATTGCATGTTGATTGGGTAGGAAACCACCACAAGCCCATATTTTGATATCTCTATTAACAGCCTGTTCATGTCGAACTGTAAAACTTGGTTGTACTTCTTTCACCATCTTTGCCCAAGACAGACCAGTAAACACAATTCCTCTCTCTATAATTAGCCTTTTCTCTGAGGGCCCTGGAGTAAGTCTGCACGCCGTAGATTTAATATCCAGTGCTATATCCATATGCGCTGCCCTTGCCTGGTCCCAGAGCATATAAACTCCCCTATTAGCAGCCTTGACTGCTTAATTATGCAGATTTTTTTGTACCCGCCTGCCTGTAAAATTACTGTGTCTAACCTTTTTTTTTTTTCCTCTTTGCACCATGCTGGCCATTCTAATGAAATCGGCATAGGGGAAAGGGCCTGATTTGCAGTTATGGAGGCTGGATCGCACTGGCAATCTGTCCTTAGTGGGAGTTACAAAAGAAGTCAAATGCCTTCATCTGGTTCTACCCTATCATCCCCAAGGTGATTGAGTTCACTTCCCGATGCTTCCCAAGTTTTCCTCAGGCTGTCCAATCAGCATGTCCACCAGGGAGCCCAGCCTAGCTTGCAACAGTCTCCGTATCTAGTTACAGCCCCACCAGGGACAGTCAACCATCCACCCCCAAGCCTTCAGATGAAAACCTTTTCTAACAAGGCCGCCCAGCGCCAATGAAATAACACACATCTGCATATCCACTGGGTCCCATGTTTCTTGTGCTCATGGATTATGTATCTTGCAGCCTCTAATAAAGAAATGCAGTTCTTTGTTTAATGTTTATCTTGTGCTTGTTAAGCAAATGCTAATGTTGTATCAGAATGCTTTAGTGCTATTTGGGTTTTTGGTGATTTACTACAAGACAATCTGCTGTGAAGTAAATTTAGAGAGCGAGAGAGAGAAAGAAAAGAGGAGGAAAAAAAAGGCTTCTGGTTGAAAGGGAGAAAAAGAAAACGGTTTGACAGACAAAAATCAGGGAAAAGGGGATGAGGGAGTGTGGGGAGAATGAGAGAGTGAAAATGTGTTCCAGAAACCGAGCAAAAGCCTGACACAGAGGGACAGGCAGGCAGATGGAGGGACACATGTCCACACGTGCGGAGGCTGGGGAGAAGGGGCAGAGAGCAGGGCCTTATAGAAATCCCTCGGCCCCAGGCTGACAGCCCCACCTTACCACCGGACAGTTTGAGATTGGAAACCAGAGAATACATCCAGTACGATTTCCAAAAGGGATGAGATGATAACTTCCCCTTCAGTGATAAGGTAAACAGTATCCTGAAGGGTAAACAGAAAATAAAAAAGCCTCTTTTTTGTTGTTGTCTGCCTTTGTGCCTCCCTGGTTAGCCTGTGCACTGTTATTCACAGACCACAGGGAAGCCCTAAATTTAATTGTTCATTCCTAGCTTTGCTAGAAATAAAAAAAAAAAAAAAAAAAATATATATATATATATATATATATAAAATCAGAACCTCCCTCCTCTCAATTTCAGGGAGAGGTGGGGGCTGGGGAAAAGAAACGGGGGGTGGCGACTTGAAAGCTGATGAATGAATGCCCTTTATTTATCCTTTGGCAAGACAGGATATGGATATCCACAGTAACAAACCTTTCCCTCCAGCTTCTTATGCCTGCAGTCCTGTTAGGGAGCAGGATGTCATTTTTATACAGAGATATCGCCTGCTTTCACCCCCTTCACATTTTTGATAGGAGAGGTCAAAAGGCAGTTCTCTAAAAGTAAAATCGAGAGGTCTATGTATTTTGTAATTACTGTTCCTATAATTTGTTGACAAATTGTGAGGTTAATGAGGTCTTAGATTTCTGTGTTTTACAACACACAAAGACTATCTGATAAGAGATAATGATCTTTCAATATATACAAATACTGAACCCTTTTGGTATACACCTGAAACTAGCATACTGTTTGTCAATTTAAAAAAGAGATAGTGATGGAAAGATTAGTGATTAGGATAAAAGAGTATTTTGCTCAGGAAGTACACTTGTCACAAATCATAGTCAGCTCCTCTCCTTCCTCTCTGCATTTCACAAAATAAATCAATGAATTTCCAAAAGGATAAAAAAAAAAAAAACTCAAGTGGATAAATGAAAAGCAAACATCTACCATATGAATCCAAGTGAAAATTACATCCACGTAGAAGAATGCGATGTTAGCTTTCTTCTTGGGTAAACATCTCTATCCTTAACACACTATATAGAAGCTGAGGATAAATTTAGTCTTCACGATTAATACAATTAATTCTAAGTACTCTGGTTCTTTTGAAATACTTCAGTGATGTCACAAGGGTTTCCATTAAAAGTATGAGCTACTGCTTCAGAAAATGAGTATCTAATGTACCATCCTTTTTGCTAAAAACATTCCTCAAAGGTTTGTTTTATTTTTATTCATATTATTTTCCTTAATAAATTTCTTGCTTTCTAATGATGCCCTATTAATATAAAAAGACTGAACTCAAAGCCCTTTAGTGGCCAATGGAAGAAACTACATAGAACAGACAATGAAGGCTTTCATTTGCTATGGGAATAACTGGAAATCTAAAGCTGGGATTCTCAAAAGTTCTGCCTCTTAAGGCACTGGGGGCTCTCTTCAAAGTGAAGTGTAATTACTACCAGTGGGTGTGATCTGGGGATGTGACACTTGTTCTTTGGGGTCTCTCAGGAAGGAATCAACTTCCTTCCATGATTTCACTTCACTAAAAACGTGATCACAACAGACTTCATTTAGGTGCAAAGCAAATCCTACAGCTGAAAGTCTCCCTTCCCATTGTTTTTCCCATTTGGCTCCTATTGGAGGCTATTATTAGAACTGGAATTTAATATATCTCTTTTCCCCCTTTAAATTTAACAGAGGGTCAAAAAAGACAGAAAAAGGAAATCAATGCTACATTTCATTAGCTGGCTCTTATACCGTATGGTAAGTCATGAATCATGGGCTTTGTTGTTCACAGAGTATCACAAAAGCTTTCCAAATTATAAATAAAGGCAAAATACCCACCTTTGGATCTTTCTTCTCTGTGACTTAACAGGATTTCCCATTGTCCTATTCACATCATACCCCATCAAACATTGTGGGGATTGGGACAATTTAGGCTGTTCAAGAGCCTGGCGCCTAGGTAGTCACAGCTTGCTTTGAGAGAGTCTGACTCCAGGGGGTTTTCGAAAAGCTTCACCTCACTTTCTCTACCCCAGTAACTTCAGTAATGTTCTATCCATCTTGGCCAGAGACTCAAGCATTTAAGACAGTACATTTTCAGAAATAAGTGCTTAGGGTTAAGGTGTTGAAAACGCCCCAAACTTGAATATAATCATATTTGTATCCTGGAACTCTCAGTGACCAGGGTGATCTAAGAGCAATGGGGAGATGTGAGTGAGGGCTTCTCCAATGGCACCAGAACTCCGTAGATTCAGCTGCTAAGACCTTTAGGGACTCCATGGAAAAGAGAACGATGTTGCAATGGCATTACCTAGAAGCCAAGCTAATTGATCTTGGAGCCCCTGAACTGCAGCTGGAACAAAATCCAGGATGAGAACTAGACAATGGGTTGCATGGAGGTTGAGAGGGATTTCAGTTGAGGAAACTTATGGGAACTACTTTATTAAAATAAAACAAAACAAGAAACAATCCCAAAGGCAATCCTTTAGAATGACAGAGTACCTTAGTATCTATACTCTCAAGAACTGCTCTACACGCTAATTTTCTAAAACCTGTGGGATAGGGATTCCACTTTGGATTGGCACAATACGATCCTAGTAGATTGAAATTCCTGCAGATAATAACTATAAATTCTGGACGCAAGACAAATGAAAAATTTGCAATTAACCTGAAGGCATTGGCTTGTAGATACAAGCAGGCAATGATTGGAAAGAGTCAACACTTGGAAGAAGGTAATAACACAAGATGACTGTCCTATTCTTTATGGATTTTAGCTGCACAGGGAAGCTAAACGTCCAACAGAAAAATATAGTGTTTCTGACTTCAAAACAAAAAAAAACAAAACAGAATTTAGAACAAACAAAGCTACTAGAAAGTAAAGGAAAAACTCTGGAAAGGAAAAAGTCTGGACAGGTGGGAAAGCACAATCCCATGTAAAACTCTGCCCAAATCTCCGGTTGACTTTTGAACTACACAAGTACAGGACTGACTGAAAGCAGCCAAAGTAAGGATTAAAAAACTGAAGGGACATTTGACCTGCAGTTCAAAAGATAGAGTTTGCAGTTTGAGTTCAGCCAAGATACTTGCCTTCTAAAACAAAAACATGAGCACTCTTTGGAAGAGTATATCAGAATTCAGAGTATCTATAACATCATATTCACTATGTCCAAGATACAATCCAAATTACTGGGCATACAAAGAAAATGAAAAATGTGACCCATGTTCCGGGAAGACACAGTCAACTCAGATGCAAGAATTAGCATTGAAGAATTTCAAAGCAGCCATTTTAACTATACTCAATGACAGAAAGGAAAATGTATTTCTCATTAATGTAAACACATGAAATTGTGACAGAGGAAAAGAATCTATAAAAAGGTACCAAACGGAAACTCCAGGATTTAAAATTACAACTTGTTAAACAAGACAACTTAGTATATGGGTTTAAAAGCATAATGGATATGATAATGGAAACAGTCAATGAATTTTAAAACAGATCAACAGAAATGATTCATTCTGAATAACAAAGAGTAAAGTATTGAAATAAACAGAGCTTCCATAACCTGTAGGACAGTATCAACACATGGGATAATTGTGGTACCAATAAGTGAAACAAGAGAAAGATGTACAAAAATCATTTAGGAAATAATGGCTGAATAGTTCCCCAAATCAGTGAAAGACACAACTCTTCAGATTCAAAAGCTCAGCAACCTGCAAGCAGGACAAATTTTAAAAAGATAAATGAGCATATAGTTAAAAATGAAGAGAAAGAGAAAACCTTAAAGCATCAAACAAAACAAAATGAAACAAAAACTTCACAAAAACATATTACTTAGGAAATTATAACTTGAGTGACTTCTGATTTCTCATTAGAAACACTGGAGCCCAGTGTTTATATATATATAAAATCTCCTTACTTCCTCCCTGCTCTGTTCTATAAAAGAACCTGGCATCCAGACCCTGATAAGATGCTTATTTTGAGATATTAGCTGCCATCTTCTTGGTCTGCCAGCTCTCTGAATAAAGTCATATTCTTTGCCTCAAAAATGGAGAAATCTCTATTAAAGGACACAAAGAGAATTTTTACCATAAGAGAAATTATACCTGATGAAAATCTAGATCTTCACAAAGAATTATGAGTATCAGAAACAGTAGCTTACTGGTAAACACAAAAAGATCTTCCCTTTTAATTTCTTAAACACATATATGATTACTTAAACCAAATATTATAATACTGTCTCATGGGATTTACTATACATATAGATATCAAACAGATAAAATCTGTACCATAGATCGATCTATATAGTTACAAAGTATCTATATTTTATATAAAGTGGAAATATATCAACTCTGACAATCAGAAGTTAAGGATCATATTGTAATCCTGAGAATAATCAGTAAAGAAATAAAGTGAGGAGGTTTGGCAAAAATCCTAGAGATAAACTGTAATGCAATAAAGTTGCATTCCATTGTAATGCAATAAAGTCGTCAGATAATCTAAAAGAAAGCAAAAAGGGAGAAAAAGATAATTTTAGAAAAACAGAGAGAGGGTAAATAGCAAACAAGAAGTACTAGGCCTAAACCAACTGTATTAATAATTATGTTACATTATTGATATAATGGACTGAACACTAATTAAAGGCAGAGATTGTCAGAATGAATAAAAAGGAATATCCAACTAGATACTCTTCACATGAGGTACACTTTAAATATGGAGACTGGGAGGTTGAAAGTAAATGGATAGGACGAATATATACCATACGAAGAACAAGCACAAGAATGTTAGAGTGGCTATATTAGTATAGGGTTCAAGATAACACTGCTAGAGATAAAAAAGAATATTTCATGATGAAAAATAGATCATTGATCAGAACAACAACTAATGTGCATGCACTTAAAAAGAGCTTCAAAATGCATAAAGAACTGACAGAATTTAAGAAAACAATAGAAAAAATTTACAATCATCAGCGGATACTTGAACACTTCTCTTAGTAATTGATAGAACAACTAGATCCTTCCATTGCTAGTGACACATATCATCTGAACAACACTATCACCCACCTTGACCTAATTGATAGCTACCGAACATTATACTCAACATCTGTAGCATACATGTTGTTTTCAAGTACACAATTATGTACTAACAGTCACCAAGATTGACCATATGTTCACGCACAGGATAAGTGTCAATAAATTTAGTAGAACTGAAATCATGCAGAGTATGCAATCTAATTACAATGGAATAAATTAGAAATTAATAATTGATATCTAGAATACCTCTAAATATTTGGAAATTAAAAACATACTTCTAAATAATCCATGGATCAAACAAAGAAACCAGAAGATAAATTAGATTATATTTTGAATTAAAGATTACTGAAAATTGAACACTTCAAAGTCTGTGGCATGCTGCTGCTGCTAAGTTGCTTCAGTCGTGTCCGACTCTGTGCGATCCCATAGACGGCAGCCCACCAGGCTCCCTGATCCCTGGGATTCTCCAGGCAAGAACACTGGAGTGGGTTGCCATTTCCCTCTCCAATGCATGAAAGTGAAAAGTGAAAGTGAAGTCGCTCAGTTGTGTCCGACTCTTAGCGACCCCATGGACCGTAGCCCTCCAGGCTCCTCCATCCATGGGATTCTCAGCTAAAGCATTTAAATTTATAGATTTAAATGCTCATGTTAAAAAGGAACAACAAAGTCTAAAACTAATGACAAGTTTTACTTGAAGAAACCAGGGAAGAAAGGCATATTAAACTTAAGTCAATATAAGGAAGAAATAATAAAGATAAGAAATCAAAGAAATAGAAAATAAAACATAGGGGAAAATCAGCCAAATAAAAAATTCAGTTATTTGTAAAAGATCAATAGAATTGATCAAACTTTCGATTGATCAAGAATTGATCAAACTTTTGATTGATCAAGAAAAAAACACAAATGACAAACATCAGGAATGAGAGAGTGTTACTACTGATCTGTCTATCTATATTTACTATGAGTTAGTTATATTTCCTTTTTTCTATAGATATTTAAAGGAAAATAAGGGAATATCATGAACAACTTTATACCAACAAATCTGCTACCAAATTAAACAGCAAATCTGAACAGCCTTTTACCTTTTTAAAAACTGAATTCATTAAAGAAGGGAGGGAGTAAAAGAGAGGAAGAAAGGAAGGAAAGAAGGAAGGAAGCAGGCAGGGCAACTGAGAGGGATTCACTGGTGAATTCTAAGAAACATTCAAGGAAAAAATAACACCTGTCTTAAACTCTTTTGGAAAATCTTTTCTGAGGTCAGACTAAAACCTGAAAACCTGAAGAAGATCTTATAAAACTGGTAGGATTGGCCTATATCCAAAATGGATTCATTTAATCATATTAATATAATAAAAGGGATGGACTCCCTCCGTCCAAAGAAAAAAAGGAATGAAAACTAACTGAAATATTTTCCTCTTATTCTTATCCTATTTAATAATAAATAGACCAGCCTTTTTAGACATGCAAACTGATCTGTTCACAAATGGCTTAGCCTTTCTTCTCCCTTTAGGAGCAGTCTCCTTCTCAGGCAGCATTTTCGCCTCCTGTCTGCAGTAAGCCCCTGGGGGTAGGGTGGGGAGGTACTACAGCACAGACCTGCCGTTCAAGGAGGTGGGAAGGAACCTGATTTGGGTCACAAGTCACCTACACACTCAAGACTGGCTTTATTGGTGGCAAAATTTATATTTTGGTCAAAAACTCTTGGAAGAAAAATCTAGAGCAAAATTATATATATAATTTTATAAAAATTATAATTTTACATATAACTATAATTTTGTCTAATTATAGGTGTATATATACAGTTTTACTCAATGTGTTCTTTCTTATCACCTAAAAATGAAAATGGAGTGAAAGGGAGGAAGGAAAGATTTAAACATTTGTAGAAGAAATGAAATATCGGCATATAATAGTAGGAAGCGAAGAGTACAGTAACTATTCCTCCCTCTTCCCCACCTCTGGGGTGGAAGCCGTGGAACAACAGGAGGAGCCCTGAGAATCACTTAAGTAATAGTTGATGAAGTTCTACCCAGGAAGCAGAGTAAGTACTTACAAAAAGTTCAGAACACAGGTGCTCTATGGGGTGCAGAAGCTTGTGACTGGAATGTCAGTGTGACAGATATCTGTGTGTCCTACTCACACCACTCCTGGATCCCTGGACCCCAGCCTCCCCCAGACATCTCAGGTGCCAGGTTTGGGCTGATGGGACAGATGGATCTTGAATTCAGTGAGAGTCAGTGGAACCGAGCTCTTGCTCTGAAACCTACCTTCCCCAGTTAGAGGACTGTATCTTTCTAATTCTCAAAGTGATGGTCAATGAACATTTAATTTGTAATTGTCTTGGTCAAGATAGAAGACAGGAAAAAGATGTATCTTCCACTCTTAAACATGTAAGAAAAACTGGACAAAGCACACGATACAGCATTTTTTAGACACTGGATGTGAGGCAGTGCAGGTGATCTTGAGAGAGATGTGATGTGAATCCCAAATTGCCCAGCTTACGTCTAGAGGGCTTTTAGCCACAGAGGAGGGAGGGGAAGCCAGGGTAAAGATGGAGTCGCCCTGAGCTGGGAGCCCAAAGAGGCTAACACAGTGTTCCTAAAGCAGAGTCCCAGAGAGGAGAGAATGATCTAGAGAGAGGATCTGGGACTCTGCTTTAGGAACTCTGAGCTCCTGAACTTTGGCTAGTGTGATTAAAGATTTGAGTTTTATTTAATTTTAATTTAAATAGCCACCATGTGGCTGGTGATGGTTTAGTCTCTAGGTTGTGTCCAACTCTTGCAATCCCATGGTCTGTAGCCTGCCAGGCTTCTCTGTTCATGGGATTTTCCAGGCAAGAATACTGGAGTGGGGTGCCATTTTCATCTCTAGGGGATCTTCCTAACCCAGGAATTGAACCCAGATCTCCTGATCACTGGCAGATTCTTTACGACTCAGCTATACGACTCCTTCTTGAGAGGAGTGTAGTAAAATTCCCCACAGCATACATGAGGTTGTGCTCTCACAGATCTGAGCAGAAATTCTTTGACTTCAACATATTTACCCCACTGAGTAGAATATTTGGAAGGGCACTGCTTCAGTTGTAGGGGAAAATTAGCCCTAAATCAAAGGCTGCTCTGATTCCATGAAAAAATTGATAAATATGCCTCCAAAGGATTAAATTGACTTAAATGCTTTCCAGAACAAAGCTTAACATATTATATACATACAAAAACACGAGCATCTAACAGTGCTTCCCTGGTGGCTCAGATGGTAAAGAATCCACCTGCAATGCAGGAGACCTGGGTTTGATCCCTGGGTTGGGAAGATCCCTTGGAGAAGGGCATGCCAACCCACTCCAGTATTCTTGCCTGGAGAATTCCATGGTCAGAGGAGCCTGGCGGCTACAGTCTGTGGGGTTATAAGGGGTCGGACACGACTATTCGACTAAGCACAGCACAGCACCTAACAGGGTAAAATTCACAATATGCCAGACATGTCACAATAAGGTCCCTTCAGCATGCAGGAAAACGCAGTGTATATAGCAAAGACGAGTCAATAAGTAGAACAGACATAGAAATGTCACAGATAAAATCAGCAGACAAGGACATTAAAAAGTTACCATAACTCTCTTCCATGCATTCAAGAGGTAGAAGAAACACTAAGCATAGCTAATAGAGACATAAAAGACATAAAAAGACATACTGAACTTTAAGAGATTAAAAAAACACTGGGTGGATTTAACAGCAGATTAGACATCACAGAAGAAAAGATTAGTGAAATTAAAGACACAGGAATAAGAACTATCGAGAATGAAGCACAAAGAGAAAAAGGACTTAAAAAAAATGAACAAAGCATTACTGAGCCGTGAGATAACTTCAAGCAGCTTAATATGTGTATAACTGGAGTCCCTGGGAGGGGTACAGAAAAATATTTGAAAAATAGATAATTTTTGACTGATGAACTGTCATGGACATTCAGATTATTTAAATATGCTCTAATCCTCTATATTTTCATGGTTTTAAGTTTAATTTTCTGATTATTATAGTTAAAAATACATTATACTTAGAAATGTCTAATACTTAAAAATAAGGCCACATTTTAATCTGGAATCATGCATATTCTACTAAATAGACTGGTTTTCAGTATACATTCAAGAGGTAAAATCAAGCTTTAATATATTAATACATTTATCTCCTACTCCATGGACCTGAAACATTACTGATGAAGATGATGAAGAAGTTAAGAAATTTCTCACACAATTCTCCTTCTCATTGAGATGAAGGCAGCTTGTGAATATGAACAACAAAAAAAGAAATTTTGGCCATGGGTTGTTGCAGAGAAACATCAGCAAATTGTGTTATAAATGATATTGTCAGAGAGAACAGAAATCAACAAGTTTTAAATCAAAATGAGAGAAAAGGAAGGATAGAAGACATTTGGAACAAATGTAAAATCATTATGCTGTATGTCTTAAATTTATAGAAGGTTATGTGTCAGTTATATCTCAATAAAAGTGGGAAAAGTCAAGAACAAGTTTAAGTGGGAAGTGAAACTTGGTCTAGTCAGGAAGGTGTAATTTATATACATTCAGACATTCATGGGTGTTTTGGTTTGATCAAACATAAAGCACATGATTTGGGATGAGACTAGACTCAGTCTACTTCTGCTTAATCTAATTCTACTTTATGCAGTCAGTATTACACTGACTGTAAAAATCTGAGCCATACTTTCCTCTACTTAGGATTAGGATGATAATTAGAGATATAAACAATAATAATATGCAATGTGGTTCTCAAGACAAAGAGTCAAA
The DNA here is from genome assembly GCA_917880005.1 of Nanger dama. Classification (NCBI taxonomy): domain Eukaryota; kingdom Metazoa; phylum Chordata; class Mammalia; order Artiodactyla; family Bovidae; genus Nanger; species Nanger dama. The sequence continues at coordinate 1,413,311 of CAKJTW010000090.1, forward strand.
ATAAGCAAGCAGTGTTTTTTTGCTTCAAAACTTTGTCTACCACACTGTCATAAAGTGTACTTTATATTTTTCCATATATAATGGTATCTGTGGAGATTGAAGTGTTGAGCTAAGACTCAATTTACAATAAAAAACAGAAATGATAAAGAGAAAAGTACGAGGTCAAAGGGGAAAGCAACAACATTAATAAAACCTCCTTACTGAGTTCCAATACTTTGGCCACCTGATGAGAAGAACTGATCATTTGAAAAGACCCGGGTGCTGAGAAAGACTGAAGGCAGGAGGAGAAGGGGACGACAGAGGATGAGATGGTTGGATGGGATCACTTACTCAATGGACGTGAGTTTGAGTGAACTCCGGGAGCTGGTGATGGACAGGGAGGCCTGGCGTGCTGCAGTCCATGGGGTCACAAAGAGTCAGACACGAGTGAGTGACTAAATTGAACTGACTGAACTGAAGATTAATATTCTCAAAGTCAAAAAAACTATTGAGCTAGGTGTTCTCATGCAATTTCCTCATTCCATGGGGGTAAAAAGACTACCTAGTTATGCATCTACTTGGTTTAAGGGAAGGAAGGAAGATTCAAGTCTCCTGAATCACAGCCCTGAACTCTGTACACTGAATCCATCAATTTACTTAAGAGAGAAGTGAGTATGAATCAACTGTAGTCACTGATGCACCTTAAGGTGTATATTAAACAACTTATTGACTGGAGACATTAAAATGGGAAAGAATCTGTCTGCTATGCAGGAGACCTGGGTTTGGGCTCTGGGTTGGGAAGATCCCCTGGAGAAGGGAATGGCAACCCCTCCAGTATTCTTGCCTGGAGAATTCCATGGTCAGAGGAGCATGGTGGGCTACAACCATGAGGTTGCCAAGAGTCAGACACGACTGAGTGAATAACACTTTGTTATCTGAACACGACTGACCAGAGATGTTTCTATATTCACTTACATAACAAATTGCTGGCCACAGGTGTTAGTTTCTGCAAGAATTCCCCAGTCAATAATGTGTTAACATTCATAGAAAAATACGTTTTCTAATATAACCTTGGTCTACCTTGACCTGCTACACTTTCTATAAGAAACATTCATTCCATATTTGGTTACTAATCATTTTGGGTTCTCGGAATTTAGAAGCACTTCAAAGGGTGCTGGTTTGGATGAACCCAGGTCTCTTAAAAGATGAGAGATATGAGTCCTTCTTTAACCTGTGGATAAATAGTCCCCTTTAGACCCTGTAAGCAATTCCAATTCATTCCATTAATTGTTATTTTCATAAACTGTCATTCCAGCATCTTTTAGAGGAACACTTGAGAGGTTGAGAGCCAAGAAATCTGAATCCTGGCCCAACCGCTGCTTGATGCTTGGTAAGCCATGGAACTGATACGGATCTCAACTTTCTTATGGAAACTAGAGGAGACAGAATGCTCTCTGTGCTGTACTTGGTCGCTCAGTCATGTCCGATTCTTTGTGATCCCATGGACTGTAGCCCGCCAGGCCCCTCTGTCCATGGGGTTCTCCAGGCAACAATACTAGATTGGGCTGCCATGCCCTCCTCCAGGGGATCTTCTCAACCCAGGGATCAAACCCAGGTCTCCTGGGTTGTAGGCGGATTCTTTACCATCTGAGCCACCAGGGAAGCCTAAGAATACTAGAGTGGGCAGCCTGTCCCTTCTCCACGGGAACTTCCTGATCCAGGAATCAAACTGGGGTCTTCCGCATTGCAGGCTGAACTACCAGGGAAGCCCCAGAATGCTCTCTAGGTTTCTCTAAATCTCTATTTTCAGTTGTTAAAGGTTAGGAGACCAAGAGTCTCTAGTCTTACATTTGCAGCTCTATCATTTATTTTTTTCCTTCTGTTTCCCCTTCTACTCATTAACAAGTAGAAGGATCTTTGAAAAGACATCGAATGGGGATATGCTAAAGGAATTGTTATAATTTTTTATATCTTACTTATAAACATCAGCTCTAGAACTGCTTCTTTTTCTCTCCTTAGTTCACCGGCCACTTGGGCCATGCTTCAGAAACTATGTAATAGGTTAATAAAAGCATTGGTAATCAGACTGGGGTCTTTTTTGTTTTGTTTTGTTTTTTAATGATGAAATGACAGAAGCTGAAGAACTGAAGCTGCTTTTATAAATTTATCATTTAAACGCAAGCTAATTTCAGAGCAATTCTTTATTTTTTGCTTCTTTTATTTATCCTGAACACTTTTCCTTTTTCTTAATTCTCATTCAGATTTCTTTCCCTGATTATGTTCTACAGATGACTCCCGCTTGTCAAGCTATTTTGATTTTATTTTTTTTTAAATTTTTTTAGGCCATGTGGTGCAGCATGTGGAATCTTAGTTCTCTGACCAGGGATTAAACCCAAGCCCCCTGCATTGGGAGCACAGAGTCTTAACCACTGGACCACCAGGGAAGTTCAAACTTTGATCTTATTTTTAATTGTAGGAACTAATAAATGACTTACTCAGTCCTCATGCCTGATAAAAATACTCCTCCATAGTATATAAATACAGCTTCAAAAACTGCTATTTTTAAGCCATAGGTATTAGAAATATGCATGCACAAATGCTATGAGTTACATAAATTCAAGTTATAATCATCATAAATCCAGTTCTACTTTAGTTTCATATTGTGTATGGAATTTTCTAGTATGGCACTATGCTAAAACATTCAAACAAAATTTCCTGAACACCACTTATGTGCACTGTACATATGTAAACATGACTTTAATTAGTTGACATTACATGGCTCCCACTAGTACTTCAGAGTATCCATGCATCAGACCTTATCAGTCTGAGATATGACTTCACCTTCAATACAATATTTGATCTCATAAATTTAACAGTTTATACCTCAAAGGGAAGGGTGGATTTTCTGCTGGTTTTTATTTTTTAAATTTATTTATTTTTAATTGGAGGATAATTGCTTTACAGCATTGTGTTTGTTTCTTTCATTTATCAATATGAATCAGCCATAGATATACATACTATTTACAATGAAAATTGAATCTTAACTACCCAAATGGGAATATGGTAGACAACAATCCATTGTTGAACATTAGTCTTAGTATTTATCAGATTCACTGTCTGAATGAAATGAGGTCTCTGATTCAATTCAAGGGTTGGGCGTTGTATACTTTACAGTTTGTAGAACTGTCTGATTAACAAATTTCAAAGAAGTCTATTGGTGTTGAGCAATTTGGCCGAATACTAAGAGATATCAAGACATAACTTAAGTTCAATTTATGGTTCAGTCTCTCTTCCTCAAGGGAATCTTTTTGAATAGGTCATGTCTGTATGCCTGTGTGTATGTGAAACAAGTTCAATTACAAGCTAACAAGATAGAATCAATTATCTCTTTGGCTAAGTGGCAATGAAATAAGTAGGTGCTGCTTCAAGTAATTTAGGATAAAATTGACTAAAAAAGTAGATTTGGGCACATTGAGAGTTCCTTGGACTGCAAGGAGATCAAACCAGTCAATGCTAAAGGAAATCAATCCTGAATATTCAATGGAAGGACTGATGCTGAAGCTGAATACTTTGGCCACCTGGTACAAAGGGCTGACTCATTAGAAAAGACACTGATGCTGGGAAAGATTGGAGTCAGGAGGAGAAGGGGACAACAAGGATGAGATGGTTGGATGGCATCACCACCTCGATGGACATGAATTTGAGGAAGCTCTGGGAGCTTGTGATGGACAGGGAAGCCTGATATGCTGCAGTCCATGGGGTCACAAAGAGTCGGACACGACTGAGCAACTGAACTGAACTGAATATGGGCTCTGTGTATGTTTATGTGTGTGTGTGTGTGTGTAAAAGAGTGTCATAAATTTTCTCCAGGGAAATTTGCAGGATAGATTTAGTTTTCAAAATTGCTTTATTGTTAGTGTTAGTTGTAGTAGAAGAAAGGTGTGAATTGGCTGTGATGACTGGATGGCATCACTGACTCGATGGATGTGAGTCTGAGTGAACTCTGGGAGCTGGTGATGGACAGGGAGGCCTGGCATGCTGCAATTCATGGGGTTGCAAAGAGTCAGACACGACTGAGGGACTGAACTGAACTGAATATGCTGTTTCTAAACCATAAATTTGCTGCTACTTAGTAGTGCCTGGCACAATAAGTTTTAATGTGACTATAAGCTCCTATTTTGCAAATATTTGACCACTACGTAAATGTAAAATTGGGAAATGGTTTATTTCATCTTCAGTCAGTTCAGTTCAGTTGCTCAGTCGTGCCCGACTCTTTGTGACCCCATGAATCACAGCACTGCACAACTGAGTATTGTTTTTGCTTTGGCCCCTATCCCTTCATTCATTTTGGAGTTATTTCTCCACTGATCTCCAGTAGCATATTGGGCACCTAATGACCTGGGGAGTTTCTCTTTTGGTATCCTATCATTTTGCCTTTTTATACTGTTCATGGGGTTCTCAAGGCAAGAATACTGAAGTGGCTTGCCATTCCCTTCTCCAGTGGACCACGTTCTGTCAGCTCTCTCCACCATGACCCACCCGTCCTGGGTTGCCCGCAGGCATGGCTTGGTTTCACTGAGTTAGACTTTTTAGTTGTAGCAAGCTTTCTGACATTAGTATAATGTTTGTGCACTGTATCTCCCTTCAATGGCCCTCACAAATTAAGTTTTGCCTCTATTTAAAATGTTTTGCAATTTAGGAATTTGGATCCAAGGAAGAGCCTCAAGAAACAAGGTAAGACTCCTCCATGACAGCTCATGCCTAGAGAAGGAAATGACAACCCACTCCAGTATTCCTGCCTGGAAAATTCCATGGACAGAGGAGCTGGGTGGGCTACAGTCCTGGGGTCACAAAGAGTCGGACACGACTGAGCGACTGAGCACAGGACAACTCATAAGAATAAAGATTCTTGAAAACTTGAAAGTGGATTTCACTCCCGACATAGTAATACCCCAGCAACTTTGTCAAACTGATGAACCTACTTCCAGATCTCATAAGCAAACCTTGGCTTCCCAGAACCTTTCCTCCCACAATCAAATTGACCAGAAAATATCCCTATTTTCCTCTAGCTCCTAGCTTTGTAGGCTGCAAGCTCATGCACGAAGTCAGGCTGTTGATATTACGCTTACATTCCACACAGTAATGTTATAAATTCAAATGAAGCAATATCTATGTTCTAGCTCCTCAAATGAATAGTTCATGCTATATAAATAGAAGGATTATTAATAACTACGTTGTTTTTCTATTCCCTCCATAGTTTCAATCAATTATACACATAGTTACCTCCTTCTTTTTACTAGTGTACTATTTAAAAAACTATTTAACTGAAGAAGCAGCTCTGTTTTGTGTCATATGTAAAATAACTCAAAAGAAACATTTACCTCCTGGGGATTATTAAATAGCTAAAGAGGAGCCATATACAAACATTCTAGAAATGTCCATTCAAGTGGACAGAACTCTTTCTGTCTTTTGAAACTTGCTTACTTAGGAGACAAGTACACTCAGACAACTCTTCGAAATTCAGAGAACATTTTAGCCCTAACAACTCCAATGATTAGTACATATTTGGGATGTCATGTAAAATTCAGAATAAAAACAAACTGAAGAATTAAGTTAATGTAATGGCTGCACTTGTATTTTTGGCATTGTCAGAAAGGCCATCTAACTCTGAGAGCCTCCAGCAGCGTAAACTTGGATAAACCACTTGACCTCTCTTGGACTTGGTCTATTCATTTGGGCCAAGTGATTCATAAGGTCTGTTCTGGATATAAAAAACACTGCGGGCTTGTATTATTGGTTAGGAGTACTTTAATGAAGCTCAGATTGACAAATGCTGCAAAGCTATACTTGAAATACAGAGATGTGCCACACCTTTAGTGAGTGTGCAGGCTGGATGGGCAAGTGCAGGAGAGAGAACAAGGAGGAACCTGTGTTTGGGGGAGGTGAGTATTCATCCTGAAATGAAAAGGAGATTTTTGTGTGGGCATATACAACAACCCCAAGACAGCAATAAAGGCCAGGTTGTGGAAGCCCTGAACTCTGAAATAGGGGCTTTAGATTTTGGTCTGTAGGCAACAGAAATGGGGGAGGTATAGAGTGGTATAAGTGACTGCAGACTCTTCAGCAGAGTAACAGCATTAATCATAACAATGGCTAAATCTTGTTAAGCCCTTACTGTTTGTTAGGCATTAGTCCTCATCTATTACATAATTAACTCATTGAGAGAATGGAAATAACAGCTATGAATTAGATGCTATTTTTAATACTATTGCTTTTGTCAACAAAGAAAACAGGGAAAAGGAGAACTGAAGAAATGTGCCTAACCACAAACACAAAAACATTTTAGAGAAAAGGCCGACTAAAGATGAGATCCGGAATGATTTGGAGAGGAGCCAAAAATATGATTTTACTTTCAGAAATTTGATTTTTGGAAAAAAATCTACTGCATTTAAAAATATGTGTGCATTTTAAGTGTAGTGATCAACTCTTACAATGAAGTTTTATTTCTTGGAAGAGAAAATTAAATTCAGAGTATTATAGCTGTGTTTGTGAGTTTATAAGAATGCATGTATTAAAGAAAAAATAATTTAAAACAAATCTCTATCCAATCCAAAATAGACCTGGTTATCTGGTCATAATTGCCAAAAATACTTGGAAGCAACCAAGATATCCTTCAATAGGTGAAAGAATAAACAAACTGTGGTATATCCAGACAATGAAATATTAGCCAGAAATAGAAAGAAATGAGCTATCAAACTATCAAAAGACATGCAGGAAATGTAAACGCATATGAAAAAGTAGTCAGTCGTTAGTTCACTCACTCAGTTGTGTCTGACTCTTTGTGACCCCATGGAGTGCAGCAAGCCAGGCCTCCCTGTCCATCACCAACTCCTGGAGTTTACTCACACTCATGTCCATTGAGTCAGTGATGCCATCCAACCATCTCATCCTCTGTCATCCCCTCCTCCTCCTGCCTTCAGTCTTTCCCAGCATCAGGGTCTTTTCCAGAGTCGGTTCTTCGCATCAGGAGGCCAAACTATTGGAGTTTCAGCTTCAGCATCAGTCCTTCCAATGAATATCCAGGACTGATTTCCTTTAGGATCGACTGGTTGGATCTCCTTGCAGTCCAAGGGACTCTCAAGAGTCTTGTCCAACATCACAGTTCAAAAGCATCAATTCTTCGATGCTCAGCCTTCTTTATGGTCTAGCTCTCACATCCATACATGACCACTGGAAAAACAATAGCTTTGACTAGATGGACCTTTTTTGGTAAAGTGATTTCTCTGCTTTTTAATATGCTGTCTAGTTTGGTCATAACTTTTCTTCCAAGGAGCAAGCTTCTTTTAATTTCATGGCTGCAGTCACCATCTACAGTGATTTTGGAGCCCTGAAAAATAAAGTCTCTCTGTTTCCATTGTTTCCTCATCTATTTCCCATGAAGTGATGGGACCATATGCCATGACCTTCATTTTCTGAATGTTGACTTTTAAGCCAACTTTTTCACTCTCCTCTTTCACTTTTATCAAGAGGCTCTTTAGTTCTTCACTTTCTGCCCTAAGTGCAAGTGGTGTCATCACTGTATCTGTGGTTATTGATATTTCTCCTGGCAATCTTGATTCCAGCTTGTGCTTCATCCAGCCTGGCATTTTACATGATGTACTCTGTATATAAGTTAAACAAGCAGGGTGACAATATACCACCTTGACATTCTCCTTCCCAATTTGGAACCAGTCTGATGTCTGGTTCTAACTGTTGCTTCTTGACCTGCATACAGATTTCTCAGGAGGCAGGTCAGGTGGTCTGATATTCCCATGTCTTTCAGAATTCTCCATAGTTTGTTGTGATCCACACAGTCAAAGGCTTTGGCATAATCAATAAAGCAAAAGTTGATGTTTTTTTGGAACTCTCTTGCTTTTTGGATGATCCAACAGACATTGGTAATTTGATCTCTGGTTCCTCTGCTTTTTCTAAATCCAGCTTGCACATCTAAAGTTCATAGTTCATGTACTGTTGAAGCCTGACCTGGAGAATTGTGAGCATTACTTTGCTAGCATGTGAGATGAGTGCAATTGTGAAGTAGTTTGAACATGCTTTGGCATTGCCTTTCTTTGGGATTAGAATGAAAACTGACCTTTTCCAGTCATGTGGCCACTGCTACATTTTCCAAATTTGCTGGCATATTGAATGCAACACTTTAACAGCATCATCTTTTAGGATCTGAAATAGCTCAACTGGAATTCCATCACCTCCACTAGCTTTGTTCGTAGTGATGCTTTCTAAGGCCCACTTGACTTTGTATTCCAGGATGTCTGGCTCTAGTTGAATGATCACACCATCATGGTTATCTGGATCATAAAGGTCTTTTTGTATAGTTCTGTGTATTCTACCTCTCCTTAATATCTTCTGCTTCTGTTAGGTCCCTACCGTTTCTGTCCTTTATTGTGCTCATCTTTGCATGAACTGTTCCCTTGGTATCTCTAATTTTCTTGAAGAGCTCTCCAGTCTTTCCCATTCTATTGTTTTCCTGTATTTCTTCGCACTGATCACTGAGGAAGGCTTTCTTATTTCTCCTTGCTGTTCTTTGGAACTCTGCATTCAAATGGGCATATCTTTCCTTTTTCCTTTGCCTTTAGCCTCTCTTTTTTCTCAGCTATTTGTAAGGCCTCGTCAGACAACCATTTAGCCTTTTGCATTTCCTTTTCTTGGGGATGGTCTTGATCCCTGCCTCCTGTACAATGTCAGGAACCTCCATCTATAGTTCTTCAGGCACTCTGTCTATCAGATCTAATCCCTTGAATGTATTTGTCACTTCCACTGTATAATCATAAGGGATTTGATTTAGGTCATACCTGAATGGTCTAGTGGTTTTCACTACTTTCTTTAATATAAGTCTGAATTTGGCAATAAGGAGTTCATGATCTGAGCCACAGTCAGCTCCCAGTCTTGTTTTCACTGACTGTATAGAGCTTCTCCATGTTTGGCTGCAAAGAATATAATCAATCTGATTTCAGTATTGGCCATCTGGTGATGTCCATGTGTAGAGCCTTCTCTTGCATTCTTTTGTGTTGACTATATTAATAAGTAAAAGAAGCCAATCTGAAAAGGTTGCATCCTGTATGATTCCAAGTATCTGACATTTTGGAAAAGGCAAAGTTATGGAAACAGCAAAAGATCAGTGTTGTTAGGGTTTTGAGAGGAGGGGGGCAGCACAGTGGATTTTCAGGGCAGTGAAACTATGTAATTGGTAGTAATATATTAATATTGGTTCATCATTTGTAACAAATGTACCACAGCAATGCAAGATGTTAAAAACAGGGGTATCCGGGTGGTGGGAGAGTATAAGGGAGTTCTCTGTACTTTTTATTTCTACTCAATTCTTCTGTGAACCTAAAACTGGTCTAAGAAATAGCATATTAATTTAAAAAATAGAATCAACCTAATCTAAAACTGACTTTCTTTGTTTCTCGAATATGGCATGAACAAAAGTTACTCAGTCTTGTCCGACTCTTTTGCAACCCCATGGACTATACAGCCCATGGAATTCTCCAGGCCAGAATACTGGAGTGGGTAGCCTCTCCCTTCTCCAGGGGATCTTCCCAACCCAGCAATAGAACCCAGGTCTCCCTCATTGCAGCTGGATTCTTTATCAGCTGAGCCACAAGGGAAGCCCAAGAATACTGCAGTGGGTAGCTTATCCTTTCTTCAGCAGATCTTCCTGACCCAGGGATGGAACCGCAGTCTCCTGCATTGCAGGCGGATTCTTTACCAACTGAGCTAGCAGGGAACCCCTGAGTATGGCATCAGTTCAGTTCAGTTCAATTCAGTCGCTCAGTTGTATCCAACTCTTTGAGACCCCATGGACTGCAGCACGCCAGGCCTCCCTGTCCATCACCAACTCCCGGAGTTTACTCAAACTCATGTCCATTGAGTCAGTGATGCCATCCAACCATCTCATCCTCTGTCATCCCCTCCTCCTCCTGCCTTCAGTCTTTCCCAGCATCAGGGTCTTTTGAAATGAGTCATTTCTTCATACCAGGTGGCCAAAGTATTTGAGTATGGCATACCTAAGTGGAAAAATCCTGTTCCTCTGGCTTCCAATACTGCCTCCTCAGTCCACACTGATGCCAGAATGATAAGGAAATGTGAGCAAGTCACTCTCCTCTTAAACTTCCTCAGGAAAACCCACGGGTTGCAAGATGAAACTAGTACTCCTCGGTATGGCTTGCAAGGTCTGTAATAGTGAGATGTGTTCCATTCCTTGGCACACTTTGCATCACTGGATCCCACCCAGGATATCTGTGATTTCTCAAGAGGCTGGAGAAGACTCTTGAGAGTCTCGTGGACAGCAAGGAGACCAAAGCAGTCAATCCTAAAGGAAATTAACCCTGAATTTTCACTGGAAGGACTGATGTTGAGGCTGAAGCACCAGTACTTTGCTACGTTATGAAAAGGGCCAACTCACTGGAAAAGCCCCTGATGCTGGGAAAGACTGAGGGCAGGAGGAGAAGAAGGCAACAGAGAATGAGATGTTTGGATGGCATCACTGACTCAATGGACATGAGTTTGAGTAAACTCTGGGAGTTGGTGAAGGACAAGGAAACCTGGCATGCTGCAGTCCATGGGTCACAAAGGACTTAGCAACTGAACAACCAGAGGTTTTTTCAGAAACAGGAAAGTACTTCTCTGGCCTTGCAAGCTCCTGCTTATTCTTCAAATATCAGGGAGGGAGTTCTTTTCCTAAGTCTTCTCTGGGCTTCCCAGGAAGCTGTAAGATCCCTTTTCCTGGAACATAGCCTCTGGGAGATAAATACCACATTGTGATGAAATTGTTCATTTGCATATCTGGTGCCTCATTTGATCCAAGTTCCTTTATGGCACCTCTGTGTTGTCTTTGTCTTTATATCCCTGATGTCTCGAACGGAGCCTAGTATATAGTAGATGTTGAATAAATGCTTACAGAATAAACACCGGGAGTTGAATATTCAAGCTCTGATTCACCACAGCCTCTATGGTATATCCTTTAGCTAGTACTTTAACAGTTCACATGTCTCTAATTAATTCTTACTTGTATATATAGTGAATTCTATTATCCACAAGAGGATTGCCCACATTGTAGTTTAGTGCAGCAAATCTTACTTTTAACTTCTTGCTGACATCACCAGCTGTTTACTTATGTCCTTCACTGACATTGTCACCAATTCTACCTACTTTTACTCTTGTATCAGCCAAGAACACAGCAGAAAATGGGGAAGGGAGAGCTTTTTAAAGAAACATTTATTTGCCTCTCCTTATCTAAAATTTTGGTCTTGAAAATGCAATCGATCTGAAAGGCAGAGAAAAAGAGGAGAGACCAAATGAAGCAGATAATTCTATATCTCAAACTACAAATCTCTGAATAGTTTTGAGAATGTGTTACTTAATCAACAATACTATATACTATAAATGTTATTGGAGAAGGAAATGGCAATCCACTCCAGTATGCTTGCCTGGGAAATCCCATGGACGGAGGAGCCTGGTGAGCTACAGACCATGGGGCTGCAAAGAGTTGGACCCAATTGAGCAACAACTAAACAACACACAATACATTCGTATGTCTATTATATTAGTATTTTATAACTCCTCACTTTTTCAGTGTGTTTGAATTCACCAACTTGATGATCACACTAACTGGCAGGATGTTTAGGAATGAAACAAGAGCCGCTGCACACGCCTAAAATAATCATATAGTAAAAGACTATCTTCAATTTCAGCTTGCTCATACAGACAGAAAATAAATACTTCAATCTCAGGCACAGGATTTTTTTGTTTTATTTTGTTTTATGCTTCCCTGAGTATAGTTTTTTTAATGTCATTTACACTAAACTCTTGAGCTGCTGACTGTGACTTAGATTTGTCTGAAGGCCCCCAGTAGTGATTCTTCTTTTAAATATAAAAGCCTAATGAACCCAGATTTTCAAAAGTAGCTAATATTGGGTTGAGGGCCAAACAATATAATGATGCAGAGCTACTTGCATTATTCCTAGAGCTATTTGATTTTGACAAGCCCACATTTGGTAATTAACATGAGAATGCCCCCTTGGGCCGTTCTCCTGTTAGCTAAAATATCTTATAAATTACTGTAATAAAAGGGGAAAAAAAGGAACATGCTGCCTGTCAATGTTTCAACTTATCTAGCAAGAGGAGGAGACAAAGCCCTGATCTGGAAGCACGCAGATGCCAAATGGGAACGTAAATTCTACTACCTTCTGTCCTGACAGGAGAGAGTTACCTATTCATTGGTGGGAAAGGCATGCAAGCACCCATCGATTTCCCCAAGTGAAACGTGTGCTGGCCCCTTGGACAGGTAGTATTTTTATGATTCACATTAGCACTCAGGCAGTGATTATCATCATCTACTAAACACCAGGTCAGTGGACACAGCACATGCAATTGAAGCCGCAGCTTCAGATATTCCGTTTTCAGGTCTCTTGGCAGAGTTTAATAAATAATCCCATCTACTAATGATGGAAAGTACAGTGTAATTTATTATACTAATCTAGATGAATGTATTAACATGGCCGTAATAGAGATTCTATGTGCATTTGTGGTTAGGAGTCAAATGTCTCTCTTCACTACCTCTGTTTGCCCCCATCTGGCTGTGAGCTTGTAATCAGCTAAAGGATCTGGAAGTAGACAAACGACCAGGTTTTACAGTTTATTTTCTTGGGATGAAGATTTAGCAATGATGCAATTCTAATTCTGGCAGAGAAATAACAATCCCTGACTATTTCCTCAGAATTGACTTTTAAAATTCTTTCCATCCATACGTTTTTTTTTTCTGCTCCACCCACACACATATATCAGCCTCCTGCAGACATAAAGGCCATCAAAAGATAATACGAGACAAGTAACACACACTTCGTAAGTGTGGAAACTATTGTGTCTAAACATATCTATATTGATACACTCTGAGTATCAGGTCATCAGGTAAAGGCATATGCAACAAAAGAAACTTCATTTCCCCACAGTTCAGTATTACCTCCTTAATACTGAACAACTGGTAAGATAAATATAAATTTATCATATCCTGGGACAATAACCATATTATTTTGAGTTGAGTTGACAACAGCCGTTGATGGAAACAAAAGTTTTCTATGTTCTATTACTTAAGGTCTTTTTAATTTTTTTATCCTCCAGTTAAACAACACCAGAAGGAATCAATAGGTATAAAATGTAGACTTACTGACAAAAATTCCAAGCCCGCCATTGAATATAGCACAAAAATAGCTGTGCTGAATCCACAGCAGACATACTTTGCTACTACTGCTGAATTTTAACAGGAACGGATCCAAAATCATGTCAGTGTTCCCATTTTTGTGCTACAGAGTAATGACATTTAATCAGGAATATTACTACACTCTTTTGGTGACAGCTGAGACACGAAACCAGCCAGCTGATGCAATTCCTGTCTTATTGTTGGCGGCCTATAGGCAGCAGCCACCAACAGGAAGCTGTCTTACCTTGTATATATCATCAGAGGAAACTTTATGGAACAGGGCTTACAGAACAGCCTGCAGATGGAGTCCATCACGTTTCCCGGAGACTTCTGAAATCATCCTAGTCTTCACCTATCCCTGTGGCCGAAGGGAGCGTAAGGATTTAACTGTTCCAGATTTTTAATACAACGGTGCTGCCCTCGCCAGGTGTGAGGCAACATAAGGTTTGCAGAATACAACTGCCATAGCTCCTGCTCAGTTAGATCGATGGCCTATAATTACCTGGGAATTACTTGGACGCAAATCAATGGTGTATTACGTCCCATTCATAATGAGCAGGGTAACTTTTGCCTGGTCTAGAGACGTCATGATAAAGACAATGTCCCCATCTGCTTCCCCTGTCCTCCTCTGCTGCCCAAATTGCAGGTGACCCAGCCCAGAAAGACTGGGGACATGGGATGAGGGAGGGCTTCAGGCAGGAAGGGAGTGGGGGCTGTGCGCTTTCCAACTCTGAAAACGGCCCTCAGGGCAGTGGTTGCAGGTTTTCCCTCTTAACCCAATACATGCACGGAGATTGACATCTCTGAGATAAAAGGCACCGCATTCCATTAGAAGTCATCAGCTTGGCCAGCCTCCTCCCCGGCCACGCCCCAAGGGATCCAGCCACATTCTGATGACATCCATCAAGCTCCCAATTCTAGCTCAACAGTTTGCAGCAATTTCTCCATCTTACAGCTCTCACCAAGGGAAAGGGGGGGGGAGGGGGTGGGAGAGCCAGGCAAGTGGCAGGGAGGGGCTGCTCCGTGCTGTTTGATCAAGCACTGAACGTGCAGCCCCATAACTAAACTGCCACCAACACACCACTCTGTCCTGTAATACTTCTCAAAAGTAAAGGAGCAGAGCAGGAGTCCTGCTGGATTTCCCTTAGCAACCTGACAGGAGCCCACAAGGTCAGCTAGCAGGAAGCGTAGAAAATTATACAGTGGGGAATTATCAGCTAAATTATTTCACTATACTCAGGATTTTTACTGTTCTTCCCAAGACAGTGGCCTCTTGCTACCCAGATTAGAAACATGAATAAAAGGACAAGAATGACAAAAGGAAGGAGAAAGGAAAGGGAAACATTTAAAACTCCTTATTTATCTTATACACACACACACACACACACACACGTGTTATGTGTGTGTCTATATATCTGTATATTTTTTGGCTTTGGTTTTTGTTTTGACGCGTCTCGTTGAGGCAGCTGCCCAGAGATCCGATCTGCTTGTTTTCTTTCTCTGGCCAGGATGATGCGTCTTATCCTTTTTGTTTGGGGTGGAAGGACAATGGGACTTGGGCTGGAGACTGCCTCCCAATCAGGTTTACAGCACAAGCTATGAGCTACCGCAGCAGGAGCAAGCATGATTTATCAATTAACAGGTAATGAAAAAAATTCTCTGCAATTAAAGATATGATTTTGCTCAAACAGGAAGCGGCACCATACAACTGTGTACCCCTCAGAGGAATACTCCGCTCCCGTCACTAATGTGGAACACAGCTAATTTTAACAGAGTGTGTGTGGGTCCCTTGGGGGACTCCATGTTGATGAAGGAATATACAGTAGGGAACCCCCAGAGGACCTAGCTGATTGGAGAGCCCCAGGAAAGGTGTAGGGAAATTACATTTCCTGTTTCTTCAGAGAGTTATTAGAGGGAAAGGCAGCTTTAATCACTGAAAGACCAGTTGCTGTATTATTTTTGATTTATATACCAAAACAATACCCTTTTATTCCTTGGTTGCTTTTTAATATATATGTCAGCTTAGTCAATATTATATTTCAGTACAACATATAAACGGCTGTAGGAGCTTGTTAAAAATGTGAAGGGTTTTGAAAGATTATACAAGATAAAAGGTATTATTGCTACTCAACCTCAAATGAGAGAAAATTGAAGTAGACAGAAATTTTCCCTCTTTTTTTCCCCTTTCATGTGAATCAACAAGATCATTTTTTTAAAGGAACGAACCATGAATTTCCTAATGATATAAAAAAATTGTAAGATTTCCAGTGTTTTCTTTTTCTGAATTTATAGACAGTTTCCTTAGAAAATGTTTATTTCTATGCAATAACCACAGAAAGGACAGAGTGATTTGTTAAAATTATGTTTATGTCACTTTGCCTAAAATACTTCTCTATGGTCAATATTTTCCATCAATAATTTAATAAACTTTGGGGGTAGAGGAACCTTCAGATCACCTAGTTCAACCCTTCCATTTTTCAGGTAAGAAAACAAAGAGACGGGCTAAGTGTTAAAAATGATACAACAACAGTTATAGTAAATCTAACGTCAGTTGGGTGATTACTCCATCAGGCACGGCTCTGAGCTCATTGCATATATTATTTAATTCTCACAAAAAGCTCTATGAGGTGTTATTAGGAATACACCTATTATTATCTAATAAGGGTGAGTGATTCCCTCAAGGTCAAACATGAGGAGGGCAGAGACAGGACACGGGCCAGACAGTTTGGACTCTGGAGTCTATGGTGTTAATCACTAGGCTATGCTGCTCTTCTGCCACATTGATTACTGAGGCTTAGGCACTAGACCCCAGATCCCTGGACTTCAGGTCTGATATAAAAAAGAAAACGATTTGATATCTGTTAGATTATGTGGGAACACTCTCTGCACCAAGATAACCCCTCAGTGTTAAATTTCAAGACAGTCCCAGAACCAAGTCTAGCTATGAAACCCAACAGGATAGCACATGTCAGTCAGGGTGCTGGATGTGGCTGCTGGACCGTGGGTGGGCAGGGGGGCGGGGAGGGAATGCAAATGACCTTGGGCAAAATCAGGGGAGAAGGCCAGGCTCCTACTGCTGTGACCTCTGACCTCCCAAGAAAGATCCTCCTGGGTCCCTCTCTATCCCTCCAGGTTAAGTCTCCCCACTTCACAGTTGAGCCCAAACCTGATTACACTGATTAAAAACCAGTGTTCTATTTCTGCCCTTTTAAAATTTAATAGAAAGATGAAGTCTTCCTGACACAGCCAAAATCTATAACCATTCTCACAAATATCCTCACTGAAAAACTCTGCTTGCCAAAGCTGTGTTCAAGAACAACTACAGTGAGGGGCATGAGTGCAGACAGCTTTTTTGAAAACACAAACAAAAAAAAGAAGAAAAGGGGAAAAAAGTACATTCTGGCACCTGTAAGTGATGGAAAACGCTGCTTCAAACCCTGCCCCACAGTGTTACCTCGGGCAAAGGTTTCCTCTTCCGTTAGAACTGGAACGTTTGGAAGCAGGCTGCCCCTACCAGTTTTCTTCTTGTTTCTTCGGAGGATTCCTCTGACGATTCCTAACTGCGTGATCGAGATTCCTCTCGCTGGTAATAGCCAATTCATTTGTATAACCACATTTAGACCTTACACTAAGCAAACAATCGCAGGTATGAAGAGTGCTCTCACGGATTTCAGGGAAACTGACTGCTCTGGCTGGCTGGGAGAAGAGCAGCAGGAAGTCAAGCAGGTCCTCCCCATTCTTCCCATCCAGGTTTCCTGCCCTCTTCCAGTCCCACAGACAGACTGACGGACACACAGTGCTCATGCGTGCACTCTCCCCATCCACCCCGGCAGTGAGCCTTGCCCTTCCTGGGGAAGAACTGGAACAGACACCGAGCCCAGCTTCTTCATTTAGCAGCTGAGGAACTGACTGTGGGAAGGCGTAAGAGGCTCGCCACGTGGCAGTCAGTGGCTTGATTCTGAGGACATCGGACCACTGTTCTTTTCATAGCACCACATCCTAAATAAAAGCATAGAGAAGACTCCATTCCTGGGGGCTTGGGGATTTTCCTTTCTCTAGCCCTTGTTTGGTGACTCCATATTACAAGTGATCAATTTCGCAGGCCTCTCTGAAGGCCTTCCGCTCAGACATCCTTACCCACTGGAGTAGCGGCCCCACTGGTACAATCAGGCACAAAACAGTACGGAGAGCAGCCTTCCCGGCCACTCAGGCCTTCCCGCATGCCTCGCACACCGGTCCAGCCACACAGAGGATACCTCTCAGCGACTCAGCCGCTCCAGCTCTGAAAACAGCTGAGCTGTTAAGGGCATCAACTTTCTCAGCATCAAAATGTTAGAGGATGTCAGAGACCAGCAATGTTTCAAAGAATTAATTAGGGAAAATAAACATTAGAAAGTTATTTAGAGGTTCAGACTAGGAAAAAAATATGAAGAAAGATAACCCTGAGTCATAGTCTAATTTTGATAGGTACAATTTGTACCTATCTTTCAGTAGATGAGAGAGGTGGCACACGGAACGGACCATTAAACAGTAGTGTGAAACCAGGGAAATTAACCAGCTGCTGTGAAAGCCACCTCTCTTATTCTCTGCGAAAAAGGAGAGAGAGGGTGGGGGTGGGGAGGAGGGTGCACAGGAATAAAGGAGCTGATTGTACCGATAGAGCCTGAGCTTAGAAGTCTGTGGACAGCCTTTAAGCTAGTGAACAGAAAATGTGTGATCAAAAAATAATAATTGTATGTGAATGATCTTTCATACTTTTGAAGTTATAATAATTTGTTCTGGAAGGCCCTTAAAGATCAGTTCATGCAAGGCTCTTGATTTAACACGACATGAAACCAAGGAACTGAGGCTGAAGAGAACTGACTTGACCTCCTGTTCCCGTAGCAAGTTGGTGGCATGAGGCTGGCCTCCTGGCTCTCTGCCCGCCTTGCTCTCTCCATTGACCCGCACTGCCTGGCCATCCAACAGGCCAAAGGGCACCAGTGAGCCCTTCTCAACTGAGCAGGTAAGTACAGGGTACAAGATGGGTGGGTTTTGGCTGTTTAGCTGTTTTTCTGAACCCACAAGAGGCAACCTCTTTTCTCCATCTGGAGGAATTTATGGGACCATTTGGGTGTTGACTAAGGATCCTATGTGCCTCCACCAAGCAAGAAATACAAAAAGATCACACGTCCATGTGAGCAAAGAACCCGGCAAAAGTCCATGCCCCGAAGTCAGTGCAGGAGAGCTGCCACAGGAACACTCTGTGTCCCAGAGTCCAGGACCTTTGGGAAAGGCATGACGTCAAAGATGGGAGAGGGGAGGGAGACTTGGGGGAGAACGGATACATGTATATGCATGGCTGAGTCCCTCTGCTGTCCACCTGAAACTATCACAGCATTGTTAACTGGCTACACCCCAATATGAAATACAAAGTAAAAAAAAAAAAAAAGATGGGAGAGGAATGCCATCTTCTGAATGCCTTCCTTCCAAGTGCTGCTCCATTGTCTGTCTTTTTTTCACTGTATTTTTATATTTTTTATTTCTTTGGCCTTGCTGTGCAGCATGTTGGATTTAGTTCCCCAGGCAGGGATCGAACTCATGCAGCCCGCAGTGGAAGCTCAGAGTCCTAACCACTGGACCACCAGGGAAGTCCTTCCATTTAGTCTTTACACACCCTTGTCTTAGATGAGACAATTGTGACCAGAAGCGTTGAGTGACCTGCCTGTTACACTGAGAACAAATACTCCACTCTGGGTCCACCTGAGTTCAAGTTCTTCCTTTGAGACCCTGTTGCTCTTCTCTCTATATGTGCTGTTTGAGTAACAAGGCAAGTAGGTCTTTGGGTGAAATCAGACTGTGCTATCAGGTTATCATTTATATCTTATTTGCTTCATCCAATAAATTCCAATTTTTTTCCCAATAAATTCCAAATTTCTCTCTCTGCCTGAATGAAAAGTCCGTCTCTTCTCCACTTCCCTTTCTGATCTCAGCCTGACACGTGGAAGAACAAAAAGGACAGCAGCCAACGTGAAGGAAAGGAGCATCTCTCTGGCTAAGACCGCGGTGCCAAAGAAAGAGAGAGAACGCAGGAACAAAGTAACAAATTATATTGTCAGAGAAAATGTGAACTTTTTGATTGGGGATGACATTTATTTTAAGTGTGCAATGACGGCAGGGAATCTGTCAGGGTAAGACATGGCAGAGGTTTCAGCGTTTCTTAAGAGCGTCGTGGGAATTTAGCTAAAACTGTTAAAACTGACACCATTGGCTTTTGTTAACACATTAAGCATGGGAAAAGTGCCAGTCAGCATAGCCTCCATAGCATCAGTTCAGTTAAATCATCTGGAAGATGCATAAAACCAGAGGGGGAGCAGGAGGGGGGGATAATAACGGCTACATTTTTCAAGACTTGGGGAGACTGAGGGGGAGAAGGCCAGTGCCATTTTGATAAGAATGGCAAATGATTCCTTTAAGATATAGCTCCCTACAAGGGAGAAGGAGAGGGAGGGCATTTTTTCCAGCCCTGCTATATTCCTAAAGATACTTGTGCGGAGGAAAGCATGATGCAAAGATTCACAGAGGGAAATACTCACTGATCAGCACATAGATGGACACACACGGAGGTGGCGGAAGCAAACCGCGGACCTACCTGTCTCAAACTTCCTGCTTTACAAAAGACTCAATTATTATTTCCGAGTTAAGCTGAGGGAGAAAAAGCAGAAATTCCACCGTTTACCGAGTGAGATGAACTAAATCAAATGTGAAGGCACTTTTGCTTTTCCAGGAACTCTTCAAACGAACCCAATAAACTGAACCTTGCCTTGACCTGATTTGTCTCCAGAAGCAGATGAAAAGAAAAGAAAATCGACAGCTTGACAATGCCGTGGTTTCCAACAATTAAGTGGACCTGTGCTCTTGGCGACCAGACCGCTGTTATATCGAAATGGTAGCCTAAGCTTCTTGGACAAATGTTTTGACTGGAGCCGAAGAATTTCATTCTCAGCACCCTCTGGCTAGTAAAACGAAAAATTACATGTTTGTGTCACAGGAAGACTTAAGAAAAAGGGTTTGGTGTTTATGTTTGAAGAGCACGAAAGATATTGTCATGCTGCCAAACTGTGCTAGAAAATGCAATGCCTTTGACCATAACCCTGTCTGTGTGCTTTGCAAGGTCTTAGGAAGTGAAATAGTCCCCCAAAGTTAGGAAGTCTCTTGGGGGCTATTTTTCCTTAGGGCACAGAAAACTGAAATTCTGTGCTAGGGTCCGCTTATTGACTCCCGACTCAAGAAAAGCCTTCCATTTGGCAAAACTCTATGAAGCAAATGACTTTCTTGCCCTTTGGCAGAGACTGAACTCTGCCTGTACTTCTGCATTAGGATTTACACTCTCTGAAGTCTGCAGAGGCTCTGAGTTTGCTGGTATCTGTCTGACTTGGGATTTTCTGGTCAGCTTCCAAGAGAGTGTTTATTGTCCATAGGTTAGGGTGCCTTTAATTCAAAGGCTTTTCCAACTCCCTGGTTATCTGTAGATGATTACTCCATGCTCAGATTTTTCAGCAACAGACCCTAATGAATGTAAATAAAATAAGCTCCAGTTTTCTAATTACAGAGCTATGACCCTTCTCTTTCTCTGCGACACCACCGCTGACTGTCGGTGACCAGTGTTAAGTTTCCAACATTCTGTGCGTGAGGAAGTTTTTGCTCATTTGTGCTTGTCTGGTTTAGCTGATAAAACACAGACGCAGAATTAAGGGCAAAAACATAGAAACTGGCTGCCAAGAACTGTCTTTCTACTAGGCAAACATCATCTTGTGTAGCTTAAAACACTAAACGTTTTTCCTAAAGGGCTGCTTCCATCCTCCTCCCCCTCGACACCAAGAAGGGAGCATATGGAAGAATGAGATTGGACCAGAGGATGCTTTCTTTTGGCTCCAGGAGTGGAGCTGTTGCACAGGCATGGCACCTCATCAAATATACCAGACTGACACCGCTTGGACCTGCCCAACCTCATTTCCTAGATCCTTCAAGTCCTCCCCTTCATCGATCTCTGGCGATTACCAAGCACAGGCCACTCAGCAGGCACAGCACCTGAGTTATTCAGACACACACCACATGAGTTTTGAAATTTAAGAAAAACAAACAAAGAGATCAAGGGGTTGCTGTAAGCATTGTCTCGATTCAGCAAATACTCTTATCCCCCAATAAAATGGACTGAAATAAGGTCATTGGGGCTGGCCTCATTATTGGCAGCCTTCAGTGGAATCATAGCTCACTAACGCATGACCTCATTCTTAACGCTGCTTTCCTTCCTGCCTACCTCAAAAGTTCCTGGACTGCTCTTCTGCACACAAGGAGAGCAGGACGTACATGGAACAGATGTGGCTTCCATGTCTTAGCGTGGCCAGGCCATGGAACCTTGAGTGGGCAAGTCCCAGGAGAGAGAAAAAATACAGGCAAGTAAGTGGTCACAAAACCGCTGTCTATTTTAACCAATGCATGGACACTTGGGTGGTTTTCTAGATTTTCAGATACTTTACAGTAGGTTTCCCTTAATATATGCTTGTTCAGTGACTAAGAAAGGTTGCAGAAGCATTCATTAACATAAATATTTTGCAAGAGTTTCTATTAATTCTAGAAATAAAATTTAGGAGACAGTTACCTAAGAGATTTCTGGTTCACATGAGCCCATTAGCTGGGTTTTTAAAAGCAATTCTAATGAACTATTCTAATAGGTTATGGTAATCAGTTCCAAAGTTATTAATCTGCCTACAAACAAAATCACACCTGCTAGAGGTGTTCACATTGTTATCAACAGATATGCAAATATTCTTGGTATTGACCTTCCCCTGACATAGGCTAACACAACCAGAAGACTTAATAAACATCTAATGTCTCACACAACTTTGAAATGACATTTAGTATCAACATGTACTCTCTCCTATTTTCTACACTATAAACCTCTTTTCAGCACTCTCAACATAGCATTAGTGAAATTTCTTCAAAGCTAGCTTTCTAGCAAATATCCTACTATGCTTTGTGACATCACAGAAATTTCCCTAACAACTGTGAAATCCTAAACAGAAATTTATTACCATGTCAAGTTGATAATAAAACATGAGGTCAGGAAGATACTGGCCTTCAACAATAAAGAGATGAAAAATGAAGAAAATATAAAGTGTGACTTATAAGGTGATGTGGTGGCTTTTTTGGGTATTTTGTAAACTGGCCCTGAGAACAATTAAAATCAGAGTTCTAAAGGTGTTCTGAGCAAGGATGGTGGTATTTAGAATAAGCTGATAGCCTTTAGTGGCAATTATTTAAAGAGTAACTTCCATTATTATGCCTAAGCACTATCATTTTAAAATTAAAAGTGATGTGAAATACAGAATTTTTGAAAATGCCTTCATAAAGTTTTTTTAAGATACCTGTGTCCAAAATGATAAATAACAAGAAAATTAAAGCTTCCACTATTTTCTCCATTTCCATTATTTAACATTTTTAGGAGACAGAGGAAAAACAAAAGAAGAAACATTTCCTCCAATGGGAAGGACCAATAGATATTGAAAGTTGCCACAAGTATCTATAATAAATTCAACCATCAAATGTCACATGACTGGAAGGAAGAGAAATATTTTCTGAGGCAATGGTTCAATTTGTCCTTTAACTAAGTGATGGCATCAGTTATACCAATAAGACGGTAAATATTTTCACTAGTACAGGGAACAACCTTTTGGTTGGTTTATAATTACAAGAATGATGCTAACTGAAGCCTTTGCTTTGTTTCCATATCCCTTGTTAGTACCAGAGACCTCTCTGCCTCTCTTGTTTTTCTCAAAAGCAATTTAGAAAATGCTTGTATTTTAGACAAAAGGAGAACATTTGGTGAAAGAAAATTCATCATTAGGTATCTAGAGGTTTGTTAATAGAAAAGGCAACTCCCACAGTGTATCCTAGTGCTCAAGCCAGACACACATGCTCAGGACCAGCAAGCTGCCTTCACAGTGGGCCAAAAGTCATTATCATAATTTTATATTACATAGACTACATTGAAAATTTAATATATCCCAGCAAAAAGAGACAAAAGACATTTTGCATAATGCTTCTGTGAGCGCACTCTCTCTTGCCACTCTTCTAGCCACCCCATGCAGACAATCACACCAGGAAAAAGAAGTTCATTACCTAAGCCAAATCAAAATTAGGCTTTTCTTTTGATAGGGAACTTCATTAGTAAGCCCTGTCTTATACAGCTGGGAGGTTTGATGAATCTATCTTAGAGTCATAATTCAGTACAATCAGCCACAATTTTGCTTTAAGTTTTACATCTTTATTAAGAAAAGTAGGAGTAGATAAACCAGATACACACAGATGGATATTTAAAGATGTTAAATCAAGATGCTAACTAAAACCACTTTTGGATATTTGAAACACTCTCAGCTTACAGAAGAAACCCAGGTACGAAAGGCACCTCTTTGCCAACCAACTTAGCTACCCAGGATGAAGGCTTTCAAGAGGGGTGGGGGTCGGGGGGAATCAAAGAAGCCAATGCTGAAACACTTGGAGTTCAGGAAAGCGGCTATTTATTGAAACTATTCAAATGAAAACATCTTCACATTTTAAAGTTAGCCTCTGATTAACAAGAAAACACAGGGGGAAAGAGTCATTTTAGATATCCTCTTACGATAAAGGCTAAGATCTATTGTGCCTACATGGCGTCCAAGACAATATCCACTGCGGTGCTGAGCCTCCGTTTCTATCATACAAAACTTAGTCATCCCGTGGACAGGAAACAAAGAGCCCCCATCTCCCCTTTGTGTGACCCACATATGTAAGTAAGTGCAGCAGCGTGCGGGAGCACTGCTGGCTGCAGACGACTGTCTGTGGAACTCCTCCAAGATCGGAGTCTTTCATGCTGAAAAAAACCCATCCCTGTGGCTCTGGTCATGGACATAGTTTTGCACACTGTGTCTGAGGCGAACCTTGACTTCCGTAACCAGACTGAGGCTTCAGCATCACGCAGGGCTTCCTTGGCCATTGTCCACAGTGCTTTCTTTTAATCCTGCAAAGCCAGCTCTCCTTCAAGAGAAATATCAGGCTCACTCTGCCACTTCTCCATACCCCCAGCCCCCGCCTCACTGGCATCTGTGAATGTCCCCAAATACTTAGATCAATATCACTGCAAGAATGAGCGTCCTCCACAGACTTAGAGAATGAATTTACGGTTGCCGAGGGGGAAGGCCAAGGGAAGGGGTAGCTAGGGAGTTTGGGATGGACATGTACACACTGCTACATTTAAAATGGGTAACCAACAAGGACCTACTGGAGAGCACAGGGAACTCTGCTCAATGTTACGTGGCAGCCGGGATGGGAGGGGGGTTTGGGGGGAGAGTGGATACATGTATTATGTATGACTGAGTCCCTTCACTGTTCTCCTGAAACTACTACAACACTGTTAATCAGTTATACCCCAATACAAAATAAAAAGTTAAAAGAACAGGAGTCCTGAATTCCTGAAGGTTAAGATTTTTTAAAACACAAAATAGTTTCCTAGACTTCTTCGGTGTTATTAATCAATATTTTTTGCTAACCATGGATGATGGGCAAAGCCTATGGCAAAACAACAAAACCAAAGCAAAAAACAAACTTCTTCCACCCTGTCACAGAGGTCACTTCGCTCTTATTTGGATGGTAGGAGCACTCATGAGACAAATTCCACTTGACTTAAGCTTGAACTGGTCACGGAGCACAAATCGCCCCAATGGACCAATCCTGACTTCCAGTATTGTAATGTTCAACAACCTCTTTTTGAAAAGGGCAAAAGATTTAAGAAGTTCTTAATAAAGAGTTAAGAGCTAAATACTTTATCTTTACAACTATTTAAAGCACACTCTCAGAATGCTGAAACATAAATAGCACTATGAATTATATCTCCCCTTTAGGTTTAACGTTTACAAATTAATTAACAGTCTATTGTATTTCTTTATAATGTTTCATCTTCTTCTGAAAACTTCACATTTCCTGGTAGCTTGCTACCACGGAGTGGAAGTAGAAAGTGGAAATGAAACAGTGGAAACCTTTACCAAGGATCATGATTACAATAGTTACAATTTATAAAGTTTTAACTGTGCACCAGGTATGCTGTTAAGTGCTTTCCCCCCTCTAAATAGCCGTATTAGTTAGCTACTACTATTATTCCCATTTTATGGATTAGGAGACTGAGTTTTTGAGAGGTTCAGTGGTTTTCCCCAGTCACACAGCAAGCAAGTGGAGACACTTGGATTTTTACTCACTAATCTGACTCTAAGGCTTCCCTGGTGGCTCAGACAGTAAAGAATCTACCTGCAATTCAGGAGACAGGCCCATTTTCCTAATCACCATGTTCTTCAATCCTCTCAAGCAGGCCGCAAGAAATAAACAATTCCAGGAAAAAAAAAAATTGCTTCATTCTCACACCTGTCCTCTATGTCGCTTATACAAATGCCCCTTCGGCTGTTCTTTGAGGCCAGGAGCTATAAGAAGTATTTAGATATAAAGAAAACAGGCAGGAAGTCCTATAGAAAACTGGGAAGGATATAGAAAGAGAAATATATAGAAATATGGGCATATTCTATGCCATGATTTTGGTTTCTCTGAAAAAACTCACTCCATTATCTGGTTTTATTTGAAAAAAGCAAAACAAAACAAAACAAAAGAAAAACAAAACTAACTTTCACCTTCATAAGCCTTGCTACTTGGCCAGATTAACCATCACTAATGCCTCTCTAAGGTCCCATGAAAGTCACATCATGTCATCCTTCAGTTTTTGTTTCCTTAATCAAATAAAGTTGGGTCAATCATGGCCCAGTGTAAAACTTCTTCCCTCTTTGCTGACTCAGCTATGTTGTTCTTGTCTCTAGACTCCGTCCTTCTCATTTTAGTTTTTATCCACATTACATTACACTGTGATCACCTCTTTATAGATAAGCCTAGTCTGCCAATCACAACCAGAATCTATACAACTTGAGAGCAGGAGATATATCTCATGTGTTTGTAAGTAAACAAAACAAAACTGGGTGCTCAGGGGACTTCCCTGGTGGTCCAGTGGCCAAGATTTCCTGCTAACAATGCAGGGGCCCTGGGTTCAATCCCTGGCTGGGGAACCAGATCCCACATGCCACAATTAGGAGTTCATATGCTGTAGCTACAGATTCCACGGGCTGAAAGTAAGACTTCAGCTTACTGAAGTCTTAATAAATAAATAAATATAAAAGCACAAATTTATGTTCAGATACATCAAAGTGTTAAAAACATAATTTAAAAAAAATTGGATGCTCAAAAACCATGTGACAAAGACAGTGGGGGTAAGACTACACAGGCATCTCAGACAGGATACATAATCATAATTCTTCTGCCTTAGTTTTCTTCTGTCCTGTTTTATCTTCTCTGTGGCTCTTACCATGATCTTGAATGTTCTTGGCTCGGTCTTGGTTGGAAGGAGAACAATGAATAAGAGCTTGATTACCCATCCCCAAACCAATACTGGAAAGATCTGACTTTCTAACTAAGAAGCTACTACCTTCCTTTCCATGCTTCTGTTTCTTCATCTGTAAAATGGGTACTTAGTGATGATTATGATGATGATAACAGTAAAGCTTCTGTACTCTCCAAACGACATTAAGGATCAAAGTAATACATGTAGAATCTGGTGTATAATATTAAAGGATACAGAGCAGGGCAAATATTCTAAAATTTGAGATTTGCAAAGGCACCGATGCAGACCAGTACACAGTTGACAAAACAACAGCAAAGACAATGATTGAAAAACAAACCAACCAATGTCAACAAGATCAAACAGAGCCATAATATCCACAACCGACAAAACAAGAGAAATCAAGTGTCTTGAGACTTACTTTTTATATTAATGTGCAATAATATAATCTAAAGAGGCATTTTAATATATTTTATAAGAGAGTTGTAGATTATACAAACCCTGGGCTTCCCAGGTGGTGCTAGTGAGAAAGAACCCACCTACCAATGCAGGAGATGCAGGAGACATGGGTCTGATCCCTGGGTCAGGAAGATTCCCTGGAGGAGGGCATGACAACCCACTCCAGTATTCTTGCCTGGAGAATCCCAGGGACAGAGGAGCCTGGCAGGCGTCCATAGGGTCCCAAAGACACGACTAAAGCAACTTAGCATACACGCACGCATATAAATCCTGGACACTTGGCCATAAAAGGAATCGATTATCATCCTGAGAGGGACGAAATACATATATTTTTAAAATTCCCCTCATATGCAACTGCAATTTTGTCCTAGTTCAGAAAATCCAGTTCAGCTATTTTCTTTTTCAACAGATTTCCACATGTTATTAGAAGTACACAGTTAACCAGGTTTCAGGCAGTAGACAAAATGGCATTGTGGGATTACATTAGTTCGACAGCTGCTTTATGACTATAGCTTCCAGACCAATTTATTTAATATTGATCTTTAAACAAACATCAGTACAAATAAATTTGAGCACTCCAGTCCTGAGATTTTATATCTATAAAAGAGCCCTATATTCAGAGAAGCGGGGCTGCTTGTGTTTCTGCCTTTGATTCTGTTTTCTTTGATCCTACCAGGTATCAAATACATCAATGCCAAATTAAAACAAATCCATCTTCAGATAACACTCTGTTTATAATCTTTCGTGCAGAAAGAATTTTTCTATCAATAACTTCAAGCAAGCGTTTTAACTGATCTTTTTATTGCTTTATTCTGGTGACTACAAAAGGCAGCAGTGGCTGGTCCTGACTCGAGCTGAAGACCTGACTCCACCTGGAGTATCTCCCAGGAAGGGCTGAGGTCCACTTCCCTATCTCCAAGCAGCTTGCTCTCTTTAACAATTTCAACCCAGCGGCAGGGATGTACCAAGAGCCAGCTCCCCTACTGAGAAAATTGCTGCACAGAGCTAGGGGTTCGGAAGGCCACTCTCAAGAATTTTTACGGGACTACAGTTGACCATTTGGAGGAGGGGACAGCTGGGTGCTAAATATAAATGGGAAAAAAGACTTAGATAGGGAAATAGATAATGAATCCTGGGATTAAACACTCGATTCAATTAGGCGGGCATATCTGAATGTGAGGCATAAATGGGCCCAACATAATTATTTGCACAGGACTTATTTATGCCCTTCTTAGTTATCCTGATTGAGTACAGAGATGGGGCCCTCCAGAGGGTGGATATTCCTGGGGCTTGGAACAGGGATAAAGTTCAAAGGTTTTGGTCACAATTCATTCATGTCTGCCATCTGTTTTATGTTCATAGAGGTCTACGGATTACATCGATCTTTCGAAGAAATAAAGTTTCTTTTCTGTTCTTTTCTCTTCTCTCCCTCCTCCCTCTTCCTCTCCACCCTTTCCTTCCTTCTTTTCTTTTAAACATAAATATTCTGGAAACAGAGTAGGTCAGTGGAAAAAGTCTTTCTGGGAAATTAAAAATCCCTTCAGCAAAATATTCAGGTTTTTTTTTTTTTTTTTTTCCCAGACACCTTGAATCTGTACCATCAAAGGAAGGTATTTTGGCTCTGAAACTGTAAAATAATTGTTTACTGTGAATTATGAATTTTGGTCAGTGAAGGATTGTTTTTAAGAACATCTGAATTTTTTAAAAAAGTCTTTATTTGTCATAAATTAGGGCTCTAGGAGAGACTGAAAGGACATGGTATTTTCATGTTTAACATCAGAGATGCATAAAAGATACAATTATTTAGGACTGCTATCCCTCAGCCAATCTAATAGCTTGGTGCTATAAATAAAGCAACAAATCTATTATTTATATAAGTACCAGCTTCTGCTATGCCCTTTCTGGTGCACTGACATAAGTGAACTTGGAGCATTAAACAAATATACAAAATAGGAACCACATCTATTGCATTTTCCTAATTTGAAAGGACTCTTCTTCTTTGTTCAGCAAACCATTAAAACCATTCATATTCTGGAGACAGATGAAAAATATCCATGTGGCTAACTGTGGCTACTTTCCTTCCCTGGGAACCAGGGTGAAATATCAGGCATGGGCTTTTGTCCCCAAGGCTGCTGCTGAATCTAAGAGGGGAGGCAGACTCCCTCCCGCACCCTCACCCCATGCAGCTGGGATGCTATGACTGGGCTGGCCAAAGAGGAAGATCTTCTTTCAGTTGTATGCCTGGTGGGGTGGACAGAGAATGACTCTCTCCCTCTTCAAGTTATTAAAAGGATTAAATTGTGAAATATGTGAACCTCTGATAACCAGAGATCAAGCCAACAGAGGCTTCATACTCTTGGCTAACTCACAATATCATCCTAAGACATCTAGTAAGCCAATGATTTTATTAGAGGAAGTCTACTTATATGGCTAGTATAGGCTTCTGTACTGGGTGGCCAAGGACTGGGATAGGAGGAAGAGCTAGTCTTCATTCCTGGAGCCTCCCTTAGCATGCCCACTCCCATCTCAACGCTCCACCCACACATCACTAAATGAATTCCCTTAAGGCATCATTCCGATTGAGACCTATACACATTTTGTATGCCATCCCCACTGCATCCTTGCCCTGGCTGTCTCTCAAGGAGATGGGGCAGGCAGTGAAGGAAAGATATGCTCCAGTCCTCTGGATGCTCATTTCCACAGGGATAGTCTATGATGGGAGATGAGTCGATGGTCCTCATGAGACTATGCCACTTGGGTGAGCTATGGGAACTCACAGTCTAAGTATAAGGTATCAGCTATGTTCGGGGCAGAGGAAAGCCTGAGAACCACTCCTCTGCAGACACTTCCATTCAAACTTTTACAACACTGAGCATGTCATTATTCACGTCTTGCCTTTTACCTACTGACCGTGTCTGAGATGTACTCAGCGTATCTTTGCATCCCCAATTGGTCCCAGAGTCCCTGGCATAGAACAGATGATGAATCAATGAGCACAGCCTAGAGGAACAGACTCAGAGGTGAGGTGATGATGGTTCTGAAACCATGACATACGAGCGGAGTCTGAAGGAACTCGTGCATGTTGATCTTGGAGGAGAATCAAGAGAAGAGGCATGTCAGCTGCAACAAAATATATGAAGGACTTTATGGGAGAGGAAGGATTTGTTTTGCTCCATGTGGACCAGTGGGTGGAAATTTCGGAGACAGGCTTATAGCATCCTGAGACGCCTTCCCTTCCTTCATCACCCATATCTTTAGATCATAACTCTTAAGTATTTCTGAGTTCTATTTCTTCACCATTTCTCTTGCCAGAGCCTTGGTTCCGACCCTCATCTAAATCTCTTGGGCTGTTATACTTCACTGCACATGGTCTCTCACTCCCTTAATTCCATGCTCTAGCCTGCTGCAAGATTAGACTCTCCTGGAAGCCTCTCCACTGTCCTCAAAATAAAACTCAACTTCCTTGGCTTGGAAACGGGATTCTCTGAGGATCCACCCAGGATCTCCCTGGGTCTTCAAACTCCATGCTTTAGACACATTCTTCTCTCTGATTGAGTATCCCTCTTCCCTGGCCTCCTGAGGAGCTTGAACTCATCATTCAAGATTCTGCTCAGAAGCATCATCTTTTATAAAGGCCTCTATGCCCCTGTCAAGGCATGTTCCTTCAGCCACTTCCCTGTCTGCTCATAGCTAACACCTTATGGTTTAGTACCTTTTGATTATTGATCAAAGATTTTATTACCTTGAGGAACGGTAACGTTCTATTTAGTTTTGTATCCCATTTACTCGACATTTTACTTTGTTGAGTAAATACATGAATGACTGGGTGACTTTAGTAGATCTTCAAAAACTGGACCAGGCTCTTTTGGGAAGGGGTGACTCTTTAGGTGTTCAGCTGGTAGGCTGGATTAGACTTTACAGGTTCTTCCAACTCCTTCCCTCCACTTCCACCCCCACAGGGCTTGGTGAGCAATGGACTAGAAGAAAGTCAAGGCAGACATCTGTGTAGAAATGTACTAGAGTTTTCTGTTCAGGCAACTAGACTAGTCAGAAGAGTCAGAGCTGGCTTCCACTGAATACAGATGAGAAACCAGTCCAGGATCTAGGTTAAATACTGTAAATCTCCCTCTCCCCATGCGCTAAGCCTGTCAAGTACAGTGAGGGAGGATTTCACTTAGGGACTCATGTTGCACAAACAAGAAATGATTTTTATAAACAAAAGAATTAAGCAAAGTCCTTTCTTGCAGGGTGCATGTGCATGCATGCTAAGTCGCTTCAGTCATGTCTGACTCTCTCTGACCCTATGTACTGCAGTCTACCAGGCTCCCCTGTCCATGGAATTCTCTAGGCAAGAATACTGGAGTGATGTGCCATGCCCTCCTCCAGGGGGTCTTCCCAGCCCAGGGACTGAACCTGTGTCTCCTGTAGCTACAGCACTGCTGGGGGATTCATTGCCACTGAGCTTCTTGCAGGATGGGGGTCAGCAAATGCGTGCTCTTGATGTTGGCTCCTCATGGTTATTTCTTAAATGAGAGAGTGTAAACACTAATGTATCATTCCATTGCTTGCAGAGATCTCCCAGAGTATTAAAGAGTAATGATTGAGAAGTACTCCTTTTATGAATCCACACAGTGGAATCTCTCTACACATTTTTAAAGCACTAACCATCTGGGAGATTACAGATCAGAAAAATCAGCAATCAATGCCTCCGTTTAGGCGTTTACTTGGTGCACTCAAGGGCAGTTTAGAACACTGTCCTCTAGTGATTCCTCAGAGTCAATGCTCCTCCCCAAATGCCTAACCAGTTCCCAAGGGGATGCTTTCACTGTTAGAGAAAATTTAACTTGAAAAAGTTTTAAATCTGGTACTAATGATAGTGATCTAGAAGACTGTGATCTTGTGTTATGATAAGTGGAAGAACACCTTTTACAGAAAACTCCACTCTCTGCCTAAATTCAACTTAAAGTTTTGCACACAGGTTTAAGATGGCCTACAAATTTAATTTCAGGAGGTGTGAATTCAAACTCTCTTTTCTACCCTGAAAGGTAGCAATTGATTCTCTTGTAATATTTTGCTGGCATTAGAGAGAACAGTATAGATTACTATCATAAGGTTAAAATGCAGAGTTACAGGCTACAACTATTGTATAAGAGTCATTGAGACAAAAGTGATGTAAGTTACTTTTACTTAAATCAGACCCAAATACCCCCAACACTGAAAACTGTGCAAGAGCTGATCCTATATCAAAAACTATGAGATCTTTAAAAATAATGACCTACAAAGGGTGAAGCAGCCAGTTAAGATCAGAGGTGCCCACCATTTTGAATATGAATTCTTTAAAGGGTGTTAACGACTGTGTTTAGTACATCTTTTGGTTCACATAGTGATATTACTAAGTGTATCTTAATGCTGTCAGTGTGGAGAATTATTGGTCAGCTAAAATTTCAATTTGCACATCACCTATGCTAATACTTTAAATAATACATCTGGTCGCATAAATGGAAATCATATTGCTACAATTCTCTAATAAAAATCTGTGATTCTCAATTAAAACTCTATTTCTTATACTGCCCATAAAAACTCTCCCCCAACAGGGTTTATGAAGTCATGAGGAACCCTGCTTGGCCCTGCCCCTTTCCTGTTATCTTTCAACGTCCAGGATAATGAGAGACATGACGATGTGGCTTCGTGTTGGAATTAAAAGCCTACGGCTCTCCCCACACTGGTTTTATGGGGCCTGGCTGCCAGGACTTCACAGGACCTCACTGAAACGACGTGTCTACTTGAGCGCCACCTGGTCCCACCCGGCGAGGCCTGTGGATCAAACCCTTCTCGCGTGCATACAGACAACGTCTGGAAAACCGTGATGCGGATGTCTCCACAGAGCATCACAGATGCTGTCAGGACTGAACTTCGCACTCCAACATTTGATGCATTTTAAAAAGGGATTCAGCCTGAGACTCAAACAGGCAGATGGATCGTCTACCACTTCAAAGGCTTTAGCAGGATTGCCATTTTTTCCTTTGTCCCATCACCCATTCTGCTTCTCCCCCTTTCCCCCAGCATGCCTCTGTGTGGTTCGGAAGGAAAGTGACAGGCTCACCAGCCCTAACGCGATGCCACAGAACCAGCACTGATCCATCAACTCCCTTATATAATCCTGAGCTTTTCCAGTTCTAACATCAATGGTTCTGAGAAATCAGAGGAGGACGCAGGGAGAAGGAGTCACAGAAAGAGTGACAAGATTAAAGAAGCAAAGAGAAAATGCCCAGCTCTGCATCGCACGGTCCCTGGAAAACCACAGGCATCTTCCAAACTGGACCCTGCTCTGCCCTCACGGCCAATTCCCGCCGGCAGAGTGAACACATCCTAGATGGCAGGAAAGACCGATTGCGTTCTGGTTCAAGCCACTGAGGAAAAAAGCCCCAAATCCAAAATGATCTTTTCCTTAAAAGGGTTTATGTCGATAACTATCAAAGCAGTTTTGAAATTAGAAACAGGCCGGTGACTGAAGTTGTGGATGTCTACACAATTTCAAAAATTGCTGCACAATTTCTAGGAGTGAATTATCTGGGTTTACAAAAGCTGGTGAGTTGACATGAGGTGTGGACAAAGGACTGTTCCCTGCGACATCCGGAAACAGGTGCATATCTGAGTATGTCTCCAACCCTAATGGAACCTGATGCCACAAAGACTGAAGGCTTGAAGGAAGCGTAAGGTGAAAGGAAGGCAGGAGGGCAGGATAGACAAAGGTGGGCTTCAGAAGTTTTTTCCCCTCTTGATGTATAATCACTTTACAATGTTGTGTTAGTTTCTGCTATACAACAACGTGAATGAGCTATATGTATACATATATCCCTCCCTCTCGGGCCTCCCCTCCCACCACCCCCATCCCACCCCCGAGGTCATCACGGAGCAGGCTGAGCTCCCTGTGTTATTATTCAGCAGCTTCCCACTAGCTGTCTGTTTCACACACACTGACGTATTTCTGTCACTCCTACTCTCCCAGTTCATCCTACCCTTTTTCCTCCACTGTGTCCACGTGTCCTTTAACTACAGCTGCGTCTCTATTCCTGCCCTGCAAATAGGTTCATCTGTACCATTCTTATAGATTCCACATGTATGCGTTAATATATGATGTTTATTTTTCTTAATTAGTGAATTAGTCAACACCTTCTTATTATAAGCTAGGGTTTCAACTTTATCCCAAGCGGGGAAGAAAACATTATATGCCTGCAAATTTTGAAATTTAATGGGAGAGGGGAGAGACTATTACCTTGTATAAAATCTCTTTTAAATAACCCAAATCCAACCATGGATGGGTTAGGATTGCCAGGAATAAGAAAAAGGAGACAAGCTGCATCCTTAAGAAGAACATCTATTTATGAAAGTGAAAAAGTGGAAGTGTTAGTAGCTCATTCGTGTCTGAGACTTGTGACTCCATGGACTGTAGCCCGCCAGGCTCTTCTATCCATGGACTTCTCCAGGCAAGAATACTGGAGTGGGTAAGTCATTCCCTTCTCCAGGGGATCTTCCTGACCCAGGGATCAAACCTGAATCTAGGTATGGTTGAACAGACTTGTGGATAAATTCAGAGAAGATGAAGCTGAAAAAGACCTTAGAGATCGTCTAATATAAAAACCCTTTGATAAATACGGTGAAACGGACTGTTTCTAGTCTTTCGGTTGGAATGCAGAGCCAGACTGACAGTCCAGTTCCCGTGAAAGATCATCTACCCCACGGTCTCTCCACGATGCCCTTCCTCTATGTATGTTTTGAGGACTTACTATGTAATAACCTATGTTAATTTTCTCTGTTTGAGAATTAACATTTCCTCATGCTTGTTCACTTCCTCAAAGCAGAAGAGCACAAAATAGGAACATAAATAGAAAGTATTTAAAAAGTCTAAGAAGCTAAGTGGAAAGACTGGACCTGGCTTAATCCATTCAGATCTTGACTTAAAATTTGGTATGCTGTCTATATCCACATTTCAGGACAGAGTACTTTCTTCATCTGTTCACTGTTGTAATTTGCCCTTTAATGTGGTCACTAAGCTCAAAAAATGGGCTTCCCAGGTGGCAAAATGGTAAAGAATCAGCCTGCCAGTGGAAGAGACACAGGAGACACAGATTCAGTCCCTGGTTCTGGAAGATCCCTTGGAGGAGGGCATGGCAACTCACTCCAGTATTCTTGCCTGGAAAATTCCATGGACAGAGAAGTTTGGTGGGCTACAGTGCATGGAATTGCAAAGAGTCGGACACGACTGAGACTCAGCAAAGTATCCTGTTATGCAAAGTGTACACACTACGTTCTTAGATAGTTAATAAGTTAAAAAAATATATGTATATATTAAACACCATTAAAAAGAAAAATAGCAAAAAAAGTGGAAAATGATGTATTAAAAGTCAAATATCTCATAGTGAAGTGTTCTTTTAAGTCAATAACATAATGACAACTGCTAATTTTTCATGGCCATAAAGCATGACTAAGTTCTTTCTGAAATACGAAACAAAAATGGTAAATAAAAGATGAAAAAAATCAATCTCACTAGTAATAAAAATGGAAAATTAAAACGAGGCATTGTTGGTACATATCAGATGGCGTTTTTTAAACTTAGAAACCATCTATTTTTTTAAAAGTCCATTATTTAGTGTGATCAAGGGCATGGAGACATGCCGTCTTCTTACACACAGAGGGAAATGTGTATCAGGACGACTTTTCTGACCAGAAATCTAAAAACTCATAGGAAGTGCTTTAAGAATGTTCTCATACTTTCTTACTCATAGGAATTTATCCTAAGGAAGTAATCAGAGTAATAATACAGTTTTATGGAGGGGAATGCTCGTTACAGTGTCGTTTAGAAGAGCAACATATTGGGAACAATTCAAAACGTCCAGCTCAGACAATGCAGGACGGCCAAGTGTACTGGTTCAATAAGGATGAGTCGGGGTATTCGAGGGCTATTTTGTAATCATCAAGGTCTACTGACAGTCAGAGTATCTCGATGGTTGGCAACACAATCTCCAGACCTCAAACACTTTAGTCCAAATCTTGCCAACTATTAGTTTTGTGACCTTGGGCAAGTTATTTCGTCTTTTAGTATCTCAGTTCCCTTAATATAAAATGGGAGTAACCGCAATACCTATCTCATAGAATGACTGTAGATAAGTGGATTCATACCTTTAGTTACAACAGTACTGACAGATAATACACAATAAATGTCAACTATATATTTGATACATTTGAAGAATATTTAATGACATGAGGGTATGTGAATTATAAAATAATATTACAAAAGCAGAACTGTGTTTAAAATGCTATAATGTATAGCAAGATCACCTTCATGTATAAAGTATATACACAAGTGTGCATATAGTTTTATAAACAAAAGGCTGAAGAAGACAAACTTGAATAGATACCAACTCAGCTTTTAGAGTTGGAGCTATTAGTAGTTAATTTTCCTTTACACTTCTCTGCCTTTTTTCCAAATTGGCCAGAATCAGAAAAATGACAGATTATTCAAAGTAACAGACAGGAATATTGTTTCTCTTTCTTTATCTTTTAATTTTTAGGGAAGGAATTTTCAGAGGAAAGCAAACACCACTATGTAAGAAACCATTAAGGCACAGAAAGAGAAGCTTCCTTAAAAAATTGCAGAGGGCTGAGAAATGCAGGGAGGAAGTGGAGAAATGAGATAAGTGAAGAAGAGATGAACACAGCGAACAGAAAAACGAAAGGAGGAGACAGCAAGCAAATAACCGTACTAAGACCCAGCAGGCGAATAAGAACAAAAACGCAGAGGAAGCCTGCTCGAGGTCACACGCCTGCGCCTCAGGAGTGCTTGGCCAGGCCACCCCTGCTCACAGGAGCCCTCTTTACGCTGAAAGATGAGGTGATGCTGCTTTTGCTGCTTAGGATATGGTTACCAGAAAACGGTTCAAGGTAACGGAGAAGCTGATCATTATCAATTAAGCCGTACTCACTTAGCTTGGTGGGGTACAGTCTACCAAGTGAGCTAAACAGCTTCTTCCACAATTTTCTTTTATTTCCTTCAAGAGTACATGTATTTGCTGTGTTACCCAATGTTTGGATTACCCCAGAATCCCAGCGCACCCTGAGGCTGGGGGAGAAAGAAAAACATGATCTTATGATGGCCGATGTCCCACATTTGGGTTTCCTTCAACTACTGGCTGAGGAAATCATCTAAACCAGGGGTCCCCTACTTCTGAGATCTCATGCCCCGATGATCTGACATGGAGCTGATATAATAATAACTGAAATATAGGGCACAATAATGGAGAAGGCAATGGCACCCCACTCCAGTACTCTTGCCTGGAAAATCCCACGGACACAGGAGCCTGGAAGGCTGCAGTCCATGGGGTCGCTGAGAGTCGGACACGACTGAGCGACTTCACTTTCACTTTTCACTTCCATGCATTGGAGAAGGCAATGGCAACCCACTCCAGTGTTCTTGCCTGGAGAATCCCAGGGACGGGGGAGCCTCGTGGGCTGCCGTCTATGGGGTTGCACAGATCGGACACGACTGAAGTGACTTAGTAGTAGTAGAAGTGCACAATAAATGTAGTATGCTTGAATTCTTCCAAAACCATCCCTCTGTCTCTGGCCCATGGAAAAACTGTCTTCCATGAAATCAATCCCTGATCTCAAAAAGAGGCTGGGGACTGCTGCTCTAAATGAGCAAATGTGTTATCTCTGCTTTCTACAGAGGAGAAATGACTAAAACTGAAGAACAAAAGAGAAGTCATAGAATTAAAATGAACTTTTTAGGGCTGTAAAATTGAGGATGAATTACTCTCATGCCTGAGGATAACAAGGGGCTGTATTCAGGATAGGTCTGCATCGATTTTGGGGGTCAGTGTCAAAGTCAGAGTGGTTTGGTCCACATAGGAACTACTCGAGAGTGAAAATAAACCATGAGCCCTCGTAGGGACTGGAAAGAATGAAAAGTCTTAAAGTGGGGGCCACTTCAACACATGCAAGGTAGAACTTTCTTTCCCATTACAGTCCACTGAATCACATTTGCTCAGAAAGAAACTGGACCTCATCTGTGCCTCTGAACATGTTCCTCAGCCTCCTTCCACCTCCTCACTGGACACAGGGATGATAACATGACCCGATTATACTCGAGGATGAAGTGAGACAACCCATGTAAAATGCTAACCTCAGTGCAAGGCAATCCACAGTTGACAGCTGACAGATAGCATGAAGTCAGCAGAAGGAAAGGGGTTGTCATTGTGTCACTATATCAGGAGCTGTCTAAGGTAATACTCAGGGGTGATTAGACAGAGGACATGTGGATGTATAGAGGTCACCAGACAACTCAGCCTCAGGAACACCCTTTCGGTTCAAGGTGGAACCCTGTTTGACACAATCTGAATTAGTCCTCAAAGGGTTATTTGAGCTGTGTGTGTTATTCTATCTATCTTTACTGGCAGGGTAACATTAAATGCAGAACTCATGAAAAGGAAACTGGGTAAGCCTTCAGCCCATCAGAGGAGAGCAGGGAAAGTACCTTTTATGAGTAGTCACTAGTATGGGAATATCCTTTAGGATGTTGATCTAGGTATGTTCCCAGGTGAATTAATACTTCTCTGTCACTTTCACTGTCTAAAGGCTATGAGTGAATGAATGGCACATATTTTGCTGAGTTCCATGCTACCTGATTAATTTGAAACAAGTGATAAAGAGCTTAAGAATTTAGTTTGAAAAGCTGGGTTCTTTTGCACACGGCATACTTGCATGGATGCAGACCCCACACTGCACATATACAGACACTGAAACATACACCCCACCAGATCTCCTTGTCATACCACTCCATTCACAGAAACTTTATTCACTATTCTCCTTGTTAGGCTTGGAAGTAAAATTTCTAAAGATAACTTCACACGTATGTGTTCTTTGCATTTTGTGTTCTTGACAGCACTCCATACACTTCCACAGTGAGAAGAAAAACAGAAACCAAGGTGAGAATTCTTTTGATATTTCCATTGCTTTTCCTATGAAACAAATAAGCCGTATGCCATAATGGGAATTAGAGCTGGCATTTGGGGAACTTGCCAGTTTTGAGGGGAGCACGCATATGTGTGTGTGCGTGTTGTTTTCTGTATAGTATAGAGTTACTATAGCAGATAATTTGAAATAAAATTCAGCAGGTCCTGATGTTAAATTTTGGGCACCAAACGGAATTTAGGGAGAACAGAAGTACCAGGCCTCTCTGGGGACTTGGTCTAATACCTCCTGAGGCCCCTGGCTCAGCTGCGGTAAGCTAATAAGGTTACCCTGAAGCAGATGCAGTTGTTAATACAGATGTGGCATGGGGCCTCCTGAGGCAGGTCACAGTCAGGATAACTCATGGTCACATGCGCGACACTCATTACGAAAGCTTGTGACGGGAGGCCCTCAGACTGGAGTTATCCCAGGGTGTCACGCTCTCTTTGTCTCCTTTCTCTCAGTTCACCTCATAGAAGGCAGGCTAATAATTTTGTTCCACACACACACATATACGATCTTTGAGAGGAGTTGTGTTTAGGACACTTTCTCTTCAATGCAAACGATTGTAAATCATTTTAAGGCAACTCAAGTTACTGGGGAAGTATGTGGAAAAGACTCTGATGCTGGGAGGGATTGGGGGCAGGAGGAGAAGGGGACGACAGAGGATGAGATGGCTGGATGGCATCACCGACTCGATGGACATGAGTTTGAGTGAACTCCGGGAGTTGGTGATGGACAGGGAGGCCTGGCGTGCTGCGATTCATGGGGTTGCAAAGAGTTGGATACGACTGAGCAACTGAACTGAACTGAACTGATGTATAGAAAATCTCATAGAAATGAAGCATGACAGCTGGTGTGGGGTCCAGAAAAAGCAACTGCCACTATTTACGGACACAATGGCGAGGAATGGGTTTTGGCAGAGAGTTTCAAGGTTCATGGTGTGTGGTGAAATGGGTAATACTGTGAATGAGGACTGATTATAAATAAAACGGTGTGTTTCTTCAACCCTTCCCACTGCTCACAGTCGAACATGATGCTTTGGAGAAGACAGATGAAAACTACTGGATTTAATTGCACTAAAACGCCTTTCAAAGGGAGTGAGCTGATTTGGAACTTAGAAAAATCACAGTCTCCTGAATGAATGGAAGGTTGCATGCACAGTTTGCACATGGTAGCAATAACTTTGAAAACTGCATGCTGGTAACCTGGTTTAATGCGGGACAGAGCGGACTGATGTACAGAGAGCAGCTTAAGTACCAAATGAATCTGAGTTGTTCAATATTTTCAGACTGATGGAGCACTGCTACTAATCTGATTTCCAGCCCGAGAAGACAGACAGGCAAGTTGACTTCAGAAATTCCCCAACCACTTCGTTAACAAGGATGGCGGGTTACAACATGATAAGCAGTAGCTCCTGGACACATAGGGTTTGTCTTCTGTGGGATTTCCAAACCTCTCAATCCCGGGGGAGGCGGGGTGCAGGATAGTAAATCAAAGTAAAATTAAATCTCCCTGGGAATTATGCTTCCCAAGAGGAACTCAATGGATGGGGTCATTCTTTAGCTTGTCTGAACCAATTTTCCTTCCTCTATGTGTGGTCATGAAGAGAACAATGATTGTGCTCCAACGTGAAACCAAATGTGGTTACAAACAGTAGCTTTAGGGAAGTCACAATTTATGGGACAGAGGCTTTGCCTTCATATGTGGGGATAATTAGCATTCTAAGATACTTGCAAATGAAGACCTACCAAAAAAAAAAAACATTAATCAAAGATAAAGACTATTGTTAAGAATAAAAATTGAAGGACATGAAAATAAAGTGTGATTTCAGATGATATTAGCAGAATATATGGAATAGGATTCTATGATCTCCAAATGGCAACGTTCCTAAAAGTAACTCCTCCATCGCTAGATCTATATTTCCACAACATAAAACCATTGGGGGTTTTAATATCTAAGTTTACTCATTCATCCATTCAGTCCATTAATCAATCATCCATAAAACAAATTTCTCTTGCCAGCAAATAACATTGGTTTTCTATAAGATATCAGAAATTGTAAAGCAAGTCCAGTAGAGCTTGGCCATCAGATCAGACAATCTGCTATTGGTAAAAGAATGAAGTGAAAATGATTGACAAAGATTCTTTGATAATTAAATACACATCAAACTTGGGGATGGGCTTAGGGTTGAATGTGGCTCTTGAAAAAAAAAAAGGGTAGAATTTGAAATAAAGTCAGTTATCTCTGTGACTGAATTATTTCTGTTACTGAACCACATATTCATTATATGTGTGTGCTTAGTTGCTCAGTCATATCTGATTCTTCAGGATCATATGGACTATAGCCCACTAGGCTCCTCTGTCCATGGGATTTTCCTACCAAGAATACTGGAGTGGGTTGCCATTACCTGCTTCAAGGGATTTTCCTGACCCAAGGATTGAACCCACATCTCCTGGTTCTCCTGCATTGCATGCAGATTCCTTACCACTGAACCTGTTCATCATAATTTAGATTCAACTCCTTAAGCTGTATCTTGCAGTGGGCATTAGGTCAGATTCTTAGTCTGTAGTTAACAAAGCTGGCAGGATTTAATATCCTAAGACCTGACTCACCAGAGCCTTAAAATACATTCATTATTTATTCTATTAATCTAAAGATTAAAATAAAGCAGCACTTGTATATATTTTTCTCAACTGCCTTTTCTTAATTTTATCTTTTTATTAGTTGGAAGACAGAGACAAGAAGGGATATAATTCAGGATCCCACAGCTAGTTAGTCGCTGAATTAGATCTAGAATGCTTGCTTGCTAATCAATGATCCCAAGGTTCACATACCTTAGGTCATACAGTTTTGATTGATTTTAAATTACCAAAATTAGCAGAGTCAATAATATCAGAGGAGAAAACACAGCATAGTACGAGAAATAAAATGGATCCATGTAAGTTCTGGGCAATGTAACTAGGGCTTGAATCACACCAAAGTGTGTGATTTGATCACTGCCCAGATAACCGGGTTCTTCCAATTCAGAATAAATTGATAGCATTATTTTTCATGACAAAGATAGTTCAAAGATCTCAAAGTTGCTGGACACACTAATTAGAATCAAGAGCAGTCTGGCTTATATCAAGCCCCTTTTAGCACCGTGTTATTGGTTTGGTCCGACACCATCCCCCGCAGTGTGTGGAGACAGGCCAGGAGTGTGAGGGCTGCAGAGCAGAGCAAGAAGAAAATCAACTGTGAAATTGGTAATTTTATTGAGTTTCACGGGGGGCTTTGTTGTTAAGACACAATGCAATTGGAACAGAACGCCTGTGGTAACACCGTGCACACGGTGTCCATTTCATGGCCAAAGGTAAACTCCCACCCCGCACCCCCCCAACCGAAAGCTACATGTACACACGCACCTCCCTCCTCAAAAGTATTCATACTTTGCTAAGTGGGCAGTGAGATGAACCTGGTGAAGGATGAATGGTTATGTTGCAGGTATGGGGGCGCTGCCAAAGCACAGGCAGAATGGTACATTTGGAGTGGTGTGTGTGTGTGTGTGTGTCTTTCCCTCTCAGCAGCTCAGAAGTTTCCTTTTCTGAATAGGTCCTGCTGGTTTTGGTTCAGGGAAAAAGCTGTCCTTTCA
This sequence comes from Nanger dama, assembly GCA_917880005.1. Lineage (NCBI taxonomy): Eukaryota > Metazoa > Chordata > Mammalia > Artiodactyla > Bovidae > Nanger > Nanger dama. Next base: position 1,456,094 of record CAKJTW010000090.1, read on the forward strand.
CTCTAAATGGTAAGAAGGTCCCAGAAGGGGTATGTGAGGAAGACAGGGGCAGAAGGAGAGGACAGCCCGAAATGTAATGCCTGAACAGCTGAAATCATTTGGTACTCTCAATCCCCCAGGTAAAATAAGAATTAAACATAGCTAACAGGATATTACTCCCACTTGGAAAAGATCTGCTTGCTGGCCATGTGAAAGTGAAGCGAACAATTGGTATTTGTTCTAGGGTGGTATTTTTTTTTTTTCCCTAAAAGCTTAAAGCAGGAATAGTTAAAGTATGCTGGTTAACTGGGTAAATACACTAGTAGCTTCTGCGCCATCCAGGGCTGTACTGGTAGTGGGTTAATTTGGCTGATGATGGAAGGGTGCCTAAAGACATTCTTGGTGTCAAGATGGGGCAGGGCAGGCATTGTTCGGAGAGGGGGTCAACTGGTGGTGAAATCAGCAACACTTTCATTCTGGGAGAAGACTGTGTGTACACAAAACACTTCTCCCCTGCAAAACACTTTCTCCCAGGCCAGCACACCGGTCCCAGCAGGCTTTATTTCCGTCACGCATTTGGGCCACATTTTTGCAAGGGAAAAAAATGAAGAGGGTCAGAACAGTCCAATGTGTCACCATTAGTTTCATCTCAACTGTGGGCGGGGCTGGCAAGGCTTGGCTCTCTCATCTGGGGGCACATCTCAAGAGATGTTTGCTCTCCCCCAGGAGAGCATGCTTGGCTAAGTTGCATGCTTGGCTTCTCCTCACACAAGGGAAGCACGTGGGGGCAGGCTCTGCATGAAGAAGGGAGAGAAAGGTGGGTCTACTGGCAAGAGCGGAGAGTGTATGGGTACCCCCACCAAAGTACCCTCGATCCCTGCTCATGGAGAGAGCTACTCATTTCACCATTCTGAAAAGCGGCATGAGATGGCCAGCTGGCATTTTTAACCCTTATATTTTTTTTTCTCTGTGTGCAATTGGAATAATAGCTACATCCACCAGCAAAGTATAAATACAATACACTCGGACGTATTGTGGCTACACTTCCAGGAGACAGAGGAGGGGCACTCATTCATTTTCCATAGAGATAACAATGCACACTGATGCCTTGCTCTCTCCAAAAGATACAACTTGGCTGTTCGTGTGTGTGGCCTAGAATGTCAAAGCGTCCGTATGGACCCGTTTCCCCCTTCAAACGGGCATTAAAACGGAAGCGCCTCTTTTAACATTGGTTATATATATTTTTTTCTCCCGACGCACTGTATTCTGGGTTTCTTTTCTTTTCAAAATGCAATTAATGTGGTTTGTGTGTTAAATGATTCAGTGAAAGTAAATCTTTTATATTCAGGTAAGCAATTCAGCCTTGCATGGTTTTCTGGGAATTAGGTTTTTTGAAGTCTGGGTTGAGCATGCCCATAACTCTGACAGGGCCCTGCAGGCTCTTGTCTTCACCTTCAAATCATAAGACAGAGAAATCAAGCTCCCTCTGTGCTCTCAATTATACCAAAAACACGGAGCAGAAGTCTTCAGTAATTCAATCCCTGTGGAAGCTTCTTCATACTGTTTGCACTGTTGGAACCGCTGACAGCCGCAGTCCCACGGTCCCCCTGGTAGACTGTCAGAGTGCCTCACGCCGTGCGAGCAGCCCCGCTCTGTCCCACGGCCCCTTCTCCAGAGACCTCTGAGCACATGCGTGACTTTTGATGCTTGCTCGAGCCAGTGGCCAAGAGGCCAGCAAACATCACAATGTGGGTTCTCATACTCTTACAAGGTACTTTGTACTCCGACTAATAAGTTCTGTGGCTACATGTGGGCCTGAGTTGGTGTAATTTAATCACCAGTACAGCTGCATAAACATGGGACGGAGGAATGTCTGTCTGCAATTGGATTCTTTCTTTGAAAATACACTGTAGAAAATTCCTGAGTGCCATTTTCCATATGGTTAATGAGCAAATGTATCATGGCCAGCTTTTAAAAGTAATTTGAATTTATGAGTTGCAGTGATTCTAGCACATGTGCGCAAGAAGCCGGGCGTAGCCTGGGCTCTTCCTTATCGTGCGACTCCATTTCATAGTTTTTCTGCCAAACGACACCAAAAGAACCACTGTGTGTGTGTTTAATTGGCTTCAATCATCGGTAACGGCCTACAGTCGACATTCCGGCAGCTGCCGGCCTCTTTTTAGTCTTTCCCCTAAAAGTGTTAGAGGTGGGGTTAGCCCACTTAGGACACAAAAGTGCCATTCATTTATAAAGTTTCACTTCATAAATACGGATTTCAAAGAAATCTTTTAATGCACTTTCCCACCCGCAAACTCTGCCGTTCCATCACGTTAAGCTTTTTACCATTCTTTTTAATAGAATAAAATATAGAGGGTTCAACACATATAGTGAACGCTCATATAAACTATGGATTGGGGGTGGCTATGATGTGTCACTGTAGGTTCATCACTTCTGACAAATGGACCACTCTGGTGGAGCCTGTTGATAGAGGCTGTGCATATGTGGGGGTAGGAAGTGTGTGTCTGTGTATACATATAATTAATATATATATACATTTATAGTGGTGGTTTAATCAGTAAGTCATGTCCAAGTCTTGTGACCCCATGGAATATAGCCCGCCAAGCTCCTCTGTCCATGAGATTTCCCAGGTAAGAATACTGGAGTGGGTAGCCATTTCCTTCTCCAGGGGAATCTTTCTGACTCAGGGACTGAACCAGGTCTTCTGCAGTACAGGCAGATTCTTTACCAACTGAACCACCAGGGAAGCCACACACACACACACACACACACATACCAACTGAACCACCAGGGAAGCCCACACACACACACACACACACACACACACACACACACATGTACATATGTATAGGGAATCTTCATAGTTTCTTCAGTTGTGTTGTGAACCCAAAACTAGTCTAAAAAAATAAACTCTTCATTCTAAAAAGGCAGAGTGTAGACATTTTTCTACAAATCAAACCTGTTGCTTTGCTATATACTCCATCCCCTACCCTTTCACTAGAGCTCAAAAGGGAAGCATAAACAAAACAAACTGTTATCATGACGTTCGAAATTCCAAAGTAGTGGAGTACATTTGAAATTCACTAGGTAAGTAGAATGTGTCTCAAAACGTAGGCTGAACTTACTTGGATTTTTCATAGACAAGATTTTTGTCTTTGTTTCACCATATGATACATTTCTTGTTCTAGAACTTTATGCTGGCACATTAAAAGCACTGAAAATCATTATTTTTCAAAAAGTGAAAGAGGTGCACATGCACTCACTCCTCTAAAGACAGTAAACAAATACTTCATGTGTGTGTGCTACGTCACTCCTGTTCTGTCCAACTCCATGCGACACTATGGACTGTAGCCCACCAGGCTCCTCTGTCCATGGGATTCTCCAGGCAAAACTACTGGAGTTGGCTGCCATGCAACCCTCCAGGAGTTCTTCTTGACCCAGGGATTGAACATCTCCTACACTGGCAGGCAGGTTCTTTACCACTGGCGCCATCTTAAAGCCCAGAAATATACTTCATGAAATATATTAATATGAATTTTCCTTTCTTTTCTTTCGCTGGATATACTTTCATTACAAAAATAGACTTCAAAACTTCCCCACATAGGACCATGGCTTCTTTTGCATGGCAATGACCCCAATAATGGCAGAAATACTCAGGTCTCTGTTAATATACATTATTACAGAAAACATATACCTGAATAACTGGTAGAATCTGCTTCCCTCTGTAAGACAGTACCCGGTATTCAAGTATTAACATGAATTTGTTTAATCAACTCCATTTGCAACTTTATGAATACTGGCTCACTATTTGATTTGTTTGTACACTGATTTGTTGAAGAGATGGATTAATGAATACTGAACACATATCACATGCTTTTTATTCGGCTAATGTGCTACTAGTGTTGGAAAATAATGTTTACATTTCCTTTCTTTTCATTAACTAGTAATGAACTTTAATCTGCTTTACTTTATATATTTCTCATCACTGCTTTTCTGCTGATTCAACCGTAGCCCAGCACATGTTCCTTAAGGCATGAGAACATGATGGCTGAGTGTTCTCTTTCTGTACACAGGTTAGCCGGTTCACCTGAATGGGTACTTACTGTCTCAGAGGAAAATGGTCACCAAATGATAATCAATATGGTGTCATGACAGTTCACCCAGAAGCTCTGTCTAAAATGCAGCTTTGCTTTTTAGAGATTTCACATTCACTACAATTTTCCACATTTTTCTGTGGGCTGCTTGTCTCCTGACCAGTCCAAAATTCACAGATTTTTAAAAATACAAAATCCAGATCTCTTCACGTAAGTACTCCTATAATAATAGGCTTAGTTGTTAAGGGAAATAGATGGACTAGTGCTAAAGGTAACACAGTCCAAAATGACAGAGGTGTTTTAGGAATAAAATAAATCCAGTCAAATTGCAAGACATTCACAAAACTTGCCTGTTCAACATTTTTGAGAAAGGACCACATGGAGTAAATATTTATTTGTGTCATTTTCAGATACAGGTGGATGCTTGTTAATTTTAAACTTCATCAGCCCTTCCTGATCCTTTTACTTTAAAAATGATTTCCTAAGGCCAACCGGAAGAAATGTCTTAAATTCTACCCACGCATGCCAACATTGTTGCATGCGGATTCTAGCTACCATTAAGCAGGCATTTGGTGGAGGAGGAGGGACTAGAAATTTATGATACAAACTGGAGTTATGGATTGCTCTGTGGCTCTGTGCCCCATCTGTCAAACTGGGGTGTCTGAACGGAGAGAAAGCAAGAAATTCGCACAAATCACAGATTGCAGTGCAGCTCGGCTCCCTCATTACTGGAAAGGTATGATTCCGTGTGAATAAAAATGTACAGTTAGCATGCCGAAGTACTGAAGGGCTTTTAAGAGCATTTAAAAAAAAAAAATCTGTCCGAGGATGGAAAGGTCACTCGCATCGAGGAGAGCCCGCACAAGGTGAAAGCCTAATGAAACATTATGCGGCATCTTTTTGGTGCTCAGAATAGCTCCAAGGTTAAGAGACTCCGAGTCAGTCTTCTGCAGATCCATTTCCTCTCGCCAGGCTTCTCATGTTAACCCAGTGATTTAGTGCTCTGCATTAAGAGCAATTCACCTGCCTCTCCTGTCCCTGTGGCCCGTGCCTCTGGGGAGCGAGGTGGAGAATAAAAGTTCCACATATGGTAAAGTCAAGCTGCTTGGAGCCTGCTGAGTGTCTGCTGTGGGGATAGCGGCTCCTGAAAGCCCCAGCTGGTACTTGGAAGAGATTCCGCATTACTACACCTCAGTGCCTGCCTGGTTCCCTTCGGAAACTGTTGGCTCCACATACGACAGCCATTTTAGATCTCTTCAACCCTTTTCTCCCGGTTCTGTATCCAACTGAACAGTTGGTCCTCTACTGCTAGATAATCAAATTCTTCCATCTGGTCCCATCCCTGTGGAACTGAAAAGGTGTAGCATGCACCCGGTCCCAAACACATACCAGGAGAGGTACAGACTTCCCAACAAAAAGCCGTCCACAATAGACAACAGCGAAGCCTTGATTTGTTTAAATCTGGGGGAGGAAGGGAGCGGGGGGAAGGGAGTTAAATATCTATAAAATTATCTTCCGAAAGCGAAATCGTGGAAACCTGCCCAAGTTTCCCAACTGACGGAACCACGCTGGTAAATACGGCATGAATGCACGCCCAACATTTAGACCCTGGCGGAAGCGCCATGCCAATCACACAAAGATACCCTCCAGGCACGCAGGGTACCCAGACACAGGCCCCATCCTGTGACCGCATCAGTGTGACCCACAAACACCAAGTGTGTGCGGGCTGAGAATGTGGGCTAATCTTTCTTAGATTTGCTGCAGTTTATGGGAAGACTCATTACACAGCCTGTATCATTCGGACCTACACCCTCTGGTTTCTATGAATGTCTGAAAACGTCTCCTTGTTTACATATAGACTTCATATTGTGTGAGGGAGAGAAGGGTGATGTAACAGGTCATAGTTCCACAAAGATGCCTCATGAATGTTCCTGGTACTCTAATTATTCCATGAACAGGCTAAGTATTTACAATACTTTGCTTTCTTTCTTGAGTTCTTTTTGCCTTGGATGAAAAAGTGTTGGTCCCTCAGTTGTGTCAGACTCTTTGAGATACCATGGACTGTAGCCCACCAGGCTCCTCGGTCCATGGAATTCTCCAGACAAGAATACTGGAGCGGGTTGCCATTCTCTTCTTCAGGGATTGAACCTGGGTCTTCTGCATTGCAGGCAGATTCTTTACCATCTGAGCCACCAGGAAAGCCCATAATTATTCCATGAGCAGGCTAAGTATTTACAATACTTTGCTTTATTTCTTGAGGGGGTTTTTCCTTAGCCTTTAGCCATATAACTCTTTCTGTAATGGAAGGCCATCTTGAATCTAGCCTCACCAGTTCCTATATAGGCAAGACATTTTTGACAGCTTCCATTTTCCTATTGCTTTACACTTTTTAAGTAACTTTAACACGTTGTCTCAACTGATCTTCATGACAGTTGTGCTAAAGTGTCTGGCACTAGTATTTTCAACCCACATTTTACTGATAAAACAACTGACTCAAAGAGATGAGGTGAGGTGTGGCCAGTGAGTGAGGGATAAAGCCTGTCACAGGACTCCAGGCCTCCACGCTGTCTAAAAGTCCAGAATTTCAAGTTATTGATGAAATGATAGGTTTCAAGGGCCAAGCAGGCAGTTTTCATGTTGAGATTTGTCTTACTTTTACTCTCCTTTATAAAATTATACGGTAGATACCATCAATGTCATAGAAAAATAATTAAAAAAAAAAACAGTTTAAAATGATTAAGTCCAGTCCCTTCACTTTATAGATAAGGATATCGAGGATCCGAGACGTTAAAGAATTCATCTAAGATTGTAAAACTGGTACTGCTCATATTTTAAATAAATTGGAATCAAGTTTGTGTGCTGCTTCTTTTTTTTTTTTTTTTTTTTTTTGCCACACCACACAGCATGTAGGATCTTAGATCTCCAGTCGAAGATCAAACACATGTCCCCTGCAGCGGAAGTGCAGAGTCTTAACCAATGGACTGCCAGAAAAGTCCTCCAACACAGTTTGTATGATTTTATTTTTAATGTATTTATTTATTGCAGTGCCCCAACTTTCTAGTTGTGGCGCTCAGGCTTCTAGAGTATGCAGACACTGGAGCACGTGGGCTCAGCCGGGGCTATGCTCAGGCTTAGTGGCTTTGTGGCATGTGGGATCTTAGTTCCCCAACCGGGGATCAAACCCACGGCCCCTGCATTACAAGGTGGATTCTTAACCACTGGCCCACCAGGGAAGCCCCTGTGTGATTCCTGAAAAGCAATTATCCTGAAGTTGCTTCCAAGCCACAGAAATAAGCCTGGGGAATAGATCATGCAGGGCCTTGGACTGTGTTTAAGGTAGCCAGGCTAGCAGTTTTAAAAAACTGAGGAAGAGTTCCAAAGGTTAATCTCAATCTATTAATAAAGTCCTTATAAACCTTTACTGTGTTCCCTCAGTGTGTATGAGTCAATGACAGTTTATGGCAATCATAAGTTTTGCATCTTATTAGGGCATTTTAAGTGGAGAAGGAAATGGCAACCCACTCCAGTGTTCTTGCCTGGAGAACCCCAGGGGCAGGCAGCCTCGTAGGCTGCCGTCTCTGGGTCGCACAGAGTCGGACACGACTGAACTGACTTAGCAGCAGCAGGGCATTTTAAGAAAGAAACTTGCCATGTCACTACTGACTATTTCATTAATGATACAATAAACACTGATTTAGGGCATCATCTTTCCCAATAAGCATTATTCCCATTTCAAAGAGCCTGCTGTCAGAACTAGCAATACTTTAATTAAAATGAAGATGTTAATGGAAGTGACTTTTTTTTTAATGAAAAACTCACTTATCTCATTTAATCACCCCCATTGTCGTCGTCTAGTCACTTCTGACTCTTGCAACCCCATGGACTGTGGTCTGCCAGGATCCTCTGTCCATGGAATTCTCCAGGCAAGAATACTGGAGTGGGTTGCCATTTCCTTCTCTCAGGGATCTTCCTGACCCAGGAATCGAACCCAGGTCTCCTGCATTGCAGGCAGATTCTTTAACGACTGAGCACTTAATCACCACAATCAAAGATAACATCTGATGCTCAAGTCACAAAACACTCTTTCTGGTCCAATCATCACAGTGATTGGAAAGTCTTCACTCACCTGATGACCGGATTTAATATGACTTCATAAATAATTTAATAATAATAGACTTAGAGTATCTCCTTCCCTATTCAGATTGGTGGAAAATCAATTGCACTGTGCCTGGAAATGACCGACTTCCCATTAGAGTTTGTTCTAATTGCAGTCAGGCAACATATCTTCGCCCTTCAGTGGTGCCAGGTGGCACAGTGAACAGTTGTTTTTAATATAAATTTTAATTCTTGGATGCCCTCAACAACAGTCATGCTTTATCTCTTCTAAATCAGTTGCGACTACAGTAAGTGATGAGTCTGTTGGTTCACACTCTCTCAGGTTTCAAATGACAAAGCTTAACACATGAGTCGTTAACTACCTGTAATGACTCTTGGTTGATTAATGCTTCGGTGACACCCAATTTGATCTCATGTCCACTATTAAATTGCAGACATGTAATATAATTTAGTGTTCAAAGATTTTACAAAGGAGGCAAAATTGGTTTTGAAGGCCATTCACATTTTTAAAGGTAAGACCGATTATACAATGCAGGCTCATTTTCCCCTTGGAGTTTCAATGAATTAATTTTTCACTAGCATCTACTAGAAGCTGTATTTTGGCATTTGTGCTTACAAGTTAATACACTTGTTTTGTCTCTGAGTCAGTGGCTTTCAATAGATATGCAGGAAGAATCAGTCTGCTTTCAGTGCTAACAAGTCAGAGGCAAGAACACAAAGTGAAGGTGGATCCATAACAGGGAAAAGGATGGGCTATGGCCCCTTGTCCGTGCTCTGTATCTCTAGTTTGGACAATTAGGCAACCTACAAAAACTGTGCATATACAACTGTGCTGGAGAATTTGTACATATACCAAAACATAAAATTTCATTTAGTGAAATGAGAATCCATGAGTATTACCAACAATGTAAAAACACCAAAAATAACAGTCATAAGTAGTGAAGTACTATGAATAACTGCATTCTGCTCATCTCACACAGAATCCAAATTAGAAACTATTACTGCATAGAAGACTTGTTCTCAACAGCAGTTAAGCTTCTTTGAATGGATTCCCTATTGTATAAAAAGTGTGCCAGTCTTTGACTGCCAAAATCAATTAGTCATATTCATTATGCTTCTATTTGTTAATGCTGTACACTTTATAATACACGTGCTGATGGAACAAAAGAAAGTTATGAAATATCAAATATGTGTTATGATTAAACTCAGAGCAAGAGAAGCAATGATCTTTAGTCTCTAACTGGTTACAAAGCCACTGTAAAGATTAGATTAGTGGTGACAGATTTACAGTCTTTTCCAAAATGTAATCCTTATAGTTCAGATTTTGCAATAGAAGAAGTATGCAATTGGTTACAGGTTATTGGCTCCAACCATTATATTCAGGAGAATATTATGGTTCTGAGTACTGAAATCTAAATATAGGATATAATCTTAACAGATGCAATTTTAATTTGTATTACACTGTTATCATAAAATGGGGCAACATAAGGCTCTTCACTGATACAGGGTTCAGAGTTAATTCAATGATGCTAAGAATGACTGACTGGTATTAAAAATCAGCAAATAATTAAACCTTACGCTAAAATGAATGAAGAACAATGTTGGCATTCTGGCAGGATAGATTTCGATGGAATTTACTGTCAAGCTGCCACCCTTAAACTTTCCACATGAAACAAAAACTAATTTGTCTTCCCTGCAATAAATACTGTTATATTCTTCATTTTCCCTCAAGTACTGCTGTATAAAAGTTATCATAGGATTCCTGTGATACATACACCATTATCATAGGATTCCTGCAGTCCTTTTTTGGGGGAGGATTTTAAAAGTGAAGGGCACATGCATTATTTAATAGGAAAGATTATTGGCTGGTTTTTTGCTATTAAAATTCAAAGTTAGAGAGGGGGTAAGGCAGACACACTAGAACATTGGAAGTTTGAGGGGAAAAACCACATATCCATTAAGGCCTGAAATTATAACAGACACTCAACAAATACATTTGTCATGTCTCCTAGAATTAGCTCCTAAAATGCTGCCTGTGGCTCTACCTCAGTCCTCTCTATTTTCCAAAAGTTCATTTAGTTCCCTGAATCTATTTTCACTGCTCACTTTGGCAAGCTATTCTATATTCCATCTACTTACTGTGTTTAAGGAAACTTCCCTTTAAATTGCTAAAATGTGATAGTCCAGTCCAGTCCTCCATTTTAGTCCTGACCTCTATGCTTTCAAATTAGTTTCTACTTCAAAAAGCTTACCGGCACCAAACTGATTTCCTTTTAGGAATATTATTCCCTTCCACTAAATCCCCACTTAGCTTTTCTTTCCCCTGAGCTAAACAGACCTGATTTATCAATCTTCAAATTGCATTCTTAAAGCACTTTTTAGTACCTAAGCACCCAGGTGCTGGGGTGACAGACATGACTAAATGCATTTCAGAGTAGATAAGACATGAAAGAGAAAGTGTAGGGAGCTGACATGCTAAACAAAAATTTCAAATATAATCAGGAAGAGAGTTCCTTTACTTCTATGTCCATTTTTACTATCAGCAGATCCCATTTAGTCTTCAATCTCCCCTCAAGTCTCAGCTGTCTTTTCTGGGCTACACGGCCATTGGAACTAACTTTTGAACATGAATTATGAGGCTTATTCAAGATGCTGCATGCAATATACACTCTTACATAAAAAGTCCCTCACTATAGAGCAGACATCTGGTTAAAGTTGTGTGAATAAAAATCCCAAGGAACCTAAGACGCATGGTACTGTTTGCTGACACCTTTTCACACCATGTAGCTGAGGTATGCAAACAGGTTTTTACAAAAATCTTGCCACAAAATATTCTACCCTCTTTCCCAAATCTACCAGGTCCACTAACTTATTAGATAGCAATAATGCATTACATGCCAGCAAGAATGATAAATCTGAGAGAGTCTTGGAGTGATGCTGTGGGATATATATTCAATTTTTATTAAAATATGTACATTCCCACAGCTTGACTTCTTCCAAGCCCAGGGCTAGCGGGCCTAGTCTAATTTACATGGCTGATGGAACTCATAGGTTAATCAGGGAGTAGGTGCTGGCTTGATGAGCCCCCAGGGAGAGCTGTATGTTCCCACTTCCTGACTATTTTCAGAAGTTATCTGAACTATGTATAATACCTCTGAGCTGGACACCTTCACCTCATCACACTTTCCATCCCAAGCCTG